>OZ020485.1:49193224-50633879 GCA_963971405.1 Psococerastis gibbosa
CCATCAACTCCTCCATCTGCGTTTGAGGCATTATTGGGCTTGCCACCACTGTATGCGTATCTGGAATACAGAGCATGTCACTGGCTGCAACGATTGAGAATTACCGGGTTGCTTGACCGAAGAGCTCCACACAACGGCCACCCTGAAACGTTTCTTCGGGAGATAGGTACCCAATGATCGCATGGGTGTGCAGATTCCCTCGAAGGACTCCGGCCGATCGGCGCCGAGACCGGGCGGCACGTGGCTAGGACGTCTTACCTCGGTTAGTTTCGCTAAGGGAGGATTCGAGGCAGGAAAACAGCTTCGCAGCCGCAATTGAGTTGTCTGAGTGATCAAGATGGGGAGTGTCCTGCGAGCCCTCACCATGGCATGGGACTTTGCCAAATTTATTACTACTACTACTGCGGTCCCTTGACACTCATTTTCGTTCCTCCTCTAAAAGCGCAATAATTTAATCGGCCGTAGACACTTTATGTCTTCTTCTTTCTGTCCGCTCTCAGATGTAGTTCTGATGTATTCTTAATCATATTCTTTATGCCTCCCAATTGCTCTTTGACACCGTACCAGCGGCTTTCTAAATTTGCTTTTACAGTTGCATTCTCGGTTTTGCTTACATAGTATGTCAACCAAACGACCTCTTCTTTGTTTCCCAATATTCTAAAGTCGTAATATAAGTTCGCCTATACACATAAGCCTACGAGCCGAGAGAAAAGTACAAGCTGTGAGCATGCATTGAGGCCCAAATATATTGGCGAAGCGCTTATTGTACTTTCACCGGTTAAGCAAAAATCACCCTGTCCTAGCACTATGGGTTAGGATCGATGGAATATATAACATGTTGCATGTAATATTAAGTAACGACCTTGTTAAGCGTAAAGAAAACGTTTATAGAATAAGTCTATCAGTAAAATAGGCAGAATCATAAAAAATTAAATTACCAATTTGTATCACTGGCACCATTGTCTGAAAATAATATAAATGCAAGTTTCGACTAAATTGCATAAACAAGACATGGAAGCTATGTTAAAAATTGGCACCAATTAAAAAAAAATGAAGCAATTTAATTCCAAAGATTCGAAATTAGGCTACGGGGTTAATAATTTCTTTCTCGTCGAATTGAACGTAGAGTTGGTTGGTTGGTAGTCCCCCCCCCCCCCCCGCACTGGGGATATTTTGTGTTTCGCCACTGGGGATAAGTGCGTTTCAAATGTAGGCCAATGGTATTGGTAATATGAATGGATCAATATTAGAGACTGGCACAAATATCTGTTTAGCTAATAAAATTGTCTCTCCTCCTTTTACCCCGTCTGGGGAGGGGTTGGCACCGCATAAAATTTCTGGGACCAAGTATTTTATACATATATCCAAATATACTAACATACAGTAAAATTTCAAGGCGCCACCTCTTCACGCAATTTTCAGTTTTTGGTTTGCTACCCCTCTGGATCACCCCTAACTACACTAAAATATTCTGTGGGTTTGTTTCCTGCCATAAATTAGCACAAAGGAACTTTTTATGTTGGATTTCTCATGCCACCCGTTCAGTGAAAACCCACCCCAGATAAATTTCTACCCCCTCTGGGGAGGGTTTGGCACCGCATAAAATTTCTGGGACCAATTTTTTCGTACTTGTATTTAAATATACAAACACATAGCAAAATTTCAAGGTGCCACCTCTTTAAAGAATTTTATCCTTGAGTTTATGGTTTACTACCCCTCCGGATCACCCCTAATCACATTACAATATTCTGGCATATGGTTACCCGCCATATATGGGCAAGAAGCAGCTATTTCGCTTTGAATTTGTCATGCCACCTTTATAGTGAAATCCCACCCCAGGTAGATTTCTACCCCTTCTGGGGAGGGGTAGACACCTAATATAACGTCTGTGACCAATAACATAGTAACACAGACACCAATTTAAGACATTTAAGCTACGATTCAGATTGCCACCTCTTCAGCCAATTTTACCCCTCTGCATTGGACTTACCACCCCTCTGGATCACCCCTAACTACCCTAAAATATTCTGTGGGGTTGTTTCCTGCCATAAATTAGCACAAATGAATCATTTTATGTTGGATTTTCCATGCCACCCTTACAGTGAAAACCCACCCCAGATAAATTACTACCCCTTCTTGTTGGGGAAAAAGTATGAGAAAACTTCTGGGACAAAAATTTCTAATATGAATACGAAGTATCTAAAGATGTATACGGAGAAATTAAGTTGCCACCTTTTCAGCTAATTTTTCACTTTGGCTGGTGACTTCCACCCTTCTGTATCAACCCCCACTGCACTTAAAATGTCTGTGACTAAGATTTCTAACATTACATTCATGAGTACTATACGGTATAATGGTTTTTCCACTGCCACCCTTTTAACAAAAAGCACCCTAGGATAAATTGCCGACCCTTCTGGCAAGGGGTTGCTGTTGCTAAAAACGTCTGGCATACTGTTTTTTATGATTGTCAGGCGACAAGCTTACACATAGAGGTAAATTTGATTTGCCACCTCTTCAGCGAATTTTTGGTACCCACAACTGATTTAACCACCCTCTGGGAAGGGGTTCCCATTGGGAAAATCTTCTGGCATGAAGTTTCCACTTATATTCGAGTGCCACTAGTTATTTTGGTAGCATCTCAACGTGCCACTCGTTTAGTGAATTTTCGTCAAAAAACATTTTCGAAAAAAAAATCCCCTGTCCAAATGCTACCGCTCTCGCCAGCCAGAAATCCCTTTTCGGCATATCCAGCCCATGGACTATTACGGACATAGTGTGAAAATTTGCCACCCTTTTAGAGAACCAAAGGATTGGTGGCACCCGGTCTATTACCATTAAACAATTATAAGTTGTTAGACGATGACGTCATCACATCAATTACCCCAGAATCAATTCAGCAGAAATCTGATACTGGAGATGTAGGCTATTTTTTTGAAGTTGAATTATCGGTACCTATTGAAAAACATGACTATTTTAATTGTCTACCGTTAGCCCCTGAACGAATGTAGGTAACACCGGAAATGGTTTCCCAATTTTCCCGAAAAGTATTGGAAAAAAATGGTTGTGATCCAAAGATTTCTAAAATTAAAAAATTAATGTCAACTTTATATGACAAGAAAAATTACATAATTCATTACAGAGCCTTGAAATTATACCTTCAATTAGGTTTAAAATTGGATAAAGTACACAGGGGAATTAGTTTTACGCAGAAACCATTTTTAGAACCATACATAAATGAATTAATGACCTTACGAAAGGAAGCAACAAATGACTTTGAAAAGACACTATACAAACTGTTTAGTAATAGTTTATATGGAAAATCAATAGAAAATGTTCGGAGTAGAAAAAACATCTCAATTATAACTAAAAGGAAAAAAGCTAGGAAAATGGTAGCCAGCCCACTCATAAAACGGTGGGTAATATTTGATTCGAAAACTGTGCTTGTTCAGTCTATGTGGAAAAAAATTTGTTTAGAGAAACCTATAATGATGGGGGTCAGTGTCCTTGACGACAGCAATGCTCACTTATTCTGGTTGTATTATGCAAGAATTAAATCGGCATTTCCAGGCAAAAAAAAGTCAAATTTGTTACAGTGACACTGATAGTTTAATTGTAAAATTTAAATCGCAAGAATCTATTTACCATTCATTTATGGCAAAAAATATGGACATGTTTGACACGTCAAATTATCCCCATGATCCCCATTATACTCGACAAAAAATGCGGGGGTCCCGGGTGTTCTTAAAGATGAATCAAAGTGTCGCAGTTTAATAGAGGGCGTTTTCCTCAAGGCAAAATCTTATTCGCTACTCACACTGGACGGGGAAACTAAAAAACGCTTAAAGGCTTAACAAAGGGTGCTCAAAAACAAATAACTCATCAAGACTATAAAAACTGCTTGTTAAATTGTTCCTTTTACTTTCACACGATGACCGCTCTACGGTCCTATAAAAAGCAGATGCACACAATTAAAGTAAATAAACTCTCTTTATCCAATTACGATGACTAACGTTTCATCAGGTCATGCGGTATTAAAACATATGCACCCGGACATTATCGATGTAAAGAGGAAGAATGCATAGAAATGTCAGGAAATGTTTCAAATCCGGTATAGTATACATAGACTATTTGCAAGAAAAAAATATGAACCGTTGTTAGTATTGTATACGATGACGAAGAGCCCATCCCATCCGAGCTCCCCAAAGTGCAGACACCCCCCTCCCACAGTTCTCCTCGCAAAACACCACCGTGGCAAAAGACTGTCTTTCACCCCTGTACAGAAGTGGCGTTTGAAGGTGAAGGCTATATAGAAGGTATATATTATGTTGTTCTGTGGGTGAAGGCTGCAGTCCATATTTTAGTCCCAGTCCATTAAGAAGATCTCGACCACTGCCTCCAAGCAGAAAACTATTTGGTAAAAATAGCCTAATTAATTTATGGTCCGAAATTGAGAAATTTCAACAGTCTTATGTCCCAAGCCAACACGTTGACGTCAGTTAACACTTGACATCGACCTGCACATTCCTATGAGAATATCTCTAAGCGGCCCCTCAGAATCCGGTAAAACTAATTTTGCCTGTAACTTTATAAATCACCTACCCATATGGACAGGTAAACAATTTCGAACTCTATGGTGTCTAAGTGAACCGTCTTCAGCCCCTAAGCCATTACCTCAACATACTACTGTACACGTAGGCCTACCGAACTTTGATTTTATTTCTAGTTCTCAAGAAAATCCATTAATTTTAGTTTTAGATGATTTAATAGAGGAGGGAGGACGTGATGACAATTTGGCCTCTTTATTTACGCGGGGAAGTCATCACCGGCATATTAGTGTACTACTACTTAGTCAGTCATTATTCTTTAAAAGTAAGCATAACCGACTTATTACATTAAATGCATCAGCCATCGTTTTAATGAACAATTTACGAGACCCTAGTTCAGTTCAATTTTTTTTTCCGTCAAGTCTGCCCCAAAATTCGAAAGGGTTGCATGATGCGTACCAACAAGCCATGCAAAAAAATACTGTCATTTTTGCTTAGATTTCAGTCAAGACACGGCTAATGTTCTTCGGTACAAAAGCAATATATTTGATATATGTCCGACAGTATGGTGTCAAATAGACGAGAGTAAGGACGTTTTACTTGTAGAACAATGAAAACTCTGCAAAAATGTCGTCACATTCTGCAGGTGTTAAAATCGGCAGATCCTAAATTACGTAAGGCCATATTAAAAACTGCCCCAAAACATGTAATTCATGCTTTGTCGGAAATATGTTACAATACTTTACGTGGAAACAAAATGAGCGAACAGGTAAAAAGGAAATTGCATCCGTATAAAAATGTCATTCGTGAATTGGCAAGCACGCGAGTACGTGAATCACGTAAGCGGCATTTATTACAGCAAAAGGGTGGGTTTTTAGGTCTTATTTTAGGTTCATTATTATCTGGATTAGTGGGCTCCCTCTTTAATAAATGACGCAACCAAATAGGCTAAAACGGATGATTTTAGTATCACCGGAAATTCTTGATCGAATAACGGACAAGACGCCAAGACTAGACAAAGAAATATAACGCAAATTAATGAGGCATTGCAAAAACAATTACCACCTGATCAAAAGTGGTTTAACCTACAAAAAGTACTGCATCAATATCATATGCTCATGGAAAAGCGACGCAATACTATGTTACTGCTTGTAATGGAACAGGAACGGAAAAGAAAAAAGCGAATTAAAACTCCGCAGTCTCCCCAAATCAGTCCCATCTTTTGGACCAAGGCTACTCGTGCCTTAAATATTAAGAAGGAGGAACCAGAACCCATACTTTCACCGGAGGAGGAGGAGGAAGAAGAAGAACAACCGAGCCTACCGTCTCCCCGTAGGCGGTCCCATTCTACGTCAAGTACAAGTAGATTTCGACCTCGGTCTAAATTGAGGCAGCCTGCTAAATGGGAATCGATGCCATGGAAAGAAAGGCCGAAGAGAAAGAAATCAAGACGAAGTACCGAAAACTAGGTGACCCCCTGGCTTTGGGGTCATTAACCAGGTTGGGTAAACAATATGAATCTTTTTTATTAAGTAAACCCTCGTTTACGTTACATCGTCCAGTTAAAAAAAATTACCCTCGAAATTATTATAAAGTTGAAGGAATAGGTTTGAAGTAGATTTATGTGACTTGGCGGCTTTGCAGAAATATAATGATAATGTGCTACACAATCTAATTGCAATTGATGTGTTTAGTAAAAAACTATATGTTGAACCATTAAAAAATAAAACCAGTGCTCTAGTTTCTTCCGCTATGCAGAGAATTATTGATCGTTTTCCCTATAAAATTCGTTCACTACAAAGTGATGCAGGAAAAGAATTTGCTGGTAATGAATTTCAAAATTTAATGAAAAAGCACAACATACAATACAGGGTTGTTACTAACCCCGATCAAAAATGTGCAATTGCAGAGAGGATGATTAGAACTTGGAAGGGGTTGATTTATAAATATAGAACCGAGTTTAATACTGATAGGTACGTGGATGTTTTACAAAAATTGGCAAAAACTTACAATTCTCGAGTTCATTCAACTATTAAGCATGCCCCTGATGACGTAACTTTGAAAAATGAAAAACAAATTTTAGAAATTCATCAAAATAAATGGCTAAAATTAATTCCACGTAAACCTCTTTTAAAAGTAGGTGATATGGTGAGAATTCGGAGGGGGAGAAATGTATTCGATAAAAGTCATAATGCCACATTTACCACGGAAATATTCCGGGTGGCTCACATAAACCTTTACCAATGTATATTTTACGTGATTTAAATGATGAGATAATAAGGCAAAAATTTGAGGAAGATGAACTTCAAAAAGTAATTTTTGACATGGAAAAAGATTTTTTTGAAATTGATCGCGTTTTGAAAAAAAAGAAAGGGATGGTCTATGTTTCGTGGAAAGGATATCCGCCAAATTTTAATTCTTGGGTGCCCGCTGGCAGTGTTAAAGATATTTATATAAATAGTTAGTTGTACAGTAGCTGCCATGGCTGACCCACTTACGTCTTATTACCACAATCAAGCCTTTGGCGACACCGGCCCCTATTACGTCGCAACCTATAACGTGCAACAGGGTCGTGGTATTGGTTCCTTTTTATCGAGTATATTTCGCTGCTTTTCCCCGATTGTAAAATCGGGCATTCGCAGTGCCGGTAAAGAGGTCCTTCATATGGGTTCTAAAATATTAACTGACCTAGCAACTAAACCTGCTACACCTGCAATGGACATAATTCGTCAACATGCCACTGACGCGAGTCAGCGATTACAAAATAAATTGCAGACGGGAGACGGGCTTGGGGGTTATAAGAGGAAAAAAACTATTATTTGCCCCCAGTTGTTGGCCAGAGCTTCTAAGAAGAAACGCCAGACCAAGAGACGGACAAGTGGTAAAAAAAAAAGCGAAAACATGTGAACGTACGCGACATATTGATGTTTTCGGACGTGAATAAATATATATGAATGCAGTAATTAAACACTTTTATTAAATAAACATAATGCGAACAGACATTGCAACGCCATTTTCTCCACACACTATTATTCTCTGAAGCCATGTACCCGCCGAATCGGAACGTGGCAGTAATCTAAGATAAATAACTTTTAGTTTCAACACTCCCCCTTTTATCTTAGATCAGGCAATGTCAATGCAAGTACAAGCAACTTAAAACAAATTAACTGCATATCCATTAATACACGTTAAACATTTTACAGAACAAAACTGTCTTTTCCCTAGACAATACCTTTGTGAATAAATCAGCGCAATTCTCACCGGACGAAACATATTTAAAACTAATTAAGCGATTATTTACTAATTCTTTACATTTGTGCAAAATAATATCCAAATGTTTGGACCTTTCTGTGACTCTGTCACTCACTGTGAGTTTAATAGCTGCAGCATTATCGCAGTTTACCAAAACAGGGTTATCAAAATTAACATCCAACTCCTTTAAGAAAAAACTTAACCACTGTACTTCTCTGGATGTTTCAGACATAGAAATATATTCTGCCTCCATTGTAGACCTAGCAATGAGGCTCTGCCTTTTACTAGACCAAGAACAAGCTCCCCCTGCTATAGTAATAATCATGCCACTAACCGAGCGTCTGGTCTCTTTATCTCCTCCCCAATCACTATCGCAGTACACCTTTAACAAGTCATCATCTTTACGAAAGTGTAATTTGTAATGTTTAGTAGCTTTTAAATATCGCAACAAATGCTTTACTTTAGACCAGTCACTTACTTTCGGATCAATACATTTAGTACTTAACAAATTTACGGCAAATGAAATATCTGGGCGAGTATTACTTGACAAATAGAGTAAGCTACCAATAGCACTCTGATAAATTTCCTTGTTAAAACTAACAACATTACTTGAATCATCATCCACATTATCTATAGGTAGAATTGTATGCTTCGGTTTTGACTCAGACATACTAAACTTTTCCAAAATCTCTTCAATGTATGAACATTGAGACATAGTGGCTTCACCATTTTCAAAATTTACATCTATATTCAAAATTTTCGAAACTTTTCCCAATTCCTTTACATCAAGGATATTCCTGATTTTTTCTTTGAATTTCTGAATAGAAGCTTGAACTCCAATAACAATCATGTCATCAACCTAAACACCAATGATAACATCGTTACCTTTATACACGCAAGGTTCACACTGTAACTTCTTAAAATTAAGACCCTTCAAAATTTGAGTAATATGAACATTCCAATCTTTACTTGCGTTATGTAGGCCATAGATACTTTTGTTTAATTTCAAAACAAAGTTTTTATCAGTTTGGTACCCCTCAGGTTGTTCCATAAAAATCTCTACATTAATTGGGCTATTTAAGTATGCACATTTAACATCTATATGTTCTGCTGTCCAACCTCTCATAACTGCTAGAGCAAAAAGCATTCTCAACGTTTTCCTATACATGACAGGACTAAAGGTCTCTTCATAGCTCATTCTCAATTTAGATTTAAATCCTTGTGCCACAAGTCTAGCCTTGAAAACAATACTTTCTCCTCGCTTCACTGCGTAAGCCCATCTAGATCCTACAACATGACAATTTACAGGCCTCTTTACTACATCCCAAACCTTCTTTTTCTCCATTTCTTTCATCTCAGAATTCATTGCATTCTTCCATTGGTTTGCTTCTTTAGATTCCATTGCCTCCTTAAAATTAGTAGGCGCATTCACGTTCAGTGCAAACTGAACATATTCATCTAAGTATGCAGGCTTCCTTATGTCACGTCCTGACCGGGATCTGACCTGACGGGTTTCCTCAGGTATTTCAGGTTCATTTTTGTCCTCTTCATCGTAGCCTACATCGCCTGTATCAGAAAAATCATTGGCAGTATCATTTAATTCAATATCAGCATTCTTACATAGACAATTAATTTCGTCAAATATGACATCTCTCCCTACAAAAATCTTATGTTTCTTTAAGTCAAGGAGCCTGTACCCATTTGCTTGGTACCCTATAAAAACACACTTGATAGTTCTTGACGAAAGCTTTCCAGTAACACATGGATCTTTCAGAAAAACAGCACATCCAAAAACTCTCAGCTTATTAACATCTACAGCTGCCTGATACCATGCCTCCGCAGGTGTCATTTTCTTCAAAGCACAAGTAGGACTCCTATTAATTAAATAACAGGCCGTATACATAGCTTCTCCCCATAGCTCTTTATCGACTCCACTATCGATTAGCATACATCGAGCCTTTTCAATTATAGTACGATTAAATCGTTCTGCAACACCGTTCTGCTGTGGTGTATATCGTGCAGTCGTCTCTATTCTGATTCCTCGGTATCTAGTCGCTGTCGCTGAAGCCTCGTAAGCTTTGAAGCATCCAACTACCTCTGACTTAGCCTTAATTACGTAAATATAGGCAAAATGAGTGTAATCATTGATAAAAGATACAACATAACGCTCTCCGTTCTTACCCGTAGGACTAATAGGCCCCTGCACATCCGAATGAATCAATCTTCTTGCCCTAACTCTTGTTCTATTATGGGGAAGCTTACTTTGTTTTCCAGCTACACATACTTCACAAAGATTATTATACTCCTTTTTGTCTAATGTCAAACCTTTCACCATTTTTCTAACTAATTGTAGGCTCCTATTAGAAATATGCCCAAACCTTTTATGCCACAACATAAAATTAGATCTATTCTCTCTGGACAAGAAAGCCATATTATTATCTTTCACTTCGAATTCTACCTCGTACAATGACCCTTGTTTAAATCCACTAATAAACAATTCACCATTCTTAAAAATTTCAACCGTTGTTTTGTTAAATTTAACACAATAACCTGCCCTAGTAATTTGATCTACAGATAACAAATTGTATTTAAATGGAGCAATTAACACATTCTTAAGACATACTTATTCACCATTCGCAATAAAAACTTGTACATCACCTTCATCTGAAATTTTATAAACCTCTCCTGATGCAACAGTTACATTAACAGGTGTGTGCAATGTCCTCTTATTTTCAACAATATTACTTAATTTGTTACACAAATAATGCCTAGTTGCACCTGAATCAATATGAAATTTAATATGATTATTTTTCGACTTGTCAACAAAGCAATTTAGGTTTACCTGATTGGTCATCGCAATCATTTGATGAGCATTATTTGCTGATTCTTCATTCGTAACCGTTTCTCTGCCTTTGTTCCGGGAGCATTGAAAGCTCTTGTGTCCTGGCAAATTGCAATTGTAGCAAATTACGCCGCCACTCCGTCCTCTGGTAGCTCCTCTACTTCCTCCACGACCTCTGCCGCGTCCACGGAAATTGTTAGCATGTCCTCGAATATTTAATGCACGTCCTTCAGCCATTGAAGATGAAGAAGCTTCACCTTTCAGTGGAATAATGGATGAGTTTTACATGTCATTACCCTCAAATTCAAGCCACCCATATTTTAAACAAAATACTTTGACACATTTTTCTACGCAATTAGCCCAGCGATTAGATTTAACTGACGGACAATGGGTAGTGGGATTGTCGGAAATTTATTATAATAAAACTGTGGAAAATCCAAAACTTTTGGGCGCGAATACAGTAAGATGTACAAGACTTATCCACTAGGTACCGCTTTCAATATTATTAAACATGGAAATTATGAAATTAAATTTCCCGTCGGTCATTATGATTCGATGGGAGCAATGGTGGAAACAATCGACAAATCAATTGAGGATCTCGAAATGAGAAAAAAGGTAGTTTTTGCCGCCTCCCGCTTTATTACCGACAATATGAGTTTTTTCCATAAAAAACACTTGTTAAGTAATGAAAATATAATGGTGTATGTATACACCGATATTATTGAACCAACTTTCACCGCCGTAGTTTTAAGCAAAACTTTACGAGTCGTAAAATTATTGGAGCGTGGAGGTCATGATATTTTTAATCCAATATATTATCACTTTCTTAATAAATCATCATTTGACACTATAGAAATTTCCTTGCGAACCGATAAAGGTGAATATGTAAATTTTATGCCCAGTAGCTCGCCCACCTTTGTTGTTTTACATTTTAAAAGGCGTTAGTTAATGTTGTAACTCTAGATAGAAGACATTATTATTACAGTGAACTCATATATTCGTACTCAGTTCTTCGCGTCGTATGCAAGATGGCCGCGCAGGGCCGCCAACCTTTTAGGGACACAACAGTCTCCCCCTCTGAATAACTGACTACACTAAAAAGTCCTTAAGATGAGCTGGTGCCCTTTTGAGGCGGGTGGGGCGACTTGGTTGACTCGATGGTGCCTCTTCCGGCTGGGTGGCCTGTTGCAGCTCTAGGTCACACTGGGGTTGTGCGAATTCATGCATAGTACTCTGAGGTAGGAATTCTGGTTCTGGTGGTTTTTGGCTGAGGAGTATACTGGGACTGTTCCATATCCAACATGACTCTCTGTGGTACAGTTTGAGGTGCGGTTGACTGGGACAACGATTGCTTGGTATTAACCTTCCGACGGAGTTGTAGCTGGTCCACATGGCGTTTAATGATCGTACCATCATCGTGACGCACGCAATAATGCAGATGGCCGAGACGCTTGACTATCGTTCCCGGCCTCCACGTTTCTCTGTTTTGCATGTAGTAGCGGGAATATGCGTCGTCCCCCTGCTCAAAGCAGCGTGTGCGGTGTTTCCTAGTCGTATCCATGTGCGGTGGTTTTAGAGCATCGAGCTGGATGCGCATAGGGCGCCCCAGATATAATTCTGCAGGGGTGTTAGCACACTGTAAGGGCGTTGCCCGATACTTGAACAGAATCATTTGAACCTTCTGCCGTATGGGCATCGCCAAATACTGAAACATCTATATATTATTCCAGAAGTGAGTGGTCAGTATACGGAACACTGCTACCTGTTCTCCGATACCTCATTGACGACCTGTTCATTCATTTACCCGAGTTTCTTCGTATCATACAAGCGGTGATTAATTCGGAGACTCCTACACCAGTGGAAACCAATCTTCCGAATTCATTAGTGCAGAGACTTTTTCTTGAATTATCGTATTGTCATGGATGTATGTTTGCCTCGTGAAGTGGCTGTAGTAGATTTTCAAGCCATCTATGATGATGATTATAATTATATAATACGAGAACTGACAATTGTCAGGAATAAGGCTTGTCAAACCTTCTTTTTTAAATTACCGGAAAAATTTGAGGTTACCAGTGAAAAGGCCATAAAAAGTAATTACATCACCATGGAATTTCCAAACTAGGTGGCGACATTCCGTACGCTTTACTTGAACCCATTTTTAGACACAATGTACCGAATGTTCTATTTGTACTTTGTAAAGGGGCGGACAAGGTTAAATTTTTTAAATCGCAATTTACATATGTAACTTTTCTTAATTTGGAGAACTGTAACTGCCCTAAAAACTATAAAAGTACAAGTTTAAATTAATTGTACAATATATCTCATATTGTTGTATGTGACGCACAAATGTAGAATTCAGATTGAAAGTGAGTACTTGCCTACTTGCCAAACAACATGAATCTTTAAAAGTCGCCCATCATTACCTTAAAAAAGACGACTATCCATTTAGGCCAAACGAAGCGGTTGCGCACTAAATTCACTGAGCCAGATAAGCCGGGATGTGCTAGCGAATGCAAAGAGTCAAAAATTATGCGGCGAAACTTAAGTGGTAGGTAGGGGCGGATAACCCCACACGAGTTGTCACGCACTATTTTTAATCCACTTGGCAGGACAATGTCACAAAATTTAAGTGACGACGTTCCAGATTGTCGAAGTTGAATTAATTCTAGATCAGTTTCTTGCTCTTTGGCAACGTCCTCCGCGTCCACCACCTGCGGAAACGTAATGGCTGAAAGGCGAGAGAAGGTATCGGCAACCACATTATCTTCTCCAGCCACGTGTCTAATGTCTGTGGTGAACTGTCCCACAAAGTCTAAATGCCTTAGTTGTCGAGGTGATGCATCTTCTGGTCGCTGTTGGTATGCGAAGATAAGTGGTTTGTGATCAGTAAAAATGGTAAATGGCCTTCCTTCGAGTAAGAAACGAAAATGTCGAACCGCAAGATACATCGCCAACAATTCCTAGTCGTATATACTGTAGTTCCTTTGGGCGGGGGAGAGTTTTTTTGGAAAAGAAAGCTAACGGTTCCGAAACACCGTCCCGTTTCTGCTCTAAAACCGCCCCAACTGCAAAATCTGAGGTATTGACCTTTAGAGACCAAGGAAGGGAGGCGTCAGGGTAAGCGAGCGTAACGCTTTGGCGAGTTCTTCCTTTAACCGCTTGAACGCTGCTGAGGTTTCATCTGTCCAATTGACTGCTTGTCGGTCGCGTTTCTTTAGTGGGTGTGCTTGGTGTGCCTAGCTGAGGGGGTGTTGCTGTTCCCAAAACTTACTACTTTGGTGCCTTCTTGAAGAGACGGGCGCCCGTGTGCGTAGTGAATTGAAGTTCTGGTAGACTAAGAGGGGGGGGGGGGGCACGGCACGACTCACTATAATATTGAAATAGTAAAATTGTATAAAATGACAACAGTTACGGTAGGTACTTGTGACTACTGACTTAGCGGGTTATCGACTGATATTGATTGTATGTGCAGTTATTCCTTTAGACATGTTTTAACTTGACTATTCTTGGCTCCCGCTATGAGTGGAAAGAGAAGACTTTGAGTGTGCTGATTGCGGTAATGTTCTGCGATAGACGTTAACCATTCCTAGAAATCGTCGTAATTCACTTACATTTGTAGGCTTCGGGAAGTTCATAACAACGTTCACTCGATCCGGAAGGGGTGAAATTCCTTTTTTAGTAACTGTGTACCCTAAGAATGCCACGGAGGTTTCCCCAAACACACATTTACCCGGGTTTATATTTATGTTATGATTACTCAAACGCTCGAATAATGTTAGCAGATGTTCGTTATGTTCTTTTTCTCCTCGCGATGCTACCAAAATGTCATCTAAATAACAGTATACGAAAGGTATGTCACTTAAGAGAGAGTTCATGTAACGTTGAAATGTTTGTGCCGCATTTTTCAGGCCAAATGGCATTCTCAAAAATTCGAATAGGCCGAAAGGTGTGATTACTGCTGTTTTATCTATGTCCTAATTAAAAAATAAGTAAAAAACTTTTAACAAAGATTTAATATCTCAACCGTTAGAGAAGAAAAAATAACAAGCTATAGTTGCCATAGCAACCACAACTAATAGAGGAGGCTAGTTTATTTCAATTTGCCCTCACACTAGCCTTCTCTAGAAGCGTCTTTAGCCGACCACGAGTCAATCCTTTTGTGAGGAAATCTGCCACTTGACTCTTATCACCTTCTTGTTAGAAGGCACATCAACCATTTCAAACACATTATTTTCCTTGAGAGACTCCATCTCCTCGTTCATTGCACTTTGCCAATGCCACCATTGAGGACTCTTAACGGCTTCGCTATTGGTTGGCCCCGCATCAGCCAAGCACACGTAGTCGGTCAGATAGCCAGGTCGACGTTGCTGCCTTTGTGGTCGACCCACAACATGAGTAACGTCATCGACGCTGCTATGACTGCCATCATCACTAACAGTCTCACTGACATCATCTGGAAGCTCATCACATACAACACTCGAAATGACGACCTTAGTAACAGGGTTAGGCCTGTTAAGAATTACGATTACGAACCTCAGCATTGGGTCTATGCATATCAGCTGCCGAATACGCAGCACCGGTCTGGAACGTGTCTGCACACACCAAAGAGGTCGATTTTGCTGTAAATGGGGCTGCTCGAATCATCTCAGGCTGTCTCAAACCCACCCCAGTAACTGTTTCATTTTTGTAATTCCCAAATGAGTGTGATGTAATTCATCTAACACTGGTGTTTGCATTGATCTTGGAATTACTACTCGATGTTCCCGGAAGATAAGGTCTCTAGAGAAACTCTGTATGTGCTTGTCTCTAGTTCATTTCGGATTTCTCGAAGTTCCTCATCTTTATCTGTTTCCTCACGCAAGGTTTTATAATTTACTTTTATTGATGAAATAGCAAACACTAAAGTGAAGTATATTGAATTAACATCTGAATTGATTTCACTTTCAATTTCAGGTTTCGCTTTTATTGGTGCTCTTGATAGACAATCGGCATTAGTATTGTCAATCCCCTTCTTGAACATAACTTGATAATTAAATTGTGAAAGGTACGCCGCGTACTTCTGGAGTAGCGACGACGTCATTTTTGGTATCCGAGCATTTTGATGAAAAATGCGAACTAATTATTCATTGTCTGTGACATTTGGAACAGATTAAAACGCATAAATAAAAATATGAATGACCCAAACCCCGTTGCTGTACCTGGAGATTGGGTAGAAGATTTTTTTAGATAAATATGCCTCTCCATCCGCTTCTTATTCAACCGAGTTCTTACTGTCGGGTGGACCACCCCCAAATATAGGCTATAATTCATTGAGTAGACCCTTTACTCAAGCCGAGTTCAATAGTGTTCTACGGAATAAAGGGGGGTCTGCCCCAGCCCCGTCCTCATCACATACCCTATTCTATTTCACCTGCCACTCATTTTTAAGCTACATCTCCTAAAACTTTTTAACACATTTTGGAATAATGCTGACTATCCAGTTGAATGGTCTAGGGTCACGATAATACCCATCTTAAAACCTGGGAAAAAAAGCAATATTGCGTCCTCTTACAGACCCATCTCATTAACATCCTGCGTTCTCAAGACCTTTGAGCGCCTAATAAAAAACCGAATCCAATGGTTGATAGAACACAATAACATCCTACCTGATTCCTAATGTGGCTTCCGCTCAGGTCGGTCTGTTTATGATACCATGGGCAAACTAGTGTGCGGTATTATACCCTAGAACGGCGTAAAATCACATTAGCATTATTTCTTGATTTTAAGGGTGCCTATGATGAGGTCCCTTGGACTATGCTGATCCAGCGATTACCCGTATAGCACAGATTGGCTCGAAACACGATCGTGATGCGCTCGGACCTGGAGCGTAATGTGATCGGAATGAGAGCGCAAGCAGCTCGCGATCACTATCAAATTAGGAGTTATGACCGCTTTGTGCGCAGTTTCGCTCCTGTGCGGCCGAACCAGTTCCGCACCTCCGAGCCGATCGCGAGACGATTTCGCTCCTATCCTGATCACCTCCCGCTGCTGCATAATGTTACTGCGCTCCTATTGCGATCGTCTCATGCTTCTCTTCCGCGCCTTCTTTGATCATATTATGCTTCTATTATGAGTGACTCGCGATGCTATTTTAATCTTATTATGCTGCTATTATGAGCGACTTGCGATGCTATTTTAATCATATTATGCTGCTATTATGAGCGACTCTCGATGCTATTTTAATCATATTATGCTGCTAGTATGACCCTCTCATGACTGTAATGTGCACCTATTCTAATCGCTTTCCGAGCCTGCCTTAATCTTGTCATGCAGATGGTAGGATTTTTAATTACTACAAAAAACTTTTATTGTAGAAAAATTGTTTTTATTACGGTATGCAATAAGAAAGAAACAGATTACATAGCACTTTAATATTCAATACATACAAATAAATAGAACCCACTGAAATACTGAAATAAATCGTACTTACAGTACAAGTTCTTACTTAGCAGGCACGAGAAATACGCATGCCACAACAAATATTTCCGTAAATTTTTTTCTAACTTATTTTTTGACAATTAAATGTATACCAGTGACGGTAAAACATAGGATCTAAATGAAAATGACACATGTTATACTTAAAACGTAAGGCTAAGGCTACTGACAATGATTCTCCCACTTCCAAATTTTCATTTTAGCCTATTTCAATTTAAATATTATTTGATTGGAAATATCAGCCCAGAGTGGAAATGAAATCATATTGAGCTTATTTGCTTTTTGAGTTCTATTTGAACTACCGATTGAGATATCCACGTCATCATAGTGATGATAATATACTGTACAGTAGTCAGTAATATCATACAGTGCACTTAATATCAGAATAGTCTACTTGACAGTTCTTTCATTTCTTTATTACTATTTATAAAAGGTTAAATCGAGTACAAACAATTTAATGAATGTAGACCTATCATTGGTATATTGTAATATTTAAACATAAAATGTGCTTTACAAGCCAGCTTAATATTTCTTTTTCTTGTTTAGTATAATTAAGGCTGCATTGAAGAAAAAAAATGTAGATACAGTGAGCCTATGAGCTATGAGCCTATGGCCCTCTCTTACACCCAACTGTACATATCAACGACAGTTTAATTGCAATGTAGGTTAACAATAATAATAGGCCTACAATAAGTTTGTATTGTACATTTTACTGTCATTTTTCACCCATTTTAACCATCAAATTTAAATTCATGGGAACAAATCTTTCTTTTCCCTACTACTAAAAATGACGTTTTTATGAAAAAAATAATTTTAAGGGGGATAAAATATATCTGATAGGTAATGTTTTAAAATAGATTTTCTAACATTGTCAAGTAGCCTCTTTGTTAACACTACCCTTACTACTACTGTTTTTCTAATCATAAATATTCTTAAACTCCCCTTGTTTGCCATATATACTGTAAATAGTGCAAATATATATATATTCTTATAATTCTGCGGTATGTATATTGTAACCTAAAAAAATACTGAGCATAATCAAGGATAACAAGATATATATATGATATCATATATGCAGTATATCATCAGGCAAAGGTTGGTAGAAAGCATATCATACACCTTACAAAAATACACTCGTTCTGTGGCGGCTGCATAAAAGTCTGACACGATTGCATAGTCAATTTTTTTCAGGAGACGTGATAGGGTACCCAAAAACAGTCAACATTACATGTTAAAGAAAATGACATAGATTATACTGTTGGCTAAACATTATTAAAAACATTACTACAGCAAAAACTAGATTTACCTAGGCCTATTCTACCGTGCTAAGCTTAACCTAACACCAACCATAAAAACGAATAAAACGTTTTTGTTAATCTGAATCATGGATTTGACACTACTTGAGGACTATTGGTTGGTAGAAATAGTTAGTTAGGGCACTTAAAGGGCCAGCCGGAGTCGGCCATATTCCATTTTTGGTTCAAACTTCAATTTATCATGAACTATGGAATGCAGAACAATGAAAAAATGCAGAATCGCAAGAAGAATTTTTTCTCCTAATTTTGATATATAGTATGTGGCCCCCAATTCGCCACAGTTAATGAACTCCTTCAACTTGAACTCCTGAGTGACCGTTATTTTTTGCGTATCAAGTTCACTAACTATAGCCGATCGGTATTGATAATTGCAACATACTATGTATCAAAATTAGGAGAAAAAATTCTTCTTGTGTTTTTGTTTTTTGTTTGCGTTCCATATTACATGAGAAATTGAAGTTTGCACAGAAATGGAATATCGGTGACTTCGGTTTGCTCTTAAATGAATTTTGTAAAATTTCCAGCTGTGAGGCATGGACTGAACTCACTAACTTCCGATATTACCAATGATTTTTTAATGCAATGCCGAAGTAGAAGAGAATGCGCCAACTCAACGATAACCACGCTAAATGAGAAAAAAGCTCCTTGCATTAGTCATAATATCATTTTTATATTAATTAATAAAAGTTTTATTGGCAGGAGTTGGGTTTTAAATTACGATTGCTTCAATAATAATAAGCGGATTTACTTAATGGCTCAATTTTAAAACGCGAATGTACTCCCGGTCTCAAACAAAAGGTGTCTCAGCGTTGTTTTTGATTCATAGCGTATTCTTTCAACATTAACACAATCTGATACTCAAGTTAGGGCCAACAAAAATTGTCAAATGTGTCAGGAAATAAATTTATTTATGGCCTTCGGTTGCGCTATGGAAAAATGTGTCTACCCCATCGGAATAGGAAAATGCCAAAATATAATTTCGAAAATATGTCTTTTAGCTTAGCACGGCAGTATTGGTCAGCTCTTACGTTATTGCGTTCACCTAATACACAAAGTAGACTATGCCGTTTTAGAAAGAAATAACATTGTCTTTGATTTCATTATGAGCTCATTTTGGTCCTTTCCGCCCACTCTTACAATTAACCGATTTTAATGCATAATGTATGATATTATCATGATGCCATAGCATACAGTTATAAGCATGATCCACTGAACCATCACTGTGTAAAATTTATCAGTTTAAGACAAAAAAAAAAGTTCTAAACCTTAATAATTTGACCCACTTATTAACATAGAAAAAAAAGTACCTAGCAGGAAGATAAGTGAACTGTTTTAGATGGCCCAGTGCGCTACGGATAACAGTTTGTTCAAAATAAATTAGAGTAAACAGGTTACACAAAGAAATGGTGATGGCTGTATGTCCTCATTCCTCTTTAAAAAAAAACGTACAAAAATATTTCAGGCCAATTTGATCAAACAATTTCTCCAGGGGGCACCATTGGGCCCTCGTGTTTGCAGTTTTACGAATCTTGAATTTTTAGAAATTAAACCTAACGTTACTGCTTCAAAATGATTAAAAATCAGGTTTAACATGTGTATTAGTTACTTATACTTGGAACCTGACTACATGGGCTATAATTTTTTTTTCGTATAAGTACCTATTGTACTATTGACAGATCCCCCATTCAAAATTCCTGGGCAAGGCATTGAATGTCTGCTTAATTGTATTCTACGGGGTAGTGGCTAGTTTATTCTAAGCTACTCAGAAGTCTCATACAATAATACTAAACTTGTTAAAAGTTAATACACCCTTCGGGTAATTGTTCATGGCTCAAATTTTATAGTTTCATTATATTATGCATTCGTTTACCGCATTGGGTCATAACAATAATATTTTTTACAATTTCAGTAGTCCTATCCAATATTTTACTCAAAACTTTGGTCTTATAATTTCTAAAATAAAATAGAAATAGCCGCAACTGAAATCTTTTGACGGTCCTATTCCACTTCGTCTCTCCACAGGTCCCATGGTGTTCCTTGCCGACTGAAGTTCTCCATTCTCGCTCTAAAATGACAATCGAAGTATCTGAAACAAATGCAATTCCAGCATTATCAATGTCAGTATAGCCTATTCCAATGGCCGTAAGCATTATACATAATAGCAAAGTTTCAAAAAGTTCACCTTAATTGTTAGCGGCGTCATTATGATGTAGACCTATTTATAAGGTTGCAATAAAATTAGATAAATCAAATTTCACTCCTTTTTTACACTCATAGCAAAAATACACTAGCCTAGAGAATTTCACCTTTTTCGAAGTACAGTACTGTTCGTTGTGAAAAAAAAGTAAGACAGCGTCTATGGAAATGGCATACTAGCCAATACTTTTTAATGTAATGACAATAAATTCAGCCTTATTGGGATAATAGGGTGAGAGTAAGAATTTTGAATGTGTAAGCTTCTAAGCTATTATATCAATGAAAATGCTAACATCGAAAATAGAACAAAATAATGGTGTAAGCAATTTATGAAGTTATACATAATAGCCACCTTATTAACTTTATGAAACTTAAATGTCACTCTTTTTATTTTGAAATACCTACTTTGGGCGGCCTATCTGAGGACTTGTTAATGCTACGCTCATCACTTACCCAGTAATGAATTCACTCTCTCGCTGGCAAGGTGGGGGCTCGGCTGTTAGAATTCCAATCTGGTCCCAAATTTTTCATAACTTCATTTCCCTAAATAACTTGTTTGTATGTTCGTAAGCTATCGCCCGAATAGGTAGTATTAATTCCTTCTGGTGATTCCTGCAAGGAAAAGATAAATAAATTAGGTATACCGAGCAGTTTTATTTAATAGTCTTTGTACAATAATGTGCTTGATAATAATTATGATTACAATAATCAAATTAATTACGGTATTTACAATTAATAAACACGACCCCCCCCCCCCTAAAAATTGACGAGTTAAGTGTTAACACTAGATAGAATTATTAGGTTTCTTTGATGAATTTGCCCAAAATAAGAAAGTGCACGGAATTTCAACTAGATAAAATGAATAAGATTTTATTGATTAGTACGTATATTCCAAAACATTTCAAATAACCCCTTGAAAACCAATCGATTTAAATGAACTTTTGCACCAATCATTCTGGAACCAATCCCAGCTTCGCCCATACCTATCGATGCTTTCTTACTTCAGCCCATGTTTAAGGTGCTAAATAAAATAACAAAAGAGAACCGGGTGCTTTCCAATGCAAGGTTCTGGTTTTGATGAAAAAATAATTTGTTGAAGAAATTATGGATAATTCATCCCCACGTGACAGCCTACCCTGCCATTTTCATCACTGTGTATTACCATTACGTATTATTATATTGATCTGCTCGTCTATGTAATATCGTGACTCAGTGATTTAGGGAAACGGAAAAATCGAGGCCACCGAAATTTATTGCAAATGCAACATTATTTAGCCTACCATGGAACTACTCAAATTATTTATTACATTTACGGTACCGGCAGTATACTAATTGATGTATAAGAAAGCATGTACAGGTTCACTCGAACTTGTTCTAAGTGCAGAATGAAAAAAATGCCCGAAAGGGACTCGAAGTCTCGTTCTGGTAAGTAACCATGCAGCATGCGCATAATTATTACGAATGAACTAATCGGTCAGTCGACCCCATGTTTATAGTTCCCAAACTTTTTTGCTTTCCAATTTATACGGTAGTATAAGGAAAGCTTTGTGATGGTCGAAATTTTCGATTCCGAGATTTCAACGGATTTACACGTTTTGAGGTCCCAGGAACCCAAAACGGTGGTTTTCACGAAATGTTTGTCTGTCACTCTGTCTGTCTGTCTGTATGTCTGTTCATCGATTTCCGGGCAAACGACTCAGTCGATTTTGATTAAATTTGGTATGTAGGTTTACAAAAATCATACCTCAGGACCATTTTTTTTATTTTGGGCCAACTCAATTTGGGGGGGTTTTATTCTCAAAAAACTAAAAAAAAAACGTCTAAAAACATTATTTCTCCAAAACGGCTCCAATGATTTCTTTTAAATTCACATATGTTGTAGTCGTTAGTAATATTGACAAAATGCGGGGGGTCGCTTGCCCCTTGATAGGTTGCTTCTGGGGGTAAAAAAATAAAAATAACTAAATTTTAATGAAAAATGACTAAAAAATAATTTTCTGCGAAACCTTTCTATCGATGATTTCTACCTTCAGGCATGTTTTAGGTGTTAAATTGAGTAACGGAACCGGACAGGTTGCTTTCCCAAAAAACTATTTGGTTTTGTGCAAAAAATTATTTTTTTGAAAAAAATGAAAATTCGCGCTCAAATGCATTGCGTGTCCTGCCATTATTGCTCCTCCAGTGACGTCAGGTGGACAATGCCCCCCCCCCCCCCGAGATATCGGAAATCTGACCATAGGTAAATTTTTTACCATGCAATTACTCATTTTCTCGATCTACTAATGTTGTAAATTGGAAAGCATGTTCGAGTAAACTCGGACCGGTTCTTTTAGGAAGCAATACTCCAGATTTCCCCTGATTTTGCAGTAATACACTGCTATTGACTGCTTTACATCAAAATTTCCCCAGTTCCTTTATTGTAGTAGGGCCCTACAAAACTTGTTGTTATAAATGCTTTGAGCCCAATAATTTCGTACGGTAGTCAAAATGTTTCATACCGGTACCTGCTTGTATTTTTCTAACGATGGGATTTAGGAGGGTTCTGGGAGTTTATACCCCCCCCCCCCAAAAAAGATGCGGCATAGATATAATTTACAAATAATTCATACATTCATACGAAAAATTAGTGCTTCTGGGCAATGTAAAATATAAATTTGTCTGCTACACAAAATTACGCAAATCCCCACTACGGCATTGTTTTAAATCCCCCAGAGGAGACCCCCCCCCCCCCCCCGAGCTTTATGAATACGATTAGTCTGTAGAATCAAAAAGTTTTTTGTTCTCAAAATACCTATGCCTCATTATTTCACACTTACATTTTTAAATAAAAGCCCCTATTTAGAACATTTTAATAAGTCTTCATCTGTAAAATCTAAACTTCAAATGTGCAAACGAACTGTTCTGCTTCAGGACTATTATATACACATATATATATATTTTTTTTTTTTACAAAAAGGTTAAATCGCGTACAAAAAATTTAATGAATGTATCCGATTAACCTCTTCAATCGTCTAAGTCACCTGAAGCCACCGAAGTCGCTTATTATAACATTGTTTTATCATAACCCTTCGTCACTCAAATCTAAACTGCTCTCAAAATGTGTTAGCTCCCACTATTTCAGGTCTATTTTAAAAAAGTCAGCATCTGAAATACCCCACTGTTCCAATGTTCCATATAGTAATAATATATTTAGCAAACAAATCACAGGGGCGTACCCTGGACTCCGTGCTTGGAGTCATTTCTATAAGACTTTTCATGGAATGTTCATTTTTCAACTAGTGTAGGTGCGCCTATACACACAATTGTATGTTGGGGGTGCCTTAATAGGAAATTACACTCACCGTCACCCCCGTCTTACCGAGCTGATAACCTCCCCTGAAAAATTTTCTCTGGACCCCGTCCCCCGTTCCAACGAGCCTTAATGGTGCCCTTGCCCCTAGCCTGAGAACTGTCTACACCCTTGACGTCTCGGACTCCCCCGTGCGCCTGGTCCCTCCTCTGAATCAGCTATTTAGTTATTAGTTTATAACTTGCCTACGGTTCCTTGATCTGTAAAAACGGTCCTTGCTCAAAAGAAGGTGGGTAGTGGACACTAATTTGGTCTATGGGTCTGGGGTGTGTGCGAAATATCTATTTTCGGTTCTACACGCCTTCGGCTTCCCCCCCCCCCCCCAATGGAGCTGGGGCAAGTTGGACCGTGCCCCCCCCCCCCTATTAACGCCCCTGCTACTGCTACTACACGCCATTTCAACAAACATAATTTCAAATTTCGATAAAGGCTGGGACAGTACTACGAACTACGATATATTATAGTGTAGAAACGAAGAAGCCTGAAACAAGGGCCAAGGTGACCCTCCTTTTTGTCAAACACCCCTGGTAGTGGTATATACAATCTTGTCTACTTGTACTGCTGTGTTGCCAAGCTGGATAACGGTAAACAATTAGTACAATGGTCTTGACCTGCGTTGCGGCGTTGCCACGCTTCCAAATTTCATTTACCTACCAAGTACCAACTACCAACATCAGTTTCTAGTTTCAACTTTTGGATTTTGAACCGAAATGAATTTGTAAAACGTGGTTCATAACATTTCTCAAATGGAAATGCAATTACATATTATATTGCAGTATTAAATGGTGTATTATAACACTGACATTAAACCATTGGCGTAAATAGGGGGTCCTGGGGGGGGGGGCTTAGCCCCCCCCAGGTCCACCCGTAGCCCCCCCCCCCGGATTTCTGGTGGCAAAGACTTTATGGAGGCTAAAGGTATAGTATCCACAATAATGAAAGGGAAATTAATTCTTAATATGCTTATTTTAAATGAAAAAAATCAACATATTGACCAAGTACTTTCACAAAAAATATATTACTCAAAATGCTTAAAACCCCACTATTTCAGAGCTATTTTTTCCAAATTTTTCTGCGAGGGAGACCCCCGGGCCCCCCATAATGGTAGGTTTATTCGTCGTTATAATAGCTTAATAATATTGCTTGCAAACATTGGCGTAAATAGGGGGTCCTGGGCTAAGCCCCCCCCCACTTCCCAGGATTTCTGGTGACAAAGACGTCATGGGGGTGAAAGGCCAATACAACCCACAATAACAATTGGGAAATTAATTCTTGGTACCATATGCTTATTTCACAAAGACGTCATGAAAAAAATCAACATATTGACCAAGTACTTTCAAAATAATATATTACTCAAAATGCTTAAAACCCCAATTTTTCAGACCAATTTTTCAAACTTCTTCTTCGGGGGAGACGCCCAGGCCCCCCTCAGTGGTAGGTTTATTCGTCTGCAAAATTTCAACTGTACTGCTTGCAAAATGCGTAAAACCTCCCTAATTTGGGCCTATTCATCAATTTTTTTTTCTCCGGGGGAGACCCCCGGGCTCCCCTTCCTCCAGGATAGAATATGCGTAAAACCTCACTAATATGGGCCCATTTATCGATTTTTTTCTCCGGTCTTGGGGTCCTAAAGCCCCCCCCCCCCCCAGAAATTTTGGGAATTTACGCCAATGCATTAAATTAACTTTGGTTGAAGAGGAAACCGTTATTTATTTATTTTATTTATTTAACCTCCACGTAATAACCGAACTGCTATTAAATTGGAAGGTATAAATTAAACAACCTTACTTTTTAACCGCCTAATAAATACAATAGGTACTAAAAGACCGTAGGCAGGGTGGGGGGGGGGGGGCTTATGGGGCTGCAGCCACCGTAGGAGACACCACCACCCCCATTTACAGCAATATAAATATATAAGCATTCCCTTTTTAGCTTTGAGCTTTGTAAAATCTAGAGCTATACTTTACTGTTATTAAAAAAAAAAACACTATGTTGCAATTATACGTATTTTCCCTATTTTTCAAAAAAAATCTCTATATATTCATAATATATTCATTGCCTGTAAAATATAAAACGTATTGCTCTCAATTGCGTAAAACCCCAAAATGTTTCAGACGGGGGAGAGACCCGCCTCCCCCCCCCCCCCTCCTGTTCGCAATTACGTATATTATTTGCCTGCAATATCTCAAAGTTACTGCCATCACAATGCGTAAAATCAAAATATTTCTGTTCTGCACCGCCCCCGTTTTATGAGGTCTGGGACTACCTCTGCTGAAATAGGCTCATAAATCCCATTAAAATTTGTTAAAATTAAAATGGTTTGTATGTAAGCCCAAGTCCATCATATATCGAGGCGTTACGAGTATTTAGGACAGGTAAGAAAAGGTAGGGTCGGTTGGATTTGTTCTTATGTAGACCTAAATGCTGTACGATGCTGAATATGAAATGAATGGATTCGGGCCATGCTGGGCACCGCCTATTAAATCCCTTTTGAAAAAGGGCACCGGCTCCAAAAAAATCTTGAGAACCACTGCTATAGTATGTAGTGAAATGTCGCACATTTGGAAAGTTGAATCCTATCTGGCTTATGTACCGTACAACAAACAAATTTGGGGGGGGGGGATGGGACGATTGCATATTCTAGAGCGGGTAGATCAATACATTAAAACACAATAATAATGGCAGGGTATGCCATGTATTAAGGCATAAATTATCATTTTCTTCGAAAAATAATTTTTGTACAAAACCAAATCATTGTGAAAGCTATTTTGGGGTTTATTACCCTATAACTATAACAATAACCTAAAACATACCTGAAGTAAGAAAGCATCGACAGAAAGGTTCCATAGAAAGGTTATTTTTTAGTACTATTTCGTAAAAATTGAGTCTTTCTTTTTTTACCCCCAGAACCAAGCTATCAAGGGGAAAGCAAACTTTTGCCTTTTGTTACCATAAATGACGACTAGGCTACAATATAATTTTGTGAATTTATAGAAAATCGTTGGAGCCGTTTTCGAGAAAACAATTTTTAGCCGTTTTTTTTTTAGTTTTTTGAGAGTGACACCCCCAAAATAACCGGTACGTGTTGATTAAGTTTGATTGTATAATTTAACAGAAATGCACGTTTATTTATTTAGATTAATTAATAATTAATGGGACAATTTTCGTAGATATTCTTATGATTACAATTGTTTAATGACCTCCTCTTGGATAACTAATAATAATAATAATTTATGTATGCATTTATCAAAAGGCATTACAAATTATACTGAAACCAAAGCCAAAAAGACGCGTTGGGATCACCACACAATTTACTGTAGGCCAAGTAGATTTATTTGTTCGTGCCACTTACAATACTTTTATACTGTACCTTTGAGTAGACTTCATGGCCGTGCCCATTAAGTAAAATTAATAAATTAAGTAAAAAAAATTTAGAACCCCCCCCCCCCCCACCGAAATGTAATGGCTTGATACTAGATAGAATCGGATTATGAGAGGAAAAATAAAAACTACTATGTAATATCCAATAGCCCCCCCCCCCCCCGAAACAAATCCTCGCTACGGCCTTGTGGACAAGTAACAGTTTGTTAAACTGATGACAAGTTGTAATGTGGAAATGTAGTGTTTATATGCAAGATTTTCCTGTTTTTTCAAGTGGCGTTGGCTGAAAAAGAAGATTTTTTAAATTTTTCCAACTACATAGGGCGCATACCCGAAAATTAAGCTGGAGTTGCAGTTTGTACTTATTTCTGAAGGACTAGATGTAGGCTAATAAATGTACCAACCACGTTTGTTAGTATTTTTTTATTGGCGTTTTTTTCCATTTGGCGGTGGTTTGTTCTCAGAGATGTAAATAAAAATATTATGACTAAATAAATAAATAAGTAAATAATGCCTTTTTTTTCTATAACTAAGCCAACCTAGTGGAGTTAGGGCTTTTATAAAGCCCTCTCTTACACCCAACTAGGGAAGCCCGGGACCGCCTGCTTCACATGCCCTCCAAAGCATGGCCAGAAAATGTAGCCAGTGTAGGACTCGAACCAACAACCTTTCGGGTGAAAGCCAGAGTCCGTTCCACTACTCTACATGTCCTAAATGGGGTTGGAGGCCATTTTCAAAGGATTTATGGGACTTTTTGCTATCAAACTAAATTGACCCCTCCTTATCAAACGAGACAGCGTTAGCATCAATACCATTCTAATTGCGCAATCGGGGGCCACAATCATTTGTCTTTAAAACTTAAAATCTGACCTGGTGACGGACAGATTAGGAATCGACAGGGTCGGATTAGTAAAAAACACAAGACAAAGACATAAGAAAGTGAGGGGAAAGGGGGGGGGGGGCTGTGATGACTACAATCCTATCTAGTGTAAAATGGTCTTTTGGTATCCAATGTATTCTCTATATAAAGTTTATTATGGTGTTACTCCAATATATTGCATAATAGCGGAGGCACATCAAACGTCAATTTATTGACGGACTTAGCTTTGGTGCAGACACAGGCAGATAATATTTTGTGGATATGCGGACTAAATCGTTGTGTTATTACTACGACGGTTTAGATTGTATATAGAAATACTATTGAATTTAACCCCTGGGGGAAAAATTGGAAACTATAAGCTAGTGCAAAATAGTGGGGTTTTACGCATTTTAACAGTAGTAGAGTATACGAGTAGATTTTAAAAAGCTTACGAAGGAATGGTTATTCATATTGATGCAGACAGAGGGGCCAGGGGGTCCACCCAGGGGGAAATATTTTGAAAAATAGGTTCGAAATATTGAGATTTTACGATTTTAACAGTAGTAAGCTTATAATTTGCAGAGGAAGACATATTCATATCACTGTAGGCCTACTAGATTTATTTAATTCTCAACTTTTAATTTCGGAAAGGGGGGGGCTGCAGCCTGCCCCCTTGCCTACGGCCTTGGTGTAGTCAATCGTTTGGATACAAAGGCAACATATTTCTGGGAACATGGGGAAATTCAAATGCTCCAGCTGGTTCCTTTTTCATGTTTCTATATATTCACATACCGTATGTACCATGCGTAATGAATAATGAAAATGTGAATGTGACCCACAGACCAAAGTACGGTACCTTATATCGTATTTGGCAAGCATCCATGTATTTGTATTAATTAATATAAAGTTATATTTCAATCAATAAAGAAATTATGGGCGGCCCATTGGCTTTATTTTACCTAGTTTGACCACTGCATGGTCTGCAACCTGCATGACAGGTGTGTATTATTTGAGTTCTTACTTCTTTGGTCAAGACTCAAGGCTTACCTATGGTGGGTGGCCTACAGGGCTACAGAAGACAAATAAAAGAAAATTTCGTAGCTATCCTTGGTCGTCCGTGGGACTGTGACTATACAGAGTTTTACTGTGACTACAGAATTTTACTGTGACTGTGACTACGTATTTTACGTGTAGTATGTAGAACAGGATATTTATAATAAAAAAATGATCAAAAACTTACCTTTATTTATGCCAACGAAGAACGAACAACTTTCCCATTATATCCATAGCGTAATAATTGTCCTGAAAGAACACATCACACACTCACGGCTATAGATAATCGTTAGACGTTAATAATAATACTATAAAAATAAATGCGATGCGAAATTGCGGACTGTGAAGGTGGCGCGTCTTGAAAAGTTGAAAATCAGCCATCAGGCATCAGGAGGGTAAAATTAGAGCCTGGAGGCTGGAGGGAATAGGGATTGCCGCATTCCTAAGCTCAAGGCTAAGCCAACACCCTATAATGGAAACAATATACCCCTAGTTTTTACTTTTTACCTGAATTGGCTGGTGCGTGCCTGCGTGGTGGGTTTGCACTTTGCACCGTATGTGTATAGGCCTACGCTTAACGCTATGGCCTACGTGACATAGCATCAGGCGCGGATCTACGGGGGGGGGGCTATTGCCCCCCCCCCCATTAGGGTCCTCAAAATGCGTAAAACTTCACTATTTCAGTCCTATTTTTCCCCAATTTTCTCCCGGGGGAGACCCCCCGGCCCCCCTTGTGCCCTATTGTATTAATTACCTATAATATAGAACCCTCATTGCTCTGAAAATGCGTTAAACCCCAACATTTCAGCCCTATTTTCCAAAAACAAATTCGAAATTTAATCTCACTTCTCAGCCCCCTCCTTGGTCTCATTCTAGATCCGCGCCTGCATAGCATTGCATATAATATTATGTAGGCTAACTAGACGAGTTGGCGGAGCTGCCCATAAAAATTTAGTCATTTTTACAGGAGCCATCATATTATTATATTGTCAGTTTAACTGTCTAGTCTTAAATTATATTTGCCAATTCTGGCATAAAGACTAAATTTATAGCGTATTCAATTTAATTATGGTGTAATTAACACTGTAGGTTCACACAAAAAACAACCCAATGGGGACTGCGACTGATCCCTCATGACCACTGCCTTATTGGGGATGTTGCAGTCAGCAACATGACCAACCGCCGCGTTCTTCCCCTGACTACCAATGAACCCAATTTAAAGTTCGCTGGACTCAGGCTGGGCAAGTTTTGACCTTTGACCTTCCGTATCATAGAGCTAGTCATCCACTCATCCAATTCTCTGGCAAATGGATTACTCCTGACCAGGCAATCGAACGGTACTACAATATAGGTCAATAGAATGGATTGCTAAAAGCAAATTTTCATTATATTTCCTGTTGACATGACAAAAGAGAATACTACATGACGTATTAAAGTCGGTCCATACTGTACATAAAAGCCTGACGATCAGGGTTGATGTTCAGGCCTATCATTACCACGACAGATTCAAATTGAGGCCAGCCCTTGACTGCTGTAGGCCAAACCTCGAAACTAACAAAAACTGGTATATGCAAAATGATAACATACTCTCTTATGGCATATTGTACTAGGCCTAAGAAAAGCGTCGGGAACCTTTAATGAAACAATCTGCACACGGCTTGCACCCAAAAGTCCAAGAATTTATTGATTTTGACTAATCACTTTTAAGGCTTAGCTAATCCAAAAGAAATTGGCTATGCTGCGTGCCCAAGCTAGAAATCAAAACATGGAAGAATTAGCCGAAATGCAATAATAATGTTATTTTCTAGTGTAGTTTTAACTATTTTACTCATTTCAATTTCCTGTACTTACATAGTTCTCTTTAAAGAGTTTCACGATGTTTAATATTTATGTGATTATTTTAAAGGGATTAAATCAAATTAACTAGTACCATTTAAATGAGCGCAAGCAAAATTTAAAAAGGGCGCGATTCTGGGAAATCATAATGCGCATGCTCCGTGATAGAAATGCCTGTGACACTTGTACATTGCTTGCAGAACCATAATTTTGCAGTATTACCTTACACAGGCAATTATAACTCCTGGAGAAGTCGAGTTATATATTCATGTTGAACTTGGCTTTACTTTTGCAATGTTATTATAGTTTATAGGTTATGATTATTAACCTCGTATTGATGTTAAGCGAAACCTTAAAATTATCGGTGCATTTAGGACAATATTATTACCATAATTTTATACTCCAACGAACAATTTGACCTAATCTGACAGCAATGTGTTCACTGTGTTCGACCGATTTCGATCGATTGCGCGAAAGTCTGGGTAGGCTATATTATTGTTAAAAACTCTTAAGATATTATGCTCATAAAATATATTTTTACTTTACTTTACTATGAAATTATTATGCTTATTACTTACCGGGTTACCTACCTATATATTTTATGTAGTTCAATGCAATGAGCCAACTTCAATGAGTCAATAACACCGCCCAATAGGAACGGTATTTTTTAACAGCCTATTTATTAATAAGTAGGCCTAATTATTTAAAAATGTAAGTCTCCAATCAAGCTTGATGATGTATCGGAAATGTGCGATATACTCAATTAATGAGTTGATTAATATTCTAAGTCTCATCTTAAAAGTAGTCCATATAATAGGCTATATGCTATACAGTATGCATACTGTATGTATATAATATGTTGTAGACTAAATATTTCATTTCTTTTAATGAAAGTGTACTAGAAGGTTGCATGCGTTTTATAATACTTTACGGCTCATATTGTACCCCCCCCCCCCCTATTACACACTCGAATGTGGTTCTGCAATAAATTAATCTAGTAATAAACACGAGTCTAAAAAACATTGGAAAAAATTGGAAAGAAATACTGCACCATATACATTCAGATGTACATCATATGTATGCTGTAAATGCCTCAACATAAACAGTCCTAACATGGTTCGAATATAAATATTATAGAGTGTGTAATCAGGGCATATACAACCTTTTTATTTGTCACTAAAAATTAGCTTATTACCTGCAGCAATAGGCTAAAATATGTAATTGAAAATCCAATTATGATGATAGGCTAGTAATTTATATTAAAGAAATTTACTTCAACCTGGAACAGAACCTTTGACTCACTGGTCCATGCACATAACTCGGTTCTCTACCGATTGGACTAGGTACTGGTAAAAATTGACAGTTACAGATGACAGCATGAGAGCGTTTTGCTATGATCAAAATAGGTTCCTTTAAAGCCAGGGGAAAGTTAAAAATAATCTGAAAACAAGATTTAGATGCCATCGCGAGAGGAGCGAAACAAGAGCGCGCTCCGAATATGCGCCTGTAAAGCAAGGATCTCAAAAAAAGATTTTGATGACATCGTGAGAGGAGCGAAACAAGAGCGCGCTCCGAATATGCACCTGTAAAGCGAGGAGCTCAAAACATGACCGGGAGAGGCTCAAAATCGAAGCGTTCTAAAAGGTGCTTTATGCGATCGTATCGGTGTTTAGATGACATCGCGAGAGGAGCGAAACAAGAGCGCGCTCCTAATATGCGCCTGAAAAGCGAGGTGCTCAAAACATGAGCGGGAGAGGCTCAAAATCGTAGCGCTCTGAAAGCTACCTTTTGCGATCGTCTCGGTGCTATACGGGTACGTACCGTGGGTTTCCCTGAACCATTTATTAGTAGACTAGTACCACTCACGCGCGTGCATTTTTTTTAAATTTGCCACGTTTGTGGAGTTGTGACAATATTTCATGCCGTTTTGTTCGCATTTTGTTATTGTTTGGTTTTTACGGCTACCAATTTTTATATTTTGGTATGCATTACCATATTAGTTGGCGAGTACCGTAAAATGGGGCGAAGTGAATCAGTTTTGACGGTTTTCTAAACTTTTAAGGTTTTTAAAATACGAACTATACTCGCTGACTCACAGAGAGCAAATAGCTTAATCATTCATTAACTTAGTCTTGTTATTAATTTGACGTTATCAGTTACTTTTACTTTTTTGTGTCCAAGCACGTCCAAGGGCGATGTGTATCACACGTTAAAATCGCTGTCTGAATCTCTTCAGCCTGCCCTGGGGTGTAGGGAATCGAATTATTTTTGCACTGAATTGCCAACCTATCAAAATTTTAACGTTTCCGCAACACAGACGTAGCTACCTGTGCAGCAACTGGCGTATTTTGTTACACGAATATTTTACATTTCAACACAAATCCGTATTAGAAGTTGGACCAATCAGGGAACAGAAGGAAAAGAAGCAAAAAAATGCAACAAAATGAGCGTATTGTGATATTCAAATATTATATTCTAAGCAGCAGAAATGAATTCAAACTAAAGGCGCCAATCCAAAATTTGAAGAAAATAAATGATATCAACATCACCCATTATAAAAAATAACTTAAAACAACTAACTAAAAAAAAATAAAGAACCAGTAGAAATTGGGCTGATGGGCCGTGGTTGATTTGAAAGTTGATTATGGAAGTTGACTTTCATATCGACTATGGACCATCAGCCCATTTTCTACTGATTCTTCATATGACTCTGGCCGCGAAAGCCTTTGCAGTTACATTTTAAAAAATAAACCCTATAAAAAGTCACACCAACAGCATAATATTAACCATTAACACGATAGTCATCACAAATCCAAGATTTCAGCCTAGCGTAAACAAATTTTTGTAAGCCAAAATCGTGGCAAAACTAAAAAAAACTTATCAAAAGAAAAAAAAAAATGAATATCTGATCTACCTCCCGACCAAGATTTAGTTGGCAAGTAATTAATATTATTTTTCAACAAATAAATTTCTGATATAAGAAATTTAAAACTTTAAACCTGTGTGGAGCATTAAATTAGGCTGCTATATAACTGATATATTTTTATTTTGGTTACCAAAACATTTAGGTAGGTAAGCGAAAAATAAATTAAGCGGAAACATATGTATTGTTTCGCTGAGGAATTTATTAATCATTTTTCGTCACCCCATGGGGCGAAGTGAATCAGGCTTGTGACACCCATAATTATCTTAATAATTATCATGATTCATTTTCAGTACTATTTTATAGTTAAATTAAAAACTAACTATGAAGGCCGATATTATTTGTTACTGATGTCCGTGACGATGCTCTTACGGTAAATTTTTTAAGGAAAGGAGGAAGATAGCAAAATGTACGTTTTTCCAGACATAAGTCACATTTTGTTACTACTGATAACGTCTAATAATTAATAACAGGACTAAGTTAATGAATGACTAAGCTTTGCTCTCTGTGAGTCAGCGAGTAAAGTTCGTATTTTAAAAACCTTGAAAGTTTAGAAAACCGTCAAAACTGATTTTCTTCGCCCCGTTTTACGGTATTAACAAATTTTTTTAGATACGGTATTTATTTTTTTTTTAAATCGCCGGGGAGACCCCGGTCACTTTTTCCAGTTTTGTTAAAGTTATCGTCTGCAAAATCAATTTTTTTTGCCGACAAACTATTTCAGCCCTATATTTTAAAAAACAATCCTCGTGGGGGGGGGGGGGGCCAATGAAACACCACCCCATTCGAGAACCTATCGTAAGTCCCAAAACATTTCTGGCTACGCCACAGAACCTAGCGGAGTTAGGGCTATAAATAAAGCCCTCTCTAAAGCCCTCTCTTACACTCAACTAGGAAAGCCCGGGACCGCCTGCTTTACATGCGCTCCGAAACATGGCCAGTAAATGTAGGAAGTGTAGGACTCGAACCAACAACGTTTCGGGTGAAAGACAGAGTCCGTACGACCACTCTACATGTCTTGACCTATTGTACTGCTTTGTTTCAGTTAATGGATGACACACGACTATTCCCAAAAACGTCAAACCATTCAAATAAGATTCGTCGGCACAGACGAGCATTTTATGGATGCCTCGTCGAAAGAAATGGAACTTCAGGCTAAGAATCGACAGACATTAAGAAATTCGCAATTTTTCCTGCCCTATTCACGAATAATCTCTCTACAGACTTGTGGTAATGTGGATGCTGAACCGGGGATTATGTCCCCTGATTTAACTTAGAATAAAAATGCTCGTCTGCATTTACAATAGGTATCTTGGTGTTGTCTTAGTTTCTATGAGCATCACACATCATTGAACACTAAATCGAAATTTCGTAAATAAAGCGTAAACATATTCATTTAAATACCGACTGCGCCATTTAGTCCTGTATTGACGCTGATAATAATAAATTAATAGGTTACATTGTTACATTCGCGTTCCTATATCCGAGTAGCAATCTTTTTCTTCCTTTGGTATTTGGCTTGTTGTCCTCAATTCTGTTTACGCTTAATAAGGCGTTCACCTAACCGTATGTACAGTATGTTTATGCAACAATAAAAGAATGTCTGTTACAGCTATATAGCGTTGTTTACTAAATTAAATAAATGAGCCGTTGGTACCTACTTAGCTCTAGGTGCCTTGCTGTACACTCCTCTCAATCGTGATAATATTCTAATTTAGATGATCAAAAACTTGTGTTGGGAAACCCTGCTCTACAAACCATGCCATCGGAGGCCTACCGCAACTCAACACAGGTAGCCTATTGCCTACTGAGGCCTGTATGCGATCAAGGTGAAAAAGCTGCGCCCAACTGAAAAATTCTACTAAACCAATAAGTTACCCAACAATATCGGTTAATATTTTTAATTTAAGTTATAATGATTTGGTCTCATCAATTGGAGCACATTTCATACACCATATTTAAAATGCTTTTCCTTCTTTTCTTTGAAAAAATATTTTTTTCATGAACATTTCAAGAACATCAGTAAGGCGGCTATTCCATCTGTCAATAATCCGTAATTTGCGCAATAAAAATTGATGAGATGTTTGTTTTAAGGAGACTATTATGTAGATACTTAACTTATCTACTATAAATTAAGTTATAATAGATAAGTTAAAGTAACTACATAATAGTCTCCTTAAAACAAACATCTCATCAATTTTTAATGTACAAATGACGGATTATTGACAGATGGAATAACCGCCTAACAAAAACCCCATGGGCAGTATTTCAGTATTTCATCAGTATTTCCACCAGTCTTAACTAAGCCAACCAGAGCTCCGAAACAGCGGTCTGCAGGAAACCGTCTGGTCCCTAACACCAGCCATGGTCCTAATGGCCCTTTTTTGTATGAGAAATGCCCTGGTGGCGTCAACCGAGTTGCCCCAGCATATTACTCCATATCTTAGGTGCGACTCGAAGAGGCCATAATAGACCAATTTCAAAACAGCAGTACTGACCAGGAAGGATAGGCTCCACAAGAGGAAAGCGCAAGAGGTGAGCTTTGCGCAAAGGTTGTTAACATGAGATTTCCAGTTGAGAGCCGGATCCATAGTAACTCCCAGCAGTCCTGCTTTGTCCCCTAGCCGGACCACACTACCACACAATTGGAACTGCGGATCTATATCCATGGGCTTATGAAGTGTTTTGAATACAACAAAATTGGTTTTACCCATAAGGTAAAGGCGCTAGTAGATGGCCATTTAAGGCAATTGTCTCTGTTTTTTAACCCTGTATGTGATGTAAATCGATCTACACACTGGGTGGAGGCGTTTTGCGATAGATTAAACTCCACTTTTGTAAGATCTATCAACAGATTACTCCAGTTTCAAAAATTCCAGCAGAAAAAAAAAATTCAAATAAAAATAAAGACGAATCTAGTAGATGGCCACTTGAGATAAGTGAAAAATCAGTAGATGGCCACTTTTTTCCCTAGTAGTTGCCCACCCAGTTTCAATGCTTTATTCTGTGCTCTAACTTAAAACAAGCCTTATAGAATGCTTCATAAGAACTTCATTTATTTATTTAAAAAAGATTCAGTCTTCAAAGTTTTCCATTTCCGGCACAATAAAAAGATCTCGTGTTTTACTGGTTTTTTGAGGCTCCTTTATGCTCGTGACTACGTTTTCCCATTCGTATTCACAAACATCCGCCCTAACTGGCCATTTCCACAACCTCCCTACTTTCGCCATGGCCGAAATAGAAGCAACAAGTGGAAACGGACTAGGCACAGTGCTAGTAGATGATGGTCCTGGTAGCTCATATATAACTTCCATGTCCGCAGTGGCCAACTCGGAAATCGGTTCTGGAACGTTGAAGACTGTGCTAGTAGATGATTGTCCTGGTAGCTCATGTACAGGTTCCATGTCCGCAGGGGCCAAGCCAGAAATCGGTTCTGGAAAGTTGAAGTCTGTGCTAGTAGATAATGGTCCTGGTAGCTCATGTACAGGTTCCATGTCCGCAGGGGCCAAGTCGGAAATCGGTTCTGGAAAGTTGAAGTCTGTTCTATTAGATGATGGTCCTGGTAGCTCATGTACAGGTTCCATGTCCGCAGGGGCCAAGTCGGAAATCGGTTCTGGAAAGTTGAAGTCTGTGCTATTAGATGATGGTCCTGGTAGCTCATATACAGGTTCCATGTCCGCAGGGGCCAAGTCGGAAATCGGTTCTGGAAAGTTGAAGTCTGTGCTAGTAGAAGATGGTCCTGGTAGCTCATGTACAGGTTCCATGTCCGCAGGGGCCAATAACTCGTAAATCACTTCTGGAAAGTTGAACTCGGCTGAAAGAAGTGGAGATACTGGCCGATCCTCGTGCGCTTGATAACTTTCTTCTTTTTCGAGGGCTTCTACTTCCGCTTTGGTTCTGTTCCATAAGTTGTACAATGACTTATCATTGGAGTCACCGGACCAATCACCAATTGTAGATTGAAAGGCAATCAAGGTGCCAGCAGGTAATGATTCATTCAGAAAATGTAAGCCTCTCTTTAAGAACAAAATTCGTTCAGTGTTTCCCTTCTTCTCTATAGCTTTCCCAGGGATCGTAACTGCTTCGGGGTTCCAGGGAACAAGGCCACATTTGCGGAAACCATTCACTAGAATGGAAGGGGTTAAACTTTCGTCCATCACCTCCTTAAGTAATTTGGCGAAGCCTTTCTTTTTCAAAGCGTGCCCCTCCTCGCTTTGAATTTTTTCAATCCGCCACCTGTGCACTCGCTTCCTCCAAGCCACCTTCAAGGGTTTAAAAACTGCCACGTCAAGTGGTTGCAGCATATGCGTTGCATTGGGAAAGAGCGGTACAAGTACGATGCCTTTCTCATTACAGAACTGGCTGCATTGGTAAGATAAATGCTATTTGTGTCCATCTACGAAGAGAATAGCAATAACATGATGGTTTGAGAGGATAACCAAGGGAAAAATATATCGGCTATGAACTCAAAAAACGCTTCGCAAGTCATCCAACCAGAGTCGGTTTTTCCCAGTCCCCACTTTGGAGGAAAATTGTCGGAAATTTCGGCTGGAATTCGCTTGTAAGGGTATATAATTGTCGTAGGAGCATAGGTGCCGGCAGCATTTCCTGTTACAAGTACTGTGACACACTCTTTGTCGTCAGCGTTAACTTGTTGATACACATTTTTTTCTCCCTTTTTGGCGAGGACCTTCGGTGTTTTTGGTGCCAACATGAATGCGGTCTCATCACAATTGAACACCCTTTTGGGGTCAAGGAGAACGTCGGCCCACCCCTTTTCTTTTAAATAGTCCCCAACTTTCCCAAACCAGGCTTGGATTGCTTCTTCGGTGACAGCTGCTCTTGAAGACGTCAAGTTTTGCGAGGTTCTTGAAGCTACTCCTTTATTCCTTTTCATAAAAAGCTTCAAAAATGTTTTCCCTGGCTTATTATCCTTAAAAAATTTGCAGTCCCGTTTTAAATCATTCAGGTATTTTTGAATGCTAAAGAGCAGCTGCTCGTAAGTAATGGGGAATCCAGCCGCTGCCGAATCGAACACCCACTGACATATCCTCCCCTCTTCTTCTGTTGTTAGCATCGTGGCTGGGCCCATCTTCCTTTCCAGGGGAGACTTCCCGGTAACTTTGTTTGAGAGAGTTTGCCGAGGGACTCCGAATTTCTTGGCGGCAGCCCGAATCTTTGTGTTATGGAGTCTAACGTCGTTGACGGCTTGGGTCATTGCCTCTTCGCTGTAACTTAAAAACGCTCCTTTTTTTCCTGGCATCTAAAAAATAAAAATAAAAAAATAAATTGACAGAATGAGTAATTGGCCAAAAAAATAGTCAGTAGTTGGCCACCCGGCTCATTACTGAAAATTAAAAATTAAACCAAAAAAAATTTAATGCATTATAATTCTATTATATTTCCTTGTTAGATAATCAAAAATAAAGCAAAGTAACATTGAAATATAAAATACCTAGTAGTTGCCCGCCCGGGCAATTATTAAATTATTGTGAATAACAGATGCTAGTAATGGGCCACCCCACAGAACAACATAATATATAAGAACGTTAACTCAATGGTAGAGGTGGGTAGTATTTCCAGTAGCTGCTATTTGTAGCAGCTCCATAGTGAGGAGCAGTAGCAGTCTGCTCCTTAGATGGAAATACTCCTGCGATTTTCTGTCACAGCACAATGCACAAGTCCGGATGAACCAGCGACCTGCTCCTTTTTTCTATGTTCAGCTTATGAAAACCTGCTCCGAGGGACCTAGCCTCCTGCTCCTGGTCTGGTTGCTACTTTCCAGTTATAGTTTACAATGAACTTAGCTTTTATTACTATTGCGTAGACGTAAATGGTTTTCTTAGGTTGGTCAAGCACATTTTTCTCCTGAATATGTATGTTATATGTTGAGGCTTTTATTAATTAGTCACGCGTATTTTTACAACTTTTCTTATATTTTGCCTTTATTTTAGCTATTTATATAAACTAAACATGGAAACTTAGAAATCGCATGTTGCTGTGTTACCAATAAAAAAAAATTATCAATTCGCCGCTAGGGGAGCCCCAACCCGGCAAACTTCAAATCCTAGGACACTGAAGCTTAATGTTTCATGATAATTTTAGAGAATAGGCTGCAATTAGGTATGGGATTGTTGCATAGATAGTTCTTCTTGGCATGTCTCCCAATTTTGTACGTTGTTTATTGTATATAGTCTGTGCCAATAGACTACATTTAGATCATATACTGTAACCAGCCTATTTATGTACCTGCATATGCCCAACTCTGTCATGAATGATATTTGAGAAATTCCACTGCAATAAGCAGCTCAATACGATAGAACGGTTCTATAGTGAACCCGTAGACTATAGGCCTATATGCTTTCCAATTTATGAATTAGTATATAGGTACCGGGATAGATAATATGAGTAGATCGAGGTAAATAATGGTCCTGCAGTAACATTTCGGTTGCCTCGACATTCCCTATGCCAAAACACTTCCAGAACTAGCAGGCCAATACTGTATTACAACACAGTGTGGCAGGGTACACGGCCGGTACTTACGCAATGTATTTTGGAATGAATTACCCATAATTTATTCAAAAAATATTTTTATTTTATTCAAAACGAAAACGCTGCTTGGTGAAGCATCCTGTTTGGCTTTGTTACCCTGCTTAATACCTACAAGATAATGTTAACCAAACTATCAAGGGGTAAGGGAGCTATTGGGGTTTGTTTTCAGAAATAACAACTGAAATATATGTAGTAGGCGTACCTACTGTTTTTCAATGTTAAGTAAAACGTTCCAGCCGTTTTTGAGGAAAAAAATTAAAACGATGTTTTGGAGGGTAAACCTCCCAAAATTGAGTTAGCCAAAATAAAATGTTCCCGAGATATGATTTTTGTGTGCCAAATTTCATCAAAGTACACCGAACAGTTTGACCACAAATCGACAAACAGACTTGATATAATAGCAGTAGCAGCACGAGACACGAGTATAAAACACAGCTGGATAAAAGTAGCAATGAGTAAAAATCGCAGCGTGGATAGAAGTAGCAGCACGAGGAAAAAACACAGCTGGACAAAAGTAGCAATGATTATTGAGTAAAAATCGCAGGTATTTATACCTGCTACTTTTAAATCGCAGTAGCAGTTGGTCCTGCTCCTTGAAAACACAGTCGCAACCCACCTCTACTCAATGGTAATATTTTGTTAGGGAAAGACTGCCAACTGCCAAAAAAAAATAATAATAACGTTGGCCCTCCCGCGTCAGAATCATTCGCTCCTTTTTTCAAATTTTGTGTGGCCGGGGCCCCGGCCGGCCCGGCTCGCGCTCCCTTCCTATTTAATATTATATTGACCTATTTTGTATTATATAATTGATTTTTAATGACTACTCTGGTATGTACTCTGACAACGTTGTTAGTATTCACCTTATTTTAAACAAACAATTTTTTTTTCATAGTTCCACACTAAGCCGTACCTAACATATTAAATACAAAATTAAGAAATACTCAATGACCAACGCACATTATACTTATTAAGAAATATACATTTCTTTTTATTACTAAATTGAACTCAGTCCATACAAAATCCATCTACAAATTATTTGTGATAACGTGAATAGCTCGAAATGTAATGTATCAACACGTCGAAATAGATTGTTATGTGGAAATAGGAATACATTCTCGTCCTTGCTCTTCTTCTGGAAAGTCGAGACTGACATCTTGTGCAGGTTCCACCTATACTCTTCATCGGTTGCGAGCCTTCCCTTGCTCGGTAATGAGCCATTCGCCGCCAATAAACCGAATCCTTCAGGCTTTTGCATAGCGAACAATGTCTTCTTCTTCCAGCATCACGTCTATCTTTCTCCTCCTTATCAAGGCGGCATGCATGTTCATCCCGAACTAGATTCTCTTAATAAATCGCTGACATGACATCTCCTGAAAGTTCAAATGATATGATAAGCCAAACTACCCGCACAAATATGAAGAAGAAAAAGTAACGATGCTTCTCCTTTCTCCGATCACATGGTGTGTAGAGACCTGCGCATCTTAATACCTTGCCACTTCATATACTGTAGGTACCGTAATTGATCATTTATATATTAATTTCCATTATAGGTTTCTAATTGATCGGAACATGAGTAGGCAGCCATGGTACAATTACTGACCATGGAAATTTGACATTACCTACACTAATTAATAAAAATGAAAGCATATTTGGGTAAACTCGCACCAGTCCGTTACACAAGGATATTTCCACAAATCTAACAACATAGATAGTGTCACTTTTCCTGTTTCTGGAACCGTAAAAGCAGCATGTAAATCTGTCGAATAGGTACTCGAAATGCCAATACTTTCGTTATAATAGCGTAGGTCTACAAATAGGAAAGGAAAAATAGCAGATTAGTTAAAGAGCCCATAGGAAATTGTCAGCCCGAAATTTAAAACTTTTTATTTAATTAACTAAGCAAGTTATTAAAGATTTGGCTCATTTCAGTTGTAGAAGTCTACTTTATGCATCATATAATAAGGTTATTTTTTACAAAATATTATCATGTCGATGAAAAAGCTACAATTTAAAATATTAGAAATACTATATCTTATCATAGGATGCATGAAGTAGTCTTTTACAACTTTAATGAGACAAATGTTAAATAACATGATTCGTTAATTATTTCGGGCTGCCAATTTCCTACGGGCTGTACACCCTTAATATACTATCGTCACCCCTATCTGAGATTGCTAGAAAATACTTACTTTGCACTATGGAGTTCAACTTGTCAGCACCGACGACTGCCATTTTCTTACTTCTTACTACTGGGTTCCAGCTTCAGGTGATGCCGATGGCCAGATGATTCATTCACCAGTGCCCAAAGATTCTTCCGTCCCAGAATTTTTTCTATTCCTCCTCCTCCCAATGCCGTCACGAGTAAGTCCTTCTCCCTGCTTGGAATGGACCATTGCAGGAGAATATGCTCAAGAGTTTCTTCATCCATTCCACAGTTAAAATGTTAGTGGAATAAGGTCACTGTCAACACACAAGTTAGGTTGTATATGCCAGCTACATTAAGGTGCAATTTGTGTATCAAGTTATTGTGTAGATTAAAATGCAATTGTAACGTAATTTTCCTTTTTCAAACAGTTACTTCCACGTTGTGGGTTCAAATAACCTCTTACACATGGTCAAAACTGACTCGTAAGTGTCCAACTTAACGTGATTAAATTATTGTAGGTCACACATTTCACATTTTTTTGTTAACTAGGCATATATGGTTGTGCTAACATCTTACGGGCATATCTCATAGCACTGACAAGAGATCTAACAAAGTGGGTGCGTAGGTTTTAAAAAATTTTATTTAAAAAATTGTAATTTACCAAATGTACCTTTTACTATTTTTCCTTCTCATTTGAACACTTCACAAACAAGGAATGAATGATGAATTAAACAAATTTTAGTTGTTTTGCTACACAAATGAGTTGCACATGCTAACGATTTTCCATTTTGAAAATTAAAACCATGTAATATATGTAAGGTGTTGGATGGTATACAACTGAAAATGTTTAAAAAAACAGGCACATGAAATATGTTTACTCACCTCACTTCCCGTCGTAGTTCAAATTTATATTGGCTCACAAAACTTATTAAAAATATATAATATTATTAAAGGCCGCTGTGTGTTGTCCAATGTCGGAACTCGGAAATCGGAATGTCCGTTGTTTTCGTAGAAATATATTAACTAGAACGGCGGGAGGCATAGTAACCCTTACGGGGCACCCCTTAACCATAAGCCAAATATCAGAGATAAGTATCAACGTTAAAAATGTCGAAGTCTTACACATTGCAGAACAGATATCTGACTCGGTCTCAACCCTGTACTTAGCTTATAGAGGCTACACTAGCCGCCATGTTGACAAGGATCTGCAGCCACGGGATGTTTGTAGTAAATCACAAACAGATGTTACCAACATAAAATTTAAAAAAAAATACAATTTCACGGTTGGCTATCGTGGGCTTGGATCAGGGCCAATCAGAACAGTTCCCGCGTATAACGAAAACCTCCATTGAAGACAGGGATCTAGAGCTCTACAGATGCCGACCAATCACAAGCAAGCATTGTGTGTTAAGCCCTTTTTCTACTCAACACTAGAGGTGGGTCGTTCTTACTGGAGCCGTTCCTATGAACGTTCCTTGAGGCTTGAGCTAGGAGCTAGTTGCAACGGATACAAAAATATTAGGTTCTTGAGGAACGCAATGCAAAATGGAACCCTTTTTCCACGTGTAAACTGTAAACACATCAACACATCAGCTGTAAGATATAACAAAAAACAATACATGTAGCCTCCATTGACCATTTGCTTCCGTCTTCCCGGCTTGGCATTGGAAACTGTTTTATACCACGCATTTGTGTATTTAAAACGTTCAAAATGAGTTTTCTGTGCTGGTTTTGTGGAGTAGTATTTCAATTCAACAACACATTAATGCGGCATTTACGTACTTTCCATAAAAAGGATAACTGTGACACACTGACACATTCAGTTTGAAGAAATTCTTTCTACGGCCCTATCTGCCCTGTTTGCAACATACGAAAAGTTACGCAAGCATATATTGCGGCCGCTCACTCCATTGGCATATCTTTCAGAGTGGAAACGTTTAACGTTTAAGACAACGGAAGGTAAGTTCAATGTAGTGTTGTTCATTAAATGCTAAGTTACATACTGTGGAGCTAGGGCCTATAATAGGTAAAAAGATAAGCTACCTACCCCAAGCTTGTGTTGACCTAACTGATTATCATTTCTCGCTGAAATCAGGGCTTTGCAATCAAAGGCATAAAGTAATTACTCTGTCAGTAATTTCCCCTTATTAAAATTTTTGGCAACACTATGGGGAATTTCTTTTTCATTTGGTCAAATACATTCTGATTATATAACGGTTATGGGCTATAGCCAGTATGAGTTGAATTTTCGTTCCTCAATGCTGATGGCTGTTCTTTTGCCTCTTACTGTTATCCTTCTACATTACGTTTTTAAAAAAAAAAATACATTACAATTAGGAAAGCAAATGTGCTTTCCGGGTCAGGGTGGCTAGATAATTTGTTTTAAACACTTCATAATGTAGTCAGTGATTTGGGTCAACTTGGACATCAGCTAGGAAGGCTACTAAACGGTGTAGGTTAAACTGAATTTTGGATGTTGAGACTCGCCGGACTGAAATAGTTAAACCTAAAATGCTAAAAAAAAGGCTGTGAACATTTATTGAATGTAGGGCCTATTGCTTATTTAATATGGAATTTTAACACAATAGACATTTTTTAAATTAATTCCTTCTTTTCAGATTTTACTACCGGGCGCCTTGGCATTGAGTCAGAAAACCCACATAGCCTATGGCTGAGTCTGGTCTGGAACAGTTAAACCACAGAACAACATAATAGACCCTATATAAATAAACTATGAAACGGGGATTTGGTTTGATATGCATAAAAAAAACACATTTTACAGAATTACAGTTGATTTTACAATTTTGTTCTTGATTATATTGTAACTTATTGAAATTATATCGATTGGTTTTTAAAACTCATGCAATGAACCCTCTATAAAAAGCTATACAAGTAAGCCATATTTGACTACTTCTACGTTCCACAGGACTAAATATTCCTCGTTATACCTATTATGTATCCTACTGGATCATCCTTAAGCAGCTAAGGGTCGACTGTAGGCAGCTTGGAAAGCTGTACCTATAAGAATTAAGTAGGCAAACCTAATTACAGGACAAAGGTTGTCTTACGTAGACTACCGCACCTTCAGTAGCCACTAGGCATCTTATGGTATAAGTATAACCTGATGTTGCAGTAAGGCTACATTAAATAAGTTTTACTGCAATTGCTATAGTCTATAAAATATAACTCTGAAACTTTCTAAAATATAACTAAAGATATAGAAATAGAAAGGTTCACCAGTGGCCCCTAATCTACCAATCCACGTGTATTCCGGATATCCCCATTTTACAAAGAACTGACTTTCACGAACCGGATGAAGCGTGTCGGTGTAACCTATGTGGATATCAGTGTACGAAGTATCATATTGAACGGTGTACGCAAAGAGCTAGATCAATAACCTCATATGCTACTGAAAATTAAATCACTACAACTTTACTAGTGCGCGATATAGCGCTTGCTTCAAACCAATAATAATTTTGCATTGCGTTCCTCAAGAACCTAATATTTTTGTATCCGTTGCAACTGGCTCCTAGCTCATGGAACGGCTCCAGTAAGAACGACCCACCTCTAGTAATGAGTAAAAAAAGGGCTTAACACACAATGTGTCCATGCTTGCTTGTGATTGGTCGGCATCTGTAGAGCTCTAGATCCCTGTCCATTGAAGTTAAACGCCCCTGGGCCACCCCCTACATATATATATTATATTAGAAGTTCTTTGCCCCCTACAAACCATAATGTAAACAAAAATGCATTTTAATATTTTTAACAAATGTTGCCTCAAACCCACTAAATCCTGAATCAACATAATTCAAACATAAAAAGCATGATTTGACACCAAAATTTGTCAAATGATAGACCTCTTTGCTTAACAAATTGCTTAAGATATTACCTTGTTTTGTCTGCCGACAACCGCTTCAAAAGAAATAAATCGCCATTTTGAAAACCAGGGCTACCAACATGACGGCGTCTTTTTTTGTGTTTTCGCAGATGATCATATTAGCCTATAAGCTAACAATGCGTAAGAAATCTCAAATAAAACTCTTATTAAAAGCATTTTTAGGGACAGTGGCCAACTACTGGTGCATGGCCATCTACTAACGCCTTTACCTTATTAAGAATCAGTTTGTTAGCAGCTAGCCAGTCGCTTGCCACCCTAAGCGCCCCACTACAGGCAGCCTCTATTTCTGTTGCTGATGTGGCACTTAACACGAAATAGTTGTCGTCAGCAAGAAGGCCTACAGATGGTCGACCAGGGGCCATGCTCATGCATTTGACATAATCGTTTATATAAATGATAAATAATGTAGGGCCAAGGACACTTCCCTGAGGAACTCCTGTTTCAACATCCCTCCATCCCGATTTTTCGCTAACATCAACCCTTTGCTTCCTACCGAATAGGTAGCTACGGAACTAGTCTCCAGCGACCCTACGAATCCCAAAGTGATTCAGTTTCCCAAGGAGTACCTCATGATCTAGGGTGTCGAAAGCTCTGCTGAGATCACAGAAGACGCCAGCCGAAAGCTCACCCGATTCTAGGTGCCTAATCATGTCTTGGTACAATTTGACAATGGCGTCTGAGGTAGACCTACCCTGACGGAATCCAAATTGGCTCATAGAAGGTACTTCATGGTCCCTTAGAAAATCAAGCAATTGAATATTAACAATCTTTTCAATTATTTTGGCAAAACTAAAAAAGTCTCATCACTTTTAGGGAGATCCATCTACCTATTGAGACGGCGACCAATGTTCGACTTCCGGAAAATTTCTTCACAACTTTTCATTTCATGACCTCCTGAGCCTAAAATCACCCTCCGTTCAAAATGACATATATATACAGGCGCGGATCTCAGGGGCTAAGCTCCCCCCATTAGGTTCCTCAAAATGCGTAAAACCCCACTATTTCATTCCTATTTTTCACAAATTTTGCCCCCCTTGTGCTCAATTGTATTGATTACCTACAACATGGAACCCTTATTGCTCTGAAAGTGCGTAAAACCCCAAAATTTCAGCCATATTAAAAAAAAAAAAAAAAAAATAGTATTTAATCTTAGCCCCCTCCTTGGTCTCATTCTAGATCCGCGCCTGTATATATATGTAGGCCTATATCGATTTTAGGAAACACTCTATAACTACCGTAAATATTATATCCGATTTTGATGAAACTTGACACAAACATTGATCACACAAATATCTTGATCGAGTTCGTTAACCAGCTAGATCTGCCATGTTGGTTCAATATGGCGGCCGATCAAAACTTATAATTCATATCTCAGTAAGTTATCATTGGTCGCAGAGGAATGAAATAAAATCGGACTGAAAGCCCGTATTATTATCTACGATAATGGTAATAAACACTTTTTATGATGACGTCCAGTCAAAGTGAAAATAATTTGATAAGTAAAAGCTCATAATCGCCATTGTTTGGAACACAAGTGTTTTGTGTGTTGATGTTGTTCCGTGGTTGTGGTCGGGAAAAGAATAAAGTACCTATTTATTTTTATTTTTAATTACATATGCACATAGCTTAGAGAACTAAAGGAAACGTCAAGTCAGAGCTTGCATGGAATCTCCCTACACCTGAGCGGCCAGAGCCGAAAGGGATTTTTATGACATAGTCCTCTATCAATTGACGCGAACAAATCTTTATAACTTAATTAAAAATTAAATTAACCTGTTTTGAGGTGATCCAGGGTGGGCCGATTCAAACAGACCGCTTCCCCATAAATCTTATATAGGCCCTATACGTACGAGTATAAAAAATGAATTTCTCGAAAGGTTCATAAACAAAGTCCAGTAGTCTTCTTGCCAGTTATGTATTTTAACATTGTATGGAAGGCTAATTTAGTTAATACAGCAATATTAAAATTAAATTTGTACCGCTGCTGTGTAAATTTTGTCACTGAGGTTTTAGAAATACCAGGCAACACAGGACCTTACCCAAGAGCGAGAGGGGGCCGCGCCTCCAACAAAAGGAAATATTTTATGAAGTTGATCAGATAAACGTTATTAGACTTTAATTTGATCAACTACGGACGAGTGTTGGATAAATGAAAGTAAGTGTACAGGTTTATTATAGGCTATATAGGTTATTTACATATTTAAGAAAAAAAATTTAAGAACGTTGAATCCGCTAGAACAGAGCCTGTTCCAAACTGCAGCAGCTTGGTAGTGTGCACAGCTTTGGCAAGGGAACATGGTTGGTCATGAGTACGCGCTGAGAATATACCAGTCAGTCTAAGTGCTTGTCGAGGCCTGGTCACCTCCGAATTAATCGTGTGAAGTTACTATGTTCCCCAAGTGGTTCGGAATCCACTATAATTAAGAGGGTCACCCAGTCAGCCAACTCCCCTCCTCTCCCAGGTGAAGGAGTCTGCCCTTATGGACTATGGTGCCTCAAGTTAATAAACAGACTCGATAACGTGGCTTAAAGCAGAAATACTCAAAGCAGACTTTGGAAAAAAAATTTTTTAATGAGGGACACATACCGTAGAACATTTTCACGACTAAGGCTCGGTTCCATGAATACTTGTAAGTTTTTGTGAAGAATATTAGATAGCAGTAGAACAGGGGGGTGCCGTTTTCCATAACAATGGGTCAAATACGGAATTTTGACGCCAATGTTGGAGGAATACGGCACAACTATGTAGCAATGCAAATGCAACAAAATATTTGCAAGCGTTGCGTTGGTGGGACCGGGCCTAATGCTTGTTCCCAACTTCAGAAACCTTTCTATATGCCAACTTTCAAAAAGCAAAATCAGCATTGAAATAAACTCAGTAAAAACTTTCAATGCGGTAAAATGGTGTTCACTGTCGATAGGACCAAGAAGTGTCTGGAGGTCATATTTACATTTCTTGTAGGAGCGGTCCTAAATTGTGACACAGTTTAAATTAAATTTAAAAGCACTTAATAATTTTTTTAAATATTTTCTTGTTGTGTTGTGTTAATGGCCAGCTTCATCTTAAGTTATCTGCATTATTGGATAACTTTCATGTTGAAATGCAACATGGCCGGCATCCAAAACATGCTTCACTGTTGATGGGGCGCAAATTGCTTACGTCTTCCATGTATTGAACTTATCTTGTTGGAAAAGTGCATTTCATAAATTTTTCTTTTATTTCAAAGAAATACACGTTTGTTTATTTGTCTCATTGAATTATAACAAATTAGATTCTGAACGGAAAGTACGACAAAACAACAAAAAAAACTTGTGTTTCGATAAAAATGATGAAGTGCACTTCTTCCCATAACATCAGTACAGAACAGCCATTAACAACGGCGCCCAACCAATCACCTATGATGTTGGACTCTATACGAAAGTTGTCCATTGAGAAAAATAAGAAAATGATAATAATAATAATTGAAATACATTTTAGAAAGAAAGAAAATTGTCTTTATTTTCCATATGGGCTATGGATGAATATATTTTTTGAAAAATACTGTTATTGATAAGAGGAAAAGTATAATTTGAAAATGAACATTTACGGTTTGTTGCTCCTCTTCCTGGTCTATGGTAAGACAAAGTGTGTAGTTAAAAGCTGCACTCGTTATTTTTAAGATATCAAAATACTTCGTTAACAACGAGTGGGCGAACCTTCCCCAGCCACAAAGGTATGAAAAAGGTCAGATCAAAAATGTACAGCAATAAAAGCTATCGCAGTAAATGAGCATTTTCTTAGTTGAAATATTACTTCGAAGAAACCCGATAAAGTACATTAATTATTAAACAGATTTAATAATCGTACAGTTAATCAGTAGGGTAATTAGACTGTTTCTTGAGAAAGTTTGCATTTTCTATGAATTTTTTATCGGACCACTATCACATCTTTACGACTGAAAGTTTGTATTTTCTATGAATTTTTTATCTGACCACTGTCAAATCTTTGCGGCTGTTGAGCGAGGAATTAATTTCGTCAAAAATCCATGCCCATTCCTTGTTTACAAAATATTTCGAAAACTCTTAAAGAATTATAGAATTATAATAAACAATGGAAAAATATCTATTTTTTTTTCATTCTCAATAAAATAGGAACTTAACATAACCCCCAGTGGATAAATTTCGCGTAAATAACCATTATGGCATTTTCAAAATGATGAAATATTTTCTTCGCTATTCGTAGGCATGCTCTGGGGCGGCGAGAATAAAAGAAATACGTCTTGGCCCCCTCACTCCTACAAAAAAAAATCAGGGTGTTGGCTAGCACCCAAAATCAGCGGTAGAGACGTGCAAATTCCCGTAAAAGATACGTCAAATCCTTCAAAGATGTCGCTCTGAAAGAAAACAAATTGTCAAAATTTAGAGACAACCGAAGGGTAATGGAAATGCAAGTGGTAACACGATTAAACTGGAGGATGGACAGTGGATAAAGTCAAATTTCCCAGGAGCACTTGATCGTTGAGCAAACTGGGTCATATACCCTAGAAGAAATGATCCTCTACCTCTACTTTTTTTTATCAACCAAACACCAGTCCATAATATGCTTCTATGAAGCATTTCTCATCAGATCACCAGAGTTCGAATAACGTGCGTGTGTACCGGGGCCCAAATTTTTATGAAGCAACTTACGTATTCACAGCGGTGAAAAATTCTTCCAATTGCGCCTGCGTTGCCGTCATTGCCCCACCTGAATTGTTGGTAGGTAAAATACTTAGCGCTTCTTCTAGCCACTCTTTGGTTCGCTGCAAAAAAAAAAAACAACAACACAATTAGGGCAGATTCTACAATTCAATAAAGTACTTCGCACAGTTCACCATAACCCAACAAAGTTCACTATAAATTTTTTTATTCTTCTTCAACCAACGCCCGTCCTTGGCTCGTAGCCCATTTGACGCCATTATCAACTAAAAATTGTCGAATTGACCTCAATCAACTTCCCTATAACACTAAAGCATTTAACAAAGTCAGTGTATTTATTTTAAAATAAATATAATAATGACAAAAATATAATATGAAACTCATTTTATATGGGTAAAAAATAATAAATAATAGTTTTTAGTGTTAAACATACAATAAAGGAGTGTAAAATTAAATAAAAATGGCGCTACAGCTCGCCATAAAACGGATTGACCTCGAGATAAGAGCGGGGCACGCTGGGAGCTTATGCGGCAATTACTTGTTATAGTGAAGAATATTGGCGATTGGGTACAAACAATAATATAAACAATGACTTTTATTGTATGACTAAGCCAACCTAGCAGTGTTAGGGTCTTCCTCGTTGAGTGTAAGAGAGGGCTTTATAGCCCTAACTCCACTAGGTTGGCTTAGTAATACAACAAAAAAGTCAATATTTATTAATTTATTTATGCAGAGGAAGACAGGCTACAGGACGCATGGAATGTAGGAATTGGTACGGGCAGGTCGAGCCAACAACGGAACCACTGATTTTCAAAATAGAATATGACTTCCTAACTCCGCTAGGTTGGCTTAGTAATAAAACAAAAAAGTCAATATTTATTTATTTAATAATATGTGAGTACTTACATTAGGGTCATATTCTATTAGATTCCATATGACGTCTGCGACCCCATTGAGCATGTACGTATGTAGCGAGAAGACACTGGCCTGTATTAAATTGTTTACCAACCGTTTGCCATGGACATTGATAATTGTCAATACTAGAACTTTCGCATGTTCTCGAGTCCCATTCGTCTGAAAATGTAAGTATAGATTAAGATACAATCGGACAGCCCCCCCCCCCCCCCCCAAGGTCAGTTTCTGGTATAAAATCCAATTTCACGGGAATTATCGTTAGAACCATAAATTATTGGTACTAAAGTAGAAGGAATGTTCCTCTACATTTTGATATTGTGACTAACACTGACTGAATTATATTGCATGTATTCATTGTATTTGGATCATCGACGGTTCTTTACAATAATCAAACTTACTGCCAAATTGATGAGATCCTCCCTCGAAACCCTTTGGCCATTAGGTACAAGGCGTTTCCTACACAGCGATCTCGGTGAGGGATCCATAATTTGAATAAATACACGCAGCGTCTAAAGTGGACTCCCTGTTTTTGCAACAACCTATTTGTTCCAATTATGGATGCCTGAGCTTGATCACTGTGTCTAGAACACCTTCAGCCACCGCGCCCATAGCCAAACTTACTTCATTGCTAGTGCCGGAATTGATGAGATCCTGGAAGAACTTCATAACAGCCGCATTGGCGTCCCGGTGGTCGAGGGAGCACGAGAGGAGCGCGCACTCCAAGATGGAGGGCATAGCAGGACACTCAAGGAACGGCTGCGTCAGTCGCTGCAGGAATCGCGTGCACAGTCTGAAGAAGTCATCTACGGTGTCCGGGTGGTTCTTCAGCCCGTTCGGTCCCTACAAAGGCAAGCCAAACTCGGTTGAGAGGAAATCGGCGTACGCGTTTTTTGTACAAAGTGCAAGTAATAGATTCTATAGAATCGTGGTTAATCAGTCAGGTAAATACGTAGTCTGCATTTATATAAAGCTTGTAATTTTACTAATTTTTCATAAGACCAGTGCCATAACTTCGCATCTGTGTAATGAGGAATATGCTAATGAACTCTGCCAAAAATACAGTCTGTCTACAAAATATCATAAAAGCGGGTGAATAGGGTCAACATTTAGCTGATAGACATTATCGCTGGTAGTGTCGAATCGTCCATCAGTACCGGACATTTAATTAACGCCTTCTTCACATGGACCCTTTAATTGTTGTCCAATTTAATTAATTCTATTTTATAAACATCACCCGCTAGAGACTCTCACCATCCCCAAAAACAACAAGCAGAAGACTGTGACTGGACTATTTTCGCTAAAGGTGACTGCGCATACTTTCTGCAGTTATTTTTTTACTTTTAAAACGTGACAATTTTCATATAAATGTATTTTATTGATTATAAACGATTTCTATGGTGTAAATTGTAACTGCATTCACAAATAAGTGAGTAGGTACTTATAGAATACTATGTATTACCATAGTTATAAAAAAAATAACACATACTGGAATAATGAATAATCACGATAGACTTGCGTCGAAAATGGAGTTTTATAGAACTGTTTATGTTTTGCGCATGATAAAGCACATTTCTTTGGTTTCGTTTTCAATTTATTGGATGATTTAAAAAAGTGGGAAAAAACTAAATTACTGGCCTATGTAATTGTTCAATCCAGTCACAGTTCACTTCACGACGATTTGTCTAATGGTTAGACGCGATCTATTCTATTTTATTATCGCTGTCAATAATAATTAGTGTGACTTACTTGTAACAGTAGGAAGGTGGGCTGAATGAATTCGCCGAGCATTTCTAACAGTTTGGGGACGCACTGGGGCTCGCATGCGAATTCGTCCACGAGTATTGAACCGAGGTAGAGAAAAGAGCTGTGCTTATGTACTGCGTATAGCGAGACAATCTGTGCAAAACCAAACCATAGTTCATAATTCTTCGCCAAACTTATTTTCATTATGACCTTAAATAATTAATCTATAGCCTATTGTAAAGTTCAGGCTTTTTCAATCAAAACATTTTGGGAGAGGTATAAAATATTAAATAATCTACCAATGCGGTTTCTTTTAACCGCCACTATTCAAACGATGATGGGAGCACCTTTAGGTGGAAGAAGATTTGGCAGCGCAGTGCACGGCGAGCCGGACGCAGCGGCCCCACCGCTCGACAATACGCCCGTCCGACGGATCCTGTCACACATCGCACTCGGCACGGCCATATCTCCTACAAGGTCATAACTCCATACTTACTTGCTTGACAATGGAGTCTAAAAGGTGGGCGCACTGCCCACCGACGCAGCGTACGGCGAACCGGACACAGCGGCACCACCGCTCAACGATACGCCCATCCGCCTGGTACCTGTCGCAAACCGCACTCAGCACCGGCCACATCTCTGTCAGCACAGCCGTCCCAGGATGCACATCACCCTTGTTGACTGTGATCTCCAGGTGACGTAACACTACCGTCACGCGGTCCAGCCACACTGCGGGGTCCGCCTCCTTCTGCCTGTCGTGTCTTTCTACTGGTTGGCAGCTCTGTAAAAGAGATTTTAAGAGTGAGTCAGGTTTCTTTAGGCGCGAAAACGCCTCATTAGATAAGCATGATAGGAAAGTGTTTAATGGGCATAACCATAAACGGTTTTATACTACGTATGAACAGCAACCCTCGGCAGTCCAAATCTCATACGTGACCATAGATTTGCTCTCTGGGGTCCTGCGTTAGTAGGTATTTGTCCGAAAAGTTTCTTCAAAATAATAATACATTTACTCCAAGTTAATACTTCCAACAAGAAGCACTGTGTTTCCATGCTTATTGTCACACGGTTTTCCTCTAATTATAATCTGAGGGCCCTCCCCAAGCAATATTGGGATTGCCTCGGTAAGGAATCATTATTCCACTATTCCTTAAAGACACATTCCATAGGGTCAGGTTCAGAGCTCATGTGACCAAACTAGGACAAGGAGGACCTACTGTCTGCCGGCACTGCAATGAGTGTGAGCAAACTAAGGAAGACGTGGTTGGTCACTGTTCAGCAGTGTGGCAGGCGCGGTTGGACTGTGTTTGGGCTGCCTACATAGACCAGGTCGATCTGATTGATATTTCATGACATGACATGACTGCCTTTGCTAACAAAATTAAGCTGTTGTTTTTCAACAGTTGATTAATAGTCAATGGCCATAGTATGAATGGGGATACACTGCTGTGATGCCAATAAAATTGGTTATGGTCCCAAAACCTATGCCAGCTTCAACTCTAAACAATAACAATAATAACAAGGTGGCTTGTTGCATCGATATGTACAAGAAGAGGTCGCTGGATTGGACGTTTGCTACGACACGAGAACTTCGTAAGCTGCATCATAGAAGGCGTTAACCGACCTGAGCGCCCGAGAAAAGAATATCTACAGCAAGTGATGGAGGATGTAGGGGCCAATACATACGTGGAGCTGAAGAGGGCGTGCCGGATCGAGGGGAATGGAGGAATCGAAGCCACATATTGCTGCCAACCAGCCAGTCGGCTGTAACTTGAAGAAGGCTGAAAATGTTAAAAGGAAACCTACCTTAGATAACTGTACAAGCGGTGCCATTTGGATCTCACAAATTTTTCGCAAACATGGCTCGATATCCTTGACAGGTACGCGCGACAGAACCGCGACGACCCCGCGCAATAACCCGTTGGCTGCGTCTGTTTTTACAGCGAAACTGTCCAGCGAGCTCACTAATTGGACTAGTCCGGCCAAGTGTGACGTCATACTGCCCCTACACGTCGAGCACACTGCATTTAGTGCTGTGGCAGCCGCTGTGGCTAATTGTCGTTGCTGTAGGCCATACAGCAGGAAATTCAATACAGGTTCTGAAACAAAGAAGTAGAATAACTATAATGATTACTAATTAGTGAAAGAGGCCGGCTAGATGGGACGTCATGTTCCCCCGTTGCTGGCGGTCATACAGCAGGGAATCACAATACAAGTTCTGAAGCAAGGAAGTACAGTAACTAACCAGCGAACCAACTATTGTAAAACTATGCTAAGTCGACCCATACGTCAAAGAAGAAAAATCTCGGTGAGTTGACTGAGGCATGCTGGGCAAGTGTTACGCGAACAACAGTCATCTTACAAAATGATATATTATTATGCGATAGGAGCTTTCGTCCATATCATTTGTAAGATGACGGCTGTTCGCGTAACACTTGCACAGTTAGCTTTAGTCAACTGACCGGAATTTTTCTTCTGTGAAGAATGGGTTCACTCAGCGTAGTTCTACTAGTGTCAGACCAGAAGTGACGTCATGCCGGGACATTCAAAATTGCTTGTCCTGAAGCGGCGCGGAGTCTCAAAATAAGAAACGAACGGATAGCAGTAGGCAAGACCTGGCACAACCTACTACATCCACACAATATAATTACAAAATCTTTAGGATCAGTTACATGAAGCAGTAGAATCCGGGCTGATGAACTGTTATTGTTTTCAATGGGCTAGAATAGCAGCCCCCGGATGGTCTATGTTATATTACGTTATCAAATTCAGACTATAGTAATGGTTTTCAGTATGCATTTGTATGCCATTGGATAATGAAAAGCTATTTTACCTTACCTAAATATTGGGGATGGAGATCTATCCATTCACTAAGTTCTCCTAATAAAAGCAACGATGTGTGTCTAACTGCGATGTGAGTAGTGGCCGGGAGATTCAAAATGGCTTCCACAACCTTGGGCACTACTTCATTCTCGTCCCTGCAACCAATCCGCAAAATTAAAAAACCCAATTGCAATGTTATATCGGAAATGGGGTATCTAGAAAATTTTCATCTGACGGGCTGTTCTGATGAACTTCTTCTCAGCCTCTCCTCTCTACCAATGGTTCGTCAACACCGAACTCTCTAGTTATGACATTATTTCTGATCCTATCTGTTCTTGTCCTCTGACTGGTTGTTCTGATGAACTTCAGCTCAGCCTCTCCTCTCCACCATGGTGCCATAACCAGGTTGAAGCGAACATTTCGCAACCTGGTACTGCCCCTCTTCTTGCCCTTTGAGCGGTTGTTCTGAATTACTTCCTTTCAGCCCCGATTATTTTACCGTCTTGTCTGTTGTTCGGACCATCTCCGAACTATGAGCAGTAATTGATATAAATCCCGTTTAAAATAACATTCTCGGGAGGACCTTCTTACTTATCAGCCCGGACTCAGCAGCTCATCGTCTGACTCCGGCTGTGAAAGCCTTTGTAATAACACTTACGGAAGAATATTTTTCGCTACGGCTTGCATGACAAAGAGCGCGGCTTCGCTGCCGTCCCACGTGACCCCCGGCGCTTGCAAGTCCATAAACATCTGTCGGAAACAATTTGATGAGCCCACAATGAATACCACGTCCTTGATCAGTTCCGATACTTTACTTCTAAAATCTGCAAATTCTTCTCCGTCGTCCAGGAGGCCTTCCTAAAATTAGAAGAAAAAAAAATTTAGACATCAGCCTTCTGCTTCTGGCTCTACAGCCCTTGATGGGCTTTGGTCTGCTCAACAACTGCTGTCCTCTGGTCATTTTGGTCTTCTACTACGCTTGACCATATACGGACTCCCAAGTCGCGGAGGTTGGTTTCTAATTCGTCAGCGGTTTCGTGGACGACAATCAGCCAAATTCATTAAACAAAGAATAAGCTCACTCTTCACATAATTGGAGCATACACATGTCTTTCTAATCATAACAATTTTGAGAAAGAGCTTCAGGACATAGAAAAATATGTATCTTCATGAGTAAAAGGTGGGGCTGCATACACAATTTCTAGCATTTTCTTGTGCCACGAGCATCAGGACCTACGTTTTTAAAGGTTTTGCTCTTTGTCCAAATCAAATTCTAATACGTAAACGGAAATGATTATGGAGAAGATGGCTAAGGCAGGGACATTATTGGCGTTGTTTCCGAATGAATTTCTAGCCTTTCGCAAAATGGTTCGCACCAACCCACATCGACTACAAGTGTATGGAGAACCTCAGACGAGCATACCATTCAGCCATTGTAACAGGTGTTGGCTCGACATAACCACTGGTTCGCACCTCGATGTCAACCTACCTCGAGAACAAGTGTATGGGGAAGCTCACACGAGCATACCATTCAGCCACTGTAACAGGTGTTAGCTCGACATAACCAAGTATGGGAACGAGTCCTATATGAAGTTACAGATCACTGATTTGGGCAGTTGCTGACAATCGACAGTATGCAGTGGTACAGACTCCGACTTTCACTTTCACCCGAAAGGTTGTTGGTTCGAGTCCCACACTTGCTACATTTACTGGCCATGCTTCAGTGAGCATGTAAAGCAGGCGGTCCCGGGTCTTCCTAGTTGAGTGTAAGAGAGGGCTTATAGCCCTAACTCCGCTAGGTTGGCTTCGAATTAGAAAAAAAGTCAATATTTATTTATTTATGTAGAAGAAGACAGGCTTCAGGCCGCATGGAATGTCGGATTTGTTTCGGGCAGGTCGAGCGAACAACGGACCCACCGATTTTCAAAATAGAATATGACTTCCAATGTTTAACTTATACCACAAGTGTATCGATAGATACTCACGCAATCAGGCTCATTGCGACAGTGCCTACATAATGAAGCTATCAGTCGTTCCACATAAGGTTTAAATGAAAGCGTAAGGGTTTCATTATTCTTTTTGTACAATTCTTCAGACAGCCGACACCATAAGTTAAACGTAACCTCTGCAACCTGAAATCAAATCCAAATTTATTTACAAGTCTATACAGTACTCATAATTATTATCAATTACGTTACATAGATTAATTTATAATTATGAAAGCATGTACGGGTTCACTTGTACCTGTTCTTTTTTATTGCGACTAAATGACCCTTATAAGCTTAGCTTATGATTAGCATAAAGGACGCTGACCATTGCAATTACACTGGACGTACCTCATAGTCATGATGACCAACACACATGAGAACCAAATCAAAAACTTTGACCGCAAAATGTTGCTCCCCTGCCTGCCGACTCCATAAAATATCTTCTAAAAATGATTCTCCCAATTCCGTAAATATCCTACTAAAATTCATTGACCTGCAAGCACAAAACCAAATATTATTCTAGTGCTGTTTGACATTTTTCGCATAGAAATCCAAACTGTCAGCTTTTCCCGATTAAGTCACAGCTGTATTTGTATACATTTTTCTGATTGGCTTGCCAAACAAGCAGACGCAATATTTTACCCAAAATATCTGCATCATGAGGAATCCATGAGAGAGTTTCTTCAGGGACTTCGTGGAAGTGAAACATGATTAATAAGTATATTATATATATAATATATACTTATTAATCATGAGGAAAGCGGACTGCCACTAGAATAATATCAAAGGGTAGATGAACATGTCTTCCATATTTACTCATGAATACCCTCTTTCACTGGAATAGCCATTACTGCAGGTGACCAATGATCATATATATTTTCGAATATGCCGCTTACCTGTGTGTCATCTTTCCTCAAGAATGACCATGAATTGGTATCGGAGCAGTGTACGGCATACGGACGATTCGTACGCCGGCAAATCACTGAGAAATTTGTCAGTGAAGAAAATGGGTTGGCGCAAAACCACAGCGACTACTTCCGAAGATTTCTGAAGGTGAGCTGATGCCGGTGCACGGTTTTCGGAAAATTGTGCACTAGGGTCAGCTCAGCGAGAGAAATCTTCTCAAGTAGACTCTTTGGTTCTGTACTAGCTATTCACCAACCAATTTGCTCCAATGACAAATTTCACAGCGGTTTGCTGGCGTTTAAATCGTCCGTGTGTACCGGGCCTATTTATCTCCTTATAGTTCAGATATTTTTCAAAAACCCCGCTGGCTTGTCTGCCATATTTTCCCACGAATGTCCATTTTAACCGGAATTTGTATTAGTTACTTGATCAGATATATTTTCAAAAATGCCACTTACCTGTCTGAGTTTTCATGCGCCACTGACATATGATAACTTTCCTCCAACGTGACTATACCGGCATATAATTGTTGACCCAGCATGCTGTCATTACTTTCCAAACATTGCAATAGCGTACATACACATTCCGTAGCTGCATCGTGTACTTGAGAAGACTGAAACCATATTATGACCGCCGTTATTGTCAGAACGCAAAGGTTATCAATATTAATGTCTTTTTATGGACCTAAGCCCGCTTATAGTGGCCGACTCGGTTCTCATACTTGGTTGAGTCGAGCTAACACCTGATACAATGCCAATGGTAAGCATGGCTGAGCTTGCTCATTGGCACTTGTATTCGGTGTCGGTTGACATACATAGAGGAGTGAACCAGTTTGCCAATGACACGAAATTCATTCGGAACCAACACTAATAATGTCTGAAAACCGATGGGGTCGTTGCAGGGCAAGTTCAATGGACCACACTACATGTACGCCTACGTCCACGACAAGCCCATAAATAATAATAATAACAACACTAAAACTGCCCCATTGGACCATCCCCATGCCAATGATGTCCGTATGAATTTTCTGCAATTAGCAAGCTAGTAAACCTTCTCGATGTCAGCCAACACAGGCTACAAGCGGTAATGTACAAGCTTAGACAAGTATACACAATGTAATAGGCGTAAGTCAAGCACGGATTCGCGTCTCAAACACTATTACCATTAGTCTTATTTTCCTCAGTATAAAATAAATAAATAATCATTTATTTGCAAACAGATCTAAAAGTCAAATAAAATGCAAATCTTGTACAGAAAATTGAGTACAATTTAAATTCCTACATAGTATAATTTTGTTTTACTATGTTACTTAAAATATTCAGTAGACAGTTTAGTTACTTTTCAAGTGTTTTTAATCATTTTTTGCATTCGTATTTATGCGTTAGCGGTGTTACAATAAGAAAAGCTTAGTGATTGTCGATATTTTCTATTTCAAGATGTATACCGATTTGTCACACGTTTTGAGGTCCACTGAGCAAAATAATAAGTGATTTTTTAACGAAATTTCTCTCTGCCTGTCTGTTCGTCAACTTTTGAGCAAACTACATGATCGATTTTGGTGATAGATGGCAGGCAGATTCATAAAAATCGGATCACCGGATCGTTTTTTCCTATTTTGGCCTTGCATTTCACTCCTCAAAAACTAAAAAAAAAAAAACGGCAACGTTAATTTCTCAAAAACAGTTCCAACTATTTTTTTTTCAAATCACATGATGAAGTCGTTATCGAAACAAACAGAACTCAATAGGTCGCTTCCCCCTTGATAGTTTGGTTCTGGGGGCAAAAATAAAAAATAAACTCAATTTTCATGAAAAAATTACAAAAACTAATTTTTCTACGTAAAGTTTCTAGCGGTACTTTCTAACGTTTTAGGTTTTAAGGTGGTAAATAGAGTAACAAAAAAATGAAAACTTTGAATTAGAAGACATTACAATTGTGTTAGTATTACATTGGTCCCAACGATCATTCCAGTGCTAATGAATAGAGAAAGTCGAGGCAGCCAAATTTAGCCCAAGAACAATTACATTTACGATGGAACTACCGTGCTCCCAATTATATCATACGGCACCTATACTAATCGATAAAGAGGAAAGCATATTCTATTGTAGTTCACTCGTACCCGATCTTAATTCATTAGATGACAGCAACTCATATATCGTATTAGCCAACGTAAACTTACGTGATTTCCGGTGAGAATATTAAAAGCATGCGCAACGATAATGTTATCTGTGGCACTCTTCATGCAGATGGCACCAATCATCACCCACGAGGTGAAGCACTTGAGAACCTTTACGTGGATTACGATTTTGTCCCCACAACTGCTCAGACACAATTTCTAAAACAAATAATAACATCAGCCGCCAATCGTACGTTGAGGAAACGCCCAAGGAAATTGAATGCAACTGATAGAGCCTAAACATTTGTATTTTCATATTTTATATTTTAAATTAGGCGAGCTTTAGCCCCAAAGCCGAAGCTAACCTACGAGGTAGAGAAGATGTAGGAAGAGATGTAGGAAGAGATACAGAAGCCAGATTGCGATCTCAAGAGTGAAGTCCGGAACCGGAAGAAGAGCTGAATGATCAGAAGTGGAGGAACAGGAGCGAGGAGGAGGGTAAAATACCACACTCAGGAATTTCAGAAAGAGACTACGTAGAGAACGGATAAATGGGGAAAGAGGAAGAGGGAGACCAAGACAGAGAAACAGAAGCGAGATTGATGATTTTAGAAGAGTGGGGCTGGTACCAGAGGAAGTGATTAATGCTCAGAAGTGGAGGGACTGTGGAGGAGGCTCACAAATTACACCCGGGCAGATGCCATTGATTTTAGATGATGATGACATTATATATCAAGCAGAAGCTAGCAAAGTGGCATGTTCTAATTATTAACATGATGCCTCAGTAAGGCAAAGATCCCGCGATCACCAGTATTCCTATTCCCTTTTATTGAACACAAGTCATTTATATAAAGATTGGGGATGTGGTGATCCCAACGCGCCTTTATGGCACCGGTTCAGTAAAATTTGTAATTTTTTTTGTTGCTGATAAATACACGCATTATTATCATTATTTATTATTAGATAGCTTACGGCCTAGCAATAGGTTGGTGGAGTTCCAACATGTACAATACAATACATATTGGACTCATTGAAGAATTTGTAAGTCGCGCTAATGCCATCTAAAATTTCAATGTCCCAGCGTGTCCACTGTCACTTGTGGCCGGTGTGGGTTGAAAGCAAGGACCATTTTGCCAATGGCCAAAAATTCAAGCGGAAACAATATCAATAATGTCGGAACACCGACGGGGTCGTTGGCAGGACAAGTAGGCCACTACAAGTAGGCCTTTGTCTATAAACAGCTCTTCTAATAATAAAATTGCATTGTTGGATGTTTGTACACATACCAGAAATTCATTAACAGAAGGCGCACATTCAGTGAGTTCGTCAACCACTTGCTTCCGTCTGTTCTCCCCTAAACGCAGCGACCGCGAGTTCACTTCCTCCGGCAGCACTGTCATCACTTCCAGCAGCATACCTAAAGACGCCTGATCATTGAACCTGAACAGAACATCAATCTTGAAATCAGTACAAGTGAGGACATGTGGAGTAGTAATAACGCCAATGTGGTCCTCTGTTATAAGCTTACCTGACCTCTGGTAACTTACTTTGACATGAGATCTAAGACGGGTTTCCGCCATTCAGACATCTGTAACGCAAACGTTGCCATCGCAAGGCAGAGCTGCGTTGAAATCACAGAACTTGTGTTCTCATCGAGTTGCTGCAGGTGTTCCAGCAAAGAGTCCCTGAGCGAGACGTGCGCATTTGTCGGCAGCTCTCGGAATGAATATTGAATTTTTGTTCGCATTGTCTGCGCTGCAAAGTAACATGCTTCTACGCTTCTTTTTTCTCTTAACATTTCGTCCGAAATTTTCCATGCAAAAACCTGCAATGAAAATTTAAATATAATTTCACTTATCAGTATTCTTTTTTTAATAATAATTTTTAGTACTATATTTGACTTATATTTAGTGCAATTTTCCAAAACGACAATTTGAATCGTAGTTTTATATTAAAATCGCCAAATTCAGTAGCATTTCAATGCCTAACATTTTCACATGACTATGGATACCTTATGAATTACGATACACTCTTAAGAGATCTACACTACACCAACGAGTACACCTCATTTATGCCTGAGAGTTAACCCTACCTTTGTTAGAAACAGGTACATACTTATTTACAGAAGATAAGCTGTGTTCGACCCGCTTTTTTACACGGTAGGGTATAACTAACTGTTAAAAAATTGCATCTTCTCTGGCTATTTAAAATAAAAGCAGCACCTAACGGTCAATGTTAGGGCTATGTTACAATTAGTGTAGCATTGAGTTAGGAAAATTCAACATTTAGCACAATAAGATGTAGTCAAACAGAATCAGGCTTGAGTGGTCAGAATACGTATGGGCAAGCAGTCAGAACATTGTTCCACAACGTTACCATTGCAAATTATATATAGTATATATGTTACAGCACTCCCACTTTAAAAGCCCCACTTAATTTTGCTGTAATTAAAATGATATTGTATTGTATATTATTATTAAATAAATTACTCACGGAAGCTTGGAGTTCTGCAAGCCATTGAGAGGCTTTTTCTTTGTCAACTGGACTGTGATATAGTGTGGCAACGGCTTCGTACACCGTTTCCAATGATGGCATAGACTCCATTAATTAACTTTGATCCAATTTAATCTCATGAAATACATAAAAACATTTAAAAATGAAAAATTTAATATGATATAAGTCACAAACATCACCAAAGTCGTCAACCATCAACACATGTCAGACATTTTGATTTTACTTTTTAAATAATGACCAATGACCATAATGTCTAAAAGGAAAATTTTAGTAACTTTTCCAAAATCTATTAAGTTAATGTTTACTACATAATATTCATAGAAAACAGAATTATTATTTAAATTATAAAGTATTTATTGAGGTATACGTCGTAAAAATAAATGTTTTAAACTATTTTTACAATGAAGTCGTGGTACTAGACTTTTGATTGTTTTTGTTTGTACACAAAAGTCAAACTCAAAAGTCCAATCCAAAAATCCAAAATCCAAAATCGGAAATCGACGTTTCTCGACGTTTTTCTGGCTGGATTTTGTTAAACTCAAAATTGTCAAGGCACAGTAAGTTTATCTTTTTCTTTTATATTTGCAATATATAAGAGCCCATTTAGAACAACAGAAGGATGGTCTTTGTATACTGTTTTGAGTTTGACTTTAGCCTTTATGTTATTATGTAACAAGTGAATCCAATGGGAACCCTGTCCCCCACATCGATTGCCGATTGGAAGTATGTACTTTTCCGTATAATTATAAACCATCTCCTGTATTCTAAGCTTTATATATTGGATCATGTACAATACAGCTATACCTAATTGATAAGCTTATGACGACTCATTTTGCTGACAATAAATCAATCGTGTCCTTAGTATTTCGCCCACCATGTTCTCTTCTACCGCCACCACATCATCTTCGTCATTTCATGTACAGATAGCATAGATCTCAGGTCTGCGTTCACACCCTCGGTATTTTCAATGCAAAAACGTAAGGTAGCATGACATCACTTAAATACCATTCCTGGAGTCACATCATCAGCCGTGTTATCGGAACACACCATTGGCGGTCCACGGGCAACCTCGTTATTAACTGCGCTCCTGAAAGCAAAACCCCTAACGCTCAAAAAAAAAAAAAAAAAAAAAATGGCCGGAAGAATATTGTATAGTACCAGTATATTTCCAGATTACAATAATTATAATTAAAACTGATATATTATTATTGTATATTAAAAGTAAGTATATAGAGTTTACTATCGATGAAATCGAAAAAAAATTGTTTATCATTCTGTAATTCGACCTCACTTCAGTTATTGCAGTAATTAATGCTAGTAAGGAGGTCCTTGACAAAATGCAAGTAATTCAAAATAAATGTATGAGGTGCATCTTAAACCTACCGTGGGACACCTGTAAGGATAGGATGCTGCAGGAACTTACTTTTTACTTCTTAGTACAGGGCTTCCAGCTCAGGTGATGCCAACTGCCTGATGTCTCAGAAATGCCCTTGATGCTAGTGTCCACATGTTCGGTGTGCACAGGATCTTTTGATGTCCGCCGTCTGCAGGTACTAGAGTGGTTAAATTTTGAAGACCAAGAATTTCTGGGTGTTAATTATTATTATATATTATATTATATTATAATTAAGATAAAATAAAAACTCGCATTATTCGCACCATGTATGAAACAGTATTAAATAGGGGCCCATCACAGATTTATCTACAGGGTCCCTACCTTCCTCTGTACTCTCTTATACTATAAGCTGTATACTACTGCTACTACTATTGTACTATTATTTGTTATGTATGGATGAAGGAAATAAATACATTTATTATTATTATTAATATTTTAATGCATTAGTAGGTTTATTTTTAATGTATAAAAAAATGTAAACGCTATTAAATAACGTAATATTGAACAAATAGTATTTTAGCTGTGGATTATAAGAGTCAACCCTGTATATAATAACAACGAATCAATTGCAGTCCCTACTAACGGGAATGCAAACATTTATGTTCGCCGATGATATGGCGCTAGTAATAGCAAACAAAAATGTCAATGAGGCGAGTGTACACATGAATCTCGCCATAAGAAAACTACAGGCACTTTCACACGATTTCAGACTAACTATAAATAGCAAGAAAACAAAAATCATGCACATACGAAGCAGGGGACCTTCACAAATAAAAAACAAATATTTATTCCATACACACGATTGCCTGCACAGAATAAAAACAGAAAATTGTAAATGCGAAGACAAAATTGAAGTAGTAGAAGAGCATTAGTACCTTGGTCTGCAAATTGACAGTAGAATGATGAGGGAAAACCACATAGGAAGGCCATGCAAACGACTACGCTCAGGGAGTGCGGCTTTGGCACAAATAAAATATGGAGTACCTCTTAAAACAATTAAATTAGCGTACCACGCCCTGGTCGAATCCATAGTAAGCTACGGTATAACAGTATACTTCAAAGATAGAAATACATACACCTACAAACTAGAAATGATACAAAAGCGTATAATAAAAAACATGTTATCAAATAAAATCAACAAGAAATACAAACAATACGACGAACAATTCAAACAGGCTAACATCCTGCCAATAACGAAACTATTCAAGTATAAATTAATAAGAGATAACTACAGGCCTGTATTTTAAAAAAGAATACCAAATAGATGATAAAGGGAAGTACAATACAAGAAACCCAAAAAAGCTTAAGTTTGAGATAACATATAACAAATATGGAGAGAGATTAAACAAAGTACTTATACCAAAGATATTAAATGAACTTCCTCCACAAATGAAAAAATTTAAACAGATGGGTGAGTTAAAGGCGGGTATAAAAAGATGGTTGGTCAATGGGAGTTAATAATAATTAAAACTGATATTAAAATAACAAGTAAAAATAAAATAAAATCAAGTAAAAATTTTAAATAAATAACAAAAATAATTGATTAAGCCTTGTTTAGCTGCACTGTATGAGTCTTTTGTCCCAAATAAGCGCTAGCTTGGGGATGCGGGATGTAATAATCTGTATGTTATTGTATTTTTGTAATATATGCTCCTTGTCCAGGGAATACTGGACATGGAAAAAAAAGTCTTTTATAGGCAAGATAGAAAACTAAAAAATCTTCTCCCAGCATATTTGAAGAAAAATAAAAAATGTGAAGAGGTTCATAGTTTTAACACCAGGAATGCTGATAACTTCATTTTAGAATAAAAAAATCTGTTTGACTTTGGAATTACTGACTAACATGTGTTTGGTCTCTGTCAGATTAGTCTCTTTTAAAACCACGTAAATGATTATCTTGTGATATTGTGAAATCAGAGCACTTCATAAATTTCCTGGAACGCATTGAGTTATGCGCTTTAATACTAATAAAGAATGACTCAGTCGCGCCGATCCCAGTGAGATATGCATCTTCTGCTCTCAGTCTCACTTATCGTAGTTCATGGGAGATATGCCAACTATTTATGTTTACTTGCGATTCCTATCAGTATCAGCTAGGTTCTGAAAGGTTTCGCACTTACACCCAACACCCTCGGTGCAATCTGCAAAGAAGGTAATAAACTGTACGTAGTATACTGAAAGTTCTGAGATGGTAGAAATTTTCGATTTCATGAGTTCAGTGGTCTTAAATTTAATTACGTTTTGAGTTACCAGGCACCCAAGAAAGTGGTTTTTACGATATGTCGGTCTGTCTGTTGACTGTTCGTCTATTTGCGGGCAATAAACTGCCCGGTGGATTTTTATAAAATATTCATAAATTCATAAGATAGTAGAAATAAAATTAATTGAAAAAAAAACTCAACTTTTCAACAAACAAATTACTTTTTAAACTTACATGTAACTTGTGACCCCACCCTCCTAAATTTTCCGCTGGATCCTCCCTTGCTAGAATCAATAAAACACGGTTGGTGAATGTGCGGACGATAGAGAAATTCGGATGTTACAGATAATTCTTTCGATCTGTCCGATGCTTTTTGGCTAAAGGAAAAAAAGACAAATAATGCGATAAGTTGGCCTCACACTACTGAAAGGGACTTCCAAGCGCACGGTCTTTTACTGTTTAGTGTTTCTATTAGTAGACAGGTGCGAGGAGTCTTGGGGTTGGGTGGATCTTTTTACATTATACCATTAAGGCCAAACCGGAGGGTTGTGGCCTTGACCGTTGAGCGTTGAATACATAGAAATATAATAAAACTGGAGCGGTGGGAGTCATAATATGCCTTACGAGGCACCCGTTAACCATAAGCCAACTATCAGAGATAAGTACCAACGCAAAAAATATCGAAGTCTTACACATTGTAGCATAGGCATAGCAAAGCGGATACATGGATCCGGTGAAAAACTCTGTAGTTCAGTAGTTAGCTTGTGCAGGCTATTTCCCCGCCGAATTGCGTACTTATCTTGTGCAGGCTACACTAGCAGCCATATTGATAACGGTTTCCAGCCACGGGATCGTTGAATATCCATTTTATGAACAAAGCCCCGCTTCTCATACCTGTTCCGTATTTGACTTGCATTATTTCAAATAATTGCAGTTTTACCTATTTCTGGTGCTTTACTGTAAAATTAAGTGTTGAGCTTCTGACCAAAGTGCATTTCATTACAAAAGTTGGAGGTTTTTCTTCCCTGTGGCGCACGTAAAAATGTTCTAAAAGGTATGTTTTTAATTGCTTCATGCACAAATTTTAGACCTAATGTAATTGTAATTTTTGGTTTAGTCAATTGTGTAAGCATGTCTACGCGTATACTATACCCTTCTATCGATTTTTACTACACCACTGCGGTTTAAAACATATATTACGAACCCTCTGCAATAACATTTCCAGGCCAGTCACGTGACCCCCTCCGGTTTGGCCTTAAGTATCTATTCTCCATATGTCTGCAAAATGGGCATTTCATAACTTTAAATAACCACAGAATACATAGACCGACTATAATAATCTTGGATCTTTGGCGTATAGTTGTGTAGTGGCGTCATAAGCTTGTATTGTGTCCCAATCAGTATAGTGTAGCAGCATCTGCTTCCTATCTCTCTATGGTCATGAAAGGTCGCTTCTACTACACCATAAAATATATAAATCACGGCCCTAGTCGTATTTGATAAGTCTGCGCTTCCTCAGGTAAACCATGTTCTAAATCTGTCATGTTATCATCTACCTTTGACCGACGTGAGCTGTCACCAATCGTCATTTCTTCGTACCCTAGATATTTAGCAAGATGGTCGTCAATTGTAAGAGGTGTATGGACATGGGCATTGGACAGTATGTCCGCCAAAATATTTTTTTTATTAATAAGTAAGGTGCGGGATCCTTGTGAAGTTATGCAGAGATTATGATAGGTGGTGTTGTTGGTTTGGCGAGCTACAATCAGGAGTGGACAAAGAGGCTGCCCAGGGACCGTTTAAAACCAATGGTTTGTGTTTGAGAAATTGATGAATAAATTGGGTGTAGGGTGTGGCAAGGTTTGTAGATTTAATAAGACGGATTCTGGAGTAAACCGTAGCGGAACTGCTGCTAAAAGGGTAGAGTGTGAGTTGGAGGTAGGTTTCCTTTAGCTGGCGTATGTGCAGGACAATGCAGCAGGATGTGTTCTACATGTTCTGGTATAGGAGTCACTCACCACATACTGTAAGTGGGCATATTCATTATTATCATCACCTGCTGTCTTACGGTCCTTGAAGAACTCTTGCCTCACGCCTTGGTCCCAGCCACCTTTCTGAAACCTAATCTTACTCAATGTCATTTAGCCCACTGATTCTCGGTCGTCCAGTGATGTGTCTTTTCTAGTCGAACACTTTCCGCGCTGCTCTGTTCTCGTACATTCTATGTAATAATATAATATGCCCTCTTAAATAGTTTTTGCTAGCTCAGCTTATGTAAACAGGATTCCAGTTCCTCCGCATTTGACAAGTATCTGGCATTTTATATAATATTAGACTCATCCTTTGGTCCCTTTCTGAAATCCTACTCAGCGTCCTTTAGCCCACTGATTCTCGGTCGTCCAGGCAGGCGCCTTCTCCAGGAGCCTATTCAAACACTTTTTGCACTGCTCTGGTATCCGGCATTCTATAATTTAGAATTGTATTATTATAATACTGTATTAGACCGGCCCTCCTAAACAGTTTTTCTGCTTATGGATATAGTTAATGGATAGTGTTAATGTGAAATCAACCGCAGACACTTACTTGTCGTATCCAAAATGGTGTGGCCTGGATGCTTTTGGCTTCGTAAAGATCCACGCGGGCCACAGCTTCTTCAAGTCAAGTCAAGTGGTTGTCGTCTTGTAGTTGCCCACATTCGCAGATCAGGTCCTATTCCTACCCCCCCCCCCCTCAACCATTGACCGCAGACTATCCAATTATGCGTCCAGTTATTTGTTTTGAATCTTTAATAGTTTAACATAAAAACAGACCCATAACAATGTTGTTATTATTTATAAATTATGTATTGTATAGGTACGAAGATGTTAATATTCTTCTGATTACTTCTGATTTTTTTTTTTTTACTTTCTCAAGTTGTTTTGATGATAAGGATTCCATACCATGGTGGCACCTTCATGATTTCTAACTGGCAATAAGCACTGTAATGTCACGTTAATGATTAGACGCTTCAAGTTCACGGTTAAGTGAGCGCGTTGCAGTTCAATTAGCGGTAACGTCTTAAGCCTCCATTTGTCATTTGTCACGGGACAGTATCACCTACAGTGTCTCTTTGTCAACATGATATCAGACGAGGTATGTAATGCAGTAATATGTAGCTAAATGTATGGCTTACTAGACTATGAGAGCGACGGCTTTGGTGGCAAGACAACTGGATTAGGTGGCGGTTGAGGCTCAAATCTTGGGCTTGATGTTAATTAATTACATGTAATTGATATGTGCAATGGCTGAAGTAGTTCGCGATTGTATATTTGTAACGCTTCGCTTCGCTAACTATTCTCAAGATGTTGTCTTTTGGGGTAACTAGCTTTGGTGGCAAGTGAACAGGTTTGGGTGGCTGTTGAGCTGACTTTGATGGCAAGAGAGCTGGGCTAATGTTGCTAAATGGGCTAAAATCGCTGTAATTGATATGCGCAATGACTGAATTGTTTCGCTATTGTATATTTTGCCGTTTTTGAGAAATAATTCTTTAGCCATTTTTTTTTTTTTTTTAAATTAGTGTCAACGGCCTTACCATGTTGATTCCATGGGAGCAAAGCATGTTTCAAACTCCGGCAAACTTGGTAGTGTGCACAGCGTTGGCAGGGGAACATGGTGGGACATGATATCGCGCTGAGACTAAACCAGAGAGTTTACGTGCGTTTCGAGTCCTGGTCACCTCCGATTTAATTGTGTGGCTTTACCATGTTCCCCAAGTGGTTCGGAATCCACTATAATCAGGAGGTCCACCCTGTCAGTCAACTCCCCTTTCCCCCGAGGTGGAAGAGTCTGCCCGTAGGGTGCCTCAAGTTAACAAACAGACTCACTCCCCCCGCCAGGCTGGCAGGGTTGCTTAGAACAGTAAAGTTGAAAGCAGGCGTTGGAAACAACAAACAACATTGAGTTAGCCCAAAATTTAAAAAAATATTCCCGAGGCATGATTTTTCTAAACCCACATGCTAAATTTCATCATAGTCTACCGAGTAATTTGCCCACAAATCGACGAACAGACAGAACCACTTTCTTGGGTTCCTGGGACCTCAAAACTTGTAAATCCACTGAAATCGAAAATGTTGACCATCACAAAGCTTTCCTAATACTTTGTATAAATTGGAAAGCAAAACAGCCCTTGGCATCAGGCAAAACTTATTTTACTTTGACAAAAAAGAGGCTGTTGCTTGCTTTGAATAGCCTCAGTTATAGACTTATTGAACCTCATTACATTGTATTACTAATGGTTTGGTTGGATTAGAGGATTACGTGCTCCCAAACATAGGGGACAAGTTGTTCTATGCTTTACTGATGTGCCCTTTTTGCCCCCAATAATCAGAGCACATTCGTAATTAATTCATGTCGACAATGTCTGAAGTGGTTTTGTAATACAGTACGTAATACAGTTAGATATTTTTAAATTTGCTACGCTTACCGAGAGAAACCTGAACTTGGCGGGATTTGAATACACAATCTATGCATGCTTTGCCGGGGCATCGTGTTACCTCTTACACAGATGTGGGTTCGAATCCCGCCAAGTTTAGATTTTTCTTGATTCCCTAATTTCTGTTAAAACGATAAGGGACACCTAAACCTAGTAAGTCAATTTAAAATTGATAATTTTAATTTCCTAGACTAACTCTTATTTATGTATATATATATATGTTATATATAATACATTTTTACTTTACTTTACTAAGCCAATGGCAGGCCGAGATACAGCACAAGCTGAGTCACGCCTAAATCGTGACTATATCATCCAACTCCCTTACAAGGCATTGCAGGACCGATGATACCCCTAATTCAAGGGCCATCGCCATAATGTGCCTTAATTCCGTGACCGAGTCCGCCAATCTTTGACGAATGATAAGTGTGAGTCCTTCCCTCGCGGCCAGATCCGTGCGTTGGCAATCCCATTCCCATAAGATGTATTCTACCGTTTCCGGTTGGCTACACTAGTCGCAATAGGCAGAGTCCACAATTGAAATTTGTGTGCCCAGATGTCAGATATCAGATACCTTTCGGGTGACACATGTCCTGACTCCTGACAAAAAGATTGAGCAGCGGTCCTAATCACTTAAACACACGTGTAATGCTAGCTACCGTTCTTTTCTTTTCAGTACGAAGTGATGGGCGTCGAAGAAACAGGGAATACGGCCCTGGACGAGGCAATACGCCGCTGGCTGGAGTGGGACCGTAACGATAAGACGTCCGCAGAGGTGCAGACACTCGTCAAGGCCAAGAACCATGAAATGCTGACGAAACTACTGCTGAGAAGGCTGGACTTTGGCACAGCTGGGCTGCGCGGACGGATGGGACCAGGGTTTGCGCAGATGAACGACCTAGTCGTGATACAGACTGCCCAAGGACTTCTGAAGTATCTGCTAAATGTGGAGCCGGATACCAAGGAGAAGGGGATCGTTGTCGGCTATGATGGGAGGCACCACAGCAGAAGGTAAGCTGGTTGGCTTTATGGTAGTTTGTCGAGGCTGGAGAGCAAAAGGAGAAGGCTGGACTTTAATACAGTTGGTCCACGCTGTCGTATGGGATAGCGCTTGGCGCAGATGAGTCATCTAGTCGTGACACAGACGACTCAATGGCTTCTTGAATTATCGAAATGTTCATGCCTTCTTTTCACTAACATTCGATGTCCCCTGCTAATTCACAGCTCACTTAGCTTCCAATGAACTGATAGTATTTTGTAATGGACTGAGTGTGTCGATTTCGGTGACTTACAGAGTACTAAATTGCGTACACTCTTATTTAACTGACTTTAGGTTTGCTGAGCTGACTGCTGCTGTCTTCCTGGCTGCTGACGTGCCCGTTCACCTGTTCTCAGCCGTCTGTCCTACGCCATTCGTTCCGTTCGCTGTGACGTACTACGGCTGTGTGGCGGGTGTCATGGTTACCGCGTCCCATAACCCCAAGCAGGACAATGGCTATAAAGTATATTGGAGAAATGGCGCACAGGCAAGTGAAACCCATTTTTTTTACAAGTGTAACGAAATTTGACTTTCTTGTATGTCGTCCTAAAGTAGTGTGTTATCTACATCATTATATAATACTCTTTACCTTACCTTCCCAGTTACTCGTACCAGTTAAGTCACAAACATATCTGTTACATTGTGTCAATGGTAGGCATGTCTCACTCCATTGTCGCTTGTAGTCGGTTTGGGTTGACATCGAGGACGTACACCAGTTTGTCAGGTTGCCAACATTAAAAAATAATGTCAAAAAAATCAATAAGGTCGTTGTCAGGTCCTACGTCCACAAAAAAGCTTCATATACACGTACTATAATAGTTTGTGCAAGCGTCCGCACCAAAACATGAAAACACTACTCGTACATAAACACCTTGCAAGCCTACCTTGTAATGTTTTTACAGTTTTACTATTGATAAATAATTAAACAATTAATCTGCAGTTGATTTTCGTAAAGGTATTCGGCATGATTTATATATTTTTCTCTTTAATATAGGTGAAAATGAGCTAAAAAGAAATTAAAAGTGGGTCGAAATGAAATCTACTGCGTACAGAGTAGGATATATTTTTATTTTATTAAAAAATATATAAATTATATATATATATATATTATATATATATATATTATATATATATATATTATATATATATATATTATATATATATAAATTCTTTACGAAAATCAACTGCCGATTAATTGATTAATTATTTATCAACAGTAAAAACATTACTAGGTAGGTTTGCACGGTGCTTACATTATATATTTATAATCATTTTCAACAATTTCGAAACTCTTTGCAGATAGTCTCACCCATTGACAAGGGAATCGCCAAAGCCATCATGGACAGCCTGGAACCGCGGGAAACGTCATGGGGGTCGCAGGCGATCCACGGCAGCGCGCTCCTTAAAGACGGTCTCGACGAAATCCTAACCCAGTACATCAGCCGGCTTCCCTTAATCAAGGGCAACCCACACCCGCCCCTGAACCAAGTGGTGTACACGGCGATGCACGGGGTGGGGTGGCGCTATATAAAGGAGGCGTTCCAGGCGGCAGGGTTTCCGAAACCGCTTGCGGTCGGCCAGCAAAAGCATCCGGATCCAGAGTTTCCGACGGTCCGGTTCCCGAACCCGGAGGAGGGTCGCAGCGCGCTCGACTATTCGATTTTGACGGCAGGCGAGGCGGGCTGTGACTTGATTTTGGCGAATGACCCGGATGCCGACAGGTTGGCTGTTGCGGAACTTCAGTAAGTTTTCATCGTCATTATCTTCGTCGACATTATTATAGCGGGGCTTTCTATGGACGTAGGCCTACATGTAGTGTGGCCCATTGACCGTTGCTCTGCCTACTACCTTTTCGGACATTTTCAGAAAAATTTCTTCTGTTGGTCCTGATATATTTGACAACTCTACGATGAGATATTTGATTTTTTCCCCTCCGATTGTCTTTTACTCATAAGACCCAAAAAACGCTGAGCTCAGCCCTACCCTATTTTTATTAATTATTGTTTTCCTTTTTTAGTGGTAGCGAGTGGAAAGTTTTTACCGGAAACGAATTAGGTGCCCTGTTAGGTTGGTACATGTTACATTGCCACCAACAAGATGTTGGAACCGACTGTGATCTCTCTAAAGTCCACATGTTGTCTAGTACCGTCTCCTCCAAAATATTAGCCACCATGTCTAAAGAACATGGATTTCAATTTCACGTAAGTTTCGCTTTTATTTACTTGTTATGAATAGCAACGTTGCATCAGAAGACATTCTGTTTTCTATATCCTAGTTTTCTCAATAGACAGGTATTGTCATCCGCCATTTTGATTCCATCATAACCTCATGTCATATACCTAGTGTTAAGTTAATCTGTACACGGCATGGCAGAGCTGTTCCGTTCTTGGCCAGCAGGTTAATATTCTTGTTTCCTGTTATTCCTTGGCTTGGGATCCACTGGAAACCCTCTCGTCATTCGTTTTCTATAGGAAGACGTGTTACACATTACTAGTTTATGTCTCATGCAACCCCCCCCCCCCCTATTTTGCTTCTAAATCTACCGTTAGAAATCCTTTACCCTATCCCTCTCACGAGTCTATTTTTGAAAAGGTTATTTTATCATTTACAGGAGACACTAACTGGTTTCAAATGGATGGGCAATCTAGCTTGTGATCTAATTACAAAAGGCGAGAAAGTGTTGTTTGCATTCGAGGAGGCCATCGGGTTCATGTGCGGGTCGGTGGTGCTCGACAAAGATGGCGTCTCGGCGGCCATTAAAGTCGCAGAAATGGCGGGCTACCTGGACAGCCAAGGTATGGAGCCAACGGTATTTAATTAAATATGGTAGTCTCTCAATCCTTCGGTATTTCAAAGACATGAGGTTTGAGCAGTAGTAGTAATACAATAGTATTTGCCGTATATTAGACCTCATGTGAGCCCATAGAGCGACCTAGACCTACGCCAGCCCGATTTCCTAGTAAACTCACTGTGGCTCCAAACGTGAAAGTCCCAGTGTCTTTACTGGCCTCCAGCGTGGTAAAATTGAAGGGTCTGAATCTGGCCCGTCAACTCGCCGAACATGCTGCTACGATGTGCCAGGTTGGGTGTGCATGAGGTTTGAGTACTGAGAGAGGATTCTGTTTCTGCTGTTTTGATATTATGTTTTGCTGTGCGACATGCCTGGCAGGTGAGGTGACCATTAGGTTTTTTTTTTTACTTTTAACAGTTAGGTTTAAACCGGTCGGGTTCGGTAGCACTTACTGCAGCCTTTGGCTTATTATAATCCGGTTCGCTTCCATTACTGAAGGTCTCTGGTTCCTTAGGTCTTGTTATAAGATCCTAAACTCAGGGCTAGTCTCTTGCAGAACTGAAGTACGAGTAAGAGTATAAATATTGAAACATCAAGTTTATGAACAATAAAATTTGAGATGAGGCCCGCAAGTACCTCAAGATGACTTGTATCGTGGGCCTTTCTGTAATAGTGATACGAGTGTATAGGTAAATAAATGTCTTATTGTGTGTACTTTTTCAATAGTATCGTATAGATTATATAATAATTACAGTTTAAACTTAAGAATACAAAGAAAATACATGCAAAACATTAAAATATATGTACCTAGGTATATACTGGTTGCATGATTCTAAAAGCATAATAGAACATTACATATACATTACACGTACATTTTATATTGTAGTTACATAATAATTAATTCATAGTATGTTGATCATAACAGACTCATTCACAGATAAATAATAAAGCTACGATCTCATCATCGGTGCACTGAGTCCATCGTTTGAACATTTTCCCTTTTTCCCGCAAATTAACACTGACTTGTTCTCCTGTGACAAATTGTTACATATTTTAAATGCTACGTAATTCGGGGAGTGTTTAAACAGCTCCTTCTGAGCAGAGAGTAGTCCCTGGACTAGTATCTTAGTTCTCTCGGCCGCCGTACGAGTCGAACCTTTCCCGTAACGCTGCCGCCATTGCGTGTGTTCATCACATTTGAATATGACGTTAAGGGCTGTTTCATCCGGGTTCCCGAAAATGTATTAAAATAATTCTGTTTTCTGTTTCAGGCATGAACCTATCGCAGAAGCTTAAAGAGGTGTACGACACGTATGGACACCATATTACACTTAATTCTTATTATATTTGCCATCAACCTGAGGTTTTGCAGTCCATTTTCAAGAGGCTTAGGAATTTTGAGCAAGAAAGTGACCAGGTCAGTCGTTCTTTTGACCAGGGCCCATCAATCTCAATATCTTCTTCTTCTTATGCCTCTTCTAACGAAGATGGGCGTTCATCATGGCAATTGTCGTCATGATGACTTTACTAGGGAATGGTAATGCAGTGGTTTCCCGTTGCCTACTGCATCCTTATGCTGTTGACTCTACATTGAGTTCCTCCGCCTTCGGGGCCATTTTCCCAACCCCAGGAAAACAGAGTGGCCTGCACAGAAAGACTGTGATTTTCACTTATCCCGGCTTAAACTCGGCCCCCTACTTGTTCAGTCGCCATTTTGCACTTCCATCTTCTCCACGGGAGTTCGTTTATATTGATAACAACTACAATCTATGATTCTATGAATCTATGCATGATGATGAGTGAATTTAAAAAAAAATCCTTGGAGTCGTTTTTTAGAAAAATAGGAAAGAAAACAAATCATTTTTCTGATTGACTCGGTACTAATATCGACTTCGATGGCCAGGTGGTAACGTGCATGCACTTGTGCGAGTCTTTACACGCCATGCGATCGGAGACGTATCGTAACTCAACACGGGTACTAACCTACAGAGGCGATTGAAGAGGTCAATCGGATACATTCATTAAATTGTTTGCATGCGATTAACCTTTTTTTAAAAAAGAAAAAAAATATCGTCTACTTTTTTATTATTTTTTAAATGCGCGGTTCAGGTTTAACGCCATACTTATATTCTCTTCCGCTTGTGCTATGCCGGCTGATGTTGTTCGCTTATTATCGCCTAGGTCCTAGGAGACTGGGGGTAAGTGGTATTAATTACTTCATCACGTGGACTTTAAATGTAACCCTACTTCTGTAGCGAATACGATCCACCTTATCCATCTTAACTATAATAAGAAAATGACGTCAGTTTCCTAATAACCCGGTTCCATAACATATACTGTATTTTCAGAGTTATCCCAAGTCGATTCTCAATGGTAAATACAAGATAACAGCAGTGAGAGACTTAACAACAGGCTACGACAGCTCTACGGCAGACAACAAGGCAACCCTACCAATTTCCAAGTCAAGCCTTATGGTAACATTTACCTTTGACAACGGCCTGGTGGCGACATTGAGAACTAGCGGGACTGAGCCTAAAGTCAAGTACTATACTGAATTGTGCGCAGACCCAAAATTCAAGTAAGTATTAACTGGTTTGAGGAAGGTGTAAAGTAGGATTTTAAAACCCCGAGATTTTATCATGGATCATATAGTAACGATAATAAAATAGAATAGATCGCCCCTATCTATTAGCTATGTACTGTTAATATTGTTGGAGACACTCCCTATAACTGTTATATATGCTTTCTCTGTTACTGTTTTCAGAGATGTATCGCAATTGACATGCACACTTATCGAAATGGTTGACGCCATCGTCCATGACTTTCTGCAGCCCGAGAAGAATGGTCTTATTCCTCGTGAAACTTAAACAAGTGGGTCTTTTTAGAATGAGACGTTGATAAAAAACCATACTATAGTTTGGTTACTTATTGTGATAATTTGTGAAGGAAATCATTGACCAAAGATCCACTCTTACAGTCCAACCATTTTCGCCCTCATTTGAGAACTGTCAAACCAATCAAAATTGTACAGTATAACAGTGGAACAACTACCAGCGGCGTAGCTAGAATTTTTTTTGGGAGGGGGAGGGGTCCAGTTTTCATGCAACATCGACACACAAAGTTTGCCCATTTACGAGTACCACGGACCAGTGGCTTAACGATGGGTTTTCGAAGGGGTGGTGTTTCATTTCCCCCCCCCCCCCCAATTTGATAAAATATTAGAAAAATATGAAAGCCGTTCTCATGGACGTACGCAGATTCTAATAAGGGGGCATGATCTTAATTTCCCTTGCCCAGGCACCCGAGGGTTCGGGGGACCAGAGGGGTTTTAAAAAAATAGTCCTGAAATAGTTGAATTTAGGCACTTTGAAAGCAGTTGTTTTTATTTTACATGTGAAAAATATTACTGCTAACAAGGGGGGCCGGGGAAGGTTTTTAAAAAAAAACAGGCCTGGAATAGTTTGTCGGCAAAAAAGTTTTGATTTTGCAGAAGAGAACTTTATTTACTTTGCAGTTTTGCTACATTTGTGGGGGGGGGGGGTGGTCCCCTGGGTCTGGACCCCTTTGGCTATGCCACTGTGACAACTACTGAGGTTCTCCTGAATTTTGGTATTTCATAGTCCTGCTTTTAATATAGTGAAGACTGCGAGATTGAATTGGCCGGCAATGACGTTCTATATCATTTATTGTGGATGCACTCCACTCCATCGAGTCCCGCCAAAATAGAATGTCAATTTGGAGATGGACGCATATATATTAAAAAAATTCAATAAAAATGACTGTAAATAATTAGATTACTCGTGACTTCGTGGTATTTCATTTCAGCGCTCAGGGTTTTATACTAACACAAGTGGGTTTCTTAGACAAAGTTAATTTCTTAACGATTATTTGGGTTTTACTAATTCGGGTTGTTATAACAAGTTTTTCTAAAAAAAAAAAAAATGACTGCCCTTCCGCGTTCCATTTTAGTGGAGTGAGTGGAGTGGTCCATTTCTAAAGGGGTCGTTCACTATTGAAGAATTGAAGAAATTCATTAGATAATTTTATTACCAAAATAGTTAGCCTCCTTAATTTTAATAGGCATCAGGTATCATTCTTTAAGATTGTGACCTCAGAAGAAAGAATAGCACGGACCTATTTGTGAAGGACCCTTTTAGCTGCTATGAGCAAATGTGTTGTGTTAGTTTTAGTTCCGTTTTGTGATCTAGCTGAAGTCTTTAATATTGAACATCGCAGTGGCGTATACATAAACTATTTTCTTGGGGGGGGGGGATCAGATCGCCTCTAGCTACGAATTTCTTGCCGCGGGCCCTAGGCGACGTTCAATTCTACCAACCAACCTGTTTACCGCTCACTGTTGACACGAACGTCTATTAGATCTGGCAAATTAAATTCGTTATATCTACTCATATTAGTGAATTTAGTCTTACATTTTCCCATTTCGGGAGCTCCCCATGTATACGCCACTAGTACCTAGCCATAACTTGTCTCAATTTATGTAAACCATTTACATTCCAAGTGGATATATATTTTCTTTTTCTTTTAATTCGTAGGCCTGGTCATACTCGTACACTGTAACTGACACTTTTGTCGAAATTGAGCAAAAGTGGATCCATATGCCGATATACTGTTTATGTCTCAAAACGCCTTCTTTTGATAGCTATACCGCTGGGAAAAACGTGTTTTTTTTCTTAATTCGGGTGCGTAGGTATGTAGCGCATCGTATTCACTTAAGCCTTATAGGCCTATTGTGCCTGTTGCAGAGTATCTATACTGCACTTATTATTACTACTACCATTAATACCACATTTTTCTTTGTTTGGTATGGCCATTGACAAAAAACGCTATCCTTTTTATGAGAGAAATAAAACAACCTAATAGTTTTGTTTTTTGGTTTACTGTAACTGTACTTGTGCAGTAACCAAGGGCATAGCCAGGAAAAAGTTGGGGGGGGGGGGGGTTCTGAAACTTTTGAAAAATCGCATACCATACGCATAATAAAGGCCCAGTGGGAGTATAGGCTATGTACTGTATTCCTTGGTCTACTTAATTAAATGCTATTGGGGAACTTATTTTTAGGAAAATTGATTTGCTGTTTTGTTTCATAATTTATGTAAAAATAGTGACAGGGTGCATTAAAACAGTACGGTAATCATCTATTTATAACTGATTGCCTTCATTGACATAATTAAATAATTCTAATAAAGTTAAATATGAAGTTAGTTTAGTTGATAGCATTCACTGAGGCTAGTTGTCCAAGATAGAAGTATAAAGTTCTCAGTAGAGTGTTGTTTCCAAATGTGCGGTTGGTAATTACAACTATTAATTTTCGTGGCAGTAGATAGCATCATGATAATAGCCTACATTTTCTATATTTCTGTTTTGTTTACTGTTTTCGTTAAATAAATTTTAGTTGAGAATCATTAGTTGTGACTAGTTTGTTTCTTTTAATCGTAGTACCTACCACCATTACGCGTTTTTTGTACAAAGTCGATTTCACCGGAAATATCGATCGTAAGAGTAGTCAAAAATAGCCGTTAAATTAGTAGAAATGCTCCTCTACATTTCGATAAATGACATGTGGCCTTCACTAACACCGATTGGCCACACAGTTCTTTTAACTCCTTCCTTGGGACTACCTAATCAATCGTTTTTTGTACGTATATCTGTGTTGGGTACCTAGGTATCAAAATGCTCAGAAAAACTTCGTCTATCCTGATAATTGGGCAACTCTACGATTATAATTTGAGTTTTCCACTTACAAAGCTTTTCCCCCTACGATAGGCTCACACAACCGAAGGGGGAAACCTTACAGGTGGTAAAAATCAAATTTCTCAGGAAATATATCAACTGTAGAACCATAAAAAATAAGACGTCAAAAATTAGATTTGGCTGATACAACACCATTATTTTTGAAGTAACTTCGCAAGATAGTGATGCCAATGACGTAACTATTAGCGAAAACGCAGCTATTAAAGCTTGTCTTATCGTATCCCAGGTATACTAATTAATGAGCACAGGATATATAGCCTGGACTTTGTAGCCTATACGTATATCGTAGATATAACATCGCTCCTACATCGGTCAATAATATTTAGTCTTTTAGCAAAAAAGAAAAAATGTTAGCAACGGAAGATAATTTACAAAATAAACGGAATTGGACAATCCGGGATAATTAGCTGTTCACTCTGAATAGGAACGAAACGAAACGTCAACAGCTACATTCAACGCTCTTTTCATCAAAATTATACCGCTTGAAAAAATCCAGTAATCCAAATGTTTGATTGGATCCCAATTGATTCAGGTAATTTGAGTTGTACTCTGCACTACTGATCTCGAACGTTAACGTAAAAAATAAACTAATACTGTAGAAAAGTTATAGGTATTAGGGGGATTCACCATCCGATATTTAACATGCCAAACCGTGTTAAATCGAGAATGGGAGTCTCGATCATAAATGAAAATAGAACATAGATTTAGCACGTTACTGTACTCCAGAAAATGGAACTTAATTGCCGCGGTCATAATTTTATTATTATTATGATACCTTTGATCTGCTTATATCAGTGGATATTCGAGTGTGGGTCGTTAAATTTAATTATTTATATTTGTATGAGATATATAATTTGTCCGTTTCAAATTTTAGCACGACTATGGCTATCTTTTATGTATATTCCGAATTTAAACTTGTAAACATTTATCATGCTGAATCACACAGTGAATCCCCTTGTATTTGCATTTATACTGTACAACAGCAAGGGCACAAAATAAATTGATAATATAAAAACAGTATTTAATGAATTACGGAGTAATACGCTTGGGGTCACGAGGAAACATAGACGTCTTACGAATATTATCAAGACCCAAATACAACATGACGACGCGCTCCAATCCTATACCGCCGCCCGCATGCGGGGGACAACCATAGCGGAAAGCATCCACATAAGACTTAATCTTCTCCAAATCAATTCCATGATGTTTAGCACGTGCCTCCAAAAGATCCGGGTCGTGCACACGCTGTGCTCCCGACAGGATCTCCTCACAACGCATAAACATGTCGTACGAGTTGGACTTCTTTGGACACGACGGGTCAGGCATGGTATAAAACGGCCGGATAGCTAGTGGATACTTGTCTAGGATGTAGAAGTCAGTCCCATACTTTGCCTTCACCAGCGCACCCAAAAGTTTCTCGTCGGTAGTGCTCAAATCGTCCTCTTCACCGACGATAGTACCTGCGTCTGCAAGAAGCTTGCGCCCTTCCTCAAACTCCAAACGCAGGGGAGGGTCCAGAAATTGAAATGGCGCAACATCGAATTGTTCGTTGACAGCAGCAATTTCATCCGCGTATTGATCGCGTAAACCTCGGAATATCTCGGTGAACGTAGCACCGATAGTGTCGACGACTTCGTGGTAGTTAAATTTAAATGCCATCTCGAGATCAAGCCCGACAAATTCGGTTAAATGGCGGTGAGTGTTGCTGTCTTCTGCTCGGAAGACGGCGCCCACGGTAAACACTTTTTCGAAATCCCCTGCTATCGCCATTTGTTTGTAAAGCTGAGGACTTTGCGCCAGATAGGCTGAGCCTTTGAAGTAAGACACTGTGAAGACATTGGCACCTCCTTCACTGGCGGCTGGGATAATTTTAGGCGTGTGAATCTCGACGAAGCCTTTCTTCGTTAAAATATCGCGAAATAGCTTGCACACGCCGGCTTCAAGGCGGAATATTGCTTGATTAGCTGGTGTACGTAGATCCAACACACGATTATCAAGCCTTGTGTCCTGGTTAACTTTAATATTCAAACCATCTTCTTCTCCGTCTTTTACACGGCGGGATGCGTCTTCAATGAGCAACGGCAGTTGCGGCTTAGCAGCGCTGATCAAAAATATCTCCACCACGCTCAACTCAACGTTTTTCTGGCTGCAACTTTCAATCTTTTGTTGCACGACCACAACATTTGCCTTTACGTCAACAATTGACTCTTTGGTAAGTCCTGAGACGAATTTGACCATCTGTTTGCTGACTGTCGCGTTGACAGCGATGATACATTGTACTGTGTACTGTTGTTGCCTCAAAACCAGAAAAGCTTGCTTACCTTTTGCTCTCAGCGTGTGTACTCTGCCACGCACAGTCACATCTTTGCCAGCCAGGTCATTGGTTAAATCTTTGACACTTGTAAATGGCACAGTTATTGTTTGTGTGCTTTGAATTAGGGGAAGTTGCCCATAGCGCCCTGCGGCATAGTCGGGTTCTTCGGTTTGTTGTGCCGCTGCTCCTTTATTTTGTTTCACTTCCTTTTTGGCGGCTTTAGCAGCATCGCGTGCTTGCTTCTTTAATGCGCTTTTGCTAGGCTCTTTCTCTTCTTCAACAGTCATAGTGATAAATAGACCAGTAACGTGTGCAATTTGATATGAAAAGTAAAAACAAAGTTATATACAAACTTTTGTCGTCTGCTAGTTTATCTGTTGCCACTACGTATCATTTTCCGCCATTTTTTAAATGATTATAATTTGATTAATTTCATAAATTTGACATAATTAGGCGTGATCAGCCCAGGACTTTCGGCCACTCTGAAAATTTCCCTCCATCTTTGTATTAAAAAAAATATATTTGAAGTTTAGTATCAACAAACAAAATTTGATTCAATTTTATGTAGGCCTATATTTTTATGTAGTTGCACAGCCAACATAGGGTTTATCGACCTTAATGAGGATAGGAGAAATTAATATGCTTTCCGCCGCGGCACTAGGCCGACTTACTGTATAGTGTAGATGCTAAGTTATTCCTATATTTATTTTTGTTGAAATTACTCAAATTAATACACTAATGAGTGTTGTATTCTGACAATATCGCTGCTTTTATGGTCCGGGGCGGTTTTCATATTTTAAGGGAGAGGCAGGCTTGCTGCCAAAGCTTAAATCAAAGTACGGTACTGCATAAATTTACTTATAGGCTGCAATTACGTCTAAGACCTAAGCCTACAAATTGCAATGAATTATTTAGCTCGCATTTTAGCAAGTGACGGTACCGTAACGTACAATAGCCCTATGTATTTTGGTTAGGCCGTTGACTACCGTATACATTTCCTTGATACTGACGTTCCAGTTGAATGTTGCTAGGGATGCCGTCATTACATACACAGACAATTCTTGCAGTCGTGATTTGTCGACGTCTTTTCCATTGTAGAAATAAGGCTTACTGAATGGTTGGTGCAAACCCACAGAGTCTACTTCGGAGGATTTCGATAATCTGGCGTGTCTAGAGGAAATCAGGAAAACTGTGAGCGGTCGGCTTCACGCCAGTCAACGAAATCGTCAAATAATCTTCTGCTAGCTTTATGGCTAAAATGGAAGACGTCGGCAATCGCTACTGAGAGAATCGTCGGTGAGTACCGGGCCTGGGTAGCATCTCATGAAATATCAATTGCAGAGCTGTCAAAAATATCAGGGTAAACAGAAATAGAAAGTAAGAAAGAAAATTATCTTTATTTTCAAAATGGGCGAATTTTGAAAATTATCTTTATTTTCAAAATGGGCGAATTTTGGGCCTTTCGGCCCACTCTTACTGTTATGGTCATATACCGTAACATAGAAGTAAAATTGGAATATAGTAGTGAACCAAGGAACCAGGGGCGTTTAACTTCAATGGAGGTTTTTGTTATACGCGGGAACTGTTCTGATTGGCCATTTGGCCCTGATCCCAACACACGATAGCCAACCACGAAATTGTAATTTTTTTTAATTTTATGTTGGTAAAACCTGTTTGTGATTTACTACAAACATCCCGTGGCTGCAGATCCTTGTCAACATGGCGGCTAGTGTAGCCTCTATAAGCTAAGTACAGGGTTGAGACCGAGTCAGATATCCGTTCTGCAATGTGTAAGACTTCGACATATTTAACGTTGATACTTATCTCTGATATTTGGCTTATGATAAAGGGGCGCCCCGTAAGGGTTACTATGCCTCCCGCCGTTCTAGTTAATATATTTCTATGAAAACAACGGACATCCGACATTGGACTGGACAACACACAGCGGCCTTTAATAATTTTATAAATTTTAATAAGTTTGTGAGCCAATATCAAATTGAACTACGACGGGAAGTGAGGTGAGTAAACATATTTCATGTGCCTGTTTTTTTTAAACATTTTCAGTTGTATACCATCCAACACCTTACATATATTACATGGTTTTAATTTTCAAAATGGAAAAACGTTAGCATGTGCAACTCATTTGTGTAGCAAAACAACTAAAATTTGTTTAATTCATCATTCATTCCTTGTTTGTGAAGTGTTCAAGTGAGAAGGAAAAATAGTAAAAGGTACATTTGGTAAATTACAATTTTTTAAATTCAAATTTTTAAAACCTACGCACTCACTTTGATAGATCTCTTGTCAGTGCTATGAGATATGCCCGTAAGATGTTAGCACAACCATATATGCCTAGTTAACAAAAAAAATGTGAAATGTGTGACCTACAATAATTTAATCACGTTTAGTTGGACACTTACGAGTCAGTTTTGACCATGTGTAAGATCTTATTAGTAACTGTTTGAAAAAGGCAAATTACGTTACAATTGCATTTTAATCTACACAATAACTTGATACACAAATTGCACCTTAATGTAGCTGGCATATACAACCTAACTTGTGTGTTGACAGTGACCTTATTCCACTAACATTTTAACATATTCTGAATTGTAATGAAATATTGACTGTGGAGGCAAAAATAAGGTTTTGTAAGGTAAATAAAATGTTCAATTACAAGTAGAAATAGTAGCCTATGTGGCACTAATTGAACACACCTTTTAAAGTCATTCCACCTACAGACTGATCATAGCGATTGCCATGAACTTACTCCTGTGATTAAAACTGTAAACATACAAATTTTGAATAGCACTATGATTTAAAAATTCTCTTGTTTACATTTTTAATATCTGGGAATTATAATAACCCCTTTATTATAATCGCCATGATCAGGAGGCCTAACTAAACTATTTTTATGTGCAGGAGCCACCTGGACACTGGAGCACTTGAACTGGTGAGAAAATATTGACAGTAATTGACAACAGATAAGTATTTTAATTTTTTCAACTATTTCAGTTATTTATTTTATTAAAACCGGTAGAGATGAGTCTTAGGTGTTGCGTAGAATTCTGTTCACAGAAATCGAAATGCGGCGTATCCATGCATATGTTTCCTCCTAATAAAGATCTCAAAGAGGTTTGGTCGCTGCTGGCAGGGAAACCGATTAACTACGGTGAAAAATTCAAACGAGCCTCCATTTGTGGTAGACACTTCGCTGACTCTCAGTATCGTGATCTCCACTTTACGAAAAGGCTGATTCGTGGCTCGATTCCCCGAATTAACTTGCCTGTGAGGATTCTCATTCTTTCCCATGAATTCTTATGTACAACCCCAGAGCCTACTCGCACATCATGCCCCAATACCCTTCCCAATAGTTCTGTTTCTCCTGCTGGCTCAGTACAACTCGAACCGGATGCAGAAGATGATGGGGTGATTGCCCAGTATCAGCGCACAGCTATGGATTGTGAAGTTTCTTCTTACGAAATGGAAAGGACGCCGAAGATAGTCTCCAATGGCGAAGAACAGCATTCATTCGCCTCTGTTGGCGAGAACTTCTCTGATCCTGATTCCGTATGTTATACGGATGTCCAAGGTGACGGAGTTCTCGTTCAGCATGAGAGCACACCTATGGGTTGGGAAGTAACTTCACATGAAATGGAAAGGACGCCAATGACAGTCTCCAATGCCGAAGAACAGAATTCGTTTGCCTCTGCTGGCGAGAAATTTTCCGTACATTATACGGATGACCATGGAGACGGAGTTATCGCACAGCAAGCTAGATCCATGGATACCAATCAATGCAAGACATCGAAACTGAAAGCCCAGCGTAAACTTTTCATCCCTAGTCCACCGAAGAGACGTCGCCTATTAGAAAACAAAAAGCTGAACCCATTACAGTTGGGATTGATGAAGAAAGACCTTACCCCACGACGGGCTAAGCTTGGAGAAATGGCTCGGGCTTTTCGAACTGGGTACATACGTAAGTGCGCTGAGGCCGCTGGTTTGAAGGATAAATTGAAAGATCTGGAGGTACAAGTCAATGAAGCCCTTCAAGACAAGCTATCTCCTCTAGCATTCCATATTGTCGAAGGAGAACTGCACAACAGAGGCAGACTAGGCAAGGGCAGAAGATGGAATAACAAGCAAAAAGCACTAGCTGTTGCTTTTTATAAATTAGCACCGAGGGCCTACAATGCTATTGCGAAGATGATGTGCCTCCCTAGTAAATCCACGGTTTTGAGTTCCACCCACTCCCGAAATGTGGCCCCTTTCCCTGACACCCTGCATATTTGTGGACCGTTACTGCTTTTTCCTTTGCTTGTGTGTTCAGGTCGAAACTAACAACATCCACGAAGATGCTGCAGCAGCAAGTCCTGTTCCGGGATGGGTGAGGAGTTTAGTGAGTATAACCTCACACTCCCCGTAGACCGTACATGGTCGTAGTCATCCGACGCCGTGCTCAAGCAGGGGGGCCAAGAAACGGCTAGGTGTTTAAGAGGCGCGGGCGTCTGTTGGGACGTGGGGCCCTGTATTCTCCGGAAACAGTCCCCCCCCCCCCCCATATAATCAGATTCTCCTCATCCGCGGGAAAAAAAAAAAAAAAACTACCAACTTCAGTGGTAGGCTATCATGTGTCAATGTGTTTATTTGGCGTTTGTGTTATTTTTAACAATGAATGACGGCAAGTTTTACATAATAGTTAGTAAGGAAACTACTATGTTTATCAGCCATTTAAAGTAATAAGATAGGTCATTTAAGGTCTCTTTTGGCTTAACATGTTATAAAATTAAAACACACTGACATGTTTAAAAAGATCATAATGAGCGCATTTCCATTCTGTTTCAGACAATGGCGAGGAAGTGTAAGCCTAGAATAATCGTTGTGGGGGACTCTATGGTCCGTGGGGTTAAATTGGACGGACGAGTCGCTGAAGTAGTGCCCTGGAGTGGCGCAAAGCTCAATCGATTGACAACCATGAAAATTTGTCGGATGGTGGTAGAATCGAGTTTAAAGTATGTGATCGTTATTGTGCACTTTGGGACCAATAACATTGGAGCCCGGAACATCAATACCCGTCAAACGCCCGAGGAGTTTGTGGCCGAAATGCGGAAATTGCTGGACCGGCTCCATGTTATTGAGCGCTGTTCCATTGTAGTGTCCTCGATTTTGCCAAGATTCGACGAAGAATTGCGAGAGAAAATACGCACGAGTAATGTTTTACTTTGTCAACTCTGTAGGCGCTACGGAAACAATGTTCTATATTCTCGGACGTATATTCCCTTCATGATCTCATCAAATGGAACCTATCAGATTAAGAAAGAGCTCTTTAATAATCGTGATAAGTTGCATTTGAATGATGATGGAAAGATTGTGTTTTCCGCTTTTCTTAGGAAAGCGGTAGGCTATGCGAAATTCATCCGTCCAACGTAATGCCCACGTTTCAGGCAGTCCCTCCACCAGTGGCGTAGCCAGAATTTATTTCGGGTGGGGGTCTAGTTTTCGTGCAACATCAATGCATAAAGTTTGCCTGCTTCCGATAGGTTTTCGAATGGGGTGCATTGGCGTAAATAACCAAAATTTCTGGGGGGGGGGGGGGCATTACGACCCCAAGACTCATCCCCCAGAGAAAAAAAAGATAAATGGGCCCAAATTAGTGAGGTTTTCACATATTATACCCTAGAGAACGGGGGGCCCGGGGGTCTCCCCCGGGAGAATTATTTTGAAAAAGAATAAGCTCGAAATAGTGGAATTTACACACTTTCAAAGCATTTATGTTTATATTTTACATGTTGAGAATATTACAGGTAATAAGAGGGGCCCGGGGGCTATCTCAGTGAATGTTTTTTATAAGATAGGCCTGAAATAGTTTGTCAGCATAACAGTTTTGAACTTGCAGACCATAAATTTATCATTAAAACTGGAAAAAGGGGGACTCTCTCTGGAGAATTTTTTACCGAAATATCTTAAAGAAGCGGTTTTGCTCATTTTTGGGGGGGGGGGCTACGCCACTGCCCTCCATCGTCATTGTCACTCCAGCTACCTCCTAGCGGCCAGGATTTGCACAGGAGCCTGTCGTTCCAGTTGTGACCGTAAAATCCGAAGTGCAGGAGTTGAAAATGGAATGAATCAACCGCTGTGCAGGAAGTAGGGTTGGAAGGTCGCTACACCTACTTCAGCCCTAGCCTGGTGACTCGGCGAACTTCAAGGGAATCCCTCGCGAGGTTGCCTCCTTCGCAGCTCGAGCCACAAACCAATATCTCCACTGTTTCAACCTGGTGGATTCAGCACTGTGTCGAGCCTGTGGAATGGATGAAGAAACTCTTGAGCATATTCTCCTGCAATGGTCCATTCCAAGCAGGGAGAAGGACTTACTCGTGACGGCATTGGGAGGAGGAGGAATAGAAAAAATTCTGGGACGGAAGAATCTTTGGGCACTGGTGAATGAATCATCTGGCCATCGGCATCACCTGAAGCTGGAACCCAGTAGTAAGAAGTAAGAAAATGGCAGTCGTCGGTGCTGACAAGTTGAACTCCATAGTGCAAAGTAAGTATTTTCTAGCAATCTCAGATAGGGGTGACGATAGTATATTAAGGGTGTACAGCCCGTAGGAAATTGGCAGCCCGAAATAATTAACGAATCATGTTATTTAACATTTGTCTCATTAAAGTTGTAAAAGACTACTTCATGCATCCTATGATAAGATATAGTATTTCTAATATTTTAAATTGTAGCTTTTTCATCGACATGATAATATTTTGTAAAAAATAACCTTATTATATGATGCATAAAGTAGACTTCTACAACTGAAATGAGCCAAATCTTTAATAACTTGCTTAGTTAATTAAATAAAAAGTTTTAAATTTCGGGCTGACAATTTCCTATGGGCTCTTTAACTAATCTGCTATTTTTCCTTTCCTATGTGTAGACCTACTCTATTATAACGAAAGCATTGGCATTTCGAGTACCTATTCGACAGATTTACATGCTGCTTTTACGGTTCCAGAAACAGGAAAAGTGACACTATCTATGTTGTTGGATTTGTGGAAATATCCTTGTGTAACGGACTGGTGCGAGTTTACCCAAATATGCTTTCAATTTTATTAATTAGTGTAGGTAATGTCAAATTTCCATGGTCAGTAATTGTACCATGGCTGCCTACTCATGTTCCGATCAATTAGTAACCTATAATGGAAATTAATATATAAATGATCAATTACGGTACCTACAGTATATGAAGTGGCAAGGTATTAAGATGCACAGCATCGTTACTTTTTCTTCTTCATATTTGTGCGGGTAGTTTGGCTTATCATATCATTTGAACTTTCAGGAGATGTCATGTCAGCGATTTATTAAGAGAATCTAGTTCGGGATGAACATGCATGCCGCCTTGATAAGGAGGAGAAAGATAGACGTGATGCTGGAAGAAGAAGACATTGTTCGCTATGCAAAAGCCTGAAGGATTCGGTTTATTGGCGGCGAATGGCTCATCACCGAGCAAGGGAAGGCTCGCAACCGATGATGAGTATAGGTGGAACCTGCTCAAGATGTCAGTCTCGACTTTCCAGAAGAAGAGCAAGGACGAGAATGTATTCCTATTTCCACATAACAATCTATTTCGTCGTGTTGATACATTACATTTCGGGCTATTCACGTTATCACAAATAATTTGTAGATGGATTTTGTATGGACTGAGTTCAATTTAGTAATAAAAAGAAATGTATATTTCTTAATAAGTATAATGTGTGTTGGTCATTGAGCATTTCTTAATTTTGTATTTAATATGTTAGGTACGGCTTAGTGTGGAACTATGAAAAAAAAAATAGTTTGTTTAAAATAAGGTGAATACTAACAACGTTGTCAGAGTACATACCAGAGTAGTCATTAAAAATCAATTATATAATACAAAATAGGTCAATATAATATTAAATAGGAAGGGAGCGCGAGCCGGGCCGGCCGGGGCCCCGGCCACACAAAATTTGAAAAAAGGAGCGAATGATTCTGACGCGGGAGGGCCAACATTACTATTATTTTTTTTTTGGCAGTTGGCAGTCTTTCCCTAACAAAATATTACCATTGAGTTAACGTTCTTATATATTATGTTGTTCTGTGCAAGGAACGACCCTGGGTAGTAGAGTAGCTAGGGTGAGCTACCAGCAACCCAGGATCTATACATGTATGTTTAGCTTATAAGATAGTATAGTTTTATTGTGTTTTCCTGTTTTGTACCCTGTCTTAAAGGTTAAATTAAAATTGTTATTATATCGCGAGTAGTCGAACTGGATACACGCGTATTTTCCTTGACAGCGGTAGCCTCCCCATTGGGCCAAGCTGCCACTGCCTCTCCAACACTTACAATTAACCCATGAATAAAAATAAATAGGCCCTAGATGATACTTTTCTGAGCATTTTGATGCATGATATAATAATATGTACCGTACCTCTTTCAAACACAGTTTAGCCACAATATTATTGAATTGGATTTCCACGAAAAGCTATTCTTGTGGTATTCTGAGGAAGGAGTTCAAGAGCTTAGAGCTTTATTTTATTTTTTATAAAAGGATAATCGCATACAAACAATTTAATGAATGTATCCGAGTAGCCTCTTCAATCGCCTCCCTAAGTAACCTAATAGGTACTGGTGTCGACTTACGACACGTCTCCGATCGCAAGGTGTGTAGAGACTCGCACAAGTATAGTAGGCCTACAAGCACGCTACCACCGAAGTCACTTTGTCCAATTGGTGTTAATGACAACCACATGTCATTAATCGAAATGTAGAGGAGCATTTTTTCTAATTTAACGGCTATTGACTTTACCCAAAAAGTGTGTAGTGGGGGCACTCCGCTTTGCTATGAACTCTCGCGTCAATTAGTTAATATAATAGATAATATAAGATAAGCAGCCCGGTAGAATTTGGTCATTCAGAAATCACGCATACGTTTTCAAGGAGATGCCAGCTCTTGATTCCTTTTCTCGATTAAGTCTATCAAGCTCCTAGAAAAGAAACAGAGATAGTAATATGAACACTCTTACACTTTTAAGTTATCACAGGAAATGCAATAGAATAAATGATAACTGTAACTTAATAATCGTACCTCATCTTTTTGGGATCGTAAATTGTCAATGACGGGCTCCTTAAAATTGGGATCAGCAGCTGGGTCATCTGGCAGTGCTGTCACTTCTTTGTCCTGCGGACAATTAATAAATAACAATCTATGAAGTCATGGGAGCCCTAATTGTATTTTGTCTAATTATTGTATTTGTATTGAAATAAAGAATTGTTATTATTATTATAAATATTTATAGACTTACATTAAATTTAAAATACTACTGGGGTTCTTACAAGCAGTGACGTATATATATAATATTTTTGGAGGGGGAGGGGGGCAAGAGACCGGATCACGCCTCTAGTTGTCAACTTCTTGCAACTGGTTATATACCGCTCACTGTTCACTGTTGACGAGAACGTCTATTAGAACTGGCTAATTAGGCATTACAACTCACATTAGTTAATTGATTGACAGATTAACAGCTTGACCACACTTTTAAACCTACTTCCGTATCCGGAGTCCGGATGCCCTACCAATCGTTTTGGTACAAATCAATTTTGAAAATTGTGGGGTTAGTGACGACCACATAATTATTATGTATCAAACTACTATACTGATTATACTTTTTCTTTTACCGCACCATATCGCCTACTCAGCTCAGACCTGTTCATTTCTTCGCATGTCTGCCAGGGTTACTCCAGCGGCCCAGCGTAACATCCTCATCTCCATCACATGGATGAGCTCCTCTTTTTTCATCCCCACCCAGCACTCAGCGCCGCATATCATACAGGGGCTCATCACTTGTTTATATGTATATCCGCCATTTCCGCTGTTTCGGCATCTTTCTGTATACTGACACTCTTGCCATTTCTCTGACTTCGACCCATCCTGAGTTTATTCGGGGTCTTATAACGCTTTCAAATCCATTCTCCATTACACTCCCCAGGTATTTAAATTTGTCCACCCCAATAGACTATTTTCCTGGTATTATGACGAATCAAAACGAAGTGAAATATTCTCCTGCTAAGGCGGGGTTTCCACATACGTCAATGGTCAATGGTAAATATGGTTTTGACGTGGTAGCAGACATTTTTAGTATGTCTTTAATGTCTGCTAAAACGTCAATACCACATTTACCATTGACCATTGACGTATGTGGAAACCCCGCCTATGGCACCTATGATATTTTTTATAGCTCTGCAATGAGTAGATATTTCCTGTGAAATTCAACTATGTGCAAGTAAAAGAGTAACGTGTGTGTCCGATTTGTTCTGGAGTAATTGCTCATTTGCTTGTTTTCTAACCTAGGCTACGTTACTATCAAAGATGCTATGATGGTAACATGCCGGTTACCTGTGGAAACTGGTCAGTGAATGCATGTTTAAACCTGTCGAGCGCTAGCCCGCTAATGCCACTGCTTGGCACGACCAGCGTCGAAATTTGCTGGAACGAGTCAGCACCACAAGGTATGCAAATCGGTTTGTCCAGGTCGCTGCTGTAACCTTTCCTGAAACAATTTTTTCGTAGAATAAAAATAAAATAAAACTAGTTAATTTCGCCAAATTAGCTCTCCAGCCAGGTAGTATTTTGAACGATTTCCCTTGCTATAGAGAGCAGCGGGACAAACTACGGGATCAGGTTGGACAAAAGGAGGGCGCACATCAAAAGATCCTGTGCGCGCCGAACATGTGGGCACTAGCGTCAAGGGCATTTCTGAGACATCAGGCAGTCGGCATCACCTGAGCTGGAAGCCCTGTACTAAGAACTAAGAAGTAAGTAAGAGAGCAGCTCAGGATACAAGTAGGGTAGTTTCGAGCCTGTATTAGCTGGTAAGCTTGAAAACGTAGTCTCCAAACAGATAAATGCGGCGACGGTATATATGTGCAGAATAGGCGTTATAGAAATTAGAAAGGTGTTAAGGGGAATCCATCCAAGTTTTTGAAAAACAACATGGCGTGATAGTTAATTAATCAAATTCTCATAGGCTGTTTCGGCAAAATCGCTCTTTGAACACCTGAAATATATCAACTTCGATGATACACAATACATTTGTTTATGTGAGCTATTATTGTTAATATATCAAATAAAATAATCTAAAGGGAAGACACATTCCAAAAATAGAACTTAGCCCTACTTATAATTTTAAGGATTAACGATAGTCCACAAGACAACATCTATCGAGTATTATTATAGTTTATATATTTTAGGCATTTTTGTCAATATAAGGGCTCTTGCCTGAGAAATTAATTAATTAGCTCTCATCCCATGTTGTTTAAAGAATATTTGGAAAGATGTCCCCCAAAGGCTCGCCTATGCCTGGACTCAACGATACCAACCACTGGGCTGCTCCAAATCCATAGTGATTCAGGACATCTTTCAGTCTCTTCACCAAAGCCGAATCGTGATCCGAGTAGTAAATCAGGGAAGCGCCGAGTGAATGCGCAACCAGTCGCAGACACCGAGTGATAATCTTCTTGGCCTCGGGGTCCATATTTACAAACAAATCGTACTTAGCGCCAATAATAACTAATGGCACCGGAAACGGCGATATTTTAGCCTGAAATGAGGTAAAAACGAGAAGTGGTATTATTTTTGAGTTGTAAATCAAGGAAGAGAGAAAACACGAGAGAATGCGCCACCAGTCGCAAAGACCGAGTGATAGATAATCATCTTGGCCTCAGGGTCCATGTTTATACACCAATGATAAAAAAAATAGAATGAAGATGGCGTCTAACCATAAGCTAAGTAAGGCTGATAATGGCGAAACGTGAAAATGTCAAAATAAATGGCAAAGGTGGTCAAAGGAAAATAGCGGCAAATGAAAAACAAATGAACAATATTCAAGAGGCAGTGCTGAAAACTCTGGCACAGTAGGTTCTTCGAACTTGACCTTGGTCCTTGGGTGTTGGGTTTTGTACTTTTGTTACCTTGTCTTCGTGGTCAGGTGGTAGTTCGTGGGTCGACTTTTCCAAATCAGCATCCTTGATTTTAGTTACGTGGCTATAAACGACCTGCAAAATGTTCTCCAGTGTAAGCCATAGCGTCTGAGGTGAGGACAGGTCCAATGCCAGGATAAGCGTAGTGTACTGTAGATTCAAACCTTAAATAAAAGACAATGAATTGCAAAATAATGTATTATAAATAATTGACAGAAAGGCACTGGAAGAGGAGTGAAACAGGGAAACTGACGCAGAGAAATATCCAGGCAGATATGGTAGAACTCAAAATCTCCCACCAAGACGCCCCCGACAGGATTTTGAAAGCGCCAATGCCGTATTATAACACTAACTTGACATTAGATTGATAGCAACCTCCTTATGACATTATATCCGAACTAGAGTATCAAGAAGAAACAGAACCCGTTGTTTTTCGGATATGACGGTCCTAAGAAGGTTGCCTCTTCACCCTAAAGTCACAGGCCTCAGTTATGTAAGCAGTGAAAATACAGGATTAAATTTAAACAACTTGTGTAGCCAAACGGAGTATAGTATGGACTCTATAAAAACGTAAATGAACATTTCTTCGAAGGTATGTGACCTAAATGATTATCGTGTATCTTTTTTGTATATATCGCAAGTGTGAAATACACATCAGTGCTCTTTCAAGCCGGGGCATGGGACAGGATGGTGGCATTTCGGACATGTCACAATCCAGAACTAAAAATTTGGGTTCGAGAAGAAACACAGAAATGTCACATAATACGGTACGATTTGGAACTTCGCAGAAAATCATTATCATCATCAATAATCAGCTGCATTTGCCCGGGTGTGATAAGTGAACCTCTTTAGATACCTCCTGTCTCTTATCACTTTATTTCAAATCCTATCCCTCCTTGTTCTGGTGAGCTTAATTTCAGCCGCTTTTATTTTAGTATTTTGTAAATAAATATATAGGCCTACTGCATTTCTGTAAAATTATACAATCAAGTAATCGACAAGAAAGGCTTGTTCGTTGTACAGCATTTAAATTCAAACTCACCAAAAACTGTAGGTAAAAGTGGTGAAAACAAGGAGCTCCCGCCAAGCTCCCAGATATGGCAGACATCTTTGGTGAGACTTCGACCAGACTTTCTCGCATAGCAGTAGTCCAACGCCAGAGTTTCCTTTACTGGCTCGGTCTTTTCCAAAAATCGTTGAATCATTGTAGTTTTCCCCTGCAATTCGAAAGGGTCACCATAGTATCGAATTCAATGGGCTTTGAGCTCTTTATGTATACGTTATCAATAACTTCATATGCCTACTTTACCGGGCCTTAAGCTAAATAATAATTACAAGCAAATCCCATTTTATAGTTTTATAATAGTAAAAGACTTGTCGACTAAATATGGGCACCGCCACAGCGTAAATAAATTAAAGATTAAAGTTAGTTCTATATGATTCTGTCTAAACTGAAATAAAATACTCACAGCTCCCTTACTTCCGGCAAAGACAAGCGTTTTTCTGTCGGACAGTAAATGGCCGTCCTCTGGCGTTTCCATGGTTTTCTTTACAGCCATGTCTAACAGGCTCACCATGTTAGGCTACTTGAAATGTCTACCACTCCTTGAGCAAAGCACTAGTTTCAGTTTCAATTTCACTCCTTTCAAAATGTATTGTAGCTAATGAGCTAAACTTGACAATAGTGTATTAAGTAATTGAATAATAATAGGTACTGTATATTCTGTTTTGTTCTGTGGTTATCAAGAGGTACCTTCTAATACAATATATCTCATAGTAAAGCGGGGAACTCAGCTATAATGTTGCATTCGACATAACTTACATACACTTGTAAAGTTAAGAGTGTACAGCCCATAGGAAATTGGCAGCCCAAAATTTAATACTTTTTATTTAATTAACTAAGCATGTTATTAAAGATTTGGCTCATCAAAGTTGTAGAAGACTAGTTCATGTATCATATTATAAGATACCGTACTTTTAATTTTCGAAATTGTAGTTTTTTCAGAAACATGCAAATATTTCATAAACAATAACTTTTCACGTATAATCGATTTTATAAAAAACTACAATTTCGAAAACTAAAAATACCTTATTATATGATGCATGAAGTAGGTAGTCTTCTACAACTTTGATGAGCCAAATCTTTAATAACATGCTTAGTTAATTAAATAAAAAAGTATTACATTTCGGGCTGCCACTTTCCTTCGGGCTGTACACTCTTAAGATATTATACCTACTTTTCATTTATAATATAATAATATAGCTGAGTTTCCAAAATTACTATAGGAAACGTGAGTAGCGTACCAATAATGAAAAATTTGAAAGCATCTAGCACGAGAGCTTCATTTTCATTGGAAAACACTGCTAGTTTGAAATGTTTGGGAATCAGAGTTGCCATAGCACCCCATATGCTGGTGGCAGCGGGTGCTGGATGTTGCTCACATGTTGTGAAAGCAAGTCCTAACACTATGGTCCTTTAGCGCAGCGGTTACCAAAGTGTGGTCCGCGGACCCCCGGGGGTCCGCGGTCTGATGAAATTTCAGTTTTAAATTTTTTTCCTGCATTGCCGGTACCAAAAAGATTTCGAATTATGGCGTGAATTTGTCTCATGTAATATTCATATTATTATATTAACAAGAAGTTCTTTCTGCAGCTTCACAATGTCGAGTAGAGAATGGACGTATTGTTGCATCCACAGAGAGGCGTTGGTGGCGAAACGATTACCTGCATCACTCCGAGCGGCTCTTGACATGGTGATCAACATCATACATTTTATAAAATCACGCCCGGTTCAATCACGACTTTTCGCATTGCTTTGCAAAGACATGGACAGTAACAACTATGAACAGCTTCTTCTCCATTCCGAAGTTCGATGGTTGTCTCGAGGGAGAATTTTAGAACGATTTCTTGAGTTGAAAGATGAGATTCTAATTTTTCTTTCGGACTCGAAATGTTCTGATGTCCTGTTTGATTTTTCATGGCTGTGTGAAATTTCATTTTTAGCGGACATCTTTGCTGCATTCAATAAGTTGAACTTATCCTTGCAAGGGAAGGATGTCGACCCCTTTCGAGTGGAAGACAAGATTTCATGCATGATCGAGAAATGTAAATTGTGGGAAAACCGGGTGAAAAAAGGGTCTTTGGCCAGTTTTAGTGCTTTGCATAATTTACTGAATGATTCGGAAGAGGCCCTTCCCGAAAAAGTGAAACGTGAAATGTTACATTACCTCAAGGAAGTGCCAACTACATTCAGGGAATATTTCCCTGTTTTCAAAGAAAACAGGGAATGCATCAGGAACCCCTTTTCCAAATTAGAAATATGGGAAATTCAAGACCTGGAAGAAGCCGAAGAAGACCAACTGTTGGAAGTTTCGCAATGCAGCGTCATGAAAGCTGCATTCAAAGATATGAAGTCGTAGTTTGATTTTTGGATCATTGCCCTTTCCGATTACCCTGACATAGCCAGAAAAGCCTTGGCTTATTTATTACCATTTTCGACTACATACACGTGCGAAAAAGCGTTTTCAGCCATGTGCTATTGGAAAAACAAATATTGAAATCGTCTGAACTTTACTAAAGATTTCAGGCTGAATGTCTCTGAAATGGAACCGAACATATTGAAAATTGTACAAGAAAAATCACAATTTCAATTTTCTCATTAAATAAATATTATTATGTAAAAACGTTATTACAGACTTTTAAAGCTAGGTTAATGTGAGAAATCCATGCTCTTTTTATCTTCTGATTTTTGGTACTTTACAGCTTATAGGGGTCCGCCGGATCATTTTACATATTTTGGGGGTCCGCGATAGAAAAAGTTTGGGAACCGCTGCTTTAGCGGAAGCAAGTCGGATTGTCCCCACTACGAGCTTTTGAACAAAGTCGATTTTCTCATGAAATATTGATCGTAGAACCACAAATCAGAGAAGAACAAGTAGAAGAAATGCTCCTCTATGCTTGATATATTTCAGCCGGGATTTACACCGTTGAGCCACAGTTTTTGAAGGTGTGAAAATTGGTTAGCTTAGGTCCACACCTTCAAAAACTGTGTTGGTGCGGGGGGGGGGGGGGGGGGGGGTTGTCCGATTTTCCTATAAGACACTGATCGGCAGGGTGGACAGGTCAAGAGTTCCAACACGAACCAGTGTTTCCAAATTTTAAGGCCAGTAGACAACACCAAAGGCATAGAACAAAAAGTAAGACCAAAATAGTTCTTATACAATTTCATGATAAATATATTACTTTGATATCGCTCAATAATAAATTAAGTTTGTCTATGCGACCAGACATCGGCTAGCGCTTTTTCACTAAGGACTTCGGTAGGTAATACGTTTAACTTTTTAAGCATTTCGGCGTAGAATATTAGCTCGGAGGTTACGGTCCTGAAAAGAAATTTTCTTAGGTAAAAACTGGTTATAGCTTCTTAGGGGATCTTGGATTATTACATGCAGAAGGCGATACTTTTCGTTTCTCATCACATGGAGGGTTTACATGCCAAAGTTAATTTTTTAACGATTATTTGGGTTTTACTAACTCAAGTTATTATAAAACGTTTTAATAAAACATTATTATTTATTTGTTTGTTCATTAAAATGAAATGCCACGAATTCACGTGTAATTTAATCTTTTCAGTGGTAACAGAAATTCAAAAAAATATCCTCCGCAGAATGGAATGCCGTATCTGTCCTTTATCTCAAGCTAAAGAAATACAATAGTTTGACTTACCCATGCTGCGGGCCTCCATTATTAACTATATTGAGTTTCTTCAACTGTTCTCTAAGTGCAGACATAAATGCCTCGTGAATTTTTCTATATAAATCTTCTATTTGACTACTGGGTAACACACCTGACACCGCTTCATTCAACTTCGTCAAGTGCCTGAAAACACAAAGCACAATGTACACTCGTACGAATAAAATCCAATTTTAACCACTAAATACAGCAATTATTTCAATACAGCCATTTCCATGCATAGACTCGACTCGTTCGCATACTTCGTTAAGTCGAGCTAACGCCTGTGTTACGTCCTAGGCATAACACAAGAGCATATGCTCTTCTTGGCCTAGGCTCAGGGCTGAGGACAGACGGCAAACCTCTGTTGTGTAAATGTTATATCGGTCGTCACGTATGTCCTTAGCCATAATGTATAAATCACGAACCTTGGGTTCGAAGAAGTATAGAGTCTAGAGAGAGTATAGAGACTATAGTTAGAGACTATAGAGAGAGTTTTAGAGAGTCCAGAGTGAGAACTACGGAGACAGAACTGATTCACCATGTGAGTTGATACACGGTGCAAGTAGGAGTAAGCTCCTATGGATGTATGAGTAAGTACGTTATCATGTAGCCCTTATGTAACTATGTTGCCCCCCCCCCCCAATTCATTATGTTGTCCCTTAAGTGCTTAAGTTGTCCCTAAGTTATTATGTGGTATTAATGTTAAGTGTATTAATATAATATAAGGTATTTGGTACCATCCTATAAGCTTATATATAATTCCCCTCTCATAAGTCCACTCTGAATACTCTAATCTATAGAAGGTCCCAATTAGTGGTATTCGGAGTGTGACAGCCTGTTACAATGTCAATGGTTAGAATGTCTGAGCTTGTCCATAGGCACTTGCTGTCGGTGTTGGTTGACATCGAGATGTGAACCAGTTTGAGTTTGGCAACGGCCAGACATTGCTGGATAATCTGGAAACTATTGAAATAAAAGAAGCTAATAATAGGAATAAGCCCCAATTAAATGATATAACGTTTGTCAGCAATTCTCCTTTGTTGGACTTGGCAGCAGGATCGTATTTGTAATGTCTTTGTGTTCATAACGTGACATAGGCTTAATGTATAACTTGAAATTCCTTGTTTCAATTTTGATTTTTATCTGCTGACTTCACAATGACCATTGGTCGAAACCAGCAGTGACATAATTGTATATGTGTTTTTCGTAATATTGTATTCAGTTACTTTTATTATAATGTGGCCAGAAATTCATTCGGAGATAATATCAATAATGTCCGATGGGGTCGTTGGTAGGGCAAGGTTCAATAGGCCACGCAAGTACGCCTACATTCATAGAAAGCTCTTCAATACCACAATACATGCATCGGCATGCTCCAGGAACTGCACAAGGATGTTTTCACAACGGTGGTTCAGTTCCTGTATAAAATCTGTCAAAAGTGGTTGTTAAGTAGGTACCATTCTATTTATTTTAGACGGTCGCTGGGCAACCTCGTTGTCCATTTTTTTTTCTTTTTTCTACGGCCACTTGGCTAAGCCAATATCAGGTCGAGGTACAGCACAAACTTAGTAACTCCCAAATCGTGACTACATCGTCCAACTCCCTAGTAAGGTATTGCAGGACCGATGATACCCCAAATTCAAGAACCATCGCTATAATGTCTCTTACTTCCGTAACAGAGTACCCCAAACCTTGACGAAAGGCAACTGTGAGTCTATCCCTCGCGGCTAGATCCATGCATCGGCAGTCCCATTAAATGTGTTCCACCGTTTCCGGCTGGCCACACTGATCGCAAGAGGCAGAGTCCACAATTGACATTCGCTGTAGGTGACACTTCGTCCTGGTGTGTCCTGATATCAGGCGTGACGAGGCTGTCACCACGCCTCGTGACAACTTGAGAGACTCGAACCACCCTCCCCATGCCACTCGGAGGGGGATTGAGTGACAGAACCGCCCCCTCTCATCGCCGCCCCACATCTGCTGCCACCAATCACGGCATCGGCCTTTGACACCGCTATGGCAGTCCATGACATCAATATAATCGTAGTTCGGGCCCGCTGAATTAATGTATTGTTTCGCCCATCTACCGGCCTCTTCATTGCCCGAGATACCTACATGAGTAGGCACCCAGTACAATCTTATTTTGTCCCCAGCCTCGGCCGAATCCCCTAGCTGGGCTCTAATATCATGAACGTTGTCCATTGTTGTCGGTCCAACTATTCGGAGTAAAGAGGCAAAACCCAAAAAATGGCAGAATATCCCATAAGCAAAAATATTCCAATCCCTTTGCCTGTAGAGGCTATCTATATTGAATAGGTAATATGTACCGGGTCTTACGAACATGAGTACATATGATATTAAAATATCCATTAGCGTGGTATCGCCTGGTAAGTGATTAGAAGAGAGTGGTGTTGAGGAACCATTTTTGATATCGACAATGAGACTGCAATGTTTCAGCCACTTCCCACTTCGGCCTTCTTATTTTCTGACTAGCAGTTCTGATAAACTCCATTACATCCGCTTGTATTTCACTGTCTTGTGTGTTGTTCGGGACCACATTCCCCAAACGGTACGTCGTAATTGGTATAAAGTAACATTAAATGTACCTTGTAATATTGCGAAAGGCCTGGCTAGGTACAGGTGGCTTGGCCGCCCACGTGTCCAGCTCTGCAGCGATCACACTGCTGACTACCAACACAACTTTGGCGTTCAACTGGCTAATATGGTCATTCATGTTGGACTCCACGTCGTCCAGCGAATGGCCTGCGTTCCATTTCCCCGGTTTCTGCCCGCTTGAGGAATACAAGTCTGAAATGAAATACTACCCGAGTTAGTGCCCACGGTGAAGCGCCACGTGGCTTCGGCAATCACCCCAAATATTATTTTGTGACATAGAGACAACCAGAGGGGGAAAAAATATAAATTGGTGTGTACTTGTGACCACACGATAGAAGTGTAGCTTCATCAATAAATTGAAGGACCCGGTAGAAGTTATGTCGCATTCCCCCCCCCCCCCCCCCCTCCCATATTTCATCACGGAAGATGTCATCTACATATACCCACCCATTTACATATATTTGAAGGGTCGTGTAGAAGAAGGCGGTTGTAAACATACAGGAATGTATGTACATACTATACATGTACTGTATATACAATACAGAGGAATAAAAAGTTTTAGGGGAGTAAGGTTCAATGGGCAACTACGCTGCACATTCCATGAGGATATTATCAATATTATTAACTTCATTCCATTGTATATTGCATTTGGTTAATGCGGTTATGTACCTTCAAAATGCTGCCGTATATGAGGTAGGAACGAGACCAAGAGCTGCATAGCCCGTGCGGTGAGAACTAGGTTGGTCGTAGTGATGGTTTTTAGACCGGCCGTCTGTAGGGCACCCGCACCCAGAACTAGCTGACAACTTCGACTGTTGAAGTAGCTGAGAAGTTCAGCTAAGTTACGCACAAGGTTAGCAGTGAGTAGAGACAGATCGCAGGCCACCACTGAGTACTCAGAGATGAGTCTCAACACAACGAATACAGCCCTGTGGATAGAAAATTAAAAATACATAAGAAAAAGAGGAACGCTACATTAATATTACAGTAGGGCTCCTGTATCCAGAACCTGCTGACTATTTTTACTGTTGATGTAGTTGAGAAGTTGGTTAGGTTGCGCAGAAGGTTGGTCGTAGGCAGAGACAGGTCAAGGACCACCGAGTGCTCATTACAACGATTACAGCCCTGTGGATGGTAAAATGCATCAGATAAAGAGGAACACCACATGAATATTAAAAGATTGCCTCCGCAGTTTTTCGCTCTCAATAGCCATAACCTACGCTAAACGTATATTATGTTAATAATATATAATGCAGATATTTTTTACTTATTATCATAAACTTACCCAATAACAATATACTTCTGGTCGCCAACTTTTAAAAACGGCTCTCCCCTCCCACTCGACGTGTCATCAACAGCCGGTATTCTTCCGTCCGCCACCACGGCAGTCACAAACTTTTGAACGGCGGGCGGCACCTCGGCGGGGCGCCACGTCTCCGACTCTAGTGCCACGGTTAGCCGTTCGCGCCGCTCCGCGTGGAACCGCGTGACGAACCGCGACGCTTGTACTTGGAAGGCCACTCGGAGCGCTGCCGAATTTTTATTGTACACTGCCGCGCACTCCTTGCTAAATCTCTCCACAACTTGACCCAGTCGGCACACCTGCAAGCCATAAAGAAAAGCCAATGCTGGTCAGAGCCGTAGCCTGGAATTCAAAACGGGGCGCTGAAACTAGATAGGAGAAAAAACCTTTGTTTAACTTGTGTGACCTATTTCAGTCAGGTCCAGGAAGTTGGGCGTACCTGATTCACCGGTTGGGTGTGGCTGATAGTGCTGTCTGCGACTATTCTCAGAGACATACCACCTGAGATCTTTTGTAAAGACACCTGACATCATCGAATACTTAACTTACTTGGATATCCAGCTATCCATATATCTGGAATATATAGATTTATGCATCTTTACGCGCATTTTTTGAACTAGTTCGTTTCACCCATTTGTTCTTGGTATTTTTCTGACACTGTTTTATAAGCAGTAGCTCTTTCATCCTAGCAACGTCCTGCAATATCTTACGATTATGTCACATAGAACTTTATGTCAATTTTAAAGAAAAAACCTACTTGGAAAGCGGATGCAGCGTCGAGAGCAGCGAAATTACTGAGAAGTTTGCCGCATTCTTCATGCGCGAAATTGCAGACGGCCGTGAGGAGTTTGTTAAGGTCTGCCATGCCTTTTTCAAGGTCTTTTGCACTGAGGAATGAAAAGGAATCGGACTCGGCACCTGCGGGACTAGACTCATTATGGCCAGCGGCTAGTTCTAACGTGGCTTTTATCACATCATGTACACCCTGGCAACAAAAGAAAATCGCCAGATGTTGATATAAATCAATCTAGAAAGAGGCTTGCCACCTGACACCTCGGTCTTACGGGTACAGTATTGCTGGGGGATTTGCTACCTGAGAAAATGGTTCACAGAGACTACTTCAGCTGATTTTCACAGCTGAGCTACTGCTGGTGCACCATCCTCCATTCCCTCTATGGACACGCCAGCTTACTCCAGCGACCGGTAGAAAATGCTACGTCATAGCCTTCCATCATTCCACATTTCAAAGGCGGTTGAGTCGACAGTACAAAACTAGACGCTAGTGTGCACCCAGCTTCCTGTAGACTTCGCAGTACTGTCGCAGTATAACTGTCTTTTTTAAAGGTTAATCGCATACAAACAATTTAATGAATGTATCCGATTGACCTCTTCAGTCGCCTCTGTAGGTTATTACCCATGTCGAGTTACGACACGTCTTCAATCACATGACGTGTAGAGGCTCGCGCAAGTCCTTGTCATCGAAGCCCCTAGGGTTTAGTACTCTAAGCTGTGTGGCGACCAAGTCCAAGAGTAGCACAAAGTGGTCTGGCGACAGGCCTGCCCCCTGCTCGACTGTATATGGTCCCTGCGTCTCACAGTCACTCTACTTCCTTAACTATTGAGCATGAAACCGGCCTTAATTCTATGTAGTAGTGTAATAAGCTGGGTGGCGAACAAGTCCATGAGAAGCACAAAGTGGTCTAGCGACAAGCTCGACCCCTGCATCTTACAGTCGCTTTACTTCCTCAACTATTGTGTAAGAAACCCACCTTAATTTTACGTAGTAGTCTAATTAGTTGCGTGGCGACCGAGTCCATGAGAAGCACAAAGTGGTCCAGTGACAGGCCTGCCACCTGCTCCGCAGTGTATGGACCCTGCGTCTCACAGTCGCTCTCTGCCAGCCGCTCCAGCACCACTTGCTTGACTAATGCACGGACCGCGGTGAAGGCTTCCACTTGATACTGTGTAATGAACTCTGTGTTACCGCGCCGCAGCATGCCTAGCATTATTGAGACTAGTTTGTCCTAGAAGTAGTAAAATTTATGTTTTATTTATTTATTTTAGTCGGCATTGTTAGCACAACTCAGCCTGGCTATTTGAGAGTACCTACTTTACTCTACTTAAATACCAAAGAACCGATTGAGAGTTACACTTAGTCACAATTTAAATATTGGCGCCTAACTTAACGAGAAACACCTTAACTCGGAAAATCACACATTCGATCCTCACAATTGGACAGCCCTACACAAAATAAAGAAAAGTTGCACTTTAAATTTTTTTGAAAATGTTGAAATCAAAAGAGCTTTACACAATAGGGAAAAATTAACAAACGACATAACATTCACACAATCATCCCCTCTAATAGATCTAGCTAGTAGGTTAGGAATCCAGCCACGTCCCCTCCCACCCCCTCCTCCCAGTCCTATATAAACCAAGGTTTCCTCTCCCTAGTCACATTTGCATCTTCTCCTCGAGTTGAGCAAGTCTCAAATCGCAGATAAGGTGTAACTGTGCTAGTGGGTTTCCCTCTGTAGATGGCAATTCTTGCCGAAAGCGCTCAGGGTTTTATTCCAACACAAGTGGGTTTCTTAGACAAAGTTAATTTCTTAACGATTATTTGGGTTTTACTAATTCGGGTTGTTATAACAAGTTTTTCTAAAACTCTAAGTTTTTGTTATTTTTTGTTTATTGAAATGAAATACCACGAAGTCACGAGTAATCTAATTATTTACATTATTTTAACATAACTCAACATAAAATAATGATAGTCTGAATTTCACAACCTAGAATATTTGGGGGTCTCTTATTATAACCCATTATTATTAATACTGAAGGGTATTTCATGGGCGTAGGCCCACTTATAAGGGTCCATTGAACCTTGCCCTGCCAACCACCCCGTCGGTTTTAGGACATGATTGGTGTTGTTTCCGAATAAATGGGTGGTGAAGTAAGGTCCGCGTAATTAATAAGTTACATGACTTCAAATACTGTGCATATGCGTGCATGTATTGTTCGTTCGTACCTCTATATATCCCTTCCTCTCTAACCTACTTACAGTTCATGCACACCCTTAACAGTTAACACTCACACCACACTACTCCATGCTATACCACAGTGGTCAAAGTAATGAAATTCAGTAAGAGGGTTCTTATTTTATAAACATACCTGTTCCAATACATCAAAGTCATCCGTAAGAGGCCTGTTTAAATCCCTTGTGGAGTAGCTTTCAAACTCGCTAGCCATCATTTTATCAATCAGCCTAGTAATCTCCAGCAGTTGCGGGCCCAAATGTCTGAAACTGTGAATGCCAGCCAATTCGTGATCCAAAATGTCCCATGTCGTCGAAATCAATTCCAATGCGGCTACGTAGTCGGGGGCGGAAAGTAAAATTTGGATTTGCGGCTGAGTCTGGTGAACGGTTCGCATTAGCCTAAGCTGAAAAATAGTAAACTTTTCGCGTTATATATGGACATGGCTTCAGTTTTGATGCATTGGCATTAACAGACGATATGGTCATTTGGGGTTGGGCAGTAGGAGACGTGCAAGCGAAACTGGAAGTATGGATTGAAGCGCTGATGGAATGAGCGTTGAAAATTATCAGGTAAAAAATAGTAGTGATGAAATGGGGTACAGGGAAGGGACGTGCAACTGGAAGGACAAACACTGGAAAATGTAACATGTCCCAAGGCAGGGTCACGGATAAAAATGTAGTGTGTCACAAAATAAGTAGTAGGGTCAATAAGCGAACTACCACCAAGTTAGTGTCTCTGCTCTGGGATGACAAAGTGCGGAACAGACGTGAAATGCAGTCGGCTGAGATGCACTTCATCACAACAGCCAGTCAGATGCGAATGGATAGTATTAGAAATGGCTTAAAGAAACAAATATACATATGCACTATATATTCACCATAATATTCTGAATTTGCATCGATAAGTACAAGACATTTTCAAGAGCTGACTGGATCGGGCATTTGCTTCGACACGAGAGCTTCTTAAGCTGCATCATAGAGGGAACCATAGAAAGCGTAAACCGACCTGGGCGCCCGAGAAAAGAGTATCTACAGCAAGTGAAGGATGATGTAGGATCCAATACATACGTGAGCTGAAGAGGGCGTCCCAGGATCGAGGGGAGTGGAGGCATCGATACACATGCTGCTGCCAGCCAGCCAGCTGTAACTTGAAGAAGAAGAATATTCTGAACAACAAGTTGGGGGAATCTCGGGAAAGTTTCTAATAGAACGCCTAGAACTACAATACTGACTAGCTTACAAATAGAAGTGCTAACTACTACAATACAAATAATAAGTCACATAATACAAATAGTCTAATTAGATGTCAGGACTTAGAAACTGAAGTGATGAGAAGAGTTAGGTGTGAAAGAACCCTTGGTGGAGAAGATAACGAGAAGGATACTGGAGACGTAAAGCGAAAAGAAGACAGCAGGTGCGCGAGGAAATGGCTAAAGGACGAAATAGAAGGGCAAGGGTAAGACCAAGGAAGAGAGAAGGGAACTAGATTGAGGACAAACACAGAAGATTGGGACTGGTACCAGAGGAAGTGCTGAATGATCAGAAGTGGGGAGAAGGGGGAAGTTGAGGCTGACATATCAAACCCCGACAACTGGAGCTGATTATTGATGTTGATGTATTAATTTCATCTAAATAACTCAGGTCAGGCTTTGTTTACGAAAATATTGCATTTATCCCTCACTGTATAAGCCATTGCAATACAAACCTTGTCAAACACCAGTTGATGGTTCGTTTTTGCCTGCACCAGCCGCAGCAGCTTCAGCCCCTTTGTCACCATATTCGTGTCGACTGCGTTGATTTTGGCGCGAAGGCCCCGCACAACCGTCAAAGTTTTCCCCAAATGCTCCATAATCGCATCATGGGTCGTCATAGCTTGGAAAAACACCTCCGACTTATCAGCGACCTCCTCAGCGATCCGCATCTCCACTTGATCCAAACTGTGTGTTAGCTAAACCAAACAAAGGACAGAAAGTAACGACAGAATGTAATCAAAGATATAAAGTAGAATAGATGATGCCTAGCAATAAGCTATGTAGGGCCGATAGGGCCATTGATCAGATTGTGATGAATCTTTTTTTTCAGTTGAATTACTTTTACCTTGTTCAAAAGCAACCAGGCTATTTGTAAACTACATTGTGTTGAACCGTACGTCACAGGAGAAAAATCACGGTACGTTGACTGAGGCATACTGTTCAAGCATTATGCGAACAACGTTCATCTTACAAATGTATAAAAGATAACTCTATCGCATACAGTATATCATTTCTAAGATAACTGTTTTTCTCGCAACACTTACTGAGTTGCATAGTCTGCCTCAGTCAACTTTCTGCTGTGACTTATGGTTCAACTCAGTGTGGTTTACCAATAGTTTTATCTCTGGTTTAGAGAAGAGTTCGGGATTGAGGAAAGTACATCGAGAAGGAGTTACCGATTAATACCTAGTCACTTACCTTTTCTTGAAGTATTTTGCAATTTTCCCGGAACGCCCCGTCGACAGTGATGCCATGTTTGGCAAACGGAAAGGCAGTATGGAATATGGCTGGTCTACTGAGATCAAAACCGGTCTGAAGGTATACGGGAGGAATGTCCAAAGGTTCGAATATGCGTGACTGGGTGCTGGACCTGCCACGTCCAACCCGGGATGACGACTCCGAAGATTCTGGCTGGTCGGTGCTTGATGGTTCGTGTCTACGGTAACGCTGAAATACAAGACTGCAAGTACTAGGGTTGTTGGTTCGAGTTAATAAGATATATTCCGCTGAAAGTAAAATTTTTCGGGCATAACTCAAGAGCAAATCGGAGTCGATTTTCACAGGAACTATCAATCATAGAGCCGTCAGAAATAAGCGTTAAATTAGCTGAATGCTCCTCTACATTTCGACATTTGACATGTGTACACTAACAAAAGTTGGCCACAGTTCTTGAACTCCTTCCTCGGGACTATGAATGAATGAATAAACGACATTATTGCAATGCAAATGGCGAACAATAAGACTATAAGGTATTTTTTCATGTTAACCATATAAATATAAATAGGCCTAGGTAAATATAAATATTTCATTCACCATAGAACTGTGCGAATCTCGGTTTCGGTACTACCACACCAATCGTTTTTTTTTTTTTTTGCAAATCAAATTCAATTATTGCTATCAATCTGTGTTAGTAAGAGGTACATAATATAACATATCAAAATGCCCAGAAAAATTTCTTCTGTTTGTCCTGATATTATTGAGAGCTCAGCTCTACAATTGACATTTCATGAGACATTTAATTTTTACACTTATAAGGCTTTTCCCCCTCCAATTGTCTATTAAGTTTTTTATTTTACCTTTTTGTCGAAATAAGAGCCCCAGTTGAAATATCGTTAAGAGTAACCATGGGGACTATTACCTACAATGTGGAAACTGTAGGAGCCTACTGAGGTTCGGATGATCACGACAAGAAGATTTACCTTGGAAATTTTCCGCAAATACGTCTCAAAATGAGCCCTAGTAATTTGTGGCAAGCTACAAGCACCCGGCGTGATCTCTACAAAGTCCGCGCCCCACGTCCTGGTGAAGAAGTCCTTCTGCTTGCCCCTGTTGGGGTCGTTCAGGACCGCAGCCAGGTTCTGACTCGCCGAAACCATGGTCCACCCACCACCATACTGTTCGGCTGACTGTGACGTCAATGAGGTTTCACTTGACGTCGACTGCTTCCGTCGTATGTCTACATGGGGAAACAACAACACATGACTATGCGAGGAAAGTACGTCAATAACTATCCTAGTCCTAGTCCTTCATTAAGAGGATATAATACGTAGGAAAAATTTCGGACAGACCACAGATGAAAATATGAAGAAAAAAAAACTAAATATTTTTCTTCACTATTTAAGTTTCTAGTTTAAATTAAATGTATATTATTTAAAAATAATAGAGGCAATATAAAAATATTTAACAAAAACATTAATAATCTTCTGCTAATAAATAGTTAATTCTAGTGACACTATCTGGCAAAACAAACTACAAAGATGACCCTGAGCCGATGGCTCACGGCTGTAAAGTGTAAACTGTAAAGGTTGGGGAGGCATCACCCCCTGCTGCTTCGCTGATGGTTTTTATACCTGCGACCCGCAGGCTGCTAGACCCAGCCCAAGGAAGTAGGAACTCGGAAGATTTTATTCGAATCTCAGGATTGATTTTTGCTCCAGCAGTGGCGGGTGCACTGTTTCATACTACCAGTGGCGACTAAGTCAAAATAACCAACTTTCTAAAATTTGTTGTTGCCTATTTTCGATAGACGTACTCAGCTAGATTGCTATACATTGGCGTAGTTAGGGGGGCATAGCGACCCCCAGGTACATGTCAAGCCCCCCCCCCCCCAGGATGTTTGAGTAAATATAACAATTTAAAAACTTAATAAATAAATAAACGAATAATTGAAATCCGAAAAAAAATTATCAGAGCATATCAATAATGTTTAAAAAATCACTGTAGCGCAAATATTCGACCATTTTAATGCATTATGATGGCTATTTTCCATTCGAAAACGAAGTCAAGTATGTAGAGTATCGAGTGTACTTTGACATGCCTTCTAACAGTGGTTTTTCGTTGCCTTCTGGATTTTTATGCCGTTGACTCTTCATTGAGTTCATTCACCTTCGGGGCCAACCGCATGGCAAATGAGTACCTTAGTAGTGGTTGCTTATTTAGTGGCGGCAACTATTCACCCCGTCAAAAAGTCTACGTCGGGTTCTAGTGGCTTTCCCTAGACAAGCCTGCACCACCAGACTTGTTACCACACCCTCTGATTATGCCGCTGCTTGGTCGGGGACTACTTATGCGTTATATTCGCTATCTGCCACCTGTGACCCCACTAGTAGCCTGCAGCTCAGCCCTAGTACTAATAGACTATACACAAATGAACTAAATAGAATAAATACAATTTACGAGGCAGTACGATAGGTTACAGAGAAATTAATTCAAAACAACATGACAGTAGGTACTATGCGTGGAATATTAGGCCACAACAAAGTAACTTACAATAAAAAGACGCCAGATGGGCGAAAGGGCGATGTGCAAGACTGTGGCAACCACCGACCTATAAAACGGCACTGCCATGCAATGAAGTGGATGGAAAGGGTGGTTGAGAGAAGACTCAGAGTTCTAATAAATGAGACCATCTCCAGAAACCAACTAGGATTCATGCCAGGTCGAGGAACTACAGATAGAATATACGACACATTGCAAGGACTCTGTTAGAAAAACATCGAGAAAAGAAAAAACCTGTTCATTTTGTGTTCGTGGACGTGGAAAAAGCCTATGATAGAATACCGAGAAGTTTAATCTGGGATGTGTTGGAAGAGAGACGAGTTCCGCAAAGCTATATAAGGCTAATAAAGAATATGTACGAGTGCGTAGTGCGGCAGGGGTCGGTCACACCGTCCCAGTAACTTATGGGTTGCATCAGGGGTCAACCTCGAACCGCTGTTGTTCGTTCTCATAATGGACGTAGTGACCAGGCAGATGCAAGGGCAAGCGCCAGAAAGCCTTCTCTTCGCTGATGATATCCTCCTGGTAGGAGACTCGCGAGAAGATGTCGAGAGTACTCTCAGACTGTGGGTGGAAACGGTGGAGCGCCAGGGGCTTAAAGTGAATCGCAAGAAAACTGAGTACATGGAATGCATAAGCCAGGAACCTGGATCGATAAAAGTCGATAACCAAAACCTAGAGAAGGCCAAGACATTCAAATATCTACGAGCAACGTTACGTGAGAATGGCGGTAGTAACAATGACACGGCACGCAATGTATTGGAGCGTGATTTTTCCATAATTTCTTCAAAAAATAATTTTTTGCACAGAAGCAAATATTTTTTAGGAAAGCAACCTGTTCGGCTTTGTTACTCTATTGAACACCTAAAACATACCTGAGGGTAGAATTCATCGACAGAAAGATTCCGCTGAAATTTTTTTTTTTTACCCCCAGAAGCAAACTACCAAGGGGCAAGCGACCCACTGCATTTTGTTAACATTAATAACGTTTTTGAGAATAAACCCCCCAAATAAAGTTAGCCCAAAATAGAAATGAAAATCATCTCGAGGTATGATTTTTGTAAACCTACGTGCCAAATTTCATCAAAATCGACGGAATAGTTTGCCCGGAAATCGACAGATAGCCAGACATTTCGTAAAACCCACTTTTTGGGTTCCTGGGACATCAAAACGCTTAAATCCGCTGAAATGTTGACCGTCACAAAGCTTTCCTTATACTACGTATAAATTGGAAAGCAAAAATTAAAATGCACGGTCATAGCCTAATATTTAACATACAGAATCATATTTTTTGGCTTGCCTCACTGTGCCCCACAAAAGGCCACGTGTTAATACCCAAGACTGCGGTGAAGTTCAAGGAAGTAAAATCAGACCATTACTGTTTGTTCTCTTTATCAATGACCTGTTCTTGCTGGAATGTGTTAAGCATTTCTTTGCTGATATGCTGATCTACTTGGCGGGAAAAAACCTAGTAGAATTAACTTCGAAGATGAATGCGGAACTGAATTTCATTACTAGATGGTGTTTAATATTAAAAATCGAAGGCGATGGTTATTAGTTCGAGAGCTATGGAGTGTTTGGAAAAGTTGGTTCTTGGTGGTGATCAGATAGAATGGGTCAAATCCTTCAAGTATCTTGGAACACTCATTGATTCTCGCCTTACCTTAAATTTGAACTATGAGACGGTCACAAGTAAAACAAAATGCAAAATGTCGCTCCTTCGTAAGGTGTAATTCCTTCTACCATGTACCACTAAAGTCACTTTGTTCAACTCCTTAATTCGGCCGCACTACAGCTACTGTATAACAGTGTTTTATCCGGCGAACCGCTCCGTGCTGACGCTCTACAGAAGCTATGCCTATGCGTATTATCCTAAATAAACCTAGAGATGCCAGAAGGAACCGGGATGCAGAGGTGGCAGTCATGAGTCGAGGAATCTATTTTCTTCGAAGGCATGACATTTCTGTTTAAAATAGCCAAGGGTTTGCCTCCATCATATTTAAATTTCCTTGTCCACTCGGACGTCCATCAACACGCTACAAGATATTTTACAGGATTTGCACAAGTTTCGGCCACTGGCTCATCCCCAAAGTAATTTTTTTGCAAATGGTGTAGTATACAATCGACTGCATCAAGCTATTCGTGAGTGTGGAACAGTGTAGTCTTTTAAAAAGAAGGTAGGCGAAGAGCCGAAGAAGGTCGAGTGTATAACTTCAGTTGCAGTACAGCGGGAGCAGACAATTTATTCGAGACACTAGGACCAAATTCAAATCAGCCTTTTGCTACCAAGCAACAACACAACAACCTGGCACGATTAGTAATTTCATGGCTTGAAATGCCACAGAACACTTTTTTTAAATTCATTTTACTCTTCTTGTTGTACTCCGTTTTAGTCTTTCGTTTTGCCATGATGCTCACAACAGTAATTTAATCAAAATCGAACTTACAATTCACAGAACAAGATAATATTTGATTGTTGATTCAATTCACGCACAAAAAGTATTTGTTTATTATTTACATTCGTAGCAGTATACTCGTTCACATTCGTGGCAGCAACAAGAGCGCTGCAAATGCGGCGGAATATCTCGGAACTACTGCGATACATTTTGGGGTGCAAAATATTATTTGGTTTCAGGTCCAATTGTAAACAAAAATAATTTTTTTTTAAATATCATGGTTTTTATGGCAAAATCGTGGAAAATAGCACACTAATAATGTAGATATAGACCATTAGCTAATATTAACATGCAAAATATCTCTGTTCCACTGAAGGTAAGATTGCATTCTCCAGAACCCCTTCTGAATATTGCGCTATTTTGTAATTTTTTAATAAAATTCTGAGCCTTAAAATTAAAACTCCATCGCATGGAAAATCTATATTGATGTTTCATGCTTCCAAGGAAGAGTGGCCGTTACAATTAACATAATTCTGGTGGGTCAAAACTCCAGAACCAAAGAGGTCTGAACAGCGATTTCGATAGCATATCCTCTTAAGGCATTGAGAAACAGAGTAATAGTAATACTCAACAGGGGGCACAATAGGCGACAAAGCTTAAGTGCATACGCAAAAAAGTATGGTACCAGTACCCCATAATAATACTTTTAAAAAATCAATCATGGAGCACTAATCCTGATTCTGAAGTCTCAACAAGAAGCAGTGAATTTCAACATGAACTATAAGAGCAGCTGTGTAAACGGACAAAAAGTCAAATAATCCACGCATGCCCAACCAAATTACTAGGTCAAGCTGTTAATTAGATTAATATCGACAACTTACCAGAGGTAGAGGCAAATGCATGTTGTTTCATTATGTGATCTGCATAATCTAAATCTGACACTCCCTCTAATGGCAATGAGTTACACACCGAATTGTATCCATATCGGCACACGAATGACCCGCCTTCCACAGTACAGTGCTCCGCACGTAAATGCCTGCACAGAAAACAATGACAATTTTACCGTAGCTAACAGAATCAGTGCCTTTATGAGTTTCTTAGCGTTGTTACTAAAATATAGAGCTATGATAATTTACCTTTTAAAGTCGTCCAATTCCTTAAATCGTATGCCCCTGCAATAGAGGCAAGTGTTCCAACTCGGCTTTTTGCCTATTTCCATTCCCTGGTAACCTCCACCATGCTTGACGTACATTGTAAATTTTTAAGAACATTTGCAAAAATCACGATTAGTTATTTGCTTAGAAAATAAATAATTAAACACTGTTTTAGCAAAAAAAAAAAAATTAATATTCATTCATACGTGCAATGTTTTTTGTTGTTATGTCATCCATTTTGAAAATGTTGCGTAAAATGGGGTTACTATCAGTAATGTTTTCTGCCTAAATAGAATAAAAATACATTTTTATAAAATATATGTAATATAAATTTATTCCATACTTTACCTTTAACTGGATTTTATCTTATTTATAAATACTTATTTTTACATACGAGTTTGGACATCCGTCAAAACGGTTTATTGCACTGCCTGCTAGGCGCTAGTGCAGTAGTGCGTAACTTTGATAAACTTTAATTTTATTTTTAATTGCGCCATTCCATTACTTCCATTAGGCTTCCGCCTAGTACCAATCTGCGTATAAGAAAGGTGACAAGCTAGATTGTTCTAACTACAGAGGATTCACTCTCCTTTATATTGCCTAACAAGGTTTTCTCGTGTAGGATTTTGGATTCTGCAACTGATGAGTGATTGACTCCATGTGGTTGTAGTATGCATGTAGGCTATAGGCTACTGAAAACAAGGAGATGGTATAGAACCAGCACTACTTGAACTATGTAACTGCAAAAGCCGGAGTCATATGAGGAACCAGTAGAATCTGGGCTGATGAGCCGTGGTCGGTGTGAATGGGAACTTACAAACGTTTTGTCAACAGCTGCGGTCGACATCATCAATGGCGCGGCGCAGATTTCGAATGTTATACCTCGGTGGTTCCGTTGCGAGTGACTGGGTAGGGGCTATGCACTGAGATTTATACCTGGACGTTGTGTTGGGAGCGAGCGAATTCTCGCTTGTATATACGTATCTATAGCTTATCTGTGCTGTATAGGAAAGTATTGAGTAGTTCTTGACAGGACAGTCGTCTCTTTGAAATGCATCGCGTGTAAAAATAATAATTGTTCTAGTACGTGTTCAGCAATTGCAGATTTCTCCGGCTGTAGACGGTGGCAGCTTCGCTTGGTCTTCTATCCTCGTAGGCCTATTCACGTTGCGATTACTTGTCCCTATATTATATACACCACAAGAACAAGGAATTTGATACACGCCGGCTGATGTTAATGGGTCTCTCTGATCATTGGCTGATCTTATCATGCTTTGGAGCTGTTGCATAGGCTTGTAGCCTGTAGGCCTACTGTTTTGATGTTATATGACGTTCGAACAGTTTTCCAATCCAAACTTACCTACTTTCTTTATGAAGGGCAAACACACCATTCCTATTGGTGGGGGCCTGTCTGCAACCGTGGTGATCAGCCCAAGAAGGTGCTCGCTTGATTTCTTGAGGCGTATAACCATTAGCTTGTAATGCTCTATCTATGACTTTGAGTTCTGTAGTTGCTGGGGCTGCTCGCAGATCCAATTAGCACGGATTTGCGAGCCCCAGCAAGAGATGCATAGCACAAACTGAAGAGTCCGAAAATTTCGTGGTTTTTCATGTGCTACACCTTTTCGACAACCTTTTGGGAGTTGCAAACTTGGGTATACACTACCCCAATGGTCTATACAACATAATCGATTTTGACTGGCCAATAACTATTAACTTCCTTAATTTTGCAGTATAAATAAATAAATATTTATTGTACTCGTATATGTATACATACCTATAAAAAGATCGGCGTACACTTCATGCCAGCGTGAATATCACATCTTTTCATATAGGCCTATATTTATTTATACTACAATTTCTTAATTATTCCTTAATTTATTATGATATTGAAGTAGGCTAGCCTCCACGTTTATGCTTAGGTCAACATTTTTGCAAGGTAAGAAAGAATCCTATTCTCTGACGCCACAGCCGAATTCCTCGGTTAATCTGCATATCTACTGTATTTAGGTACTAGCGATAACTAGGTGTACATATTCAGTGTTTACCGACAATAGGAATAGATATATTTAAGTTTGTTTAAAAATCCGTTATTGATAGGAAAACAGGCAAAAAATGCTAAATAGAGAACTAACGTTATTAATGTGAAGGCAACAATATCTTATAATAACAATAACATTATTGTTTCTCTTAAGTGCATATAAAAAAATATGCCTAATAAAAACAAATATAAAGACCAGCAGGGCTTGATATAAATGAAACTCCGTGTTAATTCCAATTCACAGGCCTACGTACATTTATGAAACCTAAGAAAGGTGTTTCATTTCTTTCAATTCTTGGTCGCGCACTATATGCTTAATTTGTCATTTGTACTTATTACTATTATTATTGCAACTAAAGTGATTCAGGCAAATGCGGTGCGATTATAGTCTGATCACTTTACTATGTCAGTGACGTATCCTAAGATTGTTTTGCATCAACGATAATAAAATAGGATAGATGGAGCCAAACCATAACCTAATCATTGCCGATAGTGGTAGGAGAGATGGGACATTGAGTGCGCCAAAAATATTTTTGGAATTCTGGGCCAACCTGATGCCACGTTTCCTATGACCAGTCATTGTTGGTTTGTTTTTCGAGTCCGAGGCAGAGACTTTTAGTTCTGGGCCCAGTATTCTGCCTACCACTGAAAAAACGTACCAGGTGGCATATTTTTGGCGCGCTCGAATGCCCCATCTCTCCTATATAGAAATCTAGGAGGTGCGGGTTATGTAAGATGCAGAGCCTCCCATAAAAGCAAATTCACATGACCAATCATTTTAAAAGCAGACAACATGCACTGTCATTGGCAGAGATGGCCCACTGTTATGTATGCCTGCTTAGGGCATAATAATGGAAGAGCCGTAAACATTCTTAAAGTACATAAGTCATAGACAATAAATAAGAGTAGAACATTAGTGCTATGAACTATTCTAGATATTAATCTTAGCCCTGACAATTTGATTGACCAAACATTAAGTTATAGGAAGTAGCACCAACGGAAAATAATTTACCTGGGGAATTATTTATATCTTTATAATACGGTGTTAAGGAGAATCCAAATCCAAATTGTTTAAACCAACAAGGAGTGAGAGCTAATTAATTAATTTCTCGGTCCAGCAGCCTGATCGAGGCGATTGGTATTAACTTACTCCTGGTATTAAAACTGTAAACAAACAAATTTTGAATAGCACTTTCCATTATAAAATTATCTTATTTACATTTTTAATACCAGGGTATTATAATCGCCATGATCAGCCTGCAGGTGGCCGCCTGAGGAATAATTTATTGTGGGTTTAAACATGTACACAAAACCATTTTAGAACGGAAAGCGTTAGGTAGGTACTCAAAATTGTTTCCTTCACATGTTTAACCCCCAGAATAAGTTATTCTTTATCTTTATAATAGGTCTGCATATAGTCGAAATTCAGCAGCAGTATCCCTCTAATTTAATGCCCATGTGAAATACAATACATAAAACAGTTAGTTACTCATAATTTTCTTTTGTGGACCAGCCACAAAATATTAATAATGCTCCATCACGTTCAAAAAATTATATATTAGATTATAATAATATATTTATAATTAATTAAGACGCCAGCGGCTCATTTAAACTTGGAAAGCGAAATTGAGATTGATACTATGTTAAAATATTAACTATGTCATATTAAATGCAAATGAAGATACGGCCCAAATTTAATACTGCGCCTGACATTGAAAAAAATACTGAAGCACCAATTTTTCAAGCCACCCAAAACTTTGCCCAATCGACGTTTAGGGGGAAACTTCACTATAGGTTTTTTTGCGCCAAATCAAATTTCATAAGAAATATTGGTCACTGAGCCTTGTCATTCATTAGAAGAAACCTCCCTACACTGGCTGGAGAGGGAATTGTGTAATTTGAACTAAACACATACTAAATCATGACTCCATACTAGGTATTGACTATCGTATTGTTTTTTTTTTTTTTATGTATGATTGCAATAACAAAGACCATAGTCAGCTTTGAATATGTAAATTAAAAAAATTTAATTTATTGTACTTGTATATACTGATGTGCTACCCTCAGACGCTCCGGCTTGAGGGAGCACAGTTTTGACATAGTACTTTTTCAAAACGATGTCAAAATACACGAAATATCTATCTATCTACATTTTAATACAGTATAGCATGTGGCAACAGTTATAGAAAGTTGCTGTTGCCTGTTCCCATTATCACTTGTCAATTCTCGGCAGGGAATACCATGCCTAGGCTGGGAGACGCTCATGTCACTGGCAGAGATAAATTTGAGATCTCAGTACGTAGAACCAGCCGGTTAACCAGTGTACGCGGGTGCTAGATACTCTCAAGGGCTGACCAGGAACATTAGACAAGTGGAACGTATAGTATATTACAGAGTTCAGAAGAAAACTAAAGCAACATCTTATTGAAAAATGTTTGTAGGATGTGGAACTAGGCAACCGTTTCTGATTTTTGATATTCTTCAAATTTTCCTCCTGAAATTTGTACGTTGCGTATTGTATGTATACGTTATAGTTTTAAGTTATTTCAACGCCTATTGTATTCAGTGTGAATCATTACAGATATTTTCTATTGTATTCATTGGTAGATGGCAGTGTCCTCCAGTGTTCCTTACACTTATTTTTCAAGCAACCGGTGGGATGGGGCCTATAAATCCAAAGCCTTTCATAACTGAGGCTAAACGGTGATAGTGACGGCAGCTCTTGAACCAATATTTCCTGGAAAATCTGATTATGTAAAAAGAAAAAAAATGGATAGTGGCGTGATTGATGATCTCTAAACGATGACCTTATTGTACAATACAAAACAATTTGCAACATTTTCCTATGCCCTTGAGAGTGAGAGACATCGATGTAATTCCTGTGAAATATGATTTCAAATTATTGTATAAACAAATAATAACTCACTTTGACGAATTTAATTAATTCCTAGTTCCACAGCCGCTAAAATATGCAATCCGTTTCTTAAACAAAATATAAGCTTTCTCAACATGCAGACTATTTACCCGACTATTTCACTAAAAAATGGGAATTTTGTATTTTATCGCTTTAGTTCATCATATTATCAGGCGAGAAAATGTGAGCTTACTGGGAAAGTTTGTATTTTTTGTAATGACATTTTCATATCTTGGCGGCTGTGGAACGGGGAATTAATTAGTTTCGTCAAAATGAAATGGTCTCAAGTTTTTTTTTAAGCACAAGTAAGTCAAGTAACTAGAATGGTTCAGTTGATCCGACAAGCATACCAGATGATGGCGTAACTGCGAAAGTTCGGAACTAATTCTATATCTCCGTGTAAAAAGTAGGTCTTTCAATGCCAAGTAACCGCAATAGGGCCGGAATCAAGCAGACTATGATGAAATAAGTGACAAACTATGTTGTCAGTTCTACGAATGTCTCCTTCCTACGTAGCATTGTTCCAACTGATCCGACAAGCAAACCAGATGACGTACAGTAACTACTCAAGATTGCAACAAATACTACATCTCCGAGTAAAAAGTCTGTCTATTAATGTTAAGTAACCGAAATGCGGCCAAATTCGTGCAGACTATAAAGAAAACTGTCTTCTTCCTAAGTAGGTAGCATCGTAGCATCACAAACCAGACGACATAACTACACAAGATCACAACTAATACTACATCTCCGTGTAAAAAGTCGGTCTTTCAATGCCAAGTAACCGAAATAGGGCCGGAATCGAGCAGACAATGAAGAAACCTATGATGAAATAAGCGACAAACTTGGTTGTCAGTTCGACAAACGTGGCCTTTCGCCGAAGCACAGGGTCCGACTGCCGCAGGTGACTGAGATCCACGTCGAGTGCGCGACATAGGACGGCTTTTGTCGCCAACTTGCAAACACTCCTAGTTATGAAGACTAGTGCGAACCCGAGGATTGTACGAAGTCCAGCAAAAACTGAAAGCATAAGGAGGCTTAATTAAGTATAAAAATTGCCATTGGCTAGTGGAAACCCAGTGCTTCACGTTAATATTTCCACCATCACAAAGCTTTCATTTTGCTAACGTATAAATAGGAAAACAAAAAAATATGGCCATGTGGCGCGTCAAACTGTACGACCGACGTATACAAATAACAATTTAGTGCCTTGTCTTACCAAACATTTTGGTGTCAGGCCAGATGATGGTGTAGGGCGGAGGGTGAGGGAAGGGCGCCATACTGCCCAGCTGGAAGTTTGTCCACGAGCCAATCAGAATGCCCGCACACACACTAATGATCATCACCGTGTCGCCCCTAAAATAACAACAAAATCAATCAACACCGGTCATTTAGTGCAGGGGTAAGGGTTCTTTTGTTAAATTACGCCATAGGATTAGGCTTCCGCCATCAGCGTCTTGCAGCCCAATACAATAGATGATCCGGTGAACTTTTGCTACTGGCTAGAGCAAGGCACGTCTTAGGAGTTTTCAGTGAATTTCATCATAGGTGTCGCACATTGGGCCGAAAGGTTCCGCCGCTACGCCTATGCGGTGAAGATGTTTTTGGAGGTAGTCATGACCCATTCTGAAATTTACGGTTCTGACATCACCACCATCAATAATCAACTCCAGTTGTCTGGGTGCGAAACGAGAGCCTCCTCCACCCTCTCCCGTTTCTCCACTACTGATTAATAAAAACATCCTCAGGTACTCTTCTGTCTATGTACCTCTTCCTAGATCTTCCTCTTCTTCGTGTTCCCTCTATTTCTTCCTCCAGTCATTTCCAATGCTGCTGTTATCCATTCGCTTTGCAAGTCCAAGGTAAGGGAGCTGACATTTACCGATTCACCCGAAATATTGGTGGCTTGAGTCCCTCCTTTTTCAGACTTTCTGCAGGCGGTTCAGTGCCTTCATAGTCGTTATAATGCAGTATTAGTTAGTTAGTTTACGTGTCCGGGCCATCAGGACACGTTCCGCCAGAAAATTGCGGCCTGGATGGCCTTGTCAGTTCCCTGGTCCAAGTCCCCTTGCGTGATAGGGCAGCTCATCCTTGGACAGATCAGAAGATGCCGATCGTCCTACAGGGCTCCGCAGTCGCACATGGGGTTATCAGAAAGTCCCCAACGCACGAGATTGCTACGGCACCGTGTCACTCCCACCCTCAACCTATTGAGACTTTTCCACGTGGTATATGGCAAATCACGGCCAGGGGCCAGTTCTTCCTTCGGGTTTGTGCAGTGTTATATGGAGTATATAACGCTGACTTCTTAATTTAACTTTGGTTGAAGAGGCAACCGCCTCGTTATAACTGAAAATAGAGGATAGATAAAAACAGGACTTGGCGGGATTCGAACCCACGATCTACGCCTAACCTAACTTATGTACATATGCTCGGATTGACATGATTCGTAATGTTAGACAGGTTAGCACAGCAAAACAACTATCTAACCGAACAGGTTCCAGTTATAATGTGGTGGTTGCCTTTTCAACCACAGTTAATTTAAAAAGTCAGTGTTATATACTCCATATAATACTGCATTACAATGTGTAAAAACATTGTCTTTATGGCATTAGAGTAAGCTCACAGACTTGTTCGGTTAGATGGTTATGTAGCTGCGCTAACCTGTCTAACTAGGCAGGGGATATTCATCAACTGTGCTTGTGCGGGTTTGTGGTCGAGCGGTTAAGACGGTTAGGCGTAGATCGTGGGTTCGAATCCCGCCAAGTCCAGTTTTCACCTATCCTCTATTTTCAGTTATCTTCGAAGTCGACCGTAATAGAAGACTTGACAACGCTAGCAGCTGTAGGTAGAAACAAAAGTCAAGTTCCTCCCAAAGGAAATTAAACTAGCTTAGTTACTATTCCTTCGGGGTACAGCCCATGACAGCAACATTTTCCCTGTCCTGCGCTTTCCTCCGTCGTCAACGACGCCTAAGTTCGCCAGATCAGCCTTGATTTTGTCCAGCCATCGCATCCGTGGTCGTTCCACTCTTCCTGGGGCACGTTGTGCAGGGCTGCTCTTGTTGCGGTGTTTCATTCGTTCCCCGCGCCCCAGCCACCTGATCCTTTTTTTTCGCTTGCTATCGTACGTCTTGATCTTGGTTCTTGGAATATCGCGAAAAAAAAATTTTTTATGCAATGTAATGTGAACTAACGTAAATATAGACTACTGTAAATCCCTCAAATCACCGACAGAAGGACGGCGCTTCCCCTCAATCAGACAATTATCTCGATTAAGTTACATAATCTAAAGTACAATATCATCCTAGACAATGTTCAATGTATCATGTAAATTGGGCAATGTATCTTATCAGTCACGGACAATCTTTAAATCAACAAATCCGATTGCTCCAAACGTCCAACAGTTATAAACGCACCAATAAACTTAAAAGTAATTTCAGTCTGAGTTGCTAATTTTTACACCTGGTGTACATCCAGTACCAATTGAATCGCATGGGAATGACAAAATTTAAAAAACCTATATTTAGCTGTTTACTTTTCTGAATTGTACGGATATTATATTATTAGTTAAGTTATTATATAACTTTAGATAGTCCAGTGTTTGTACCAAGTCTTTTTTTTTACGAAAAATATTCATCAAAAAGCCGTCAAATTAGCGAAGTGTTCTCTACATTTCGATATATAGCATGTGGCCTTGACTAACACCAGTTCGTCACAGTTCTTCAACTTCTTCCTCGGAACTACCACACCAATCGTATTTTGTGTAATTCAAATTCAATAGTTAATGTCAATGTTAGGAGGTACATAACATGCATCAAAACACACAGAAAGTTTTTTTATTTGTCCTCATATTTTTGATCACTCGATTAGGTCTACTATTATTACAGCCCGTAGGAAAGTGGCAGCCCGAAATTAAATATTTTTAATTTTTTATTTAATTAACTTAGCATGTTATTTGCAATTGCAATTTTTTTTTAGCGAAGCCAAATGAAAAAAAAAACAACACATTTGCTGAAAGATTAGCATAGCTCATATCTATAGTATTTAAAGAACAAAAACAACTACAATATATTGTCATATTGCTTACCATGTGGGAGTCCAGTGGTCTGTATGAGGGAAGTATATGATAACAGCTATGGCGACGGCAAGAATCAGCAGCGGGGACCACACATCAGTCAGCAGCTTGTTGTCCAAAATGTCCACCAGAGGGACCATAGGGACCATGAGAACCAGGGCCAGGGTAAGTCCAGCGAAGATATCCTGTGGAAAATATTTATTATTAGTATTAATAATTAGTTTCTGTGAAACATGGGTCCTAACGCGGCATGAAAAGGAACGTCTTATCCCATGGGAGAGAAAGATTCTCCCACACATGTACTATAGAACCGTCCGCAGCAATCAAGAACTGCGAGAACTGTACGAAAGCCGAAACCTATAGATAACTCTAGTAAAACGAGAGACTTCCGTAGGACCGGGCTACAAAGAAGAGTTTCTGCGAGAAGCCCGAGAGTTTGGGACTTGTTGGACGACATGGACTGATGTGGGTGGCTCTACGACGCAGAACATCGTATCATCGTGTAGAGTATGACCGAGAGTGAAATCGATAGTCGGGTCAAATAATATGGGTATACTTCCACTTACCGGTACAGAATGAATTTCCAGGTATATTCTACTAATGCAGATGACATTACACCAGAGGCCTTCGATGGCATAGTGGTAGCTTATTCGTACTTGTGCGAGTCTACACATCATGCGAACGGTGACTAGTGGTAACTAAACACAGGTATTACCTACAGAGGCGACTGAAGAGGTTATTCGGATATATTCAATGAATTGTGTGCATGCGAATATTTTTTTTTTTTTAATGCAATGAATTCTCCAAGAGGAACAGAGTAGATGTATCGATTCATCATGACCGAGACTGAAATCGATAGTCAAGCCAAATAATATGGGTTCACATCCACTTACCAGTACAGAATGCATTCCCAGGTATGTTATACTAACGCAAATGACACTACACCAGAGAAGTGCAATGAATCCTCCCAGAGGAACAGAGTAGATGTATCGATTCATTGTATACAGTATGACCGAGAGTGAAATCGATAGCCAAGCCAAATAATATGGGTTTACATCCACTTACCAGTACAGAATGCATTCCCAGGTATATTCTACTAACGCAAATGACACTACACCAGAGAAATGCAATGAATCCTCCCAGAGGAACAGAGTAGATGTATCGATTCATCGTGTATAGTATGATTGAGAGTGGAATCGATATTCCGACCATTGCGTGCGTCGAAGGCATCCCGTGTTCTTCAGCCCACTTCTTTTGAAGTCTCTTTGCTGGATGGGTCGGTCTCGGCCATTTTACAATGTCTTTAATACCTTGCCCTGCAATAAATAAACAAGCATTTATTAAATTAATGGCAGGTCAAAACACACTTATTTATTTCTTCACGCCTTTCATTCCTGTAACCAAAAGATGATTCGTAAAGGGTATTTACACTTTCCTTACAACACTCCAAACATACCCATGTCCTGTTAAAATGCTTCAGATTTAATTAAATTGCCGTATCCTTCGTACGCACAGGCGCTGTAAAATTCTGCAAATGCCACTAGTTTGGAATAAAATAATAAGTGAAGCAAAAGAGTGAGGTTTATATTGTTTTATTATGATTTAAATTGTTAATAATATAATATAATATAATATAATATAATATAATAATTCAATACAATAATGCCATGTTACAGCATTTTCTTAAGTCCATATCGCAAGGCAAGGGCCCGTGTGCGACTTATACTATCTGGCTATGGAGGGGGGAGGGGGGTGGAGTGTTTACGGGGTGGTATACTTTTATGTTGATGGTAGTTCGGTCTTTATCCATTGTGTAACTGCTCTTTTGAAACAATTGAAGTTTTTTAATGACTTTATTTGGATTGATAGTTTATTGTAATAGGATATGCCTATATATTCAGATTGGTGTTGAGATCTTGTGGTTCGAACAGTTTGTTGTGTGAAAGGATGTGTGTGGAGCCATCTTGTGTTGTGTGAGTGTTGTACAGATTTTAAGTTTTGTTTTTGATTGCGTACTAATATTATTGAGTTTTTTATATATAATTGTTTAATGTCTAGGACATCCGCTAAAATGTATAGGTCTTTTGTTGGATATAATGTCCCCTTTTTATGTATAATTTTTAGGATTGTTCTTTGTACGGTATTGACTTTGTCCGTTACATTTTGGTAGGCACCTTCCCAGGCTGATATTGCATATGTTAGATGGGATTCCGCTATAGCGTGATAAAAGGATTTAATTAGAGGTTCTTGTGCAACGTTACGAATTGTTCGTATCATGTAACAACATTCATTAAGAGGCACTGAGCTATATTTAACAATGTAGAAAGCCTTTACAGGCAGGAGAATTAGAGAAAGGGCATGGGGAAATAGAGGGAAACGGTATTCGAAAAAGAGTCTCCACCTTGCCAGAGTGGTACCCTGGCAACTACACTAATCTGTTGCCACCTAAATCTCCTAGAATTTCTGTACTTATATAATCTCAGGTTCGAATCCCATTTTCGTCCATTTTTCCATGTCTATCTCTAATTATAATTAAAATCCTATTCAGTTGTTGTTAAGTCGTTACTTTTGGAGTTATAAATAGGAGAGATGGGCCTGATGCTTCCCACCAGAAATATATTTTTTTTTACTTTTACTTTTTCGTGTCCAAGCGCGTCCAAAACTGGGCGAAATTCATAGCCGCCACATAGGCCTCCCACAGGTCTTCAGGTGTGCAGCGGTGGGGGCAAAGGCTGCACAGGAACAGATGTTCTAAATCTTGGCGCTGGCCGCATGCGCAGAGGGTGTCATTTTCATCGAGCTGACCCCATCTAGCCCTGTTGGTCTTCGTACGGGCCGCACCAGAGCGTATTTGGTTTAGGGTCGCCCATGTCTGCCAGTCGAGATTGGTACCTGTCGTTTGAGGCGGCCGTAGAGGGTACCAGGCTGGAGGCTCCAGAGGGACATTGCTAAGGAAACCTCTCCTGGACTGGAGACGAAGCTCTTCCTGAGGCACGGCCTCCTGTTCAAACATCACGTGCCTCTCGTCAAACGATTTTTTAATATCTGGGGCTACCCGCCACCGGCTATCGTCTCCAATAACCAGCCAATGAAATAACATAGCAGGGAGCCCAAGGGTTCAAAAGATTGTTTTTTTGGCGGGCTTGAATGTCCCAACTCTCCCATATATAGAACTTATTATACATATAGAAGTTATTTCACAGTTGAAGACACTGTTCCACATTTTAATACACCCTACATGGCAGCCCAGTTTCATACAAAACCATTTAAATTATTTATTGTTCTAGTAAGAGAGTTGCTGCTTCGGTATAAAGCAGAGACAAAGGGAGTCACGCAGCTTAAAAGTCTTGCATGTCCGGAACCTGCGGTAATATTGACATGCGGCCTTGTAGTTAGAGCGGCAATTGCATTTTCAAAAATTACGGTATGCTCTTCCCATGAAAATCGATCTGCCCAGCAGTTCGGATAACCACAGAGACGTCTCTGTATATCTGCTTTGTCATTCAGCTATAAAAAAATCCGATTTAGCGAATATAGCTCAGCATGCAGCAAATAAAACTAATAAATAACAGCCAATATATGCACGTAATAATGCGTTATAAAATGAACTCATTACTCAAAAGTTTCACTTGAGTGATACCATACTCATCGGTGCAATATTATAGTATTATTACCTAGGAAAATGTTAGTAAATTACGGGTAGGCAATCACGCAAAGGAAAATTGTAGGTAATATAAATGAAACTAAATGTAGGCATAACGTAAAACCTGGTACCTACAGTCACATCTATCGCTTTGATCAAACATTTGAAGGTAACAAAGGGTATAAGGGGTTGTCGACAGGGGGGGGGGGTTTCAGAAATTTATTTGGATATTACATAGTAGTTTCAGTTTCTCCACTCAAAATCCGATTCTATCTAGTATCAAGCCATTTCATTTCGCGAGGGGGGGGGGGGGTTTGAACCCCCATGAACCCCCCCTTGGCTACGGCATTGTCAACAGCCCACCCTCTGCTTGGTCGAGAAAGGTACTGCAGACCATCTGGCCAGCTGCCAATGGATCGAACATCGAGTACGAATATAATCAGAATGAGCCGGGAGGAACGGCGTTAAATGGCTGAAGAGCCAACGACGAGCAACTGCTGAAGTAAGACGTACATCTCGGAATTCATCGTTAAACGAAGAAGGGAACATATTATAGTCTGGAAGATAAATAAACTTAGACCAGATTTTAACACTGACGCAGTGTTATAGCTATAGGATAATCATTAGTCACTTATTAGCAACGTCATAATTAAACACCAGGCACTGATTATCATGATAATAAATCGATAAGTCATTTTAAAATGACATTTAATTAAAAATAACAACTGTCGACCCAAATGAGGTCCATAGTAAAGTTAGGTTTGAATGGATTGCATTGCCCTTAAGTCTGTGAAACAAGAGCCATCACCAGGCTAGCAATGCCTTATAGCAAGATGCGTATGGTAGATGTGCTTAAACAGCTGCATGCTCACAACCCGAAGGTCCAATGCAAGGAATGGCGGGTAGTACATCATCAGCTTGAAGACGACGGGAAGACTGCGACGGTGGTGCTTTCCCTCAGTGAGACTGAGATGAATGAGCTCAGGGGGCATAACTTGCGCTTAAGTTTGGGCCTTGGAGTCATTTGTTTCAGGGTCGTCGATAAGAAGCAGCCTGGAGATGGAAGGAAAGATTAAGATCATCCAAGCCAATCTCCAGCATAAGAAAACCGCCTCGGCGAACCTAGCCAGGATGCTAAGGGCAGGTCAATACGACGTAGCCCTTATTCAAGAACCCTGGGTGGTACAGGGGAAGGTGTCCGGACTGGCTGAATCCAATGGTAAGTTGTTATATGACACTACAAATAAAAGGCCCAGAGCGGGCATTATTGTAAGCAAGAAACTAAACTTTCTCTTGTTGCAGGAATTTTGCTCGAGGGACCTTATTTGTGTCAGACTCGTAGTAAAGATACAGGGTGGTCCAAAAGAAATACTCTTGGCATCTGCGTATCTTCCATATGATTCGCCCACTCTACCTCCAACGGAAGAAGTGGAAAAACTCATTGGTGAAGTTAACAAGAATGGTGAACACCTGATCTTGGGTGCAGACGCCAATGCACATCACACAATATGGGGGAGCACAAACTGCAATGACAGAGGTGAGTCCCTATTTGACTATATACTGCAGGCTGATCTCAATATTTTAAATAAGGGGAATAGGCCTACATTTATAACAAAGACTAGAAGGGAAGTGTTGGATATCACTGTGTGTACACAACACACTTCTAGGTACATCTCAGGGTGGCAAGTGCTGCTGGAGCCATCACTGGCAGACCATCAGCACATAGCCTTTACCCTTGAGGAACCTGACATTGAAAGGCAAGTATTCAGAAATCCCAGGAAAACCGACTGGTCAGGATACCGGGAAGATCTGAGAAATGCAGTGAGAGATATTAACTGTCAAACGAGGGGTACAGTGGAATTGGACGAGGCGGTGGAGCTCATCGAGCAGACCATCTTATCCTCGTACAACAGAAACTGCCCCGTAATCGAAAAAAACATCAAAAAAAGTACGAAGTGGTGGAATAACGAATTAGCAAAAATGAAGACTGAGGTACGTAAGCTATTCAAGACCTCAGCAAAAGTTGGTAAGTGGGAAGCTTATCATAGCAGGCTCACAGAGTACAACAAAGCTATTCGGAAAGCAAAACGGAAAACATGGAGAAGCTTCTGCGAAAAAGTTGAAAATACAGCAGAAACAGCTAGACTCCATAAAATACTGAAATCCACCCACACTAACCCCGTGGGAACTCTGGACAATTCTGATGGCAAGTTTGCTCGGACAGGGGAGGAGACACTGGAAAAACTTTTAGGGTGCCACTTCCCCGGTTCGGTGAAATGCGACAACAGCAGCACATCAGAAGACAATAAAGCCCGAAGGGCTGATTGTAACTGTGCCAAAAGGCTGATAAAACCGGGACAGGTGGGCTGGTCCATCAGCACTTTTGAGCCATGCAAGGCTCCAGGTCCGGATGGGATTTTTCCCCTCCTTCTTCAGGAGGGGAAAGAGATCCTCACCCCGGCATTGACAACCATCTATCAGGCCAGTGCAGCGCTTGGACATGTTCCTAAGTCGTGGGCAATGGCTAAGGTAGTATTTATACCTAAACCTGGAAAGGCGAACTACGCCCAGGCCAGGTCATACAGGCCGATATGTCTCAGTTCTTTTCTATTAAAAGCTCTAGAGAAAATCCTGGATAAACATATCCGGGGAAAAATACGCACTAACGCTGGTTTGCATAGTTTTCAGTATGCGTACTGCCCTGGCAGATCCTCTGAGACTGCATTGCATCAACTGGTGAGCAGACTGGAGGAAAGCCTGGACAATGGGGAGATTGCACTGGCAGCGTTTTTGGACATTGAGGCGGCTTTCTCCAACGCGGGACATGACTCCATGGTAAGGGCGTTGGAGAGAGTTGGCGTAAATGCAACTGTGTGTAGATGGATCAGATCCATGCTTAGCAATAGGAGGATTCTAGCATCCCTATCTGATGAGAAGGTGATGGTAAGGGCCACCAGGGGTACGGCACAGGGTGGGGTTATCTCGCCCCTGTTGTGGAACCTTGTGGTGGACAAAATCATCACCAGACTCAATGAGGTGGGAGTGTACGCACAAGGATATGCGGATGATTTGGCCATTGTGATTAGGGGTAAGTCCATGAGGGTCATAACCGAGCTAATGCAAATGGCTTTTTCTGAAGTAAAAAAATGGTGCAAGGCTGAAAATCTGAGCATCAACCCATCCAAAATCTCGATGGTACCATTTACTCGAAAGAGGAATCTTGATGGGGGAAAGCTGCCTAAGCTTTTCAATCAAGCTGTAAAACTGGGGACGGAGGTTAAGTATCTAGGGGTTAACCTAGACAAAGGACTTACCTGGAATCCCCATATTACAAAAACTATTAACCGAGCTAAACAATTAATTTATGTTTGCAGACGGGCAATAGGCACAACGTGGGGAATCAGGCCCAAAATGGCAATGTGGATTTACACAATGGTCATTAGGCCGGTGATTACCTACGGAAGTGTAGTTTGGTGGACCAAGACTACACAGGTCACAGTGACAACCAAGTTGAATGGGCTCCAGAGGCTGGCCTGCCTCTGTATCACAGGAGCAATGTCAACTTCACCAGGGGATGTCCTGAATACTTTATTGAACCTGCCAACCCTGGGAGTCTTCATTGAAGCACAGGCCAGGATGGGCGCCTATAGATTGGAGCTGGAAGGCTGCTGGAGAAGCAAAAGGTCAGGCCACTCCAATATTACCAAAAGCATATCGGAAGACACGCTTTTAATGCCGTCAGACCGAATGACACCCCTGCTCTCATTCAGCAAACCATTTAACACTAGAATTCCAGCTAGAGAAGAATGGAATGCTGAAGAACATCAAACAGGGGACAATGACCTAGTCTGGTATACAGATGGGTCGAAAATGGAAAATGGGGCTGGAGGAGGAGTCTATGGGGAAACTGTAGACAAATCCATAGTCCTAAGCCTCGGCAAATATGCTACAGTCTTTCAGGCTGAGGTAGGGGCCATTATAAAATGCCTAGAGGAGTGTATGGAAATGGAATGCAAGGGCAAAACCATTATTATCTATACAGACTCGCAGGCAGCGATTAAGGCTGTGGAGGCTATAAAGATCACATCAAAAATGGTGTGGCACTGCATCAACCTCCTAATAAAGGTGTGTCGGGAAAACTCAGTCTCGCTGATTTGGGTCCCGGCGCACTCGAACTTTGATGGGAATGAAAGAGCCGACGAGCTGGCTCGAAAAGGTGCAGAAACGCCATTCATTGGTGCAGAACCTAAGTACGGGATGGCTTATTGCCAGGCCCGTACTTCTGTACAAAAATGGGTGCAGAGAAAAACTGCAGAGGAATGGAAGAAAGTCCCGGAAAGCAGATTTGCTAAGAAGGTTATTCCGGGTCCTAGTAAAAAGCTCAACGATCAGCTTCTCTCTTTAAGTAGAGAGCAAGCTAGAAGGGTGGTTGGCACGCTTACGGGCCACGGCCACTTCAACAAACACATGCATAGGGTTGGCGTGAAAAACGACAGTAGATGCAGACTGTGTGAAGTTGAAGAAGAAACAGCTGAACACATTCTCTTTGAATGTGAAGCGCTGGGACAAACTCGATACCAAACTCTTGGCCACCCTAGGTCTGAAGAGGAAACCATCCGATCTAATCCCATCACAAAAACACTAGAATTTATCAAAAAGACTGGTGTTATAAGATGGGCGTAGACGGCAAACGTGGAAGCAAAAGACCTTCTAGGTCGACGCTTATAGGAACTCAAACGAGTAGGCCCCACGAAGGAAAAAAAAAAAAAAACTTGGCTTGTTTTTACACGAAGTGTTTTGGTTGGGATCTCACAATTTTTTGCGGTAGGTCTACTTACGGGAATCCCCGGAAAAGGAAAATCTGCTAATATTTCGAATAAAAATAGAAACTCAATGGTAAAATACAAAAACTAGAAACTCGGAAAACCCCCGGAACAGAATAGGCCTAACCTCGAACCCCCCCCCCCCCCAGAATCCCATCGAAAACACATTTAGTGATTATGAGTGTCCCTCGACTTCGAGCTCTACACCAACCGATCTAATCCCATCACAAAAACACTAGAATTTATCAAAAAGACTGGTGTTATAAGATGGGCGTAGACGGCAAACGTGGAAGCAAAAGACCTTCTAGGTCGACGCTTATAGGAACTCAAACGAGTAGGCCCCACGAAGGAAAAAAAAAAAAAAAAAAAAGTTAGGTTTTGAATCGTCTGGAGGTGGAAGGACTAGCCGCTTCCTTCAGTAACGTTTCAGGGGGTACCGGCCAGTTTTCTGTTATTAAGCATTTACTCTCACAAAAACTTGGCGAGCATGGCGGCCTTACAGGCCATGTCCTGAAGGACTTTTTATGAACCTAGGCCTACTTCAAGTGCCCCATTGGTCCCTTGTCCAATGCCAATATCCCCATGGATTTCGGAAATTATTTATATTGTTTATATTTTTGGCCATTGACAAACTCGATGTCAACCTACACCGGCTACAAGCGATGATGGACGAGCTGAGACAAGCTTACCATTGAGGCAAAGCAACAGGCGAAAGCATGACTTAATCAAGTACAGATACGGGTCCTTTACAGGCTAAGCCGGTACATTCTTATAATACACGCTGGAAATGTCCACCTAAACAGACGTCATAACAAACAAAAAGGTGCTTCAATGGATAAACGAACTTAACTGCATAATAGAGGATACCATTGAGGGCACCAATGCCAGCGGCCGACCAAGGAAGGCGTTAGTAGATGATCTCAAGCTAAATATGAGGTGCGGAACCTAATTGGAACTCAATAGAAGGGGCCCAGGACAGAGAATGGAGAAGATGAATGGTAGTCTCATCGCGTCCCATGTCCCACCATGTTCCTCTGCCAACGCTGTGTATACTACCATGTTTGCTGCAGTTTGGGACAGGCTGGTGGATTCAACTTGGTATGGCCGTTGACTGTGTCACCTTCATAAGACATGATTCTTTCCGGCAACTTGCATCAGTTATACAACCAGCTGCACCTAACTGTGCGCCAATTAGATATGCCACGCTTTAGAAGAACGTATAATATAATTATAAAGGTCAGGCTAACTCGCCCACCTCTATATAGCCTGGCTGAGTTCTACTCCAGGAATTTTGTTCATTCCTCACTACTCATAACACCCTTTTGGGTTTTTGGTTTACATTACATACATGAATTCGTTTACTAGATGCCCGGTACATATTGCAGGTGCGGCGGGGAAATTTGTAAATGGATAATTGGAGCAAATGGGTTGGTGATTAGTTGGTACAAAAAACAATCTATTTCTGAACGCACTTTTGAAGATTTCTAGGTCCCTGGCGTGTCGACTGTTGAAGGGAAAACATAAATCTGCATAAGTAGACTAATCCCGTGGCCGTAGAACGTTATAATGGCTGCTAATGTAGCCTGCACAAGCTTAGTACAGGGTTTTGACCAGGTATCCGTTCTGCTATGCTGCAATGTAGAAGACTTTGATATTTTTTACGTTGGCTCTTATCTCTGACAGTTGGCTTATGGTTAACGGGTGCCCGTAAGTGATATTATGGCTCCCGCCGTTGCAGTTAATATATTTCTATGAGTAGACTCGGTTTTTTTTTTCTCCAACCTATGACAAATTTCTCAGAAAATCGCCTGCGTTCGAATTATCCGTTGTTGTTCAGCGGCTTCGTTATGGCAAAAAATACAAGGACCATAACAAAACAAAAATATGACTTAGTTCAGCTACTTGACCTAAGAAAATTGTCACTAGAAAAGGTTGAATGCCCGCAAGATGCCATTTAATAATAAAAAAGGACCTTTAGTAATAAATACTCAGCAGCGCGATAGGTCACAAAGTTTAAATTCATCTACACATAACGTACCCCAAAACAAGAAAACAGGTTAACCAGAGGCTATTCCTCCCACCCTTCCTCTTAGTGAACATTTCTTCCCCTTACCAACCACGGTCCATCCGGCTCTGGCTGGCTGTTTGTACAGTATTTAATCCAGTGGTTACTGAGTCTGCTATACCTATATATACAATTTTAGAAGTCTACCTAGTGCTATCAAATATGTCGACCGTTGATGTTGACGAAACGCTGGAAGGTACCAGACCCCCCAAATCAGCCTGGATCCTACTGCTTAATCCACTAACTCGGGCCCTAAAAGTCTGACGAAACTAACACAAAACTTACCGATATACATGCTAATGGTCCAAACACACACAACTCGCCGGCCGACAGCTCCATCAATGTTCCAAAACCAGAAAGGAATGAAAGAAGCGTAGAAAATTTCATCGCCAAGAGCTGTACCTAACGTAAACAAGTAATACCAAAATGAATTTTGGATTTCAAAGTCATTGCTATCACTTACTGCCCCATTCGACAGTCCCTTATCAGATCCTTCTCTTTCCTTCACTCCTCCATCTTTAACTTTCTTCACTTTTACGCCGAAGTATTGCTGAATTTCAGCGACTAGGGTAGGCTCTTTTAAATAATTTATAACACTCCACATGGTGGTCCGAAAGTCCGCGTGACTAATATAGGAAACTCCTACGGGGTTACGGCGAAAGGGAACCCGAAGTTACTAAGCACTCTCACTAGCACAGAAAGTTGAACTGTGACTAATTTGTTCCTACAACTTGGTGTTACAAAACCAATAATGTGCTAGCAGCATTTCAAAGGTCTTGTCACGGCAAATGTCACTTAAGTGTCACTCATTTGACTCATTATAAAATTTCTACGGCAGTGGGCAGTGCGGATTTGTTATTTACAAAATAGGAAGTATTTCAAATATGAAATAATATATAAATAGACAAATTCTTTGTTTGCAAGCTAAGCATAAGAAAACTTGATTTATTTCTGCAAATATTTGAATTAGAGCTGTAACACAACAAAATAAAATTCCCTGCCATGGTCGGCCATGGTATGGTGCCATTTTGAATGGTTTGTTTACAAACAGAAAGAAAAATTAATATATAGATATAGAATATAGGAGAAAAGTTAAAACGGAAAACTAGGCGATTTTAAATTTTTTTTAATCAAAGTGAACTGTGAAATGGATATTACGAACATAAAAATAGAACCAGGTAATTATTTAAAGTTCTAGTTCAAGCTCCCAGTTGTAATAAGTCAAATAAGTGACCTTTTATGTCTTAATGTGAAGAAGACCAAAGCTATGCTTCTGTCAAAGGATGATGTGATGCTAAACTCTAGTGTTATTGTTGAAGGTGAGAGGATTGAGTTGGTAAAGAAATTCAAATACCTGGGTGTAACCCTTGACTGTCGTCTGAATTTTAAAGATCACTTTGACAATGTCTTACTCATGATTACGAAAAAGATGTCTCTACTTAAGCGACTACGTTTTGTGTTGAATAGGAACAGTAAAAAAATTGTGTTTGATGCCTTGGTGAAACCCCATGTTAACTATTGCAGTACTTTGTTCAATTATGCCTCCTCTGAGTCAATAAGAAATATTCAAGTGGCAATTAATGTGGGGCTTAGAAATATATTAAATGTTCCATTGTATCGGACGTCTGTTGATTGGATGCTTCGAGAACTTGCAATGTTTACCGTACGTGAACAAGTTTTTATTGATACGATGGTTTTCATTTTTAAAATTATGAACGGGTTACTACCCGAGTACCTACGCTCAAGAATAACTACATTTGGTGAAATTCACACTTATTCCACTAGAAATGTTGGCGACGGTGTGTTGGTGCTGCAGACGTCGGAATTTTTAAGGAAGAGCATATTCCAAGACGGTCTATCCAAATATAATTCTCTTCGAAGGGATATCAAATTGGCTTCATCCTTGTTGAAATTTAAAAAATATTTACAAGAGGATGTGCGAAGTGGTTTACTCGATAAGTGGATGACTTAATAGTGAAAGTGGTTGTTTTTTATTAGCATTCTTGCTATTTCTCCAAACACTACTACTTTAATCGCCCATTGCAGTTTGCTCCATACCTAAGATAATTTATGGAGGAACGTAGACTCCTTATTATTGTTTGGTTTGTTGACAGTAGCATGTAATGCTAATGCTTCCCAATAATCGATCGATCACCGTACAGTTGATTTAGTGGTACCACAAAGATCCGTGCTCAAGTTCAAGTTCAAAACAGGTTAGCCATTGTTAACTGAGATATAGGCTGGGCGAATAATCCCAGTTTTAGGCTTCGTCAAGTAGGATGCACCTAACATAAACAAATTAACAATTCCGTATAATTTTAATCAAAGCATTCCTGAATACTATATACTATACTACTATTACACATTCAGTAGGAGGCAATCCCACAGGCATAGGCAGTAGACATAATTTTGCACACTTGCAATAATTTTAACCAACAGCACCTGTTTAGGGTAGTTGCTTGGTCTCGCATCTGGTGTTTCTTTAATAAATATTCAGAAGATTTACATAAAATTGATTTCAGGTCAACTTTTTTCCAGATGATGAAGTTCCAATGGTTAATGCTGATATTGGCAACTGCAATGACGGTGAGTTCTCAAAGTGAATTATAAAAATTTGAGGACAAAGGTGTGATCTGAAAAGAGAAGACAGTATCGATTTCTTCCCAAAATCCTAATGAATGCGGTGGATTGAGCACGTTAGCGAATGGCTCAACATAGAACTCCATATATAGTGCAAGAATGGAGGACAGACCGTCACGGAACCGATGGAGAGACGATGTGGAAAATTACTTGCGAAAAATGTCAGTGATGGCTTTGCGGGAAATTAACAAAACCCGGGATGTCCGGAGGGAAGTAGTGCAAGAGACTCCAGCTGACACAGTTGCGCCGATGAAGGAGATCTTCGAAGAATTCAGCATTCATAATTAAGCATCATTCGCCTCCATTAGTCCTTACTTTCACTTGGGCGCTTCAGCCTGTGAAGGCTCTTCTAGTCAGTTATATTGCACCAACCAGTGCGCGCGCTTTTGCGCGTTCCATCGCCATTGAACGACACCTAGGTTCGCCAGATCTCCCTTGCCGTCGTCCAGCCATCGCATTCTTCTCGCTCTCCTCATTTCGTTTGCCCCAGCCACCAGATTCAGGCTTCTTTACCTCATTACTTTTTTGTTCGTTTCTGAACGTCAACTGCAATAATAAAAGATGTCAAGCAAAAAATATTAGAACACGTCTATCGGGGACCAAAGGAAACGACGAGTATCATGTAGAAGATTAGAAGTTAGTTAAGTTAGAAGATTTATACTGGCACAGGCAACAAAGAAGTTAAATGGGCATACATTCACACCAAGATTCTTCAATGTAGGGTCATTTTCCAAATGAATATTATCAAATTTATAAATTTGAGGGTAATTAAAAGCATAAATTTTCTAGATAATTTTTTTAAAGCATCAAAAAAAAATAACAATTGCTTTTTTGCACTGCCTTACTCATTAGGGGACAGGTGAGATTGGAGGGGGGGGGGGGGCTCTCAACTGTGAAAAACCAGAGACAACTGGATAAAATGTATGCCATTGCAGCATAACAAAATTTGTAAGTTCGAAAATATCATGGAAAATGTTACATACTGTTTCAGGAATTCCAGGAATTGAGGACGTAACGGTTATCAAGTGTGAAATAAAGTCCGAAGATGAGGATGCCTCTTCAGAACCGGACTTGAACGGGCAGCCTCAAGAAAATCCAAATACACCTGATGAAAATGTGAACGTAGACACGCTTTTGAATTCAGAAGACAATCTGTGCTGTGGGTGTTTAGTTTGTTATGAGTCTTTTACTACAAGGGATGAATTATTCGCACACATGAAAGCCCACAGAGAAGATGAAAATTCATCTGGGAAGACTTACCCGTGTCAGAACTGTTCCAAATCTTTTACCTCTGAAACTGATTTTGATCGGCACTCAATATTACATATTATAGGGAGACGCTTCCCGTGTCAGGTGTGTTCGAAAAGTTTCTCCTCAAACGCAGACTTAATAAAACATACAAGAACACATACAGGAGAGAGACCTTTCCAGTGCAAAATCTGTTTAAAGTCGTTTAGCCAGAAGTGTGTGTTAGTGGCACACGATAGAACGCACACCGGGGAAAAACCCTTTCAATGCCAGGTGTGTTCAAAAAGTTTCACGCAAAAATTTACGTTGGATCAACATAAGAAAATCCACTCTGGAGAGAAACCTTACAAGTGTTTAGTTTGCGCGAAATGTTTTACGAAGAAAAGCGACTTGACTCGGCATAGTAGATCGCATTCACCGGAAACGGATACATATCCGCTTCTGACGCCATACCAGTGTGAAATCTGTTATAGAAAATTCACTGATATGTACCATTTAAAAAGGCATGTATCGTCGCATAGTGGGGAAAAGCCATTCCAGTGTCAGGTGTGTTTGAAAAGTTTCACGCAAAAGGCGAATTTGAATACTCATACAAAGACGCACACGGGAGAGAAGCCTTATTCGTGCGAGGTGTGTTCCAAAAGTTTTATTACCAATAGTGATATGAAGATACATAGTCGGATACATATCCGGGAGAAAAACTACAAATGTCAAGTTTGTTTAAAAAGTTTTAAAACGGGTCGCACGTTAAAACGACATCATATCAAAATGCATCCTGATTGATCGTTGATTTCGTTTGACCGGGATTGAGGACGAATTATGTGACTGCGGGGAGGTCCAAACTGCTGATCACCTTCTCGTATGCAGAGACATGGGCACTGTTTGCAGTGTAGCTGACCTTTTTGTATGCAACGACAACGCCATCAAGGCCGCAAAGTTTTGGAAAATGATCTGACGGTCCGGACACGGACAAAGTAAGTACCGGGTTTCTTACATTATATAGCATAGCGATGGCTTAGAGCCGTTTCTACCACCCTAAATATCTCGGTATGGAGGGATAGTGGACGGCACCTCTATGCATTTGAACATGGTGGTGTCGTTCAGAAGTACTCACGGAGACATTTCTAAGGGCCGTGGGCATGGCGTTGGTCAAGGAAGAAGATTTTTTACATTAAATTACATTACGGAGCTAATACAATAATGATATGTAAGCTGACAAACAGGGAGAGGAACGAAGATCCTCAAGCGGATATGCAGGTAGCCCCTATTCAGGCAACGGAGGTTAGCATGGTGAGGCCACACAATGAGGAAAGAAGATGGACGCTACAACGAGTGATTAACTACTGACTATTCGGTGAAGGGTGTCTGACCACGAAGGTCCTTAGCAACAAAAGCGAGGGAGGACTGGTTTGTCGCCAAAATATGCACATGACCGAAACACCTGGACATTGAACATCTGTGCCACCGACCTCATGAGAATGAGAAGGCGCCGTTAAAGTAAAGTATATGACACAAGTTGAAGATACATCCTAAGTCAATTTAGTGTCAAAAATTGTTAACGCTCTATGCAATTAGGTAGCTTGCAGACGTTATCAGTTAGATTATTTTGTAGTTGTACTATGTAGTCAAGGAGTCCAACGATACGAATCTTAGCGATGAGCTTCAAAAAAAGAATCAAGCAAAACTAGATAAGGTAAAAAATTGGTGCAAATGGGAAGACGATGCCCTGGAAAGGCGTAGATCGTGGGTTTGTTCGCCCATAGTTTACTTTCTTGATTGTTAATTTTCCGATAGGCCTAATCAGCAGAAAGCGAAGTAAGTACTGTAAATTAACTTAACTTATACGATACGCATAGTGCAATATAATTTATGAACTTGATGTTTGTTAAAGAATTACAATTTATATTTTTATGTTTTACATTTTATATAGCCTAGGAGTATTATTATTATTAAAAATTTTTCCGGCTACGAGCTACCCTTACCCGAGTATTGCACATCGGACTGAAAAGAACACTTCTATTTTGTCAGTTGCCACGCTATCCCTACCGAACATGGCCAACGTTGGTCTGTGTTCCCAAAAGGGGGCATCCAGGTGTGGTATTGTCTTCTATAAAGCAAAAATATATAATATGATAAAGAAAAGTAATTATTAGTAGGAATACATTACATAGGTTCAGTAATTAATTGATTCTGTTTTATAATGTAGGAAGTCTGACACAATAGTACAAGGCATTATTACAATAGTAGGTCCGGATGGAACTTCTTCTGCAGCCTATTACGTGGGATGGATGATTTTCACATCCGTTGAGAAATGGCGTCAAATCTCAAAATTTTTGATGGGTTGGGCCCATGATCTCATTGATTTGCTTTCTTTATGCGAAACCGGTTTGTTGGCATAGTTGTACCAAGTACTACCCTACTGGTCTATATTATTTGAGATTACTATGTAGGTTACCGGCATGGCATAATTAATATTAGAATCGTATTTGTAGTGTGCTAGAAATGTAGCAGCAACCGATGTTTAAATGCGGATTTTATTACTATGTTGGTGTATCTTTTTGAATTTAGCGGGAAGAGTCCATTTTTTGCACAAGCTAAGGACAGAGTTTTGACCTATTGTCGAGGGCACAGTAGAGGGAAATAACCGAAGAGGACGGCCGAAGAAGGAATTCATGCATCAAGTAAAAGAAGACGCAGGAGCAATATCATATCAAGAACTGAAGAGGAAGATCGAGGACCGAGTAAACTGGAGGACGATATGCAGGGAGTTGCTGCCAACCAATCGCTATGATTGTAACCTTAAGAAGAAGGTATTCGTTCTGCTATGCTGCAATGCCATGACGGCCATGACTACCTACAGGCCCACCTGCACCGCATTGGCCTTGCCGCCGATGACACTTGTCCACTATGTCACGGTGGAAGAATGGACGAAGACCACCTGAGGGACTGCACGGCTCTCACCTACCCGAACGATGACTTGGTGAACCGCTACTGGGAAGCTCGGCGACGAATGGATGAACTACCACGTTCGGGCGTTGGATAAAGTAAAGTAAAGTAAGCTATGCTGCAATGTGTAAGACTGATATATTTTACGTTGGTAATTATCTCCGATAATTAGCTTATGAGTAACGGGTGCCCCGTAAGGGATATTATGGCTCCCCCCGTTCCAATTAATATATTTCTGTGGCCTCCATAAGATAGGTACGCAATTTCGCTTGTTCTGTACAAGCTAAGTACAGAGTCTTGACCGGGTCCAAGTATCCCTTCTGCTATGCCGCATTGGTAAGTATCTCTTATAGTTGGCTTATGATTAACAGGGGGCTCGTAAGGGATATTCCATTCCAGTTAATATATTTCTATGTTTATTGTTTATATTTATAATCAACATTCAACAATGGACAAATCGACAATGCAGTTAATAATATGCTTGCTTTTACGTTTACGTTTGCTTAATGCTTACCAAACGTTGGTAATCTAACGGAATTCTAACGTAACGCTACCGGTAAATAGGAATGGACGGGATTATAGTAAAAGTGGAGCCAGGTAAAAAACAAATCGACAACTTTTTTGCGACACCTCTTGAAGTCTTGACTGTTCCATCATTGTTCTGCATCTATCAATTTCTAAAAAGGGAGAGGACTCAAGGCCTGTGCATGGCCTTATAATGCTAACCTTCAAAAATTCACGTTGTATTAGGCCTAGTGCATGCATGTGGACAGATCAATCAATCAATATTTGTCGATCAAGGTGGGATAGACGGCGTCCAACGTCCAAACAAGTAACAACTGGTCAATGAAAAGAAGGTTGGGGTTCTAGCGAGGGGGGAAAAGTCGTAAAGTTGTCAAGAATATTAGCGCAAACAGAATAAATTTTTGTGCGCATTTTGGTACGGTATGTTATACTGTATGTCCCTCTCTCTAACTCAGATAATATAGTATTCTGTGACTCAGATTAACCGCAATTATTGAATTTGATTTGTACAAAAAACCATTGGTGTCACAGTCGCTAGGAATGAGTTTAAGGATTGTGTCTAGTGAAGGCCGCATGCCATTTATCGAAATTGAGATGAGCTAATTTATTGGATATTTCTGACTCTTCGATTGATGAAAATCGAATTTGTGCAAAGAAAAAAAAACAAAAAAAAAAACGAGTAGTCTGGGAACTCTGATTAGGTCTTAAATGGTAAAGTTAAAAAATAAATAAGTATATTATTCGCATTCAAACAATTCAATGAATGTATCCGAATAACCTCTTCTGTCGCCCCTGCAGGTAATAGACTACCTGTGTTGAGTTACGACAGGTCATGACGTATAGAGACTCGCAGAAGTAACTACGAACAAGCTACCACTATGCCATCCAAGTCCTGATTCCACCCTTGTGGGGTAACAACCATATATTATGTTGTTCTGTGGGGTAACAACTTAGGGGGGTATTCCATATACTTCAATCGTCAACGAAAAATTGAAAAATGACGTTTTAGCAGACATTAAAGACATACTAAAAATTCTGCTACCACGTCAATTTACGTCATTTTGACGTCAATATAACTGCAAAGGCTTTCACGGCCGGAGTCGAATGAGGAACCAGTAGAATCTTCACGTGAAAAATGACGTTTTAGCAGACATTAAAGACATACTAAAAATTCTGCTACCACGTCAATTTACGTCATTTTGACGTCAATATAACTGCAAAGGCTTTCACGGCCGGAGTCGAATGAGGAACCAGTAGAATCCGGGCTGATGGGCCGTGGTCGAAGTGAAAGAGAACTTCCAAACGTTTCGTCAACATCTGCGGTCGACATCTTCAGTGGAACTGCGTAGACTTCTAAGATTGTATCTCGGAGGCTCAGCAGCGACTGTGAGGGCAGGAGGTTGTGCTCTGAAATTTATACTAAGAATTCACTAGTGAATTCTTCACTACGCCAAACCCCCGGTGCCCAATATATCCACCAAGGAACGCGCGGCATTAAAGAGCTTAAACAACAACAAGGACATCTTAATTCTTGCGGCGGATAAAGGGAATGCCACGGTGGTCATGAACACGGGAGACTACCAGAGGAAGATTACAGAATTACTTGACCCGGCTACCTACAAGGTTCTGAACCGCGACCCAACTTCGAAAATCTTGGCTAAAACTAGGAAGCTGGTCAAAGACTCCTCATTACCCACTGAAGACAAACGGGATTTGGTTCAATCAGAAGCCTTGCCACCGAGACTATATGGCCTACCAAAAATCCACAAGCCGGATGTACCATTGCGCCCTATTGTTAGTGCGATCGGATCCCCCACTTATGGCTTAGCGAAGTACCTTACGAAACTCCTTCAGGTGCATATAGGGGATAATGAGTCGTTCATCAAGGATTCTACGCACTTCATCGAAAAACTGAAAACCATCCGCCTGGAACCTGATGATATACTGGTAAGCTTTGATGTCGTGTCACTCTTCACAATGGTACCCATCAAGGAAACTGTGGAGTTGATAAAAGAAAAATTCACGGATGACATTGCTGCTTTGTTCCATCATGTGCTGACAACGACGTATTTTCAATGGAATTCGACCTTCTATGAACAATTGGATGGAGTCGCGATGGGCAGCCCAATCAGTCCAGTAGTCGCTAACTTCTACATGGAGTTTTTTGAAAATACAGCTTTGAACTCAGCCCCTCTACAGCCGAAATGTTGGTTCCGGTATGTTGATGACACCTTCGTGGTATGGAGTCATGGCCAAAAGAACCTGGAGAATTTCCTGAATCATATAAACTCGATCCATGCAAACATCCAATTCACGATGGAACAGGAAAACAATGGTCGGTTGGCTTTTCTTGATGTGTTGGTAACGAAGAAAGAAGACGGAACTCTGGGCCACACAGTGTATCGAAAACCGACCCACACGGATAGATACTTGAACAAGAATTCTAACCATCATCCGAGCCAAAAACGAGCCATGATAAAGACACTCATCCACCGTGCCAACAGGATCTGCGAACCAACATTTCTTCAACGGGAACTCAAGCACTTAGACACGGCACTGCAATCGAATGGATACAGCGCACGAGAAATAGCCCGCGCCATCCGACCCCGCATGAATAGATCCGCTCGGCAAGACGCACCCCCAAGTACTACTGGCCTACTCTGCCTTCCATTCATCAAGGGAGTCTCAGACCGTATAGGTAAACTCTTCTTACGGCACAATGTGAAGACTATTTACAAGCCTACGAGAAAATTAAATAGTTTGTACAGATCAGCCAAAGATAGCCGGGACCCGATGACGTCAGCAGGTGTTTACAGGATTCCGTGTTCGTGTGGAGAAGTCTATATAGGTACTACGAAACGAAGCTTAAAAACCAGGATTGATGAACATAAACGAAACTGCCGTCTTCTACAGTCGGAGAAGTCTGCAATCGCTGAGCATGTTCTAACACAAACCGGTCACATAATACAATTTCAAGATGCTACAGTACTTTCTACAACTTCTTCATACCACCCTCGGTTACACAGAGAGGCTATAGAGATCCACAAGCACCCGCATAACTTCAATAGGAAAGAAGAAGGATTAAAGGTCAATCGAATTTGGTATCCAGCCTTAAAGAAGACTACAGCAAAGAAACTGGTGTCATCATCCGGAAATCAGGTTGAGGTAGTAGGGAGCCAATCAGGAGCGAGGATGACTCCGCCTCCACCCCCCACCACCCCGCATCTTAGTATAAATTTCAGAGCACAACCTCCTGCCCTCACAGTCGCTGCTGAGCCTCCGAGATACAATCTTAGAAGTCTACGCAGTTCCACTGAAGATGTCGACCGCAGATGTTGACGAAACGTTTGGAAGTTCTCTTTCACTTCGACCACGGCCCATCAGCCCGGATTCTACTGGTTCCTCATTTTGACGTCATTTTTCAATTTTTCGTTGACGTTGTACGTATGTGGAATGGGCACCTAACAGGTCATGTCGCTGACCACTTCTTTAGAGTGAGGATCCTCTACCTGAGTCTACCAGTCCCCAGCCCTAGACCATTATTGAGTTGTCTTGCCTTGAGTTGGATAGACTTTACTGCTTTGACAAAGTCTGTAATCTTTGTAGAGTGGCCTCAGCCGTTCTGTTGTAATGTTGCGAACAAAATATGAAAGCACAATCAGAGGGTGGTGGGTCTTATCTCTCGTCATTGCGCACCTCAAGGAGACCCCCATCTTCCAAAATGCTCTAAGGAATACCTAGGGTTGACAAGCCGGCCGCCATACCAAGTTGAATCCAGCGGACCAGAGCAGGTTCAAAGCTGCAGATAACTTGGTCGTGTGCACAGTGCCGGTAGGGAAACATGGTAGGACTTGTCCTGGTCACCTCCGAACTCATCGTGTGACTTCACTGTGTTTCCCAAGTGGTTCGGAATCCACTATAATCAGGAGGTCCACTGTCCTATGGGCCCACACCGTGGCCTGGGACTGTGTCCAACCATACTACTACTAGGGTTGACAACCAAATGTAACGCGGAAGCTCAGAACGGGAAATGCAACTCTATCCTAGTTGCTTAACACTCCTACCGTACCGAGTTGGTTCGTCGCTATGGGTCAACTAGGCTACTAGCAAATTCATCTTGAGCAACTAATTTCTACCCTTAGATATTAATTTCACTATTTTTTTTACAATTATTTTTCTTATTTCAGAAGACGTTCCCGTAATTGACGCAGATTTCAGCGATGATCATGGTAAGTTAACAATTAAATGTGATATCAACTTGACAGCCTTAAATAAGGTTTTGCAGCTATGTTTTTTTTGAGGTCATCTTCTTCTCGAGTTGCAATCTATGGATTGGTTTGCAGCGAATGTTGTATTCTTCTCCTCCACTCTGGTCTTCTTTGTAGGTGTCGCACCCTATGTCCATCATGACATCCTCTACGTACTCCTTCCTCTGGCGTTCTCTTGAGTTGGTGCCTTCAACCGTACCCTCAATGATGTTCTTGAGGAGCCTTTCGTGTCTCAGAATACGCCCTTAGAGGTCACCTAAGACACGAAAAACTTAGGCAGTTTTGAAATTTTCATCATCAGTATCAATAAGAATCGGCTGCAGCTAACCGGGTGTGATGTGTGAGCCTCGTCCACTCTCTCTCTCTCTCCTGTCTCTCCGCTTCTGACTATTCAGCACTTTCTCTGGTACCAGTCCCGCTCTCCTGAGATCGACTTCAATCTGGTCTTATATTTCCGCCCCTAGCCATTACCTCGCATATATCTGTTGTTGTCCATTCGTCTTACGTTTCCTTTATTATTATTTATTTAATAAACGGGTAATACAAACTATATTTAATGGATTTATCCGATTGATCTCTTCAGTCGCCTTACTAAGTAACTTAATATTTGTGTTGAGTTACGACACGTCTCCTGTCGCATGGTGTGTAGGTACTCGCTACCGTCTCCACCAATAGTTGTTCCACCTCGAACTCTCTTCTCATAATTTTGATATGTCTAATACTATGTATCCCTTGTATTCTGACATGCTTTCTGATGAACTATATTTCAGCCGCTTCTATTTTACTGTCTTGAGCAGTTAAGACTTAACTTGGGATTTAATAACTCTACGCGACTTGAAATTTACACCACCGCATTGGCAGAGCATATTTTAAGGAAGCCCCATTGGGGCAAGCGTCCCCCCAGTGAGGTGATTTTGCCCCCTACTTTTGGGCACATTGCCCCCACACAAATTGGGCACAAACTTCAAATTCCAAGACTAAGAAAACTAGAAATTAGAAAAAAAGCATATAAAAGTATTGTGTGCCACCCAGTAAAAAATTCTTAAAAATATGCTCTGCGCATTGGTGAATGAATTCTAAATTGTTGATAACACTCCGATTATACCTGACGATTGAAAGGCTGTTGTGGACGTAGGCAAACTCTGGCAAACCGATTGAACCTTACCTTGCCAACTACCTCATTGATATTATTGCCATTGACATAGGCATGGCATGCGGTACGTATTACATCTAAGGGACATAGCCCTGTAATAAAAATTTTCTTAATAATAAATAAATTATTTCCTTATGCATTGTGGCAGCTGGCAAACTATTACATGTGCTCGATATCAACCTACACTGGCTACAAGCATCGCTATTCCCATTCAGGTCTTTACGGAGCGGCCGTTACCCATGGACAAAAGGCCAGTATGTTATGTGTTGTTCACATTGTACAGTCTAAAAGATGCTGACGTCGTCACGCCAAACTAGCAGATTCCATTATTACCTTGTGTTGTGTAGGGTTTACGTAACCCAACCCACGTGCTGATGTACAGAGCAGCTTTACGCATAAGCCATGCAGATGTATAGTTGTAGTCTACGCAGATGCGGCCAAATTGATGACGGAATGTTTCCCATCTACAATAATATATATCTATGGCTACATGCTGGGACATCGTACCATTGGCACAATGTAACCGGCGTCAACGTGACTTAACCAAGTGTAGGTACGAGTCCCGATTGTACCTTAAAAGCAGCTTAAACCCGAACAGCATGCCCAGTTTTTATAATACTTGTGTGGACTTGTATTCTACTAATAGGAGAGATGGGAAATGTAATTCCTAATTTTTGGGGCCACCCTCCCCGTCTCTTGTGACCAGCTATTGGAAAGACGTAGCAGGATTTAAAAAAATTGAGACTTATGATGGGCTCGATGTTCCATCTCACCTATTTACAGGTAGAATTCTAGTTACTAGTGTCGAAATGGAACCCATAAGGCTGGTTGGACGGACCCAGGCCCAATGATAATTAAATGATTCGTTTTCGTTGAATCTCAAACCGCGACCTTTCTCAGGTCATTTCTCTACCAGCTGGTCTATGTCAGTGCTGACCATGAATTCCATAAAGATCTCCTTGAATCAAAGAGAAATTGACAAGAAACTTGTTTGTACACTTTCAGGAGACACGGAAGAATCAATATTAACTTTCAAAATAGCATCGGAACATGAAGATACTTCACGAGAACAAAATATAAAGTCTCTGCCTGCTGACTCAACGGATAAAACGGAAAAACGACTGAGATTCCAGTGCAAAATATGCTCAAAGCTTTTACGTTGAAGTGGTGGGCTGGCGAATCATACAATGCTACACACAGGGGAGAAGCCTTACCAGTGTCAAATCTGCCAGAAATTCTTCGCAAAAAATTGCTACCTCAAGTCACATAGTAGAATACACAGTGGGGAAAAGCCTTATGAGTGTCAAAAATGTTTTAAAAAATTCGCTCATACTGGTAATTTGGCCTAACACGCAGTGTTACACATGGGGGAAAAGCCTTTCCCGTGTCAAATATGTTATAAGTCTTTCACGCAAATAAGTAGTTTGAAATTGCATAGGCGAACTCACACCGGGCAGAAGCCATTCCAGTGTAAACTATGTTCCAGAAGATTCGCGCAAAGCGGTGGCTTGGTGAGACATGCTCGAACACATACAGGAGAGAAGCCTTATGGGTGCAACATATGTTTTAAAAACTTCGCGTATACTAGTAACTTAGCTAAACATGCCGTGTTACACACGGGTGAGAAGCCTTTCCAGTGTCAAATATGTTGCATATCTTTCAAGCTGATAAGTAGCTTGGAATCGCATATACGAACTCATACGGTGGAGAAGGCGTAAGCTACAGTATGTTCCAGAAGATTTGCGCAAAGCAGTGATTTGGGGAATACATACTGGAGAAAAACCTTACCCGTGTAAGATTTGTTCGGAAAGTGTTAACACTTTGCCAGTTCATGCATTGACGCGTGCGCAAATGCCAACTGTGGTGTATGTTCGAAAGGATTTGCGCACAAACGGGGTTTAGATGTACATACAAGAATGCATATTTATATGTTCCATCGCAGCGATTTGGGGAAACATACTAGAAAACATACTGGAGAGAAGACTTACCGGTGTAAAATGTATTCGGAAAGTTTTATAAGATGCGTTAACGCTTTGTCTGTTCATACACTGGTACATTAAGCAAATGCCTTACAACTTACTGGTGTATGTTCGGAAGATTATGCGCATACAAGAAGTTTTGAATTACCTGTACATACATGATGCACATACATACAAGAATGCAAAGTTGGGAGAAACCTTATGAGTGTCTTATTTACTTTAATAATAGTGATTTGGCAAAACCTCTAAAAAGGAGTAACGCCGTTGAGAAGTCTTAGTAGTCTTGTTTTGCGCATAATATAGGTCCATTATGTCTATACAAGACTGCGTAGTGGGAAGAAGACTAATTGGTGCCTGATACATTATAATAAAAATACTTCGGAAACAGGGACAATTTGGTAAAGGATTATTAGTAATTTCAAAGCGTTTCAGGTCTGCGTTAACATTTTTTAAATGTAGATAGCTTTTTTATATTGTTATTTGTATTTAAGAGGCCGTCTGATGGGGAAAGCTTTACAGGTGTGCAATTTCAAATATCACTTGAAATTTCTATCGTAATAAAGATGTAAAAAAAAATACATCCCTATCAGAAATGTTCCACATCACTTTGGAATATGACATGTGCATGTTTCTAGTACCGATTTGTCACAATTATTGAACTTGGTTTGTACAAAATAGCGGACAGTCGAACTAGTCGGGAGGAAAAGATTAAAAAACAGTGGCCAATTAGTCTTATAGTGACGGCCGCAAGTCATATATAAAAATGTAGAAAAGTATAATTACTTCTAATGGATGTGATATTTGTAATAGCTCGACAATAAATATTTCCTATAAATTTTGGTTTTGTTCCTATTTTGAATATTGGGGGTTTCCGATTTTTGATTTTACCAAGGTATACTTTGGAATCAATCGATATCGTGTGTTATGCCGGTTTATATATTATTATTGTATTAAATACAGGTAGTCGTACAAAACAAAATAATATACGCTCTACATGTCTCAGAGAGAAGGGGCAGTTGAATGAACGAACAATAAATTTACCATTTTCTGATACCCATGATACCGTTACATATTCGTAAGGGTGCTAAACATTATTGATGTACACGGAGGAGAAGGGGGCATTTCTCCGCTCTGATTTGTGAAAATATGATGTGTTCGTTTCGTATTGCACATGTGGCTTTCAGCTTGAGGTTCTAATCTCCCATCTTCTTCCAGTGAATCCTGTGGGATTGGTGATTTGTTGATGCAAAGAATAATTTAACCTATATATTTCCATATTTCTCGCTTGTGTTAGGCTCAGGTTCACTCGTGTCGCTTTTATTGTCTACGTACCGGGGCGTTGCCGATACAACCGTGTCCAATATTTATTGTTGTGCCTGGTTTACCAAGGCTAATGGCATATGATGTAATCAGGTCCATTTAGTTAAGAGCAAATGAGCCATTTTCCAATTTTTTTTTTTTCTGAACAAAGTCAAAGTTTGCATGAAATTACATTCGCAGAGCCATACATTTGATGTCATAAAGTGAAATGGGCCTCTTCATTTTGATATATATTATGTGGCCGTGACTAATACAAATTGGCCACCGTTTCGGAATACTTGCGGGCTGACCTCCTTAGTGACCGCCATTTTACAGATCACGTTCAATAACTTGACTGATCGATGTTGGTGACGGAGGAAAAAAGTCGAAGAATATTTTCTCTAGTATATCACACCCTATAGGCTCTACAATCGGTATTTCATGCGAAATTTGACTTTGTGGAAAGTTGGGGGGGGGGGGCGCTAATGGCCGTTAATGCTGAGCTTTTATTCATTTTTCATTGTTAATTTTGGTTTTGATGATTCAGTTTAAAACTGATTACAAAGCTGAAGTCAGATAATGATATAGTTATATCTCTGGGCTGATAGCATACTTCCAAACGTTTCTTAACATCTTCAGTGGCAGCACCACGTAGGTGTAGATTGTATTCCCCCGACGCACTGTGGTCCAGATTTCGACTCTAAGCAGCTGCTAGAGCAACAATCGCTTAGAACTAAATTAATTTAAAAGAATCCATAAAAGCATGCTGCCATAAAGGGAAATAAAGGTAGATTTGTTTTCGATGTGTCTTCCACAGCAACATTGTGGTCTGTGCACAATCTAGCCTGTATATGTATGTAGGTATATATCAAATGTATCTTCTGGCAATATATCGAATAAATGTACTGGCAATGATTTACGTGTTTAATCAGCATAAATATGAGTGACCCAGTAAATAAATCGATGTGGTACGTTTTCAATGCCTACATTGCCCCCAAAATGTGGTTTACTCAGCTTTCGCGAGTTTATAGCCGCTACTAGTTTTTTAAGATAACAAACATTATCCGTGTTTTTTTGTCACCATGCCTATACAATCCCTCTTAATTTTAGCAATATCGCAAGGAAAAAATAATTTTGGCCGCTTTGAGTTCAAGTTTGTGCGACGGGAAATAATTAACTCTTGGAATTCTTCGTCGTCAATTGCTATAGTCTCCGAGATACAATCATTGAAGTTTACGAAGCTGACCGCAGATGTTGACGAAACATTTGGATGTATGCTTGCAGATCGACCAGACCTGCCCTAATGCATATGCATTCAGTTTCACCAACCAATCATACCGTTCATATAATCGATCTCAATGCGTCTTTCTATCATGTATCTAAGATACATATGAATCAAAAATCGCAAACCTTTGCATTCCTGTACAAGCATTTCAATAGATGTTAGAACGTGAAATCTAAATAAATAAATGACTTTTTGTTCTATTACCAAGCTATTACCCAACTAACGGAGTTAGGGTTATAAAGCCCTCTCTTACACTCAACTAGAAAAGCCCGGGACCGTCTAGAACATTAGTAGGCAACCTTTCGGTACAAGTGAGCCAAATTCCGGGTTTTCTGAAGTTGTGTCCTTTCTAAAAGCGCCAACGATAGCAGATCGATTTTAACCACAAATTGTGGTTGTGAGTTGTGTCTTCTGGTAAACAAGAAACAACGGAAATCACAATCTGTATCATATCATGCAGTCACGATAAAAATGATTGGCACAAAAAATAGCCCCTTCGTAAACTAAAAGCGAATATGCGGGTGTCCATATACCGCCCTTTGTTTCGTAGGTACTATTCTAAATGTTTCCTTTTTATTTTCAAATTGGAAAAAAATTATAGTTTTGCCGAAACGCCACTACTAAAAGAAAGGCGAAAGCTAAATTTGGCTCGCGAACCATGGGTTGCCGACCACTGGTCTAGAATCTAGATAGTCAAGTGTGGGACTCCAACCAGCAACCTTTCAGGTGGAGGTCGGATACCGTACTACTTATAGATATAAATTAATACATAGGCTAGTATAGATGGCGTCATGCCATAGCTAAGTAAGGCTGATGATAACGGTGTAACTTAGGGGAAATATCAAAGTTGGCAAAGGAAATGTAACTGAATTTTTGCTGTCCAGCATAATAAAAAATTGTGGTAAATGAAAAAAAATTTACAATCCGACAGGCAAGTTTTGCCAGCAAAACCGGCTCATCAGTAAGTTTCTGCTCACTTGAGTCGCAATATAAATAGGTTTATTCAGACAGTGATAAGCTTATGACAACAACCTCCGAGCTCAATCTCAGTCACCACTTTTTGTCGTGCATCATTTTTTACGCTGGGACGCATATCTTATCCGCCTGCCTGATACCCCTACTCTAAACCCTCTGACTTCTTTATCAACACTCCTATTTTTATTCTTTCAGATGTTTCAGACCAAATCATAGCAGTAAAATGTGATATAACATCAGAGGACGAGGAGGAGCCAACAGAAAAAGATGCAGCTCATGAAAACGGCCTGATATCCAGACACAAGTGCGAGGTCTGCAGCCAAAGCTTCTATCGACGTGGTGCATTAATAAAACACACAAGAACACACTCGAAAGAAATGTCCTACGGCTGTCCCTTCTGGTCCAAATGTTTCAGTTCCAGTGACGAGTTACTGTCCCATCTACAAACCCATCCCGGAACATCGCAGAACAAGCCAGTCTACAAGTGTCAATTCTTTGCAAAATGCTATACACAAGAAAGTACGTTTGATGGCTTTATAAGTATCCATACAGGAAAAATGCCATATCAGTGTAAATAAGTATGTTTAAAACGTTTCACGCGTATTAGTAAATTAAATAGCCACTCAAAATTGCATAGAGAGAAGCCGAAGCATCGTATGTGTGTATGTGTGAAGTGTGTTCCAAAATGTTTCTTATCAATTGTGAGTTCAAGGATACATTCGAGCGTGAAACGTTATAAGTGTTCGGTGTGTTCGGAAGATTTCACGTATGCTAGTAGCTTACACATTCACACGAAGTCGCATGAGGGAGAATTGAATGAAACATTACATGAAGAGAGTGGCTGTGAAGACGACGCGCCTGAGCACGGTTATAAGTTCAGGCTAGGACAAGTGGCGAGACCAGATTGACGATCGATATACTCCCGTAGGTATGCAGTAATTTGCATTACAAAATAAATAAATAAGGATTTTTTGTTGTTTCTATTACTAAGCCAACCTAGTAGAAAATGTAGCTAGTGTGGGACTCGAACAAACAACCTTTCGGGGGAAAGTCAGAGTTGAAACGCGGCAATTCATGTAATGATTCACAGACTTCCATTGAGAAGGGACTACTAAGAACGATTACACCGGAACAAAAACGTTGATGCGTTTTTGTTAAATGGACTTATTGCGTTATACTTACAGTATACGCCTAATTATAATTAAATATATTCTTTGTTGGAACCGTTTATTAATAATGAGTAAGTTGTACTGGTATTAGACTAATGTTTGGTAAGAAATTAAGTAGCCTAAATGTTAATAGACTATGTGACGTTCAGAGTTTTATAATTGGTCGATCTCGCTAAAGCTTTATCCTATCTAGCCTACTACCGTAATTGATAAATAAGAAAGCGTGTTCGGGTAAACTCAGACCGGTTCTCCCAAAAAATCTGTCGCTGTTATGTTTTTAAACTTGAATAAAATAATTTAGTTTGAAAAACTTTTTTTTTTTAATTTTTGGCGGGTATCGTCATTTTCGTTTTGGCGCGGTTTCCACCATTAAATTTTTCTTTTTATAGTAATCTATTAAAATGTTTGTACTTAACATATCCCAATGCGCCATTTTTTAATTTTTAGTTTGTTTGTGATTTTAATCTATGATCGTTGATCAATTTTAACTATGGCATAGAGTAAAACAAAAATTTCCGTCAATGTCATTTGCAGTCTGCAATGAGAGGTCGATGGAAACCCCGCCTTTATTAATAATATCTGCTACCAGGTCACCGTATGTGCATTTTGCACTTGCAGGTTGATGGAAACGTTTGGTGGAAACCGCGCCTAAGTAAAAAACATATGCCAACAGAACAAACATATTTTCCCTGAGTCCCTGTCCCCATTTTGTTTATTTGTAAGCAATACAGCAAATTGAAATAAATGATTTTTTATGTATTAAATTTAACATTTATTAAAACGTAATGGATATAAAAGTAAAGGAAGAGCCAGGTAATTACACAAGTTAGGTTTTATTCCGGTAACCTACCCTATTTACCTGTATTTTCAGTTTTATCTGCATTACAGAACACCACAAGTCTTGTAGGTTTCTCATGTATATATATATTTAATTGGGGTACGGGTACAGGTGTTACCTGTGTGCACTTAAGCCTATTGACCTATTGTGCCCTCTACAACAAAGTATCTACATCACTTCTACGTCACTTTCTCTGCTATCTCCCTCAGGAAAGCCAGGCTATTGAGGGGATGCAGAAGTGGTAGGTCTTTTACATGTAACTGGAAGCCTCCCGAGCATCTCTTCTTCGCATCGCATCGCAGGTCCTCCGCACCTTCATTACAGAATCTGCAAGACTATAGTTGTCTCCTCAAGAGACTCTAGATATTTAACCCCATGACCAAAGACGCCAAGGCCTGTTCTTGGTTTTGTACTTCCTAGCCTAGAGCCATCTGTAAACCACTTGATTGTGTGACTACTGAGAATTCCTGCTGATTCGCAGCATCCTTTCATTGTCCCTAATATAGTTTCGAATTCCCGGTAAAGGTTCAGTTTAGCTACCCCGCTGTATCAGAAGTCGATTAAAAATGCTTTTAATATGGAAAGAAAACATCCCATTTGCAAGGGAATTCATATTTTAAGCAAGGGTTGTCTTATTTACATGTCTCTGACATTGTTCCTTCCATAAAAATTTTTATGAGAAATTTGTCCCTATACCTGCCCATGCAACAATTCGAACTAAATTCGGCTGTAACTCAAAAACTATAGCCTACTTTTCCGACTTTTAATTCTTTCGGAAATGGGGTTCTTTAAAGCTAAATCAACGATATAGAACTAAATTTTGTGATTTTATGGGGGTAGCTAAACTGAACCTTTACCGAATTCCGTCCTAAAACAGTATTTTGGATGGATTCTATCGCTTGGCATATCCAGGCAGTGGTCAGATGTAGTCAGAGAGGCTGAGTCTCTCTTCATTGCCCTTCCACTCCTAATAATGCCATTTCGGCTGAAGTTACCTCGGCAACATGGAGGGGTGGGAAGTCCAGTACTATCTCCATTGCTGCAGTGGGACAGGATTTCATAGCCCCTGTCAAGCCCGTAGCCAGAATTTTTTTCGGGGGTGGCTGCGGCAACTGTGATCTTATCCAGTGTAAAATTTTTTTCTTGAGAATTCAATTGTATCTAGTGTATTCTTTTGAAGTAATGGTGTTACTGAGTATACATGATAGCATAGGCGGAATTAGCTTTGGTGCGAACATTGGCATATAATATTTTGCGGATATGCGGACTAAATCGTAATGTTATCATTACGATGGTTTAGATTGCATAGAAATAATATTGCATTTCAACCCAAAGGGGGGGGGGGGGGGGCCGGGGGTCTCCCCCGGGGGAAAAAAATCCACATATAAGTGCTAAACAGTGGGGTTTTGCAGCAGCAGAGTTTACAAAGGAATGCATATTCATATTGCTACAAACAGGGGGGCCCGGGGGTCTCCCCTGGAGAAAAATTTGAAAATATAAGTGCAAAATAGTGGGGTTTTACGCATTTTAACAGCAGTAAAGGAGAGATTTTACAAAGCTTACAAAGGAATGCTTACGCATAGAAATAATATTGCATTTAACCCAAAGAGGGGGGCTCGGGGGGTTTCCTTCGGAAGAAATTTTTTGAAAAATTTTCATTTGGGGGGGGGGCTGCAGCTCAATAAGCAAGGGGGGCCCTTGCCTACGGCCTTGGGCCCTGTAAAGCATCATGTTAGAGAATACGGGCTTCTGAATGTAGCCATAATTTGGCTTATTCAGAGAAAAATTCTCATGTGGTTTGATTTTGCCGTGTCCATGATCAATGGTATGGTTATAGGAGGAAAATACAGGCTGTAGGTTTCTCATATAGGCTAGTCTATTTTTTTCACTTAAGATCAGTATTGTATTAAAATATTTCCTTTGATGCAATTAAACGAATACGCCTAGAATTTCTCATGAAGTACCTATTGAATGTAAGATGTAGGAAAAATGCTCCTCTACATTACGACTTATCACCTCTAAGGATAGGATGCTGCAGAAACTAGAGTGGCTAAGTTTTGAAGACCACGTATTTCTGGATGTTATGACTTTTATATACGAGATATCTTCTCACGGCATATTTGAAAAAAAGAAATGAAAGATGTTCCTAGTTATAACACCAGGAATGCTGATACTAGAACATAAAAATTCTGTGTATGACTTTGGATTTAGTCGTTAGGCGGCGTTTCCACCGACCTCGTTTGTGAAAGCTACCGTGATATTTACGTGGTAGCAGACATTAAAGACAGTCTAAAAATGTCTGCTAACACGTCAATATCACGGTAATTTCATAAACGAGGTCGGTGGTAACGCCGACTTATAATAATATCCCGGCTGAGATCAGGAGGATTGACAGGTTGGACGCCTTCAGGGATGCTTTGATTAAAGTTATGTGGAATAGTTAATTGCACGGTTTTTTGTTGTACTACTAAATCAACTTTACTGTGATCGATGGATTGGTGGCAGTCATTAGCATTACATGCTACTATCAACAACAGCAACATTCAGTGCTTACATAAAGGACAAGCCCATTGGCATACCTCTATATAGCTTGGAACTGGAAGGGGTGAGTGCACGCACCGCCTTATTGTACAACACCCTTCCGGGTCACCCGGGTGGCTATTTTGGTGTATTCATTGCTCTCAACTTCATGGCAGTTTGTGACCTGGAAAAATTTTATGATAGAATACCGTGAAGTCTATGTTTAGTTAGGGTGTATTAGAGGAAATGCTAGTTCCGAAAATTTGCTTATAAATATAAATTATAAATAACTAATAAAGAATATGTATGAAGGGGCAATGAGGCGAAATTAATGCAGAGCATCTACCCGAGTGCTCAGCCCAGGGAAAACCAAACGGATGATGTCTTCTGGGAGACAGCAAGGAAATACTGGTCAGCACGTTACCAAATGGCATACCAAATGGCAAACCTACCTACCTAGGGTGGGTGTTGGCTAGTACCTAAACACAAGACTTGGAGTGGGCCGCAATCTCAGAACTTTTGCCCCAAAAACATCCCTATTTCAAACATCACACATATATATATCCATTTCCCCATACAACAGTCTTACTGAATCAATTAAACAACTAAACAATATTGAACTTTTCGATCGTACCATAAAAAAACTTATTTTCACCCAATTAGCCGAATAACAGCCTCAGTTTTTGCTCAAGCTGTTAATTTAATTTAAGCTATCTACTTACATATATTGTGCAACCTACCATTATTATCTTACTAATATTATTTTCTGTGATTTTTACATGATTTAAACATAAATTATTATAGTGTAACTAGTGTATTTAAATATTATTTGTATTGCAAACTGTTCAGGGGCCCATCACGGGCCTAGCCTAACGGGCCCCATATGTTTATTAATGTATTACGAAGGAAATTTTTTGAAATACATTTACTTTACTTTTTACTTTAACACCGTTTGTCCAGAGTCTACGCCTTCCAATAAACCGGTGGCCAAACGGGATCAGTGCCTGTAACATACTATATATCAAAATGTAGAGAAACATTTCTTCTAAGTAGTTTTCATAAACTCATTTATTGCTCTTCGATCGATATTTCAAAGATTTTCCCTTAATACGGTGTATACATTTAAAACAAATTTTATTTTTTTCTTATCTTTTTAGATTATTTTGATGTTCCAGTCGTTGACGTGGACTTCAGCTGTGCTATCGAGGGTAAGTTTTTAAATGACCCAATATATCGCAGCAAAAAGGAAGAACGAAAGCATCGAATAATGCGCTCATGTCTCAACTTTGCTTTCTTCTTGTTCTGGTGGGGGGGGGGGGGGTAGAGGTAGATGTTCTATTGCTAATTAGTTGAGCAATAATTATAATGTATTGGAAGTGTCTTGCCTGGACCCCGTCTATCCCTCCTTTGTGACTTACGATCTTACGATTAATTATTTTTCTCCCCACGTAGAAATATTATTTCCTTAGGTATACCGGAGGCTCTTCCATGTTCCACTGCATACTGGTACCGTCCAATAGTCATCAAGATAAGCGCGGCTTGTTCTTGAACCAAAACAACTGGATGGACCGTCAAGATTTCGAATGCATATGATATAAGAGGAGTATACTATTAGAATGAAAATAGTGAACACCAAAACGCATTGGATAAAGTCGAAATGGAAGTGATTGTGTGAAATATCGGATAATATATTGATATATTGGAGAAAGGATGACTTGACATTACTGAGAACTCTGATAAAATACTGATATTTTTCAAAACAAAGAACTCAGTTACCTGATACCAGTTTCTATTCTTCCAGGAATTAAAGAGGAAACGATTGTAAAGTGTGAATTATCGTTTGAAGAGGAAGAAGTCATACTAACACAACAGAATGAAAACTTGATTCTTACTGCCAAATCTGATAACATAGGTGATATTTTCTATGTTATTTCTCTTCACCCCGAAATGAATAAAGTAGAGCCTGAAGATGAACAGAATGAAGACTTGACGCCTCCCGATGCAGATGAAATTAGACAAAACTAGTTGGGCTTTCACTGCGAATTCTGTTCACAACGTTTCCGTTCCAGTGGCGGATTGAGGATTCATACAAGGACGCACACGGGAGAAAAACATTTCCAGTGTCAGTCATGTCCGAAATTTTTCTTTACAAATTACGAATTGACAGTGCATACCAGAACCCACAATGGGGAGAAACCTTACCAGTATCAATTATGTTCAAAACAGTTCGGTGAAAGTCGTTACCTCCAGTCACATGTAATGAGTGCACACTCTGGAAAGAGGCCATTCCAGTGAAAGATTTGTCCAAAATCATTCTCAAGAAGTAACAACTTGCAGACACATAGAGCATTACATGCAGAGGTGAAGCCGTACCAGTGTCAAATTTGCCAGAAATGTTTCGCAAGGAATAGCTAGCTAAAAGAACATACTCGAACGCATACTGGGCAGAAACCTTACAAGTGTTCGGCACGTCCGAAGGTTTTTGCTTGGAGTAATCTACTCAGGAAGCATGCGAAGAGCCATACTGGAGTGAAGCCATAGCATTGTGAGATAAAGGATCATGCCCGAACACATATCGGGGGAGAAGTTTCCGACATGTCTGAAAGTGTTTGCTTGAAGTAGCCAACAGGTACCTACAGTATATTGCATCTTAGTGTTTAGGCCCATTGAACCTTAATTTTTGTAAGTGCTTTATATGGACGCATTAAACCTTGCCCTGCCAACCATTCTTGCGGTTTTCGGACGTTATTGGTATTGTTGTCGAATGAGTTTCTAACCGTTGGAAAACTTGGTCACTCCTCCTGCAAGTGCCAATGGGCAAGGTCAAACATGCTTATCATTGACAGGTGTTAGCTAGACTTAACCAAGTACGGGAACGAGTCTCCCAATACACTTCGACTTCGATAGCCAGGTGGTAACGTGCTTGCGTCTTTACGCGCCATGCGATTGGAGACGTGTCGTAACTCAACAAGGGTACTAACCTACAGAGGCAACTTAAGAGGTCAATCGGATACATTCATTAAATTGTTTGCGATTAATCTTTTATAAAAAATATAATATAATACTATATAAACGTGGCTCCATGGCCTATGCCAACGACTGCATTTAATTCTCGTTTAATTTTGGTATTCGCTCTCGCTGTCAACCTATATAGTATAAAAGTATATTATAAAGTAAGAAGAATGATATTAGTTTGTTTATTCAATTTATATCATGGGAGTTGCACCTGTGTAGGTATTAAGGCTAGTTGTCGGACGGAGCCCGCGCACCACGCAGCCATCATGGCTGCTTGGCTGCCGCAGCCAAAAGAACGTGCACATTTGCATGGCAGCCAACTGGCTGCGCGCAGCCAGGCCAGATTGTGACAAGGTAAATGCATGTGGCTGCCTGATATTGATATACTGGTCAAGATGGCCGCCGCTTAAGTTCGTTTTTATTGCCTACGCCAAATCTTCAAGTTTTAAATAAGAAAACTGTTTTATAAATAACTATATATACATTCAAAAGTGTCAACCAGAATTTAAACTTATAAAACAGCAAGTATGGAGCATAAAATTGATCTTTTACTCAGTGAAATGATTGTAATCCATTATGACCTTGATAAGGCCAAAGGGGACTCAAGTGATGCAGTTGACAAAGATGCGATCTCATCAATTGAAGAAAGATTCGACCAGTTCTCTATAAAGGTAAAGGATATTTTGTATGACCTTTCAAACCGAATGGTTAACTTCGAGTCTTACTCCAGGCGAAATAACTTATTGATACATGGTCTACCGGAATCCCTGAACGAAGACACAAAAAAATTGACTTCTTAAAAACCCAAGGTGTATGTGAGCTGGAGGAAAGAGACTTGGACCGAGTTCACAGAATAGAGCCTATTTATAATAAGAAAGCTCTGGGAAAGCAAAACCCGTTGTAATAAAATTTACTGCCTATGCACCAAGGAACAACGTTTTTTCAAATAAAAAGAAGCTGAAAGGAACAGGCACCACTGTAACCGAGCATCTTACCCGTCAACGTATGGATGTCCTCCGAGACGCTAGAACAAGGCAACAACGTTTGAACTATTGATGGCACCATTGTAATTCTAATAGCCAACACGAAACACCGAGCAACCACTTTTCAAGGCTTAGAGGAAGTTTCACGTATCGAAGGGAAAAAAGCAAAGATGCATACAGAGCCACCAAGGGATATAAACACAAGAAGCACCACCAAACAGGTTGCATATAATATAGTAAAATAAGTTTATAAGTCTTAATATCGTATAGCGCGAGCTCGCTATTTGCCAACCTACAGACAGTGGATTTGAACTGATCAGGCTACCACAAGTTGATTTCTGATCTCTGCTGTTTAGCTCATCACTATGACAGCCATCGTATGTTCTGATTTTGGTCATGACTTTAGGATTAGTTTCTTATAATATTTGCATGGAAATAAGCCTTATATGTACTTATATGTACCTACCTACTTAGACTGCACTGCTGGTCGACCTATGATTTTTCACGTATCTATCTATTTTATTTCAACTCTTATTTAGTGCAATGTGCACTGTGCAATGCAATTTTGGGTTATGTAAATTAGGCTATCTACCAAGTATGAAAGCATAAAACTTTTGATAAATTTTATTATTATTATTTAATAAGCTTTGTTTCTCAAACTAGTTATAGGCTACATAAATGTATGATAGACCAACAAATAATAGCTCGTAATATCCATATTAGTCTCTTGAGCTGTATGTATTTAATTTAATTTAATTTCAACGGAACGACGTAGGTAATGGAAGGAGACTACCAATGAGCAGAACGTTCCTAAGTTTAGTCGATAATGGAGACACTAAAGAAACCAATGTATGCAGAAATAACTTTGATATCCATTTTTTCAGTAATAGACATTTAAAAATTATACAAATGAATATTAGAAGCATAGGAGCTAACTTCGACAAATTTTTGCTAATTCTAAACGGCACTGGCATTCTCTTTGATATTATAATTTTAACTGAAACATGGCACTCCCGAATAAATCCGAAAAGAAATTTTACTATACCAAATTATCAGACTTATCTTTATTCAAGTGAAATAAATAAATGTGACGGAATTGCGATCTTCACGCGGGCTAGCCTCTCGGCTACCTGCTCACCGGCTGGAATGCCCGGTAGTAGTGCGGCTCATATCTCATTTAAATTCTCTAACGAACTCCAAAATATTCTGGCCATATACAGACCTCCACCCACGAGCGTTGCTTCATCTTCGGCTTAGCGACTTTTCTATCTGGCTTCCAAAATAATGATATGATCAACTTGGCAGGGGATGTAAATATTAACATACTCGACACAGACCTCGATAACGTTACTTTAGAATACCTGAATTTACTGTCGTCCGGAGGCTTTTACTCGGTTATCAACTGCTACACTAGAGTAGGCGGAACTATTATGTCCTGCATAGACCACATCTTTACCAAACAAACCAATCATAGCTCGGAACATATACTACAATCTAATATTACAGACCACTATATCACAGCTCTCTCAATACTACATAACAACTCGCAACCAGTGTACGAAAAAAGGAACAAACTCGTAGAAGTAATAGACCATAATAGGCTTAGTGAACTTTTAAAAAACGAGTCATGGGCGGCAGTTCTGGAAGAAACAGATACAGATGAATGCGCCCAAAGTTTTCAAAATGCCCTCAACAGCAACATAGGTGCCAGCAAGAAACAAATAAAAATTTCTATTCGCGTAACAAAATTAAAACCGTGGATGAATAATGATCTACTAATATTAGTAAGGCAACGTGACAAACTAAAACAAAAACTAAATTGCCAGCAAACTAACGTAGCCCTGAGGCAAGACTATAAAAAGAACAGTAATAGGGTGAAACGCGAAATAATTATAACAAAAAACTGTTATTACAAAGGAAAACTACAAGAACATAAAAACAAACTTGGGAAACTATTAACGAAATAACTGATAACAGGAAGATACATCACGGGATCACAGAAATTACTGATAGTAGGGGTCACTCAATAAATAACAGTAACCTAAAGGAGATGTGCTATACTTTTAATTACTACTTTTCCACTGTGGGTGAAAGACTTGCTGCAAATCTACCATTAGCACAAGCTTACCACGATGGGGCAAATAACAATCCAACATCCATATTCTTAATTCATAATATTCATAACTCCTATTGATGAAACAGAGACAATGAAAAATATTTCCCAGTTAAAGTCTAAATCATCTTCAGGTCCTGACAAAATCTCCAGTTCCCTTCTTAAGAAGCATGCCGAACACTTACTTGAACCTCTCACCCATCTCATAAACATCTCATTAACAAATACGGTGTTCCCTAAAGTACTTAAAATTGCTGAAGTCATACCTGTTCATAAAAAAGGCCCAAAAACTGCCATGTCTAACTATAGACCGATATCACTTACGAGTACCATTGCTAAATTTATTGAGAAAACTATCAAATCAAGACTGACCAACTTCTTAGAAACAACAAACTACCTATCAAACAACCAATACGGATTCAGAAATGGACGTAGTACACAAGACGCTATTACAAAACTTTCATCCCTACTATGTAAGGATCTTGACGACGGAAACCACCCCATATGCATATTCATAGATCTTGAAAAAGCTTTTGACACAGTGTCCCATGAGTTTTTGCCTAAAAAACATAATCGTGCCGGAATTAGAGGCCATGCTAACAACCTAATAAAATATTTTTTAACAGACAGGCAACAATTCGTACGACTTTCCAAAACTAATAACGGTTATCAAACGTCTTCCCTAAGTGACCCAACAACTGTGACATGCGGGATCCCTCAAGGTACAGTCCTGGGTCCTCTGTTATTCTTGATTTTTATCAATAGCCTACTCGAAATGAATCTGGGTGGTACTTTGTTGGGTTTCGCTGATAATACAACTCTATACTTCTCAGGCAAAACCTGGGACGACACACATACTAAAGCAGGAAAGGGAATTAAGCGAGTTAAAGAATGGCTAGCTAACAATCAACTTACTCTTAATACCTCTAAGACGGAATACACCACATTCAGCCTTACCGCAACGGGCCAACCTGCAAGATCCTCCATTAAGTTACATGAAAGACTATGCGACCCTAACGTCCCCGATTGCACATGTCATGTTATAAAAAGAGTAGATAACTACAAATACCTAGGGGTGACAATAGACAAGCATTTAAAATGGGCTGAACACATTGCACTTACAGCTAAATGGGTACGGAAGACAATATACAAATTTAAATTCCTCAGACAAATACTTGACATTAATTTACTGAGGCAAGTTTATCTCTCGCTAGTCAACTCTATAGCATCCTATAGTTTACTGGCTTGGGGAGGTGCCCACCAAACTCATCTAGAACCTGTAGAAGTCTCTATAAGACATGTCATTAGAGTCAGTTTGAGAAAACATTATCTGTACCCATCCCTAACACTGAACAACGAATTCATGGTACCATCGATAAAATCATCTTACTGCTTCCAATTACTAACATATAGTTACGTTCCCGAGGGTGATATTTTATTTTTAAAAAAAGGATACCCAAAATTTCACTCCTACCTTCTATGCCGCTCAGCTCAGACTAACTCTGCTGAGCGCCCACAGCCCAGGTGCATGGCCTGGGTTGCTGACTAGATGATTGCCCCGTCAGCATGGGAGCCCAGCACTTGCAGTTGGCAGGGACGTAACTATATAGATTACAGCTAAATCTGTCGCCCCAGGGACGAAGTGAATTCATCCAACATAACCGGATTACCCGCCTGCGTGAGAGTCACAATCTCCAATTACCTACTTTTAAAACAACCTCGTACAAACATTCCCACTTATACTTAGGGATTTTAGCTTTTAACGCACTACCAACTGATCTTAAAACATTAATGCCAGATAAGAAGTGCCGTAAAACAATTAAGCAATTTCTGCATAGTAATCCACAGTTTATAAACATAATATATCCGGGAGAATAGCTTAACGAAGAGAATGCCAATTTGCCAAATAATGTATAAAGTACCGCATACCTAGTTTTATTATTTTATTATTCTATAATTAATATTAACATCTTATAATACTAACCTAGCAACTAAGACAGAACCCATCACGGGCCACATGGCCTATAGGGTTCATTTTCTAAATTGTATATTTTGCATTGTATTCTTAATTTTGAATATATTGATTGATTGATTGATTGATTGATTGCCTTCAGTCTCCGCGCACTAGTCGAAGCAGCCAGACGTATTTCTCTACTTTTCTATTACTATCTTGTTTATTAAAATTTGTTTTTTTTTACACTCCTCAAAATAATTACCAATTTTTTTTCGGGTATTATTCATGCTTGCATACGAGTTTCAATACCCGTAATTCAATTCCTTATATTTTGTAGGTCATCAAATGGTAGTATTAACATTCTAGTGTAATAAAAAAAAACTGTCTGAATGTCTTCGTATACCGTTAAAAAAATTTAAACAAGCCCTTCGAAATAATGGATGAATCCACTATCTATCTACTCTTTGCTCTGCGTTTTGTCCTACGAGATAGTAGGTACATAGTAGCAACATCTTCCACGTTTCATGAGAGAGTTTCTTCAGTGACTTCGTGGAAGTGAAACATGATTAACTTTATATATAAAGTTATTAATCTTCCACGTTCATTTTTGTCGAGTATAGAATAACGACTACGATGAATTCTCGGAGACCAGTCGGCTGGCAGCTTATAACTGGCTGCGCAATATTTTGGCTGGCGCAACCTGGCTGCCTAGTGCGTCCCTACCCTAAGCCTTTATGTCTAATCTTACTTTTGAAGTGAAATGTGGATGTAGATCTTCTACTTGCACTCAATAGACATGCACGTTTTTCTTCTTCCAGACATCTGGCCACCCTACTTGATTGTGTAGAATTAACTTTTCATTTGCGAAGATTAGCTTATAAATTAACCAACAGCAATCTTGAACCCTTTTGTCACTATAGTGGCACTAGCTCCTGAAGGTTTTGTAACTTTTTCTGCATTGACCTATTATTGTCTTTTAATGTAGCGTTTCGGTAAATGTAACCAATATGGCCGTAGTCTGAGGTTTACTGAATTAAACGTTTTTAAACGTATTGTTGTTATTATTATTTTTGTGTTTCAGGATTAAAGGACGAAAGAATTAGTATTAAGACAGAAGGTGACGAAGAACCAAAAGTGATAGACGTGAACCTGGCATCTCCTGATGATACAGACAAGGGTGGTCTCCTGCACCAGTGCAAAATATGCTTCCAACCTTTCTGGACGAGTCTTACCCTTAAGTGTCACATGAAAACTCATACAAAAGAAAAGTCTTTCCAGTGCAAAGTCTGTTCAAAAGTCTTCAGCCGACAGTCTACCTTGAATCGCCATCAAATCCAACACTCAGGACAACACGAATGCGAGAACTGTCCAAAAAATTTCGCCAGGAAAGCTCGTTTGATAGCCCATAATAAAATGCACATAGGAACGAAACCTTACGAGTGCGAGATCTGTTTAAAACGTTTCACTAGAAAATCTCATCTAAAAACCCATACTATGATGCACACAAGGGAGACGGTTTTCCAGTGCGATATTTGTGAGAAATCCTTCTTGCAAAAAGGTGGATTAACTCTACATATAATGAATAATATGTGTATGCATATTAAACCGTACAAGTGTGTGTTCTGCTCTAAAAGGTTCAAAAACTCGTTTTATCTATCGAAACATGCAAAAATACATGGCGGAGAGCAACATTACCAGTGTCCACTGTGTTTGAAGCGGTTCACACAAAGTAGCGATTTGTCGGCGCATTTGAGTGTGCATACGGGGGAGAAGACTTATGAGTGTGAGGTGTGTTTGCAAGAGTTCCCGGAAGAAGTTGCCCTGATGGTGCATAAAAAGACACATGCTAGTGTTCAGTGTCCGATGTGTTTAAGGATGTTCCCTAATGATGGTGATTTGAAGCGGCATTTGAAAACTCATCCATTGTATAATTTTACGACGACGACTGCATGTCTGCCTGTTTGCCCACCCTTACCTCAATAATATTTTAGTCTGAATTCTTTAATGTTGACGTTTGGGGGGTGTGTTATGCCAACCTATAGAAAATTAGGAGATAACCGCCTGTCTTACCAGTCTCTTAAAGGTGACACTTAATAAATACAGTTCATAAGTTTATCATAGGGGAAACAACCTCATTTTCGTCTCCAAAAATGACAAGTCCGTTAATTAGTTTATAGCTGCCACTCTTGCAAATAATTATTACAATATTACTCCCTCACATAAAACAAACAGAAGTAGACAGGCAAATAAATATGCAGCGTTGCATTTTTTAATTTTTTAATAATCACCCAGATTAAATAATGTACCAGCCAAAAAAAGACAGGGGCCGATGTCGGGGTTAGATCTGCTGTGATTGTTGTTGAAACTCAGAAGCGCCGCGCACTTATTTATAATCTCCAACTTCATATCACTGATTGTCTATTGCCTTTGGTGCTGCATTCTTTCGTTCTTAAATTGTTTTGCCAGTGCTATTCTAAACTTCTTTGGGTCCATTGCGTTTTTCATTTCCCTGGGAAGTCTGTTATACTCAGGTATTACGTCGAACATAGATTTCACTTGCGATCCGATGACACTCACATCACTCCAACGCCTTGTTCTATAATTGTGAACGTCATGCCCCCGCTGAAGAACTTGTAAGTAGTCCGGGACCATTCTCTTCTCCACCTTATATATAAATGTTAAGGCGTTAATCTTAATACTCTCATCCACTGTTATCCAGTCTAACTCATCTAACATGGTACTAATGTGGGTGTCCCATTTCGCCTTCAGTATCACTCGCATCGCCTGATTCATAATTTTCTGTGGTCTGTCGCGTATTTCCTGTGTTGAAAAGAACCATAGAATTCCACAGTAGTCCATGTGGGGTCTAATCAGAGCCGTAAAGACGAGTTTTTTCGTTTCCCTCGGTAGGCACTACCGAAGCCTTCTGAATAGCGACATTCTCTGCTTCATCTTCCTGTATACTGCCTTAAATTGTGATTTTAGGTTCAACGAACTGTCAGTCCACACTACTAGATATTTGATTTTATCAACTGCTTCGAGCTTCATCCCTCCCATTGTCACATCATTTAGCACTTGATCTGATTTTACGTTTATCATTAATACTTTCGTCTTACTAATGTTAACCACTAGGTTCCTGACCGAAAGCCATCCAAAAATTCTATCCAGCTCATTATTTAGTTTTTGAATCATTTCGTGCACATTGCCACCTATAATATAAATTAAGGCGTCATCACCTAACAATTGGATACTTTATTGAACCTGCCAACCCTGGGAGTCTTCATTGAAGCACAGGCCAGGATGGGCGCCTATAGATTGGAGCTGGAAGGCTGCTGGAGAAGCAAAAGGTCAGGCCACTCCAATATTACTAAAAGCATATCGGAAGACACGCTTTTAATGCCGTCAGACCGAATGACACCCCTGCTCTCATTCAGCAAACCATTTAACACTAGAATTCCAGCTAGAAAAGAATGGAATGCTGAAGAACATCAAACAGGGGACAATGACCTAGTCTGGTATACAGATGGGTCGAAAATGGAAAATGGGGCTGGAGGAGGAGTCTATGGGGAAACTGTAGACAAATCCATAGTCCTAAGCCTCGGCAAATATGCTACAGTCTTTCAGGCTGAGGTAGGGGCCATTATAAAATGCCTAGAGGAGTGTATGGAAATGGAAAGCAAGGGCAAAACCATTATTATCTATACAGACTCGCAGGCAGCGATTAAGGCTGTGGAGGCTATAAAGATCACATCAAAAATGGTGTGGCACTGCATCAACCTCCTAATAAAGGTGTGTCGGGAAAACTCAGTCTCGCTGATTTGGGTCCCGGCTCACTCGAACTTTGATGGGAATGAAAGAGCCGACGAGCTGGCTCGAAAAGGTGCAGAAACGCCATTCATTGGTGCAGAACCTAAGTATGGGATGGCTTATTGCCAGGCCCGTACTTCTGTACAAAAATGGGTGCAGAGAAAAACTGCAGAGGAATGGAAGAAAGTCCCGGAAAGCAGATTTGCTAAGAAGGTTATTCCGGGTCCTAGTAAAAAGCTCACCGATCAGCTTCTCTCTTTAAGTAGAGAGCAAGCTAGAAGGGTGGTTGGCACGCTTACGGGCCACGGCCACTTCAACAAACACATGCATAGGGTTGGCGTGAAAAACGACAGTAGATGCAGACTGTGTGAAGTTGAAGAAGAAACAGCTGAACACATTCTCTTTGAATGTGAAGCGCTGGGAAAAACTCGTTACCAAACTCTTGGCCACCCTAGGTCTGAAGAGGAAACCATCCGATCTAATCCCATCACAAAAACACTAGAATTTATCAAAAAGACTGGTGTTATAAGATGGGCGTAGACGGCAAACGTGGAAGCAAAAGACCTTCTAGGTCGACGCTTATAGCAACTCAAACGAGTAGGCCCCACGAAGGTAAAAAAAAAAAAAAAAAAAAAAAAAACAATTGGATGTTAAAACTTCTGGCTAGCTTTGGTAGGAAATTTATAAACAGAATGAAGAGAATTCCTCCTAGTTTACTACCCTGTGGTACACCGAATTCCACCCTCCTTACTATATAAAATATGCCGTCTCTATATTTCACTCTCTCGAACACTTTCACTAGTTGCTGCCTGTCCACTGTTTCAAATGCTCAATGCTCGTTTCAAATCTAAAAACACAGCAATAAATACTTTGTTCCTCTTTTTTTCCATTCTCCACCTATCCAAGACATATTGCAGCACGTTTTCCGTGGAATGTTTCTCCCTGAGACCAGACTGGTAGCATGATAATAGTTTGTTGTTCTCCATGTGTGCTTTCAGTTCATCAATGTATACAGTCTCTACCACTTTTTTGAGCGCTGGCAGCACGTTCACAGGACGAAACTCTTCCGGCTTGGACGCCCCCCTAACCTTCGGAATATGGGTTATAATCGATGATTTTCATTAATATATGCTTCGGCTAGTTTGAATGTATTATCTTCCACTTCAGTCCAGCATTCCTTAAGAGTTCTTCCGTTTGGCTCAACAGACCCACCGTTCTTGAAAGTGGCTACTATTTTATTTAACTTTTGTTTTGACGGTACCTGTATGTCCATTAGTATCCTCTTGGGCTGCCCTTCCTCCTCATCAAAAACATTCACGCTTTTCACATTTGCATTTATCAGCTGTTCTATACTCTCGATATAGTACTTGTTTACCTCATCCCCACGCTCTGCATCAATCGTCACCTCAGCCTTACTAATATTCAATATTGACTTTAGTTCCCTCCACAGTTTCTTCTGATCCTTACCACATTGTTCTATTTTATTGAGGTAATACTGGTTTTTACTGTTTCTCAGTGACATTGTAAACGTATTCCTTGCTCTTTTAAACTCTGACCACGTTTCATCCATTGTAAATCTATTGCACCTTCTTCTGCTTTCCTCAAACACCCTCTTCATGTAACGGAACTTCTTAAACAAGTTTACTTTAGCTCGCCTTGCTTCTTGAACCTATCTAGTAAAAAATGGACAGTATCTATTCCTTCTTATTTTAACACTGGGTAGGGTTGCATAACGTATCACGCTTTAAATTTTTTCGTGCAGTTGTTCATATATTTCATTACACCCATTTCCCTCGACCATGAAGCCCGTCAACGCCTTCTTTACTCTCCGCTAATTGACTTCGCCAGGTATTACCAGTGTGTCCTGCTTCTGCTCACCAGTTATCCTCCCCTTCCGTAAGAAGATAGCTATAACGACGTGGTCCGCTATGAATGCTTCCGTATCTAACGTGCACTCGACGTCACTTTCATTGTTCGTATATACGTGGTCTATCAATTATTTGTAATTCTCGTATCACCTTTGACTATCTGCTTCACTTCCTCTTCACGTATTACCTCTAGCAGCTCTCTCCCTTATAAGTATAAATACTTCGTATTCGACCCATCGTTGAGGTTTATGTTGGCGTCGGCACATAACACAATGCTATACTCCTTCTTCACTTTATCCAACCTGGTTAGCCATTCTTTCATTGCCGCAACAAAATCCCTTTCCTTACCACTCGGCGATCGGTAGAACACTCCCGCTACTACGCTCAGTTTCAAGCTCTCAGTTTTTACAATTATACCCCATATCCACAAGTCATTAAAATTTCCTTTTTTATGTTCATTTTATGATAAAGTATTACTCCTCCCGTGCTCTTAGTGTGTGACACCATGTTGATAGCATTGTATCCGATCTCACCCAAATCAAATAATTTTTCTTCTGACACATCTGCAATACTGAGTGTGTTTCGGCTAATAGTACAAAACTTGGCTCATTATATTTCCTAATTAATTGCTTCAGTTCATCCAAGTCCTTCGTGTTCATACCTTGAATATTCATATACAGTATGTAGGATATCACACGGATGGGTGAAAATATGGGCAAAACATTTAATCAAAGGTTCTGCAAAGAATTAGCATTATATATTTTTTTTTTTGTAAAATAGAGCCCCAACCTCGCTCTATGAAATGGTGGCAACCGACCTGATTTGGAATACCTAGGATGGTTTCAAGTACCGAAGTCACCTCCCGAAAACCTGAACGGAAGGAATAAGAGTCTGCCCAAGGGCAATGGACTCTTGTCTGGATAGAATAGCCTGAATGTAAGTGTAAGCCGAACAGGGAGAAGGAAAAGACAACTAGGGCAAAAAACCTTCTCGTGTGTCTGAATGGTTTTGTGTGATTACCGGATTAATTTACATAGGAAGAAAGATAGAAGATAGTAAGGAGACAGGAAAGATTTCTGTCTTAAAACTAAGATGTGCAGTAGAGTGACCTCAGTAGTGCGTGAGAAATTGCTCGGGACGCAGCTTATCTTTTCAACCCGAACCCTCAGCACCACGAAGTGCGCAAGAAGTGAGTGTCGTGTGGTGATCTGTAAGAAAACACAATAAATTAAGTATGTGTAGCCGCTGCGGGTGCCACTGGACAGTGGGACCTTCGACTAGTCCCCGGCCAACAAGGGCCAGATCGGTCTCTAGAAACCACACCGCCAGCAGCTCGAAGGGCCACAAATAAGGGTCTGAAACGGAAGGTTATATTAGTAAGAAAGGTCGCGGAACAGGATTCATGGGATGGGGTCTTGTGAAATCCTAAGTAGATGGGGGCCACCTTGCGACACTGGTCCAGTCTGTACTGAGTACACGAGCGCGAATTACGCAAGGGGCATCCCATGACTAGGATGTGTGGGTCTGCGAGTCTTGTGTGGTGGAGTGTTGTTTGCTGCGGCTGTTACGTTGTAGCATTGGTGGATGGTCTGGCGATGGTTAGGAAGTCCTCAAGGAAGTCTGCTGGCATCTGGTGTTTCCTGGCTGCTCGGGGATAAGATCCGAGAGCGTTGATGATCGGATAGTGGGACTTCCAAGCCGATTGGTAGAATGTCTTGGCGGCTGCTGTCACGATGTCTCGTAGGCTAGGAATCTGTAGTTCTTGAATGACTCTGGCTGTGGATACCCATGGTGGAGGTCGGATAGTCTTGCGTAGCACGAGGTTCTGTAGTCGTTGCAGCTTGTTGTATCGGTGTTGATCCATACCGCCCCAGACAGAGCAGCCATATGTGTAAACAGGTCGCAGCAGCATGTTAAAAATGATCAAGCCATTCCTGGTGGACAGAGGAGATTTTCGTTGTAGTAGGGGTTTAAGCTTGGTTAGTCCAGCTCTAGTCTTAACATCTTCTCAGTACTTTCCTCTGATTCGGTTCGGATCGGGTCCGCCGACAACTCTTCTACTTCCTCGAATCGCGCGACCCCCGCGATCTCGTCGTCTGCGTCCTGTTCGGGAATGGCGGTCACGTGCGCGACCACGTTCCCCTCCGATTGCGCCCGGGCAACCGGACCCTGAAGAACCCACCCAAGATTCGATTGTTGTAAGCACGGTGAGTCGTGGACCCTCGCGGTTTCGGGTTATAGGATTTCGGGTAGGATGTTAGCACCTGACAAAATATCATTTTGCCAGGTACACCATACGATGGCGGATCTGCGGGGGGGGGGGGGGGGAGGCACGTAAATGAGCCCCCTCTTCCTAATCCTCTGCGGATAGAGGTATAGGCTGGGAGAGTCGTCGAATACTCACCAGTTCTGTTTAGCCTCTACATTCAGTGTGCAATAGAGGAAATGAGAGACGAGCTGGAAGGCACAAGAGGTATAAAAATGCTTGGCGTAAAAATAGACATGGTCAGATATGCGGACGATATTGCTTTGCTGGCGGAAAGTGAGGAAGAGCTTAGAGAGGCTCTAAACGCCATGGAGAACGTTCTTCTAACATACAACATGAAGATAAATAAATCCAAAACCAAAGTGATAGTAGTAAGCACTGACGAGACAAAGAGCACAAACATACAACTGAATGGCACGCCACTCAGCAATATTAAAACCTTCACATACCTAGGTAGCAAAATTACCTCTGACGGCAGGTCAATCCAAGAGATTGAGTATAGATTGCACCAGGCAAGAGTCGCTTTCAATAAAAAGTCGAACATTTTTCAGTCTAACAATATAAATATCAGACTCAGGAAAACAATGCTTAAGTCTTTTGTGTGGAGCATTCTACTATACGGATGTGAAACATGGTGCATAAGAGAAAAATATGTCAAGAAAATAGAAGCTTTCGAAATGTGGTGTTATCGCCGCATTTTGAGAATACCTTGGCAAGACCATGTAACTAATGAGGAAGTCCTAACCCAAATAAATGAAAAAAGAACCCTTATTGCATCCATATCCACTAGGAGGGCACGCTGGATTGGACACCTGCTTCGGCAGTCATGGTAAGCTGCGTCATTGAGGGGACCATGGAAGGCGTAAATCGACGGGGACGGCCACGAAACGAATATCTCCAACAAGTTAAACATGATTTGGGGATAACGTCCTATGTGGAACTGAAGAGTACATGTCCAAATCGCGGAGACTGGAGACATCGCTGCAATATGTTGCTGCCAACCGGCCATCATCCGGCTGTAACTTCAAGAAGAAGAGTATTATTAACAATGAACTTCTAATATGATATTAATCATGTCTTATTTTAAATAATATGAGTTTTGAATGCCGTAATACATTTGGAGAATTAATAAGTTTACTGCTTACTAGCTAATTTGGCGAGTTAGCTATTTGGTGACGCCCACCCAGTACTTTCTTGCACTCTTCCAAGAAATGTCATCCTTTATGAATAGATTTTTTACGAGGGCTGATGGGAGGAAAATGAATGGAGATGTAACAAGGATGTAGTATGTTGTATGTTCAAAGCTTCTTTGTTCACCACAACTTACTACAACCACCAAGAGTCGCAGGCATCCGTGTTCCGCAAGTATAACGCTCTGTTACCAGACGCCATAAAACAGGAACCTACAGCTAATGCATTCAAGAAAGCATTAGGCTTTTACTACAACGAAGATTGTACAATCTGAATGAACCGTAAAGCTATAGGCTACCTGTATTTACTTATTTAAATTTTTATGTATTAGGACGCAAGATGACTGTGCTCAATATTTGATTATTATTGTTATAATAATTAATAAGATGTAAGTTTGTAACAAAGATGGGCAAATACACTATGATTGATTGATTAAGATTGATAACGCTGCCCTTGACTCCAGCTGTCTCCTAGCTCATTTACATGTAGTTGCAGACTCTTACCCTTCATTGCATTATATTGAATTTTATTACTGTTTGTTTTAACCACCACGAGTAAATAATACGAAATTTTGAACTTTTTACATTTGGCGCCAGAAAACTTTGCAGTATAAAATTAATAGTATAATGTTGGCAGTTTTGACGTTTTGTATTAAAAATTTAAAAGCAAATGGCGGTTGCCGAATAACAACATCTGATTGCTATCATTTTTATTTATACTAATTTATAATTTATTCCGATTAAAAATGTTGTTATCGTCTTTAAGGAATTCTCGGACACATTCCCAGGTATCTATCAGATAAATTTAATCAATGGACAAGATGTGTATTTGAAGCTAATAAGCTACGATCACTAAAAATTAACAATGTCATTGACGTAGGCCTGCATCACATTTTTTTTTCTTTGTTGATTATCTAACCATTTACATGATAACCATCAAAGAAGGCAAAGGTTAACCATGTGCCTTGAATGAGATTCAACAAAGGGATGAGTTGATTCTATAGCCAATTCAACTTACTCATATCATCCTTCCAAATTAACTTTTTAGGCTAGAAACAGATGTATCAAACAAATGTTAGATACATTAGGTGTCTGTATGAGGCGTACACCCCATTTCTGTTCACGGCGAGGCTACAGATTGCAACAGCGCAGTAGAAATATTTTGTCACTGGCGCATCTTAATCGAAACCTGTAAGATTAGGCGTTCGCAAGCCTCAACAGTTCCGTAGTGGAATAAAACCTGAACCTTGAGAGCTAAAATGAAACGGGGAAAAAATTAGATAGATTTTCGCCATGTACGGGGGACATAATATAATTAGGGGGGACAGCTCCACTACAATCAAGGCGGCTTACACACGAATGGATGTCTTGACAATTTAATTTCAATTACTTTATGTACTGATATTCTCCAGTACTATCTCTTAGCTGGAATATAATTATAAAAAGTAGACTGTAGGTTTATACTGGAGACTTTCTCCAATATTTAAATTCTCGGTCGGAAGGGAACGAAGGGTATTACAGGGGGAGAGGGCGTCCAACGTGGATGTTTCAAAATACTTGTTTTTCCAGGTAACACAACTAGCTAAAAGACTACAAAGCACTCTAGTTATTGCCGAGCACAACAACGAAAAATTAACGCCCATTACTTTGAACACGATAGCAGCAGCAAAGGCCATCGGTGGTGACATTGTTGTTCTTGTAGCCGGCACTAAAGTTGCCGGAGTCGCCGATGAACTCATCAAGGCGGAAGGCGTGAAGAAAGTTCTGGTAGCTGAACACGCCGCCTTCAATGGGCAGCTTCCCGAAGCCCTAACGCCGCTCATTGTCGAGAGTCAGAAACAGTTCAGTTTCACGCACATTTTAGCAGGCGCCTCTGCATTTGGAAAGAACTTGCTGCCGAGAGTTGCTGCTAAGCTGGATGTCTCTCCCATTTCGGATATAACTGGAGTAAAAGGCCCGGATACATTTGTTAGGACTATTTACGCAGGTTAGTAGTTTAGTTTCGATAGACGGATATATCCAAGGAAGAAATGCAGTAACCAGAATAAGGACGATCTCAGGAGAGTGGGACCAGAGAAATTGATGAATAATCAGAAGTAAAGAGACAGAAGGGTTCACGTATCGCACCCGTGCAACTGCTGCTGATTGTAGATTATGATGAAGAAAAAGAGGCAGATATATTCGTCATTGGATTGGTAGTCCTGTTGGGCTCTGAATTAGTCAGGTTTGTAGAGATCTGGACTATATATTATAAGGGACGGTTCGAGACGCGACATAATAGGTAATATTGGGTACAGCCGGCCCTAACGAGTAATTTGACTCAACGGTAGGGAAAAACGCGGCTGCCGGAGGCATCCCAAATAATGCAGTGGCAATGAAAAAAGCTGTTTCCAGGCCTAGAATCTCGGTAAATTGTCGTTTTTTTCCTTGATTTTATACACATTATTTTGGTTTTGTGTCATTTAAATAAATCATTGCCTAAAAATATACGAGTAGTTACTGTATAGCATCATTTGCCTGAATCCGTAGCGTGAGCTTCCTCCACTCCCTTCTGTCTGTCCACTTTATTCAACTCATCCTCTGTTACTCTTTTGAGATCGTCCTCAATCTGGTCTTGGTATCTGTTCCTCTTCTTTGCATTCCCCTATTTCGTCTTCCAGGCATTTCCTGTTATCCGCTCACTGTACGTGTCCGAAACATTGTAGTCGCCTTCTCGCTATCTTCTCCACTTCTCTAACAGAAATCATCATCAGAATCCTTCTATCTCTAGCACTTGTGTACCCCATTGTGTCATCAGTTTCTTATATTACGAACAGAAGAAGAAAAGTAGAATTTATTACAATTTATTGTTATTTACAGGAAATGCGACACTAACGCTGAAAGCCAAGGACCCCATCAAAGTAATCACTGTGCGTGGAACAAGTTTCAAGGCAGTAGCAGTTTCTGGCGGTAGCGCGGAGAAAGCAGCAGCACCCAGTGGTGACTTCTCGCCGAAAGGTGCTGTCTTCAACGGGCAGGAGATCGCCAAAAACGACCGACCCGAGCTGACATCAGCGAAGATAGTAGTGAGTGGCGGGCGTGGCCTAAAGTCGGCCGAGAACTTCAAGCTGATGTATGATCTTGCCGATAAGCTGGGCGCTGCTGTAGGCGCGTCCCGAGCAGCTGTGGACGCTGGCTATTGTCCGAATGACTTACAGGTTGGACAGACCGGCAAGATTGTTGCTCCAGTAAGTAGGCTATTTCATTGATGTATATTAGTCGACATAATTGTGGTGATTTAATAGAAGACCCTGCCTCGGACAACCAGTAAGTGCGACAGTAACCGCAACTTATAGATTCCCACGCACCCGCCCCTTAAGTTGAACTAGCTACAGTACTTAGAGTTTTCTTTCTTTGGCCAAAAGAGTTCTTTTGAATGGTTTCACGTATTTTCACGTTTATTTCTGAGCCTTATTACGTTGTATTGATCCTGTTTTGGTTGGTCTATACGTTAATCCCCTCTCCAAGGGGATGCTTTTGTGACGCCCTATGCTTTACCATAAAATGAGATTTTTTTTCTCGCTCAAAAGGCATTCCGCAATAATGGATAGTTTAAATAAATAAATGACTTTCTGTTCTATTGGAGTTAGGGCGATAAACTCCTCTCTTACGCTCAACTAGGAAAGCCCGGGACCGCCTGATTTATATGCCTTCCGAAGCATGACGAGAAAATGTAGCAAGTGTGGTGGTCGAACCATGAACTTTTCGGGCGAAATTCAAAGTCCGTACCAATACTCTACACGTCCTGACTTGTGTTTCTGGTGCTGTCTCTTCAATCTTTTGCTATTTTCAGGAACTGTACGTCGCGGTGGGGATTTCTGGTGCCATCCAACATTTGGCGGGCATGAAGGACGCCAAAACGATCGTGTGCATCAACAAGGACCCGGACGCGCCCATATTCCAAGTGTCGGACTACGGTTTGGTCGAGGACCTCTTTAAGGCCGTACCAGAAATAATACAGAAGATTAAGTAACGTGGCAGCAGCCTACCTTTTTGTTGCCCGCCTAAACTTATGAGCGTTATTACAGAATATGTGCAAGGTAAGGTTGGTATCTATTGTAAGTAGTTCTGGAACTCCCGCCGAAATTGTTTGGGACAACCTGCCACGTCTTTTCAATGGCTGGTCAGGTGGCCTCTTGAAATTAAATAATAAAATTTTGGCCGGAAGCGAATGCCCCATCTCTCCTATATATAGGACTCTAGATTCAACTTTCTGCAGCTTTAAATAAATAAATAAAATGAATAAGGACTTTTTATTGTTTCTATTACTAAGTCAACCTAGCGGAGTTAGGGCTATAAAGCCCTCTCTTACACTCAACTAGGAAAGCCCGGGACTGCCTGCCTTACATGCCCTCCGAAGCATGGCATGGCATGGTGGTGGCAGCCACCCTTCCTACGTCGGGTCTCACCACTGCTTGGAAAGTGTTTGTAGGAACTGGACTGGACGTACTGTCATCTACCAATCTGGGTGCGATGTAGAGTAGTGCTACGGGCTTTTCGTACTTTCACCTGAAACGTTGTTGGTTCGAGTCCCCCACTGGCTGCATTTTCCGGCCATGCCTCGGAGGGTATGTGCAGTAGGCGGTCCCCGACCTTCCTAGTTGAGTGTAAGAGAAGACTTTATCGCTATACCGCCGCTAGATTGGTTTAGTAATAGAACAACAGGTCATTACCGTATTTATTCTCACTGAAAATGCTCCAATTTTTATTTGAAAGTAATATAGGCTAATATATATAAAGCTAATACCCAGTAGGCTTCATACTACAGTAGAACTAGGAAATCGCAAAAACCCATAGTCAATTTCTATTATTTAACGTACTGTATAGGCCAATTGTAAATGAATCAAAAGTTTAGGCAGTGTTTCGAATTTACATGTTATTGTTCTTTTAAATAAAAAATTTCATATTTTTTATGTAATCCATTTTATTTTTCTTCCCTGCTCTATTTTAGTAAATAACATTCACTATCAACACTTCTTCAAGTTCGTTAGTAGGTGATAGGGCAGATGGGGGTAAAGACCTGGACTTTTCAGGCGAACGCACTTCAAACAAATTCTATAAATTTCTTATCCAATAATCTTACTATACCATTATATAAGTCCGTTGCATCTTGGCTCAGTTATAATCTTCATCACTCAACGGTAAATTGAACTATATAATAGAAATACAAAATATATTATTCTTTCTTGGCCCGATATTTTTCCCACTCTCGAAACCGGATTTGACAAGGCGATACGTTTCGCCGCTTGAATATACATGTAAGGAGCAGTAACGTGGTGTCATATAAGAAAACCCGCCCTTCACGAGCCAATTTAGTATTGTAATTTGTAATGGTGGGGATTTTCAAACTGTAATAATAACTTGTCTGTCATCATGAAGGCCATGTGTTGTGCATCAATCAAATTTTTGCCTTTAGTGTTCTATAATCTTGTTACTGTCATGTTTACATCCGATTGTATTTCCGTGTACGCCCAACATGTACTCTGATAAGAGAAAGCTTACCTATGACTTTTGCCACCCCTGGATCACCAAAAAATGGTTGGTTTATATTTTTCCTTTAAGTTAATACTTTAGGTATAACGATTGGATCCGTTAAATTGGTAAACGATCATTTCAGACATTTCATTATATTGTTTTTGTTTTTCTAATTTGCATTATAATTTTGGCATGAATTTGATAATTCGGTAAATTTCTGTCGCCTACCAGTTTCACGAAAAAACCCCTTTACCAAAACTTAATAATTCCTCGTAGTCTTCTTCTTCTTCTGGCTCTACAGCTCTTGATGAGCTTTGGCCTTCCTCCTAGTGCTATGCTTGAAATAGCCCCCAGCCAATTAAAGAGCCCAAATCTTTATAGAATAACTTAAGTATTACAATTTGAGTTATATGGTAGGTGCTAGTTGGTACTTTGCCTCCGAGATTCTAACCACTCTTCCTATTAGCCTTCTATAGTTAATATTGCTTTCATGGCATATTATCTGCATTGACTCTTACCAGAACTTGTAGTCATGCTTACACCTTCAACATTGTTTCGATGGCATACGCTTGTCTCAACTTGTTCATTATCGCTTGTAGTCGGTGTAGGTGGACATCAAGAACGTGTACCAGTTTGCCATGCGGGAAACATTATTAATTATGTCCGAAAAATTCATGGGGTCGTTGGCATAAGACAGGGACCATTGGGCCACTTTATAATTTTTATTTAAGGACTTTTTATTGATGCCGGCCTACTTGTAGTGTGGCCCATTGAGTCTTGCCCTTCCAACGACCCCATCAGTTTTTGGACAATATTGGTATTATTTGCGAATGAATTTCTATCCATAAGCAAACACTTCTCGATGTCAACCCACACTGACTACAAGTGCCAATGGGCAAGCTCAGATATGCTTACCATTGACATTGTAACAGGTGTTAGTTTGGGCCGCTATATGTAGGCCTAGGACACTAAAAGTCCTTGAGAACATTATTATAATTATTATTATCTCCGTTTGTAGTAATTCTGGGTTCCCCCTATTAAAAAAAAACCAAACCAATTAAATTTTTTTCATTTATATTCAGTTAAAAAAAGAGCGGTAACAATAAATAGTTGTAGGATTTGACTATAACAATTGAGGGCAACTACACACGTCGTCAGCGGAAAATTTATTTGGCAATGATGGTGTTGTAGCCGGCGTAGCCAAGGGGAGCTCCGTAGCCATAAATGCCATGTCCATAGCCGTAAGCGAGGGGGGAGGCATAAGAGGCGGCAAGAGGGGCAGCATAAGAGGTGGCAATGGGCGCGGCGATGGGAGTAGCAACGGGAGTGGCAGTGTAAGAGACTCCGACGGGGCGGACGACGTTCTGGACGACGGGGCTGATGGCGGCGTAGGCATGGCCTTCAACGGTGCTGTAGGCAAAGTTGCCGCCTAGACGATCGCTCTTGATGATGGCACTGTCGAAGCTGGGGGTGCGGACGAGGGTGGTGGCTGGGGCGAGGAGACCAGCGTTAGCGACGGCCACGAGGGCAAAGAGAACAGCTACGACCTGCAATAAAATAAATTCATTAAGTGACAATCTTCAAGGTAGCTGAGCTTTTGAGTAATGCCTTATGGTCGCAGAGGCGAAGACGCGAAAGTCCCTCATCTGTATCGCCTCGTGGTGAAAATAGAAACACATAAAGGGGACTGATTCCGACTGAACCGAGTTTGAGTCGGGATAAGAGAATAACACTGTCTTTTCTGTGCAGCGCACTCTTCTGAGAACTCAATGAAGAGTCAACGGTATAAGAATGCAGAAGGCAACGGGAAACCACTGCATTACGATTCCCTAGCATAGGCATCATGACTGCAATCGCGAAGATAATCGCCAATCTTCGATAGAAGAAGAAGGAGACTATCGGAAACTACAGTCTGTTTTTATTTTATTTTAATAAAATTAAATTTTTATATAAATAAATGAGACTTCATAAAGCAGAAGAAACGATCCTCTATCCAAAGCACAAGGGAAATTGGAATTCTTCAAAGGTTTGTCCGAATTGGCATAATGAACCGAACAAAAATAATAATATTAAAGTTGTATATGGGTTAATTAGCTATTGGGTGGGCCGAATAGCCCAAAATTCGCCCATATTGAAAATAGGGTCAACTTTCTTTCTTCTACATACTGTATATACCTGTGACCGCACACTATAGCAGTGAAACTTCGTCAATCAATTGAAGGGCCCGATGGAAGAAGGTGTTATATTACTCGTATATCCCACCCGTTCTCATATATTTGAAGGGTAGATTATGTAAATTGCTGTAACTTATATTTATTTGTGATGGTAATAAATTATTGAATTAATTGAATTGACAAATTCTATTGAAGAAGGCGGTTGTAAGCAGTCTGAAGTACACCCCTCCCGTCAAAATTAAGTTAGACCACATCAGAAAACATGATACCGAGATTTCATTATTTCGCCTTTTTTATCTTTATGCCCCAGAATTAAACTATCAAGGGGAAAGTGACCTAGTGGGATTTAGTAAAACTAACGACTACATTGTAATATGTCAATTAAAAAATAATAGCTGGAGCCCTTTTTGAGAACTAATTATTTAGCTTTTTTTTTAGTGTTTGGGGGAGCCCAAAACATAAAATCTCGAGATGTGATATTTCTGAACCTACATGCCGAATTTACTCGAAATTCAATGATTAGTTTGTCCATAGTTTGCGTCATACAGAAAGGGTAGCGATCCTGATTTCTGAACCCTCCCATAAGAAGTTAGGCTTCAAGAATTGTGGGCATATGAGGCGCAACCTGACCCTAGCAGAAAAATAGAAGTGTTTGTCCTGGTCTACAACCTTTGTCGAGTTTCGGCCTTGTACACATAGTATAGTTAAAGCTATCGTCCATTATTAGCTTAACTAGCTAAAATTAATTTTCAAATAATTTTCAAATCTTACCTGCATGTTTAGAGAATCGTCCAATGCGGCTTGCAAACAGACAATGATGCCCACCACCTGATGCCTCGACAGTTTTATACTAAAAATTATCGAAAAGCTCTCCACAGCCTGCAGCGGGCATACGCTAAACATAGGCTCTCGTTTCTCCCTGATCTTGATCCTGAATCCTTCCAAGGAACGACCTTCAAGGTCATTACCAAAGTGGACGTCAGGTCGTCCGGGACGGGCGTGGTCCCTTTATGGGAATACAAGTGTTGCCGCGTAAGTGGTCGTGTGTAGCGTTATGGACTTGTGAGTGTGGCACGTAAGTGTTATTATCCTGGACTGGACACACCTACCTAGCTACAACGTAGGTCGCTGCGATTCCGTGTTTGCTTCAGAATCCGCTTACGTATTTTTATTTTATTTTTATTTTCTCATTCATTCAGTTAATCAGTTCTATTGTAATAGGCTACTCCATTGCAGTAGGAGAAGTTGGAGGGGGTGGTCCGGGTTTTCGTCGTGGAATGGGGGGTCCATTTCAATCTTGATTTATTTACCCAATAGTAATAGAAAGATTAAAATGATTCAAATCTCATTCTAATACCGTGACAAAAAATTACCCCTATTATGGTATGTTCATTTATTTTATTTCATATTACTAATACAGAAATTACTGCTCCATTTTAGGGAGATTCATCTACCTATTGAGATGGCGACCAATGTTCGACTTTCGGAAAATTTCCTCACAGCTTTTCATTTCATGACCCCCTGAGCCTACAACCACCCTCCGTTGAAAATGTATGTATGTATTTAAGTATACTCTAACTTCCGTAAATATTGGCCGATTTTGATGAAACTTGGCACAAAAATTGATCATACAAATGTCTTGGTCGAGTTCGTTAACCAGGTGGATTCACTGTTTAGTTACAAGATGGTGGCCGATTGAAACCTTACATAATTCATATCTCAGTTATTATTGGTCGCAGAGGCATGAATTAAAATCTAATTGAAAGCCCGTACTATTATCTACGATAATGGTAATCAACACTTTTTAGGACAAACCAACCATTTCAAGATGACGTCCAGTCAAAGTGAAAATAATTTAAGTATAAAAGTTCATAGTCGTCATTGTTTGGAACACAAGAGTGTTTTGTGTGTTGATGTTGTGGCGGGAAAATAATGAAGTATTTTTTATTTTTTATTACTTACATAGCGTAGGTAGCAGGGTCTGCGGAATCTTCCTAGGCCTACACCTTATCGGCCAGAGCCGAAAGGGATTTTTTTTAAAGTAAACATGTACTGATTACTGCATCAACACTATTTTATCCTTCTCTTAACACATTGACTGCCAGTCCAAATTATCAAAATTCTGGAAGAGCTCAATGCCCGACATTTTTGGCGGACAGCATTTTTTTTCGTAGGAGACCGCGTATACCTCACTAAAAGCCGAAAAGGTTGCGTCCACCAATTTTGTTGGATATTACAGTGTTTAGCTTACGTTATCTAAAAAGAGCGGACCACAATGAATAATGCGGGGTTTTTGGATCGAAATGGCGACTTTCCCAGCATGACCACCTTAACATGGGTGGCGCGCATTGAAAATGTTCTGTCCGCTAAAATTGGCGGACACGGCAGTCAATATGTGTTAAATGTTTCCCTATCTATAGCATTTTCAATCTATAATCTGCCGGATCGTGCAGATTTTGAAAACAATATGGTGAGAGCCAATCTATGAGTGCTGGTTTTCACTATCGCTTAGGGGGGTATTCCATATACGTCAATCGTCAACGAAAAATTGAAAAATGACGTTTTAGCAGACATTAAAGACATACTAAAAATTCTGCTACCACGTCAATTTACGTCATTTTGACGTCATTTTTCAATTTTTCGTTGACGTTGTACGTATGTGGAATGGGCACCTAAGAAATACTGGATGGCACCGTCTGCTACAGATTTTAATAATACTCCCTATAACGTTATTGTTCGTTTTATGTAGCCAATCGCTGATATTGCTCATTATAACAAACAAATGTCCGATTCGACAACTTGATCTATAAATTCCCAGCGTGCCCTACAGCTTATATCGAGGTTAAACCAAGTCATAGTGGCATTTTTATTTGTACCATATATTGTTTCTTGTATCCGTCTATGGGAAACACTGTAATATCCGCAGATATTGTTCGATTTTGATGAAACTTGGCACAATAATTAATGATCTTGATCGAGTTCGCTAACCAGCTAGATCCGCCATCTTATATGAATTACCGAAACTGCCCCGGCCGCTCATTTCTGAGTGTCCCAATCCACTGATTAAAGGAATTATGCATTTCCAATCTCTACAAAACAATATATATGTACAAAAAAAAAAAAACAGTTTTGCTCTATGGGGTATGAGACACATCGGCCGAAAACCCCCGCTTCGGATTCCCCTGACCAAAACATATGGTCTCTATATAGAACGTTCCAGAATGACGTCACTTCTGGATCACTCTGATTGGTTGGGCCGGTCAGGGCGCCATTACTCCATGTATTTCCATAGGGTTTGGCTGACTTATCTTACTTTTCGTGCTTTTAATTAAATTTTGAAATGAATATGGACTTAAGTTCTTACGGATGTGAATAAGCGGTAGACATGAAGGCAAGATAAATAAAAAAAATGGGATTATCGGCTTTGATCCCATGGAATGTGATGGAAAACCGGGAGAGTGGCCGCAATCGGCATTTGAATTTGCCGCCACTCGGTGGGACCGTGGCTGCAGTCAGGGAAAGGCGGCACTTTAGGCACTTGTTTACTTTAATACTTTATTTAGTTTATTTTAAATGGCGTTCCTGTATGTTTGAATTTCATTTCAAAGATTTTACTCAAAATATCATGGTTTTCTGCTGTGTTGTGGGTTGTGGTGCAGACAATAGACGGGACAAACGTTCTTTCTTCAGAATTCCAGCAATTTTGACACACGGAACACAAGAAATGAATGATTTGTCTCGTGTACGGAGGTCTCGATGGTTGGCGGTTTTCAAAAGAGACGACTTTACTGAATTGAAGGCAAAACATCAAAGAGTCTGTTCGTAACATTTTATATCAGGTAGACTTTCTTCATTTGTGACTGTTTATTCCGAATTTTAATCATCGTTTAGTGGCCAGTCCTAACTCCATTCTAAACGCACTTTCCCTAGTGTATATTTATGTAATTTTCTCTCCCAAGGCATCGCTGGTGACGTTGTTAGTCCAGCAAATGTTGTTAGTGATGTGTAGAACAGATACAGGCTAGTTTTGCTAATTCACTTGTTGAAATGTTTGCAGACGATATGCCGATCATGGATTCATGGTGTAATAACGAATAAGACCGCCGATCGCAGTACCTAATACAGCTTAGGGTTACGAAGTCCCACAAGTCATAAAAAATGTAGTTTTTGAAGCTCTCTTTAGCTGTAAGCTTAATTCCTGGGCTGTGTCCTAAGTTCATGAAGCCATGAAGCTAATTTCCTTAGTTTATTGTTGATAATTTAGCACAAATAGTGACATGTTTTTGTTTTAGGCAAACCTAGCGCATTAGAGGATGATACTAATCCTGATTGGGTACCATCGCAGAATATGGGTTATAATAGAACAGGTGGAATGACCAGCGCAGAAAAAGTTGCTAGACACTGTAGAGCTCGAAAACGACTTTGTGCCGATCCGATACCTTTACCCACTCATCATGTAAGTGGCCCACTCCGTTACATATCATATAGCGTTTATTTATATTAGGTTTAGAACTTAAATTTTAGTAAACCCATTAGTGAATTGTAAGTTGTCCAACTCGGCTACAGATGTAGATTGATAACTTAACTACAGTAGGGCCTACATCTAGTGAAAGGTGTACAAGTTTCAAGTACGAGTTAACCATCTTCAACTGGGGCAGCAGCCATGGTAAGCCGTCCAAGTTATAATAAGCCAGTCAGGCAATTGGCCAGGGTAGCCTCCCCTCCTCAAAAGGTTTCCCTGGTTATGGGCCTGACGGCAATGTTAATCTGCAGTGCATACAGTAACAGTAATGTTATTCCTGTTCATGGCCACCAAACATTTAATAAGCGACTAATAAGACAGCGGTGCAATAGCAGGTTGTGCCGGACCAGTTGTAGTTTTTGAAACTTATTTTTAAAATGTGTATTTTCGTCGAAGCTTTGCACCCTCCTAATTATTGTGTTGCCGATGCGTATTGAAAATTATGTTTCTTTGTCAGGAGGAAGACGTTGGCCCAATATCACCTGCCATTGAAAGCAATGAAGATTTTTCCGCGCCTAGTAAAAGCTGCCAAACTGATTGGACCGGTGTTGACGTACAAAATGTGTTGAATGAGCTTCAAAATCGCACCAGTATGGTGTACGATCTGCGTATGAAAGTGAACACATTGACCCTTAATGAAGACTCATTCAAGGCTGATCGAGACGGAAAGAAGACCTGCTTTTATACGGGATTGCCGACGTCAGCCCATTTATTTCTCATATTTCAGCAGGTTGCAGATTACCTCCCGACCCATCACAACAGGGTACTTTCACCATTTCAGATGCTTTTAATTGTTTTAATGAAACTAAGGTTGAATTTTTCATTCAAATATTTATCATATCTTTTTGACGTGGTTCCGTACACCCTTTCCGAGAATTACTACCATTCCCTTAATGTCATTTTTAATAGGTTAAAAAGTCTAATTGTATGGGCAACCAGGGAAAATTTAAGAAAAACTATGCCGTTATCATTCAAAAAAGCTTTTGGCCAAAAAATTACTGTAATTTTAGATTGTTTTGAAGTATTCACTGAAACATCATCCGACCCGTTAAAATCTGCTCAAATGTGGTCTAACTACAAGCATCATCACACTGTGAAATTTCTCATTGGCATAACTCCACAAGGAACAGTATGCTTTATTTCAAAAGCTTGGGGGGGTCGCACGAGCGACAAGCATTTGACTACCCATTGCGGGATATTAGACCTGCTCCTCCCCGGAGATGTCGTAATGGCTGACAGGGGGTTTTTGATAGAAGATGAGGTCAGAATGCAGCACGCAGATCTAGTGATCCCCGCATTTACTAAGGGCAAATCACAGTTACATCCATTGGACGTGGAGAAAACGCGGAGCATCGCGAACGTCCGAATCCATGTAGAGAGGGTTATAGGCTGCTTGAAAAAAAAATTTACTAGGTTTAGGGGTACTATTCCCCTCTCTGCTCTTGCTACATCTGGCACTAACTATTCTATTCCAGATCAAGAGGTATATGTTGCGGCATGTCTCGTTAACCTGTGTCAAACGCAGGTGCCTAACACCTGAGAAGGCCATAGCGCAGTCCTCAAATTTTCGCACGCAGCACCCCGCCTCTGTCAAAATTATAAAATAAAAGAAGAGGTAATGTGCCCGAAATTTCTCATGCAGTGCATCTACTATGTCGTGCCTAAAGTATTATATGGCCTAAGCTTGCTAACATCAGGTATGTCATACAATTCAATTAAACTTTTTAATCTATTAAAGAGGACATTAAGGGAATGATAATAGAGCATCTAAACCGAACAGATTAGGGTACGATATGGGTATTAAAATTAAAATAGCTCACTTCACATCAAATCAAATATATAATTATTCCAATTTTGCAATACAAGTATACATGAAATGATAAATTGTACCACTAATAACTGAAGTATAAAATTAAGGTGTGCAGGTGTGTGTGTGTTACGTATGTAAATATGTATATGTTAGAAGAGAGTTAATACAAAATAAATTTTGTTGTTTAACTTATGTTGATTAAAATATATTTTTATTGTTCTACATGGAGTTTCCTCGATATGTTATTTTCTCGTGAATCCATAACTTTAGGCGGGTATTCCATATACGTCAATCGTCAACGAAAAATTGAAAAATGACGTTTTAGCAGACATTAAAGACATACTAAAAATTCTGCTACCACGTCAATTTACGTCATTTTTCAATTTTTCGTTGACGATTGACGTATATGGAATACCCGTCTTAGTAGGTGTTTAAATGAACAAATTAAACAATTTACATTAAATAAGGTTACCGCTACATTACCTATAATACGATTTTTTTTTGTAATTCCAGTTGATTCAAAGAAACTTTTGTAGCAGAGCCCCATGCATTTACACCATAAGAAAGAATAGACTGTGCTCTTGAATTGAATGTCAGCTCGTATATATTTATGTTAGGGTCTTTTTGGGGGAAAAAGTCATAAGATGTGTTTTACTTAGGTTAAGTGTTAGTAGGTTTGAATCCAACCAAGATTTTACTAGCCAGAGCTTAGTGCCTCTGCCAAGGTGTTGCCACGAAAGAGAAGGGCTGTGTCATCAGCGTAATAGGCAAAGACAATAAAGATGTACCTCTTGTGAAGAAAGCCCAGCTATTTGAACTTAAAAAAAAAAATATGTTATGCCGAACAAAGTCAGTTCTATAGTGCAGCCACTTCATATGGCAAAGACCATGAAGTTGTAGCTCTTCGCGCCTATGTGCAGAATGTGCACCAGGCCTTTAAGCTGAGGAAGTCAGGATTGATAATTAAAACGACGCATCCGATGTTTGGAGCTTCCCCTGATGCAATAGTGTCATGTCTTTGCTGTGGAGAGGGCTATGAAGAAGTGAAATGTCCCTTCAGCATGAGGGAATCCAATATTAGCAACTACTGCGCTATGAAGAATGCTTGTCGGGATGTTGGTAGTAGTGGCATAAGGCTAACGAAAACCCATGCATACTATTACCAAATTCACCTCCAACTGTTTGTTGGTGACTATAAATATGTTGATTTCATTGTGTGGTCTAACAAAGATATGTTTGTGGCCAGAGTATTACCTGATAGTGAATTTATTAAAAATAAGGTACAGAGGGCGAAAAATTACCATCAAAGGGTGATATTGCCGGAGTTATTAGGAAAAGAATTTATTAGGAATGTTTCATAAAAAAAAAATATTGTGATATACGTGGAACCCCGTTAAAAGTTAGAGTTATTTATCAAAAAGTTAGCATTTCAGACCAAGTAAGTGATTCTCTACCACTCACCTTCGGAGTACCCCAATGATCCATATTAGGCCCTGTTTTATTTCAGTAAGTACGTAAAACACATCTTATGACTTTACCCCCAAAAAATACCCAAATATAAATATTGAGAAGCTGACAATACACGAATGCACAAACGGTATCAGTACTTGTGGAGAAGTACAAAAAGCTAATAACAACTTACCTTGCTGTTAAAATCGATCGCCACCTTAAATGGACTGAACATATTAGCCTTATCACACAGAGTAAGAAAAACTTATTTATTCAAAATTCTCCGTGACATATTACCACAATAAAAACAGTCTATTTTGCAATAGTACAGTCGATTCTTTCTTATGGTATAATTGCATGGGGCTCTGCCAGAAACGTTGCTTTGAATCCACTGGAAAAGAATCAAAAACTCATATTAATATAAAAAATTGGAAAGCAATAAAACAGGGCCTAATATGGATCATTCGGGTACTCCGAAGGTGAGTGGTAGAGGGTCACTTGGTCTGAAATGCTTACTTTTTGATAAATACCTCTCAAACCATTTTAACGGGGTTCCACGTATATCACAATGTTTTTTTTTTTATGAAACATTTCTAGTAAATGCTTTTCCTAATAACTCCGGCAATATCACCCTTTGGTGGTAATTTTTCGCCCTCTGTACCTTATTTTTAATAAATTCACTATCAGGTAATACTCTGGCCACAAACATATCTTTGTTAGACCACACAATGAAATCAACATATTTATAGTCACCAACAAACAGTTGGAGCTGAATTTGGTAATAGTATGCATGGGTTTTCTTTAGCCTTATGCCACTACTACCAACTTCCAGACAAGCATTCTTCATAGCGCAGTAGTTGCTAATATTGGATTCCCTCATGCTGAAGGGGCATTTCACTTCTACACAGCCGTCTCCACTGCAAAGACATGACACTATTGCATCAGGGGAAGCTCCAAACATCGGATGCGTCGTCTTAATTATTAATCCTGACTTCCTCAGCTTAAAGTCCTGGTGCACATTTTGCACATTCTGCACATAGGCGCGAAGAGCTACATCTTCATGGTCTTTGCCATATGAAGTGGCTGCACTATAGAACGGACTTTGTCCGGCATAACATATTTTTTTTAAAGTGCTAATAGCTGGGCTTTCCAAGGAAGACGTGCATGCACTCTTGAAGTTGGACGCCGTCACACGCCCTCTTCTATACCGGTGCCACGTCTCGCCTTCTTGGCCTCGTGACAATTTCTCGATTTCTTGAACTTGCTCAAGGCTCAAGCTAATATTCACACCTGAAACAAAAGAAATTACCACGTGTTCAAGTAGTGACGGGCTTATGGGTTCCAGCTTACATTTTTCGATAAATTAAACTCACGAAGAAAGATGGTAGAGAGTTGGGACCGTTCATGCCTCACTATAATTATCACCTATTCCTCCCCCTCGGGTAGGGAGGGTGAGGTGCTGGTCCTGTCCCCTATATAAGGAGATGGGATTGTTATGATTCTTAAAAAAGAGTTTTGGCCGCGCTGCAGCATAGTGACCCTTTTCCGCCCCTGGAGCCCGGCCACCCGGTTGTGTAGGAGGTACCGGGCCCAATTGAAAAGGTTTTGGTTTTCTGTATGCGTTAAGCCGAGGAGTCGTTTCAATCTGCTTTAGGCAGTCAAGGTATACTTGAAATTGAAGCAGGGTCCCTCTTGTATTTTGTATACATCGTAATGTCCAATTTTGTGTGTAATTATAAACTTATTGTGTGATTTATGAGTCTCCCCCACTACTCCCTGCCATCTTATCTCTTCTTCAGGAATCATTCCCGCCTTTCTGAGGTCGTCCTCAATCTGGTTCTTATACCTCTTCGTCTCGTCCCCTCCACTTCGCCCTCCAGCCACTTTCTGTTGTCGTCAATCAGTCATTGCATATTCCATAATAGACAAATCAATACAATATGTAATGTAATGAATGCATAAGGGAGCGACTTCATAATATTTTCAAAAAATATTTTTTTTGTCTAAAACCAAAATCTGGCTTGGGCAAGCAATCCTTCCGAAACTGCTTCCATTTTCGTTGCGCTACCGATATTATTACTATCATTATGCCAATTTAATATTCCTTATTTTACATACACTTATTAAGTTTTTCCCCTAATGGCGATAATTGAACCCATCGTCAGAATTAAATTCCTATTTACCTTGTGAAAATTCTAGGAGCAAAACTAAAGGAAAGTCCAACAAGTCTTTCTCAAATAGGTCTCCCAGGTCCATGTTCAAAACCTGCTTCTGGGCTGCGGCTAAGCGGTCACAATGTGGTCCGGTGACATAGGAGAGGGCAGGCGTTATTCCTAAAACCAAGTGTGAGTATGTAAAGTATAAGGATTGCACTATAGTATCACGTAACTCTGGCCGTGTAATTTTATAATAATTAGTACGTAATTACATTACTAACGTTGCTGTGAATGGACTAGGTCTTGTGTATTACCTACGTTATGATGTAAATATGTACTACAATGCAGGTAATATAGCCTGCGACTCCGAAAACAATCATCAATGCGTCATGAACAAGTATATGTACTAATCAGTGGAGAATAGCGAATTACTCACCAGATTGCACTTCAATTGCATTGAGGAATGCACCTATCTCCTCTTCGTTCATTTCTGGTACGAACTTAGGCAGTTTTGTGGTGCCGAAAGACCTACTTTCTTTCCCCCACGTCATGTTTTGAATAGTGGACATCTTTCAACCTTGGCACAGGCCATTGCGCCAGCTGGTGCGTACAAGATGTTTCATTCGCCTTGTGCACGAGAGCAAACAATATAGTGGCCACATGAGAGCAAACTTCATCGAGACCTGCCATACATTTGCAGTGACCACTAATGACCGCCCCATCAATGGTAAGGTGCACCCAAGCTGTTAATGCTGGAGCATTCATTCTCTGGGAATGTTTAACCTATAATAAAAGCAAATAAAGCTTTAGTTGTAACACTAAAATACTGTATGAGCCGGACAGGTGTCTAATACGCAAGCAAATGTCAAGGTCTACATAGTGCCCTAGTTTTAAGAGGACCCCATGAGTTTCTAATGGGTGACAAAAATTAAAGCAAGATATACCCCTTGGTCGTAGTTACACGTAAAATCTGATTACATTTAATTATTCTAGACGTCATGTAAGTTTCTTTGGCATGTTTCTGTGTGCGTTTAATTAGCGGTACTTTTTGTTTCGGCAGTTTTAGAAACGAGCAACGTTTGGTAGAAGGTACGAGGTTTTTTATAATTTGGCAGGATACAGGTATTCTAACTCATTTTAAGCATGTCAGGGTCAAATTAATAAATGCTTTTTCGTAATAGCTATTCTTCAAATGATTTATTACAAATCAAAAACAACAACATTCCAGCAGTCAACTAAGTGCAAGTCAAAAAGTAAATATCCAACAACTTCGACTTCATTGTTATTTGATCAATTAGAACACTACACCCTTATCAAACTCACAGTTTAATGGTAAATAATTGTCTCATTAAGAAATTTCACACGACTCGATTCACATGTCCCAAAAAATAATTATAAATAGGTAGGCTTATTACTTACTGTGCCAACAACTGCAACCGTTCCATCTAGGGCTTGGCAACATAGAATTTCTTGCAGCCAGCCTCGTTCATACCGTTTGAAAGCCTCGAGACTCTTATAAGCTTTCAGCTCTCTTGCTGTTAAGAAGCTCGTTTTAAAAATTAAATATGAGGTGAGGTCGACAAGGCTCACCTGAGGCCATGTGGTAAATGCCCCTTGGGCCATCTCTCGTCTTTGCAGCCAAAAGGGATCAAACCCAATTTTTTTAATTTTCGAGAAGTACCGGGCCTTTATATCCACCCCCAAATTTTGCAGGCTTAAGCCATAATTACTTACAAATATTATTTTTAAATTCATTTTAGACAACTTTGCTTCCAAATCTCATTAAATTATATAGTAAAATGGCGGATATTTACACACCGGGCATAGTGGCAGCTTCTGCTAGGTCACGTGTTCTGGAATGGTCTATAAGTACCTATATATAGGCTCGGCACTGCTACTGCTCAATGAAGCCTATACACTTATGGAGATCGTGAATGCCCTGTAGTATTATCAATATCAGGTTCAATTTAAATTACTGGTCAGCCGTATGAGTAATAGGCGTAGCGCACTTGTAGGCTGCGAACTGTCACAAGAAGGCATGGCGGCCCATTGCAAGGACGTCTGGTTTTTCTGATGTTCGTATAGTAGGCTACATTATAGTAACACGGGCAATTAACAAAATGGAGTAGGGCACGATGGGGCGAATGATGCCCCTGCGTGTCCTGAAAGATGTATAATACAGTCGAACATAGATTAGTAAAATAAATAAATAAGGGATTTTTGGTCTATTACTAAGCCAACATAGCGGAGTTAGGGCTATAAATCCCTCTCTTACACTCAACTAGGATGGCCCGGGACCGCCTGCTTTACATGCCCTCAGAAGCATGGCCAGAAAATGTAGGAAGTGTAGGACTCGAACCAACAACCTTTCGGGTGAAAGTCAGAGTCCGTACCATTCAAGGACGGATACAGATTTGATTTATTACGCTCTGATTTAATCGATCCTACATATGTTTTTCCTATTTTGACCCACACTACTATCCCCCCCCCCCTAATTGGGCTGGATCCGTCCCTGGTACCACTACTCTACATGTCTCGTAGATTAACTAACCAGGTTCACACCTACCGTAAAATCGTTAGACTATAGTTGGGGACTAGGTCTCCATTTTCGGCCGATTTTACCACTAAAATTACTCATTAATTATATTGGAGTATTATGTGGTATATATTTAACTCTGAAATTATATTAGCTTTGGTTGATAAGATAACCTCCTAGTTATAACCGAAATTAGAGGATATAGAAAAACTGGACTTAGTGGGTTTGAATTCCGCCAAGTCCAGTTTTCCAATATCCTCAAATTTCGGCTAAAAAATTACTCTCTTAACCCTATGAAGCTGCCACTGGTTTCGGCATGAGGGGGCTCAGCTTTGTAGGGTAATTTACATAGTACCTTTCTGATTCAATAAATACATGGATTAACGATTTTCTGCCTCCCTCCCTCTCTGTCGGCCAAGGACCTGCCAAGTCAAGCAAGGCCTTTCTCAGTTTCTCCTAGGAAACAGCTGTAAGCGTGGGGTCTTCTAACAATTTCAATATTTCATTAAGTAATTACGGTGAAAAGTGTATTCCCTCTATTCTCTATGTGCATGCAACACGGACATTGAAATACTTTACATTGACTTTTTCCTCGCTTTTATCCCTAAGAGGGTTCAGCGATACGGCATGTTCTCTACCACTCCTTGCGATTCTGGTTGCTCCTACAATTCTGAGGTTTTGGCGGACTTTTGCTTCTACCGTCAGCCTGGGCCGTCCTCGTCTTCGACATGTTTTATCCGCAGAATATATCGTAAACATTCTTTAACGGAATAGCCCTAACTCCGCTGGGTTACAAGTCATTATTATTTTATGTATTATTAATATTTTTACTGCGATCGAAGGTTCACAGCTGCCCCGACTTGCGGTAAAAAGTGACTTGCCTCAGTGGCTAAAAGAGATGCAGGTTGCCTGCCTGTTCGATCGTCGTTAAGGTTCTTGACTTGCCGGTTTGGCACTGTTCCAGTTTTAATTAAATCTGCACGAGTCACTACTCACTCTAGTTAAATAATCTAAATAAATCTCTATTATGACTATGAGTGGAACACTGTAGAGTCAATAAAACAGCACCATAGGTTTTGAAATGTTTCAAATTTTGGTGGGACTTGTTATTTACGGTGATAAAGAAAGAGAGTGGTTCTGGTTTCAAATGAAACAACCGGTTTTCAAAGGTTTTGAATTTTGGCGGGACTTGTCCATTTAATAAGAAGGAGATTGTGTAACAGTAATGGCTGCAAAAAATATGGACAAGGGACATTACAATACCATAGTAAGTCTAAATACCGACTTCCACTGAGTTTAATGCTGTTTTAGGACAACTGGGACCCACCAGAATCTTCCATAACGGTCGAAAGAAGTTTTATTCACTCTTGGAAATCCTTACTGGCATTGGCGCCGTTGGGTCCCTAACGATTTTGGAAAATATGCACTAGACTGCTATGTCAGCTTACTTTATTGCTTTCCAATTTATACGTAGTATAAGGAAAGCTTTGTGACGGTCGAAATTTTCGATTCCGAGATTTCAACGGATTTACAGGTTTTTAACGTTTTTTTTTTTAATTTGGGGGGGGGGGGTTTATTCTCAAAAAACAAAAAACAAATTCTCAAAAACGGCTCCAACGATTTCTTTTAAATTCACATATATTGTAGTCGTTATTATAATGTTAACGAAATGCGGGGAGTCGCTTGCCCCTTGATAGGTAGCTTCTGGGGGTAAAAAAATAAAAATAACTAAATTTTAATGAAAAATAACTAAAAAATAATTTTTCTGCGAAACCTTTCTACCGATGATTTGTAACTTCGTCAGGTATGTTTTAGGTGCTAAATTGAGCAACGAAACCGGACAGGTTGCTTTCCCAGAAAAATATTTAGTTTTGTACAAAAAAATGTTTTTTTGAAAAAATGATAGAAAATTCACGCTCAAATGCATTGCGTGCCCTGTCAGTATTGCTGTGTGGTAATGTGTAGGTCTGACCTATCTAGAATTTACTTCACCTCCAGTGACGTCAGGTGGACAACCCCCCCCCCCCCCCCCCCCCCGAGATATCGGAAATCTAACCATAGGAAAATTATTTACCATGAAATTACTCATTTTCTCTATTTACTAATTTTGATAAATTGGAAAGCATGTTCGAGTAAACTCGGACCGGATTTTTTAAATGTACCGCACGTGCCCCCCCCCCCCCCCCGAAAATCTGAAATGGCGCATGTAGGTACATGTACAATATAGAAACAACCTTCACGGTCAGGCTACCAAAAGACCTAAAATGAATGCATTGGCAGCTCGAATGGACCAATTTGGTCAGTCCATGCAAATTTAATTGGTCTCCGCTTTAAAAATTCTTATATAATGACCTGCATGTTATCAACCAGTCTAAGCTATATATACAGGTTGTAAAAGCTCTGGTTTTGCATATAGCCCCTCCCATGCGGCTGTACGTGCACGTTATAGGTACAGGGTCATGAACCCCCCCCCCCCCTCTCCTCCCCGCTACATAAGTAAATTCATAAGATAGTATAGGTGTTTAAAAAAAATTGAATTAAACTCAACTTTTCAACAAAAAAATTAATTTTTAAACGTTCATAAAACTGGTGACCCCCCCCCCCCCCTAAATTTTCCGCTGGATCCGCTCTTTGTACAGGAACAGGCTACAGGTTTGCAGAAGCCCCATGGCAATGGCGCCGACATGTATGGCGCTCGGTTGCTCAAGCGCCCCCAACTTTCAAGAAAAGGGGTCTTGCCAGCATGCAGTCTCTAAATATTTTACAGGCTAAATTCAACCAAAGTCAAATCCCAAACTGTAGGCGCTCCGTTTTCTTCTCCCCAATAATAACATATATTATATAGAATACCTAACGCGTGTTAAAAACACTTTAACATAATGCGCTATGAGACAATAGCAAGGGGAAAACCTTATAAGTGTAAAATTCAAATATCTCATGAAAATAATGTCAATCGTAGAGTTTTCAAAAAATATAGCCTTTAGCAGCGGGACAAACAGGAAAAAATTTTCAGAGCATTTTGATATATGCTGTGTACACCACTTTCTAACACAGGTTGACCACAAAATATGTTCCTATATAGAACTCAGACTCGTATCTAATAATAATAATAATAATGCGTGTATTTATTATAATCGAAATTAGAGGATATGGAAAAAACTGGGCTTGGCGGGATACGAACCCACGATCTACGCCTAACCGGGGCGTCGCTTTAACCGCTGGACCACAAGCCACAGCATCCCGCCAAGCCCAGTTTTTTCCATATCCTCTAATTTCGGTTATAACGAGGAGGTTACCTCTTCAACCAAAGTTAATTTAATGTCAGTGTTATTTATACCATATAATACTACAATGTATATTGCGTGTATTTATCAAAAAAACATAACAAATTTTACTGAACTGGTGCCAAAAAGGCGCGTTAGGATCACACATCTGCCCTTGGTGAAGTCATGTTTCATTGCCTCAATGGTAAGCTTGTCTCAATTTGTCCATTATCGCTTGTAGCCGGTGTGGGTTGACAATGGCAAAAAATGCATGAAAAAATAATGTCCGAAATCCATGGGGTTGTCGGCATTGGACAAAGGACCAATGGGCCACAATAAGTAGGCCTAGGGTCATAAAAAGTGTTCCGGGGCATTATTACTGTATGGAACTCTATAATATAGTTTATAGCTCCTCCTTAACTCCTCCAAACTTAATAGGGGACAAGCATGGGCCGGTCACGGCAACATTAAGCTTTCTAAGCAAGACAGGAGTCATGCCCCACCTGTAGACAAACTCAGGAAAACCATTCTAAAACACCCATGACTTCCGCACACACACACACACACACACACACCGACCGGCGCAAATACTCGAAAGAGTCCCGCGCATTAAAAAAAAAAATAATAATAAAAAAAAAAAAGCTCCTCCTATGGGGCCAGCTACAAAAACTGCCACTTTATTGTAGGTACTCTGTACGGCCTTCGGACCTTCACGCTAATTATAAATACAATATGGCTGTGACCATTGCACACATTTTTTGTCGCATCATTAATTATATTGATTTGGCCAAGATGGCTCTTACCTTGCGTGCGGTAGCACGGTTGCATAACCAATTTTTCGCAGACTGGACTCATTTAAAATCAAATCAAAATATATTGCGGCATTATAAGGGATGGGTATATAACACTGACTTTAGGCGCCCATTCCATCGACCGGCTAGGGCTATTTACAAAAACAGTGACGTGGTAGCAGACATTCAAGACTTAGGTGGCGTTTCCACGGACCTCGCATCGCAGAATGCAAATGACATTGACGGAAATTAGAATTTTTCTTTTTATAGAAATCTATTAAAATGTTTGTACTTAACATATCCCATGACGCCATTTTTTAATTTTAGTTTGTTTGTTTGTGATTTTACTGTATGATCATTGATCAATTTCAACTATGGCATAGAGGAAAATAAACATTTCCGTCAATTCTGCAATGCGAGGTCGATGGAAACGCCGCCTAAGTCTTGAATGTCTGCTACCACGTCACCGTTTTTGGAAATAGCCCTAGCCAGTCAATGGAATGGGCACCTTAAACTATCTTTGGTTGAAGAGATTCGAATCCCACCAAGCCCAGTTTTTTCTGTATCGTCGTAATTCGGTTATCAAAACGTAGTACCTCTCTAGGTATGTAATCACTAAAAATGCCTTGGGACTTCACTATACAGCTACACTACCAATCATTGTTTCCACACTATATAGATTTCCAAAAAGCAGTTTCCAACGCTAACTTGAGTTGACGGCTGACGCATATTAAAAATATATCCCCTGCTACCTAGCTAAATAATACTACTGGCTAAATAATTTAATATAATTTTGTACTTATATTTTTATAATTTAATATGTAATGCTTCTTCTTCTTCTTCTTTTTATCCAACGCCCGTCCTTGCCTGGTAGGACATTTGACGCTGTGCCGCATAGTAGACCTGGGCCAATCCCTGCTGTGTCTCAGTTCGGTTTTCTACCTCAATGTCAGTGCAGCTGAATAGGTGATCGGCATTCCCCTCCCCTTAGAAGCATAGGTGGCATTCGGATGCATCAGCGATACCTATTCTGTGGAGGTAGTCATGCCCTGTGGCCATTCGGAACGCTGCCACAGCGATGTCCTAGTGAAATACTGAAATTACAGGTAGATAGATATTTCCTGTGAAATTTTAAAAATTGTTACTCCACGGATGTTTTTCCCTCCTTTTAATACTCAAGTTAATATAAAAAAATAAACTAGGCTATAGGCGGTATAAAGTCGTAAATCGTGTCCCTGACTCTTGCTCAAAATGTTATAACTCAGACCTACTTAGCTCCCTTACGTAACTCCCTCAAAGTGTGTTACGGTTACAGACTCACCGCTGTATAAAATGCCAATACCAGCACCGTATCACTTTCCACCGGCACGTTCTTCTTAAACTATGGTTTATCCATCTTTCTCGAAAGAAAGTAAAAAGTAACAGAGAATGCCAATAATCTCGCGGGACATTTTACGCTAAGAACCTGGAATCGCATTCAGTGATTAGATTCCAGTGTTTGTGTGTGAACCTGATGGACATTACGCGACTTTGTCGTGGAAGGCTTTGGTGATTTTTAAAATTGTTTTGTGTGACTGAAAGTGTTGTGTTTTATAACTTACAATGAGTAAAGTTAGTTAAATTTCTTTTTTCTCACGTCAATCCCAACGATTGGTTGCCAGCAACTCCCTGCATATCATCCTCCAGCTCGCTTGCACCTTCCTCTATTGCTCTTGATACGATCGAGGCACTAAGTCCTCCTTCAGTTGATCCATGTTCCATGAATTCCTTCTTCGGCCGTCCTCTTCTGTTGGTTCCTTCCACTGCGCCCTCAATGATGATGTGTACCAGATTTTCGTGTCTTAATAATTGCCCTACCCATTTCGCTCTTCAAATTTTTAAATGCGGTAGGTAGGTCTCTTCTTCAAGTTACAGCCGGCTGGCTGGTTGGCACCAACATGTGGCATCGCTGCCTCCACTCCCCTCGCCCTCTTCAGCTCCACGTATATGTATCCTCCATAACTTGCTGCAGATATTCTTTTCTCGGGCGCCCAGGTCGGTTAACACCTTCTACTGTTCCCTCTATGATGTAGCTTACGAAGTTCTCTTGTTGAAGCAGATGTCCAATCCAGTGAGCTCTTCTTTTACTTATCGATTCAAGCAGAGTTTTTATTTCGCTTACTCTGGTCATAACATCATCATTTGTAACATGGGCTTGCCAAGGTTTTCATAGCAGGCGACGCTAGCACCACATCGCAAATGCTTCGAGTTTTTTAAAACCCTTATAAAACTTGGAAATTGAAAGTGATGGATGGTTTTCAATGCTGACCTTCAAAGAAAATTTTAGGGTGCGTCCACAACAATTTTACAGTATTTTAATGTACTGTATTACCGCAGGTCAAGGTAATCTCCTTAATCAAGGACCCTGAACCAGTTGCGCAAATAACTTGAAATTTGACAAGAAATAATTTTATGTACTGTATAGATGTACTATTAGTTCGTGGTGCAAATTAGGTACTGCTCAATGCTTAGACAGTTTATTAATTTTCCTCAAGAATAAATAAAATTACCCCAATATTACAAATACGCCTGCATTTTTGTGGTTAGGCAACCAAAGAAACTAATAGGTCTCAATAATATTTTAAAATTATTTTATTTATGTATTATTTTAAAGTGATATTTTTCTCACTACAATGTCGTAAAACTGTACAATTCTCTACCAATTGAAATTAAGTCACAAATCAATCATGAAAAGAAATTTAAGAAATCCATCAAGTCATGGCTAAGATCCCTTCATTAATCCATTACCTTGATTCAGACTTTTGTTAAAACAAAAAATGTTAAAATAATTAAATTCCGATTTCCTACGTTCTATTTTTATTTATTTTTATTTAGAAAAAGCTATTAATATACATAAGAATAATAGTGTTATTTTAACTATACTGCTCATTAATCCTCATCGCGTTACACATGTTTGTATTATACGTCACTCCCCTAATGCTCAACCACATGGTTTTATTAGAGGAAGCCCACTATCGCATTACCTATGTACTAGCTGTATGTGATTTTTATTGAAATAATTATATTTATAGTTGAATAAATCATAATTATAATAATTATTGAAATACAATTTTACAAACGATAAAAAAGGAATTCACACCAAACGCCATTTTCTAATATTCTCGAATGTTCGGCGCCAGCAGCGCTAGTCACAGATAACTAAAATTGGCGGGAGAAAACAAGTATAAGTCATGAACTCAGCTTATTTCAATACTCCGCCTCTGAGTTTATGGCGGGAGAAAACAAAAGTATAAGTCATGAACTCAGCTTATTTCAATAATTTTCATTCTTATTACTAATTTGTGGGGTACAGAGTTATATTTTGAATTTTGATTTTCTTTCTTTCTATAAATCATGGAGAATATATGGTATTAAATTAGGCTATATGCAGTGAAATAAGGTCCAGGCATAGTAAAAATATTATAAAAAATTAATTAGATGCTAAGAGCTTAGTTTTCACATGCAAACGGTGGCCATTTTGAATAATATGGATATCGGTTTGTCGTCAGCGAACCTAGTGACCAAAACTGTCCCTACAGAACCTCATTCTATATTGACAAGATTGAAAATACTTCCGACCAATGACATTATTCATTAATCATGGACCCAGTCAATCAAAACAACGCGCTTTGACGTTGTTTCTCTATGCATTCCCATACGGAAAAGTTCTCAGTGAGAAATTTTATGTTTCAAGATGAAGAGACAGAAAAACAAATGGAGATATTATATTCTGTCTTTCTCTGCAAAACTTTCGTTATGCAACAGTGTTAGAGCAAGGGTATTTCTGAAAAACTTCATAAAAAAATTGGTTGGTCTGTAAAGTCGGTTTACAGACGATAGTTTAACGTGACAACGCCTAAATCACTAAAAAATATTACCTTAAAAACAAAATGGGCATTCGGCACTGGATATCGAAGGAAATTTTAAATGAGCGCGGTGAAGTATCCGCGCAGAATGCAACTGGCCTTTGAATAGTTTAATACTTTATATTGTAATCCATGCATAACAATACAAGTAAATTAAAGTGAGTTTACTATACTTTTATGTTCTCACTCAATCATAGAACCTCCTGACTATAGACTTTCCGTCCACTAGTATTCGTATATATTTATGTTAAATTATACAATCAAGTACCGTAATTGACAAGAACGTATGCAGTAAAATCGTCAAAATAAAATAAATAAATAAATATTGACTTTTTTTGTTCTATTACTAAGCCAACCTAGCTGAGTTTGGGCTATAAAGCCCTCTCTTACACTCAACTAGGAAGGCCCGGGACCGCCTGCTTTACATGCCCTCCGAAGCATGGCCAGAAAATGTAGGAAGTGTAGGACTCGAACCAACAACCTTTCGGGTGAAACTCAGAGTCCGTACCACTACTCTACATGTCAAAATCAGTTTTTTTTTTATTGTCATTGTGCTAGTGCCTCAGTGACATTGTAGAAAGCTTTCTCTAAGAGATGGTCTCTAAAAATTTAGGGAATTTAGTAGCATTTCTCGCCGCTCTCAGTTCAAACGGGAGGTTTCTAAGGTAGGCGAAACCTTGTAGTAACCAGTCGCTCACACTTGGCTGTGCGTGGTGCTGGCCTTGCAAGGTCTCCTTATTGCCTCATATTGTAGATGTGGGTGTCCCCATTTTGTTTAAATTTCCTCCACACCTCAGGCTTTAGGATATGTAAAAAAATGTGAAATGATATCGTACAACGAGTAACTGGCCTGGATAGAGTTAGAATCATGGTTGGTTCATATCAGGAGGTCACGCCTAGAGTCAGCATTGGCAAAGGAACAATGTTATATTCCTCTTGGCCCGGGTTCATTGAACTGGAATGACTACCCCACCAATAGGGGAAAACGCAGCTGCGGGGCATGTTGATGACCACAACATCCTAAATAGTGCAGCAGTGGTCAAAAGAGGGGACCCTCATTGGCTTTTACCTAGCTATGTATAGGGTATAATTTGTGTATTATAATATTGTAATGAAAGGTAAAAGTGGTATCTAATAATTATTAATAATTGTAATTAATTTAAATATACCTAATTTGGCACAGGCTTCTTGTATGAGATACCTTTAAGTTGTGCATATTGCCATATAATTAAGTTCTAGCCTAGGTACCTATACGCGCTTCATCATACTTGCATAGCTGGCCTTCCAACTAGCTCACCTTGACTCCAATGACATGCAGAGCTACTTTATGTTCGTCCTATGTTCTAAGTCTTAACAGGTTTTTAGATATTTTGTTTTTATTCATCATTCAATTCTGTAATGTTGGCATGAGTCATATGTCCGTGAGAATTGATAAGAAAAATTTGATTAGAATTCAAAGAACGCTTCCTACTAATGTAGTGACTTTTGTGACTGTTGTGTGTTGTGTTTGTGATGGAAATCAGCGGTCGCAACCAACAAAACTAGGTATGTACCTATTTCTTGATACTCTATATTTTCAGATGTGAAGTCCTAAGGATGTTGCCTTTTCCACCTAAAGCCAATTCAGGTCTGATCCGACGACTGATACGGTACCTACTTATCATTTAATATTTAAGTAACGCTCATCTTGAAATGAAATGAAAACGACCTTATTGGAAAAGAAACAAAAGGCGAACAATAAGACTGTAAAGTCTTGTTTTCATGTTATTTTTATTCACTATTCATGTTGAATATAGTTATTGATATCGGTAGGCTATGTTCAGTTGTAGGTATAGATAGCTGTGCAGCTGTGTTGTCCTGTCTAACAATACGAATCTTCTCGGTGAGCATCACTGTGCTGACCTGCCCTCTAATAAAGAACCGGCCCGAGTTTACTCGAACATGCTTTCCAATTTATCAAAGTTAGTAGATAGAGAAAATGAGTAATTTCATAGTAAATAATTTTCCTATGCTTACATTTCCGCTATCTCGGGGGGGGGGGGGGGGGGGGGGTGCCCACCTGACGTCACTGGATGTGAGGTTAATTCTAGATAGGCCTAGGTCAGACCAACACATTACCACACAGCAATACTGGCAGGGCACGCAATGCATTTGAGCGTGAATTTTCTATCATTAAAAAAAAAAAAAAACATTTTTTTTTACAAAACCAAATACTTTTCTGGGAAAGCAACCTGCCCGGTTTCGTTACTCAAGTTAACACCTAAAACATACCTGAAAGTAGAAATCATCGATAGAAAAGTTTCGCAGAAATATTATTTTTTAGTCATTTTTCATTAAAATTTCGTTATTTTTATTTTTTTACCCCCAGAAGCAAACTATCAAGGGGTAAGCGACCCCCCGCATATTATCAACATTATAATAACAACTACAATATAGCCTATGTGAATTTAAAAGAAATCGTTAGAGCCGTTTTTGGGAAATAATTTTTTTAGACGTTTTTTTGGAGTTTTTTGAGAATAAAACCCCCCCAAATTGAGTTAGCCCAAAATAAAAAAAAATGTCTTGAGGTATGATTTTTGTAAACCTACATGCCAAATTTCATTAAAATCGACTGAGTAGTTTGCCCGGAAATCGACGCACAGTCAGACAGAACGACAGACAGACATACATTTCGTAAAAACCACTTTTTTTGGTTCCTGGTACCTCAAAACGTGTAAATCCGTTGAAATCTCGGAATCGAACATTTCGACCGTCACAAAGCTTTCCTTGTACTACGTATAAATTGGAAAGCAATAAATCAATTGTCAATGGACAATATTCATATACGAGTAGATTATCAGGTCAAAGCTGATGGAGATGGTGGAACCCGTTGTGTAGTGGCAAACACGATGCCCCAGCCCCGATAAGGCCGAGCTCGTGGGTTTGAGTCCCACTGGGTTCGTTTTCTCATGATATTCAATTTCGAATACAATGTCCCAAGGAGGGTTACGTCCACAGCCTAAAGTCAATTTATTTTTAAAATTGGTAATTTCCCTTTGCCATATTATCGTTACTGCGATACAGTTATTGTTGGGGCCTGGTGCGGCCCCTACAACGCATCAGGGTGGCCCCGGCAACGTATTCAATGTTGAGCTTACGGCACCCCATGTACTGTGTTGACTGTTGAGGCCCGTTGGCCCTCAACAACAGACAATAGGTACAGCGACGCGGAGGTATGAATTCCGGGTGGCCGAATGAGGGTCAGGCTCACCCCTCTTATAACGCACCCCTCTAGGTTTAAGTTTGTACTTTATAGAATTAGAAAAATACAAGTTAGTCCACGCGCGGTCGTCTCATGGTTTACTCACTTGATCATTTCTTTGTTCAAATATAGCTTATATCGAAATCTTTATCTTTATTCATAATTTGTAATTACCTCACCTTACATGCGCTCGCCGCAACATGGTCCTTACAGAGTCGGATTTATATAGTTATAGTGGTTTTGTGTGGCGAGTTGTTATGGTTGTGGTGGGTTTTTTCAGTAATGTTTTAGTGTAGTGTTTGTTCACGTCAAATTTCAAATTATTGTGTTGTTGTTGTGGTTACGATGGAAGAGCTGCTCATCTGCCGTGAAGTTATTGTAAGCCAAATTCAGTTCATACTGGATGAAAAACACACGTTTGATCCCACTGAGTTCGCCGGGCAGTTACAGCATGTAGTCGAGTTAAACAAGGACATTGCTGAAAACCAAAAGGCAATTTTGCTGCAATGTGCAGCAGATAAGTTGGCCGAGGACGAAAAGAAGAAGTATATGAAGGAGTTCAGGACAATCATGAAGACTATAGCCAAACTCCGATCCGCATTCACGCCAGCCGTAATTGCACACAGTCAGCCAGCACAAGGTGCCACACCCAGCGTGACACCAAGCGTCCGACTGCCGGAGTTAGCGCTGCCTACTTTCAACGGCCAGGTCGCCCAGTGGCCCGGGTTTCAGGCCAAGTTCGAGCGGCTCATGGCAAAGGCTTCACATTTGGCAGACGAGGACAAGCTCGATTATTTACAAAGTGCGATGGTGGGTCCTGCCAAACAGTTAATAGGAACCCTCCAACCTGGGTCCGGCAACGCCTTTGCGGAAGCATGGAAGATTTTAGAGGCCAGATACACAAACCAGCGGCACAACATAACCGATGTTGTCCGGGCTTTGGTGTATGACAGGGCATCTGGGGATCTCCAAAGTGTCATCGACGCGTTCCAAGAAGGTTTCGGGACTTTGAGGCTTCTAGGCATCCGACCCGAGAAGGCAGACTTCATCTGGAATATGTTAATCATAGATCGATGTGAGAAATCCATACAAGCTGAGTTTGAGAGAAGCCTTCCAGACGACAAAGTTCCAGCTACAGCGGCCTTACTGGAGTACCTTCAACGCCAGGCAAGAATAGAGCAAGGCACCAGTCAATCCGCTCCTAGCTTAACCGAGAAACCTCAAGGTCAGTTGCACGTGGCGGCTCCTGCGCTAAGGCAACCAATGAAGTGTCCCGAGTGTAAACTGGAACACTGCTTTTATCAGTGCCCAGTGTACAATAGAGCATCACTCGCCGATCGACAAACTCTCGTCAAGAAGCTACGCTTGTGTCATAACTGCCTCGTCGGGGGACATGTCGTAAAGGATTGTGTTCGAGCTAGCTGCAAAACCTGTGGCAAAAGACATCACACCAGCTTACATTTAGGCTCAGAGAACTTGAGCAATCCAATAAACGTGATCCAAGACTACACGCGAGTGCTGTTGCAAACAGCTATAGTCAACGTCGCAGCCAGAGATGGAACGCCAGTCAAGTTTCGGGCCCTACTGGACAGCGGAGCAACAACGTCCCTCGTCACCCGGGCAGCCATGCAAGCGCTCAAGGTGAAGCCGAGACCTACGTCACGCCGCATTATCGTCGCTGGGGGCGATGTCCAGGAGTGCGGGCAGGAAGTAGAGCTAACCATAAGTTCGAGGTTGGGTGAGTTTTCGACTAACCTGTTCTTCTTAACACTACCCACCATTTCAGGAAACATTCCCACCACTGAGGTCCGAGAGGAGTGGCCCCACTTGAGGGGGTTACCCCTGGCTGATCCGTCGTACGGCGTTCCTAGCAGGGTTGACATCTTGTTGGGAGCGGACGTTTTGCCTAATATTTTGTGTTCCGATATGATACGCATGCCAGGTGCGCCATGCGCTCAACGCACGCTGTTGGGGTGGGTGCTACAGGGACCAGTCGCGTTTGTCGGTACTGATACCATTCAAGGGCCGACCACTGGACCCAACACAACAACCACAGTGCTACACTGCACGGACTTCCTGCGTAGATTCTGGGAAGTTGAGGAACTTCCATCAAGTCCAGTGTTGACAGAAGATGAGGAGAGAGCAGAAGAGAGCTTTCAAAACTCAACCTTTTGCGAGCAGTCTGGGCGGTTTTGTGTTCGTTTACCAGTCCGCTGCCAGCCACCCAACCTAGGAGAGAGTCGTCGCATGGCCCTGGCTCGTCTTCAGGGTCTTGAGAGAAGGTTCGCTAAGGATCGAGAGTTCCAGCTAAGGTACAATGAAGCCATCGACGATTTCCGTTTAGCTGGACATCTTGTGCCTTCAAACCCTAATCCAGCCGCTGTATTCCTCCCCCATCATGGCGTCATCAACGCGAAAGGAAAGCTTCGGGTGGTCTTCGACGCCAGTGCCAAGACCTCTAACGGAAGGAGCCTAAATAACGAGTTGCTGAATGGTCCTCGTACTCAAGACGAGCTCTTCGACATTATAATACGTTTCCGCTCAAGGGTTGTCGCAGTGTCGGCCGACATAATCAAAATGTATCGCCAAGTGAACGTCCACCCGTATGACCGTCACCTGCAGCGTATTCTCTGGCGCGAGTCAGCCAACGACCCTGTGCAGGAACTGGAATTAACAACTGTGACGTGGGGAACAAAATCTGCGGCATACCTAGCCACCCGGGTCCTGAAGGAAGTGGGGTTTCGGGCTAAAGAGTTCATGCCAGAAGCTGCCAATCGAATTCTACAGGACTTTTATGTGGACGATCTCCTGACTGGGGGGCAGACAGTCGGGGAAGTCCTGAAGTTAAGAAATCAAATAGCAGAACTTCTGGCCAACGCCGGGTTCGAATTGCATAAGTGGGCATCAAACTCACCTGCAGTGACGACTCCAGAGTCCAACGCAGTCATCGCTGCTGATGCGACTACTTTGGGGTTGAAGTGGGACACAAATCGGGATGAGTTGTCTCTATTAACCGAACCGGTGAAGCCGCACGTCAAACCAACGAAAAGAACCGTCTTAAGTGACCTGGGCAGATTCTTCGATCCAATCGGCTGGGCCGCTCCGGTCTTATCCACGGCCAAGGTCTTTGTTCAGAAGCTCTGGGCCGACTCCACCTTGGGATGGGACACAGCTCTTCCTAGAAACGCAGTCGAGCGCTGGTTGGAGCTGATGCAAGATGCAAGCTGTTTACGGCAGCTGTCCATTCCAAGGAATGTTTACCTCTCCGATGCCACCAGGAACACTTTATGCGGTTTCAGCGACGCGTCCGAAGAAGCATACGCAGCGGTGGTATATTTGCGGCAGGAGTGGGCTGATGGTACTTGCAGAATTAACTTCGTGGCCTGCAAGACGAAGGTCGCTCCATTAAAGCCATTAACCCTACCACGACTTGAACTTAGCGGAGCTGTCTTGTTAGCCAAATTGATGAGTAGGATCTCAAAGGCCGTCCTCTTTCGGCATGAGCAATTAGCCTTTACAGATTCAACCATCGTGTTATCTTGGCTCCGTGCTCATCCGAGCCGGTGGCAAACTTTCGTTGCGCACAGGGTACAGGCAATCCAGGAGTTCGTTCCTGCACGGGCATGGAGGCACGTACCTACCACAGACAACCCAGCGGACATCGCAACGCGTCGCTGTTCCTCAGCTGATTTGAAGCAAAGCAGCCTGTGGTGGCACGGCCCCGCATGGCTAGCGACCAACAGCTGGCCAGCAGATCTTCGCCTCACAGAAGATGCTCCAGAAGCAAGGGCTCCGAAGGTAATCTTCATTGTAACCGAAGGTTTCTTCCCTGTACTCACTCGATACGAGCGAATCTCCAAGACATTGCGGGTACTCGCTTATGTCCGTCGCGCCATCACTCCGAAGGCCAGACGTCCAATGGGTACGATTAGTGCACAGGAAATTATTACAGCCAGAATTACGATGATTCGCCTTATGCAACAAGAAACCTACGGTCAGGAGGTCAGGAGGCTAATTGTCAAACAGCCTGTTCTTCGGACTTCGGCGCTGTACAAGCTTAATCCATATTTGGACGATCACCAATTACTACGGGTAGGTGGTAGGTTGGCCAATTCACAGCTCACCGAACCAACCAAGTACCCTATCATTCTGCCCTATAACCACCCGACGACGAAACTCATCGTGCGCCATCTGCATGTCCAGAACGAACACGCCGGTCCTCAACTGCTTGCTTCGATCGTCTTGCAAGGCTACTTCATTCCAAAACTGAGAAATATCACCCGTTTTGTGGCACGTACTTGTGCAATCTGTACCCGTCTGCGCGCCCGGGCTGTTGGTCAAATCATGGCTGACCTTCCGGCCAGCCGGGTCGCCCCTGTCTCGCGCCCCTTTCAGAGGTGCGGCGTAGATTTCGCTGGACCTGTCAGCCTGCGCACCCATCTCAGCAAGGGAACTCGCCATTACAAAGGTTACCTCTGTATCTTTATCTGCATGGCAACAAGGGCACTACACCTCGAGTTAGCGTCAAGCCTCACCCCGGAGGCCTTTCTCTCTGCCTTCCATCGTTTATGTGCGCGTCGCTCAACACCGGCAGAGATGTTTAGCGATCGAGGAACCAATTTTACCGCCGCCTCCAAGATACTCAAGGAAGTATATGATTCGACTGCTGTCCAGGACACCCTGTCCACAAGGGAAGTTCACTGGACCTTCAACCCTCCAGCAGCTCCACATTGGGGTGGTGTTTGGGAGGCTGGCGTGAAGTCTGTGAAGTTCCATTTGAATGCCGTCATCGGTACACATGTGTTAACCTTCGAGGAGATGACGACAGTCCTCTGCAGGGTCGAAGCCGTGCTCAATTCTCGACCGCTGGCACCCATTTCAAACGAAGTCTCGGATTTGGGAGCCTTGACTCCTGGACATTTTCTGGTTGGTGCGCCGCTCACAGCTCCCCCTGAGCGCATTGAGGAGGGAAAGATCCTACCTAATCAACGCTGGCTGTTGGTCCAGAAGATGGCTCAAGACTTCTGGCGCCGATGGTCCAGGGAGTTCTTGACCCGTCTCAACCAAAGACCAAAGTGGTGTGCTCGTCAGACGCCACTGGCTGAAGGCGACCTTGTCATAATCAAGGAGGACAATCTCCATCCACTTCACTGGAGACTCGGCCGTATAAGTAAGCTGCACCTGTCTCCAGACAGCTTGCCTCGCGCGGCCACCGTGAAGACGCAGTTCGGAACTAGGGAACGACCCATTGTCCGACTGTGTAAGCTTCCCCTTGACGAAGGTTCAACGTCAAAGAACCAACAGGACACCCCCACTGCTCAAGAAACGCCTGCAGTGCGTCCAGCCCCGGTGAGCTCCGCGAGCGCCGGTCCGACGCCTGCAGGACCTCGGCGACGGAGCCAAAGGGTGGCCACCCGCATTGGAGCAGTGTCTTGCGTCACGCCCTGTGAGGACTAGGGGCTCATCTAGTCTCTCCGGGGGATCTTTGCCCCTCGTTAGCCAAAGACATCGCCATTAGTGTATAATCGTGTTTCACTATAGTTCATCGTTGTGTTAGTGTGTTTTGGAACCTCAACCCCTCCCCGTGTTACCCGTTGGCTCAACGGTTTTAACACGTAAGTGTCGTGTTTGTGTATTGTGACTTACCTGGATACGTTACAAAATTCATGTACGTATGCTAGCTTTTGTGAAATGGCACCCTAATAGTGTCCATAGCCTTTGTGTTGATCCCCCTGGATCGTACCCGTTTTTTTTGTGTGATGTGATTCTTTCAGTGTCACAACCGTACCCGTCGTCTAAGAGGATCCCCCTGGATCATAACCCACCCGTTTTATGTTCATGTATGCACGTTATCGTGTTTTTTTGTGTTGGTATATCACCCATTCTTGTATATAAGTTGGCTTACTCCTGGCCATAACCGTTTTGTTGTTGGAGTTGACACGCTCGGTGTTCTTCTCCACTAACGTCTAATTTTTCACGTGCACAATCGGTGCCCTAACCAAGTAAAAATAACGTCTCAACCTGTGTAGTCAACCTCATGTTTTCGTGTTTCCTTGCAGATCAACTCGGGGTCATAATCGTTTTCTTGTGTTCTCTTGGGGACATACTTCGTGTCGTACCCGTTTTTTTTTTGTTTTGTGGTTATTATTCACATTCGCGCTCCCAGTTGGTCTTCGAAATAAATATTTTACCTTAACCTAGTATTATCATTTTAGTTTATGCTTTTGTGTTTTTTTCATCATTATGAACAAATGTCCTTTGTGTCACCGTGTTTTATCTCGTTCGTTTATGTACTTGTAATGTTCGGGGTGTCGTTTGCTCAAATTTTCTTTTCATGGTTTTTATGTTGGAAGTCCTGCCTCCTTCCAAGGGGGGCAGATTGTTGGGGCCTGGTGCGGCCCCTACAACGCATCAGGGTGGCCCCGGCAACGTATTCAATGTTGAGCTTACGGCACCCCATGTACTGTGTTGACTGTTGAGGCCCGTTGGCCCTCAACAACAGACAATAGGTACAGCGACGCGGAGGTATGAATTCCGGGTGGCCGAATGAGGGTCAGGCTCACCCCTCTTATAACGCACCCCTCTAGGTTTAAGTTTGTACTTTATAGAATTAGAAAAATACAAGTTAGTCCACGCGCGGTCGTCTCATGGTTTACTCACTTGATCATTTCTTTGTTCAAATATAGCTTATATCGAAATCTTTATCTTTATTCATAATTTGTAATTACCTCACCTTACATGCGCTCGCCGCAACAGTTATATTAATATAATAATAATAATTCGTGTATTCTTCAATATTTTTAACATTTCTAAATACATTGTAAGCCCCCTTAAGAACCTAAGGTGTGCGGGGTATCTACTAATTCTAGCTATAACAAAATTAATATAACAATTACACCAGACCCAATCGTAACAATTCAGCAACAATAACACGTACTTACACCTATATTGCAAAGTTGGTAGCAGTGCCCTTGGTATACTCCAATTTGACTCATATACGAGTCTACTATAGCTACTATACAATAAAGTTTCACAATAGTCAGTAATATGCTTCCTATTTAAAGCTTTGGCACCCCCGGTGAGCCAATTTAAAAGCATTATATAAATCGAACCGTTTTCTTTTTACAGATACCTGACTGCTAACATGCAGTAAGCAATGCTCCTGGCCTGTTTCTCATCGCTGACGACGTTTCTGCTCTTTATGTACATTTCTACGATCGTCTTCTTCTCCCCCTTCGTCCTAGTGTCCATCTTCATCCCCCAACTACCCCTTTTGCTCATCCGGCGTATGTGTCCCCTCCCCATCGAGCCAATATGAGTATGTTAATGGAGGAGCAGGCACCCGGTTGGTTGGTCGCACTGTACTTTGCGATCCTCATCGTGTACACGCCTGTTTTCATATACCTGGTTTTTCTGTCGTAAAGGTTGGTATCAGCGTGGGGTTTTAAATTTTTGTCTTTTTGGTGGTTGGGTTCATATATTGTCGTCTTTATTCTTAAGTATATTTATTTATTTATTTATTCCCATTAATTGATTGTACGATACACATCTTTAAAATCTGCAAACTGTAAGTTATGCAACCATGACAGACACGAAGACTACAATAGAACTCCTATATAGCGAATCAATTCGATTTTATATTCAAGCATTCGGATAATTTTTGGCTGTCATTAGACGGTAAAATACTAATTAAACGGTAAAGAAAATTCACATGGGCCCTTTTTATTTAAAGATACCATGATGTATGTTATTGTTATGGACGGAACATTCTTCTTTTCTGTTTAAAAAAGGATAATCGCCTACAAACAATTTAATGAATGTATCTGAGTAACCCCTTCAATCGCCTGACTAAGTAGCGTAATAGGTACTTGTGTCGAGTAACGACACGCCTCCGATTGCAAGGTGTGTAGAGACTCGCACAAGTACAAGCAGGCTACCACCTTGCCACCGAAGTCGCTTATAACTTGTCTTGAGAACCATCCATTAAGGCAGATCTTCATATAAAAATTTTAACTGCAGCTCGGTATGGCTTGGATTATATTCGCCTATTCAGCTCTCATAAGAATAACGTGGAAAAAAACAAGTTGTCAAAACTCAAAATTTTCTGTTTTTGGATAATACACAGACCTGAGCCTATTTTCAGTTTAATATGGAAGTTCTATAATAAGTGAGGAAAGGTTAAAGAAAATATAGGTATACTAGTTTACTAGTTTTGAGAGAAAAAATTTAAGTCCCTTTTTGCTGAATAAAATTCCTGGAGCCTCCACGCTTTTTTTTCTTTTCTTCACCAAGTTGGCAAGTTGGTTACATAAGAATAAAACATTTACAATCTTATTTTAAGCCAAATTTATTTAGTTTTGTTTGTTTGTATGGAACTATGCTTTTGCTGCCAACTGAGCAAAGGAAAATTACCAACTTTCGCCAAAAACCAAATTATTTGGGAGGAAGTCTCCCCCTGCCCCCCCCCCCCCCTATAGCTACTCCCCTGCTTTCGGTGGATTTATATAGTTAGGTACTACCAAAATTTAAGCGAAATCGGTCTGTCTTCTTCTAATTTTATGTCAGCCAAGTTGGGTGTCCTCTTAATTGATTTTTTTTATATTCGAATTTGATTCGAATAATCGGAGTATTATAAATTAGTATACAGAGTGCCTGTACCTGTATAATTAGAGTATTATAACTGTAATATTCATTCTCAAAGAGTAGGAAGCTGGGGACTAAACCATCTAAACGTGGACTAAACATCTTCAAATACTGCAAATTTAAAGCTATGCAATTATGCAAACTCTAAAAATCTGCCATGAAAAGACTGATGTTGATCCTATACTAGGCCTATAACAGTTTAAAAACAAAAAAACCAAAAAAAAAAAAAAAATCGCGGTAAATATGGTGCGGAGGACCATCAATGGAGCAGCAAACCTTAGAAAAAATGGCCCTTTACATTTTGAGAACAGCTAGGCAAATTTAAAGCATGACTGTTACCAGTGAACTATTAATTAATTATTGTCTAATGTACAGTCAATATTATTTGGTATATAATACAGTCCTTAAATTAACTTCGGCTGCGTTGGCACCCTCTGCAAATTTCAAGTTTTGCAATCATTAAAATCTCTGTAGAATATTATAATTCATTCTCAGAGGAGCAAGATGCTGGGTGCTGTATCTTCAAATCCTGCGAATTTAAGATTATGCAATCGTATGGGATGTAAAGGAGCTGGAGGCCTGGAGATAGAATGATTCTGATGATGAATATTGTTAGGTTCCTTGTAAATTAAGGCAAAAATACTATTAATTTAACTTCCTTAACTTCTGTATTTATTCTAATTGTTAACATTCATATTTCCTTCGGGAACATTCGTAAATACCACTTTGGTCTCGGTACTTAGCTTGTGTAGGGCGTAGGCACTTCTATATCGATAACGGTCTGCAGCCCGCGTAAGTAAGTAAGTTGATAATGTATTACAATTTACATATACATTTTACATTTATTATGTCAACCCCACCATTATAATAATAAGCAAGCCCTCAATATATCGCTCATGCACGGGAATAGTGACACATTTCAAAAAATTGCAAAATTAAGTTATTTATGCAAAAATGTCGAGAAAAATATAGCGAATTTTATGAATGTAGTGTCACATATCAAGTTCAATTTGTTTCCATAAGATTGCGTTTTGTCACTGATCCATTGTCAAGTTTGACTACTTCGGATTTGGCAATACTGACATAATTCGGAATGTGCTCCAGGCGTTGACGTGCTAACTATACACGTCTCTTTCAATTAAACTGTCACATCTCAAAAGTATTAAGTGCCTCGATAGTACTACAAGTAAAAACTAAAAAAATGGTCAGAACTAAAATTTGAATTATCTCAAAAGTCAATATTTAGAAATGTGTCACTTTTCTCGTGTATGAGCGATATAGAGACTTTGTATCGTTGTAAAGCTTCTGCGTCATAGCGTACAAATTTAAAGCTAGCCTACCGTATTATTTATAAAGAAGAAAAGAACGCATTTCAAATATAAATTGATATATATAAGCCTTATATTTGTATATTTATGGATAAGTTATCCGGTATTTAAAAAAATCTTGTTTCGACGAATGGGCAAGCCAGAAAAAAATCTACGACATGCCGTATATACCGGTACTCAGAATCGGTACCTTAAAAAATCGTTTTCAATAATATATTTTGAAAGGAAAGGAAAAATTACTCGATTCTGGGAACTATATACAATACATTAGGCCTATACCTAGTTTCTAAAGAATTGTTAATATATAACTCTTGCTGATCCTCGAACCTCATCGACCTTGCTGATTCATGGTTTATTGCAGACAGATTGAGAGAAAGACGTAGGCCTATGCCTACTGATTCATTATCCGAGGAGCAGGAAGCTGGGGACCCGCCGTTCACCTGCTAAGGTACGGGCCTAGAGAGTGGATGGACCACGGCCGTATAGTAACAACCAGTACCAGCACCTGTTACCAATCTTACCACCACAATGAACCTACAGGTGAGTAATCACGACAATTTGTCTTTATTCCTAGTTTTATGGTCATGAATGACCATCTGCCAAATTTTTACATACTGTCAGTCAGCTCAACATACAGAAATGAGCTACTATAGTTCAGTCTACTATATAATATGTAATAGTGTGTCGGTTTTGTTCTTATTTATAGTCACTGTCATGTAATTAACAATACTCCTAAAATAGTAAAAGTCGTAAAGGTTTACGCGCCAATTTCAAACTATTTTTTTAAGTTTCCGGTTTTGAATAATATCATTAGGCCATATGTTGAAAGATGACAGAATGCACAGATTATATATGCAGTTTGGATTCGGTAATTCTGTACGGTAATGTAAGTTTTTGTATTGGGAATTAATAAATAATGTTTGTATTATTCTTTTGAATCTATATTTATTCTATAGAATGTGTGTTTGATTTAGTGCTAGATTGCAGAGTCGCAACCTATTGATTGGTTTGCAGCAATTTCCATCTTTTCCTCCATTCGTCTCTTTTCTGGACAGATACTTCTCTTGCTGCATTCCAAGTAGGTTTATAGCATGCTTAATTCGGGTCTTCTGCGTGCCTTTCTTGGTGCATTGCTGTCCTCAATCGTGCGTTCTATTATGGTGTTAAGGAGTCCTTCATTCATATCTGGTCATAGGCAGGCGTGGATCTAGAATGAGACCAAGGAGGGGGCTAAGATTAAATTTCGATTTTTTTTATTTTTTAAATAGGGCTGAAATATTGGGGTTTTACGCACTTGCAGAGCAATAAGGGATCTATATCATAGGTAATTAATACAATCGAGCACAAGGGGGGCCCGGCGGTATTTGGTGTCTTGCTGGTGGTATTTCGTACCTACAGGCTAGCTTGACTGTAATTGTCCACCGTGCTGGTATTTAGCCTTTGATGCCTATGACGGTTTATGAAACCGACCCAACCTTAATTCTTCCTGCATTGATGCCTATAAGCTACTTAATGTATGTGCGGCTTAGCCTATAAGTGTAAAAATGAAATATCTTATATTAAATGTCAATATTAATTGTTAAATTTGATGTCAACAATATAAGGATAAGGACAAACAAAATACATTTTTCTGAGCATGATGTGTAGCGGCCAGTGGCGGCGCCAGAAATTTTAAGGCGGGGGGGGGGGGCATGGAGGGGTCTGACTTCTATCTGGGGGGCGACTGCAAAAGCAAAACATTTTTCATTGGGAGTAGGTATAATGAAAGTACGGGCAATAACTTGTAACCAGTTTTAATGCTGACGTTTTTGAATTACAAAAGTTCTGCTATATAACACGTAAAATATATAAAAAGTGGGGGGCACAGGGGGGCCGGAGAAACTTTCGGGGGGGGGGGACAGGCCCCACCGGGCACCCCCGTAGCGCCGCCATTGGGTAGCCTACCTGTTTCTCACACAGATTGGACACTATAAAATTATAGAATTTGATTTGAACCAAGAACGCTCGCTCTAGTAGTACTCAAGGAAGGAATTCAAGAACTGGGGCCAATTGGTGTTAGTGAAAGCCACCTATATATTATAATATATCTACATATCGAAATGTAGAGGAGAATTTCTGCTAATTTACCGGATATTTTAGACGACTCTACGATCAAAATTTCCTGTGAAATTCGACTTTATACAACAACCAAACGCGTAGTAGGGTACTCCGATTGGCACTTAAGTATATTTGATGTGGGCATTACGACTATAGGTGAGCCAGCGAATTCGGCCGCAGGGATGGGTGGGTCTGTTACATAAACCTGGTCCTCAAGGTCTCTCACATACTATGCCCACTGTATTTTTAGAACCTAGTTTTTACAAGTTACAAGTTCGTATTATACCGTATTCTGTATGGCATCCTTCTGGCCATTCTTCGGAGGGCATGTGAAGCAGGCGATCCCGAGCTTTAATCCTATGTTGAAAGAAAGCGTTATAGCCCTTTAACTCCGCTATATAGAGTATGGTTCTACAATCGTTAATTTCTGTGATTTTTAAACCTTTGCAGAAACTTATAGTGGGGTCGGTTCTCTCTTGTCTAGCCAGCCTACACAAGCTAAAGGAATGGAAAAAGTAGGCTTTCATACAATATGAGCGCATGGTTGCATAACTTTAAATTTGTAGTAGACGTTCTTACATTGTATTATACCGATTCTATGAGTACTCCAATTTACTCAACAGTGGCAGGCGCGGATCTACGGGGGGGGGGGGGCTATGGGGGCTATAGCCCCCCCCATTAGGATCCTCAAAATGCGTAAAACCCCACTATTTCAGTCCTATTTTTCACAAATTTTTTCCTGGGGGAGAACCCCAGGCTCCCCTTGTGCTCAATTGTAGTAATTTCCTATCATATAGAACCTTTATTGCTCTGGAAATGCGTAAAACCCCAATATTTCAGCCCTATTAAAAAAAATGAAATTTAATCTTAGCCCCCTCCTTGGTCTCATTCTAGATCCGCGCCTGAACAGTAGACCTTATTTTGAAAAGGTCATCGCCTTATTTCTTAATAAAGCCATGGCTCCATAGATGACACGTCATTGTTTACCTCTGCCCCAAAATCGGAGTTAGCCGAAGAACATTGGCGTAAATTTCCAAAATTTCTAGGGGGGGCTTTAGGACTCCAAGACTTTGATCCCCCGGAAAAAAAAATCGATAAATGGGCCCAAATCAGTGAGGTTTTACGAATATCCTGCCCTGGAGGTAGGGGGGCCCGGAGGTCTCCCCCGGAGAAAAAATTGACGAATAGGCCCAAATTAGGGAGGTTTTACGCATTTTGAAAGCAGTACTGCAGTAGTATAGTTGAGATTTTACAGATGAATAAACTAGCCACCGAGTGGGGCCCGGGGGTCTTCCCCGAAGAAATAGGTCTGAAATATTGGGGTTTTAAGCATTTTGAGTAATATATTTTTGTGAAAGTACCTACTTGCTCAATATGTTGATTTCTTTCATGTGAAATAGATATACCGTACCTGGTATTAATTTCCCTTTCGTTAATATGGTGGATTGTATTGGCCTTTCGCTTTCATAACATAACGTCTTTGTCACCAGAAATCCTGGGGGGGGGGGCTACGGGTGGACCTGGGGGGGGGGGGCTAAGCCCAGGGGCCAGGACCCCCCTATTTACGCCAGTGCCGTAGAATTATGTACTTGTAATGAAGTGAGTAATTCTCTTTGAACCACTCTAGCCTTTGATACTAAACTATAATAACTGCCATAACACGGAACCGCTCAGTACAGTGGGCCATGCGGCATACTTTAGCTCAATTATCTTCTAAACAAAATTTTAATTGTTTGAGTAATATTTCTATACTACAAGCTATATTTTTTTGTTGTAAAAATAATTAGTTAAAAAAAATTCAAATGAAATTTTTTTAAAGGTTAACTAACTTCCGGTTTATTAGGGCCTGTAAGCCTAAGGAAAAAAATTTAATTTCAAATTTTAATTATTTTCTAAGAAAAATCATTAATAGCCTAGTCTTAAACTAACACAATTTAGTTTTTACCCAACATAGAATAAATATTTACCCAACCCATGTGTTTAGCACTGTTACTGTATTAATATAGCATTCAAATATTTCAGTTCCTCAAAATTTTCCAATTGTATGAAGTCGCATAAATTTGAAATTAAGCGACAATGAAAATAATCAACGTAATTTTGACTGAACAACATTCTAACTTCTTTTCTTGTAGGTTAGGTAGCCGCTATAAGTAGCAGGGGTTGATCTTTATTTTTAATATCATATGTTATAATATAACAACAATTATAGAGCCTAGAGGTACAGTTAATTTTGTAGAAAGCCTAGAAAGGGGAATTAGAGAAAGATAAACGGGATTACGAATAATACCTCGGGGACCGGTCAAGACTCGGGTTTGAATTCTGTTTCCGTTCTTTTATATATATATATATTTTCCTCTCTTATAAGCTCGACGAATTTATATTTAAAAATATTCGCTAGGCCTATTAGAGAGCGCAGGCTGGCTAAGATGATAGCACATTTTGTATTCAGCTCAGCCTGGCACGATCACCACACCACATCCGACCATATGCGTCACGCCACCTATTGACAGAAAATTTGCATGTCTAACTCGCAGGCCTCTGCGAAGGTTAATCAGATATAATCTCTCACCCAGACCATCTTTATTACAGGCACTTATCCTCACCGTCTGCATAAGCGCAGCCTACGCTCTACCTATACCCATGAAGCTCCTAAAGGTCCCGAAGATCTACAACGCTCTCATCACCACCAACCAGAAACTACTACCCAGCGAAGCGTTCCCCGCCTCAACGGGACAAGTCTTCGAACCAATTGGCCTGAGCGGCGACCCCGTACTACTAAACCCAGAAGCCTTCGCCAAAGCAGAGCCCACTGTCGAAGGAGAAGCTCCTAGACCGTTTTCGAAAGACGGAAAGACGCCAGCGCCTTTGGTTTTCTACCCCAGGTACAACGTCTACCATCAACTACCCCAGTCGGTGTTCCCCTACACGGATGTGTTTCAACCTCCGCCTATAGTTGTGCCTGTTCAGCGGTCACAGCCGCCTAAGTTGTCTTCCAGTGGTGGTGAAGCTTCTGGTGATGCCGAAGAAGTATCTTCTGCGCCGCAGCCCCCCGCAAATGCATCGCGTCCTCAGGGCTTCAGTTTTGTAGCAAATAACCGGCCTAGTGCTGATATCCCAAGTGTGGTGCCTCCTCCACCCCCAGTTGGTGCTCCTCGGCCCCCAGAAGATAGTAAACCTGAATAAAGTGGTAAGAAGACATTGTCTTCCAGTCGGGATTTAAAAGAGTAGTAACCTTCATGCATAATTTGTCAACATTTGCTTAATATACGAATTTATGAAGCCAGTGACCGGCAATGTACTCACCTTTCACCCTCGGTGGGTGTTCTTCGACCCCTATTGACGAAGAAGGTAAAGTGGAATAAATTGCGAGCTTCTCCATTTGTTGATAATAATCTTAATAGCGAAATTAGTCTATTTCTGAAATGAGATTCCTATATATGCTGGTGCCCATTCGTTATTCAAAGGATTGCTAAGGAACCCTTGCTAAGTCTCAGTCAACAAACGGCCATTATATGAGATGACGTAATATATAGCCCTTATTGCGAAGTTGTGCTCAGTTGGTCATCTAAAAATTATTTAATATATAAGTGAATCGATGAGACAAAGCCAACAAAGGAGAAGAAATAGAAGGAAATTATAGCAATAGATACAAAGGAAATCGTGTGTAATTTTTAAAATATGCTTGCCCTCTATCAATGGCGTATGTATAAGGGAGGGAGGCAGGAGTTAGGACGAAACAACTAATGGGCGAGTTATTGTGGCAAACGCATAATTTGTAAGAAGTAATGTAAAATGTAAATGTTCGGGCCAACTGTGAGCGGGGGGTTTGGTTTGTAGGTAGAATTTGACATCATATCGGGCCTCTTCCTGCGTCAAGAAGTTGATCATCTTCTTTAAATGCCTCTTCTATCGAAGATGGGCGATCATCATGGCAATTTGGACCTTGGGGACTGCTGCTCTGAAAAGGAAGTCGTGCTCTTGCCAAACCACTGCCACATGTTTTTCAACCAGGATGTTCTTCTTTTGCCGGGAGCCCTCTGTCCTTCTATCTTCCCTTGGAAGTTGATGGCTAGAGCCGCTAGAGGCTATTTGGTCTTGCCCCTCTCCCAAAAAAAAAAATATATATTTTATACATACGCCAAGCTGCCCACTATTTAGAATAACTGACTGCGGACTGTGATTTAATAATGTTACCTATTCCCTGTCTTCATGATGGGCTTTGATACCCGGTTAATATAATATTTCAATGAAGAATTTTTGTTGTAATGTACATATGCCATAATGCTGACTATTTGTATTTTCTTTCATAAATTAGAATATCTAATATATATCGTAATATAAAATTATGATAATGATCTCAGCATGGTAATTTTGGTTTAAGTACCGTAATAAATAATAATTTCTTGCATGGTATTAAGAGCTAATACCCTACCCCCGTTACACGTATTTATACAAAGTCGATTTTCATAGGAAATATCGATAGTAGAGCTGTCAAATTAGCAGAAATGCTCCTCTACACTTTGATATATGAATGGTTGCCATCAACAACACCAATAGGCCACAGTTCTTGAACTCCACCATTCATTTTTTGTATAAACCAAACTCAATAATTCTGGCCAATTTGTGTTAAAAAGGGGTAGGTACCTACATATCATTTGAAAATGCTCAGAATTTGTTTGATTGCCCTAACATTTTTGACACGATTTATATTTCATGGCATATTTGATTTTTACACGTATAAGGCATTGCCCCCTCCGATTACCTCTTAAAGACTCTGCTAAATAAAAAAAGAAGCCATAGGCTACGGCTACTGTATAAATCTTGGAATTCCAAGACAATAGCGGAATGCGATGGATTGCTCTTATTAGGTCCAGAGCAGCTTCTCTCAAGGACAGCCAGTCTGAAAATAATTACGGAGGATCGACCATTGTTATAGGAAGACGCTTTATATATAGCCTACTAATTTTAGTCTGCTAAACTAGTTTTTTGCCTGAGTTTTTTTTTTAAGTCAATAACGAGCTTGGTCACATCGGGTTGGGTGTGGACAAAGCCACTTTTATTTGCAATTTTCCAGGCCGTAGATTGTCAGATCGGGTACGAGGAATTCACCTTGAATCAATAGGTTAATAAACTTAGAACAGCTTCTATACAGCTATACTAGGGGTCTATAACACAGGTGAGATGGGATATTCGCACTCGCAAAGGATTTTTTTGACAAGTCTTCTTTTGAGCCATCTGAGCATTGCAGCAACGACGGGATTTGTCATTGTATGGAAGGGTCCACGGATTACCCAAAGAAGACGCGTGGCAACAGAAATAAAAAAAACTCTTGGCGGGAACGAAAGATAGAAATCTACTATTAGCTCCTACCATCAACAGGTTCACAATACCCACAGGAAAATGTGTATGCTATCACGATTTATCCTATCCCAGAGCATCGTACTTCAATTGAATTGTCTGCGAGATTCGAGACTCGACAAAGACAACAGTATCTTAAGTCAACCTTAATAGGTACGATTTCGGGAAAGGGAAAGACGAGGAAGACGGGCATGTTGCTGACCATATAATTAAAAATAGATACAAAAAATCCCTTTCGGCTATGGCCGATCAGGTGTAAGGAGATTCCGCAGACCCTGCTTTTCCTCTACGCTACCCAGAGGCGTAAAATTTTAGAATGATGGCGGGGGCAAAACTAAGTAGACCTTATGACGTCATCAGGCAGGATTGAATCAAGGAATCAATTTTTTATTGATAATATAATAGAAAAATTGTAGAGTTTTACGCATTTTTTAATAGTTGTAAAGTATAACTGTAGATTTTACAAAGCTAAAAAAAGAATGCTTATATTCATATTGCTACAAAGGGGACTATGAAGTAAGAACCACGTCTTACAATGCTCAAAGCGGGGGGGGGGGGTTAAGCCAAAAGGAGCTGGGGGGGGGGGCAAGTTGGACCGTGCCCCCCCCCCCCGCCCAACTTTACGCCCCTGACGCTATGTGTAATAGAAAATAAAAAAACTTCATTACTTTCTCGATCACAACATCAACACACAAAACACTCTTGTGTTCCAAACTTTTACTTATTAAATTATGTTTACTTTGACTGGACGTCATCTTGAAATCGTTAATTTGTCGTAAAAAGTGTAGATTACCATTATCGTAGATAATAATACGATCTTTCAGTCAGATTTTAATTCATTCCTCTGCGACCAATATTGACTGAGATATGAATTATATAAGTTTTCAATCGGCCGCCATCTTATAACTAAATAGCGGATCTAGCTGGTTAACGAACTCGATCAAGGCATTTGTATGATCAACTTTTGTGCCAAGTTTCATCCAAATCGGATAATATTTACGGAAGTTAGAGTGTTTCCTAAAATCGATATACATATATATATACAGTATATACATACATATATATATATATATATATAACATTTTGAACGGAGGGTGGTTTTAGGCTCAGGGGGTCATGAAATGAAAAGTTGTGAAGAAATTTTCCGAAAGTCGAACATTGGTCGCCATCTCAATAGGTAGATGAATCTCCCTAAAATAGAGGATTCTCTACCAGTTCTCAGGCGTAAGCAGTCGCTTTGTATATCCAAAATTACTAAATCCACGTTTTTTACATTCTAACTTTTGTGATTGCTCCCTATGGAATAGGAATAAGAGTAAACCTTTGCGACTGCTGATAGGCTAAATACCGATCGCAAACATATTGTTAAGACCAGCCTTAAGGCAACACACCAAGTAAGTCACATAACACATACTGTATATCACATAGAAATAAACAAATATCATAGAGCAGGCTGAGATGTTCCTCTCTCGAGACATCGGATTCGCTCCTGTGACTGAGAGACGGATGACTCAGTTACATTATGGTGGTGGTGGTTTTCTGTAAGGTTGGTGGGCATGCCCCCCCCCCCCAGTCAATTTAAATTGCCGTACCTTTCCTGGTTTTGGTTAAAAATACATTCACATGCTTGTTATAAGAATCTCGGCGTGGTTACTGCGTGAGTAGGGAATCTCACCTATCCAATCGGCTAGTCTTAAACTTGCGCCATTTGAGGAAGCAACACGCATTTTAGGTTTTACCTAGTGTATACTTGTATATTGTATACAATTGCTACTTCCCTGAGCCAGTTTATAATCTGAGTTGTTTATTGGCTTTCTGTGACAGTGCTACAGTTCATGTTGTTAGCCGATCATAGTTGTAGCCCCGAATACTCCAGGAACCGACCAAGAAACAGATAAGCCGGTCCCAATGAGCTGCCCAACAACCTGTCAAACAATCATCGGTTGAGACACCCTCCCTCTGCTATTTTACAACCAAATCACGTCTTAGCCCAGAGACAAGCATGCATTCAATCTGAGGATGTCAAGTTATGAAAAGACACGACCAAACATAAGTAAAAATTAAGTTTGTATTAACTATGGAACTAAATTGGCAGGTTTTTGTCGATCAAACAGTGTTATAGGACTTCTCACTCTCACCTCTGTAGCTTAAACAGGTCCACTTTCAATTTCACTGGTCGTTGAAGCAGTCAAAAGTATAGCGATACTCCGGTACAGCCCCGTTATATGGGGTAGGTATGAGTGTGTGTGTTCGCCTTCCTCAACAGGCACAGCGTCGGAAGAACCAACACCGGGGTGAACCTGGCGGTGGTCGAAGATATACCGGGAAGTAATCAGTCTTACGTAGTGCGGCAAAATGCAACCGCTTAGGCAGAATCTACCGCAACAGCGTCATCAGACTGGGAATCTTCAGCAGGTGCAATTTCAACGGGTTCAGCAGGTTGAATTTCAGCAGGCTCAGCAGCAGCTACCTCACCTTCAGCAGCAGGAGCTTCACCTTCCTTAACAGGCTCAGCGATGGGGATAACTCCGGGGGCGATAACACCGGGGTGCACTGGCGCGATAACGGGGCCGGTACCGGGAGCAATGAGGAGGGGTCCCTGGGTGAGGAGGGGCGCCTGGGGGATGAGTTGTGCCTGGGTCAGGAGGGGTGCCTGGGGAACGAGTTGCGCCTGGGTCAGGAGGGGCGCCTGGGGAACGATGTGAGTGTTGACGACGGGGTATGTGAAGGGAGTGAGGACGGGGGTGGCCTGGTAGGAGACGCCGACGGGCTGAACGACGTTCTGGACGACTGGGCTGACGGCGGCGTAGGCGTGGCCTTCGACGGAGCTGTAGGCGAAATTGCCACCGAGGCGGTCGCTCTGGATGACGGCGCTGTCGAGGCTGGGCGTGCGGATGAGGGTGGTGGCTGGGGCGATAACGCCTGCGCTAGCGGCAGCCACGAGGGCGAGAACTGCGATGACGGCCTGGAATTAGATAAGTAAATATTGAACGTGATTTAAATATTACATTAGTTTTCTAGAGAAAGGAAGACTTCAAGTCTTCAACACTGGAACGAGAGAGATTCAAACGCAGGACTTCGCTTACGATGTGTAGGCCTCTAGACTATACTAAATTTGAATTCTCTCAATGACTTCAGAGCATATTTCGACATTAGCAAATGAAGCAAAATTTCATTGCTTGACATAATATGCTACATACAAGTCAGTGAGCTACTTTATGCGGTACTCGCTTATTGAAATTAGCTAGGTACCCATCACTATATTAGCTATTACAACACATGGTATAATGTTGGCCTAATTGGTTAAGGGCAATCATACATAGTCTGCAAAAAACCTTCATAAAAGTAGACCAGATTATTTTGAGACTTGGAAAAAACCTATAAGTTAGTAACAAATTTAAAAAAAAACTTTTTCATAAACTTCCAGCGTAAACCTAAAAACTTTTTTTGAACAAAACGTCCTGCCCTATACCAAAGCCTACAAAAATTGAACTTAACTTAATTCTATCTTACAATAATAGCCAAATTATTTGTAGGCCTATAACCCTTCAGCACATGAGCAATCGCGTTTAGAGGAAGCTCAACGTTGAAATTGGCCACCCCTGGTCACCCCAATATAGGTTGGCTTGTATTTTTTATTTAATTTAGTAATTAAGTTATAAGGATTTGGTCAGTTCAATTATCAGAGGACTATATTTTCATACATAGTGCTACGAGGAATGTTCTAGTTTTTTCAGGGAGTTTTCCCTGAAACTGATAGGCGATAGACATTTACCGAATTATCAATAAACAGAAATGAAAAAAAAAAACATGTAACATGATCTACTATTGGAATGTACCAAATCTTTATAACTTAATAAAAAAGTATAAACCAACCAATTTTGGGGTGATCCAGGTAAGCCTAAATTTGGACCATAAGACCTTTTTACCTAAAAGCAGACAGGCTTCAAAAATGAAATAGGCCTACTCATATATTATGACTGTTGTTCACATAAATCAAATTCTTAATCTAAAAAAACATCAATATACTATCCTTTCTTCCACAAAAAATCACCAAAAAACCACGTACCTTCATTTTAATAAACAGCAACAGCCAAAAAGAACTGATCTCTGCGTAAATACAAAGACGTGTGTCACTATGTCAAAGCTAGTGTAAGCTTTTATATATAGACAGGGCCGGCGCGAGTTTTTTTCTCCAGCTAAGCCTCACCACGCCCTGCCTAGCGTGGCTGGAACTCCAGTCAAGATTCTGGAGCCACCGATTTTCCGGCGGTAGATGCGTTAGATGACTGCCTTGGTAATGTGACCTTATGTACACGCCTTGCAACTAGAGATTCTCCCTGTTTTTTTAGAAAAACAAGTTTCCATTTTTTGTAGGCTTTTCGTTGATGCCTAGTAAAGACTCTACAGCTACTGATTTTCCAGCGATGGATGCGGTAGAACTGTTAGGAGACTGTCTTGGTAACGTGACCTTATGTTCACGCCTTACAACTGAAGATTCTCCCTGTTTTTTAAGAGTTTCCATTTTTTTTTTGTCAGGATGAAATGTCGTATAGGTCTTCAGTAGACACTGGTGTTTTTTATATTAATAGACGATTTAATGTGGTAATACCCTTTGTTGCCATCGCATTGTCTAGTGGAGGATCGGTTGAATTTATAGTGTCGAGTTGGGATAGTGGTGGGCATGGGACTTGGGACTTCCACCCGGAAGGTTGCTGGTTCGAGTCCCACCCCTGCTAGCAGCTTCATTTTTTGTGCATGCTTCGGGGTGCATGTAAAGCAGGCGGTCCCGGGCCTCCCTACATGAGCTATAAGACTTTATGACACCGAGGATTTGTACCAAGCTATAAGACTTTATGTTGACACCGAGGACACATACCATTGTGCAATAGTAGTCAGAATGGCGTAGAGGTAACGACTCGGACTATCATCCAGAAGGTGACTGGTTCGAGTCCCACCCGAATGCCAAAATTTTCTAGTGGTACAATTATTTATCTTCTGACTACCATGCTTCGGAGGGCATGTAAAGCCGGCGGTCCCGGCAGTCTTCCCTGACTGTCGATAGGTTAAACAGGAGGCTGTTGATGCAACCTGAAAACTCCTGTACCACGGGTAGTACCACCCCGACACGAATTTACTTTTTACCATTGTGCCAAGAATATCAATAAAATCAAAAACACAGTGGCACGACAACCCAATATCTGCTTCGGTGGCAAGGTGGCAACGTGTGAGTCTCTATACACCATGCGATCGGAGCCGTGTCGTAACTCGTACTAACCTATAGAGGCGACTGAAGAGGTCAATGCGATACATGCATTAAATTGCTTTGCATGCGAGTAACCTTTAAATAAAACACCAATAGAGATGCCCGACAGCCGTTCTATTAACTTCTGTGAATGTAAGGTACGCATTTGGGTTGTGTGATCCCAGGTACTGTCCAATATTTTCAATGCATAACAATACGAATAAGGGCCAAAAAATTCAGTGGGGTACTCAGGGGCGTAAAGTAACGGGGGGGGGGGGGGCACGGTTCAACTTGCCCCCCGCAGCCTCGAGCATTGTAAAACGTGGTTCATACTTCATGGTCCCCTTTGCAGCAATATGAATATAGGCATTCCTTTTTTAGCTTTGTAAAATCTACAGCTACACTTTACTACTATTAAAATGCGTAAAACCCTACTATTTTCAATTTTTCCTTATTCTGCCTGATGACGTCATAAGGTCTACTTAGTTTTGCCACCGCCATCATTCTAAAACTTTTCCCTTCTGGGGGTACTTGGCATGCAGTATGGTTCAATAGCCAATATCCATTGCATTAAGTCCTTTATATTGTACTAAGAGCAATAGCAGTATTCAGTATGCATCTCACCACGCTCTACCAGTGTGTATGGCGTTATGGGAATTGTGTTTTAGAGCCAAACGCGTAATATTTTGAATTGTATGCTGTACTAGCCTACTACAATATATTAGCTCTCTATAGTTACTATTTATTCTATGTGTTGTCGGGTCTTACTATTTTCCCACTGACCATTCCGAATGCACTTTGGCTTGGCTCTGTGGACTGGTCTGACCGTGAATCGAGCAATCTTGGTACTCAAGGCTCTACGAGGGTGGACCCTGAACTTCAACTCATGTGCACACTGACCAGTTTGTGACCCATTTGGCGTGTCATTCATTCAGTATTTTGGCTTGGCTCAGGGGACCGAGCTGACCATGAATCGAGCAACCTTGGCACTCGTGCGGCTCCTTATTAAAATTAAAGAGACCATCCAGTAATGCACTTTGGTTATATCAAAGGCGTGTCCCCATATTATACCAAGGCAGACCCTGAACTTCAATGTGTCGTATAGACCAGTTTGGCGTGTCATTCATACAGTGCCGGTACGGCTATACGTATGGGAAGACAAGTCTTATGAAATATCCCACAACAATGACGTATCTTTTTGGAAACGACCACTTTACCATTGCATTGGCGTCAATAGAGGCTCATTAGTGGTAAAACGGACTAGTAGGTAGAGTCTTCGAAGTAGCTGATCTTCTGAGTGTTGTCTCATGGTCTCAGAGAAGAGGATCTGAAAATCCGTAATCTGTGCCTCCACGTGGTGAAGACGGAAGCGCGTAAGGGCAACTGATCAAATAGCCGGGATAAACGAAAAACACAGTTGTTTCTGTGCGCAGGGCACTGTTTTGTCCTGGGGCAGGGAAATTGGTACTGAAGACGGAGGGACTCAATGAAGAGTCAACGGCATAAGAATGCAGAAGGCAAAGGGAGTTACTGCATTACAATTCCCTAGTATTACCCATGTGTTCCGGCGTTTTGGCTTTTGTAATCCACAGTTAACAACATTTATTTATTTATTTATTTATATTTAGGTACAGTTTTTTTTCAAGCTAAAACCATATTGTATTATTATTGTTAACTTATAATGGCTTATATAGCATATTTTATATTTTATTGTTACAACTGTCAAGTAGCCTGTTTTCACCTTTCGTAACAACACTTTTTTTAACCAGCTTTCTTTACACTAACGAAAGCAATTAAAAAGAAGAAGAAATAGGACAAAGACAGAGTGATAAGCGCAACCAAAATCACCCTAACACTTATTGTGGAGGCCAGCATTTTCTATGATTTAGGGAGCAGGAAATAAAAATATTTCTATTTCAGAGCAAAGAAAATCTAAAAAACCACTTCGAAAAATTGGTCGCTCTACATTTTCCCAACTGTCAAAGACAGTCTAAGATTAGCTTTGTTAATAAAATCATATCATGTCATATTAAAATATTTCATTTTTGAGGAAAAAAACTCAACAAAAAATCTTCAATTTCGGACCATTAATTCATAAAATTCATAAAAAATGCAATAAATGTGTTCATAAAATAATGCAATATAATAATTGAATTCAACAAGAAGTAAAAGTAGCAGTTAAAATACTCATAGCCGCACGATTTTCACCCAGCGGTGCATAGGAATCCTGCTCGAGATGGCGCATAAGAAGGTTCAGAAATACCTGATTGGCTCTGTAAACGTTCTCCAGCTGCTTCAGGCGCGCCATCAGGTTTTGCGTCTTCAGCGACCACACATTGTGCAATTCGAGGCAAAATGGCAGAACGCGGCGAAAAATTATGGTATAGTGTTGGTCTCCATCGCCCAACATGCATCGTGTGTGGATACGATCCAATCGGGTCTCGTGCTCTGAAAGGAATTGATGTGTTAATGACAGTGTAGTAGGTAAAGGAATTGCACCAATTGCAGGGTCAGATGATCATACAGTTGAGTCCAGGTTGATGGTCCGTGGTCAATTTGAAAGAGAGAAAGATAAATACAGTTGCCACTGAGCCTCCAAGATACAATCTAAGATGTCTAATTGTTTGAATATTGGCGGGATATAAGCAGATATTTTTGTAGTGACTGTGGTTTTCCAACCACCCATTTGCTGTAATGACAAACTTCTCAGTGAGTCACTGGCGTGTCAATCGTCCGGTCTTTTCATAGGGCCACTAAGGAAGTCGTCGACGAAACGTTTTAATGTACTCTTTCAAATCAAGAATTGGTTCAGAATCTACCGTATCAACTCAAAGTCTTAGTGAAGTAAGGCCCGAGTGATTAATAATTCACATATCTTCAAATACTGCACTTATGTATTGTTCACTCTTCGAAAGTTGTACTTCCAATCCTCCTGTACCGCGCAAGGTAACTCTATGTATCCCTTCCTCTCTAACCTACTTACAGTTCATACATGTACACTCTTAACAGTAAACACTCAACACACTACTATACCACATTAGTAATAATACAGTAGCCATCACACCCACTGATGCTCGTGACGGGATCGGAACTTTTTGCACAAAGTTATCAAAGAGATTTGTGCGGTAAATCTGACAGACAGGAGAACCGAAGGAACTTACCTTGTATGAAGTCTTGGATATCTTGACACCCGTCAAAGTCGGAATGCGCGGGGCCAGCGATTTGTGCGGTAAAGTAGTTAATAATGAGACCCATATCTGACAGACAGGAGAACCGAAGGATGTTGAGTCGTTGCATGACAGATTGGAACTCAGGGGCCTCGTCAACATCTACAAATGAGGCAACATTAATAATAATGAAATAAAATGTATGTGAAATACAGCATAGAGTAGAATATGGCTCGCATGCGCACTTGGTTAGGGCTGACTCACGTCTGTTACAATTAGCCAATGTTAACGATGTCTCAGTTTATATCCGAAAATGGAAATCTAAGAAAAAGCTGGACAGAGGCGAACTCGAGACAATCCAATGATCTTCCGAGACATCGAGATTTTTACTGGGGTTGTTGACAGAAAATTCTGAGTAGCTTACCAAATAATGGCAAATGACAAAGCGTAGATTGAACCCATTTGATTTTGAGCATGGCACGAAATATTTCATTGTACTTCTTCAATACTGGCGCACTGATTATCATCGACATAGGATACGCCACCTATAAATAAAAAATAAATACATTATATTCATTAGATTAGGGGTACGTCCCAATAATTGCCCTTTACCTTAATTATCACATAGGGATATATGCTGTAGAAACTGCCATTGTAATAGTTTTAAGTTTAATTTTTATATGTTATTTTAAGGCGAGGCAATTTGTTACAATTATTGTATATTTTATTTTCATGCTCTAATACACGATTACTCTCTAGGTCGATATTGCTAATTATTAATTAAGTAGCAGAAACATAATCGGGCAATTCCATCCTGTTGTTACACACAGTGGCTAAAGTGTTTCCTTATTTTACACACAATATGTGGGATTTTACATCACAGGCTATGCAACACAACCTTAAAAAAAAAAAACAGAGAAAAAGAAAAACATCGCTTACCTCGAAGGCAATAGCAATGCTATCAATATCACGAAAAATATCATTGCTGCAAAATTCGAGAACTTCAACAGAGAGATTCGACACTAAATCAGGATAGTCCGCTTCGACGCAGACTCGCAGCAGGTCACTCAAAAACATTTCACTATGGCCCCTTTCTTCTTCGTTGTCCACACGAAAATTGTCTTTCTAAAAGGAATAAGAAAAAACAATTGAAACAAAATAAAACCCCACAAGAACTAAGCAAACACTGCGTCAAAAATATATCACATGTGGCCTTCACTTACTTGTGAAGGCAGGTACAGGTACAGGCACATGAACTCCATCCTTGGGACTACCACAGCATTCATTTTTTTACAAATCAAATTCAAGAATTGTGGCCAATCTGCGTTAGAAAGAGGTACATATCGTATACCAAGGTCTCGACAGCTATACAGCAGAACTCAGATCAGTGGCGGCTCGCCATTAGAGGCAACTGAGACAGTGTCTCACCTAATTTTCCAAATAATTCGACTAAACAGGTGTATTTTGAATTAGGAAATGAAGGCTAATCAAGTGCTAGAAGAGACAATTTAAACTTAAAAACACCGCGAAAAGAACCATGATCTGAACTAGCTCCAAAAATTCATTACAACTAGCTATAACGATGTAGAGGCACCATTTCCGACTGCCTCTCCATTGCTAGAAGACAGGCACGAATTCGGGATGTAAAAAGCTCAAACAGCGCGAAGGTACATACTCAAAACATTCGCTGCACCCAGCTCAATGATGAGCCGATGAGACACGCGCTTGACCCTGCCTCTATTTGCGATATCTCGGGAATGGTGGCCTTTAGAAAAAAAATGATAGTTTTTAGAGAATTTTTGTAGGGAATTTAAAGATCTACAACTTTGGTAAAAAAAAAACTTTTTTGAGGCTCAGATATAAGTCTTTGAACAGCATGCCTTCACGCACAAGGTGAGAATAGGGTCTCGTTTCAGAAGCTACTGCAGAGGGGACACAGGTGAAATCTAACCACTTACGGAAGTGAACAGAGCCTGCGTGAACGGAATTAGCTGAGCGGCATTATTGAACAACATAATATCACGTAGTAGATGAATATGACGTTCCAGCTGATGTTCTTCAAAAAGAATTTTCTTCGCTAAAGTCCGTACAAAGTCGATTCGCACATCAATAGCTTTGTGGAAGGCTTTTTCAATCTCTCGGTGCACAGGAACCATACAGTCTAAATTCTCAGAATAGCTGAAAGGAAAAAAAATCTTCTATATGGTGTATAAAGGGCAAATCGGACACTTCCACTGTGAGTTTTTTGTTTTTGTTTGCAAAATCGAATTTCACAGTAAATTTCAGCTACAGAGCTACTGAAATTGTCGCATTCCTTAGAAGAAATACTCCTCTACATTTTTATATATGGCCGTCACTAACACCAATCGGCCAGTTGAAATGAAATGAAAATGAAAATACGACTTTATTGTAAACAAGACAAAAGGCGAACAATAAGACTATAAAGTCTTGTTTTCATGCCAGTTTTTGGAATTTCTTTATCCGGGCGCCTTCAACCACAGTTATTTGTACAAATGACTTATAGAAACTCAAGTGTCGTAAACAATGTATAGTGAAATAAAATAACAGACCATACCTACTCAATAAAATACATTACCATACCATACAATACATACTTAATTCATTACTTTAAAAAAAGTTTAAGTTGCTTTAAATCAGTTAATCTTGTCTAAATTAAAAATTTCCCCCTAAAACAGGGCCTAGCCCATAGGGCAAAACTGTTCTTTTTGTACTGTAAATTGTTTTCTACAAATTGGAAATACATAATTAATGAATTCATTCATTCATTCAAATCAAGCTCACAAATGGCCAATCGGTACTATAGACGGGAACATATCATATTGTAGACTGTAGAGGAGCATTTTTGTTAAAGACCATCCCACAGGGAAAGCTTTCTACACTGTCACTGTTCTTTCTTTCCTTCTTTCTTTTTTGTCAGTGAAGCCCTACAATGATATAATCACCTGAAACTGTTTATTTGACGAGCTTACTTTATACTTTAGTAGATATATCGTAGGCCACGTATTTATTATATAATCTAAGAAGAAATATATTTTTTTAATTTACAGGGTGTGATATATTTGACAGCTGAGCGATCGATATTTCATGAGACATTTGAATTGGTACACGTGTAAGGCTTTTCCCCTTCCGATTGTCTCTTAAGAGAGAAAAATAACCAAAGCTGAAAAACCCTAAAAAAATGAAGAAGTTACAGTGGACTTTGACTAAAAGAATCGCCAATTTATAGAAAAATAAAAATTTGCGTACGTTTAATAACAGTTTTCCGGCGATAAGTGTTACCAGATATCGGAAAGCCGGTATATTTTGTCGATAGGTTGCTTAGTAATTGAAACAACAAATAGTCCTTATTTATTTATTTATTTATTTTATAGTCAATTGGATTCCTGTACCACCACCCATAAGCTAAGTACTGGCTCAGGCTATTAATTCAAACATAAATTGGCGAAATAGACGTACCTCAAAACATCAAAAAGGTCCACAACTTCAGAATTCTGTACCAATTCCTCTTCAGAGCTTAACTGAAGAGTTTTCACGAAATCAGCACAAATATCGTAGCCGTCTGTAGGTTCAGTTAGTTGCTTCTGACCATGCACGACAGAATACGCTGTGTCTAATATTATTTGGCTCAGCGATGGCAAGCTGCCTAATTCTTTTGACAGGTCCGTGAATCTGCCGAGTAGGTACACTAGTGATAGTGAAGTGGTCGTTTGTTCAATCTGGAATGAAATTAATAAAAGTTTCAGTCAAGTCAAGAAATGGAAAATGTTACAGCTAGTAAAAAAAGACCTCCTTCAACAACTGCAGACCTTGGGGAGCCTGAATGCACTAAATTTTCTGGCTGCCAGATTTGAGACATTGCATTTGGCATATGAATATATAGGTTAAAAACTATGAGTGTCCAGTGTCTGGGGCCACTGACTAAAAGGAAATTGAAGGGTTTGTTTATTTGTTTCCAACGTCTGCTTTCAGCATTTCTGCTTTAAGCATTAAGCAACCCTGTCAGCCTGGCGGGGGGAGTGAGTCTGTTTGTTAACTTGAGGCCCCCTAAGGGCAGACTCTTTTACCTCGCCAAGCGAGTTATCATGTCCCACCAGGTTCCCCTGCCAACGCTGTGCACACTACCAAGTTGCCGCAGTTTGAAACATGCTCTGCTCTAATGGAATCAACATGGTAAGGCCGTTGGCCTATAATTGAAGGGGAAAGGGAATTTTGAGGGAAATTTCAATTTTTTCCACCGGGGGAGACCCCCGCGCCCCCCGATGGAATACAATCGATAATCTTGTCCAGTAATATAAAGTAAAGTAAGTACAGTAAAATATATTCATCCAAAAATAACAGTTTACAATATGGATTCATTGATACAAAATTTAAAACAATACAGTATACTTAGTAAGACCAGATAGGCCATCCACCCTGTACAATGAGAAACTCGTGTCTGCACGGATGGACGGCAAATCAAGCAAGACAGAGAAATATTGACATCAATGTCGCTGGAAATAATTAGATTACTCGTGACTTCGTGGTATTTCATTTTAATAAACAAAAAATAACAAAAACTTAGAGTTTTTGATATTTTTTGTTTATCAATGTCGCCCGCTTAGAAATAATTGCAGAAAGAATGGTAGTAGGCTATCCTGTGGGAACAAAGAATACTACGGTTCTTTTCAAATTTCGTTTTTGCTATAGTTATTAACTTATTATCAGTTATTATTAGTATCATTTCAGTTCTTATCAAGTTAACTTCATGGAATTACCTTTTCCACGGCCGAGTTCAGGAAGGGGATGTTTCCAATGCTAAGTTCGGCAAGCAGTGACTGAAAGGGATGAGCCCTGTACATATTGGTGGGGGCGAACTCTGCCAGACTATCATCCCTGAAACAATCGAGACAGTTTGAACAATTCTCAGTTACCATAATATAGGACTCGTTGTCATAAACTTGGTCAAGTCGAGCTTATGCCTGTTACAATGTTAATGGTAAGCATGTCTGAACTTGCCCATTGGGTTGACATCGACGAGTGAACCGGTTCGCCAACGGCTAGAAAATCACTCGGAAACAATATCCGAAACTGATGGCGGTCGTTGGCAGGGCTAGGCACAATGGGCCCACATAAGTAGGCACAATTCCATAAAAAGTCCTTCAATAATAATAATTAACTATTGTATATTGTAAAATTATTGAACATTTCAGGGGCATGTAGAGTAGTGGTACAGACTTCGACTTTCAACCGAAAGGTTGTTGCTTCGAGGCCCACACTTGCTACATTTTCTGGCCATGCCTCGGAGGGCATATAAAGCAGGCGGTCCCGGGTTGAGTATAAGAGAGGGCTTTATAGCCGTAACTTAACTCCGCTATGTGGGCTCAGTAATAGAACAAAAAGTCAACATTTATTTATTTATTTATTTCAGTACAGTTCCAGTACATTTTAATCGTGGCTTCGTGGAATTTCGTTTTAATTAACAAATAGTAAATCAGTGTGATGCGTCTTCTCGTTGAGAAAGAGTTTCCTTCTGTAGAAGACAGGCTTTTGCGTTGCATTGCAATGTACTGCGTACAGGTACTTACTTGCTCCTTGGCCCTACGGCCCGTGAAGGGCCTTGGCCTGCTCTGTCGCGGTCCAGCGCTCTCCCTCACCAGTCATCGACGCCGAAGGGTCACCAGATCCACCTCGACGTCGTCCAGCCATAGCACACGTGGCCTGTATGTAATGTACTGCATATGTCTGCCCATTATAGATTATGGATTAATGTTCTATCATGTTATAGGATAGGGAAAAGCGAGTAAGCTGAAAATGAATCCATTGGCCAATATATTTACTATGAATTGTCGGGTCACTCATAATTCTCAACCTATTATACTAATAGATAAATAGGAAAGCATGCACAGGTTAAATAGAACGGGTTCTTTAATCTGTACTTACCTATACACAATATGATCCTGTAAAGAGTGGATGGGATAAGATGAAGTCAAAATGCAGTCTAAAGTCTCAGCAAAAGCAGCGAAGCACGTGCTAAACATGGCCATGTAAATCCCGTAGTATTCCTCACATGTTGACTCCATCATGTTGGCATAAACCAACAGCAGTATCCTGAAAAAAACATTAGCATTAACAGCAAACCGGAGTACTACCACTACACGTTAAAAAAAAATTACATTTTCACAGAAAATATCGACAGTAGAGCCTTCGAAATTGGCAATAAATTAGCAGAAATGCTCCTCTACATTTTGATGAATGGAATGTGGTCCTCACCAACACCAATTAGCCACAGTTCTTTCACTCCTTCCCCGGGACTACTACAACAATCGTGTTTTGTACAAATGAAACTGGCCTGCTGTCGCTCTAGCGAAGAAGGGCACTCTCTTACCTCAACCAACCCAATAATGACGTATCAATGATATCAGCCAAGAACACTATATAAACCGCAATAAAGAAACAACATAGGAAAACTATAGAAGATGCTTGCAGCGGGAAACAGTGGGAATCACTCGTAAACCAGCCCATACCACGTGATCTACCGAGGGCTGATGCAGTCGCAAAATTCAGACTCTCTACTGGGCACGACTACCTACAAGCGCACCTTCACCGGATCGGACACTTGTCCTCTTTGCAACTCTGTGAGAACGGACGTTCTACACCTACAGGATTCCGCAGCCCTCTCCAACTACCAGAACAGAAACCCCATGCATGTATACTTGGGGGCTAGTCAGCGAATGGCAAAGATGCCAAGAGCTGGCATTGGATAAAATAAAGTAAGTCTATTAATCAAAATCAATAATTATGGCCAATCTGTTATAAAAAGTAGCACATTCAAAATATCATGTATCGAAATGCTGATGAAAATATTTTTTCTATTTTTCCTCATATTTTTGGCAGCTCTACGATTGATTTTTCATGATATTCGATTTTTACACTTCTGAAGCCGCTCCCCCCCCCCCTCTGATATTCTCTAAGGCGCCCATTCCACCAGCCGGCTAGGGCTATTTACAAAAACAGTGACGTGGTAGCAGACATTCAAGACTTAGGCGGGGTTTCCACCGACCTCGCATTGCAGAATTGACGGAAATGTTTATTTTCCTCTATGCCATAGTTAAAATTGATCCATGATCATACAGTAAAATCACAAACAAACTAAAATTAAAAAATTGCGTCATGGGATATGTTAAGTACAAACATTTTAATAGATTTCTATAAAAAGAAAAATTCTAATTTCATCAATGTCATTTGCATTCTGCAATGCGAGGTCGGTGGAAACGCCACCTAAGTGTTGAATGTCTGCTACCACGTCACTGTTTTTGTCGGTGGAATGGGCGCGTGAACAGACTATCAAATATGAAAGCCAATGGCATGGAAACACTGTGCTATGTGGCTTGAGGCTAGAGAAAGAAAAAACTGGGACTGATACTGAATGTGACGTGCTGAATAATTGCAAGTGGAAGAGACTCACCTACCACACCCAAGCAACTGCACCTGATTAATGATGATGAGAGGGCACTTCAACTTACTTCGTATTTGTGTAAAACAAATTTAGCAAAAATACACGAATTATTATCATTAATAATATTATTATAATGCTGCTTCTATAAAAGCTTGCTCCGTTAAAAAAGAACTAAAATAACTGTTACCTACCTTAAAGAAGTTCGCCAAGGAGGTTCTTTCCCAAATTGTAGGACACACTGTCGATGCAAGCATGACAGTGAATGCAGGTAACTTAGGTGTTTCCGAACCTGATCTAAAACCCGCAGTAAGGATTCACCTAGACAAAGATGTAAATGTGAAAATGCCATCGGTTCACCCGCTTCTGTAGGTAATACCCGTGTTGGGTTACGACGGGTCTCCGATCGCATGGTGTGCAGAGACTCGCACTAGTACGAGCAGGCTACCAATCATGCCAACGAAAGTCTCTTGCTGCGGGAAATACAAATCATCATATGGCACAACCGCAAATTTGCCCTTTCACAAATGGGTTCAGCTATATTTTACTCTACATTCCATTCTATATTGTCAGGCCAGCATCTTCGCTCGTCTCACCTTGCCCAGAATGCTCGACCTTACATTTCCACTATTGGCCTGTGTAAACAGCTGATCTGCTTCAACATCTTTCAGTGGATTCAGGACTTACTGCTAAGGAAAAACGCATTTACTTTTTAGTTATTATTATTTCACTAGAGACACCCTACCATTAATATATGTATATTGTCTCTGCGGACCACTGTGATGAATAAGGACATTCGTCGAAAAGGACTGGACATAGGACAGTAGAAAACCGTAGATACACACGCACTTCAATGCCCTCGGGATAGAGACAGGCGTTCGACGAATATGTTGCGGAGGGCAGCTAGTGAATAGCCTCGGTCGGCATTCTTTTCTGGGGAGGGTAACTCTTGGAGAATTCACTTATAAATGAGGAGGGGGTAAGAGAGGCATCCCCCTCCGTCCCCCAAGCTGCTTCCTCCTTTAGGTCACATATCTTTTTAGATTATTCACTGCACTAACAACTCACCTCCCATATTACAACAATGATAGCAGTTTCTTAACCTTCCTCAGAGCTTGGCGGTTCGCAAGTGATGCATCAGCCGATTGCGAGACCGGTCTACAGCTTTCAGCAGGAAAACCGATAAGAAACTAAGTTGTATCGGTTTTCCTATGCTTAGCTTGGCTGTAGACCGATCTCACTCCCGCTGAGCCCAGCTATGCTCGGAAAGTCGTTACTTAACTTTGTCTTAACATATTTGGATCATGCTATGACCAAATGAAGGAGGAAAACAACCAAGTGGCGCATAAGAGCGTCACAATATGGTATGGAAGGATGGACGTTATGGAGAACAGAATCAGTGCATTTGAAATGTGGATATATCTGCGCATAACTTGGAGAGATCGTGTCCCTAATGCCGAGGTAATGAGGTGAATGGATACAGAAGCCGAGTTGCTGCTGACGGCTAAGAAACGGAACTAACATACTAAGGCCATGTGATGAGGAATGAAAAATATCACATTCTGCATGCTATAATCCATGGGAAGATAGAAGGACTGAGGGCTCTCGGAAGAAAAAGAACATCATGGCTGAAAAGCCTGCGGCAGTGGTTTGGCAAGAGCACTACTTCCCTTTTCAGAGCAGCAGTCTGCATGATCCAAATTGATATGCGCCAGAAGAGTTATTTAAAAGAAGATAATATATTACTCTGTACAAGTACAACTCAGTACAAGTACAATAAGAGAAAAGTTAATATGTTTCAAACTTACCCTGTTCTTCCATCTGTAAGAGAGCATCTTCATATGGCATAAGGCATCGCCGCAGTGATGAAGCATACGCTTTCACTACCACAGACTGGTTGCTTGTTCTGGAACGAAACGAAACGTTTACTTTTAAAAAAAAAGGTGATTAGCTCAACAAAAAACATGTTATGAATAAGAACATGCATGCACAGAATGACGGGAAGATGATTGTTGGGATGTACACGAAATCTCTGTAATTAGAGACCGACCTCCTTGAACTGGGAGTTCGTAGATGGGGGATCGTCATGGAAAGCGGATTACTGGGGGTGTTTAGCCGAACAGGCCAAAGCCTATTAAGGGGAGCAGGAAGATGATAAGAATTAAAATTAAGTCCACGAGACAACGAGAAGGGAGAGGATCGGGAATGAGGTGATATGAAGAGAGCTCAGGATTGAGGAACCATTAGAAGAGAGGAGAGTGAGGAGACTCCAATAGTTCGGTTATGTAAAGAGAATGGATAGCAGCCGGAGCGCGCAGAAGTGCCTGGAGGAAGAAATAGAGGGAACACGGAGGAGAGAAAGATCAAGAAAGAGATACAGGAACGTGATTGAGGACGATCTTAGAAGAGTTACTGGAGGAAGTGTTGAATAATCAGAAGTGACAGGAGGGAGTGGAGGAGACTCATATATGGCACCCGGGCAACTGAAGTCGATTTCAGATAATGATGATGCTTCAGTTTTAAAAACAAGAAAACCCTCTGTATTATGTTTTGGCCTAAAAAATAATAATTTCAGATCGTGACGTTCTTACTGCAGCTATAAAAACTGAATTATTCTACTTACTGTTTTATGGCTGCGAAAAATGTCTTAAATTCTCGCACACATTTAACGTAAGGCTCCAAATCCGACAGGCATCCTGAAAGAGTTTCCTGTAAAATATAGATGATTTGAGAAAAATCCTATTCGGTATCAGACTAACTATTAAGGGCCCGTTCAAAGGTACAATAGAATGGAAAGTAACACACTAGTGACCAGACGGATTTGCAGTGAAAGTCACCAATTCGGTAAGGTAGAGGCTCGGGTTTGAATCCTGTTTCATTACAAACTTTACTTTCTTTATTTGTCGTTATTATGTGTAATGTATGTTATACTCAAAGATAATAAAAAACAATAGATGACGCCTAACCATAAGCTCAGTAATTGGTAAAGGTAGTCAAAGGAAATGTGACTTAGTTTGTAGGGTCGCAACATAAGAAAAAGAAAATAGCGGCAAATGAAAAACCAGCAGACAGGGCTGACAAAAGCACGCAGGTGCTGTAAGTTCTGCGCACTTGACCTGGCAATCTTAATAGCCTTGTTTTGACTGTACATATTTACCTGTAAGGAGCGCCGCGAGACTCAGCGAAGGCCTCACTTTATGTACTACATAAAACCTCAGCACTAAGCCCGTTCTCTTTTGTTGTTATAATGGACACAAGCACCAAAAATATTAAAGAGGAAACCCTGCAAACCTCATTCACAGATGACCTGGTAGTAACCACGAAAGGGAGAAGAGAAGGCAAAGCTGAACAAAAAGAAATAGGTAGAAAACCTTGAAGAAGAGGGGCTGAAGGTTAACAAGAGCAACACCGAATGCATGGAGTGCGTGAAACAAGATCCAGGCACTATAAAAATATGTGCCTAAGACCTGAATATTGGGGAGACTTTTACATTTCTGAGCTACACTATTGCACAAAACGGTGGCTGTGAGGAAGACATGAAAGGAAGAATAAAAACAGGCTGGGCGATGGTCCATGGCATGGCGACAATCCTCACGGACAAAAAAATGCCAGAGTCTCTAAGGCCGCATTAATAACCCTGTGGTCAGACCATGCATGCATGCTGTAGGGTGCGGAGTGTTGGGGGTTGAAAGCGACATGAAAACAAGATCCATGTGACGGAGATGCGAATGCTGCAAAATTTGTGTGGACTTGTGTGCCCGCCAAAATGAAGCCATAATAATGGAGATGAAGGCTCCTGATGTCACTCTGAAAATGGGAGAAGGAAGACTCGGCTGTTGGGGGGGGGGGGCAGGTTCAGAGGGGAGATGAAACGTTCTTATTAAGCGTATTCAAAACATTTCACTCCCAGGACATCGGAAAACTGAAGATGACAGACACTGTTAGTCATTTGGGATCAGGGTGAATCTTCTTACAATATTTCATTAAGTATGGGGAAAAGCGTATTCCCTTCTATTCTCCGTGTGTACTTTCATATTTTGAAATGAACACAGAATACATAAAGCTACTATACAATGTTACCTTTACCTTCGTAAGATAAGTAAGAGAATTTAGCGACAAATTGAGAGGTCGTCCGCTAGTGAGACTCTTGAAAATTACTTCAATTACTTTTCTTTCAGATAATATCGCCAATTCGTTCCCATGGCTGCCACTTTTCGATTTTAATTTATCGCTAAAAAGAAACAAAATATCAATTGAAGACAAGGCCGAACAAACTTGCGTATAAAATTGACAGCATAAAATTCGTTGTTTATTCATTTTAATTAACCAAGCAAGTTATTAAAAATTTGACTCATTTCATGGATCATATAGGGTATTTTTAATTTTTGGTAGCGTAGGTCATTCATAAAAATGATTGGAGACTACTATTATTTTTTGTAAAATAGAATTATTGTCACACTATCACGCCAAAAATAAAAAAAATACGCTATTATATGATACATGAAATGGTCTTCTACAACTTAAATGAGCCAAATCTTAATAATCTGGTAACCAAAGAGCCAATTTCTCAGACTGCCGTGAAGTCGACCACATGGAAGTGCCCGGTTTTCCCCTCGAGACGCCAGTCATATAAATCTTCGGACTAGACTCTGTAGTTTTTCACGAACCATTCAACAAGCCCTATGGCTGCAATAAAAACAATAAAAAAACCGAAACTTGGGGCTGCAGACTCGTTCATGTGTACCGGGCATTAGCACATAGCACAGTACTAAGCGCAGAGGCTTTGATGCAATTCAATTTAAAATTTCAACTTATTTTATTATATTATGTGACTTTTTTATTGTACTCGACGTAAAAAAGTAAGATCGAGGGGAAAGCGGACTGAAGTTGTTGCAGCGGCCAAGGCTTTAAAGGGCTGCATAGCAACTATGATGAAAACATTCCCTACGCCAGGAATAATAATTAATAATAATACAGTACCATAGAGTAGCGAAGGACCCCTTATTGTCTGTATCATGCACGGCACTTAGTTTGTTTTCTCTCCCAGCTACTGCTGTTGCTAATGCACCACACCACCACGGGTCTTGGACTTCTTGTAGGCCGTCAGTGGAGGGGGGTTCAGTACCGGAACATTCTAAGTCACTTTCAACGCTGCTGATGTCACACTCAGTGCTTTCTACTGAGGTAAGCGATGAAAGCGAATAGGAGTCGGATTCCTAAAAAAATACAAAATGATTTTTTATGATGTGCTTGGGGGTTCCTTTAACTAAACCAGCGCACGCTTTTTGGCCGGCTCGTCGTTCAATTATTAAACAGACTTGAACAATTTTCTGAGGGGGGCATCCGGACACCTCTTTTAAAAATCATAGATACATCCCTGAAATGACGATCAAGCGTCAAATTCGGTACAGACTGTCATCATTATCATTAATAATCAAATGCAGATTCCCGGGTGTCACACGTGCACCTCCTCCACATCTGATCATTCAACACTTTCTCTGGCACCAGTCCCACTCTTCTCAGATGGTCCTCAATCTGGTTCCTGTATCTCTTCCTTGGTCTTCCTCTTCTTCGTGCCCCCCCCCCCTATTTCACGCGCAACTGCTGTTATCCATTCGTTTTACGTTACCGAACCATTGCAGTCATTTCTCACTATCTTCTCCACCAATGGTTCTTCCACCCTGAATTTTCTTCTCATCTTTATTACTAATCCTACCCCTTCCTGTTCTCTGACGGGCTTTTCTGATGAACCTTTTCGTCGCTTGTATTTTACTATCTTGCCTGATGGACCTAGTCATTAGTCTCCTACATACAACTCTAGTGCTAAGTAGACTGCCAAGGGTTCCGCAGTCACTGTAAGCCAGGGTTATCTCTAGACCGCCGTAAACAATTGGCCTCGTAGAAGGTCGAGGCTCTTCAACGACCGAAACAGACATTATGTGAGTAAGCAAGTGTAGCAACTTACCGAGTCACTAAAAGATACGAGCGGAGGTAGATCCTCTTTTAAGTAGTTGGCCCAATCAAAGTCAGCTTCCGGTTCTACTTCTTCTTCAAATGGCTTCAGTAACGATGGCACCTCTCTTACGTCACTTAAATTACTTGCCAATGAGGTCAACAGACTGAGGAGATTCCACTCGATTTCGCACTAAAACATTTTTAATTGCAATTAGTAAATTACTGAGGAGTGAAAGATGTAGTGAAGTAGTTGATGGGTGGAAAATTAAATTAAATCTTTGAATTTGTAGATTACTACAAAAAAATATATAAATAATTGATATTCTTGTTCTATTACTAAACTAACCTGGCGAAGTACTCTCTTACAATCAACTAAGAATTGAAAGGATTGTCAGCTTTACATGCCCTCCAAAGCATGGCCAGATAATGTAGCAAGCGTGGGACTCGAACCTACAGCCCTTCAGGTGAAAGTCAGAGACTGTAGTACCGTTCAACTACTGTACAATATGCCCCGACTATAACTTCTTAATTAACAAATAGTAGCAGGGACTCTGAGCATTCCTTGCGTATGTCATAAGTTGAGTTCAGTAAACAAATTCAGAGACAATCGGTAACCCTCTTCGTTTGTAATAAAATATAATTTTACAACAATTGCAGGTATAGAAAATGTCTCATTCATTGCTTAGAGCTGGTTTCGGCAACCTTTGTAGCAGCTGAGCCAAATTTCATGATAATTAGATTTAGAAGTTGATGGTAACCGGATGTTAGAAGAGCCTTTTAATTTTTGTGTACAGAACCGTGAATAAGCAGGGAAGAGCCGCGGCCAATGAGCCGCATGTGGAACCCCTGGCTTAGAGGACAACTTTCTCTAAGTAGAAGCTATTTCCTCGACATTTTGATGCGTAGTATGTTGCCATCACTAACACCAATTGCCCACTGTTTTGGAACTCCTTTCACTTCACATCCTCAGTGTTGGTTACCTATTACAAATCAAGTTCAATCACTGTGACCGATCGGTGTACAAGGGACAGCCTCATAATGAGCATAAAATGGACCGATCGGTGTACAAGTGACGGCCTCATAATAAGCATAAAAATGCAGAGGAACGATTTTACTAAGCAATAATAGATACTGTATTTAATAGCTCAACCATCTATATTTAGTCCATGGATGCCATGCCATTCATTATTCTTTATCGAGATATTATATTTTTATATTTTCTAAATGTGTTGGAAGCTAATGTAAATGTATTCGTGGTGTTAGTTGTACCTTGTTAACATTACATTACCTCAGGATTGACTTTGAAAACATCTTGGTGACTCAAAAATGTCTCTACTTCCATTTTTAGTGCATCGGCGACTTCAAAGTGTCCGTGCATAAAGAACCGAGACTGAAAGCCATCAAGGGCGGCCTGGACTGTTGTCTTATTGACGGTAGGGTAGCTGTGATGTACAAAATGTGACAGGCAAAATTTCCTGCACGATGAGAAATTACTATCGTTCTCCTAAAAAAACACAGAAAATAAGTTAGGGCTACATACTACATGGCACTTGGAACACTTATAAAAATCGAATAAACTTGGTGTTCCGCTAATGCAAGTTCTCAAATAAACAAAGTGTTCCAGGTGCTATCCATATTCATCTATTGTCTATGGTGCTATCCTATCGTGGTCGGGTCAGTTTAAATACCCAATCAAAATAAAAAGGAACAATTTTTCTACTTTATGACTTCTCATTTATGACACTACTAAGTTGATATAAAATAATCTCAAACTAGACTGCTGGTTGTATAAAACATAAAGCTGGGCAGTGGGCACTGAAAATTTAATTATGAAACCGATACCTTGTTACTATATAATAAAATATTATAGATAGGACTACTACACTAATTCATCTTGCATTGTCGTATTGCTGTCATGTTTTTCTGTCATACCTGGATTCCAGTAGACGCTACAATTAGCTGATTCAGCTCTTGAATAACATCTAGGGGTGGTAGGGACATTTCATCCAATTATTTAATTAAATATTTTCCCAGTTTGCATTTTTATGTAAATTTACAACATTTGCATTTTGATTTTTGTTTACATTGTATACAAAGTTGCCAACCTAATGGAGTAATGGCGCCAATAACTTTAAATTTTATTGTAGACTGTTGGCACAAGAATGGAGCCATATTTAAAAAAATGTATTACAATTTGTCCATCTGAATTTCGGACAGTTCAAGTAAAGTTGAAAGTCAGTTAGACATTGTTAACTGGGGTGAAACACCTCAGCCAAGTAATCCCACTTTTAGGCTTCATCAGAAAACTATACACATAAAACTATTAACTAATTAATTTGTTAGTGGATTAGTAGAGCAACAAAAACTGCTGATACTGCGTATGGACAATTAATTTCAAAAAGCTGCCCCTTAGCACAGTTTCAAGTGATCTGTTATTGAGGAGGCTGTTTACAAACATAGCCAACTCCAAGTTGCAGAATTTTTCAGGAGTGGATTTCCTGTTGAAAATTGCATTAAGTTTATAGGTAACCATAGACTTCTCAGCGCTTCTGTGCGCAATCTGGCTGCATTTGTCACTTTATTTTACAACGTGCAGGTGGACATTAAAATTTTCTGCAAGGTCGGATCAAAACCCCATTTTGTAAAAAAATGGAGTTGGCCACATTTGTAACCAAGCTCCTCTATTGGCGATAGTTCGGAATTCCTGATATTAAACTACACAATTGAAAAATTACAAAGGTACGATACCTACATACTGTAACTAAAGTTGACATGAAGTCTCTCGATGAAAGATTTTGCCTTGCCAACCCAATCTCTTTTCTATCGTAATATGCTATCAATTAATTATACAATTCCCGGTTTATTTTATTCTGACCTAGATGGCCTCTAGCTTTCGACTTCTTGCCATTCCATTATTAAATTATCTTGTTTTCATGTTTCATTCCAAGATTAAAAATAATCGCCATAGTATAGGCCCACTGATATGTTGTATACTATATATATATACTATATATGTGTTATCATATCTTACAAACTTAGCGGACATTGTATAGAACTTTCTCCAAAGTAATCCCTAAACAGTGAAGGAGTTGCGAATTGCAGTGTCAGAGCGTTCGAAGGCAACAATTACAAGCAATGTAAACCCGTAGATTGCAAGACTTGTACGTTTTCTGCTGACTATTCATTAGCACAGGCTACCGAAAGTCTAAAAAACACTAATGATACATATTTAAATTGGACAATTTATATTAAAAAGATACCAAAGGCTAATATATTAAAATCCGATTTTTTCCTTCTTTGCTGCAACATTGACAACCATCTCTCGTATCCGCTCCAAATCGTCAATCTGCTTGTTACACTCAAGAATATGAAGATCCTTCTGCTGGCTAATCTTAATACTCTCGGCCAGAGCACTCTGCAGTTCCTCCACCTCTGACGACAACTTGCTGACACGTCCTTCACATTCTCCTCTCATCTTCTGCAAGGCGTTCTCATACTCTACCTCCCTATCAGCTAACTTCTTCTCGAACTGCTGAATTTGACTTTTCAAATCGCTGACAAGTCTGGATAATTGCGCTTTTTCCGCTGCGGCATGTTCTTTTATGGTCTTTTGTTTTTCCATCAAGCTAGTCTTTTCTTTCTTGGCCCCCTCAATGCTCAGTTGATACGAAAAGAGCAGCTGGTGTACGCGTAGTACCTCACTTCGAATTTGCACCAGCTGATGGTTAAGTCTAATGCAGAGGGAATCCGACGCTTCTAGCGCGGCTTGCAGTCTTCGTTCCGCTTGGCCCATACCAACCAATTTATACTCGTAAATATCCATAACTGACGATGTCTGGACATCTGCAAGCTTTCCTTCCTCCTTCAACTTGTTCAAGGCTTCCAATAACTCATCCAAGCGCGTTTCTTGCGTCCTCGAAAATGTGGGCACCGTCTCACGTGGGCTCCACTTTTGCGGTGAATTCTCTGGACGTTTATCCACAATCCCGGTGTTTTTCAGTGATGTCATCATATCACAAAGAGTAATCAACGAATCCTTGCTCCAACCATTGTTACCAGCCAGCCGTAATACTTCGTATTTGACAATTTTATCGCCGTCTGCGAATGTTAACGCCAACTCCATAAGGATATGCCTGTTGCTGAGTAGCTCCGATGAAAAAGACATCCAGTCGGCTTTGTAGTTGGCCAATTTCGACACGAGCAGTAAAAGTTTGACACAAAGCTCCCCGTTGTCGGGGCGAAAAACAGTTCTTTGATCAGTCGTGTGGTACTTGAAGACGCTTTGGAAAATATCCCGTATCGAATCGCAATTTACACTCGACAGTATCTGTTTCCGAAGCTCGGCGTTGTTTGCCATGACAGTCAAGAGTGCCGCGAGACTTGTTAACTGTCTATTTTTTTCCGGACTTATTATTAGAGAGTTAACTTCTGAATTTTCCAGTAGGCCAACGATAGAAGGCAGACATTCCGATAATTTTTCCAAAACACTATCTTGACCAATGGGTGACACTTCTGTCGTCTCTAATTCAGCAATCATTCGCATGATTTTTAGACAGGACAGGGTAGCTGTTTCGCAGTAGAGGTGTGACCCAGCCATGTTTAGCAAAGTAAGTATTAGAGATTTATTCTTCTGGAAATTCATAAAGAACGAAGAGTAAAGAAATTCCAGAACTAAAGGTAGACATTCTCCAATCTCCTCTCCATTCCCTTGGTCAATAACTTGAATTACATTTTTGATATCTTCGTAATATTTGTCATATCGCGATGCAACCGTGTAAAAGTGATGGTTCTCTCGAATATCTTTGAATAAATCAACGATTTGCCTCAAAAGGTTGCTGTCTCGCGATTGCAATGCTTCAGTAGCTGTGTTAAAAATAACATCGACAAAATTAAGAATATCTCTTTCAGGCAAATTTCCTTTAACTTGCTGGAAAACAATGAACATTTTACACACATGAATTCTCATTAAGGGATTTTCATTCAGTTTAGAGACGTGCATAATAAATTTCGTCAAATCTACTTTTCCCATTAGCACGTATAAAACAGGCAAATTGTCATAGCATAAATTAACAAGTACTTCAAAAGCTAAAGGCTTCAACTCTTTCAGATCGTTGTTTTCATTTAAAATAATTTGAACTAAAATCGATACAAGATGAGGCAAATGCGCTTCTTCCCATGCGATTTTCACGCCGTACGTTACCTCTTTTAAAACCTGAAACAATCTCAGCTGCTTGTCACTCATTTGGTCCACGTTTAGAAATTTAGTAAGCACGGGCACAAATTTGTAAGTGTGAACTAGAGTGCTCTTGGCGGCTGGGTTGGAGCATGCCTTTTGGAGGACGGATATCGCTGACCACACCAACATAGATCGAGAGTCCAGGATGCTTAGGAGTTCGTGTAAATTGGCATAAAATTGAGTAACTACAGGTACAGTAGGATCGAAGGTATCTACACTCGATGCGGAGGCTATGATTTGTAAATGCCGCTGTAGGTCACTGGCATAGGATTCGCCGCGATTTTTTAGATATTCTGAGTTTGCATTGATAAACTTTTGCATGTCTTGATAGTTATCCATTCTGCTGATAAAATTGGAGACAATTTTAGCTATACAATTTTTAAAAAAAAGATGAAAAATTAAATATCTTTCGCGCCTCTTGTTTTTGTTAGTAAACAGTAGTCAGTCAGTAACCAAAACAACAAGAAACCAATATGGCGGCTTGACGCGCAACCAGATTGCGCCAAAATTTATAAATTTTAAAAGTTCAATAGTTTTTTTTAGCCGCGTTTGCAGTAAAGTTGATTATAGCCTACTTTAATATGTCTCAGTGCCTTAAAAGCCATAGAAAATACAAGCACCAAGTGTCCGCTTGCAAATGCCATTTTATCCATGATAAAATAAATGACTTGTCAATCATCATTCAATGAAATGCTTGCCATACAGCAGTTGTGGCAGCCAAAGAGGGGATAACAATAGCTGCCCGTTGGCCCACAACCATCCAACGCATACAATGTAGTCAAAAGGGAAATAAAAAATGTATGACAGCCTACGATATGCATTGAACAGTTTAAACTACTTATTGGATATTTTTTGTCCTGGCATTTCGCTGGATCGAAGAGTTTTGGTTTATGTTCAAATATTGTTAAACTGTCCGGTATTTAAATTATGTCGACCTGGAAATAAAGGCTCTTAACTTAAATGTAGGAAATTATTTATTTTAACAGGACTAGCCTGCTAGGCGCCAGGATCTAATGGTTCAACTTTCAACAAAAAACACTGCAAGATTTTAAGGATAACGACCTGTGGGGTGACGCTGGTCATATATTTAATAATTTACAGTTTTATCTATTTTTCTATCCATATTTCTATAATAATCTAACTTAAACATAACTTAAAACATTGCATTGCGGGCATTATACAGAAAAGTTTTAAACTTTTTGTACTAAATGTTTTTACTAGAAGGGTAGAAAATATTTTCTTGGAAATGCCATTACGCGTCACGGTATTTGTATTTGTAAACAAAACACACAAAAATTTATTTGATTAAAACAAATTATAATCTAAATTACGGTATACGATAAAAAAAGGTTGAATGCATACAACAAAGCGTGAATATAATAGTCGAAAAGTTTCAGTGAATTCCCGGCAGTTTGAAACATAGTTCGACTACATATTATTCAAATAAGAAAGTAGGTTAGACCCGTCTTGATGAACTTTAGACTGACATTGTCCATTTTTTGATAACAGCCGCAGTTTTAGTTATCACAAGTCAGTGTGTTGGTGCGCAGTGGGGTACAATTCTCCACAATGGATAAATTTATGTTAAATAATAATGAGTAAGTATCTACATGACAGTATGTAGCTTTTGTGCTGCACCTAATAATTATGGATGTGCTTGGTGCTTCATCTCAGACACTGATGAGTTTTTCTTTTGGGGCATAGTGATTACACGTTTTATGAATTAGTTACCGAGGCAGCAAATATTGCCTTGGTATAAGCCTAGAATCTTTCTTATGAACATGCCGACGGTCGAGTAAATTATGTTGTTTGTTTCACTATTGACTAGACATAGGCTTAGTAATAACTACTTGCGGTTGTGTAAAGTAAGGCACTATATACCCGGGTATTGTCATCCGCCATGTTGTATCCCACATTTCCTATATGGTAAGTATTGTAAGAAAAGTAAAAGATTGAAAAATATTGAAAAAACGAATATATACTTTTTAGTATTTTCTTATGAACTACTTCCCTAACTGGTAGCACGTTTTTTAAATAATAATAAATAAACAACGGTAAATTTCTAAAAATTAATAGGTAAAAATCCAATGCTTGGCTTATACACCAGACTTATAATGGATACAACATGGCGGATGACAATACCTGTCTAATATAGAGCCCTAGTTTAAAGCCAACAGCACCATGGTTCATTCAAATGTATCTCATGTGTCCCATATTACATTGGTTGCCATCATTATTATAATGTAGTTTCTCCAATCGCGTGTGTGATACCAACAACCCCCTTTCATTCACCTCTATTGAAGTGTGTTTTTCGGCCTCTTTTTTCAAGTCAATTCCATTTCCTACGCCCACTTTCTAAAGGGTATTTTTAGCCTCATGACAGTGAAGTTGTCCTGGAATACCAACTAGGTGCACTGACTGGCCACTGTGCACAAATCACATGATACGCTCTCGGTGGGAGGGTTTGATGTGCTTAGGTGTCGCCTGTACAAATCTAGGGACTCCTACCCGATATACACTGTTTATGATAATTTATATGATAAGTTGCCATTCTCATGCTACGGTGTTTCTCTTTAGTTTTTAGTAATATTTAATTCATAAATACGTTGCCAAGACATCTGGGCTTGTTTTGGGGGTTTTGACTGAGTAGTTGGGTTAGTTTTAAGCCTTACAAGAGAATTCCACTGAAAGCAACTTTTGCAAATATTAAAAATTGACCATAAATCTTGCTCCCCAAAATTTAGGTTTCCACTGTCTTACTGTGGGTATGTACATATAGCATACAGTACAGTATGGTTCCCTTTCGAGAAGAAGTTAAATATAAAATATTCTGATTCTGATTAATTCTGATGAAAACGAGACATATAGTGGACAACTGGAACGCTAAGCCATCCCCACGAATTCTAATTTGTCATTCGACAACTACAGACTTATAAATAACGGGCAACTGCGACACTAAGTGGTCTCCCGACAAGCAGGTTGTTGCGCTAATGTCCGTTACACCAAAGCTTGTGCACAATTTCAAAGCCCGCCATAGAAAGTCTCACTTCAAAAATATGTGAAAAATAAAAGACAAAATTTTCCACACGAATGATCTCAGGTGGCCTTGCTGTTCTGGTGGACATTCTTCAAGTTCTTGGTCTTCTAATTGCTATAATTTTCTCAGCAGTTGTTTTTCCTCATTAACTATTTTTTTCGGAGCTCATAGGAAGACAAAGTCTAAAACTTGCGGACGTCCTTGCCGTGTTTTTCCTCTTTATGATAATACGCTGTACATTTTCGGGGTCATTTTGAACTACGCGTGTTTGATTAGAAAAGTTATCCTGCGAGTCTCCACAACCCGTTGAGAATCCTCTCTCTTGGCCACTGCTCTGTTGGAGAAGATCAGTTGCATGCCCGGCATCCGCGCCCCACAAATGAACGATGGAACTTGTCTTCTAATATTTCTTTCTGGACCTTTTAGTACTTAAAGCTCTATAAGGTTCTATATAGTTGCGGACGTTTAGCTTCCAGAGATCACGAACGTCATAGATCAACCTCTTTCTCGGTCTCTCCTTGCATCTTCTGCCTTCTGGTTCATTGCTCAACCCATTCATAGATTCCCCCCCCCCCTGTAACTGCGTTTTTGTAATTTCGATACTCTCCCGTCTATCCAAAACTTTGCCTTTCTTGGACTGATGGAGAATCTCGAAATTACGTTAGTTATAATTACAAAAAAATGTTACAATGGACAAACATCTTAAACTATAAACTAAGTGACGCATGTGCATTAGTCGCCCTTGCAGAACTAGCTGCGCGCGCAAGCATTAAGTTATGTTAGTTTCAGCTTGTTTTTATTATGTTTTTACTTACTTATTTTGTATGTTTTCAACCTGACGATGGCCTAGTTGTGAAATCAGTCGTCTTTATTATTATATTATTTCAGTGGTTAGAATATAACTAAGTTATTCTTTTTTTTATAAACATGTCAAAGTATCACGAACACCAACAATGTCCGAAAATCCATGGGGTCGTTGACATTGGGCAAGGTTCAATGGGCCTACGTCCATAGAAAGCCCTTCAAATAATTATAAGTAGGTATTCGTAGGCCTACAAAAAGCCAAGTTTAATGCCATTGCGTCGAGTCTTCGCTTGCATGCGGCCTTTAGTAACGTTGTAATTATGGAGCTATTCCTCGGGTATCTGCGAGGTCAGGCCAAGTCCTGCGCGCGCAGCTTATAATGACACCAGTCCAGCCAGGGCCGAAGACTAGAGACATCTTTACGAAGAAAGACATAATGTATGTTCCCAGTCAGGTTAGGACAGTAGCAAGGATTTTAAAGGGGGCTGAATTTAGGAGCTATTCCTCAGGTACCTGCGAAGTCAGGCCAAGTCCTGAGTGCGCAGTGTATACTGACACCAGTTGAGTCAGGACCGAAGACTAGTGACACCTTTAGGAAGAAACCAATTAGTTATAGATCCCCATATACGAGTAGATTCCCATTCGGGGCAGGACAGTAGACAGGAATTTAAAATGGGGCTGAATTAAGCAGCTATTCCTGGGGTATCTGCGAGGTCACGCCAAGTCTTAGCGTATAAGACAGAAGACTAGAAACATAAGTCTGTGATGTAGGCTTATGTTCCCAGTGAGGAGCTTTGGTTTTTGTATTAAACGAGGAGTGAAGTAATATAATATAATAATTTTTTTACAGCAGTATATCAGAGCATGTTACATGAATAGGTGGTAGGGGGACCCCAAAGAATTTGCCCGTGCTGGGGACCCCTATCAATTTAAAACAGTTGGTCGAATCTTTATGGTTGAGATCTCCAAATTTTGTCTTCTGTATCTTCCTTCCCTCCTTATGCCGCCTTTCTATTTGTTGTGGTGGTTTCCAATCCTTTCTGTTGTTGAAGACTCTTCGCCCGCTTGTTTGTCACTTGTGTTATTCTTTCCTGTATTGTGGTTCTCCTGGGACGTCCAATAGACCTTCTTACTTGAGATTTTGCTTCTGGTCCCAATTGATTGGAATAATTGGAGTTATACTGTGCTACGAACAAATGAGGTTCATTTGTGACGTCATTTTGTAGATGGCAGCACCAGTTGCACTGATATCAAAGCGTTGATTTTTCCGTAAGCCTCAATACTATTTTATAATTATTATATTTATGTATTATTTTAAAGGGATATTTTTCTAGAAATCATGGAGAATATATATACTGTATATTAAATTATATGCAGCGAAATAAGGTCCAGGCATAGTAAAAATATTATAAAAAATATTAAAAGAATTAATTAGATGCTTAGAGCTTATCTTTCACATGCAAACGGCGGCCATTTTGAATAATATGGATATGGATTTGTCGTCAGCGAACCTAGGGACTAAAACTGTCCCTACAGAATCATTCATAATATGCATAATATCATATGCGATGATATACAAATATTAGGTAGGCATCAATTTTTTCTCCTGTAGCTACTGCGAGTTATATCTGTTTTATGCTGCCGAAAGTACTAAACGTCACCTATATCACAGATGATTCATTCTGGCATTATTATTTTTATCTGCAATCGATAAGTTGTCTAGTATTATCTCAGGCCTTCATTCATACCCTAAAATCTAGGAGGGAACACAAAGAAGATCTCTATCATCCAAATAGGTGACCGCTCGCTTAGTTTCTTCTTCTTCTTGGTATCCAACCCTCGGGGTAGGTAGGCAACAGCTTTCTTCGGGCCCTTCATTCCCTCCTGTCCATTCTTTTCAAGTCGATCCATGACTGTCGCTTAGTTTTTATGCTTTTCTATTTATACGTTAGTATTTTATAAGGAAAGCTTTATGATGTTCGAAATTTTCGATTGCGTGAATTCAATGAATTTACTCCCAAACAAACAAAAATGGGGTTTTTACGAAATGTCTGGATGTCACAAAAAGTTCGTATCTTGCTCACTGTAGACCCCTTTTTAAAGCCGCTAGAGTCCTCACTGTTCATGGCCAGTATGTCTTTAATTGTCTAATGGCCGTGAAGATGAATCCTGGATTGCCAGCTCGGAGTACAGTGCACTCCTATAATCGGCAAAAGGGTTTGATATGCCTAGGTGTCGCCTAAACAAGTCGAGGGATTCTTATCCGATACTTGCACACCGGCTTTACAATAAGCTACCATTTTTTGTAAGTCAGTTGGATCCAGCTTGTTTCAGAACATACATTAAGGGCAGACTTATTGACGCCTCACTATATAATTTGGATGAGTACGACCCCAGGAGCTGGACTATCTAAGTACCTCCTCCTTCTTTCGTACAAAACCCTCTCGGGTGGCTATTTTTGTTTGACACGGTCGATCCGGCTCTGGCTGGTCAGGGACTCTAATTTTTGTATTGTATTGTATTGTATCGGTCCATCTGTCTGTTTGTCGATTTGTAGAGAAACTACTCAGTAGATTTCGGCATGTAGGTTCATAGAAATCTTATCTGTGGATAGTGTTTTTTATTTTGAGCTTATTCAATTTATATTTTATTCCATCTATTTCCAACCGAAATTTTATTATCGTTGGGTAAAGTACTCACTTACATACTTTGGAGTAGCCTTCCCCTTCCCTGACCTTATAACTTCACCTGGCTACGGCCCTGCCTCACACAGCAAGGCGAACAGCTCCGTAACCAGTGTCCCTTCTCCTTGTCGGTGCCACTGCCAGAGCCAGTCTTCGTCCGGTGCCCGTCTATAGCGTTACGGTCCTAGTTATCCACGTGTGTAATGCAGTTATGATTGTTACCGTAGCGGACCCCGTAGAAATGGCAGCCCCCGACACTGGCAATGTCTTCAGTAACCTTCTGGTTTCGCCTTCCAGGAAAGGTTCGGTCAAGGTCACCATCCAGCCGGCGCAGAAGACCCTCACGCATATGGTTGACCGCGAGCCTGTGGATATTGGATTCAGCGATCTGAGATATACTGTTTCTGAAGGAAGGGGAGGTAAGTTTTTTTTAAAAATGTGTTACTGCTTATATGATTATGACTTTTGAAGCTGAAGCTGCCTTTCTATGAGGTGCAGAACAGCAGATTATGCCAACTTAAAATACTAGGGGGGGGGGGATGAAGGACGTATCCAGATTCTGGCTGGCGAATGTGGCGAATTCAATTCCAAAATTGACACGACACATTGCTGCCACGTATTTTTCGACCACAAGCTTGGTAATAGAAAGTACGCACGAGTTAGCGTAGACTGTTGCGGGAGTCTGTTAGTGTCTGGTGGACCTAAAATCATGGTATACTAATAATGGAGATCGAGGCTGCGCCACTATTTTTAAACATTAGAGAAATGCAAGAAAATAATATTATATTTTCAAGACAGCAGCTGCACGTCGAGTGACTCTTTCTGTAGGCTCTTAAGAGACAATGGGACGGGAGAAGCCTTATATGTGAACAAAAATCAAATATCTCATGAAATATCAAACGTTGATTGGTCAAAAATATCATGAAAAATAGTAAAAAAAACTATTCTGAGCATTTTGATGTACGACATATACTTCTTTAACACAGATTGGCCACAATTATTGAACTGGCTGTGTACAAAAAACGATTGGTGTGGCAGTCTTGAGGAAGGAGTTTAAGCACTGTGGCCAATTGGTGTTAGTGAAGGTAGTGAAATGTAGAGGGGCATTTCTGCTCATGTAATGGATAGTTTTGACGGCTCTACGATCTGTTTTCCTGTGAAAAACGACTTGGTACAAAAAGTGCATAGTGGGGATAAGTGGGAAGAACTTAATAAAGTTGGATTTGGCTTAATATTGGAATAAATGGAATATGGCATAGTTTGCAAGTCCCTTCATCCTTTTTTCCCCCTGTACCATTGAAGTAAATAGTTTTTTCCTCTTCATCCTATGGTGCTCGTGTTAGTGGCGTGTATATAAAATAGTTATTTGGGGGGGGGGGGCAAGACCAGATCGCCTCTAGCTATAATCTTCTTGCTGCAGACAGATACCAGAAATGACGCTGAATTCTACTAACCAAGCCGCCCACTGTTTACTTGAACATCTACCGTATTAGAACTGGCAAATTATGCATTACAACATAACTTACATTTAGTTTATCTCGTCTTACATGGGCCCCCCTTATATACGCCTCTGGCTGGTGGTATTGCCATGTATTCTGTTATCTGTCGGACGTGTGTATTTGCATGTGTGGTATATCCTGCATGCCATATTAATTAGGTAGGACTTTTAAGTTTTCTGTGGGGCCAATTGGTTGGAATTGCTGAATTTTCTGAATCCCACTGATTAATTCCTATTAACTCTTAAGATGAGTAGGCTCTCATAGCTTTTTGTAAAATTACTCTACAATATATTTATGCAACTAAAAAAAAAAAATCTAAATGAAACAAAAACGTTTGTAATTATAGACTAACTAACACAAATATGAAAAGAAAAAAAAAATGTTGCCAATCAAGTTGGATTGCCTGCAAGACTTGATTGGGCAAAAAACCTGCTTGAAGGTGACTGCTATACTCTTGTTATAAACAGTCTTGCATGTATGTATATATTTGTGTCCAAATGTCTGATGCTATAGCATTCCATTTAAATGTGGATTCACCTAAAGTGTTGAGTTAGGCTAATTGCCATATTCGTAACTTGTGAACTGATCAGGAGACTAGCTAGATGGCAACCCACTGCGCATGCAGTGATGCACCAAAAAGTAGTTTCCCAGCTTAAGTGGGAGGTTCTCGTCATAAGCCCAATATAGTCAAAATCGAGCTATTACGACGGCAAGTGACCCAAGCTGAGGGATGCGATATTTTTGACAGCTCTAAGAATTTGGTTGCTATCTGATGTATTCTAATGATGAAGAAGTAGAATCCGGGCTGATGGGCCGTGGTCGATTGGATTGAAAGCTTACTTCCAAGCGTTTCGGCAACATCTGCGGTCGACATTTCCGTTGGTACTACGTAGACTTTATTCTGATTCTGATCGTGACTTCTAAGATTGAATCTTGGACACTTATTAGTTGTTACTACTGATACTGGTACTGTATCTGAAATAGATAAGATCTGTATTGAGTCGTAATGAGACAATAGTCGTTAAATGTCAACAACTAAGTTACAGTTTAAGGGCGGAGCTAAAGGCAGAGATGGTTCACTGTTTTCCAGCATTGCGACTTTCTGTTGCGAAAGTCGCATCGGATCCCTGATTTTAGATGCTACAAAGCCTCAGAGATACAATACAATCTTAGAATTCTACGCAGTGCCACTGATGAAGATGTAGATTTTGAAGTACGCTTTCAGATCGACAGCTGCCCAACAGTCCGGATATTACTGCTTCATCATTATCATTTGTATGGCTTCGTTTGTTCAAATCCAACATGGTAGCCTTCTATTGTTATGGCAGGCAGTGGCACTAGTTTTCAGTAATATTTTTTTTAGTAAGTAAAGCTCCTCAGTCCCTAGAACCACCACTTTGGCAATGATTATGATAGATCGAATTAGTACAGTGTGTTTCATTGCGAAGCTGTATGTGAAATAGTGGAGCTGAAGAAAGAGATGGGTCATTGTTTGCCAGCCTTGCGACAGTTTGTTGCGAAATTCGCAGCATCGCATCGGATAGCTTGCTAGGTTGCCTTGCTAGTAGCCATGTCACAATCTTCCAGCTCTTCCTGACTCTGTCCGGCACTAATTCACGCAAGGCTAGCTTCACACATGCGCGATTTCTGTCTGTTCGACATGAAAGAGATCTCAAAGAGACAATACCTCGCAAGTGTAAAACGAAAAGCAACTTCAAAGCGATGTCGCTTTGCAGTCGCCTCTCCCTCGAGTCGCGCAGACACTGAGAGACATCGCGCAGTGCGGTGGGCAGGCATTTCCATACTTACCTTACGCGCCGTTTCACACACTCGCTGTATTTCCAACGCGATTGCGTGAGGCGTCTTATGCTAGATACAGTATTTGTCTTGTATTGACACTTGTCTTGACAAAAGCGCCATGGAGTTAGACTGGGACGTTTTAATTAATTAATTAATTAATTAATTATGCAAGGCCTGTCTTATGGGATAAAGTGATGAAGAAATTGAAAGTCAAAATATTTGATAGTTAAAAAATATATCATCGTATTTCCTTAATTCTTCGAACAGGATGTAAAACGCTCCCTGATGGCTTCTGTTCATCAGCATAGGGTGCACCCATTCAAGTCTTTCTCGTCTTCTTTTTTTATCCGCCTGTATAGGACGAGTAAAGCAATAGTACATTTTCTCTCCGTCACCAACATTTTCAGACTCCGCGCGAGTCGCTTCGGAGTAGCTTGAGTGTGAAGAACCCCCTGCGCTACGCAACGCTCTCAAATCGTGTCTCTTTCATGTCGGACAGACAGAAATCGCGTAGTGTGAAGCTAGCCTTGGGTGAATGAAGGGAAGGTATACGCCCCCACAGTGGGCAGATAGTAACAAAGAAGTTGTAATAAAATTGTTAGATGCACTCCAGGCGCTAGTGCCCAATAGAGGGCCGCTATTTTGTACATTTGAGTGACAGTGCTAAAAATATTGAGAGAGTTACAAAATACTGTACGTATATCTCAGAATTCACGGCTTGGTGTCCCACAACGTTAAACTCAGCAGTTATGCTTACTTTTATACTGGCAGATGAGTCTCTGCCCTTCTATCCTCTCGTGGATAATTACATGCAGAAGGCGATAATTTTTGTACTATCAAAAACCTGCCTCATGTGGGTCTCGAACTCAGTACCTTACGTCTGTTGATCTGCAACGTTACCACGTTACTACTAAGTTTGCGACAGTGTCTGGATGATTGGCGAAAGGGAGAGCTATCTCTCCTTGGTCACCAGTATCTTTAATGCCAAGTTTCACATCACTATACATTTGAATTGCCAAAATAATAAAAAATCTGTCTCAGATGGGACTCGAACCCAGCACCTTTCGTATGTAGGCCTGCAACGTTACACCGAGACTGCTGAATTTGCAAAGGTGCCTGGTTGATTGGCGAAAGTGAAAGCTATCTCCTTGGTGACCTGTGTCTTTGATGTCTAGTTTCACATTACCAACATAAAGAACCGGTCCGAGTTTACTCGAACATGCTTTCCAATTTATCAAAATTAGTAGATAGGGAAAATTAATAATTTCATGTTAAAAAGTTTTCCTATGGTTAAATAAAATATGCCTGAAGGTAGAAATCATCCATAGAAAGGTGTCGCAGAAAAATTATTTTTTAATCATTTTTCGTGAAAATTGAGTTATTTTTATTCTTTTTACCCCCAGAAGCAAACTATCAAGGGGCAAGCGACCCCCGCATTTTGTTAACATTAATAACGACTACAATATATGGGAATTTAAAAGAAATCGTTGGAGCCGTTTTTGAGAAATAATTTTTTTAGACGTTTTTTTGGAGTTTTTTTGAGAATAAAACCCCCCCAAATTGAGTTAGCCCAAAATGAAGAAAATGGTCTTGAGGTATGATTTTTGTGAACCTACATGCCAAATTTCATCAAAATCGGCCGAGGAGTTTGCCCGGAAATCGACGCACAGACAGACAGGGCGACAGACAGAGCGACAGACAGACATTTTGTAAAAACCACTTTTTTGGGTTCCTGGGACCTCAAAACGTGTAAATCCGTTGAAATCTCGGAAACGAAAATTTCGACCATCACAAAGCTTTCTTTATACTACGTATAAATTGGAAAGCAAAAATCTGTCCCATGTGGGACTCGAACCCGCACCGTTCGCCTGCAACGTGGCGAAAGTATCTAGATGATTGGCGAGAGAGAGAGAGAGAGCTATCTCCTTGATGACCTATCGTATGCTGTCTAGTTTCACTACACATCCGTTCTTGTGCGCCTTCCTGTTCCGTTGTAGACAGTTTTCTGTAATGACAGTCTATTATATTTGGTAATCTGTGTGCTGACCGTGCCCAACGCTTGTTTACTGCTCTGGCTGTTGTGATGCAATATATATATACATATCATTTGCGTTTTGCCGAAAACAATGACCCTAATTTCGCGGACGGCGTTAACCATCCATTTGCATTTACATGTAGATATTAGCATCAAACATGATTTTCCGTACTTAATAAATGAATTATTGCTATTGCACGAAAGAAAGTGCATGTAGTAGTAGGTATCAAACATAAGATGTGTTGCAATACAGCTTCGTGTTTTGCCGAAAACAATAAAATTATGCAGTTAAAGATTTGGATTTACAGTACGGGTGTATTTGCATGTACCATGGTTTACTACTGTGTAATAAGTTACACAAACGATAATCCATGTGGATCTGGGTATCCAATCAAACATAAAAACTTATCAACCTGTCTAGGTTACGAGTCATAATTAAAGAACCGGTCCGAGTTTACTCGAACATGCTTTCCAATTTATCAATTAGTTGATAGAGAAAATGAGAAATTTAATGGTAAATAATTGTCCTACGGTTAAATTTCGGATATCTCGGGGGGGGGGGGGGGGTCCATCTGACGTCCCTGGAGAAGAGGTAACCTGAATATATTTAAAAATCCTTAAAACTCCATTCTATCTAGGGTACGCAGCAACCATTTGGGGAAGGGGGTCCGGATCCCCTGAACCCCCTCTGGCAACGGCCTAGGATATCCCCTATCCCAAAGCACTGAATTCATCGATGGCATTGTATATTCTAGATCGAACAGACCAATACATTACCACACATTAATAATGGCAGGGAACGCAATGCATTTGAGCGTGAATTATCGATAATTTTTTGCACAAAACAAATACTTTTTTGGGAAAACAACCTGTCCGGTTTTGTTACTCAATTTAACACCTAAAACATGCCTGTGCCTGAAGGTAGAAATCATCGATAGAAAGGTTCCACAGAAAAATTATTTTTTAAGTCATTTTTCATGAAAATTTAGTTATTTTTATTTTTTTACCCCAGGAGCAAACTATTAAAGGGCAAGCGACCCCCCTTATTTTATTAACATTAATAACGACTGAAATATTTTATGTGAATTTTAAAGAAATCGTTGGAGCCGTTTTTGAGAAATAATTTTTGCAGAAGTTTTTTTTTTAGTTTTTTTGAGGATAAAACCCTCCAAAATTGAGTCGGCCCAAAATAAAAATAAGAACAGTTTCTGAACCTACATGCCAAATTTCATCAAAATCGACCGCGTAGTTTGCCCGGAAATCGATGAACTGACAGATATTTCGTCAAAACCACTTTTTTGGGTTCTTGGGACATCAAAACGTGTAAATCCGTTGGAATCTCGGAGTCGAAAATTTTGACCATCACAAAGCTTTCCTTACGTAATTTGGAAAGCAAAAAATATATACATGCAGTATATGTACGTATAGATGAGCCATCTGTCTAAGATCTCAGCAAACAGTGCCAACATCACATTAAAAAAAATTCTGGAATTTACTGTCGATTTATTTTAAACAATTGAATGAACACCATGACGTGACGTGGTATTATATTAACCCCGGTATTAAAATCGACATGATCGGGCTGCTGCACGACAAACAGTCCTGTAAGCTCTCAGCCTCAGCGTGCCCTATAACTTATTTGTAAGCATTTATGCCTCTTCCCGTCTCTTCGGACTAGCTCATCAGCAACTCTCCCGTTTTGCCTTTTTGGATTGCCTCCTTCGAGTGGATAGTCTACGAATGAGGTAATTTTGATTCTGACAGTAGTCCCGACTGCCGTCTCTTCGGAGCATCACATCAGGAGCTCTCCCAAGGTTTTGCCATTTTGGCATGTCTCACTAGAGTTGATCGTCCACAAATGGGGTCTTTAGGATTAGTTATGAGCTCTGTGACAATAGTCCATCTCTTCCGACCAAGTTGGCCGTTGCGTCAGAACATGAGGCGCACTCCAGTGGAAGGCCTTGGAGATAAGGTCCAATCTCTAGCACGTTTCAACATTTTTCTTGCAATACGTGCGCCATAACAGTCTTTTCCACTGCCTGGTGGTTTTTTCCATACAATCTACCGAATGGTTTGCGGCAAAGGTTTCCCTCTTGGTATAGTGCCCATTCCATTGACCGGCTAGGGCTATTTCCAAAAACGGTGACGTGGTAGCAGACATTCAAGACTTAGGTTACGTTTTCACCGATCTCGCATTGCAGAATGCAAATGACATTGACGGAAATTAGAATTTTTCTTTTTATAGAAATCTATTAAAATGTTTGTACTTAACATATCCCATGAAGCCATTTTTTAATTTTAGTTTGTTTGTGATTTTACTGTATGATCATTGATCAATTTTAACTATGGCATAGAGGAAAATAAACATTTCCGTCAATTCTGCAATGCGAGGTCGGTGGAAACCCCGCCTAAGTCTTGAATGTCTGCTACCATGTCACCGTAGTTGGAAATAGCCCTAGCCGGTCAATGGAATGGGCACCTTACCATTAATCCTGACCAGTCCTCATTCTTCCATCATTGTTTCCATTTTGTCCAGCACAGGCCAGTTCATTTATAAATAAATAAATAAATAAGTATTGACTTTTTGTTGTTCTATTACGAAGCCAACATAGCGGAGTCAGGGCTATAAAGCCCTCTCTTACACTCAACTAGGATGACCCGGGACCGCTTGCTTTACATGCCCTCCGAAGCATGGCCAGAAAATGTAGCCAGTGTAGGACTCGAACCAACAACCTTTCGGGTGAAAGTCAGAGTCTATACCACTACTCTACAGGTCCTGACATTTCTGTAGGTGCCGCTCACAGGAAATTCTTTTCGTCTCTTCCTATGGTTTGGAAACTCATCTCATTCCTTTCACACGAAAATGTTGCCAAAATTGCCTTGAGTAAAAATCCATCAAACATAGCAAGAAAGAAAATTGTTTTAAAGGGAGAGATACGAAAATATTGTGTTTGACAAAATTAATTAATTTCTAGTTCCACAGCCGCAAAGTCATGAAAGTGACCAGATGAATAATTAATATAAAAAATAAAAATATAAATAAGCAGTCTATTTCCCCCAACTGATTTACAAGTACAACATTTTTGCTTTCCAATTTATACGTAGTATAAGGAAAGCTTTGTGATGGTCGAAATTTTCGATTCCGAGATTTCAACGGATTTACACGTTTTGAGGTCCCAGGAACCCAAAAAAGTGGTTTTTACGAAATGTCTGTCTGTCTGTATGTCTGTCTGTCCGTTCTTTGATTTCCGGGCAAACTACCCGGCCGATTTTTATGAAATTTTGCATGTAGGTTTACAAAAATCATACCTCGAGACCATTTTTTTATTTTGGGCTAACTCAATTTTGGGGGGTTTTATTATCAAAAAACTCCAAAAAAGCGTCTAAAAAGATTATTTCTCAAAAACGGCTCGAAAGATTTCTTTTAAATTCCCATATATTGTAGTCGTTATTAATGTTAACAAATTGCGGGGGTCGCATGCCCCTTGATAGTTTGCTTCTGGGGGTAAAAAAATAAAAATAACTCAATTTTCATGAAAAATAACTAAAAAATATTTTTTCTGCGGAACCTTTCTATCGATGATTTCTACCTTCAGGTGTGTTTTAGGTGTTCAATAGGGTAACAAAAACGGACAGGTTGTATTCCCAAAAAATTTTTTGCTTCTGTGCAAAAAATTATTTTTTGAGAAATTATGGAAAATTCACCCTCCAATACATTACGTGCCATGTGTCATTGTTACTACTGTTACAATGTATTGGTCTGTTCGTTCCAAAATATGCAATTAAGTTTTAAGGGGTTTTTAATATATGACCCCCCCCCCCCTCGAGGGATCTGAAATTTAACTATAGGGAGATTATTTTCTATGAAATTACACATGTCTATATATCTAGTAATTTATAAATTGGAAAGCATGTTCGAGTAAACTCGGACCGGTTCTTTTCATAAAATCGGTTCAATGCAGTTTATCGGGATTTAATAATTTGTCTAAAGCTAAGGCAGAAAAAAATTAAGAAACTCACCAAAAATATAGCCGAAGATCATTCAATTGTTTAGCTTAGCACACTCGCGACGATTACCAATATCAAAAATTAAAAAATTCTGAAATGTGCTGTTGACTTATTTTAAACAATTGAATTAATACCAACACGTAACATGGTATTAAAATCGCGATGATCGGGCTGTTGCTGGACATTTAACATAGTGAAGGATTGTATATAATGCGCACCATCATGTTGTAGGGAGCATATCGTTCATTAGAGCCTTGACCCCGAGTCTTAAACTTAAACTTCTGTTGCACAGTTTAGGCCTCTTTTGGTCCTAAGTACAAACTGTATTCTCTTGTACCTTCATTTAAAGATTTAGAAGTGTGACGTCATGCGCGTTTTTTATCGCTAAGCAAGGAATACAAGACAGGTTTAGCGTTGGCAATTAATCTTTGCACTCTGGAATATAAAGACTGTCGTGCACCACTACGTCATCGCAGACCGGAAAATTTTAGCCAGTTCAGTTTTCCTGTTAAAGAAGCTGGAAATCCACACATACATGTTTCACTTTTGTTTGACCATACCCCTGCATATACCTTTTTGCTTTCCAATTTATACGTAGTATAAGGAAAGCTTTGTGACGGTCCAAATTTTTGATTCAGAGATTTCAACGGAATTACACGTTTTGAGGTCCCAGGAAACCTAAAAAAGTGGTTTTGACGAAATGTCTGTCTGCCTGTCTGTCTGTCGCTCTGTCTGTCTGTTCATCGTTTTCCGGGAAAACTACTCTGTCGATTATGATAAAATTCGGCATGTAGGTTCACAAAAATCATACCTCGGGACAATTTTTTATTATTTTGGGTGAACTCAATATGGGGGGCTTATTCTCAAAAAAACTCAAAAAAAACGTCTAAAAGCATTATTTCTCAAAAACGGCTCCAACGATATCTTTTAAATTCACAAATATTGTAGTCGCCATTAATGTTGACAAAATGCGGGGGTCAGTTGCCCCTTGATAGCTTGCTTCTGGGGGTAAAAAAAATAAAAATAACTAAATTTTAATGAAAAATGACTAAAAAATAATTTTTTTCCGAAACCTTTCTATCGATGATTTCTACCTTCAGGCATGTTTTAGGTGTTAAATTGAGTAACGAAACAGGACAGGTTACTTGCCCATAAAACTATTTGGTTTTGTGCAAAAAAAAAAAAAATGATAAAAAATTCACGCTCAAGTCCATTGCGTGCTCTGCCATTATTACTGTGTGGTAATGTGTTGGTCGGACCTATCTAGAGTTTACCTCACCTCCAGTGACGTTAGTTGGACCCCCCCCCCCCCCCCCCCCCCCGAGATATCGGAAATTTAACCATAGGAAAATTATTTAACATGAAATTACTCTTTTCTCTATCTACTAATTTTGATAAATTGGAAAGTATGTTCGAGTAAACTCGGACCGGTTCTTTGGTTTAGGGGCTCAATTTGCCACATTCAACAATCCATAGAAATGAATAAATGTTAAGGCAGCTAAATGCTAATTCACTTGTCATTTTTCCATAAATAATTGGTGAGATTTTTTGTTTTACTCTACGCCATTGTTCATTTTAACTTACACATGTTAAACTTGATCAATGATTATAGAATATTAATACGTTTTCCAAACAATAATAATAGACTTGGATGGCAATTTGGTAGCGTACTTGTACTTGTGTGAGTCTCAACATGCCATGCGATCGAAGACGTGCCGTAACTCTGCACAAGTATTAATTTACTCATTGAGGCGACTGAAGAGTTCATTCAGATACATTCATTAAATTGTTTGTATGCGATTAACCTTGTTAAGAAAATTATAATAACATCAAAATAACAATTTAAAGAAATTGTTTCGTAATTTAAATCATAAAATATCTTGTAGGTACGGAACAGGATACTGTCCCAATCAATGTTTTTATTTTGAATAAAAAAGATTTGTTTAATAAATTAGGGATTATAATCATACGGTATATGTAGGTGCCATGGAATTATTATTCTATGCATTACGGCACCTATACTAATAGATACATAGGAAAGCATGTACGGGTTCTTTTGACTATGTTTCGCTAGGTCACAACTTATTGCTGCTTCATTGCATGCGCCTGGTTCAGGTAGATAGCTGTGTAGCGGTACCTGTCTAACAATATGAATCATGACGATGCGCATCGTATATATCAGGGATCCCCTTACAATTATTTTAACTAATTTTTTGACTAATTCGTAGATCTAATGTCAAAAAAGTTCTGGTAGAGTAAACCGTGGGTTCCAGTTCCGCATTGTGCTGATTTTTCTTGATTCCTGATATGCTTATATAATAGTCAACGTGGTCTGTATAGGAGTTGAATGAATGAATGAAAACGTGTTTATATTAGACGAGCTATAGCCCTGAAGGGCTACTCTACCAGCTGAGATAGAACATTCGCTTCCAGGCCATTTTTCATCAACCTATTGAGATGGCGACCAATGTTCGACGTCCGGGAAATTTCTTAGTTTAGCTAGATCCACTATTTAGTTACAAGATGGCGGCCGATTAAAACCTTATATAATTCATATCTCAGTTATTATTGGTCGCAAAGAAATTAAATAAAATCTGACCGAAAGTCCGTATTATTATCTACGATAATGGTCACCATCAAGGCCGTGCCCAGGTTTTGATTTCGGGGGGGGGGGGGTACAAACATTTTTTTAATGTAATTTATTAATGAATTAATGGATAAATTCTTCAAACCATACAGGTTTACATACAAAAATTTATTTCGGGGGGGTCCGGACCCCATGGGCCACCCCCCTGGGCACGGCCATGGTCACCATAATCACGTTTTTCGACAAATCAACGATTTCAAGATGGTGTCCTGTAAATGTGAAAATAATGTGACACTGTAAAAGTTCATAGTCGTCACTGTGGTTCGAAATATGAAACACAAGAGTGGTTTGTGTGTTGATGTTGTGGTCGGGAAAAGAATGAAGTATTTTTTATTTTTAATTACATACCTATACATTGGAAACTAAAAGAAATGCGGAGTCTGAGCTTGCATGGAATCTCCATACACCTGATCGGCTAGAGCCGATAGGGATTTTTTTAATTTCAGAGGACATCTGCCAAGTCTGCTATATGACCAGTAATTGAAAATTTGTGGCAGGTGGCCCCGGGATTTCAAAAAAAAATTTGTCTGTCTCGAATGACCCATTTTCTTGCTCTTGTATTTAGGACAACTTGGCCTGCCAGATTATTATATTCTGTTTCCAATGCTTGTCAGCGTTCACATGAGTCAATGAGTGTACACGCGCATTGTCTTTGTGCCTGCCTCGGAGCGTGGCTTTGGTATTATCCTTGGACTTTGTACCTGACGCTTTTGTCTTGTGGCGTGGAAGAACCTTGGTCCTTGAATGGGGTTCGGAGTCATGGAGAGCAGTGAACCTGTTCAGAAAATGATATATTGTTTGTGAAGAACATTCACTAAGTGCATACTGCATGTGCAGATGTTTTTTTTTAATTGACTGAAGACTATGACTTTCCAGATGCTAAATATGAAAGTGATGAAATAGAATAGAAAGAGCACAAAAATAGTGTAACTTATACATAATTGTTAATAGACAATCGAAGCGTAGAAATATCGAAATAATATCGATCAAAGATTATTATATTTTTGGTGCTCTGTAAATCGCGACAATCTCTGAAACATTTCGCAATTTCGCTCGTACTACAACATTTCCCCGCATCAGTCTAATTCAGTGGTTCTCAAACTTTTTTGGAGGCGGTGCCCTTTTTTCTGGAATTTAGTAAGTGGTGTCCAGCATGGTCCGAATGCACATTCAGTATTGTACATGTAGATCTGCATAAGAACAAATCCTAATCTTTGATTTTAGAAGCAAAGAATATAACTGCTTTCCAAGGGGGGGGGGGGGGGCAGTGCCGGTCGCCTCTTGTCTTCAGGTTATCTCTATTTGGCTTCAGCATTCAGCTTAGTTTTTTTACTCGACAAGGGTACCAAATTAACAATAAAAAATAACCTCTGGGTGGAAAATGAAATTGTTTTAACTTTAAGAGAAACAAAAAAAACACTTTATATTTTCAAATTGTCCGTAGCGAGTTATCTCTAAGGGCACCGCCGTGCACAGTTTGAGAACCACAATTAGACTGTAATTGAATCCCGGCAAAAGAAGAACATCCTGGTTGAAAAGGCAGTGGTTTGACAAGAGCACGACTTCCCTTTTCAAAGCAGCTACAGCCTCCAAGGTCGAAGTTGCCATGTTGAACGCCAATCTTCGGTAGAAGGGGCACTAAAAGAAGGAGAAGAATTGAATATCAAGTCTTTTTTTACATAATTTGTATTATTTATTTAATTTAATTTAATTTTTCAGAGCCAAAAGTAATTCTCCATGGAGTCAGCGGCAGGCTGCGGTCCGGAGAGCTGACGGCCATCATGGGCCCGTCAGGTGCCGGAAAGTCCACACTACTCAACATTCTCACAGCTTACAAGTAAGTCAACTTCTGCATTTCGAAACCATCGCACACCCCATCATCTTAAATCGTCCCTCGGCTTGTACTTGAACTGGGATAAGTCACGCTCTCGCTTGCCAATAGTAAGCATGTCTTCTCAGCTTGTCCATTGTAACTTATAATCGGTGTGGAATAACCGGAATAATTACCGAAAAAAGGATGATGTCCTTTTTCTTCCATTGGAGGGGGGAGTGACTCTGTTTCTTAACTTGAGGCTCCCTACGGGCAGACTCCTTCACCTCAGGAAGAAGGGGAGTTGACTAACAGGGTGGACCTCCTCATTTCAGTGGATTCCGAACCGCCACTTAGGGAACATATATTGATTCAGTGGTGACTCGACAAGCGCTTAAGCTGACAGGTAATCTTAGGTTGGTTATCATGTCCCACCATGTTCCCCTGCCACAAACTTAAAATTGTGGAAATTGCTCACATTATGCGACAGAAAATAAAATCCCACTGATTCCCCTCTCCATGAGTTGGTGACACATGGTGGGTCGCACAATCGTTGGTAAGGCTCGGTAAGAAATACAGCACGACACCCCCAAGCGTTGGATTCCTTACCGAGACTTAACAGACGATCGTGGGACCCACGTTAAGGCCCGGTCCCACCATCAATAGAGGAGGTATCGGTAAGGAATACTGGATGGCATCGCCTTCTAACAAGCATGGCGGTGCCGTACAGTATTCCTCACTGAGACTTTACGAACGATCGTGGTACCCGTTCTAAAGTGAGGATGCATAGTATGAGAGTCCCACTTAAAAATGGATTGACTATGTGATTATCTTTATCATTGTTAAGTGTCAACAGTTCAAAGTTCTTTGAGAAAAAAAGACACATAATACAAGGCAATGCTGTTCGTGACTCATTGTCACTGTATTGCTAAAAGTCAAGGGATATGAGCACGGCCGTTAGTTTGACATTCACAGAATCTGAGCACATAGGCTAATATAAATCATTTCACTTCACTTTTTTCCTTGTCCAGTAACCCCGGACAAGGTGCTATTGTTTGAAAAAAATTAATACGTACTGAAATTATCACACTCAAGCTGGCACTGAAAAGTATAATTTTAATAAATAATTAAATATTGTATAATAAACCATTATAAGGTACTCACTGTAGCCCCCTGGCAAATGAATGAGATCCCTATGTGTATTAAATATAATGGCTAATTAGTCTGTAGGCCTATTTGAGATTACCTTAGTATTTTTTATTTCTTTTTTCCATTGATACTTTCTAACTTCAGGTATATTTTAAGTGTTAAATAGAGCAACAAAACCGAACAGGTTGATTTCTATGCAAAGTATTGGTTTTAACAAAATTAAAATAATTTTAATTTTAATAATATAATAACTTTACAATCACTTTATATTATACAATTGCTCCTGTATCGTTCCATAACAAACTCAACACCAGAAGGACAAGTCGATTTTATTCAACATGGCAGGGCGACTCGCTTAGGTGTGAATAACAATCTACAAATACCCAAGTATCAAACATCCAATTTTCAACATTCTCATGCATATTTATCTATCTTAGCTTACAATACAATATGAAGCTAAACAAGGCAAAGACGACGACTATGGTGGCCAGCCGGGAAGAAACCCTAGCCAATGTCGTCCTAGAGGGGGTAACTCTAAAGAACGTCCAGTCCTTCCCATACCTTGGTAGTGCGATTACACAAGATGGAAAATCGGCACAAGAAATCTCTACCAGAATACATCTTGCAAGAGTGGCATTCAACAAAAAATCCAAAATGTTTGAATCAAATAATATTGACATGAAAATAAGAAAACGAATGCTTAAAACACTGGTATGGAGTATACTGCTGTATGGCTGCGAAACTTGGTGCATACATGAAAGTGACAAAAAGAAACTAGAGGCCTTTGAGATGTGGTGCTACAGGAGAATGCTGCAAATTTCATGGCGAGACCATATCGCGAATGAGGAGGTGCTTCGTAGGCTAAACGAAAAAAGAACATTAACGATAGCTATATCTACGAGGAGGGCCAGATTTATGGGGCACCTTATCAGGCATGAAAGCCTTCTAAACACCATTGTTGAAGGCTCAGTCGAGGGCACAAACCACAGAGGCAGGCCGAGAAAGGAGCACATGGAGGACGTAATGGCGGACATGGAGTGCGGGACCTACTGGGAAATGAAAAGGATCGCGGAAGACAGGGAGGAGTGGAGAAGAAGAGTCAAGTTGCTGCAAACCAATCGATAGATTGTAACCCCAGAAGAAGCTTACAATAGACTACCAGATGAAATAAAACAACTACAGGTGTCAAATATTAAATATTTCCAGACTCAAATTAGCCAATTCCTAAATTCTAACAACTCAGAATATTTATCACAAATAGTTCCTAACTACAATTAAATATTATGCTCCCTACTAACTTATTTATATTTCCTATTTTATTGTTTGGATTTCCTATTAACTATTATTATAATTAGTATTAACAATAACAGTTGTTCTGGACCCATCACGGGCCACGGCCTATCGGGTCCACAGTATTTTTTGTCTCTCAAATGTACATATAGTATGATTATATTATATTGATTGATTGATTGGTTGATTATTGGACTCCGTCTGTTTACAAATAAATGCTTATTTATTGGACTCCGGATTAAAAAATATTTTTTTGAAGAAATTATGGATGATTGATACATTGCCATTATTACTTTGTTGTATTATATTGGTCTGCCCGGTGTTGTCTATGCAATCGTCCCATCGATCAATTCAGTGCTTTGAAGGTGTTTTACTTCCCTAAATAGTCAAAAGTCAGTTTAAAACATAACAGAGATAAAAAATTGTTTTTCTCATTTAGACCAAATGATTTGGTAGAACCTTGACAGCGCCAAAATAGGAAAATATGTTCGAATAAACTTGGACCAACCTTTTACTTTATTATTGGATACCTATATCATAAAAAAAATTGACAGTGCGAAAAACGAGGGGTTCTATTTGATTTTATGTGGACTGCATGCGTGTTGTGAAGCGGGACGCCGCAGATTACTATAATGATACACAGAAGACGTTTATTATAATTGGTTAGATCGGACAAATCAAGGGGCAGGCCAATGGAGGCCATGTTGCATAGTACAAGGCGGAAGCCATCTACCGAAGGGTCATCCACAAGTTACTTATACAAGCACTTCCCGGGGTTTTCATTAACTTTTACGCCGCACAGTCCGCTGTCCAGCGGCCGTTTTGAGTTTTGGCTGATAGAACTACAAGAAAACCAACTGGCATGCAAGCCAAATGGCAACAGGCGGAAGCTATCCGCCAAAGTGTCATCCCCAAGTTACATACATAACCGAAATTAGAGGATATAGAAAAAACTGGACTTGGCGGGATTCGAACCCACGATCTACGCCTAACGAGGTTACCAAAGTTAATTAAAGTCAGTATTATACAGTATATACCATATAATACTGCAATATAATGTATATACGAGTAGTTACTTACATGCCCTTCCCAGTGTTTTTCATTACTGCTTAACCTTACAGTCCGCTGTCTTGTAACCAGGGGTCTGTTTGACTATTTGGTGATTAACCTGCAAGAAAGTTAACTGATACACAAGGCGAAAGCCATCTACCAAAGGGTAGTTCCCAGTTTCGTCTCTCTTATATCCAGGGGTCTGTTCGAATACTTGTTGTCCCAAATTTAAGTCAACTGCTAAACTCAAAAAAATTGAAAAAAAATCAGGTGGAACAAAGTCAGGGGTGTTTGTTTTTATGTGTATAGTGACTACACCAAAAAGGTATTTAGCCTATAAATTGGAAAAAGGTGCATTTAGAGCATAAAATTAAATTAAATATTTTTTCGAACAAATCTAGGCCTAGTTATGATTTCCAAGGCAGGAAAAACCCCTGTAATATTTCCCGTTGCTAACTTCGCTCTACGATTTATTTTAAATTCAAACTATTTATCGCCGTTTAGGCAGTATTATATTATTCCACGTGCTAACTACCATGTGCGATAACTCATACGGAAGTCAGGATAGATAATGATGGTAACTGTGTTCTCATACAGTGAGTGCAGGACCGTAGCCAGACCCTCAAATATGACAACTATGATAAGAAGGAGGGGTCTTCTAGTAGTCAGGACATGTAGAGTAGTGGTACACACTCCGACTTTCACCCGAAAGGTTGTTGGTTCGAGTCCCACACTTGCTACATTTTCTGGCTATGCTTCGGACGGTATGTAAAGCAGGCGGGCCCGGGCCTTCCTAGTTGAGTGTAAGAGAGGGCTTTATAGCCCTAGCTCCGCTAGGTTGGCTGAGTAATAGAACAAGAAAAGTCAATATTTATTTATTTATTTATAAGCTATGCCAGTATCATAACCTATAGCAGCAGCCTTAGCAGTTGTGTGACACATTTAATGTATTATATGGGCTATATGGCAACACCGGTTTTGGTGGCAAGGTGGTAGCGTGCTTGTACTTGTGCGAGTCTGTACACACCATGCGATCGGAGACTTGTCGTAACTCAACCCGGGTACAAACCTACAGAGACGACTGGAGAGGTCAATCGGACACATTCATTAAATTATCTGTATCCAAATAAGCTTTTGAAATGAAATGAAATGAAAAAACGACTTTATTGCAAACAAAAGACGAACAATAAGACTATAAAGTCTTGTTAACCTTAAAAACTAAAAAAAAAAAACATTGTAGGCTATTATAAATTAATTAAAATTAAATAGAGAAGAAGGAAACAGAGGAGTAGTGAAAAAAAAATATATATATGAATGAATGAATAAAATTATGCATTTCCTATCTTTAAAAAACAATATAAATGTAGTACAAAAAGACAGTTTTGAGATTTGACCTATGGGCTAGGCCCATTTTAGGTGGAAATTTTTAATTAAAATAAGATTAACTGATTTAAAGTAACATAAACTTTGTTGTATGGTCGTATGGTTGGTATGGTATTGTATTGTATGGAGTATACTGTGTGTATGTAATTGGTCAAGGAAAGTTTTTTTTGTTGCTTTTCAATGTTTATGACACTTGAGTTTCTACAAAATAAACCATTTGTGAATTCTTTTTTCTGAATAAATTATAGTTTGTTGAGTTTCTTATAGGTCTGTCCATAGGAAGTTGAGTAAAATACTATTTTCCAACATTGGCTTTTGAGAGTAGCTTGTCGTGACTGTTGATATGGATACTGCATATATTACTGTGAAGCAACGTTAAGTCTTCAAACAAGGTACGAAGTACAAGCTACGAGTTGCATACGTGCTGTAGCTACGTTTGCGGTTCTGTACCTAAAGATGGCAAGGCTGGTGACTGTATACCTTGACATGTGAACTTAGCCTACGCGCTATGATACGAAATAAGGGACCTAACCGAGTTCAAAGTTCAATCTGCGTAGTTTTTTTGGCTAAATTTTAATGCGGAATTTAAATTCAGAAGGCATTGTTTCCGTGTCATTGACATTGAATAGCTAGATGCATCTTGTTTTTATTAAAAATGAAAAAAACAATATTGGAACAAGCTTAGCTTGGATCTGACGTCACTTACTTACTACCGAGGTAGGGTTCTACTTATTGGTCATACAACGATTTTATAGAAGAATCCTACCTCCGTAGGTTGTGGCACCCCAGCCCATTCTTCTTAACGATCGTATTACCTAATGACTTCAGATCTGGCCTAAACGTATTTTAAATATTGGCAATAATACTCTGTATTATGATGACGGGTTCCCCACCCCCATGTGTCCAACCTGTCAGGTACTACTTGATGTACAACACCTGCTCCTTGTCTGTCCTACGTATGGTTGCTACCGCACCTTCCCTAATAACTCCTCTATGGCCGATATTCTTACTGATGCAGCTACTTTACGCCAACACACGCTCCCGTTTCTGTTCCAGTCCACTATCTATAAAGATCTGTGAAAACCCTTAATCCATTTAAAAAAAAAAAAATCGAACAAATAGACATGGCAAACTGTTGTAGACGGTACCTGGGCAACTCGTTGCCCAGCGCGCTTATAGCAGTTTGCCAGAAAAAAAAAAGAAAAAAAAGACAATAGTGCACACTACACCAACCCCATTAAAAACTACAGCATATTGCAACACTTAAACATACAACGCGTAAGCCCCAAAGGGCGTTGCGTTATGATTTAAAAAAAAAAAAAAAAAAAAAAAAAAAAGAACTCTGTATTGACTTGCTAAAGCGCTCTCTCCAACATTATAAATGTGACAGGAAGCTTCTGTATAATTTTGAATTCTCTGAAAAGCGCGGAAAATCGTATTATACCTTTGAGAGATTTGACTGGGGTATTCAAGTACTGTAATATTTAAGGCTCCGGCGTATTCAGAATAATTGCTAGAGATCTCAACTTCTTTGATCAGTAAGGCCAAGGATTGTTTTAAAAAAGGGAGACATTTTCCAAAAGCCTGACCTTCCATCGGTAGGGGGGGGGGGAGGGGCAGGGCATGTTGCTGACCACAAAATCGCAAATATGTCCGTGGTAAAGAAACGAGGATCCTCCATCAGTCCTCAGGCTTAACCCTTGGTAGCCTGGTAGGTCGTACCACGGTTTTTTTACATAAATAATAATATTGTATTGATCGTATCGTACAATACAGAAAAAATATGTGCTTGCTAAATTCTAATATTATACGAAGTCATTGAACCAACTGACCAGTACTAGGAGTAGGCAGATAGCTGATACTAACGACCTCAATTTGTTAATGTAAAAAAAACTGCTCTATCAGCATCGCTACCAAATACAGTTATTGTTGAATTAGGTGACTCCCACTTTTTCTTACCTATTAGTAAGCTTTGTGATGGTCGAAATTTCGATTTTGAGATTTCAGGAGACTTACACGCTTTGAGGTCTCAGGAACCCAAAAAGGTTTTTGGGTACGATACTTCTGTCTGTCTAAAATTCGGCATGTATAGTCCATGCAAAATGAGAAAAGTACGAACATGGAATGTTTTGATCCTGTGCAACACTGTAAAAGTATTCTTTGCACAATTTTTGGTATGCCTTGCATCCAGTGCAACAAGGTAACACAAAATGGTGCAAGGAATATTTTTACTGTGTTGCACAGGATCAAAACATTTCATGTCCATACTTTTCTCATTTTGCGTGGACTATACCTGTAGGTTCACAAAAATGATACCTCGGCACCGTCTTTTCTATTATGGGCTAACCCAATATTACATTCTAGCAATAAGATGTCAAGTTATAATGTCTTTTTTTCTAAAAGAATATGCCCTTTTGTATGCATTTGCAATGTAGTCATATTCATGTCGTGTTTGAAGAACAAGTAGAATCCGGGCTGATGGGCCGTGGCCGATTTGAAAGTGTTAAATTCGACTGTGAAAGCCTTTGGAGTTACATGTTCGTGTTCTTTGAATTCACGCACAGCCTGGACTGGACATGGACAGCTCAGTTCTTTGGTTCAGTACACCTGCTGGGTTCTAACCCCCCCCCCCCCCCCCCCCCGTGCTATGCAAATGTGGGATGTCACGTGGTACACGCGCAGGTAGAGCCTTAACAATTATGGGACTGGGACATGTGACTGTCTCGTCTCGTGCCTAATTTTTAAATTATATCATGTAAAGGTAATTATTGAGCAGAGGTTTCCGGGCACAGACATGTACCTGGCGCATGACTTGTTCTATGGCCGTCCTTGAACAAAGTTCCTCTCATGGGAACATCAAACAGACTCTACAGGTTCAAGTGGATGACTAAATGAAAAGTGTTTTTAAAAAATAGCATCCAATTTCAGAGGAAATATCAATCACAGAACCGTAAACGAAATGTCTTACATTAAAAAAAGAACCGGTCCGAGTTCACTCGAACACGCTTTCCAATTTATCAAAATTATTAGATAGAGAAAATTAGTAATTTTATGGCAAATATTTTTCCTATGGTTAGATTTCCGATATCTCGGGGGGGGGGAGGGGGGGGGGCGGTTGTCCACCTGACGTCACTGGAAGTGAGGTAAATTCTCGATAGGTCAAACAAACACATTAATTACCACACAGCAATAATGGCAGGGCATGCAATGCATTTGAGCGCGAATTTTCTATCATTTTTTTCAAAAAATAATTTTTTGGGCAAAACCAAATATTTTTTTGGGAAAGGAACCTATCCGGTTTCGTTACTCAATTTAACACCTAAAACATGCTTGAAGGTAGAAATCATCGATAGAAAGGTTTCGCATTTTTTAGTCATTTTTTCATTAAAATTTAGTTATTTTTATTTTTTTTACCCCCAGAAGCAAACTATCAAGGGGCAAGCGACCCCCCGCATTTTGTCAATATTAATAACGACTACAATCTACGAGAATTTAAAAGAAATCGTTGGAGCCGTTTTTGAGAAATAATTTTTTTAGACGTTTTTTTTGAGTTTTTTGAAAATAAAACCCCCCCAAATTGAGTTAGCCAAAAAAAAAAAAAAAAATGGTCCCGAGGTATGATTTTTGTGAACCCACATGCCAAATTTCACTCAAATCCACCGAGTAGTTTGCCCGGAAATCGACGAGCAGACAGACCGACCGACAGACCGACCGACAGACAGACATTTTGTAAAAACCACTTTTTTGGGTTCCTGGGACCTCAAAACGTGTATATCCGTTGAAATCTCGGAATCGAAAATTTCGACCATCACAAAGCTTGCCTTATACTACGTATAAATTGGAAAGCAAAAATGTTCCTCTACATTATGATATGCCGTAAGTGGCCTTCCCTGATAATGTGCTGAAGGACTTTTTATGGACCTAGACCCATTGGTCCCTTGTCCAATGCCAACGACCCCTCGGATGTCGGACATTATTTATATTGTTTCCGTATTAATTTTTACCATTGACAAACTGGTATAGCCTACGTCCTCGATGTCAACCTACACCGGCTATAAGGGATAATTGAAAAGCTGAGACAAGCTTACCATTGACGCAGTGTAACAGGTGAAAGCATGACTTAACCAAGTACAGATACAAGTAGGGGTCTTCTCTAAATTTTATTATATTTTTATTATATTAATTACGCCATAGCATTAGGCTTCTGCCATCAGCTATCTTGCAGCCCAATACAACACACACATCTGGTGACGAGAGTAGGGCACGTCTTAACACAAATTCGCCACAGTTTTGGAACTCATTTGTCTTGGCATCCTCAGCGTTTTTTTTTTTTTTTTTTTTTTTTTTAAATCAAGTTTTTACAATCAAGTGGGCCTAATCAAATTCGTGTCAATGACAATGACACATTTCTTCTACTTTATGGCATCTTATTTATATTGTGGCTTTCCAGTCAATATTTCCGGTGAAATTTGCGTTTGAAGTCTCACGGGATTATTAAAATAAATGATTAAGCCTTGTTTAGCAGCACTGTATGAGTCTTTTGTCCCAAATAAGCGCTAGCTTGGGGGTGCGGGATGTTATTATTATGTATTGTATTTTTGTAATATATGCTCCTTGTCCAGGGAATACTGGACAAGGAAAAGAAAGAAAGAAAGAAAGAAAAATATATATCCACCCTAAAACGGGCCTAGCCCATAGGGAAATATTGAATTTTTAAAACTGTCTATAAATTGTCACAAAATGTAATTGTCTTATTGTTGGAATTAAAGATTAAAGACGGTATTGGGATATTATTAAATTGATTGATTGATTGATTGAACTTCTTATGGCGGTCTATTGAAAGCTGGACAATTGTTGACTTTTTCATGTGACGCCAAATGAGAGAAACAGCATTAGCAAGTTAAGAGGTATGAAGTCGAAATTGAGGTAGCCTGCTAAAACAGAGAACAAATCATTGCTCCCACCAATTTGGAGGACAAAACAATAGGAGGTCATTAGTCGCATTAGAGGAAAGCAGTGTTGCAGCTAGATGGCAGCACCACTAATCTTTTTTTCCGGAATTTTAGTTGGATTTTTTTTTTCTATTATATCTCCTTAGTATTTATAGTATACGCTAGTGAATTTTTTTTTGTTTTGTAGGCAAACTGTGCAATTCATAAAAATCAAATCTAGGTGGAATTTTTTTCTGTTTTGGGCTAACTCAATTTTGGGGGATTTTAATAGATTGGTGAAGCCTTACTTCTATCGTGTGGTCACAAGCACACACCCTTTCTTCCTCCTCCCCCCCTCCCCCTCCTCCTTTGATTGTGCGGCGAAGCTATTTACGAAATTAGGCCAGACTCTGCAAAGACTGACTGACTGATAATTTACTTTTGATAGCTCTTTGACCTTCTTGCCCTCAATCCAACGAACGTAAATAATTTTGAATCATAATTTATTGTAATAATTAATTTACAATCAGAACAAACTCTTTTACTATAAAATATTATTACATGGTCAACACGGATGTAAAAACTTTGATAACACAGATAAATATTTGTTAGATAAAATTTATTTCTTTGGGAAGCATTGTATAGATAAGATGGGATTACAATGATGCAGTGCGATATAGACTACATTATCAAGTTCAATTATCATTCAATATCGTGCATCATTACCTGATAAGAATCAATATTAGGTGTAACAATGCAATGACTATTTTTTCTTTATTTTTATTATTATTATGAGTGTGATGAAACTGGACTAGTTCAGTTGGTACTTGGTAGAGAACTGAGAGAACTATAAGACGAAAGGCTGAAGTTCGAGGTTAGGCGTGAAAGGAATAGTCATTAGAGGCATGGGCATAGCTTGATGATGGGAGTAGCACCCGCTCCCGAATCGTCGCCCCCTTCCCCTGACAATGGGCTCCGCCCCAACGACTATAGTAGAGCCGGAAATGGTGTGTCGTAAAGTAGAAGAAATTTTCCCCTACATTTTGATACTCATAGTGAGGTCGCCAGACTCGATAACGTACTTGATTAAGTCAAGGTGACTCTTGTTAACAATTGCAATGTTAAGCATGTCTGAACTTGTCCATTGTCACTTGTAGTCGGTGTGGGTTGACATTCAGGGGTGAACCAGTTTTGACAAATAGATATTCATATTCGGAATAATAAAATAATAATAATAACAATAATATACTGTACGTGTATATTTACACACTGCGTCGTTTACAATTTTTGCTTTCCAATTTATACGTAGTATAAGGAAAGCTTTGTGATGGTCGAAATTTTCGATTCCGAGATTTCAACGGATTTACACGTTTCGAGGTCCCATGAACCCAAAAAAGTGTTTATTACGTAATGTCTGTCTGTCGCTCTGTCTGTCTGTATGTCTGTCTGCCTGTCTATGCATCGATTTCCGGGCAAACTACTCGGTCGATTTTGATGAAACTTTGCATGTAGGTTTACAAAAATCATACCTCGGAACAATCTTTTTATTTATTTTTTATTTTATTTTTATTTGGGGCTAACTTAATTTGGGGGGGGGGGGGGTTTATTCTCAAAAAACTAAAAAAAAAGTCTAAAAAAATGATTTCTCAAAAACGGCTCCAACGATTTCATTTAAATTCACATATATTGTAGTCGTTATTAATGTTAACGAAATGCGGGGGGTCGCTTGCCCCCTGATAGGTTGCTTCTGGGGGTAAAAAATAAAAATAACTAAATCTTAATGAAAAATGACTAAAAAATAATTTTTCTGCGAAACCTTTCTATCGATGGTTTCTACCTTCAAAGATGTTTTAGGTGTTAAATTGAGTAACGAAACTGGGCAGGTTGCTTTTCCAGAAAAGCATTTGGTTTTGTAAAAAAAAATGTTTAAAAAAACAAAACGATAGAAAATTCAAGCTCAAATGCATTGCGTGCTCTGCCAGTATTGCTGTGTGGTAATGTGTTGGTCTGACCTATCTAGAATTTACCTCACCTCCAGTGACGTCAGGTGGACACCCCCCCCCCCCTCGAGGTATCGGAAATTTAACCATAGGAAAATTGTTTACCATGAAATTACTCATTTTCTCTGTCTACTAATTTTGATAAATTGGAAAGCATGTTCGAGTAAACTCGGGCCGGTTCTTTTAATGTGTGCGCTCCCTCGTGCCGTGACGCGTGTGAGGGTCACGCATTAGCTTAGGCGGCTGTTACACTGGAAACCCTCAGTGTAATAGCCGCCCAATCTAAGTGGTACAGCCTTAAAAAGTTTAAACTTAAACAACTTAAAAACTTATAACTGTAACTATATAATAGTATTTCTGATGGTGCCGTAGCAGGGTAAGGGTCGATGGGACACTACAAATAGGCCTACATTCGTAAATAAAGTAAATTCAAATAATACAAAGGTATGTGGCTGTCACGTTTGACCACAGTCATTGTGTAGTACTTAAATTTTTTTTTTTTTTTTTAAATAATCATAACGCAACGCCCCCTGGGGCCCACTCGTTGCATGTCCATGCATGTGTTGCAGTGTTGTAGTTTCCAATGGGGCTGGTGTAGTGTGCACTATTGTTTTTTTTATTTTTATTTAAAATAAGTTGTATTAATCAATGTATTAATATGCTAATAGGCATTCTGTCTGGCATTTTTTTTTTCTGAAGTTAATATGGGTGAATTAAATTTAAAGGTCTGCATGTGCCATGCAATGGTGGCGATTTATTAACAACCATAAATGTCCGCTAGCCATATACATATGGTAGATTATATGTACTGATTGGCGCAGGCTTCATGTTTGCCTTGATGAAGAGTCCTAAGGTAAAGACTTGTTCATTATATGGGAACTGGATTGTTTCAGTTCACGTTTTTAATGCATGTGCAAATTCACGTTTTCTCACAATTTTCTGCGTTTTATATAGACTTTACTTGTTAGGTATTGACTGTACGTATATACCAGGTGAATACACATGCTGCAGTGTATGGGTCTCTTTCTGGACAATGCATGTGCAAATTCAAGTTTTTACTTTACTTGTTGCTTTCCAATTTATACGTAGTATAAGGAAAGCTTTGTGACGGTCGAACTTTTCGATTCCGAGATTTCAACGGATTTACACGTTTTAAGGTCCCAAGAACCCAAAAAAGTGGTTTTTACGAAATGTCTGTCTGTCTGTCTGTCTGTTCGTTGATTTCCGGACAAACTACTCGGTCGATTTTGATGAAATTCGGCACGTAGGTTCACAAAAATCATACCTAGGAAAAATTTTTTTTATGGGGGCTAACTTAATTTGGGGGGTTTTATTCTCAAAAAACTCCAAAAAAAGTCTAAAAAAATTTCTCAGAAACGGCTCCAACGATTTCTTTTAAATTCACATATATTGTAGTCGTTATTAATGTTAACGAAATGCAGGGGGGTCGCTTGCCCCTTGATATGTTGCTTCTGGGGGTAAAAAAATAAAAATAACTAAATTTTAATGAAAAATAACTAAAAAATAATTTTTCTGCGAAACCTTTCTAACGATGATTTCTAACTTCAGTTATGTTTTAGGTGCTAAATTGAGTAACGAAACCGGACAGGTAGCTTTCCCTGAAAAGTATTTGGTTTTGTAAAAAAAAAAATGTTTTTTTTTAAAAAATGATAATGTTTAATGTGTTGGTCCGACCTATCTAGAATTAAACTCACCTCCAGTGACGTCAGGTGGACAACCCCCCCCCCCCCCCGAGATATCGGAAAATTATTTACCATGAAATTACTCATTTTCTCTATCTACTAATTTTGATAAATTGGAAAGCATGTTCGAGTAAACTGTTTCATTGCGTTAATGGTAAGCTTGTCTTAGGTTGTCCATTATCTCTTGTATCCGGTGTAGGTTGACATCGAGGACGTATACCAGTATAAAAATACAAATAATGTCCGAAATCCATGAGGATGGCATTGGAGAAGGGACCTAGGGGCCACTATAAGTAGGCCTGGGTCCATAAAAAGTCCTTGGGGGCACATTGCTACTACTTACTACTTCCTACATATACGTTAGTATAAGGAAAGCTTTGTGATGGTGGATATTTTGGATTCCGAGGTTTCAGTGGATGCACACTTCCGGGGTACCAGGAGCCAAAAAAGTAGTTTTTACGGAATGTTTGTGTGTTTGTCTGTCTGTCCGTCGACTTGTGGGCAAACTACTCGGTGGATAAATAGAGTAACAAAACCGAACCGGTTTCTTTCCCAAGCAAAGTTACCGGGATGTTTCCCCTGATGATGTGCAGCTGACGAAATGTCTGTAGTTAGGAGGAAGCTGCCCGTTGACATTGGCCACCCCTGGATCAACCCAAAATAGGTTATATATATATTTTAAAAAAGGTTAATCGCATGCAAACAATTTGATGAATGTATCCGATTGACCTCTTCAGTCGCCTCAGTATGTTAGTACCCGTATTGAGTCACGACACGTCTCCGATCGCATGCCGTGTCGAGTTTCGCACTAGTACAAGTACCTTGCCATTATTTAATTTAGACAATACGTAAGTTATGACGATTTGGTCTATTCAGTTTCTTCTTCTGAGGTCACAATCTCAACGATTGGTTGTCAGCAACTCCCTGCATGTCATCCTCTAGCTCTTTCAGTCCTGGGCCTTTGTCTTCATCTCTTGGTATGTTGCCATAAATTAACTGAGTTATAGAATTCATGGGAAAATTATAAAATGGCTTTATCATAGGGTGTATGGTAGAAACCTCTAGCAAAGGCGTGGACCTAATCTATACAAATGAAGTAATAACTTTAAAAAGAATATAAAGCACCCAATTTTGGAGGTGATGCAGCCAGTGCTAATGGTCAGCTTCCTGTTATACTGTAACTTATTTCGACCAGTCCACTAGCACTGATAGTTGTACCTCGTCGTACCCAATTTATGTTTCCACGTCAACTCCCATTTGGATTGATTGGGTTCTTCCTATGGGAGCGTTATGTAACGACCGGCACTACTGTTATTAGTTGCTCACGACATAGAACTAGCTACTGTGGCCTACCTAACGTTGTGTTATGCAAACCCGAATGACGACATTCCACCAATATACAATGTTTGTTTACATTTTTTTCTTTTACTAAACACATCCATAATACAATATAATACAAAATACAATACAAAATAAACAACAATTAAAAAATGGAGCAACTACTCTTCTTTAACAAAGACGATTAGGCACCCGCTTCGCCTTCAACCACAAATCCAACGTGGTCGTCACTCCTCCAATGATGGCGAGTTCCCCTTTATGCTTTATGCACACACTGCATCTTCTTCTGAGGTCACAATGTCAACAGTTAGTTGGCAGCAACTCCCTGCATATCCAAGGGCGGATTTTAGGGGGGTCAGAGGGTCCGGACCCCCTCCAAAATAAATTAACTTACACTACATAACAATGGGCTTACAGTGGGAATTAAAAATAATCATGTTTTTTAATGTTATAATCCACTGAACCTGACCGCTGACCCCCCCCCCCCCCCCTAAATTGGAGGCAAAATCCGCCCTTGTGCATATCATCCTCCAGGTCTCTCTCCTGCGCCTTCCTCTACAGCTCTTGAAACGTTCGAGCTCCTTCAGTTGATCCATAAATTCCTTCTTCGGCTGTCCTCTTCTATTGGTTCCTTCCACCGTGCCCTCGATATGCCTGCAGTATAGATAGGAACTGCTACTTGGGCTCTCAGTCACCCTTTGACGGCAGCTAGTTGATCAGCTAAATGGCCCATTTGAACCGACATTGGAGGTCTATGGACGCCATCAGTGGTCATGATTATAGGTATGAAAGAGGCATGGCCGCATGGCGAGCTTCACATTCGTCATTGTATTTCCGCCTCTTCGAATAATTATGAACCGCCGCAACTGTGCGGAAAGGAGCGTCAGCGTCAATTACGCGCAGATCAAATAACAAATAAGCTTCCCAAATACCACGAAAGGGTATGTCTCCACGAAGACCATGACATGTTTGTTTACATTAGCTATAATTTACAAATGTTACATTAAAGACCAATGAGAATAGAGGTGGCCTTTGTTGTGACCGGTAAGTTGACTGTTGAGTGGATGCACCGACCTTCACCTATAAACTTAGCTCGCATAATAGAAATGGGTAAGGCATTTGTTAAGACACGCAAATCAGATACACACCATCAGGGGGGGGGGCAATAGAAGAGGGCAGTCAAATAGATTAACTGAAAGAGGACGCAGGAGCTCGAACGCATCAAAAGCTGAAGAGGAAGGCGCAGGACCGAGAGAGCTGAAGGATGATATTATGCAGGGAGTTGCTGCCAACTGATCTTTGAGATTGTGACCTCAGATGAAGCAGTATGTGCATAAGGGCAACGCGTCATCATTGGTGGAGTGGCGACCTTGTTCGATTTGTAGATGGAGCGGGTGCCTTATCGTAGTCGCCCTATTTTGGATGAGGATAATATTTAGGGGGTAGATTCCAACCAATCGTTGAGATTGTGACCTCTGAAGAAGAATAGGTAGTGTCAGACAAATTTGTTTGTTGCCACGTGTTACTGTACCCTTTCACTCGTACCCGAACTAGGTTAAGTCGAGCTCACACCTGTTACAATGTGTCAATGGCCCTTATTAGATCTTATTGTATTTAATTTTATTCTTCTGCTTGTTCCAGAACCTCCGGCATGACAGGGTCTATAACAATAAACGGCGTCGAGCGCAACCTGAACGTTTTCAAGAAACTCTCGGCCTACATTATGCAAGACAATCAACTGCACGGCAATTTGACAGTCCACGAGGCGATGACTGTCGCCGCCAAACTGAAGCTGGACCGGAGTAAACAAATTGCCTCACATAGAGAAGAAGTGGTAAGTAAATAAATACATAATGTCTTTATTGCAACCATTACCACCCCCCCCCCCCCTACCGGTGTTAGGGCCATTTGGCCCTCTCTTACGTTCAACAGCAACCATAGCACCAACGAATACGAATAACTTATCCGGGGGGATAATTGACCTGCGTTAACATAATCGTCATGGGGATGGGGATTTTTATAGTTTTTGATAGGGGGCAGATGCAACCTACCATTTATTAAGAGTTCGTTAGCCCAGCTGCCATCTTGGGAAGTGATGTCAACCGAGGTCCGAATTTATGGACTTGCCATTGGAAGATAAAACTCAAATCTCCTGGAGGGACGCCAATTAGCCCAGTTTGGCCCCGGGGAAATAATTAACAACCGGTTATAAAAATAGTTACACGAGGAAAATACGTCACGTATATAGGCATGTCTGTGCCTTAAGTATCCATGGAGCTCGATTAGGCTATTTGAGCTTTCCTAATATCGGATACGAGTTAGTTGCATTATTTCCTTCGCGTATTTTGAACTAGTTGGGCAGTAAGCTTGCTAATTAGGAGATTTCTGATGTAATAATAATCTTTGTTAGAATTTTTGTAGTGAAGCATTTTTTGTGAGGCTTCAAAATTCTGATCCTTTTTGTCGGACGAAAGGCAGCTCCAACCTCCTGTTTGTCTGGACACAACTTAGTGTTGCGGTGGTACGCTAGTTGTCCCTAATTGTCGGGAGACAACTTAGTGTTGCAGTGGTACGCTAGGTGTCTCTAGCTGTCGGGAGACAACTTAGTGTTGCAGTGGTACGCTTGGTGTCTCTAGTTTTGGGGAGACAGCTTAGTGTTGCGGTGGCACGTTAGGAGCCTCTAGTTGTCGGGAGGCAACTTAGTGGTGCGGTGTTGCATCTTACATGGTAAATTAAATTAAAAATATAACTAATTTTGGGGTCATGCAGGGCGGCCAATATCTAAGTTCCAAATTCTCTTAATGAGGGAATGGTTTGGAATGCTTACTTGAAGTTTTGTCTTTTTCCTACTTCTTTTGACCTTGGGTGTAGGCAGATTGTTTTTAAAGATGTTGTAAATCAGCCTTAAAAGTACGGTGGTTACCCAAGATAGCACAATGTTTTTTCGCTTGGTTGATGAATTCTTTTTGTTTCAGATTGATGAAATTTTACACACCCTGGGTCTTTTCGAGCACAAAAAGACAATGACGGCAAACTTATCTGGTGGGCAGAAGAAGAGGTTATCTATTGCTTTGGAACTTGTTAATAACCCTCCTATCATGTTCTTTGATGAACCTACAAGGTAAATATATCATAATGCATAAAAAATAAAAAATAACATAAGCACACTAGGTGAGCTATATTGGTATTTAAGGAATAGGTTTCAAGATATTTTGTAAACAAGAAAATGGTCGTGTATTTTTGAGGACATTAATTAATTTCTAGTTCCAGATATGAAAGTGGTCAGATAACAATTTCATAAAAATGCAAGATTTCCCAAAAATCTGTCTCCTTCCCATACGGTACTGGTTTACTGACATTCTTTATAACCTGTGTAATGCGCTTTATCGGGGACTTCTTGAGTAATACGTATTTCAGGTGAGGAAATGTAAATTTTAGTTTTTATGAATTTTTCATGTGACTAATTTCATATCTTTGAGGATGTAGAACGAGAAATTAATTAATTTCGTCAAAAATGCACGACCATTCCTTGTTTACAAAATATTTAGAAATATCTCCCTTAAGGTCCCACCAGATTCTAAGTATGAAAAAACCATTAAAAAAAGGATATGATTTCACAAGAAATATTGATTGTAGTGCCTTTATTATAAGGAATTAATTTAAAGAATAATTTGATTTTGGTCAAATTGATTCCTATTTTAGTTTCCGTCCCATAGCGTCGCCATGAATCAACAACCTTGACACTTAACAATTATCATGTGTTTTTTTGGTGCGGCTTTTGACTATTTTTTTCTCCTCATACATTGGCAGCAGGGTGCACATTGTTTAAATCGCGCACATGACGCGTTGCTGCTATTTTGGATCATTCTTATATTGCTTAAGATTTAAACGTCAGCTACAGAAACGCAGAAACTCTTGTTTTTTTGTCCTTTTTTTCAAATGCCTAATACAATGTACTCTTGTAATTCCAGTGGTCTAGACAGTTCATCATGCTACCAGTGCATTAGTCTGCTTAAATTTTTGGCGCGCCAAGGAAGAACCATAATCTGCACCATTCACCAGCCCAGTGCTCGGCTTTTTGAAATGTTTGACCACCTGTACACATTGGCCGAGGGCAAATGTGTCTACCAGGGGTCCACAACTCAGCTGGTGCCCTTCCTGGGTACCTTAGGTTTAGTCTGCCCTAGCTATCACAATCCGGCCTCTTTTAGTAAGTATCTCACTGCATTATATATACTAGACAGTATCTATTTTATGTGAGAACACGTGTACTCAAGCTATGGAGAACAGAATGAGTGCATTTGAAATGTGGTTACAAGTATACAGAACGAATGCTGCGCATATCCTGGAGAGATCGTGTCCATATTGCTAAGGTCCTGACGCGAGTTGATGCAGAAGCCGAGTTGCTGCTGATGGTTAAGAAGCAGAAACCAACATACTTCAGCCATGTCATGAGGAACGAAAAGTATTGCCTTCAAGGGAACACAGATGGGAAGACTGAGGGAAACCGACAGAAGAAGAACATCCTGATTGAAAAACCTGCGGCCGTGGTTTGGAAGGGAAGAACACGAAAACACTAATCTGAGCTGCAGTCTCCAAGGTCCGAATTGCCATGATGATCGCCAATCTTCGATAGAAGAGGCGTACAAAGAAGGGGAATACACTTGTTCTAGCAAGCCTACAAAGGCTAATTTTGATTTAGAGGTTTGGGATTTTCAAACGCTATAGTAAAGTATTTCCCTTGTTTGACAATTGCCAGTAGTTAGCTGCGTAAACTCATGGTTAATACGTTTATGACTATGTTAATAGCTGGCATTTTACCACAAAACTACTATGTATATTTTATTCGTTACGACCTGCTGGACATGTAGTGGGCCGTCAAGCCAGTCGGTGTCCTTGTTTTTTGTTAGTCCTAGTCTGGTCAATCTACTACAATCTTACATGCCATCTCAATACTCTATTGATTTTAACCTCAAACTAGCTTGGTAGTTGAACGCCGAAGTCCTTAACAAGTTCAATCCACCAGATCAAATGCTGTTCCAAACTGAGCAGTTGCGAGAGGAACATGGTGGGACATGATAACGCGCTGAGACTACCAGTCAGTTTATGTGCGCGTTGAGTTCTGGTCTCTTCCAAATTTGCTTTGCTATGTTCCCCCAGTGATTAGGAATCCACTATAATCAGGGGCCTAGCCTGTCAGTTAACTCCCCTTCTACCCGAGGTGAATCAGTCTACCCTTAGGGTGGCTCAAGTTAATAAACAGGATTGCTAAAACCAGGCGTTGGAAAACAAACAAACAAAACCTTGTAAGTAAATTTAACCGTTTTTGTTTTACAGTTATCGAAGTGTCTTGCGGTGAATACGGTGATAATGTCAACAAACTAGTGACTGCTATCAGAAATGGCAAGAACGATATCCGGGAGGGCAAGCCGTTCCCACAGCCTGATGGGACACTAGCTATCAATAATGCTCCTTACAACTCTAAAGTTCTCAACACACTGGCCAACGCTACTAATGATATTGCTAAAGCCCCACAAGGTTAGTAGGCATAGATATTGCATCTTTAGACAGTCACTGAGGCGCCCATTCCACATACGTCAATCGTCAATGAAAAATTGAAAAATGACGTCAAAATGACGTAAATTGACGTGGTAGCAGAATTTTTAGTATGTCTTTAATGTCTGTTAAAACGTCATTTTTCAATTTTTCATTGACGATTGATGTATGTCGAATAGGCGCCTTAGCACTTCCAGCTTGCATTCTTTGACTAATCGAAATCACTTGGAGGAGTGACAGGGGTCATCATTGTGTGGAGCCACTCCATTGTGTCGTGCGTATTCCATCTCCGCTGCACCGACCAATCCAAGATATCGGTCTCGTTATTTATCAGGTGATACCCGATGGAATAGGTTTAAAAAAATCATATAATATACTAGTATTTACGCGCTTTGTTGATAAAAAATTATGTCGTGACCTCACTTAGTACGTCATTGTGAATTTACGGAATATGGCTGGCTTACAAAGTATGAGCCATTCCATTTCCCTTCAATTGACTGCACTTTCAACTTTGTGGATTGACTAACTGAGGACATTGGCGCTCGCATTTGAGAATATGACATTTTTTTCTGCGTTTTCCGAGTCTAATGCACCCGCCTCTTTGCAGCCATGTTTCTCCATACTGGCCTAAGTCTTTTTCAAGGTAATACCCAACAAAATAATGCTTCATATATTTGAACAAAAAGCCATAGGCTATGTTTCGACTTTGAAGCAGGGTACATTTCTTTTATTTAGAACGTTTAGTTAATCAAAATACTGTCATTGTGTAGGTATTAATTCTGTCCATTCATCAAGGTCAAATTTGAATGAGAGGAGCTAGTATTTTTTTTTTATTGACCATATGAATAACTACTTGGAGACCTATATCATGTAACCTGATCAGACACTGTTGTCTAACAATCATGATAAAAAAATATTTTCGCCTAAAATAACCTACTAACAAGTGCCAATGGCCTTACCATGTTGAATCCATGAGAGCAGAGCATGTTTCAAACTACGGCAAACTTGGTAGTGTGCATAGCGTTGGCAGGGGAAAATGATGGGACATGATAACGCGCAATCAGTCTACGTGCGCTTCGAGTCCTGGTCACCTCCGATTTAATCGCCTGACTTTACCATGTTCCCCAAGTCGTTCGGAATCCACTATCATCAGGAGGTCCACCCTGTCAGTCAACTCCCCTTCTCCCCGAGGAGAAAGCCCTTACGGTACCTCAAGTTAACAGACTCACTCTCCCCGCCAGGCCGGCAGGGTTGCTTAAAACAGAAATGCTAGCAGCAAGCGTTGGAAACAACAACAAACACCTACTAACAAGTAGTTTTTGCTGGTTCTTGCAGGCAATTCAGACGCCCTAGTAATCGCCGTCGACCTGACGTCTGCTGACAAGCCCGCCACTGACCTGCTGAATCCGTCCATCACCAAGAACGAGCGTTACCCCGTCTCGGAGTTTACCCAGTTTTGGATCGTGCTCTCTAGGACTTTGCTCTTCAGTAGGCGTGATTGGGTAAGATTAGAGCTCCATATAGAAAAGTATATTGGGACTCTCGCTTCCGCCAAGGATATTTTATGAATTTCTTGTGCCACCTGCCGCGTCTTCGGCCAATCAGAGCTTCAGCCAATTAACACGTCTTCTTTCGATCTGTCAGAGCACGTCTTGCAGCCACAACGGGTGTAAAATATTCTTCAGGATTTTTGCCCTTCTGTCATGGCATCCGGTAATGAGTTAATCCTAAACCTTTAAATCTGGTGAGGCTTGAGTCGAGTGAATCGGAAAAGTTAAATTATTTTTCTCTCTAAAAGAGGAGCTGCATGGTCCTGCCAGGTAGATAGTAATTCAAGTTACATTGAAACACAACCGCTACAAGTATCCCACATGATTGATATGCATTCAAACGCAGGTCAAGAGCGTAGGACTAACGTACTATAAGAGACTTCCAAGAGACGTAAAACCAGTACCTCAGCTGAAGATATTTCGAAGACATTTAAAACCACATTTAATGAAATAGCGCCGACATACGATGAATTAGAAATTAACTGTATTGTATTGTAATTCAAGTGATTAATCATTTAATTATTCAGTCGGCTTTCATCTGATTCTGTATGGTTCGTTTGGTTGTTGCAGACGCTCATGTACCTGCGTTTCTTTGCGCATATTTTAGTTGGATTTCTAATCGGCGCCCTGTACTATGACATCGGAAATGATGGTGCCAAAGTTCTCAGCAACCTCGGGTTCCTGTTTTTTAACATGCTTTTCCTCATGTACACCTCCATGACTATTACTATTCTCTCTTGTAAGTATTGCAAAATTAAAACTAATATGTTGGGACAGGAAAATTGGACTTAAAGTACTGAGCCTACATAGCACAATTGTGGCAGTTCACGCAGCGCCACCGAAGACGTCGTCCGCAGTTTTCTACGAAACATTGGAAAGCTTGCTTTGAGATCTACCGAATTCTCCTGATTAATTATCTTAATCCGGCTGTGAAAGCCTTTGAAATTATAGTCAAAGTGCTGTACCCTATTTGACCGATAAGAAAACGCTCAATAAAGGAATCATGAAATAATTGGATTTGAAACCTCGATCTCTGGATTGCCAGGGGTAACGTGTTACCTATTCCATCTTCCTACCTTACCAGTTTCTGCTTAGGTATTATCAGGTGCGTTCAAGCCTAACTCTTCCCAATTTTCATTGTCATTATTTATAGATATTGTCAAGATGGTACTTAATGCTAAAAATGAATACCGTAACCAAAATTGGGGAAACGAAATTAAAACTACAATATAATGATAATTAAATATCACAGAAAATTCTGCTTTATTTTGGACGAGTGGCACAACTCTTCTTCGATTTACTATTATTAATTTAATCATTAAAGCATTGTAGTACTATAATTTACAGTAATTTACATTGGGAGCGAAAGAGATAGAAAATAGACAAGAATAAGAACAGGTTGAAAGGGACCACTAAAATTAGTTATTAATAATTTCATGAGAGTTGTTTGTTTTTATTTCATTTGTTATTTTCAGTTCCCTTGGAGATGCCAGTTTTGATAAAAGAAAATTTCAATAGATGGTACTCGTTACGGTCCTATTATCTGGCCATCACAGTCTCTGATATCCCGTTCCAGGTAATTACTTTTATTGAATTTTTTCTACAGTGTTCATAAACATATCTTACTTTGAATTTTAACAGTGGCATAATGAACAGCAGGAACATTTCTGCTTTATGACATCTCATTTATGGCTCTACAACGGTTATTTTCCCGCGAAGTTGTTTGAATTTTCACACCGGTAAGGTTTTTTCCTTGGTTGCCTCTTAATCCCGAAAGGCTGTTATGGGCCGTAATGCAGGTATCTTTTTTGTTTACAGTCGATATTTTGTATACTGTACGTGACAATAGTGTACTTCCTAACGTCGCAGCCCCATGACCTCTTCCGGTTCGCTATGTTCTTGGGTTCGTGTCTACTCATCTCGTTCGTAGCCCAGTCCGTCGGTCTGGTCGTAGGAGCAGCTATGAACGTGCAGGTAAGTTAATACCATAGAATAAATATTTACTTAATACGCTTATAGAGCCTGTTAGGTAGGCATAGCTACTGCTTATTAAAGATGGAGGTGAGTGGATTATGCGGTCCAGACGAGAGAATCATATAGGAGGGGGATCCTCCTGTCAAAGATATTTTCTGAATTTCTGATGTCTGCGCCTGCGTCTCGGACCAGTCAGAGATTCCGACAGTTGACAAACACGCCTTCTTTTGGCCAATCCGACGCCTTGCAGCCATGACGGGACATTTTATTATTTCAAGGCGTGCTTGAGCGCTTACAAATAAGGAATAAAATAAAAATAATAATGGAGAAGATAAGGCAGGTCGGTGGCAGAGCCTGTTTTAAACTTGGTAGTTTGCACAGCGTTGGCAGGGGAATATGGTGGGACATGATAGCGTGCTGAGACTATACTAACTAGTCTGAGTGCGTGTCGAGTCCTGGTCACTTCCGAATTAATCGTGTGACTTTATTATGTTCCCCAAGTGGTTCGGAATCCACTATAAACAGGAGATCCACCCTGTCAGTCAACTCCCCGTGAATGAGTCTGCCCTTAGGGTGCCTCAAGTTAATAAACAGACTCACTCCCCCCGCCAGGCTGACAGGGTTGCTTAAAGCAGAAATGAGGAGCAAACTTTCAAAACGTCACAAATCCATGAAAATTAAAAATTGATTTTATCATCGATTTTCCATCTTGAAGATGAGTTGAATCAGGATTGCTAATCAAAACAAAAATTTAACCCAGTCTTTTGAAGGGTTAAAATCTTATATTCCCATTATGATAAAGCCAAAATAATTATGTTTTTCGTCTTTCCTGAACATTTTACGAAAATGGATTTGTGCCGTTTTGAAAGTTTGCTCCTCAAATGCTGAAAGCAGGCGTTGGAAAACAAACAAATAAAAAATAGATGGCCAGAAATGCGAAAAATATCCTCATGGAATCAAACTGCCCATCTGAGTGTAATACGACTCAGTTTGTTTCGAAGTGAGTGGTGATCCTCGTAGCAGTGTTTTATTTTTAGTGTTGCGTATTATTTCCATATTTTGTGTTGAACAGAACCATTTTCCCCCTATGATTTTGCGCAAGTGTGGATGAGAACCTTTCACGGTGTAGGTTTTGTCAGTGGCGTTCAGTTCAGGAGGGGGTTGGGAAGCTTAGTTCTCCTTTTTAAGTTGCAATTTTAGTTTTCTTATGACTAATACTCTTTATACCGTTTCTTATGTCGAAATTAGTCATTACACTGGGAAATAGAGATAAGAAGATGAAAAAAAGATTGCTTTCTAAAAAGACTTCGAGAATATCGTGTTTAAAAAGAGAAGAAAAGGGGAGGCGGTCAAAGATTTTTTCATTAAAATATAGATACTTAATGTAAGTCTCATCATATTTCAGAACGGAGTTTTCCTGGCGCCAGTAATGTCAGTTCCATTCCTGCTGTTCTCTGGTTTCTTCGTGTCCTTCGACTCGATACCCATATACCTTCGCTGGATCACGTACCTGTCGTACATCCGCTACGGATTCGAAGGCACCGCTCTAGCCACCTACGGATTCGACAGACCTAAACTGCAATGCCACCAGGTAATTGTTCTAACCAAGTCTTCTGCCATAGTACCGCGGTATTAAAAGACAATAGTCATAATAAGGCTGCAGGTACTCGCACCTTCTTTGACCTGTCTGAAATCGTAGAGTAGACTACAGCCGGCGGCGGAGATTCATTCCGGCCACTTTCACGCTTGGACCATCTCGGCCAGACTTTGATTCAACTCTTTCTTCTCCACTTTCTTTGGTATTTTTTTTTAAATTGGGGCCCGCCTAGTAATCCTAATCTGGTGAAATAAAGTCATTCCTATTGTAATTTTTCACAAAAACCGAAAAAAAAAACGGCTGGCACTACCAGACTACGATAGGACGGCACTTGGAACACTTATAAAAATCGAATAAACTTGGTGTTCCGCGTATGTATGTTTTCGAATAAACAAAGTGTTCCAAGTGCCATCCTATCGTGGTCGGATAGTACGAGTGGTCTGACTCACCCTTTGTAAAGGTAGAACCAAGAACTGTAACCTAACCTTATGTCTCCAGGTGTACTGCTACTTCCGCGAGCCGAAATACACACTGGAAGAACTCGACATGGTCAACTCGGATTTCACGCTAGACATCGTAGCTCTCATTGCCATATTCTTCATTCTCCGTGTTGCCGCGTTTATCTTCCTCAGGTGGAAGCTCCACTCTACCAGATAAACACATTCTCTAGCCTGGTAGGTTACGCTGGCAACACTGTAGTTAGATTTTAAGAACAAATCGGAGCACCCCCACTACGGGTTTTTTTTTGCAAAGCCGATTTTTACACGAATTAACGATTGTTTAGCCGTTAAAAATATCCAATAAATTAGCAGAAATGCAAAAAATGAAATCTGACGGATTAAACATGTTGGGTGGCAGAATCGTTGGTAAAGTCTCGGTGAGGAGTACTGGCTGGCACCGCCTTCTAACAATGTGTGGCGGTGCCGTGCACTATCTCTTACTGAGGCTTTCCCTAAATTAAAAAACTCACCAAATATATAGCTGAGGATCAATTAATTAATTTCAATTTCCCGCGTATTTTCACTCTTTTGTTTGAAAAAAATGAATCAATTGGGGTTTATTTAATCCTATTTCCGGTGTGACGTTAATCTATAACGTTCTAGTAGGGCTGCTGCAGAGGTTTCCGAAGAGGCATTGACTAGGAACAGCTTCTGCTACTGGCCACTCCGGAATAAATGTGAATAATGCAATGGTTCAGAGCAAACCTAGTATCAAGTATTTCACCCTAGGGCAGCCGTACTATTACTAATAATAATGAATTATGACTTAGTTTTACTTTTTTCTTTATTTCAGATAGCTATCCAATATTCCGGCCATCATTCCTACTCTCAGCTCGGATGATAAATTTCCATGACTCAAGGAACACCGTGCATTAAATCACCAAATATTCAAATAATTGCTCAAAATATTATACAGCGGCGCTCCGAAATCTAAAATGGTGCCGTTCTGCTTTCGTTATAGTAATGTGTCGTGTTTATTGTTTGTTATTTAAAACTAGGTTCTATTCAGGTGCAGGAATTGTAACGTTTCTACAATATTATATTATTTTTATTTATATTAAAATTGTTCTTTTTTCCCGCCCCGTCACTCATGTCGATTTCCATCAGCTCTGAGCAAATGCTCTGAAAGTTTTTTTTTGCGGCAATCTCAACTCGGACGTTCACGGCTATCGAGACCACTGACTCGTACACCAACTTGGTACGTTAAACACCTTTTGATAGAAAGTTTTTTTGAGATATGGTAACCCTTTGGTTTCCTATTCCAGTCCAGCCTATACCTCCATTTCCTCGCCTTGTTCCAGAAATACCGCCATTTTGCTAGAGACGTTTCCTCTTTCGTGAACCACACACTGAGGCGGCTATTCCACCAACTAATTTGCTTCACTAATCGTGGTAGCAGACATCATTAATAAGTCTCTACCATATTATAACTTTATTTATAATAGATAAGTTAAGTATCTACATAATAGTCTCCTTAAAACAAAACAATCAAAAAATCTCAAAACACAAGTGAATTAGTGAAGCAAATTGACCGGTGGAATAGCCGCCTAAGCAGTATTTGAGTTCTATATAGCAAAGATGGGACATTCGCTACCTGCCAAAAATATACTTTTGAATTTCTGAGGCTACGTCTCCTGTGATCAACCACTGAAAAAACGTAGCAGGTGGCCTCAGGAATCAAAAATAATTTAGGCACGCTCAAATGTCCTATCTCCTATATAGAACTCTAAGCAGTATCAATATTTCTATAGTAACTCGATATTGGTTGATTGGTTCCCGTTGAAATTCAAAATTGAAAATCGGCCTCATTTTGTGGACCACACTCTTTGTGCATTTCTTTCTCTCATGGTGTACTACATTTCTTCTAACTTAAACTTACTAGCCAACGCCCACCCTTGGCATTTCTGCCATCAGGCGCCGCGCTGACCAGTATAGATGTGCCGTGTGTTCATCTCCGGTAAGTCGATCGTTTCTTTCATCATCAAGCATCGGGCAGTCCTTGAGGTGGCTGGCGGCCATAGGGGTACTCCCGCACAGGACGCAGTCGGGGGACCTCAATATTCCAATTCGGTGGAGGTGGGATGCCAAAAGATCGTGCCCGGTTATTGTTCTGAAGACTGCTACTGAAGTGGGCCGTGGTAGGTTCTTCTTTACGGGTTTGTTTAACAGTGTGCTCTATTGTTTTCCACTTGAGGCTAGTCGCAGTCTGTCCTGGTTTGTCCTCCGTACTGATATGTCTATGAGGTTTTTCACAGCCGTGAGGGGTGTTGCTTTGCTGGGCTGAGGTAGTTTTGTGCCCATCTTTGCCAAGAAGTCCGCCTTTTCATTTCCAAGTATGTCGACGTGACTCGGAATCCACTGCATCACCAACTCCCGACCTTGCTCTATGAGTTGGCTCAGTAGCTGCCTGCATTTTAATGTGGAAGTACACTCTGTGTAGCTGTTTTTTGTGAGTGCTATGATAGCTGCTTGTGAGTCAACTAGCAGTACTGCCTTTCTGCAATCTGGGAACTGCAGTAACTTCTGGGCTGCGTTTTCAACGGCGGCTATCTCTCCGCCGAAGTTGCTTAGTGGGGATCCTACTGCGCTGTAACCCTCGAAGAGGCGGCTGTAGTAACCAGCTCCAGTTCTTCCGTCGCCCGGTATGCATGAGCCATCTGTGTAGATGTGAAGCCATTCTCTCTCTGGATAGCACCGGTGCACTGTCTCATATGCTGCTTTTCTAAGATGGTCCGGGAGCGACTGTTTTTTATATTCTAACTTAAACTGCAGCATCATTCCCAAGAACTTTTTTCTTTTTTAAATTGGCGGCTTCTTTTTGTATAAGATACTTTGCAATAAATCAGTAATACAGGCTGAATAATGATGGTGCCTGTTTTTTTTCTTCCAAATCGCAACTCCAACATGGTGGCCGCCTTATTAAGCACCAAAAAGAATAGAAAAAGAGAAACCTCTCAGTAAAAGTAGGGAAAAGTAGGGCCATGGCCTCGGTGGCGGCTTGGCTGCCCTTTACGCGAGCCGCCACCGAGGCCATGGCTCGGGGGGCTATGGTGCTCTGTGCCTCACGATCTTCTTACAGAGCCCACACTGGCCCAGTTCCACGCACGGCCCCCGGTGCCCATTGTCTTCAAGCAACTGAGTCAACCGAACTGCAGCGTCCCAGAGTCTACTATCTCAACGCATCATCGCATCATACATTATATATACAGTATATATAACAAGCAACAGATCTCACCCCCCCACTAAGACTGCAAAATCTGAAGAAAAAACAATTAAAATTAATTACAAATAATAAAAAAGGTCATCATGATACCTCCATTTAATCATATAAAATTAATAACACTGCATTCCCCAGAAAATTCCCAAACCGGTACACAAGGGTTCCGTCCGAATATTCCGCAATTAAGGAAACGAGAGCGCCTGCGCACCGATCCATACCTCCACCAGCCTGTCTGTCAGTTGCTACGGTACTTCCGCGATACAACCTTAGAACTAGAAGCGTACACGTCTGTGTACTTAGTGCCACTGAAGACGTCGACCGCAGTTGTTGACGAAACGTTTGGAAGACTTCTTTCCAATCGACCACGGCCTATTAGCCCGGATCCTTCTGTCCCCTTTTTAGACTCCGGCCGTGAAAGCCTTCGTTATTATATTCGACAATTAGTTCCGGCTCTGTATTTTCCGCCATTTTGCTGGATCCGTTTCTTCTTCCGCAAATAGCAGATGAAAAATGAACAGTATCAGCAACTTTCTTTAGGAATTTTATCTTATTCGAGAGAGGGCAACGCAGATTCCGGTTCTGGTTCCCTCTGTACCTCCATTTTCTCCACCTTTTCCTCTACTAACATCATTTTCCTGAAAACATTTCCTTTTCCGCGAACCATCGTCGAGCACTGAGCAATATCCACAGCATTTGTTTCCGGTTGGCTTTCTTTTTTCATTTGAGAAAATGATCTTGCCTTCAATGATCGGCGTTTTTCACCTGGAATTTTCAATAGGGTCATAATTTAATACGATAATAACCTATAAAGCTCGATATACTGTATATGTTGTGCTGACAGTTGCCCTAAATATCACAAGAATGGTTTACCCGGAAAAAATCCGAAGTGGAACTGTTACCAGCAGAAGTGTTGAATAATCAGAAGCGGAGACACAGGAGGGAGTAGAGGCGGCTCACTTATCATCACACCCGGGCAGCTGCAGCTGATTATTGACGTGAATGATGGTGACTGCACAAGGTTTTTAATAAAAATAAAAAACAGTCCAAAAGTTATGGCTAACTTAAGGCACGGTGCATACGGACGATTCAAACGCCAGTGATTCGCTGAGAAATTTGCCATGGGAGAAAATGGTTCCCTGAGTCTCCTGCAGCATATCTTTTGTCGCTGATTTGTCGCATCTGCAGGGTTTTCCCCTCGACAAACCAGCGATCTAGAAATCTTCTGAAGTGCACTCAGAAATACTCTTTTTTTAGCACAAAGTGAATAGCTGGCTTTTAAATCGTCCGCGTGCACTGTATCTTATATATATATATCATATATATCAGTTATTCTGCAACTTCCACCGCAATTACCTGGCGTATAGTCATCTGTTTCTTTTTTCTCGGCCGGTTCTGAGCCTATTCTCAGCAACCGCAATTGATTGTTAATCATAACCACAAAGTCTGAATCGCAAACAAAATGATCTTGATTTTCTGAAATAAAAAAAGGTAGGGTGCCTTAGTTTTTACATCCGCTGATCCATCACGAACAACAAAGGGTATCTTAACAAGTCGAGAGCCATGAAAGCGCAAACGCCGTTCCGCCGACCATTTACTTCCTGTGATATTTGACAATTTGTGTTCGCCCTAGCATGAATTTTTCAGATGGTATGTGTTCAAAAGATATGTAATAAAAACAACGCTAAAACACCCTATGTCCGAGGCCGCGAGTACGTTGCGGCGTTCAGGTGTATGCATATGGCTTCTCATATTCAGCGTGGCTATCGTGGAGTTAGACATCGATCCTTCCCTCGATATTGCATTTCAATAGCAACGCCATCGAGATCGAGAGTTAAGGAGTTCAGTTCTCATAGCAGCAAATTGTACAAAATTCAGGTAAAAGCCCCTAACTCCATTTCCTCTTTTAAAAAAATCATGTAATATATTGTAGACAATTTCTAAATGACTAAGAAACTATTTCCCCACATCACGCATCCTCTCAAATCTGAAAACCTTGATGCATTAAAACAATAACGTATTTCTCGTTTCCTGATTAATTAAGTTTTTTTGTTAATTAGGGTGTTTTAGGTTGGCACGGTCTTCAGTCAGGGAAAAAATCCCTTTGGGCTCTGGCCGATCAGGTGTAGGGAGATTCCGCAGACCCTGCTTTTCTTCTATGCTACCGACGCTATAAATGTAATAAAAAATACTTCATTATTTTCCCGACCTCAACATCAACACACAGAACAATCTTGTGTTCCAAACAATGACAACTATGAACTTATAAATATCAAACTATTTTTACTTTGACTGGATGCCATCATAAATTGGTTGATTTGTCGTAAAAAAGTGTTCATCACCATTATCGTAGCTAATAATACAGGCTTTCAGTCAGACTTTATATCATTCCTCTGCGACCAATATTAACTGAGATATGAATTATATAAGGTTTCAATCGGCCATCTTCCAACTAAATAGTGGATCTAGCTGGTTAACGAACTCGATCAAGACATTTATATGATCAATTTTTGTGCCAAGTCGAATATCGATATACATGCATACATAAATACATGTATGTATAAAACATTTTGAACGGAGGGCGGTTTTAGGCTCAGGGGGTGAAATGAAAAGTTGTGAAGAAATTTTCGGAAAGTCGAACATTGGTCGCCATCTCAATAGGTAGATGAATCTCCCCAAAAATTGACGGTTCGAACCAGAGTCTCCACCTTATAGGGGGAGGGGGGCACTGCAGAAATATTGTAGATGACAATAGCGGATTTAAAATTTAAAATCTGAACTAAAATATGTCTGAAGCCCTCTTAAATTCCCTATGATTTTAATGCAATTTTTTTTAATAGAAGTTTGCGAAATTCGCCGGTTTACAATAGAATTGAAGGCAAAAAAAATTAAGCACCGCCAAATTTGCTGTTTAACATTCAGTACTTGAATCTTACTTAAGTACTTACCGTAAATTTCATTCTTCATATCAGTATAAAGCGTGTTAAGCGTCTCTAAATTCTTCAAAATGGGCGTGTCGACAAATTTTGTTTGGGTAGGTATTCTAGGTGCGGTTTCTTCTTCAGAACCCGGGAAATATTTTTTAAACCCTTCCTCAATGCCAGCCTAGAAACAAACCATGCAGTCATTTTATGTTTGCAATAGCCAATCAGAGCCCGGGACTAGGATGCCTTCCTCAACTTCCTCAAGACCTCTCCCTCTCCCTAAGGCGGGGTTTCCACCGACCTCTCATTGCAGAATGCACATACGTTGACGTGGTAGCAGATATCATTAATAAAGGAGGGTTTCCACCGACCTCTCATTGCAGAATGCAAATGACATTGACGGAAATTTTTGTTTTACTCTATGCCATAGTTAAAATTGTTCAATGATCATAGAGTAACATCACAAACAAACAAACTACAATTAAAAATGACGTTATGGGATATGTTAAGTAGAAACATTTTAATAGATTTCTATAAAAAGAAAAATTCAAATTTCCGTCAATGTCATTTGCATTCTGCAATGAGAGGTCGGTGGAAACCCCGCCTAAGTCTTGAATGTCTGCTACCACGTCAACGTATGTGCATTCTGCAATGAGAGGTCGGTGGAAACCCCGCCTAAGTCTTGAATGTCTGCTACCACGTCAACGTATGTGCATTCTGCAATGAGAGGTCGGTGGAAACCCCGCCTAAGGACAGTTAGGATCTTGAGAGGGTTCAGGAGCGGTAGGTCATTTACAAAATGCTGCTCTCCTCCACGCGTTTGCATAACAGTTAAGGAGGACGTGCTCGGGATCTTCCTATTCTTCCTTGCAATGTCTGAATCCCATGCTCTTGACTCTCTGACGCCTATATACCTGAATCCCGTACTCTTGACTTTTTGACACCTATGTTTGCCAGATGTCCATTTTAATTGCAGTGAGAGGAATCCGGTGATAACTAGCATCGACTTCGATGGCCAGGTGGTAACGTTCTTGCACTTGTGCGAGTCTTTACACGCCATGCAATCGGAGACGTGTCGTACTCATCACGGGTAATAACCTACAGAGGCGACTGAAAAGGTCAATCGGATACATTCATTAAATTGTTTGTATACGATTCATCTTTTTATAAAAAAAAAAAAATCACATTAATACAATACATAATTAATACATCATGGACTTCTTTTCAATGAAAAAATATATATTTATTTCATACCGCTGATATACTACATACCTCTAAAGGGCTCGCGACGTAGGCAATGCAACCAGAGTCATGCAAGATTTTATATATTGCCTGGGTTTCAATATGGCCGGTTTTATACATATTGTCTAGTATGCAGCGTAATTCTTCGAATTCCGAATGATTCAGTCGTAGTTTCGAATACATGAACCTGTAATATACGTTTAGTTAACACTAGTTTGGACCACTATTATTGTTATTATTGAAGGGATATTTATGGACGTAGTGTCCAACGACATCGGCTTTCGGGAATTATTGGTATTGTTTCCGAATGAATTTTTAGCCATTCACAAAGAGGTTCACTCCTCGCTTTCAACCAACACCGACCAGTGGCGTAGTCGGAATTTTTTTTTGGGGGGTCCAGTTTTCATGCAACATCAATACATAAAGTTTGTCCGTTTACGATAGGTTTTCGAATGGGGTGGTGTTTCATTTGGCGCTCTCCCCCCCTCCCCCCGTATTTTCGTGAAATATTTGAAAAATAGGAAAGCCGTCCTCATGGACGTACGCATCTTCTAATTAGGGGCCTGATCTTAATTTCCCCACCCGAGGGGTCGGGGAAGATTTTTGAAAAAAAATAGGCCTGAAATTGTGGAGTTTTACACATTTTGATGCATATACGTCTTGTAACCTATTCTAATAATGTTTAGGTTTTACAGCCGAAGAATAGTAGACCTACTGGAAGAATGGGGGGCCCGGGGGCTATTTTGAAAAAGAATAGGCCCAAAATAGTGGAATTTACGCAATTTAAAAGCAGTTATGCTCATATTTTACCATATTAAGAATATTACAGCTAACAAGGAGGGCCCGGGGCTACCATGGGGAATGTTTTTTAAAAGATAGGCCTGAAATAATAATAATAATAATAATTTTAATAATTATTAACAAAACTGTAAGAAGGGGGACCGGGGACTCCCCCGTGAATTTTTTGAATAACTATCAGAAAATTAACACCCCAAAATTTGTTATTTTATTGATTTATTTATTTATTATTAATTAACAAAGCAATTTATTAGGTTCATATAAGTTGTAGAAGACTACGTCATGCATCATATAACAGGAAATATTAAATTTTTTGTAATTTAGTTCTTTCATAAAAACCAGAAGGGACTAATCTGGGATTTTTGGAAAAACTACAAAACCGAAAAGTAAAAATACCCGACTATATGATGCACGAAGTAGTATTCTACAACTTACATGAGCCAAATTTCTAATAACTTGCTGAGTTAGTTTAACAAAATATTGAAACGTGGGTTTTAACGAATAATTTACCGTGAATTTTTGCACAGTGCTAGAGTTTGTTATCCATAAAGTTTTTGGGAAATCTCGATCGGAACAGTGCAGTGGTGTGCCCTCTGTCCCCATTTCTTTCCCTATAACCCCTAAGCATAGGCGAGTGATAAGTTTAATGTCAAAACCAGCTGATCGCCTACAATTCCAAACCTGCATTACCATTCATTCAGTGAAAGATGAAATCAGGGAAAAAAATAAATGTGCCTTTTTGGATGTGCCCATCTTGCCGTGCATCCTGGATCGAACTCAAAGAATTCGATTTTGGCAAGGGTTTCTTAGCTCTAAATCAGCAAGTAAAAAAGCTACAATCTAAACTAGCTTCCATTATAGACAAGCTAGAAAGCAAAATCACTATATTACCGCATATCTTAAAGAAAGAACAGGTTGACATAGTCTGTCTCACTGAGCATTGTCTACGGCCAGAGGCCAGAGGAGCTTGTCTCACTTGAAGGTTATAACTTAGCCTGCTCTTTCGTTAGGACAAACGAGAATTTGGGTGAACTTGGCCATGGTGGTAGCTGTATCTATCTTAAACCGAATATAGCATTTAAAGCCTGTACAGACTTAATTAATTTATCAACTGAGCGCAAAGTAGAAATAACAGCGCTGGACCTCTTGGACAGCCTAATCACCATTGTTTGCCTATACAGGGTGCCCGAGTGTAACACTGATGACTTATACCTAGCTGTTGAGAGTATTTGTGATATTATGACCAAGGAAAATAGGATGTGTCTCTTTTGTGGGGACTTTAATATGAATTTACTATCTTTAAACGTCAACGCTCGTGTAAGCGAATTTTCTAACATTTTCAAAAGTTATAACTTCTATCCAACAATCTTATCCCCCACCAGAATAAGCGCCAATTCCTCAACATGTATAGATAACTTTTACGTAAATATTGATAGCTCTTTTTTTAATTGTTCGTCATTTTCTGTTGGTTTCTCTGACCACGACGCTCAGAAGCTTACTATTACTGAACAAAACTTGTTACCCGGAAATTAGAAGGGTGTGGCTGATCCGCAGCCACCAAAGCACAACTTTAACAAGAACAACGTTGATAACTTCCTAGAGCTGTTGGGTTCTCGTCAGTGGGATGATCTACACCGTAGCACGGATGTAAATGAGAAATTTGAAATTATGAACTCAGCTATTTCATCTCTTGTAAAATTATACTTCTCCTTAACGGATAACAGGATGGGGAAAAAAAATTCAGACCGCCTCCCAGATGAGATCAAAACCGAGTTCAATAAGCTGAGGGACCTGAAAATTCTCAGTAGATCATCCCCTGATCCCATGCTTAAAGCGAAGCATAAATGCCTCCTTAAAACTGTAAGGGACAAAAGTAACTTGTGGAAAAGGGAGGATATCGAGCGTAAAATTTCAAAGTCTAAAAATGCCTCGAGAATGACTTGGAACATAATAAATAAATTCAGAAACCCGTCTACACTGCCACGGGCTGTAAATCGCATCAGATTAGGGAGTAATATAATATCCGACCCAACAGCCATTGCAAACGAACTGAATAACTTCTTTTTGAGTAGTGTTTCAGACTTGGTTAGGCAATTGAGGGTAAATGGACCAATTGGCATGACCAACCAACCAACCATCGAACCCCCCATTGGTTCCACACTCGCTGTTCCTTGCTCCAGTCACTACAGATGAGCTTGAGCTCATAGTAAAGTCACTGAGGGGCTCTTCTGCGGCGGGGGCTGACGAGATTCCTGTGTGGCTGGCAAAGACGGCATGCCCAGCTATCATACCACCCCTGGCAGAATGCATTAGTGCTTCCCTGTCCAGTGGTGTCTTTCCTGACTGCTTCAAAAGGGCAATAGTTGTGCCTGTTTACAAAAAGGGTGAACGAGACCAGCTGAGTAGCTACCGTCCAATTAGCATTCTCCCATCACTATCCAAAATTTTAGAAAAGGTAGTAAATTCTAGACTGATGTCTTTTCTCGAAGATAACAATCTCTTATCCCCGTGTCAACACGGTTTTCGCAAAGGCAAGTCCACAAACGACGCATGCATTGATCTTATTGACAAGATCCTGAAAATTTTAGACGATACAAATGTAGCACTTGGCATATTCTGTGCTTTTGACACATTGAATCACGATAAGCTTCTACTCACCCTAGAAAGTATGGGAGTGAGAGGGGTAGCAAATGACTGGTTTCCTTTATGTCGAGACTGACATATTATAGACTGGGAGCGCCTGGTGAGAGATGACTTACCTGCTGTGAGAATAGCTAGGTCCGGTGCACCAGAACTTGTAGACCTGGACGAAGACGAGCATCCGTGTATTTCACAGGCAGGGCACAAACACACAGGCGCGGGACAAAAGATTTATAAGAATTTGTAAAGGAAATATAAAACGAGGTATTGCGGCAGCCGGTAACCTTTTGGTACTGACTTAATCTTGCCATTGCAAGTTTTTGACAGGTCTTGACTTGACATTCCCCAGCCAAAAAAAGGGGAGAGAAAGGTAGGCTGAAGAAAAAAAAAATAAAGAGAAAAAAAAACCGAAACCAATTACTTATTGGCAACGAAATGAAATATATACAATTGGTAGTAGCTTGATAGATGGCGAGACAGTTTATATATACTACCTAACGGATAAGAACTAAACTTAAAACTAAATTTTCATGTAGCACTAGCAATCTACCATGACGGGAATGAGTCGTAGCCTATTTACTGAGCGACGAATGGTACCACCCGCGGTTCGAACGTCCGCGACTCGAGCCACCCCTTGTGATCCCCCGATCAAATTACTGACGACGCCTATGGGCCAGGAGGATGGAGTGGTCTGAATATCTGATATTAGGACCATTTGCCCTATTTGTAAGCTACTATCTCCCTTCGCCCATTTTTCACGAGCCATGCGTGACTGTAAGTATTCTCGTGACCATATTTTCCAGAATCTCTGGGTTAGCGCCCTCACCCTATCCCACCTACGATGGAGCGGCATGTCCAAGGGTAGGCTTTGTTCAGGTAGTGGGGAAAAATGGGATTGGATGAGGAAGTGAGCCGGAGACAGGTATGCCACGGGATCAGTGGCGTCGACTGATAAGGGGAAGTAAGGTCGGGAATTCATTAATGCCTCGACCTTGGCAAATACAGTGGCGTACTCTTCAAAAAACATAGTTTGTGCAGTTAACATGCCTTTGAGAATTCTCTTGGCAACGCCTATTTGGCGTTCCCATATGCCGCCTTTATCTGGCGAATAGACCACATTGAAACGCCATTCTATTGAGCGAGTGGCGAGTGCTGACAAAATTGTGTCCTTGTTTTGGTCAAGGAAATTCGAAAATTCTTTGACGAGGCGAGCCCCTTTCTTGAAGTTGCTCGCTTGATCCGAGACACAACAGCTAGGTATGCCTCTTCTAGAGACCATACGGTCCCAGGCGGCCAAAAAGGATTCAGCGGATAGTGAACCCATGAATTCCAGGTGCACTGCACGAGTGCTAAGGCAAATCCAAAGCAGTAGGTACCCCTTCCCGGCCGCCTGAGATTGCCTAGTCTGGCATAAAGACAGTTTGATCGTAAATGGCCCAGCAGCATTGAATGCAACATGGCCACGGAATGCCATAGCTGGAGTGGTCCGAGAGGATGGAAGATCTCCCATTATAGGTTGGCTGATACGATTTGCGTTTATTTTGGCACAAATTACGCAATTTCGGGTTATTGACCTCATAGTGACTCTACCAGCTACGGGCCAGAATTTTTGTCTCATTAGAGCTAAACTTAGACTTGGGCCTGAGTGGCCCGATAACGCGTGATAATACTTTAAAATTAAATTCATAAATTCTGACTTGGCAAGTATAATAGGATGTTTAGCATCGAATTGCAAATTTGCTTGCTGTAAGCGACCACCCACCCTTAAGATATAGTCTTTATCTATAAACGGGGTCAGGGGCAGCAACTTTGAAGACACCTTTTGGCCTTTAATTATTGCTTTGATGTCATGGGGGAAATAAACATCTTGATGCCATTTGATGAGTTGGACAAGTGAATTATTTAATTCAATCACCGATAATGGGCCAATTAAAGTATTATCAGGCTTGCGACAATTAAATGTGAATCTTTTTAGATAGGCGACTACTCTTTGCAATTTTGTGAATGATGAATATTTTTTAAAAATTGCATCTTCCTCCCCGGCTTTTGCTGAAACTAGAGTTACATTTGAGTTGGAAGACTGTAGATCAGGTAGGTCAATTTAAACTAAATTCACCTTAGGCAGATGTGCCGGAAACTCCGACAATACGAGAAATTGCGGACCCTGAAACCATAAGGCATTTTTAATGATTTTCTCGGGTTCCGTACCACGAGAAACCAAATCGGCTGGATTTTCCACTGTTGCCACGTAGTGCCATGTGTAGGGCTTCGTTAACTCGTTGACCTGCCGCACCCTGTTAGACACAAAAACTTTTAGTTTCGACGGTTCAATTTTGAGCCAGTGCAGCGCAACTTGCGAGTCACTGAAAAAATAGACTGACGTTAATTTGATTGGAAAATCCCCATTGTTAAACCATGTCCAGAGCTTTGAGGCAAGGAGCATTCCCGAAAGTTCTATTTGGGGAATAGACATTTTTGACTTTAGTGGAGCGACTTTACTTTTAGCAACTAACAGGTTGCTAGTTGTGGACCCAGTGGTTGGGTCACGTGACACTAGGTAGGCGCACGCGCCATAGGCCGATTGGCTACCATCACAAAAAATTGCAAGATAATGTTGCAAATTAGAATCGACCACCCACCGAGGGATTTTGCACTTCGATAACATAGGTATGTTAGTGACTAATCTAGACCAAGCATCATTTAGTTCTGGGGGTAGAGTTTCATCCCAAGACAGCTCTTTGCGCCACAGCTCTTGAATGAATAATTTCATTGCTAGAGTGACAGGGTTGACTAACCCCAATGGGTCAAATAGCTGGCTACAATAGGAAAGGACAGTTCTTTTAGACACCGGGCCTTCAAATGGCTTAGATTTAAAGGACCACACATCCTGACGGGGGTGCCAGTACAGCCCTAAGACCTTGACTTGGTCGGCAAAGACGAGTTCATTTTCTCCATCACCACTGTGTGAAGATAACTCGGGCACATTCGAGTTACATTTGCAAAGGGGGAAGCATCCCGAGGCCAATAGAGCGGTAAGCTCATCACGTAAGAGCTTGGCCTGAGAGACAGTGGCGGCTCCAGCTAGGACATCATCCACGTAAAAGGACCTAAGTATGGCTTGGCGTGCCACTAGCTTCGGGTTGCCCCCAGCAACCGTCGGCTCGACCTCAGTTTCCATGGCAACCTGCTTTAAGCAACGATTAGCTATAAAAGGACTACAGGCTAGACCAAACGGAAGGCGGGCCATAAGATACTCGACAGGACTGTTTTCTGAGTTCAGAAACATCATATGTAGTTTTTCTGAGTCCTCGGGGTGAATGGCTATGTTGGTGAACATTGCAGAGACGTCTGCCGTCAGTGCAACAGGATGGATTCTAAAGCCCAACAGAACATAACTTAAATCTCTCTGCAGAGATGGGCCGACATATAGTGTGTCATTAAGTGAAATGCCATTAGAGCTCGACGAGCTCGCATTAAACACCATTCGCAATTTTTTCGACTCTTTTTTAAATACACAGTGGTGGGGTATTACATACTGAGACCACACAAGACTTGGTACTAAATGACTTTTGGAAATGGAGTCGGCAAGTATAGACTTATACTGCTCGTAATCCGACAAATTACGCTTGAGTTTCTTTTCAAGCGAGTATAGACTAGCAAGTGCTGAGCGGCGGTTCGAACCTAGCTCAGGTGCGTCCGGTTTAAATGGTAAGCGGACCACAATTCGACCATCTGGGGCACGCGTGTGAGTTTGTAAAAAATGATTTTCTACAAACTCTTCCTCGACAGTGAGCTTTGACGTAGAGGGTAGCACCTCTTCCAGCTCCCAAAACTTTTCAAGTGACTGCAGGAGCGTGGGGGGAGGGGGGGAGGTTAGCAGACAAACCTCCTGCCCCTGTGGACTATCGATATTTCCCATGACTATCGTACCAAATTTTGTTGGCAAAGTGTTAGGGTAAGACATGTGGGACCACTCACTGTCAAAAGTGGTGTCCAAAATGTTCATAAAAACATTGGCATTTAGCAATAAATCAATTGGTGCAGGGTGTCCAAAATCAGGATCTGCAAGTTGTAAGGCTTTGAACTTGTCCACCACTTCTGACGGCAGCTCAGTTGTGGGCAAATTACTGGTAATGTGAGGTAAAACACTCGCATCGACTTTTATACTGTAGGTAGCATTAACACGTGAATGCAGGGTTAGACTAACCTCTCCTACTAATTTCGTGACCATGTCTGAAATACCACAAATGGACTGAGGGTCACCTGACTTTAAAGTTAGGCCTAAACGCTTTAAGGCACTAAGCGACATTAGATTTTTTTGACTACCTGTGTCCACCAACGCTCTTATAGTACGGGTCAAACCGCCAGCATCTACGACATAGGCTACTAAAGTCCCCAAGAGGACTTCAGACTGTTCTGACAGGGTTTTGACTTCCGGTTGAACTGACATAGTTCTAGGGTGATTATTATTGTTGGCCGATGCGCCAGCAATACCCTCCGGCTTTGACTTGTTAGGGTTGTCTTTATGTAAAGACGTGTGATGGTCCGCGGCTCCACATGTTCTACATTTGTATGTGGACGAACATTGTTTTAAAAAATGCCCTTTACCGAGGCATGAGGCACAAATGCCATTGTTATTAACCCACCCCAGGCGTTCAGTTATAGTGGCTGCATTATATGCCTCACATTTATAGATTTTGTGATCTTTAGAGTGACAGTATAGACAACTGTTAAAAGTGGCTTTATTAGACACACGCACTTTAAAGGCCTTCGGCTTGTACTCAGGTTTAGTATTATTAGTTTTATTTATTCCTTTGTTGACAGACACACTTTCTTCCTGTTTATGCTCACTTTTCAAAATATGTAACATTTGAGATTGTTTGCTCACAAAATCCATAAGAGATTTGTGGGTAGGTAAGGTGCCGGCAGCTAGGCTCTGCTCAAAAAGGCGACGCGTGAGTGTTTCCAGGTTCCGGTCGCACAACTCTTGTAAAATAAAATCTCCCAAATCATTAATCTGCAAATTTTTTAAGCTTTTTACGTGGTGGTTGTGAACCGATAAATAGTGTTTTAGGTCATCCCCCGTGGCCTTCTTGAGGGGGGTGAACGAAAGTATGTCTGTGACATGTATTGAAGCGAGAGCTCTCGGAGAAGCATACATTGCCTTGAGCGCATCCCAAGCATCTTTGTACCCTTGTGAATCAAGGGCAAACTCTGACACGAGTGTAAGAGACTCTCCCCGCAGCAGCGAGTGCAGATAGTAGGCTTTAGCACTATCGGAAAGTGACTGATTAGACCCATAAACACATTCGAACAATTTTTCGAATTTTGGAAATTCTCGAATAGAATTTTCAAATGGAGGGATTACAATGCTTGGCAATTTAACCCCTATATTGACCTTAGTAGCAGGATCGCCTGGAGTTGTTCCTTTAGGTCGACTCTGCATGTCTAGAACGTCGGTGTAAGTGGCCTCGATTACATCAAAAAGTTGTAAAAAAGCTTGATGGGGTTTGCTCGTGTCGACCCTGTCTTTGCTGTCAACCCTTACATTGGCTTCCAGGATTTGAACTTTCAGTTCATCAGCAGACTTTAAAACAGCCTGAGCCGTTTGGTATTTAGCTTGAATTAAACTAAATTTAGATCGTGAAATAGAAGTTATTTTGTCCCTAATAGACGTAAGTTCGGCAAACTTGTCTTCCCGAAGTTCTCTCAGAACTTCTAATTGGGCCAACGCTTCATCATCAGTCAAATCTTCCTTTGACATGATGAAAGACAAAAAGAAAGTAAAAAACCAAAAAAGAAGGTTTAGATAAGAGACAGGTAAGGTGAGGATGACGGGAAAAGGAAGACGCTACAATGGGACAGTGTACAACCACTCCCAATATAAGAAAACTAGGCTCTTATAGGCTTGCCTCGTACAACGTGGTCTCTTAGCCTAGATGACCCAACAAGGACTGACTAATGCATTGAATGCGACTGAGACCTATTGCAATTACATAGGCAAGAGCATCTTCTAAGGCTGTGCTACAAGTACGTATTCCTATGCTAACCTGCCATCTACAAGCTGTACCAATGAATTTAAAAATTGTAAACGGTTTTAATTGCCGATTTTAATGATAATCTTAACAAATTATAATATGTAATAAAGTAAGGGAACACAACAGTGTCAACCTACAATGACAAGAGTAACTCAAATTGAATTAAATATCAAAAAACTTTTTTTTTTTTTTTTTTTTGACGTGAAAAAATGTAAGATTAATGGAAAATTAGATTAATTAAAATAATTACTTTTGGCTCTGACTCCGTTCGAAGGACCTTTATGTCGAGACTGACATATTATAGACTGGGAGCGCCTGGTGAGAGATGACTTACCTGCTGTGAGAATAGCTAGGTCCGGTGCACCAGAACTTGTAGACCTGGACGAAGACGAGCATCCGTGTATTTCACAGGCAGGGCACAAACACACAGGCGCGGGACAAAAGATTTATAAGAATTTGTAAAGGAAATATAAAACGAGGTGTTGCGGCAGCCGGTAACCTTTTGGTACTGACTTAATCTTGCCATTGCAAGTTTTTGACAGGTCTTGACTTGACAGTTCTTACCCAACCGGCCGGGATCAGAAGGTGCTGGACGGCGACACCTGGTGTCCTGTACCTACAGGCGTCCCTCAGGGTAGTATCCTTGGGCCAACCCTCTTCCTCGCGTACATCAATAATTTCGAACGTGCCACCATGCCTTCCCCTTGGGACCTATTTCTCAGCCTATACGCAGACGATGCATCCATATTGATTCCAGCGCCGGACAACCCTACTGCCCAAACGCGTGGTTGTTCCACCTTAAATGCAGTTTCAGGTTGGCTAAAAGCTCATGATCTTGTTTTTAACGCACAAAAGACAGAATTTATGACATTTCAGTTAGCCAACCTCAACAAGGAAGCAATTAACCGGGTTTCCGATGGGATAGATCTTCCAGCTGCTCTTACGGTGTCTTTTCTGGGCCTTAATATTGATCATATGTTGACCTGGTGACCACACATTCACAAGTTATGCGCTAAATTATCTTCCTGTGTCTTCCTCCTGCGCACTCTGCAGCCTCTCGTTAGCCAAGACGTACTAAAAATTGTTTATTTTGCTGTTTCTGACTCCAGAATGCGCTTGGGATAGCAACATGGGGAAGCGCCACTGAGTCCGATCGGGTTTTCAAAGTCCAAAAGCGTGCCATTAGAGCTCTGATTGGGACATGGGATCAACGAGTGTCTTGTCGACCCTTATTCGAGAAACTCGATATCCTCACTCTGGCATCAGTGTTTATACTCGAGACCCTGACGTATACTCGTAGGCACTTGCACAAATATTCTTTTAATGCAGAAACTCACAACCATCAGACACGGAGTGGGGGTGACTTGCACCAGGAGCAATACCGTACAGCCGCCATGGGAAATTCACCCCACCACTTAGGTGCGAGGTTGTATAACCACCTACCCAGCCTCCTAAGGCTTCCAACTTTAACACCATCCCAATTTAGGAAGGGCGTGATTAGGCTTCTTGGTGTGAACCGCCCTTACTCCGTGCCTGAATTTTTTGACCACAACTACAACAGTTGAGTTTATATCTTATGTACCGTATTATATGTTTCTGTGTTTCTCTTTGACGTAATAGAGGTGTAACGACGCCGAGAATACCATTGTATTTTTAAAATGGCCAATACATGACTTATGACTTAGTCAATGAAATAAAAAATGAAAAGTATTTAATTCCGGGGTGCCAATTTTCTACGCAGAAAATCCTAGTAACATGCAACAGATGATCGACATTCAAGGCTTGACATAAACAGAAAAATTCTGCCTGGCCAGTTTCCTTTTTCCACCCAACCCTACCTTACCTTCACCCGTCACCGGTAAGGGAGAAAACGCGCCCACAATATCATAATATATGGTTAATAAAGACTATGGCTTTGATTGAAACTAAATTCCCTTATGAACTCACCTGTTGATTTGTTTTATACAAACGGAAAAAATGAAGTAAAGACCAAACAAGGACGCCGTCAGCTGTGGGGAAAATAAATATGACTTGGCATAATGGATTAGTCCGTCTGTGAATTCTAATAGATCTGCAGGGGTCCTCCGTTTCCTGTAATATAGAATGAAATAATTAAATATTGTTTAACCAGGAATTGAAAGAAATGAAATGTGTTTATTCCAATGCATCACGCAAATACACAGATAGAAGTAATTATAACCCGACGAGGTTGCTCCTTCAGCCTATAATAATTTAATGTTAACAATTTTCACTGTGTTTCAGTTCTTTTTCTCTTGGTCCACTGTCTATTACCATTTTACCATCCATGAGAACATAGGTAGTAACTTTACAACTTTGGCAAAAACTTGGTGCATTTAACTTGATTTTACTTCCACTCACATACGACGTGTAGTGAAATTATTGTGACCGACCAAACTTTAGATTTCGAGATACAGTACTCTGTTTATGTTTCTGTTCAGGGCTCTTCACAGTGGCGGCGCTAGAAATTTAAATGCGGGGGTGGGGGGGGGGGGCATGGAGGGGCATGACTTCTATCTGTGGGGGGGGGGCAATGAAAAAACAAAACATTTTTCATTTGGGAGTAGGTATACCGTTCACTAATTCTGCAATTTAACAACATGTAAAATATCTCAAAAGTGGGGGGGGGGGCCGGAGGGGCCGGAGAAACTGTTGGGGGGCCAGGCCCCCTCGAGCACCCCGTAGCGCCGCCACTGGCTCTTCATATACCTAATATAGCCTACTGTATATATCGCACACAGATTCCAATAGTGCCATAACCCTAAATGAATAAAAAATGGTTACATTGAAATCACGGTGCGATGTATACTGACCCCAATGACCATGTACACATTTAATACACTTACGTAAATATTGTTGGGTATTTCTTCTCTACCCAAATAGCAGCAAAGGAGGCGAACTTTGTGTCGCCAGCCTCCATGAATTTGCGGTAGAAACTATCTAGATCCACAACAATGTCACCATACATGAGTTTTAGGCTTCGCCTATCAGGGAAGAAGTACCTACTGTTCAATCTTAAAGGTTCTTTGTCAACATCCATTTTTAATAAATAATAATGCACTGGAAATATTTAAATTTAAAAAAAATCAAATTTTGTTTGTAATCATATTTTGTCGTGGAAGCAATTACTACAACCACTTCCCTAGGTCTTTTGCCACATTGTTTGTTTACTTTTTATTTTCTTGCAAAGATCAAGAGTATTTTTTAATTTAATTTTTAATAGTCTGCTAATACTATGCTTATAAGCTGTTAAAATTAACAAAAACCTAATTTTTTATCATGGCTTTCTACGATAATAAGCATTGGCTCTTATCTCATCTCAGGAACTCGTTTATATGTTCGGACGACACGGGAATGTGTGAATGCGTTATCATCGACAATTTGTCGAAGGACAGCGAGCTTTTCGGTGAAAACGATAAGTATCCTAATGTAGACGAAAGTTCAGACGAAGACGACAACTATGACAATTCACTGGATTTCCAGGGAAACGTAAATCGTACTAGATTAGGCACCAACACGGAACAGAGACTGGCCAAAATGGACAAGCGAATGAAGCAGGCAGCAGCTGTAACCCACGTACAATGGGAAACGCCTATTAAAGTCAGTGACGATTTATTTGTAAAAAAAGAAATTAAACCACTAGCAGGGCCATTGAAATCCTTATTTTCCGCACAAATCGCAGACGGCCCAGTATTTCGGAAAAATCCCTTTATAGAATATGCCCAGTTTGGTGGCGACGGGTATCCAAGAAAAGCTACTAGAACGTTTAGGATCTATCTGACTATGTTAGAGGAACCTGAACGCAACTATCCGCTGATAGCTTGTGTTGTGCTCTTGGCCCGGTTTCACGAATTGGTTGGCTACGTTTGTTGGAAGTATACTACTGAACATGCGGATTCCGATTTTAGGTTAATTGATGATGTGACTCGGTACGGGGTGTACCATGTTGAAAATACTGGAGAAGTAGATTGGGATTTGCCGCCAATTGACCCGAGAGAAGGAGTTGACAGGTATGATAGTTGGACGGAAACGGATTGTTGCCGGGTCCATTCAATCTTAACGTATTATATATAAATAAATTAAGTACAATATACGGTTGGACCACATAATAAAATGAACGAAATACCGAGTTTGTTCGATTTATTGGAATTTAAACAAGGCGCTCAATTGCTGATCCATCAGTACATTTTCATTTTCCTTACAATAATTTCCAGTGTACCTAACATTTTCAGTAGGTGGAATATCTTAAACTTAAATAATCTATTGGCCAATGTAGCGGGTTATTTCCGCCACCGTTTCAAATCATTCCGACCGTGGGGTCGAAATGCAGGGTTCTTTACAATTTCAACAAAAATCTAAAAACTTACAATAATCCAATCCTTGTTTAGGTCCTCCTTCGCCATTTTAATTATTTATAAAAACTAACAAAGATCTGACTCTCGAATGGTTAAGGCAAACTTTGCGCTAATTAGGCGGTAAATCCGACAAATTCCAAAATTTAATAAAATACCCAGAGGTAAGGTGGATCCATAAAACTTTTAACGAAATAATAAAATATATATTGTAAAATGAGTCCCAGGAACGTCCTATTATCGTCAAACAGAAGAAATTATAGAAAAATATCAATTGCGCCAACAATTAACTTTTCCGCGCCATTTTCTTCCATTGCCCATAGCAGAAGACAGTTTACTTGGGCAAGTACGAATGTCACAGATTCAGAGTGGAAGCGTTCTTCAAGCAGTAAAGTTCTAATTTTATCGGGAAGATTTTCCATAAATTCCTCATGTAAGAGTGCATAAGAAACCAACTAGTCCTGAATCCGGACCACCACCAGCGGTCGTAAGAGGACGTAAGGAAGGCTCAAGGAGCTCCGAGGAGGCGTAGTCCTGGCGTATTTCCCCTGATGGGGAGCTACGTCGAGGAGGAAGATGGATGTCCAGGAGGAGCGTCTTAGGCCTGTAAAGGGCTAGCAGTCCCCGATAATGCACGGAGGCTAAGGACATGGGCTAGGACCGAGGGATCCTGGGTCAAATTATCCCTCTACTTCACTTCGTATAACTACTTAGCAGTAAGATCCGCTGGAACCAGTAAGTGTCTTTACCAATTTGTACCTGAAAGGAACTGTTTACTTGAATATGCTGTATGATCTATAAATTGTGAGAAGGACGGCGTCGCTGTTCCGGGAGTGGAGGATGGATTCGGTTGGTGAAGGGAGCGTGTCGCTCTTCTTCACGATCCGGGGCCATAATCCATTCCCTGAATAGTAGGGCGTCCAGTCCTCAGGTTAGGGAAATCAGTTAAATTATTGGAGAAACTGTCGGCTGGCACCTTGAGTTTTATCTTTCTTTACAGAAGTCCAGTCCAGCTTCAGGGCTGGAACCAGGTCATATTTTTCCTAAAAAGTCATATTTTTCATTGGCAGTCATAAAATGTCATTATTTTCTTTACTTGGTCACAAAAGTCATATTTTCCCTTGTCGGAAATAATCAACTTATTATATCTTATTAGCTTAAAACCGTAAATTTCACGTTTTTTAAATTTAAAAGTAATTTGCGCCAACATAAACGTCGTGGTAGAAGCATTATACTTATTGTACCTATATTATATTAGAACTTCTTATATATTATAGTATTCTGTGGGTAGAAACATCGGGAGCTTGCAAGCATGCCTCCATATTATAAGGGCACAACATGCTGGCATTCACATGCACTTGCCCTTCTTTGATGGAGCTCCCACACTGGCTACATTTTCTGGTCATGTTTCGGAGGGCATGTAAAGCAGGTGGTCCGGGTCTTCCTAGTTGAGTGTAAGAGAGGGCTTTATAGCCTTAACTCCGCTAGGCTGGCTTACTAATAGAACAAAAAAAAGTCCTTATTTATTTGCACCTACACAAAGAAGCCAGCTACTGAAGAGCCGATCGTACATCCGCATCGTTTCGCTCTTGAAGACCAGCAACATGCGTGCTCAGATAATATTCATCTGCAAAAGCGCGAGGATTTTCACTCGTTTTAATGGCTTTTTCCAGTCGTCTGATCCGATGATTCATTTACTGTATTTGGAGTTAAATCGCTTGGCTAAAACTTTAATATTAAAGGTCTGCAAACCTGATGCTGTGGCTAAACTTGGAGTTAGCACGGATGTTCTGTCGAAAAATCACCTACTTCCGTCTACTCAAATTATTCTAGATGAAGAGATAGTTGAAGAAATCGGCCGTTTAACCGATTTTGATCGATCAGCTTTTCTCTTGAATTTTCAAAACCATTTCGTTTCCGCTTGCAAGCACTTACTAGAGAAAAGCTCAATCAATAATAAGTTCATAAAGGCCTGCCGCTGCTTGCATCCTGATGAGCGCAGGAAAGCTGTTAGCATTGGGTGGTTGGTGACAGTAGCTCGCTCACTGCCTCTTCAAATCGATGAAGATCTCTTACAAGACGAGTGGCGACTTCTACAGTTAGAAACAGACTCTATCAAGTTTGAAGAGAACGTTAAAAGTATACCCATTGATGACTCATTTTTTTCCCCCATAACAACTGCTACTGGAAAGCTGTCCTATCCAACTGTCACAAAGGTTGTCAAGGCAGTGTTATCTCTCTGGCATGGTAACGCGAACGTAGAGGGAGGATTCTCTGACTCTGCTCGTTATTTACTGGAAGATAGGGCAAGTATGAGCGAGCGGACGCTCAATGCTGCTATGCAGGTAAAAAGTAGTTTAAAAAATATGGAAATCAAGCCCAGTTGGTGCCAGCCACCCAAAATCTAGTGAAATTGACGAGAAATGCCTGCAGTACATATAAAATGCACCTTGAAGATGAGAAGAAGAGAAAAGATGAAGAAGCCAAGAAAATTAAGGAAGCAGAAGAGCAAACATTGAATGAAAAAGAGGTACAAGCTAAAATGGCAGCTACTAGAACTGTGCTTCAAGACGAGGAATTGAAATTAAAAGAGATGAAAAACAACGAGACTGCCAAAAGGAAAATAGAAAATAAACTATTCGAAGAAGCCAACAAAAGCCAGATTTACAAAAAAATGACCTGAGTGAAGTAGCCGTTGCTACTGCACTCCTAGATGGTGTCTCCAAAGTAAGAAAAGAAGTAGAGAAAGAAAAGAAAAACATTGATGCAACCGAAAAAACTATAGAAAAAAAACTATACTTATTTCACATTTTTTTTAAAAAAGTAAAAAAGTAGCCTAATTTTTCATTTTGTAATTATAGTAGCATGCTTTCTTTTGATATTGCCTCTTTTGATTTCGATATGTAGGCCTACCTACCTACTATTCTACTTCTTAAGACATCTTTTTTGTACTGCTTTAAGTCATAAATTAGTCATAAATTTCATTGCTGGTGGTCATAAAAGTCACATTTTCGTATGAGTATAATTGGTTCCAGCCCTGTCAGCTATTCTCTGTTGTTTTTTTTGTCATGTTAATTTGGATGATCGTGGGTTCGGTGACGGACGGAGGGAGTGGCCCAGATTCAGTTCTGAATCCGGGACTCCGGATGGAATCGGACTTACCCTTTCCGTCCCTCAACGAACCAGGTCGGATCTCCGGCGTTATGCCAATTTTGCTATTTATATTGTTTTGTGCTGGAAGAGATTTTGGCAGCGGCCACATTGTCGGTCGTTTGTAGGAATTGCCTAATATATTGTTTACTACATCGGATCACCTGTTGTTCTCTGTGGTTTCTTCCTTATCTCATAAGGTTGGGAACTCTCTTTATTGTTGGATTGAAGCCCCAGTATCCACGCCCTTTATTTTCTGCCGTCCCTGAGCTACCGACGCACCGGCTGAGGCCACCCTTGTTAAGGTGGAGTTGGATTGAGATAGATCACGGAGTTTATCCGGTTTTGTGTGTTGCCTGCTGGTATTTTCTATCTTTTCCCAAGTTTAACCTTACACCAATAACCAGGGTGCTATAGGGCTGGTGTGGCACAGACCATGCCAATTTATAAATCCAAATTTCCACAAGGGGAACCCCCGACCCCTTCTGCTACTCTAGTTAAATCCATACCTTGAGTACCTAGATGTCATAATATAAAATCACCCCCTCCCTCTAAAATATAGTTTTAGGCGGTTGGACCATACCAATAAATGGAATGAAAAGTCAGTCAGATGTAAATCTGATCAAAAATATTATTCATTATGTATAAATACAATCTATCAATAGGGTAACTTATTCTCTTGGTGTTCCAATCTATTGATAGGCTTGCAGTGAATGTTTCAATCACGTTCTCTACTCTATCTTGTGTGGTCCTTTTTAGTTCAAGGTAGGTGTGGCATTCTAGGTCCTTCATGAAATCATCTAGGTACTCCTTTCTCCGTCGTTCTCTTGAATTAGATTCTGCGACCATACTCTAAATTAATGATGTTCTTGAGGTTAGAAAGGATCGATAAAATGGTTCCTCAGAAATTTATCAAAAAAATGAAAAAATCCCCGTGGGAAATATTTCTGTGAACCTATATGCCGAATTTCATCAAATTCAATCTACATTAGTAGTTTGGCCCCTAATTGAGTTGCAGTCCGAGAGACAGACTTTTCGTAAAAAACACTTTTTTGTTTTCCTTGGACCTTAAAACATGTAAATCCGTTGAAATCTCGAAATCGAAAATGTCGACTATCACAAAGTTTCCCCATTATAATGTATAAATAACCATTGTCATTTACCTTTACAAGTACACATCATAGTAACTATGTTGCGGAAGACATGTTCTTTAAGGCTAATCTAACTCTGGGTAGGTACTGAAAATGCCAGGGGTTGGGCCTTTGTGTTCTTTGTGTGTACTTTCGCCCAATCTTCTTTTTTACGTCTTCTTCCAACAGGTATGAGGTGAAGGAGTGGGCTCTAGTGGAGCTGCCAGAGAAAAGTAAGACTGACCAAGACAGTGGGGAGGCTCCTGACGACGTTGCTGCAGCTGCTGAGAAATCTGCCGAATCAGCTGCTGACGAAATGTCATGGAAAAAGCTAAAAGGAGACCTGACGGCTATTGAAGCTCTTTTATACCAGTCATTTGCTGTTCAAATTGTAACCAAAGTACGTATTGAGTACCAACTATAGTTCCATGTTGCATACTACATTACCTGTAGTTGGTATAAGATATCCTCATATACTGTACAACTTTGTCATGGCAGTTTGAGAGGCGATCTGGTCTTGCCCCCCATAAAAGCAATTATGTACGAGGGGAGGTCGCGTGATCCGTGGCAGGGCCTAAGCGGTTAAAGATAGGAAAATGTTCTATACCTTAGTTTTCGAAATATTCCCCTCCAACCCTAATGCATTTATGACATCTGTCCAACAGTCTTAATAATAAAAATAAATAAAAAAAATATTTTCCATGGTTATATATGGTTATAGGGTCTATGGTTATAAATAACTATGGTTATTTTTGCAGATACGAACAAAAAGTGATGTAATTCTTGGCATAAATGGTGACAAAATGGATATTCACCCTGTGGTTACAAGTGTTAAGGTTCGTAGTTTCTGATAGATAACATTAAGAGCAAATATGAGTACCCCCTCTACGCAATTTTTTAGTACAAAGTCGCTTTGGCGCAAATTCCACCATTCCTGATTCGAGCGTACATGCCTCTAACGTCCCTTGTCCTAGAAAGATATTCAATGTTTTCTACCTTGGCTTTTTTCCATGCCCTTTTCTTACTTTGACATATTTTGCTTGGTGCCCGTCGCTCTTCCTGGTATTTTGATACTTTTGCGCTTGTTGGTCGCTGCAACATTGCTCTTCGAGCTTCATTTCGCGCCGCAAGTGCATTTCAACAGTCTCCGTCAAACCAAGTGACCGGTCGCGTCGGTTCTTTCAAGCAAATTAGATATGCTGCTCTACGTTTAGATACATGACATTTGGCCACAGTTCGTGAACTCCTTCCTCGTGACTAACACAACAATTGCTTTCCATACAACTCCAATTTAATAATATCTGTGTTAGAAAGAGGGACTTATCATGCATCATAATGATCAATAAAATTGTTTCTGTTTGTCCGGATATTTTTGACATATTATGGTTGATATTTCATATTGAGATAATTGATTTTACAATATTAAGACTTTCCCCCTGCAATTGTCTCTCAGCGATAAGTTTTATAGCATTTTTTATTAGTTGTGTAAATACCTAGCCAATTGCTACCGCTGTGATACAAGTTAATGAAGACATTATCGACAAAATTGGTCAACACCGAAATTAGAGAATATAGAAAAACTGGGCTTGGCGGGATTCGAACCCACGATCCACTCCTAACCGGGGTGCCGTCTTAACCGCTGGACCAAATTGGTTAAACCGTTAAAAGAGAGATATCAAGAATACATTACGGACGAACTCTCGAATTCGCCTAGGTCCTTCCCTTCATTTTAATTCAACTTGATGTTCTCTACACTCAATACTTATCCTTCATTCCCACAGGTGCCAGGTAAAATGTGGCGTCTCAAATCCGCTACATACGAAATGGATAACATTGTGTTCTGCGAGCTGATCGAGACGAAAAGCTCAGGCCGGGTGGCGTTCCGTGTCGTACGTCGTACCCCCCCAGTCGACGGAACGGGAACGTTCCCGCCTCGAAACACGTCGCCCTGGGCCGCCGTATACACCGGGACATCGACCTACAAGGCCCAGGACTTTGAGGCTGAGCACAAGATGGCGGAGGAAATTGTACGTAAAGTCAATTTAATTCTACATCTCAAGGACAGTGTGTACAGACGTGAGTACCTTACCATGCGGGACAGAAAACCTAGGAGACGAAGGAGTATTAGTATTTGGCCTCGTTGATTGTCGGGGAGGCCTTGAAGATGTAGGAGGAGATTGTGCGGACGGTCAATTTTTTCCTAAAATTCAAGGGCACTATGTACAGGCATGACCACCTTACCATGTGGGACAGGAAACTTAGGAGACGAAGGATTATTAATATTTGGCCCAAGAGTTTGAGGCAGAACACTAGTTCACTCTATGTGAATTTGATCCTACATCTCAAGAACACTATACAGGCGTGAGTATCTTACTATGAGGGACAGGAAACCTACGGGACGAAGTATTATTAGAATTTGGCCTCGTTGATTGAACCCCAGGCCCAGGACTTTGAGACAGACCACCCAAGATGACGGAGGAAATTGTACGCAATGTGAATTTTCATAGGCCTACTGTTCATTTCTCGAGATAGCTCTCTAATGAACCGAGTAAAACTTAGCTACTGCTTCTCAAAATTGTCTTTTTATCGTGGAAAAATAACTTATTGTGTTCCTTATGTTCTAAGGCCCTCAATATATATTCCTCTTGACTACTTTACGGCAAAGAAGGTAGAAAGGTACTAATGAAATATTTATATGAACATATAATGTACTATAGTATATTAAACTTTATATACGCAATGTATAAAATGATTGTTACATTTTTCCCTTCCTTATTAGCATAATAGGAAATAGTATCGTACAAAATGCGACTTTGATAAAAATATACAAATACATGATATGACGCTTTTTGGCGCCTTTTTTTCAAATGGCGGGTCACCCGCTCTATGAGATCTAGACGGACAAGGAGAATCTAGTCAGTTTCTGGTTTAGTAGTCAAATAGAAATCATAGCCACTGAATTTCTTCATATGTATTCATTATGTCCTACTATAAAAAAATTAAAAAATGTGCATCTAGCCAAGATAATACAATATATGGCATTCTCGCAAATTAAACATTGATTTGATTTTAAATAATACTGAAATTAATGAAAAGATATAATAATACTATCAAATACAAAGCAAATACATTTATAATTTACTTCAGCCTATGCAAGGATTTTCAGATAAATTTTCCTGGCATGTGCAACTTTATGGCTGAAAGCAAAGTCGTAGTTTTGGAAGCAAATTATTTCATTTAGGGTGGCTCCCTAAGTTGATGTCCTTATGGTAACTGATGGAATCCAAAAGATCCTTTTCCAATGCGTGGCGAAAGACGGCAGCATCCTCTTAGGCCCGGTACACACGGACGAATCTAACTTCAGCAACTAGCTGAGAAATTTGTCATTGTAGCCAATAGATAGTTGGAAAACCACGAGCCTAGCTAAGAAGATTTCTGACACTACGTGACACTGACCGCACACCGGTGCACGGGTTTTCCCTCGACACGCCCAATAATCATCAGAACTGCTTTCATTTATTTAGGGAACGTTCAAAGTCAGCACGACAGAATACAAAATGTATTCATTTCAACAGTGCTTTCTTAAGAAATCGGAGACAGTTTCCACTACAGCTAAAATTCATCCAGGTAAATAAATAAACAAATAAATAAATAAAAGGATCACAGTGAAGCAGAAGTCAGCATCTACATGTATGCTACGTAGAAACTCGTCCTCCTATTTATGCCTGCAAAAAAAAAAAAAAATCAGTGAAGACAAAAGCTTGTTCTAGATGTATGAATATGTAACAATGTTACATTACATGCTTTAGTGGCATGTTACAGTAATGACACTAAAACATTGGACATGTACATTTTCGCGTTTGGCATATTTCATCCAAGCTGACCACTGTACCAAATCCTGTGACTAAGTCCCCCGTAGCTCATCGCATTCTAAATATTAGTAGATAAAAATGTATTGCAGTGCACATACTCGTTGTAACTAGAGCATATAAGTACGGCAAGACGTGGAAACTTGGGCAGTGAGGAATTTGGTGCAGTGGTCAGCACACCATCCCGACGAGGTGGACACTCTGGTTCGAATCCCGTTTCGTTCCTTTTTTTCGTGCCTTCCTTTTTCTAATTCCCTTGCCTATAGAGGTTGTCAACAAAGTTAAAAATATACTCTTTACTTCTAATATTGTTGTATGATAACATACAATACTAACATATTCGCTGAGTTGCTTCAATAATAAATAAAAATATCATTAGTGAATTAAGAAATGAACCAAAATAAACGTAGGTATTTGCTTCTCATGTATTTATTAACAGTCTAGAATCTAGATTGAAACAACATAAAAACGCCACGGCTTTGGCCTGAGGACTGAAAGAGGACTCTGTATTTGGTATGTTGTGATCTGAAACAAGCCTGGCAGAAGCGCATTTCCGTTACTGGTGGGGGTAAGGGGCCCATTTCGGTGCACCCTGCACCAATTTTTATTTTATTTTGAGGCTTGATTCCTGTCCCGGTTCGAGCACCGTAAGTTCTCTCTAAGTACCGGACCAGTTCACTACGAAATTCACTGTCTCGTCTTCCCATTGCTTACCTATCGTTTGTAGCGCAGGAGCTTAAGGGCTGGCACGTCAATCCTGAGTCCGTGGAAGCGACGGCGGGGCGTTTGCAAAGGGCGGCCGACGTGGGTTATGTCTGCGTCCTCCTCTGGCGGGCGCTGGCGGCCCACTGACGCACCAACACCACCACGCTTTAGTCAACATGACAGTTACTACATGGACTTGTACAGTGTGCAGAAGGGGGCTGTGCAGTAGTGTAGGCAGAAGGGGATGAAGGAAAATCACTGCCAGTAGCGGCACTTTATTCCTACTACTACTGCTGTTACTGCTTTTACTATAGTATTCCGTCTGGTATTAGGAAATGCCGAAATGGGTGCATATACAAAGGGGGTGACCAGGAACATGTATCTACTGTGAGCCAGAGCCGGCATTTTGTATCTATTGTACTATACTACTGTCTGATATCAGTGATATCACTACTCTTTATTTATTGTTCCCTGTCCCGTTGCGCTCGAAGCTGCACTTTACTCCTACTGTTGGAATGGTACGGATGAAATGCCAGTTTTGGACTTTAATTCTTATTCAGTCCGATATTATTGAAAACATATTAATTAATTATAGATTGAGTTCATGCTTTGTAAGCTCTGCTGTGGAGTAGTAAGTTATTAATTTTTGGCCAGCCAGTTGCTTATAGACAGTGTAAATTGTCAAGCCTTACAAACAAATCCACGCATGTGAAACATAGGCGAAGACAAAGTGATGCCTCGTGCCTGGGCAACCTTGTTGTTCAGTGCGCCAGCATAGCAGTTCACCTTTACAACAAATTACTCGGTGGGTGTGCTTGCTCATGCTTTTATATAATGTAAAAACAAATTGTAAATAGCTAAGAACTGCTATAAACCTGTAAGCCTCCCCTAATCTTTTCTTTATATATAATTTCGGTTGATATTTTTCCCCATCTTATCAAAGTTACAGGATAGTGTTGACTCTCACCTGATTGACCCCCGGGGTCATGGACCTCTTCCGCGTCATCTCTGATAAGTTTGACCCCTACATCAGAGTCCAGGCTCGAGTTGAAGCTGACGACGCTCTCGTACCCCGAGCTTTCGCATTGAACCTGATTTCTGGTGCGGGGAGGTTTCGGAGTCTTCGGGCTCGTCGTGGAATCGTGGCCACTATCGTAGCCTTCGTTGCAAGCCTGAAAATTAGTTCCGATTACATTTTATGAGTAAAATTTCAGATTTCGTACAAAATGTGATGCAATTTGTAGTACCTACCAAATAACAAGTGTTCATAATTTATTTTTCCCTGTCGCAATAGGGGATACAATAAACTCATAAGCGCTACTGATCCCCTCATCGTGAGTCATCCATATAGACGTACAGTAGGTATTCATTGAAGATATTCGAGTAATCAGTTGTGGAACGAAGCCATTCTTACCTTCAATCAGACTTTTGGCCTTTCCCGGCAAGCACCAAAGGATCCAAGTGTAGGCTACCAGGACGACCAAGCTTACTGTAGGTACTCTCCCTATTGTGGTGTAGGAAAGTGTGCCTGTGGTAAAGTACCTAAACATTGCCATTAGTCCGTGTTAATTTGACTTGTACAGCTTCTTTGAAAGTACCTATGGCAGAAGTAGCCAACAAACCTTTTGCGTTAGGATGTGCGCTTGGAGCCGGACGTTCCTCGACCGCTTAGTTTCGCTCATCACTGTAACTGAACTTGGGAACACAGAATCAAACAAACCTTATTGAGGTAGAGATGCTTCTGGGTTAGGTGTGCATTTGGCGCCGGATGGTCGTCAACGGCCTTACTCCGAGACTGCACAGCAGCCACTCCTCTCCGCGAGGGAGAACCTTGCCGCTGCTTGCTACTTTCACTGAGCTTGGCTACATCCTCATGCTCAGCAGTCAACACTTCTCTTTGGCTATGATGAGAATGCTTTCTACTGGGTGAACTAGTTTCGCTTCTCCGTGATTCCGAGTTGGTTCTCTTTTTCGTTGTAGTTCGGTTAGGAAGCTCTTCTTCGTAGTCAGATTTCGATGCGCCGTTACCTGGAAATAATTAATATTTTACATGCCATTGGCTTAGTTCGTACGGTGGTTTATTAGCCTTTAAAGTGGTAGGTACGTTTGTGGGAAATAAATGAGCCAGGAAGGTTCCGGATAAGAGAGAGAATGCTGGAGGGATTGAGGAGGACAGAGAGGAAGTAAATACCCCAGTCAAGATGGATGAATGAGAGGCTACAGAAGGAAAGTGGCAATATCTTGGCAGAGAAAGCTGGAGGCTGGTCGTGGATATCGTCACCCCGTCAACTGGAGATGTCACATGATGACGATATTAATGATGCCACGTCTATACTGCTTCCATTAAACCTTTGCGGGTGAATGGCTGAAAATGCTCAACTAGACCTCGTCTCCCCACATGGCTACGTGAACATCGCACAACTCCTCACTATTAGGGGGTATAGTTGTGCCTAATAGTTTTTCGATGGATTTAAAGTCAAGTTAGGATATACTTCTTCTCGACATCAGTTTTCAACTAATTCTCACACCTACCAGGTATTCGTTGACTCTTCTGTCCCTCATCTAGATTAGGATTGGATGCCCCATCAGGATGTCGGAGTGACGAAAAATTCATCCTAGCAGCTGACTCGGTAGGTCGTATGCTCTGATGACAGCTATTGCAAATGGAAGTTGCTTCGTCGGGCATCCGATAGGGTGGTTCACTGTATATGCTGCAGTTCCCGTTGCCAATCGGCTCCTGTTCCCCGCCTAGCGCCAGCATATCCGTCAAACTGAGACTCTGGCACCGCGCATTCCTGTCAGCAGCCGTCAAGGCTAACTTTGAGCGATAGAGCTGATGAAGTCGCGCCAGCTGCTCTAAAGGTTCAGCACCAAGTCTGCTTTTGGTAAGAACGTCGATGTAGTCATCATGTCTGAATGTATGGATAGAAGCAAATGGATTTTCGTATAGAGATGATTGGCCGGGGTAGGAAGGTCGCTGGGGGCATCTTTCGGGATCGTTAGAAGCTGATAAGGAGTCTGAAACAAAGTTGAAGAGAATTAGGCGATTTGATATATACTTCACATCAATTCTAAGAAATTATTGTACACTAAGGCGAAGAAAGAACTAGACCCGGTTGGCATAATCTGCCCAGCAATATGACGAGCATGCTGAACCAGATGGGATTCACCTCGCTGGAAACCAGTGAATAGGACCCTTCATGGACTTTAGCTGGTCAAGGCCCATCAGGTCGATAACTGTTACATCTATAGAACATCTTCCACATATGCCACATTTTAATTGTAGTTGTCGAAGATATTTAAGAAATTGGCGCCCAATGGAGTTCAGCTTCTGTACTATCCTAAAGCTATACTGCTTCCGCCACACATTACTTGTCGACTGATTGATATATGTGTGTACCCACCGGTAAACGTGGAGACTACAGTGAGGTTTTCTTGGCTAAGTACCCTGAGAGGATGTTCCTCTGAATTGCCCTGGTCCACTTCTGGCAGCGGATTTTCTCCTTCGCCCATACAAAATGCTATGTCCTCTTCGGTTACTTGGAGACAGCTATCCTGCATGGGTACAGGCTCATCGTGTTCTGAAATTTCAACTATCTCCAATTCGATTTCTTCTTCATCTTCATACTCATCCATCCCTTCTGGAAGACTTAGTCTACTTAGGCTCTGAACATCTGTAAACACCAATTAAATTAGTTTTTGCAGTTTAGCATAGAATGTAGGTTCAGTGGTAGTCTTATATAGGCCTGGATGCTAGATGGCTATCTGTAGGCATGTTTTGTCAGGATCAGAAAATATAATTGTAACATTCTTTGTATGAAGACTGGAGCTGTGACTGACTACAGACCGGCTCAGTGCACCAGAGACGCATTTCTCCGAGCGCAGCATTGAAACCGATGCTTCTCCGCTCTCACTCATTGCTCTATGCTATGATTTATGTTAATACTTATTTAGCAAAGGGTTAGTTGGACTTACATTGCATGTTGTGTTAATAGCCGTCAGTCCTTCTCAGGACTAAGCCTGATGATGGAAGTCCCGAAACGTCGCCCCCTTCCCCTTCGCCCTAATTGTTCGATGACCATGAGGACCACGGTTCTAAAGACTATTACAAATAGTTAATACTTACCCATCTTACACTCCGGCCCATATCGAAGCAATAGTGGCGCTGGTGGAGGGGGCAATTTCTCCTCCTCGGAAGACTCACTCGACTCGCCGCACACAACACTTCCATTCTGGATCTCCTTCAAACAAACATCCGTCTGTTTGATGACTGCTTTCGCAACAGCCAAATCTCTTTCAATAGCATGGTAACCAACATCGCTAGCCGCTCCTTCGACAGACCGCTCACCTTCAGCGTCGCTTCTCCTACTTTCCACATCCTCTCCAACGGTTTTGAACGTTGGCATAGTTTTAAATCTGTCTTCAGCAGGCTCACTACTACGTTGCACGCCAGAATGCTCCGTTTTACTGCTTCCCAAGCTTTGCTTCAACTGGACCGTTTGGTTTTCCACCCATTTCCGAATCATTGTCTTCTTATGACTATCCATGAATCCATAGTTGACATTTGCTAAACTGCTGTTACTAGGCTTGCTTGTGGACGACCGCTGCATTGGCCCATCCACCCAAGTTTCCTTCTTGATATGTTCATTTAATAAAATATTTCGTGCTTCTGCTACTTTTTGTTTTGATATCCTCGGCCCATCTACCCATCGCTCTTCATTCCTAGTCGCTTGCGCAGAATGCGAGGCTTTGCTCTCGGAACTACTTTTACCGGCTGTTTTAATTGTCCTTGCAGGGGACGATTTAGCACTATTAATTCCGGGTTTCGGCGATTTATGTGGACTTCCATCGAGAGGCTTGTGACCGACACTTTTCGCGGGTGAGCCGTGTTTCGGACGTGATGAAGGACGAACTTCAACGGAGGATCCTCGAAGAGCCTTTCCCATGGCACATCGGTTGTCGCCAGAGTTAAGACTAGGGATATAGACAGGAGGGTGCTCGCCGTCCGTGGCAGTATCATCGGCTGGTCCCACGTAAATGACAGTGTCGGCCGACTGTTCACTACTGGAAGGTTCCATTTCGCTGCTACCGGTTGACGCGTTCTGCCTCGCTACGTCGTCTGTTGAATTTGCAGTTGAAGTCATAGCATGCGCTGATGGCCCACCGAACTGAAAACATAGGGCATTATAAGGTAGGACCTTGTTTATTAGCATAAATAGTATTTATTTTTCTATCTTTTATTTTTATATTTGCTATTTTTCTGACGCAGGTCATCGGGACCATTTAAACAGCATAATAATTAGTATAGGCTCACAATTGGTATCCAAATCGTTCACATTGTGGCTATTGCCAATTGGTTAATTCATTCAAAAACAGCAGATTAATAATTTGGTTAAAAAAACTACCCCAATACAGTCCAACGGACTCCAACCGCGCCCTTCATAGTGCCGGATAGAGGCCAACCACGTACTCCGAAGCCTCATCATACACGTAGTAGTAGTGTAGTGTCGGCAGATGTCCCAGTCTATATTTCTTACAATGCACATGCACATTGCAGTAGTCCGTACTGAGAAGGCCTCAAGGAATATCATGTACAATTATCGTATCTACGTAGGATTCAACCTAACCATTCCAGAAATCTATAGATCATACTCCTGCTCACTTATTCTTATTAAGAGTAGGCTATGTGGTCTATACCTTTATCTTTTTCCGTCGCATTCTATGGATTCTTGAAGCTAACTGGACCGTTGTGAGCGTATCGGTGTAGTTGACAGCCGCCTGGGACACATGAGCTATCATGGCGGCGTGGCACGTTAACGAGCCGAGACATTCCTTGAGTAGCTGCGTGATTTTATGCTCCCTATAATATTCAGATTATTATCACAAATGCATCAGGAAAAAGTGCATGGATGGCTGATCACGAAACATAATGCCATTTTTAAACCGAACGGACTGACATTCCATCAACTTGGGGTTTTGTAGAGTAATCAGGAATAACATCAGCTGTTACTCACACGCAGTGACTATAATAAAATCCGATTATAGATGGATCTAAGTTATTTTGAATAGGGGATGGTTACATACTATTTACCTAGGCTTGGCCACAAAGCTGTTGTATAGCTATATGTATACCTGGCATTACGGACCCCGCGGGCCTTGCTTACTTTACGGTACCCATAACTCCTGCATGAAATTATTTTATTTGCACCCGAAAGGTTTCTCTCTGGCTATCTCAAAGAAAAAAAAATTAAGCAGTGCAGATTTTGATGTAACTCCCCCCCCCCCCCCTCCCCCTCTCTTAGTATTTTCAGACAATAATTTAATAATCATATATACACAGCCTATCATAAATAAATAAAATAATAATAGGCCGAATTCATTTGTGTTGCCAATTATAGGCTCGGGACCTACATACCTGTGTATGGTTAAAATTTGACAGCATGTTAAAGAAAATATTAATATCATTTTGTTTATTACCTACACTATGGTGTATTTAATATACAGTCATTAAATTGACTTGGCTTGCGAATTTGAGAAGGCTGCCTCCTGTGGACAATATCTACATCGGGAGAAGGGAATCGAGAAAGAATCTGGATTGAGCGGAACTCGAACCCACGATCTATGTCTTTCCGAAGTAAATACGCAAGCAACATGGCCCCAGCAAGACTGAGCAGAATATGAAACGTTTTCCATGCGATTTACACTCAGTGCTTGGGCCGTGCTGCTCGGGTAGCTATAGTGTAAATGGTTACTCGATGCCCCTGACGGCCTTGAGATGCATAGATCGTCTGATCGAATCCCGCTCTGTCCATGTTTTTCTCTATTCGGATTTCCTGATACAAAACAAATATCCACGAAAGACAGGCACGGGAAATTCTTTCCTGATATTGTGTGATACAGTAACTCAATAGCTCGTAAAACCGACGGCAACATATGAGCGTGCCATACAATACGGTTGTAACGCTAGTGTATAGAATAACCTCCGATACTAAAATATTACGACCCCAATTTCACTTCTCCCTCTTTAACATTAAGAAGTTTATTGCACTAACAGCCAGCGTCATATTTTATGGTTGTTCCTGAAACTAGTGTGCTGCCAATTTTATACAAACTTTCAATTGGTTTCCGTCAAATTATGTTTTATAGTCTCGTCAGCAGACAGAAGGTGAATTACAGACAATATACCGAGACAACTTACCGATATGGTAAATGCTTCTGGCCGTTAAAAATGGCCAGTAGAACATTTCCCAAGCCTGACAGCGGGATGCTACCGCCCATCTTGCCCTTGTCGCAGCTGCCTAGGTCGAAAAGATGAAGTCGGCTCCGCCCTCCAGCCACTGCAAAATATTGTAGATCAAAATAATTATAGTTAAAAACAATAGACGCGGCTTTACCACCCCCCCCCCCCCCGACCATTGGGCAAAACTGTTCTTTTTGTATTAGACATTGTGTTGTAGACATTCATTCAAATCCATTGTGTGGTGTGCATTGTTGCATTGTTTCTAAACTGCAGTGTTTGTGACAGACATTGTTTTTTTCCCCATCATTACTTCTATTCTAATTCAGTTGCACAGTTTTAAAATAATTACTATACTTGTATTTCTTACCTTCGCCTTTGCCAGCAACACTGTACTGATACAAATGTAGTCAGGTAGGTAGAGTGTTCAGAAAGTGCGGTCCCCCCCCCCCCCCCCCCCGTCTCCTCTCAGCCGGACCGACTGTTAAGTATTAACAACAACGTCCAGTGCCGGATTCGGGATTAACCTCAGTGGGGGCGTGCGGCGTGGGCACAAGATGTGAGGGGGCCGTGGGTATAAATTTGTCTATCAACATTGCAGCAAAAAAAAAAACGTTTAATTTCCCGCCAATTTCAAGACTGTTTGAAATTTCAAAACTTTGTTTGGAAATCGTTTACAATTTTTAATTTATCTCGCTTGTGGGGGCCGGAATTTTATGCGTTTTGTGAGGGACGTGGGCCTGTGCCCCAAGTGCCCATGGGTTAATCCGGCACTGACAACGTCCAAGTAGCAAATTGTAAGTCATCTTCTCACCATACCTCTATTGTGAAATCAGTGCATAATTGCATAGTTTTAAAATTGCAGTATTTGTAGTTCTTACCTCCGCCTTTGCCAGCAACACTGTACTGATATACATGTAGCGTGTACAGGAAGTGCGAGTCTCTCCCTTCCTCTCTGCCAGTTCGACTGTTGACAGCAGCGTCGAGGTAGTACGCAGCCTTCTCTGCATTGGGCACCCTCAGCTCGCTTTGGGTCTGCAGGTGTGTGCCGAACAGTGGATCGTCTCGGAGATATACTCCTGGGCTTTGATCGCAGTCTGAAACAAGAAGAAGGGACTTAATGAAGTGACCATCTGTAGTTGAAACTCCTGCAGTGTAACAAAAGAAGAACGTCCGACTAACCTTCGAGAACTAACTAATAATCATGAGTGACGAGTGCCACGTCTTTTTACGGTTTTATTAATATAGGGGAAGAGTATATTTTTTTCTGTGGTAGTATGTTTATTTTACATTCAAATTATAATCTGTCCACATTTTACCAACAGTTCATAAACCGAAAATGTTTCCAAGACAAAAATACCAATAAAACAAAATTGAATAAAAATCCACCGTATCGAAAGCAAGCTTATAGTAAATCACAAGAAAATCCTATCACTCCCAACCAATTCCACTCAGCAGAATCCCAAAATAAACAACAATCTCAGGTGTGCAGACAGCAGGAGAAGGAGAAGAAACTGATTTAAAATCCGACAGTGAATAAAATAAAAGTAGGTTGTAAATGGCGAGAATGCTGATGAAAAGAATGCGCGAAACACTTGATACACGCGGTAACATACGACCGTCTTGCTGCCTGCAATGGCTTTCAATCAAAACAAATGGTCTCGGAAAATGGAGGGAAAACTTTCAAACTTGGAAACAGCCTGTACGTCAATACGTGTTATACGTTTATACTTGGTCCAAGAAAACTAGGAAGAGGTTCCATATAGGAGAGATCCGTCATTTTTTGTTCCATGTGTGACGGTCCAGCATGATGGTGGGAAATTTTGAAAAACTTGGAATAAGCCACTACCCTATTTCCTTTTAAATAAATATTGACTTTTTTGTTCTATTACTAAGCCAACCTAGCAGAGTTAGGGCTATAAAGCCCTCTCTTACACTCAACTAGGAATACCCGGGACCGCCTGCTTTACATGCCTTCCGATGCATGGCCAGAAAATGTAGCATGTGTGGTACTCGAGCCAACAACCTTTCAGGTGAAAGTCGGAGTCTGTACCACTACTCTGCATGTCATAGCCTACAACTACAAGTGCCGACGCTCAGGAGTCACAACTAATATCAGAGGTCTGCTAGAGGTTCTAAAATTTAATTATACTATAGGAGAGATGTGCGTCAATTTTCCATCTCAAAATGGCGGGAAAATTTGAAAAACTAAAAGCCTGCGCCGTACTTCAATATAATGTTAAAGCCTACTTTTACCGAGTCCAAGAAAACTAAGATGCTAGGCTTACTAGAGGTTCTATAGAGGAAAGATGTGTCAAATTTCGTGTAAACTTGAGGACGGTCTTGGAAAATTTAGGGAACTTGGCTACCTTCTTCCACAATTATTGATATTTGATCATACACCAAAATTCCTCATCGAGTATGTCGCTTTCTTACTGAAAAAAATTTGGGGGGTAACCCTCTATCCTACGGGTGGACCTAGTAATTTAAAAACATATACACATAGCTTGGAATATATCGCATATTCACATGCTATTGCACAACGAGCCGGGACCTACTTTGTTAATTCGTATTCTCTGTCTGTCAGTCTTAACATGTTCAAACAAATACCTATACTTCCGCAGACCTACCAGTTACCACATAATCTATAAGTTAGCGAAGTCAAGACAGAGTTCGCTGTTAGCAATTAATTTATAAGCTTTAAAGCAAAAATATGGGTACGTTTTGCTGAGTTCTAGTTTATAATATACTGTACTCCAAAAACTGTGGCTGTTACATATTTAGTGAATACAAATTCAAGTATTGTCAGCGGTAGAGTAAGAAATGGGTCAGTTTCTATTTAACCCATTTCGGCTAGGAATTGTCTATACCGCACAGCACTTGCTTGGGAACCAAGTGACTTGGTTAACTTACCCGGTGATACAGCTTTAAGTTTATACAATAATGTAAGCCATCTTATTAACTAGCACATTCTTTAGCCATAATAGTTTCACAATGGTAAAATTTTTTGCGGTCTTCAAAGGAGGCCAACTTTGGATTAATTCCCATAGTTGACTCCTCGACGAAGACCTACATTATTCTAAAATATGCTGAGGACCAAGCGGTCTGTGATCCGCTGATATATTCGGTCTGGTGCGCGGTTAGGTAGGTCCCTCCCTCTTTAAAATAATGTTCCCCTACATTTTGATATGTAGTATGTATATGTGGCCACAGCTAGAGGCCTATATCAACCCCTCCGCTCCTGCATTATGACTTCGTTCATGGAAAATTCTAATTTTCGAGCCCTTGAGTCCTTAGGGGACCAAAAAACAAAACAAATTTTTTGGGGTCTATAACTTATGAGTTATGACTTGTGCCACTGGTGGCACGTTGGGAGTCAGTTGAAGTAATGAGTATAAAATATATAAATATATACAGTATATAAATATAAATGATATTAAAGGGGCCATCACTGACAACTAGCACATCAACACTTTTTCCGTAACGTAAAACTACTGTATACTAAGTATTTTTACCCTGATTGTCACTATTTCACTGTTTCCAATAAAATTTAAAATACACGGTTGGCGCCAAAAATGTCATCTCTTCCATATAGAAGCTCCAGATGACACTAGGAAGAACATGGGAAATCTTAAACTAGAAAATCCTCATAGGAAAAAACCAGTGATACTCGACGTAGCGAAAGAAGAATGGGCGGCCTTATTTGGGTGCAGTGGGAGCTGTTTTTTTTTTAGTTTGTGACATGATCTGTAATCTCGTTTTCTCGCCCCAATCGTCGGAAAGTTGTATTTTTGTTGTGGTGTCTGCCCTGAGTTGTTAATTTGATTTTATTTCCGAGTATTTCAGCAAGACATATACCAGCCACGTTTTTGGCGGGGTTTATTGAAAGCGTAAAACTATTATTTATCTATCTAGGATGAGTAATTTTGAGTGGAATTGAAGTTTTGCACGAGTACAATATTATTTGAGGGTAACCGTAATTAGAGGATTTAAAAAATCTGTATTTGGCGGGATTTGAACCCACATTCCACAATCTATGCCTATATCCGGGAAATCGTCTGCAATATATATGCCTATCTGAGGGTTATAACGACAATAATATTGGAAGATCAGTTCTCTTGAAAAGTATGTAAGCAAAGAATATTGCACGACACGGCCATGCATTTATAGATGGTGGTGCCAAGAGTTCTAATTATATAAGAGAGATAGGACATTCTAGAGTACCAAATGTATTTTTGGCATACGTATCTATAGGTACAATGGCTGGTCGTAGGAGGCATGACGAGACGAAAACTTAAATGCCGGCCTGCATCCTTGTTACTGCGCACGTGTCAGGACTTAGTCCAATTGGCTCTACCCATAGACATAGTAAAACTATAGACTATAGATAAACATTCGGGTTGAAGCCGCTTGACTTCGGCTATTTCCGTAGTATAGGACCAGATTGAGCCTTTTGCCATTTGATACCACGTTAACATTTTATTTTTTATTTGATTATTTAAAGATTATTTAGAACGGAAAATCATGCCAGCTAACCAGCAATATTTTTATGCAGAACTTGGAGTACTTTTAATTTACATTTTAAACAATATTTTAAACAAAGTTTTCCAGCTACTTTTAGATAAAAATAAAAATTTTTAATGCAGATCTTTCAGTACTTTTAATTTAAATTTTAAACAATATATATAATAAATGTAAATAATAAATATAATTATATATGAAACAACAAAGAAAACTATAAAGAAAACATATAATAAAACTTATAGATTTGAATTTCCCGCCAAAATGCACCTATGAGGGGGCGTGGTCGTGCCTTCAGTCCTCCAGCACAGCCGAAATACGACATGGTGGCTCCATAGTTTTATTAGCTCCATGGCTCTACCCCTCCAACGAGGAGGGTGTACAACATACAAGTTCTAGAATTTTAAAATATAGCCTAAAAGTAAAACCTCTAGCACTCATTTTTATCAATAGCTTTTCATGGTCCTTAAACGTTATTATAAGCCTACATGCAACCAGTATGAACTGGATTTTGATCATAGCATACCCACCTATAGGTTTTACTTTTAGGCTAGGTATATTTTTAAATTCTGGAATATTGACAAATGGTTAATTGTTAGGTATTATTAATTATGACAGCTAACTTAATTAGTTACTGTTTTGACTATTTTCCGTGACGAAATCGAGAAACTACTGAATTGTATTATATGTCGTGCCTTATGGTTGGAAATGGAATAAATAGCCTACTACTTTGCATATAGGGCCTATAGTACCTAACCTACCTACCATTTTTTCATCTTTGGTCTTTCGCATCTTTCTCCCAGTAACTAGTTTAAGTTAGCTGCCATAATTAATAATACCTAGCCTACCTAACAATTAATTAACAATTCATTTTGATAAAGTCAAAGTTCCAGAATTTAAAAATATAGCCTAAAAGTAAAACCTATAGGTAAGTCTATAGGTATGCTATGATCAAAATCCAGTACATGTATACTGGTTGCATTTAGACCTATAATAATGTTTAAGGACCATGAAAAGCTATTGATAAAAATGAGTGTTGGAGGTTTTACTTTTAGGCTATATTTTAAAATTCTGGAGCTTGTAAGTTGTACACCTTCCTCGTTGGAGGGGTAGACCCAATCGGACTAAGTCCTGACACATGCGCAGTAACAAGGATCAGGCCAGCATTTAAGTTTTCGTATGACGAGTACCCCCAGAAATTTAAATATATATTTTTTTTAGCGGAAAGCGAATGGCCCATCTCTCCTATATTGAACTCAAGTGGTGCAGTATTTCTTAGAGATACTTTTCAGGCGATGGTGGGACCGGGCCTAAATGGATAAAATTAGGTCAGAATTATATTAAGGGGAGGGATTAAAAAATATAGTACTGTAATTAAATCATATTTTTGTAGGTTTTGCTCCGATTGCTGGGAAATCTCGCTCACTCACACTATCTAGTGTACATTTAGGGCACCTATTGTTTTTGAAGGGCTTTTTATGGCCTTAGACAGGGCCGTAGTCGGAAATTTTTTCGAAGGGGGGTTCATCTGACAGAGATAGAGTGGCCCATTGAACCTTGCCCCGTCAACGACTCCATTAGTTTATTATATTATTGGTATTTAATTACAAAGAGTTTCACTGTCGGAGTTAAATGATTAAGCAGTATAATCTGGGATGATGGGCCGTGGTCCATCGGAACATCCGAAATACAATCTGTATGTACTGTATATGTGCACGCAGTGACACGTTTGGTAGTACGGTTCTCAAGGGCAGATCCAGCGGAAAATTTAAGGGGGGGGGGTCACAAGTTTTTTCTAAGTTTAAAAGGTAATTTTTTTTGTTGAAAAGTTGAGTTTTATTCATTTTTTTTTTACTAGCTATGTTATGAATTTACTCATTTAGGGGGGGGGGTCATGACCCCTGACACCCCCCCCCGTGGATCCACCATTGACGCTTTTAGAGCGACCATTGGCCGGCCTATCATTGTCAATTGCCGATGTCAACCCACACCGACTACAAGTCCCAATGGGCAAACAGCACAGACATGCTTACCATTGACATTGTAAGTAAATAAATAAATAATGACTTTTTGTTCGATTTACTTATTATATACAACCTATTGGAATGAGGACTATGGAGGCCTCTTCTACACTCAACCAGGAAGCCCCGGAACTGCCTGCTTTACATGCCCTCTCAAGCATTACCGGAAAATGTAGCAAGTGTGAAACTCGAACCAAGAACCCTTCTGATAAAAGTCAGAGTCCGTACCCCTACTCTTCATGTCCTAACAGACGTTAGCTCGACTTTACCAAGTAAAATATATATTGTAGTATGGGGTAATATAAATATAAGTTTATTATTGGCAGAGGGCGATTCACAAAATAGACCTATGAGCGTAAACAAAAACAAAATGGCATGACAACAATAGATCACAACATGATAGGACCTCAAGAGGATCCTCTTTCTTAACCACTACTCTCTTTCGGATTTTGTGGTCAGCAACATGCCCACAGCAGCGTTTTTTCCCTACCAGTGAAAGTCAGGCACACATTGAGGTTGATCCTTTTATATCGAGTCGGAGCCTCGAGCTTCCGTTTAAAAGTCCAGTTTCCTACCACCTGGACTATTCCTAACCTGCGCGCACACAGCAAATCATAAAAAATATCAGTTGCATGGGAAGGCTTCCTCTTAAAATTTATCAACCTCACTCTTTTTCCTTCGGGGTCCATTGCGCTCCATTTTCAAACCAATAACAGCTATTTACGGCCCCATTAAAGGAGCAATAACGTACTGCGGAGAACAAAAAGGAATAATAGAGAGAAAAGGTTGAGCCTTCAGCAGTTACGAGTGGAGAAGTTGTATTAGAAAGTAAGAGGAGAGGTTTTGAGTAGGTATATACAGTAACCGATCAGTGAGCTCTCTGTAATGCCCACATTCCCATTCTGGTTGGGTAATTTGAAAATCAAGGAAGCTCAAGGGGGGGGGGGGGTGGTTTTGTTGGAAAATGTAAGGCAATAGGTGAAATGGGTCTTATCAGTCTTATTATACATTTTTATGGGAGAGATAATATAGAGGGATGGACGTCAAGGCTCAGAAATTTCTTTGGATATTACATAGTGGTTTTTATATTTTTCCTCTCAAAATCCGATTCTATCTAGTATCAAGCCATTTGATTTGGGGGGGGGGGGGGGTTTGAACCCCATGAACCCCCCCCCCCCTTGGCTACGGCCTTGATGGACGTTGACACAAGCTATATGGAGAACGATCAATGGATTTGAAAAGTGGATATTCATACGAATGCTGTGCATATCCTAGAGAGATCGTGTCCCTTAATGCTAAGGTCCTGAGGCGAATGGATACAGAAGCCGAGTTGCTGCTGATGGTTAAGAAACAGAAACTCACGCTCAGAAATGGTAACCATTGGCATTGAAATAAGCAGGGATAGGAGTCAATTTTGGCTAAGAAAAAAGAACTGGTACGGGTGAACCCGTATATGCTTTCCTATTTATCGATAAATATTGATAGCTAACGCAATAGTTCCTTGTTAAAAAAAATGCCGAATTCTGAGAACATTATTGAACTAACTTTGGATTTTAGGGGAGTAAAACCCCTTCGAAGCACAGAATCGGGCGATTGCATAGTCAAGAACGGGCAATCCAATATTGTGTAACGCAGTAATAATGGGAGGGTACGTATATTCAATGTATTGGGAATGGGGCTTCAAGTATCCATAATTTCTTCAAATAATAATTTTTTCTGCAAAACCAAAATTTTGCTTGGGAAGCAACCAGTTCGGTTTTTTTACTCTATTTATCACCTAGAACATAGGCCTACCTGAAGTTAGAAAGCATCGATAGAAAGGTTTCGCAGAATAATTGTTTTTAACTAATCTTTCATGAAAATTGAGTTGTTTTATATTTTGGCCACCAGACCAAACTAATATGCAAGGTGCAAGCGACATATTGGGGTTTGTGTACATTAATAACGCTTATAATAAAATTTGAATTAAAAAAAAATGGTAGGAGTCGTTTTTGAGAAAACAATTATTTATTTTTCAGCCAATTTCTTGGAGTTTTTGGAGGGTAAAACTCAACCAAAAGTGCGTTACGGTATAAAAAAAATGGTCCCGATATATGAACTTGTGTGAACCTACCTAATTTCATCTATCAAATCCAATGAGTAGTTCGCCCACATATTGACGAGCAGACAGCTAGACAGTCATTTCGTAAAAGCCGCTTTTTTGTTTCCTGGGACCTCAAAGCGTGTAAATCCGTTGAAATCTCAAAATCGATTATTTCAACAATCACAAAGCTTTTCTTATACAAGCGTATAATTAGAAAAGCAAAAACATGAGCATCGTTCAAGTCTTCAATTTCTCGATAGATAGGACTAGTTATAGATGACAGCTGTTTTACTCGTGAATACCCCCCCCCCCCCTCATATAGCTACCAGGGAATGAAAATCAGGAAGACAGTCGGCAAGAAGAGGCTACCTTCATAGAAACATTTCACAAAATTCCCCCCACCACTCAATAAATTCTTGAAATAGACATTAAAGAGGTTAGGGCGAAAAGAAAGGGCCATTTGGATCATTATTAAAAATACCATAATTTATTTAAATTGAAGAGTGAGATGTCCCCCTTGCGCCCCACGAGTGGCGCCTTGTTAAAACAACCCCCCACCCCTTGTTCCCCTTTACTCCACCCCCCCTCGCGAGGTCCTCGGGGCTCCATATAATCACATCCGAACTTTCCTGTTGCGCGCGGGCTGGCTTTTCATCAAAACTTTCCCCGCAAAGAACAAGCATATTGGCTTTCTTCAAAGTCGTTACTAGAGTTCTATATAGGAGAGATGGGACATTCTAGCGCGCCAAAAATATTTTTTGAATTCTGGGGCCACCTGGTACTGGTTTTTTATGGCGGGTCTCAGGAAACGTGGCATCAGGATTCACCAGGATTCGAATAATATTTTTGGCGCGCTCACTGTCCCACCTCGCCTGCATAGAAACAGCAAAAAAAATCTTTACGAAGCAGTAGAATCCGGGATGATAGGCCGTTGTCGTTCTGAGAGCGTACGTCCAAACGTTTCTTCAACATCTGCGGCCGACATCTTCAGTGGAACTGCGTAGACTTCTAAGATTGTATCTCGAAGGCTCAGCGGCAACTATTTGGGCAAGGGGGTGAAAAAAAATCTTCCATCTTCCGACAACTAGATGAGACCCCTAGCGTCTAAAGCTAGGACTGTGACGTGACGTCGCGATTCTAACGCCAACGTCGGACGAGAAATATTGCCGACTATACGGACACTGAAAACGCCGCGTTTTGAAACGTCAACGCTAGGCAATAGTCGACCATACGAGCGCTGTGTACGTCGCGCTGGAGGTGTTATGGCGGGAAACATCGTCAAAAGAGCAAAAAAAAAAGAAAATCAGACACAAATACACCGCACCACAAATACTTGTTTACTCGACTCGTGTTGCAACGCGAATGGACCAACGCGACGTTGAAATCGCCCGTATAGTCCTGTTCGGCGCTAGTTACGTCGCGTACCTAACGCCGGTTGCATTGGTGACGCTTGCGCCGAGTTGACACGTCCTCACACGACGTTTTCAGCGCTCGTAAAGTCTGCCGTATGGAAGTTTGGCAGTTCCAGCCGCGGTCAGCGAGCGTTGACGCTACGTTAGAATCGCGACGTTTTCAGCGCCCGTATATTCCTATAGCTTAACGCAACAATCCCGTTTTGCTGCGGTTCGTTCCGCCGGTGGATGCCGATCGAAATTTCAAAGCCTTCCATAGAAAGTGTTCCACTTCAAACCTCCCCACTCTAAATAAATCCTGGATACGTTCTTGGAACGTATTATTACAATTCTTTTAATTTTGTATTTTCTCTCGTATGACGTCAGGTTATTACCCGGAAAAACATGTTCAGCAAGTTAGACAGCGTCATGTAAAATTCATTAGACAGCCCTTTATAATCGTATATCTGTGACAGTATAATATTGCATAATCGAATGTATGATGAAAATCGTTGAAATGCAGTAATACTGCAGTATTTTTGTAGCCTGCACAGTGCACATTAGGAGCTAATCAAGAGTTCCGCCACTACGCGTATTTGGTACAAAGTAAATTTTTACAGGAAATATCGGTAATATAATAATCGGGTAATATTGTAGAGCGGCCATAAATATCCGTTAAATTAGCCGGAATTCTCCTCTACACTTCGATTTATGATATGTGGCCTTCACTAACAACAATTGACAATTGGCCGCATCAGTTCTTGAACTCATTCCTGGGGACTGGAGACACCAATCGCATTTTGCACAAATCAAATTCAATAATTGTAGCCAATCTGTGACACATATTATGTATTAAAATGATTAGAAAATTATTGTTATAAGCTGTAAGAAGCAATCAGGAAACCCACGGTCCTTTAATGAAAAATCAAATTCCACAGAAAATATTGACCGTAGAGCCTTAAATTAGATGCCATAAGTATAAGAAATGTTCTTCTTCATTTTTATGCAAAGTTCGTGGCCGTCATTTACAGTAATTGGCCACAGTTTTGAATCTCCTTCAACCTGGCATCCTCAGTTTTGCCGTTATGTTCTTTCAAGTCGAGTTCAGTAACTGTGGCTGATTGGTTTTTATTGATTGCCACTGACTATGCATCAAAATGTAGAGAAACATTTAGTCTACCTTATTTATAGGATCTCATTAAGGGCTCAACTAACGATATATTCCATTAAATTGGATTTTTTTGTACAACAGTAAAAGTTTACCACTCTCCGGTGCCTCTTAAAATCTAACCTATGTTAATATTTCAGTGGAAATGTCGAAAGATCTGGATCTGAGTCAAAGAATTTTACACCTGGGAGGTAGCCAATTTCCCTACCCGCCGAAATTTTCAAGCGACAAACATAAAGTTTGGTGGTGGAGCTACAGTATTATTATGGATTTATTGTATGCAACGCTTATTTTGTCGATTTCGGTTCAACTGATGTTCACTGTCAGCGACTTGGCCTTGTTTTGTGCTTGTTTTTTCCCCGTGGTTGTCATGTGGCAGATATTCGTAAAAAATTCATGTATGTGGATGCAGAAGAAAACTTTCATTGAGCTTGGGAATCTCATTCACGAAGTAAGTAGTTTTGGATTTGTTTTCGGTTGGATGTCCACATCCACGGTAATGCTAACACGTGTCAAGAATTTATTTCAGGGGGCTGATCATTTTTTTGAATTTGAAGACGCTCTGATCTAATTTTCCTGTACCTGTGGGCGTTTAGTTAGAAAATGTCACGAGGAACATTTCTGTGAATTAAAAAAGAAACGTGAGGCAGCATCAATTCCGAGCTTGACTCCTATTTTACTGAATTATATATATTTTTTTTCAAAGGTATCGTCTGATTTGAACAATGAAATGGAGTGTAACGTACCTTCACAATCGAAATCGTTGCTACCTCTACTTCGCAAAATTGTTGCTGTTCGTCTTGGTAGCGAATTTCTGCTGATAACGTCTCTTGGGACTTTTAATTTTTATAATAGTTGGACAGGTAACAAATTATAAGAGTGAACGTTTGGGGTTCAACCACCATTCTACCGTCATCAGTTCTACAATAGTATGCAACTGATGATGAAGCGGTAGAATACGCGGGATGATGGGCAGTAAGATGCGGTTGAGATCATCAGTGGTACTACGCAGACTTCTAAGATTGTCGCAGCAGCAGCGCTATTATGGCGATTTTGACATAATACCGGGGCTTATATAATACCAGGATTTATTTCTAAATACCGCAGTAGTAAAATGTCACGTGACGGTTTTAAAATATGCGCGGGAAATTCAAATTAATAAATTATTGGAATACATTAAGAGAATGGGTGCATTAATTGTTTTATAATTGAAGGAAATACTAATAAAAATTAAAATGTACAGGTAGAAATTTGAAATATAATAAGAATTTTCATTAATGTATGTACAAAGGAGCAAAATTGAAAACTCACATAAAAATATTAAATTTATCAATTTAAATTTCCGGTGCATTTTGCACTCATTTGTTTAAAACAATTGAATAAACCCCGGGATTATGTTAATCCCAAATCGCCGTAAAAGCGCTGCAGAGGCTCAGCGGTAACCAACGCAGTTAGCCACAATTATTGGGTTTGTCTTAGATTGCAAATGGCGAAATGTTATATGCTACCAATATGGTGATATTTTATATTTTGGGGGTGAATCAGGGCTGTTCCTGTTCTCTGTAAGAAGTCTTATCGACATCTGATTGGCCATTTCAAAAGGCTTTTGTTGTTGTTGCAGGTAGATCAAAAACTTTGCCAGCATTCGCTTGGTTTCCGTTTGACAAAGAAGAACCCACGTTAAGCCGGCCGCCATACCAAGTTGAATCCAGCGGACCAGAGCAGGTTCAAAGCTGCAGATAAATTGGTCGTGTGCACAGTGCCGGTAGGGAAGCATGGTAGGACATGTCCTGGTCACCTCCGAACTAATCGTGTGACTTGACTGTGTTTCCCAAGTGGTTCGGAATCCACTATAATCAGGAGGTCCACTGGAGTCCTATGGGCCCACACCGTGGCCTGGGACTGTGTCAAACCATACTACTACTACTACCCACGTGTAACTTAATACTCATAGTAGTCCAGTCTCTTAGTATATTCGGTGCCAATGTAAAAAATCAGGCCAGTGAACTGTACTTGCAGACTCTAATTGTTCTGCCAGGGATATTCAATGAAAAACTAAAACAAATCCTTACAGGCATAATGAACTTAAAAGACGAGCATTACAAACGAATGAGACTTTCGAAATGGATTAAAATTCATCAAAAAGTTTTAAGGTATGATAGAGAACAAAAGGTGATGCAACAATGGATTGAAACCAGAGTCTTTCCCTTGCCGTAGCCGGGGTGAAGTAGCGGTTTTATATAGGCTGAAAAGGCTGGAGCCTGCGACGGCAAATGTTTGGGGGCTGGAAATTCCCCGAACTAATGTCTACGTTATCAATTAAGAGTTAAAATAACGTCTTTTTTTAAACACAAACAATAACGTACTCAAAATGTGAATATGTCTGTCCCCACGTCTTCCGGAACGATTTTTTTTAAATACAGAAAATAAATAAATAAATATTGACGTTTGTTATTTTACTAACCCAACCTAGCGGAGTTTGGGCTATAAATCTGTTTGTCGGTTCGTCTGTCGGTCTTTGTTGCGATTTCCGCCCAAACTACTTGTTATAATATGATGGAATTCAGCAAATAAGCTGGCAAAAGAATTTCCCTGGAGGATTTTTGGATAACTCCAAGTAGGGTAAATAATGTAACAACCTGAATCTTCCTATTTGACAGTATAGAAAGGGCTTTACAGCCCTAACTCCGCTGGGCTTAGTAATACAACAAAAATTTATAATGCATTCATTTATTTATCTATACATACAGTTTGTGAAATAAATCTTTGGAGCATAGATAGTCGGGTAGACTAAAACTGAAACAATTGGCGTATTAAATTTAATAGAAAAATTACTGATTGAGTTCAGTGTGTGGAAAATTTCTCCTATTTCATATTGTTAGTTATTATTGTTGGCTAATTATTCATTTATTTTTCAGGATAACTAATCTTATGAGAAAAATCATGTCGCCGATACTTTTCTTATACTATTTATTTGTTTTACTGGGACTTATGGTTTCTTTACTGACGTATACCTCATCAGTGAGTATCATAATACAGTGTATGCTGTATTGCGATTTGTCAAGAACTCAGGAATATATGAAAGAAAGAAAGAAAATTGTCTTGATTTTTCATATGGGCCAATTTTGGGCCATTTGGCCCCCTAGCTCTTACAGCTAACCCATAATGTGAAATTAAATATTACCCAATTTTTTACCATGTACGAGACTGCCCTCGGAATTTATTCAAGTCAGTTTTTTTTTTATATATGTATATGTCTTCCTCACGAGTACCTGAGAACTCCACTTTTTTTAACATCATGCTTCCATTCACTCAAATTTGAGTTTTTGGTTTTAAACAATATAGACAGAATGTAAAAATTTAGATTTAAAATGTTTTTTATACGAAAGCCACCCAATAGGGAAATGGTGGGCTCGGCCTCTCCCTGAATGGCGGCAGAGGCAGATCTAGGGCTTGCCTTGTGGGGGGGGGGGGGGCTAACCATTCATTGTAAGTAATTGAGAATTTAATCAGCCTGTAAATACCTTAGTTTAATCCGAAACATTATTATTTAATAGGCTATTTTGCATTGCAATCTACGCCTTGTTGTAATAATAATAATAACAATAAGAAGGTAGGGGCAGATAGTAGCCGGCCGCCATACCAAGTTGAATCCAGCGGACCAGTGCAGGTTCAAAGCTGCAGACACCTTGTTCGTGTGCACAGTGCCCGTAGGGAAACATGGTAGGACTTGTCCTGGTCACCTCCGAACTAATCGTGTGACTTCACTGTGTTTCCCAAGTGGTTCGGAATCCACTATAATCAGGAGGTCCACTGTCCTATGGGCTGGCATGGGACAGTCAAGTCGGGGTCACTCTATGGGCCCAAATATGAGGCCTAAGTCGTTATTAACCCGACGAACACTAATGCTCCTAGGTGCAGATATCCAGGGGGCGCATAACAGGGGTCTCAGGGAGAATTTTCATAAATATTAGTGCGAAATAGAGCAGATTTTTAGGCACTTTAAAATAATGTATTTCTAATGAAAAAAAAGTTTTAGTACTATATAAATAATGAGATTACTCGTGACTTCGTGGTATTTCATTTTAATAAACAAAAAATAACAAAAACTCTAAGTTTTTGTTATTTTTTGTTTTAGTACTAATTCACTTCTAGGCTAGGCTATATATTGTATGTATTTCTAAAAATTTTCCATCGGGGGAGACACCCGGATCCCCCTCATGTTATTATGTCCACTTTAAAAAATACTGTTTTCTTTTCAAAATTAATTTTTAGGACACGGAATGGGGACCTATCCATAAATTTATGTGCACTATGGTTGCAGTTGTAGCGTTACTTCAATTTTTCGTTTTGTCTTTGCTGGGTGATTTCTTTCACGAGAAGGTAAGTTAAGTAGGCTAAAAATTCGGAATGATGTTCTAAGGTGCCCATTCCACCGACCGGCTAGGGCTATTTACAAAAACGGTGACGTGGTAGCAGACATTCAAGACTTAGGTGGGGTTTCCACCGACCTCGCATTGCAGAATTGACGGAAATGTTTATTTTCCCCTATGCCATAGTTAAAATTGATCAATGATCAAACAGTAAAATCACAAACAAACAAACTAAAATTAAAAAATGGCGTCATGGGATATGTTAAGTAAGCCTACAAACAATTTAATAGATTTCTATAAAAAGAAAAATTCTAATTGCCATCAATGTCATTTGCATTCTGCAATGCGAGGTCGGTGGAAACGCCACCTAAGTCTTGAATGTCTGCTACCACGTCACCATTTTTGAAAATAGCCCTAGCCGGTCGGTGGAATGGGCGCCTAAGATAAATAATAGTAATAATAATAATTATAATAATAATAATTCGTGTATTTCTCAACAACAATTACATAACAACATAATATTGTAGGCCCCCATAACCTAATGGTGTGCGGGGTACCTAGAAAGACTCGTATCTGAACTTGGTTAAGTCATGCCTTCTTCGTCTGTTTCATTGCGTCAATGGTAAGCTTGTCTCACCTTGTCCATTATCGCTTGTAGCCGGTGTAGGTTGCGACATTGAGAACGTATACCAGTCTGCCAATGACCAAAGATTCATACGGAAACAATACAAATTTGTCCGAAATCCATGGGGTCGTTGGCATTGGAAGAGGTAACTATGGCCTGGGTCCATTTAGCCTTAAGTCCTTCAAAAAATAATTAAGATTAGAAAGGAGCGCGAAGAAAGGAAAGTGATAATGGACAAGCTGTGGCAAGCTTACCATTGGCGCAGTGTAACAGGTGAAAGCATGACTTAAATAACAACACAAGTACGGATATGATCCCCACAACATGAATACATAAGCAGTCATGTATATAGGCTACATAGGCCTACATACAACAAAGTTTATGCTGCTTTAAATCAGTTAATCTTATTTTAACTAATGTTTCCCCCCAAAATGGGCCTAGCCCATAGGATATGGATATAGGAAGAGATGTGAAGGCCACAGCACCCGAGTGTAGACCCATACAGTACGTACGTACGTGGCGCGTATTTCCCATTATTCTCCGTGGGCAAGCATTGAAAATTCTTTTCTCGAAAATGGCTCGGCAACGGTTTTCTATAAACTTTACTCAATTATAGACGATCTCAAGGTCTTCTATAATACTGCATAGGCGGCAGGGTCGTAGCCAGAAATTTTTCGGTGGGGGGGGGGGGTGGCCACCTATCGTGACCGGAGGTGAGGTAACCTCAATATATTTAAAACTCCGTTCTATCTAGTGTACGCTGAAAATTTTTCGGGGTGGGGGGGGGGGGGTTACCAGACCCCCTAGACCTCCCTCTGGCTACGGTCTTGATAGGCGGTATATACATAGGAAAGCTCGAAATTTTCAGTTTTGACTACTTTTGTGCTTTCCAATTATAAGAAGACCTAATTGCAAACAGGACTACAGTGTATGAGTGAAAGTTTTAACTGTGTGATGACGGCCAATTTTGTTTCTAATTTTAGGCGCAGAAAGTGTCGTCAGAGGCCTATGATACAAATTTACTATCTAGTGGTGTAAACACGAAGAAAACATACATTTTCATTCAATTGAGAACACTTCATGAAACTAAACTCTCTGCTTTTGGCTTATACACACTATCCTCAATGACTTTTGCAATAGTAAGTATACTCAGTCGTAGACTGCCAAGATTTTTGAAGTGAGCTCGTGGCACTTTTTCCTGCGTAAAGGTAAACCAGTGATTAGAGGAACGCGTTATGCTACAAGTCACAACACGAGTCTGCGGCCCGATCATGGCGATTTTAATACTGGGGATATATAATACCATGTCATGTGATGGTATTAATTCAATTGTTTAAAATAAATGAATAGTAAATTTCAGAATTGTTTAATTTTTGATGTTGGTAATCGTCGCAAGAGTGCTAAGCGCGGAAAATTCAAATTACGAGTATGTCCATTTAAACAATTGAATGATCTTAGGCTATATTTTTAGTGAGTTTCTTATACTTTTTCCTGCCTTAGACTTAGACAAATTACCTAATATTATTTATAATTCTTAATATATTTCAAAATTAAAACTTGTTTATTTTAATGTTTATTTCGAGGGCATGTCTTTGTATTTGCTATTTATATTTATGTATTTTTCCACGGCAGAGTCGCGTTAGTTCAGGTCATCAGTATTGGCAACATCACAATTTAAAAAAAAACTTTTGAAATTTACTATTCATTTCTTTTAATTTACCTACACTGTTGACGGCCCAACGCTGAATATGCCAGGGCCGTATTAACGTTCCCTGGTCAGCCCCCTCCCCCTCTATGGGCTCTATGTCTATAGTCTTAATAGGTAAGGGGACTAACATTGCATCTAAGAACTCTTAATACTAAATACAAAATACATCATATTTTTAGTAGGCTATATTAGCCTATATATAGGTAGTTTTGGCGGGAAAACTTTCAGTTATAAAAATTTGATTTTTATATATTATTAAAGGCACATTTTTCAAGGTAGGACCAATTATGAAATTTTTTGAAAAATTACATAATAAATTAACTTATTGAAAAAAATGTGTGGGTCCTCAGGCAGCTCTGGGCCCTTAGGCAGTTGCCCAGTGTGCCTAGTTAGTGATCCGGCACTGTTCAATGCCAAACAGTAGGCTGACAGCTGACTTCCCAAATTTTCCCAAAAGATTGTACTAATGTTACATTTAATTATTTTCAGCTGCTTAAAGCAATGTTTTCAGTATACCTGGCAATTTTACAAGTAAACGAGAGGAAGACTGCTCATGCATAGCCTTAAGGCCTTGAATGCCTAAGTTGGGGGGGGGGGGAGGGTCGAAGTCACTGTGATGAATATTGTTGGATTCGGTCCAGTTCGGTTCGGTTCGGATTTTCGGTTGGACCAGAACCGAGAAAACAATAACAGGACTGGACGGTCCATCACTAATGATGATTCGTAAAAGTTAGTGTTAAAATATTTCAAGGAGTTATACATTGTTGGAAGTGGGATATAATATATATTGTTTTTGCTTTCCAATTTATACGTAGTATAAGGAAAGCTTTGTGATAGTCGAAATTTTCGATTCCGAGATTTCAACGGATTTACACGTTTTGAGGTCCCAGGAACCCAAAAAAGTGGTTTTTACGAAATATCTGTCTATCGCTCTGTCTATCGCTCTGTCTGTCTGTCTGTGCGTCGATTTCCGGGCAAACTACTTGGTCAATTCGCCTTGTAGGTTCACAAAAATCATACCTCGAGACATTTTTTATTTATTTAGGGCTATCTCAATTTGGGGGGGTTTTATTTTCAAAAAACTCCAAAAAAACGTCTAAAAAAATTATTTCTCAAAAACGGCAGATATATTGTAGTCGTTATTAATGTTGACAAAATGCAGGGGGTCGCTTGCCCCTTGATAGTTTGCTTCTGGGGGTAAAAAAATATAAATAACTCAATTTTAATGAAAAATGACTAAAAAATATTTTTTCTGTGAAACCTTTCCATCGATGATTTCTACCTTTAGGCATGTTTTAGGTGTTAAATTGAGTAACGAAACCGGACAGATTGCTTTCCCAAAAAACTATTTGGTTTTGTGCAAAAAAAATGTTTTTGAAAAAATGATAGATAATTCACGGTCAAATGCATTGCGTGCCCTGCCATTATTGCTGTGTGGTAATTTGTTGGTCAGACCTATCTAGAATTCACCTCACCTCCAGTGACGTCAGGTGGACCCCCCCCCCCCAAGATGCCCGAAATTTAACTATGGGAAAATTATTTACCATGAAATTACTCATTTTCTCTAGCTACTACTTGATAAATTGGAAAGCATGTTCGAGTAAACTCGGACCGGTTCTTTTATTTGTATTTATTGATGTATCCAAGCTTATGCAAAAGGTCTGTTGTGGCATGGGCATGTCCAAAGGCGAGGCGAGACCAGTCTACTGAGAAGGGTTGAGAAGATTGTGGTCCCAGGAGAAGAGGAAGACCGAAGATATATGAACCAACTCACACTCACACACCAAGGCGCCCTAAATGGAGGACGTGGTGGCGCCAATGATGCCGTACTGTCAACCATCCCCCCCCCCCCATAGGGGATAAGGTGCAGAAAAAGTAAAAGTAATATGAAATTATGACAGTTTCCTTGCTTGCTTATTTCTTTCTTTATCAATTGTTTTGTTGACCACCATAGTTACAATAATTTTAAAAATATTGCATGTGGCTGCAATTATGATGGCCGTGAAGTATTCAAGTTATTAAAGTTTTTCAAGTTTATTTATTAATTTATTAATTTAAGTTTTCAAGTAACGACTATGCATCAAAATGTGTTGACGAATATTTCGCTCCTTGATTTGCCAACTGTTCTAACTACAAAATTCTCAGGAGAGCGTTCCAAAGTTTATCCTGTGAATTTAATTTATGTACACACTTCAGCCAAGAAATTTTTTTACGGTTTTGCAGAAATGACGATGATGTATGTAAAAAAGAGAGAAAAAATGAATTTTTTTGACGTAATAAAAAAAATGATTTTTGCAGTTAAAACTTTTAGAAAATCAGGAGCGATTTGTTTTAATTTTCCTCACCTTACTGATGGCTCTAAGATCAGTCTTTCCAGTGAAAGCATTTTTTTTTTTTAAATTCTGGGACCACCATTAAAAATCTTATCAGGTTGCAGAATTGAAAGAAATCTTTTCGAATATACTATACAATATATTTGTATACAAATATAGTATTCGCTCTTAAGACTGTGTGGTAATAATAATAAAAATAATTTTACAGTACACTACTATCGTAAATGGCTAGGAAGATTTAGCAACACGCGCAACTGGCAGGACTCACACGCGAACTTAGGTATGTCGGGGCCGGCCGCCATACCAAGGCCGACCAAAGGCCAGACTTCATGCAGAAACGATACCAATAATGTCCTGCAGAAATCAATCAGGTCGATGGCAGAGCAGTTTCAATTAGGTTCGAGTGCTCATCGACGGAAGAAGAACCTGACACAATCGTTTGACTTCCCATTTCTGGACAGTTCCCTCCAAGGTCCAAATTGCGATGATGGTCGCCAATCTTCGATAGAAGAGGCATTATTAAAAGAAGAAGCTCATGTACAAAAAGCTATTCAAAATAATACAGCAACTTGGTGGTTGTCGCATTCAATTCTGGTTGGTAGGCCTAGCATGCCCAAGGCAGTAAAACTGCGGTACGGTAGTTTGTAAGTTATGACGTTGTAATTTGGAGTTATAATGCACATGGGTGTGACACCACATTTTCTTAATTACTTTAATTAATTTCGCGGCGAAGACTTTAAATCATTTTCATTTTACATCTTTCCCCCTGGCTTTAACTCGATGACGTATGGCCAGGTGCCGAGTTGGAAAATTTTACTTTTGAAATGCTTGTTTTAATGTCAAATGTAGCATATCATATTAGTCAATTATAACACTAAATTGACTTTTGGTAGATGAGACAACCTCATTAGAATATTATACCGGTATCAGAAATTGGGTATCGAGAAAAAATGAATCCGGTAGGAACTACGCACAGGTTGTAACCACTACACTGCGGTTACCGCCGTACTCAGGCTTGACTAGATCCCTGCTTATTGCTCAACATCGCCGTAGCCAGGGGGCCAGGACACTCCCCCCCCCCTCGAAATATTTTCAGCGTACACTAGATAGAATGGAGTTTTAAACATATTGAGGTCACATGGACCACCCCCCACTCCCGAAAAAAATTTCTGGCTAGGGCCTTTTTGCTCAACGATAAGATTCAATCATACTAATTATAATAGTATAGTATCAATAGTATAACCTATCTATTGCTTTCAATATGTGAAATACAACTAGTAGTATAACAGCTCGCATAAAATATTTAGATAAAATCAGATTAAAATTTAAAATAAAATATTTGTAAATGTTACCTGGGCAACTCGTTGTCTAGCGCTTGTAGCAGTTTGCCGAACGACAAAAAATATTTAGGTATTCAAGCCCTCTTCCGAATTAAATTCCGGCATAAGACTACAGATTATCCGTTGGATTCCATTTTACAACACATGGTGGGAGTGACCCTTGTAATAAAAGGTACATACCATTGGCGTGGCCTGCCAGAAGGTCTTTGAGCTGATGTGAAGGCTGCAAGACTTCAACAGCGGACACCCTCACAGAAAATCTGGCGCCGGTCTTCTGTTTTTGTTCCTGTATCCCCCGGAACAGCCATGAGATGGCGCAGGGGATGACGCCTAGGGTGAGGCTGGAGCTAGGGGAGCCCAACATCGTTCCAGTCTTGCCTGTGAAAAAGGTTGAATAATGAATCAAATCCCATCACGGGAATGTTTTAGGGTGCCAGCAATTATGCTATTTGAAACAGTCAGTAATATAGTCACTTAAGAAACAATCGGAGGAGAAAGCAATGGCGGCCGAAGGTGAGGGTAGGGGGGGGGGGAGGCCTGCCCCCCCCAGTCAGAAAGCCAAAATCACCTGGGACAAATGCCCCCCCCCCCCAGCCAACGACCCGAAAGGGAAAAATACAAGACTAATTTGTAATGGGAATTGGCTAAATTTTTCAAAATTTTCTTTAAAATGGTTATTGTTTTTATAGACTTATGAAAAAACTGGAACTTTTGCAAACAAATGTTTTTCCGCCAAAAGTTTTTAAACTTCTTATGTTGGCAATTGCCAGGTTCATGACATGCGGTTGGCAAACTAGGCCATTTTGTCTAGTATAAATAAAAGCTGCCTAAGTACTAAGTATCAACTCTTATAATGCAGTCATTATTTTAAGAAGGGTCTTTCTTGCAATAAATACATCCATGTTCTTTGAATTCACGCACAAGCTGTACTCAGAAGCCAAATGAAGAAAGAGTCATATTATGCTAGCTTGTTTGTTTTTTAGCATTTCTGCTTTAAGCAACCCTGTCAGCCTGGCGGGGGTTCTGTTTATTAACTTGAGGCTTCCTAAGGGCAGACTCCTTCACCTCAGGGAGAAGGGGAGTTAACTAACCTCCTGATTATAGTGGATTCCTCATTAAACAGTTATAACTTCAAACATATTGCCTATCTAACTACTTCGATTTGAATTCTCGCATATTGCGTGAAAACCCCAAACAAGCTTGCTAATGGCTACTTCCGGCCATTTGAGCTTAATTGTAGTAATTTTCGTGATTCCCCATATAGACCTAGGTGTGATAAAGAAGGTAATGATACAGTATGCTACTCGTACAATATACTATACAAACAGTATTAGGTTAATTATATAGTAGTAATACTGTGCATACCGAGCCTCGCGTGACCGAAGCAAAACAGGCAACCATCCGTCCCATTGATGACAGCGTTGATCACGTCGGTGAGCGCGTTTGCACAAATGTCCGTCTGAAAAATAAATAAATAAATAAAATTAATTTTTTAATCAAGTCCGTCCGCCTGTTGCTGCGGAAACCTTCATAATTTTAATGTACATGCTATTATAAGTCTCCTTCTTTGGCACTAGAGCTCGGGGTGATTAATTAAATAATAAAGCTAGGACATAAATAAATAATGACTTTCTGTTCTATTACTAAGTCAACTTAGCGGACCCAACTGTACATCATACATCCACTAGGAAGGTCCGGGACCACCTGCTTTACGTAAGCTCTCCGAAGCACTGCTGAAAATGTGGGACTCGAACCAGCAACCTTTAGGGTGACAGTCGGAGTCCGTACCACTGTCCTGACTGAGTATGTAATTGTAAGTAATTCCATACATTTGGAATATTTCTGGGGATCAAAGGAAAATGTAGATACCTATCCCAAATGTGTAGTTTGATGCACGCAGGAATTTATTTTCGGTACTATAAGGATTACATCGTGGGCTATACCAATATCACTACGAGTAACTATTAGCCGGCCGCCAAACCAAGTTGAATCCAGCGGACCAGAGCAGGTTCAAAGCTGCAGATAACTTGGTCGTGTGCACAGTGCCGGTAGGGATACATGGTAGGACTTGTCCTGGTCACTTCCAAACTAATCGTGTGACTTCACTGTGTTTCCCAAGTGGTTCGGAATCCACTATAATCAGGAGGTCCACTGTCCTATGGGCTGGCATGGGTCAGTCAAGTCGGGGTCGCTCTATTTGAGGCCTAAGTCGTTATTAACCCGACGAACACTACTACTACTAACTACACTTATGCGGAGATAAAGGTTTTCGAAGCTGATTTCTGGGATATAATCGTAAGTTTGTATAGAAGATTAGAAGAACGGCCCGGACTTATTGGCCCAACTAGAAGTCTGAGTCCCCGAAGTCATCAACGGCAGCTACTTTTTATAGCAAATGCTAGCCTCACCCCTGTCCATCCGTAAAAAGTTCCATCCTGCGGCCTTGGATTGGATTAATGAGTAAACTAATTACATCGCAATAGTAGCCTTTCAGAAAGGCTGCTGCTACCCAGTATAGAAAGGCCTTTTCGATCCTGGGTAGCAGTACACAAACGTGCTATAATCGATTATTTTGACGCTGAATAGATGTGAGAAAAATTACACTAAAAAAGGGTAAGAAGCAGCCTCTTAGAAACTGAATCAAAAAATTGACACCTGAGAAGAAAAAACAGCGCGAGATGAAAAGTTTTTTAGTGGCAGAATAATGAATTTTAAAGAAGAGAATTTTAATATTTTTCCAGTTTGAGGAGAAGATAATTTAATACAGCTGCAGCATACGGAATGAGGACGAAGAGTGGCAAACAGAATGCAGATCAGCAAGGCAGGAGGGGTGGGGGGCAAAACTAGAGATGTCAGCGGGGGGGGGGGGGGCAGCAAGGCAAGAGGGGTTTCTTGGACACTACGAGATGTCAACCTTGCTGACGTTTTCCCGTTTCAAATTCTTTTGGGGCTTGCCAATTTTCAGGTTCAGTGAGGGTAAGGAAGAAACCGGATTTTTTGTAAAACAAGTCGGTAGTTGGTCTGTAATAGTCGAGTTGGTTTTGAAGTAGACGATGACGAGGAAGGTCAAAGCACAAGAATCGACATAAAATTATAGTATTTTTGCCGGGCCTGTAGCTCACCGTAATGGGTTCCTTAAATGAAATAAATAAATAAATAAATCATTCAGCCTACTTGCAAACAGGTCTAAAAGTCCAATAAAATGCAAATATTACCATCATAGGTAAGGGAAAAACCCGGCTACCGGGCATGTTGCTGGTCAAAAGTCTCAGATAGAACAGTGTCCAAGAGAAACGATCCTCTATAGATAGATATATAGATAGATATTTCTGAACAAAATATTGGTGGACATATAATTACAATAAGGCGCCCATTCCATTGACCGGCTAGGGCTATTTCCAACAACGATGACGTGGTAGCAGACATTCAAGAGTTAGGTAGCGTTTCCACCGACCTCGCATTGCAGATTGCAAATGATATTGACGGAAATGTTTTTTTTTTTTAATAGAAATTTATTAAAATGTTTGTAATTAACATATCCCATGAAGCCATTTTTTAATTTTAGTTTGTTTGTTTGTGATTTTACTGTATGATCATTGATCAATTTTAACTATGGCATAGAGGAAAATAAACATTTCCGTCAATTCTGCAATGCGAGGTCAGTGGAAACGCCACCTAAGTCTGGAATGTCTGCTACCACGTCACCGTTGTTGGAAATAGCCCTAGCCGGTCAATGGAATGGGCACCTAAGCTGTACCCCCTCAAGCCGAAGCGTGGGAGGGTGGCACATCAAACCTAATGTATGTAAATATTAACAAATATTAACATGGTATAACAAGAAAAGCGGACTATTGTCCTTGATAAGCAATACAATGGCAAAGTATAGGTTACACTTACAAGTTTCAATTAAATTTTTTTAAAAAATTACATATACAAAGCAGACTATGGTCCTTGTTACTGCAATACATTCTTAAAGAACCGGTCCGAGTTTACTCGAACATGCTTTCCAATTTATCAAAATTAGTAAATAGAGAAAATGAGTAATTTCATGGTAAATAATTTTCCTATGGTTAGATTTCCGATATCTCGGGGGGGGGGGGGGGGGTTGTCCACCTGACGTCTCTGGAGGTGAGGTAAATTCTAGATAGGTCAGACCAACACATAACCACACAGCAATAATGGCAGGGCACGCAATGCATTTGAGCGTGAATTTTCTATCATTTTTTCAAAAAAACATTTTTTTTACCAAACCAAATACTTTTCTGGGAAAGCAACCTGTCCGGTTTCGTTACTCAAGTTACTCAATTGAACACCTAAAACATGCCTGAAGGTAGAAATCATAGATAGAAAGGTTTCGCAGAAAAATTATTTTTTTGTCATTTTTCATTAAAATTTAGTTATTTTTATTTTTTTACCCCCAGAAGCAACCTGTCAAGGGGCAAGCGACCCCACGCATTTCGTTATTTTAATAACGACTACAATATATGTGAATTTAAAAGAAATAGTTGGAGTCGTTTTTGAGAAATAATTTTTTTAGACGTTTTTTATGATTTTTTTGAGAATAAAACCACCCCAAATTGAGTTAGTCCAAAATGAAAAAAAATGGTCCCGAGGTATGATTTTTGTGAGCCTACATGCCGAATTTCATAAAGATCGACCGAGTAGTTTGCCCGGAAATCTACGCACAGACAGACAGACAGACATTTCGTAAAAACCAATTTTTTGGGTTCCTGGGACCTCAAAACGTGTAAATTCGTTGAAATCTCGGTATCGAAAATTTCGACCGTCACAAAGCTTACCTTATACTACGTATAAATTGGAAAGCAATAAATAATAAATAAATATAATACAATACGTAGTCAATGCAGTTAGTGTAAATTACACTTTAAATATCCTCCGCCTAAGACTGACCATGATTAAATTGCAGCCAATTTTTTCGTTATAACCGTAATTAGAGGATATAGAAAAACTGGGCTTGGCGGGATTCGAACCCACGATCGTTATCAGTTATCACTAAGTTACATTATATTCCTGCAGTGCAATCCCACACATTATTACTCGGCTTGGGCCGCTGGGAGGTTTTGTTTTGAAAATATGGGGCTTTAGGCTCTGTTTATTTTTGAATAGGGCTCTATATTAGACAGGTATTGTCATCCGCCATGTTGTATCCATTATAAGTCTTGTGTATAAGCCAAGCATTGGGTGTTTACCTATTTATTTTTTAAAATTTATCGTCGTTTATTTATTTTTATTTAAAAAAACGTGCTACCAAGTAGGGAAGTGTATAATAAAAAATTACTAAAACGTGTATTAGTTTTTTTTCAATTTTTTTCAATTTTTTACTTTTCTTACAATACTTACCATATAGGAAATATGGGATACAACATGGCGAATGACAATACCCGGGTATATAGTGCCTTATTATTGAAGGGTATTCTAAGGGCGTAGACCTACATGTAGATCCATTGAACCTTGCACCATCATATGTACATATATTGTACGAGTATCTACACTTTCCTTAGGTGCCCATTCCATTGACCGGCTTGGGCTATTTCCAAAAACGGTGACGTGGTAGCAGACATTCAAGACTTAGGTGGCGTTTCCACCGACCTCGCATTGCAGAATTGACGGAAATGTTTATTTTCCTCTATGCCATAGTTAAAATTGATCAATGATCATACAGTAAAATCACAAACAAACAAACTAAAATTAAAAAATGGCGTCATGGGATATGTTAAGTAAGCCTACAAACAATTTAATAGATTTCTATAAAAAGAAAAATTCTAATTTCCGTCAATGTCATTTGCATTCTGCAATGCGAGATCGGTGGAAACGCAACCTAAGTCTTGAATGTCTGCTACCACGTCACTGTTTTTGGAAATAGCCCTAGTCGGTCAATGGAATGGGCGCCATACAACCTCAGGTACGCCAAACATACATTATATACTCATGTTCTATTATTAAAATGCTTCAGATTTTATTACGGCGCCCATTCCACCGACCGGCTAGGGCTATTTACAAAAACGGTGACGTGGTAACAGACATTCAAGACTTAGGTGGCGTTTCCACCGACCTCGCATTGCAGAATGCAAATGAAATTGACGGAAATTAGAATTTTTCTTTTTATAGAAATCTATTAAAATGTTTGTACTTAAAATATCCCATGACGCCATTTTTTAATTTTAGTTTGTTTGTTTGTGATTTTACTGTATGATCATTGATCAATTTTAACTATGGCATAGAGGAAAATAAACATTTCCGTCAATCCTGCAATGCGAGGTCGGTGGAAACCCCGCCTAAGTCTTGAATGTCTGCTACCACGTCACCGTTTTTGAAATAGCCCTAGCCGGTCGGTGGAATGGGCGCCTAAGATAAGTCGATAAATCGTTTTGCGGCCGGCGGCTATGGGAAATCCACATCTAAAGAAAAAGACTGCTACAGCCTACGCATAAGGGAAGCAGTAAATACACTGCGCCATAGCGAAACAAAAAGTTTGCGAGCTTTTCAAACATTAGAAGAATCGAAAGGCACGTTTTATGGGTCCCTAGCCCCCACTACAGTTAAATTAGTTTCGTTATCCGTTACGCGGTGACTGTAGCCCCCCCCCCCCCTCCCAGCACTCGACCCCCCTCCCCCTTAGCGCCAAGGATCACATTTTAAATGGAGGGCTTTTTCACATTGTCAAAACAGGCCTTCATTTACCTTTGCCCCCCCCCCCACTTTTGAAGAATTAGGGTTTCAAATATTTGGCGAAAAATGATGCTGCTGGGCACGATCTTAGAAGATCCTCCCTCTCTCATTCCCTCATAAGGAAAATAAAGACAATTTGCTTTCTTTCTTTATGCAAACTCTGTACGTGGGGGTTGTGGTCTAGCGGTTAAGGCGATGCCCCACCAAAGGCATAGATTGTGGTTTCTTCTATTACGGTTGTAACAAGAAGCTTGCCCATTCAACCTAAGTTATTTTAATGTAAGTAGGTATTATTGTATATTTCATGTAATGCTACAATACAAATTAGCCCAGAAAAATTAATGATATTGAAAAAATGATATGTTAGTCAGGACATGTAGAGTAGTGGTACACACTTCGACTTTCACCCGAAGGGTCGTTGGTTGGAATCCCACAATTGCTACATTTTCTGGCCATGCTTCGGAGGGCATGTAAGGCATGAGGTTCTGGACCTTCCTAGTTGAGTGTGAGAGAGGGATTTATAGCCCTAACTCCGCTAGGTTGGCATAGTAATAGAACAAAAAGTCTATATATATATATATATTCTCGTCAAGAAGATTTCAAATTTTGGTATTCATGGGTCGCTGCTTCGCTGGGTAAACTCCTATCTTTTGAATCGGTCTCAACTTGTAGTGGTGAACGGAAGTGGCTCGGATGGTATATTGGTTACATCAGGGGTCCCCCAGGGGTCCCACCTCGGTCCCCTATTTTTCTCCATATTTATAAATGATATCAGAGAAGGTATATCCTCGCAATGTCTCATATATGCAGATGACATGAAGGTGTACAATGCAATTACAAACATAGAAGACTGTGTGGGACTCCAAACCGACCTCGATTCCATTGCAATATGGTGCGATGTAAATAAGCCGCCATTAAACGTACAAAAATGTTTTACCATTACGTTCTCCAGAAAACCACGCAATATTTCATTTACCTACACGTTAAATGCTATGGCTCTGGAAAAATTAAATATAATAAAAGACTTAGGCATATTTTTGGACAGCAAGCTTTCATTTGTTGATCATGCACGCGAAATTACTAAAAAAAGTTTTCAATTATCTGGCTTCATAAGGCGAGTCACCTCTGGCTTCACTGATGGATCGGCTGTTGCCCACCTTTACATTGCTCTTGTTAGGAGTAGATTGGAGTACGCCTCAACGGTCTGGTGCCCGTTCTATTCTAAGCACGTCCAAAGCATTGAAAGGGTCCAGAATCGGTTCTTAAGGTATGCACGGTATCAAAATTTTAACATTTCACTTCAAAGTCTCTCAAAAAGGCGGAAATTCCTTGACTTGCTTCTACTCTTCAAAATTGTCAGACATCATATAGACTGTCCAGAAATTCTGGCAAATCTCCAGCTCCACATACCAACTTCTCGAAATCTTCGTCGAAACAGCCTTTTCCATGTTCCGTTATCCACTACAAATTATAGGTGCAATTCCACACTCCGTCGACTGCCTAGCCTCTACAACACGTTATCACAGTTGGTCCTAACAATTGACATAAATCGAAATAGCTTATCATCATATAAACATCTGCTGCTTGTTATATCACCTGAGTAGTTAACCGTATGCCTACTATTTACTTATTTTTTACTTATTTCTTATTTATTTTTTACGTTGTCAACTATGTATGTATGTTGTGACCTATTTGTAAAACCATTTTTAAGTAATTCTTCTGTGTTTAGTTTATAGGCCTAAGTAGTTTTTGTTTCTTTATTTATCATATTTACTTAGACTATATGTATTAGACTATATGTATTACACCTAAGGGGCAATGTCCTTGCCCTGTTGTAATATAAGTAATAATAATAATAATAATAATAATAATAATAAATATATATTTTATTATTATTGTCTAAAATGCGTATTTATTTTCTCCTACTAATCTAAGAATAAAGGATACACTGCCAAATTCACCCCAGCAGCCCCCCCCCCCTTCAGTGCCAAGGATCACCTTCCCAACGGAGGGTCCTTTTACTAAGCAGACCTTCATCTATCACTTTTCGGTACCCTTCCTTTCATGACAAATCACGTAAAGCTACAACTATAGTCGATATGAATAGCAAAAGCGGCATATTGCTCTATTGGTTTCACATCAATGGAGTAGAGATGAATTGCTATTGAGGAGGAAAGGGTGAAGTCTTGACCGTGAGGGTTTCAGTGCAGGGGGGGGGGGGGTTCTTTTGAAAATGGTAATGTACGGGGGCACAGGGGCTTGGTTCTGTAGGAAATATTAGTATTGTAAAGTATGGGATTGGAAGTGGTTAGTTTATACAATAGCATAGCTTTATATTTGCAGAAGTTCATGTCCTTTTTGTTACCTTTGAATCTCTGTAGCACCAGGCAAGGCCGTGCCCAGGTTTTGACTTTTGATTTAGGGTGGGGGGTCCGGACCCCTTGGACCACCCCCTGGGCACGGCCATAGCACCAGGCATTGAAACAAGCTAAACACTGTTTATTCCAATAGTTACAGTACATGAGTATACCTAACTTCGAACAAACTCAGGCTTTCTTTCGTTTCACTGCCGGGTCCAGAATTTTACTGGAATTGATGATAACAGAAAATAAAAGGCGTTGAAACAAGCGAAACACTTGGTCTATTCAATGCCGACATAACGACATAAGTATCAACTTTTTCTTTTTTATGTCCACTATGGGGGGGGGGGGGGGTGGCGGTTCGGCTTTGGTGTTTCCACATCCCTCTATCTAGGCCCTAGATCTAGTAGATCTAGTGGTGCCCAACCAGTCACGGTCTGTGGACTACCCCTTACATCTATTATTGCTTTCCAATTTATACGTAGTATGAGGAAAGCTTTGTGATGGTCGAAATTTTCGATTCCGAGATTTCAACGGATTTACACGTTTTAAGGTCCCAGGAACCCAAAAAAGTGGTTTTTACGAAATGTCGGTCTGTCTGTCTGTCTGTCTGTCTGTCTGTCAGTCTGTGCATCGATTTCCGAGCAAACTACTCGGTCAATTTTGATGAAATTCGGCATGTAGGTTCATAAACATCATAAATCGAGACCATTTTTTTAATTGGGGCTAACTCAATTTGGCGGGGTTTCATTCTCAAAAAACTCCAAAAAAAATTATTTCTCGAACACGGCTCCAACGATTTCTTTTAAATTCACATATATTCTAGTCGTTCTTAATGTTGATAAAATGCGGGGGGTCGCTTACCCCTTGATAGTTTGCGGTTGGGGGTAAAAAAATTAAAATAACTTAATTTTAATGAAAAATGACTAAAAAATAATATTTCTGCGAAACTTTTCTATCGATTATTTCTACCTTCAGGCATGTTTTAGTTGTTAAGTTGAGTAACGAAACCGGACAGTTGGCTTTCCCAAAAACCTATTTGCTTTTGCGCAAAATTTTTTTTTTGAAAAAATGATAGAAACTTCACGCTGAAATGCATTGCCTGCCCTGCCATTATTACTGTGTTGTAATGTGTTTTAAATATATTGAGGTTACCTCACCTCCAGTGACGTCAGGTGGACACCCCCCCCCCCCCCCCCCGAGATATCCGAAATTTAACCGTAAGAAAATTATTTACCATGAAATTATTCATTTTCTCTCCCTACTAATTGATAAATTGGAAAGCATGTTCGAGTAAACTCGGGCCGGTTCTTGTCATTTTTTGTTCAAAAACTTTAAGGCTGTCATGGATATCACTATATTTAGCTTACAGTATGATTTTAATGTACGACAAAGTTAATGTGAAACTTGGGTGCGCATGATTTTTACAAGTTGTGTTATTCTTCGCTTAATGTTCTTGTTAATAGCAACTTTTAAGTCACTGCAGGCATGCTCGGGGACCAATTGCCAGGGTCCACGGACCACTGGCTGGGAACCACTGATCTAGGGCGTCTTGGTCTGTCAGTTGGTCCATATCTGTCTGGATCTTTATCGGCAGCATCATCATGATCGGTCTTCTTCTTCTTCCACTTCCGTCTCGCCTTCGAGCTCTGAGCTCCAGAGTGATGTCAGCAGTTTTACATTGTCAGTGCAAATTAATAAAATCGAACAAACTCGGGGGGTCATTCGTTCCAATGTCCGATGGTCCAGTAGTATAAAGGGTTTGACGATGATAGAAAACAAAAGGAATTACAAGAACAATGAGATCCCTTTAAAGTCAGCTGGGGTAATTGACTGTGACTGTAACCTGATTGGCAGATTAAAACGTGCCACGTGATCAATGAGCTCCCCCCCCCCCCCGGTAAAACGAGAGATCGATTAGTATTGTGAACAGAATCATCCCCCCGATGAGAGAGTAATTAGCCTGGATAAGCCAACCTGTGGGGGTTTGCAATGTTCGTAGGTTTGTTCCAGTATTATTCGAGTTACCTACCCAATATCTCACATCCACATTGCGGCTCATGGTGAAGTGGGGAAACTCCGTTACATGTAAATTATAATTAAAAAGTAAAAAGTAAATTCGTGACGGGGTGGTACTACCCGTGGTACAGGAGTTTTCAGGTTGCATCAACAGCCTCCTGTTTAACCTATCGACAGTCAGGGAAGACTGCCGGGACCGCCGGCTTTACATGCCCTCCGAAGCATGGTAGTCAGAAGACAAATAATTGTACCACTAGAAAATTTTGGCATTCGGGTGGGACTCGAACCAGTCATCTTCTGGATGATAGTCCGAGTCGTTACCTCTACGCCATTCTGACTATATTATTATAATTAATTATAATAACAATTATTGACATTTTGGGGACAGAATGGTAGGTATCCGCGGCCGTGTCGACGTGAAAGAATACTTCCAAATGTTTCTCACCTTCATACGCAATATGTACGGAACATGTTCCCTCTGTCCGTACTGTTCATGACTGCGGTCGCAGGAAAGCTGAGAAATCAATGACCAAAACTGAAACTACCGACGAAGGTGCAAACCGGTATGGAGGTCCAGTTCTTTGCCTATTACCCAAAATGCAAGTAATGAATTCAAGTTAGTGCAACGTACCTGGCAATCTTCAGGAGTGAATATGGCGTCAAATGCGAACATTTTAGGGGCGTTGACCCCCACCCTGCGGTCCTCGGGGGCGGGGGGCGCCCCGCAGACCGTGGGATCCAGTAGGGTGACCTGCTTCTTTCGGCTGTCGACATTGAAGAACTGAGGGCTGTCGGGGGGTGCGGGGGGTCCCATCACCCTCAGCATTACCTTCACCTGAAACAAAAAAAATTGTTGTAAGTAGGACAATGAAAACTTGGCTTAGCTTGACTTAGGTAGGCGCATCCAGCCTGGGGGGACTTTTGGCAGCTGCCACTACACCACGCCATTTTGGACGATCTTCCGCCGCTAGATTCCAGTCTCGGGTGTCAGTGGCATGCACATCTTCTAGCACTTGGTTCATTCATCTGAGCCTTGGCCTACCGGGCCGCCTAGGGAGGTTGAAAATGTCTTCGAAAACCAGCTTCGGAGTCCTCACCGCCTGCATACGGTGCCCATGACCCAGCCATTGGATTGGACGCCCTTTCAGTTCTAACATTATGTTCGGGGAGGCGAATAGGGCATAGGGCATGTATTTTGGCACTGTGTCTGATCCTTCAAAATCCATCCTTCAAGACCCATCCTACCAAAAAAAATATTCCAAAAAATAATTTCATTATCCATTAGGGCCAAAAAATCATTACGCTAAATTAATTGTTGTTATTTAATTATTATTATCATATTTAAAACAATTTAACTAAGTAATTTAACTTTACAAGATCATTGCGGATTGCCATAAAATATTATTCATATTTTCCCGTCTTGTTAAATTTGTAACAATATACTATATATAAGTATATGGATGTTGACCCAAGCTATACAGGCTAGAATCAGTGCTTTTGCAGTGGGGGATAAACAGATGAATGCAACGCATATCCTGCTAGATCTTGTCCTCAATGCTGAGGTTCTGTGACGAATGGATACAGAAGCAGAGTTGCTGCTGACGGTTAAGAAACAGAAACTAACATACTTTGGCTATATTACGAGGAACGCAAAGTATCTCATTCTGCAAGCAATAGTCCAAGGGAAAAAAAAATTAAAGTAAAATATTAAAGTAAATTATATTAAACCAGTAAGACTACAAATTGTCAAAAAAACACATTCCACACCACATATATGTATAAGCAATACATATATAAGATAGGACGGAGAGCTCCCAGAACATCCTGGCGCTGAAAACCCTGAGTCAGTGGTTTGGCAAGGGCACGACTTCCATTTACAGAACAGCAGTCTCGTAGGTTCAATAAACAAAAAATAACAAAAAAATTTTTTTGTTATTTTTTGTTTATTGAAATGAAATACCACGAAGTCACGAGTAATCTAATTATTTATCGTAGGTCCAAATTGCCATGATGATCGCCAATCTTATAGATAGGAGAGATGTTTACAGCAGAAGAAGGTGTTGCACTATAGATCATCAGATCATCTGTCAAGTTCATTGTGAAGGTAGCAGTCTTGGAAATGTTTCTGCCTCGTCTCGAAGCAACAGCCGTCTCTGTCTCGTCTCAAAGGAATAGCCGTCTCTGTCTCGTCTCGAAGCTACAGCCGTCTCTGTCTCGTCTCAAAACAACAGCCGTCTCGTGTATCACTAAAAACACCCCCTCCCAAGTCCCACCCTCAAAACAAAATTGCCCGCAGCTACACGGAGGGGCTGGATACTATGCAAATACCGATATGATACCATAGCTCCCTAGTCGCCCATTCAACAGAGCCAAACTTGCAAACTTGGCCGCAAGTAGTTTGTGCGCTGTGATCAGCATCTGTTATAAGGGAGGTGGGGGGAGCTAAAGTTTGAGTCTTGGGGGGTTGTAAATATGGGCCACTTTCTGTTTTATGTCTGTTCTTGCCGCCCATATTGTAACTCCTTTGTGTGATCTGGAGAAAATCTATTCTATTGAAGTGAAATTCAAGAAGTTGGGGGGGGGGGGGGGGAGGCTTCGGCGGAAGTTTTGAGAAAAGCCTTTTATTATATGGAGAGGATCTTTGGAAACTGTTCTTTATGCCATTGTGGAGGGATAATATTGGTAATGGATTACTTTCAATGTGTAGGGTAGTGGCGTAAGAGAAGGGTAGCAAGTTATACAAGGAAAAGGGAAAAATAAGTAATTTTTTGGGGATTTAAAAAAAAACTGATTTAAGGAGAAAAAAAATGAAAGTTTAAAAACATATACTGTACTATGCTACAATAAAACAATACTGAGACATTCAAATTTTATTTTTATTTTCCTGTAATAGACCTATAATGTTATTTTCAAAAATTGTATGGGGGGGGGGCACTGCTTTGCCTTACGTAAGGGCCCCCAAAATTTGTTACGCCACTGGTGTAGGGTACCGATATGCTTTAATGCGTATATTGTAAGCCCTTACGGCTTCCTCGTTCGCGAGCCTGGAGAATTAGTAGGGGTCTTAACAGTGTTGGTGTTATCGAGTTAGATGTGCTATTCAAGTTAACACACAATCGTGAGTGGACCTCGGGAGTCAGTTATCATGCTATATCGACAGAGTGAACAACGTGGTAGTAGTCAGACGTTCGTGGCACGGGTTTAAAGGAAGTGGGCAAAGTGGCAGAACTCTATTCTAGTGCCACATTTGTTTATATTTTTTGTTCATTTTGGTTATTATAATTTTTTTCCTGTTGGGAATTGGGAATTGGGAAATTGGGAATGTTTACCGATTATTTAGTGGTAGAGAGTTATCCGTTCTGTTGTGTAAGTAGTGGGGAAGGGGGGGGGGGGGTGGTTAAATGTTGAAGAAGAGACCGGTGGCTCTTAGGAATTGAATGATATTATTTGCGGCTGTTATTGTGTTTCCTAGAGCATCGGAGAGGGAGGAGGGTGCTCGTAGGACGGAGGCTCGTTGGACCGAGTAGGTTGGGCAATCGAGAAGACGGTGAGCTATTGTGAGGGCCACTCCGCACCTTGTGCATAGGGGTTAAGTATTTACGGTAATTGCTTGTGTTAATAGATTATACAAATAAATTGAAATACTACAAAATTGTAAACGCGTGTTTCAAATTAATCAACAAAAACAAAGATGGCGGCGGTCAAACCTGAACTATCGATCGCAGCGCAAGTTAAATAGCACACTTAACCATCTTGGAAGTGCGTTTAAGATAGCACTCTGGTTAGCTTGGTTATCGGGTTATCGGTGTGTTAACTTAACTTGATATAACACGCTTAACTAGGTATAACTCGATAGCAAGAACACTGTGAAGACCCCTAGTATAGAGCTAGTTAACGCTTGTTATGCCAATGGTAAGCATGTTGGTAACATTCATTTGGGGCCCATCAGACTCACTATGGTACTGAAGAGCCCTTTTCAGCTTGGCTCTAGCCTACTCAACAAGCTTCCAGAGGGTCTAAAAAGAGAAGACGTGAGCCCTAACGCGTTCAAGAGCAAGGTGAAGGGACTCCTGATGAGTTGTTGCCCTTATTCCGTCATCGAATTTTTCGCGACAAACCTACCTCCCTGCTGACATATTTTACCAATTCTTAAGTTAGCATCTATATAGTAAATTATATTATATTATTAGAAATTAGATTTTAAATTAGGCCTGTTTCTAAGTGCATTCTTGTTTTTTAATGACGACATCGAAAAATGACTGGTTAAAATAATATTGTCAATTGTCTAACGATTGATATTTCATGAGGTATTTGACGTTCACAATTTACTACCCGCTCACGATTGGATGACATTTGGAACACTTTATAGGAATCTATTTAACTCGGTGTTCCGCTGATGCAAATCATGGTCCAAACATGTTTCAAATGTCATGCTATCGTGGTCAAGTAGTATCAGACTTTTCCCCCTACGATTTTCACTTAAGGTTATACTATTGGACTTATTAAATAATAGAAAGCATGATGTGCAAAAATAGCGCAATCTAACTCTATTGCATAGCCATATTTCGGAAGGAGTAGCATACTGAAAATAATAACCTGAGAGAAAATCCCTCACGACACGTATAGTATTTTGTACAAAGGTGAATTTCTTGTGAAATATCGATCATAAGAACAAAAAAATGTCATTATGTAGATCTTGGTCTTCAAAGTACCTGAGCTTCTGAGTAATGCAGTCATAGTGCTGTTCGCGAAGCTTGCCGGCTTAACTAAATGGACCTATGCAAAATGACAGTGCTTAAGCCGGCGACATACTGTCCCTTCTCACCGTCCCGCCAAAAGGGACCGGTTTGAAGGGATGGCATGAATGCATGGAGTGCATGCATGGAATGCATGGAGTCTAATGGGCGTGGTCACACTATTCCAGTGGCGCCGGGCCAACCGCAATCGACCGGAGGGGGGTGCTGCGGCAGGGAAGGATGACCGGACGTCGGGACAAATAAAATAAACATTATTGAGTGAGAGCAGTCACACGGTCCCCGTCTGTGCCGCGCGGTTGAAATGTTCAACACCGACAAGTTTATTGAATGTGTCCATGCGACTGATCGGCTCAAGAGGAAAATCAGTTATTTTTACGCGGTCGCACCGGACAGTGTGGCAGCGTCGTGTCATCCCACCAGAACGCATCTCTCTAAGCCACATTCGTCAAAAAGGGATAGTATGTCGCCGGCCTTATAGTGCAGTAATTATAAAGTACATAGACGAGTGTCTATGATTAAAAGGTCCAATGGGACATATGTCAGCTATTAAATTATAAATAAAAACAACAATAATAAATACCAAAAATTAAAGTTTAGTGGAGCATTTATTCAATTAGATGGCATTCTATTAAAGGCTGAAGGCTTTAAGTTCGATATTTAATGGGAAATTTGACTTTGTATAGCCTAGTGAGATGTCGGTTCGCCTCTTAACAGTTAGTAAAAATAAAAAAAAATACGTGTGCGTACGAGGCTTTTATAAATTAAATAAACATCCCTTATCTTACTGCCGAGTCCCCTGAATTCATCAGAATTTAATAAAAACATTCATTAGTATTCCACCCCTACCACTAGATGTGTTATAATTACTGCAGAGAGGGGTTCAAGAGCCTTTCTAAGTGATGGGCAATTCCAGGCCATCTTTCAACGCTCAATCTTTTTTTAATTTCAGCAAAGTGACATATAGTTATCCTGTAATTGTGAAACAGAAAAGGCTCTATGCTAACAATGCCTGTACATACCATACAGCTACTATATAGTGTAGTATTAAATTAAATTAAATAAATAAAGCAAACAGCCCTAAAATTCCAATAAAATGCAAATTTTTACAGAAAATTGAGTACAATATAAATTTCTTCGTGGTACAACACAGTTTTGCTAAGTTACATAAAATATACAGTAGACAGTAACCATCAAACTAGGTATCGCGATAAAACATCCTGTAGCCCATCGATTTATATAGACAATAACAATCAATTAATTATAAAAAGAAAAACAATTCCATTGTAAGGGAACACAATATCCTTTTATTTTATGACATCGCCACGATCAAAATTCCATGTGTTATTTGATAATTACGATACACTAAAACATCACCTTCTAACTGAGCTAGCGACTAGAATTTAAATAGGCCTGCAGAACCTACCTACAGCCTTCCGATAGGTTGGCAGGAACCGTCTACTATGGCCATTAGTATTACCTTATTATTGGCGTTAAAAATGTAAACAAAACAATTTTATATAAAATTATCTTGTTTACATTTTTAATCCCAGGTTTTGATTAATAATAATCGCCATGGTAAGCCCACTGGCGAAGCCACAAAATGTGGTGAGAATTGCAATCGCAGCATCGACCTTCTTCGGACATGTAGAGTAGTGGTACAGACTCCGACTTTCAACCTTATGGTTTTTGGTTCGAGTCCCACACTTGATACATTTTCTGGCCATGCTTTGGAGGGCATGTAAAGCAGGCTATTTCTAGCTGAGTGTAACTCCGCTAGGTTGGCTTAGTAATAGAACAAAAAGTCAATATTTTTATTTTATTTATTTACCTTTCTGATAAAAGTCGGAGGCATTACCACTCCACTACACGTGCCATGTTATTGTCATGCCCTACAAGAAAGTTTCACTCAGATTAAGACATTAGTGAGAAAGGCCATATTATGTCAGGTTAACAAATAAAAGTTATGGCACGCCCACTGGCGTAAGTTCACCAAAAAAATGTGGTGAGAGTTGGAATCGAAAAATCAACCTTTTCGATAAAAATCGGAGCCGTTACCACACCACTACACGTGCCATATGTGATTGTCATGTCCTACAAAAAAGCTTTCTTTACTCGTTAACGTTCACCAAGATATCTATTATTGTAGTTTAACTTAAAGAAGAAATTAGTGAGAAAGGGCATGTGTCAGGTTATCAAAGAAAAGTTTTGACTTTGAGTTGAAAGTCAGTAAAGCGCTAGTTTTTCAATCTCTCCATTCCCCCTTACTTTAACTTTGCAAGATTTACGGTAAATCTGCTGGTAAATTTATTTCAGCACTTACCCTGCAGGGGTTCGGTGGCAACTGTCTTTCAGCTGTCAAAGGTAAAATATTGCTGTTTATTGTTTGTTTGCATTTTCTCAGCAACTTTTCGCGGTGGATTAAGATGGAGCCCCCATTTTTGGAAGTGAAAACTAGAAGAAAAGTGGCAGCTAATTGTCCATAGTCCTATACCAACGAAAACACTCTAAATTTGAATGTATTGCGGTTCAGAAACCGCCGTGTGGCAAATAATGCTGACTTGACCACTAAAAAGTTTATGTCTAGACGGTTCCCACCATCGATTGAAAAGTAAAGTAATAAGTAGTAAAGAATATTGCACGGCACATTCATGCATTGGTAGAGGGCTATTCAGTCTAGTAGTCCTTACCGATACTTTTCAATCGATATGATGGTGGGACCGGGTCCCGTATTGATTATTATTATTATTTCATATTTTATTTTATTTATTTTTACTGATTTGTAAAATTTTAGAATGTAATAAATTGATTTTTACTTTTACTTTTTCCTATATACAGTATATTACTTTGCGAGTAAGTAAATGAGGCGTCGAAACAGCAACCTTTCGGTCCTCTGTCAGAGCTCCTACTAATACACTTTGCTTGTTTTTAACAAAAGCTGTTCCTGCTGACTGCACACAGGGACAGATATGGCTGATGGATTACAAGGCTGCTGACCGACCGACATGTACGCGATAACAGGAGGAGGAGGGGGGGGGGGTGGCTCAGCAAAGCGACTCACTGACTTTGATTCAAAAGGACCCCATTGGTCGGTTCATTCAAAGTTAACCGCTGAAAGGGTCGCCATTGGTCAGTGATCAGTTATCAGCAGTGCTGATTGATTATGTCACCGACAGATGTTTGGGTGAGGCAAATGGAATGTCCCATTTTTGTATTTATTGGAATGCTTTGGGCGATTTTAAATACTGATACAAATATACGTACAATTCAATATAATGTCTTTTTCAGTTAATCATAATTGTAGGTCTAATTAAATTGTGTTAAAATACGTGTGTTGTGTATTTTGTAACTACCTTGTTTATGTATTTATTTACTCTTTATTTTATGTTTCAAACTGAAATTTCTAAAGCAAATACCTACGGTACCGGTACTGTACGTACAATAGGAACATGCAATACGATATACCCAAAGCCAGTTATTTGACTATTTAGCTTCAGAGTGTTCGTCCCGTAGGCCACTTTCAAGCCTTTCAAAACCCATAACTTATACTCGGTCCCACCTCGATTAGAAAAGTTTCCATGAGGAATACGGGTGCATTGGAACATGGGAATGCCGTCTTACTGCATAACCATAAATATGGTAAACAATTTCTGGATTGAGCTGGGCAGTTCCTATGAATCCAATGCATAGCGGTGCACCATTATTCCTCGCGAAAACTTTTCTAACCGTGGTATGGAACCGGGCCTACTACCAAGACCAAGACCGGACCTAAGACCAAGCCGAGCCTGCCGAGTCTCGTCTCATGAGACAAAACTGTGCAATTCGATGGTATTGTACTAGTAATACCCAAATCGTAACAGCTACAGCATACAAAACCAATCCATACATTCCAACGCAACACAAAGCCGGGTTGTAAATTTAAGAAGCGCTCGTTAACGAGATTCGGGGGTTGATTCACGTCACGTAGCAGGCAGGGGAGGGGGAGGTCACGTGACAGGTCAGTTCATCACGTGGTCAGCACTGGCTGTCAGCGGCCCCGTCACTGACGCTAAATCAACACCTCGCCCAACATATTGCCCTCATTTGCACCCTTTAAGGCCCCCTCAGATCTACGCTCCAATCCACACTCCTAACGAAAAATGGAACGGGGAGCGTGTGTGAGTTAAAATCAGCTGTGCCGTAAAAAAAAAACATGGACCTGAGGAATTTGGGTATTTCATACATTGAAAGCCCTGGCCAGCTGTTTCAAAATGTCTGCTGTCTTGAGGTAGATATCACTCTCACACCCTCTGTTTATACAATTGAATATTTTTTTCATTTTTCAGTTGCTTAACTGTTTGTAAATTTTGTGATCTCCGCAAGATGGCAATTACTGTAGGTGCAATTTTAAACGATTTCCTCGTTAGTCAGGGGCAATGTCGAAGTTTCCTAATAACAGGGCACCAAACAACGCACCTGAACAGAAGCAGCAGTATGCTTCATGAATAAACTCTTATCAAGCACTTGCCCTCGTGTTGTCAATAAAATTGCAATCTCTGAAGGCACTTCACTGCTGCATTTATTATGTAACTAAATCACAAACACTCCACTTATCTAAGTGACCTTTCCCTAAGTCAAGGTCATTCTGTTGTTTTGTGCTGTCACCTACGACGTCAACAGGTTACGTATTATGCCACAACTGAGTTAAAGTAAATAAACTAAATAATGAGGAAGTATCTAGGAAGTGATGCGTAAATTTTTGGATATGATAAAAGTTCGGAATACGTCAATATTAAATTAGTGATAGCACTAATTAGCGTATCTTATAGATGTCGATGTACTCGTACAATGAGTTGTTTTTTTGTAATTAAAAGATGGTTCGCTTACAAACAGTTCAATGAATGTATCCGAATAACCTCTTCAGCCGCCTCTGTAGGGAATACCTGTGTTGAGTTACAACAGGTTTCCGATCGCATGATGTGTAGAGAGAAACACGAACATTCGAACAAGCTACCACTACGTCATCGAAGGCTATTTAGTTACTTACTTTAGTTATATCTGACAAGATTCCAACATTTCTGGTGCAATTTTGGTGTACTTTATGTTACGATACATTACACCATTTAGCCTTTAGGGTGGTTCCCATCAGCTATTGAAAAGTCTCAGTAAGCAACAATACATGGCCGTACCGTCCAGTGTTTTAAATAGCCCATTCACGTATTTAACGGTCACAAGATGGTCTCTTGTTGCCTGCTCTATACAACCACATTATTGGTTTAGGGATTTACAACGGCGCGGTCTTTCTCTGGGAACGTTAGAAGACGACCGTGAGTTTGTAGCCCCTAAGTAGTGAGAGGTCAACTAATAGTGTGGTTGTTTAGAGCGTGCAACAAAGGACGTGAACGGACTATACGGATAATTTACAAGCGATGGTGAAGCCGTTTTAAATTATTTAACGGAGTTCTATTGAAACATTCTTCTTCTCCTGAGGTCACGAACGATGAGTTGGCAGCAACTCTGTACATGTCATCTTCCAGCTCTCTCAGTCCTGCGCACCTTCCTTTTCAGCTCTTGGTACATTTGAAACATTACATCGTTCTAATGTGTGTATTTAGATCAAAACCTAATAATCCAAACAAACAAAAAGAAAATCATTCCACGCGAAACAATTGGACAATAAGCTTTATACTGGACTTTCAGCCGGTCACGTGACATTGTTATTTTAGACAAGGCTCAATCAATTTAATCTGACATGTAGTTGCTCAGAGTGAAATGAATTATATTTGCGGTTGGTAAGTTTTGATCTAAAATAAATAATTACAATATTAGAATGAGTAACACTAAAACATTAAAATATCGTAAGTAGTAAGTAGAGTCGAGTTACAGCAGAAATTTAAGTGAAATCCGAGAATTAATATGCCCACGAAGGCATCATGGGTTCGAATCCCACCAAGTCCAGATTTCTCTTGTTTCCCTAATTTCGGTTAAAGAGGAGGGAGGATCCCCAGCTACATGTCATTTGTGTCCATCCTACGCATTGACGATCAATATAGGTGACAGTATATATCAAAATGTAGAGGAACTTTTATTCCATACCACGATCTCACCTAATCAATGCTGTATGTTAAATTTTACTAAGATTTACTACCTAGCGTATAGTCATATCCTCATATTTAAAGTAACAACGGCGCATTCGGCCCTAAGCCTCAACCTTTTTAAAAAATAGTTAGACCCTTTCTACACCCTGCAATTTAAAATAGGTAGAGAAAGGCTGTAAAATTATTAATAACGGGAAACCGCATGCTACCTCGAATTAAAATTGCTGCAAGGCAATCTCCCTTTTTAATTTTCCACATTTTGAGCCCGCCCGATTCAATCCATTCAATGAAAATTATTTTACAAAGTACCTCGCCTGGAAATCCAAAGCAAAGCTAACCATCTGAAAGCCTGACCTCGTTTTTTTCAGCCTTTTTTTTATAACATTCCTTGTTTTTGAGTGGTTTTCGAAAATAAAGAGTAGGCTAATTGGTTATCATGGAGCAGGAGAATCCAGACTAATGGGATGTAGTCGATCTGAATGTGTAATTCGAAACGTTTTGTCAACAACTGCGTAAGACATCCTCAGTGGCACCGTGTGTTAGGAAGAAAAGTTTCTTTATGTCAAATTGAACACTAAATTGACTTTTTGGGGGTAAGACAGAAGGAAAGAATGAAAGAAAATTGTCTTTATTTTCTATGGCAATGGGCAACCTCCTTAGGACATTAGGCCAATACCTGAAATAGGGTGTAAGGTAAGGTATATAATGTGTACATATATACTACCCGACCATGGTAGGATGTCATTTGGAACACTTTGTTTATTCGATTTTTATAGGTGTTCCAAGTGTCATCCTATTGTGGTCGGGTAATACCTAGGCATAAGCATAACACTGTTATATATTCAATGACCTAGGTATACTTGTATATGTATACTGTGTATTTCAATTTTTCTAACGATAAACAAACCTGCAGGGGGAAGGGGGGTAGCTGTCCCTCCACCCTCCACCAATATAGCAACTAGCAAGTCACCCAATAAGCTTAGTCGAATCTGAAATTTTTATCTCATGCACAGTAAGATCGTTGATGTGAAAGCCTATGCTACGCGTTGACGGGGGATGCGCTCACGTGATGATCACGCAACCCCTAAAGTTGTGAAACTTCCCCCCCCCCCCTCTATGTTGGTAAAGATGTCATAATTGTTAAAGTGTGCGTGTCTGTCTGCCCCTCACAAATTTATACCGACCCCTCAAAACTTCTTGTGATTGCATTTCTCTCACGTAGAATAAAAACTTACGGGTTTTCCCGACTTTTCGTTTAAGGGTGGCCTAGAGGAAGCCTCGGAGATGAGAGGATAGCTGAAAAGCTCCCCTGGCTCTCTAGGAACTTGGCTATTTTTTCCTTAAGATATAATTCTTCGGATCATAAATAAGTTGGCTATCAATCGAAGACTTCTTTGATTTTTGAAAGACTAGTTTAGTGGCACATTGAACCATGTTTTGTGGCCCCGGATCCCGTTGACATTTTTGGACGTTATTGGTATTGTTTCCGCATGAATTTGGAAAATGGTATACGTCCTCAATGTCAACCTACACTCGCTAACAGACTCGCTAACAGCTCAGACAGACGCGTACCATCGACAAAAAGGCGCGGGTGTGACGTAGCCAAGTCGGGTAAGAGAATCTCCAAAATAAAAATATTTTGAAAGTGCGAGTTTTGTGCCAAATAATCAAATTTCAGTGTCAAACTCTGTGTTTGTATTGTATTCTCTATTCTGTTGTTTGAGACTCGTGACACCCGTTTCCAAACTGTACATTGTAATTGAAATAACGTAAGTCCAGTCGACCGTAACTAAATATGCTTCTTGGAAATAAAATCAGCCAATCAGCGTGCCAAAAGCCCCCCCCTCCAAAAAAAAAAAAAAAGATTGGCAGACCCGACGGCGAATAAAAAGAAAGAAACGACAAATAGAAATTTTATTTCGCTTCAAAATTTGCCGCCGGTGGGAAATAGCGCGAAATTGTTTCTGGATCCCCCTTGCCCCCCCCCCCTCTCCCAGACTCCCAGCGGCCCTGTTGGAGAATTCGCCATTGGTTGTATACACTCGCCATTATTTTTTCGACTGTTTACACCGGCCGTAAAATATTTTACGCCCTTGTGTAGATTTTTATCGCTGGGGGGGGGGGATAGCTCCCCCGGCGCTTCGGTTATTGAGTTTAGGCGTTGCATGTCGTGGAGCCATTTTCATTACTTTGATATCAGTCGATTTTTGTTTTTGTTTATGATAATAACGGGGAATTTGTTATATTGTATGATAATGAGGTCACATATTTCCTACAATGTTTTGTGCAGTGGCTTTCTATTATTTTGAATTGATACGGGGCAGAAATTTAACGAATATTCAAGTTCATGGAAGTTGTCAGATTTTTTAACTTAAACTACAATTTCTTCCTAGCGACCTTTTGTGTCGCTCCACGATCGATATTTCTTGTAAAAATTAGCCCGAAATTGAATAATTCTCATTTTTAATTAAATTAACTAAGTACCGGTAATCATGTTATTAAAATAATGGTTCGATTAAGTTGTGGAAGACTACTTTATGCATCAAATAATAGGGTATAAACTAATTTTTGGTTTTATAGTTTTTTCATGGTCCTACCTAGCTATCATTTTTATGAAAAAGCTACAGTACCAAGAATTAAAATACCCAATTATATAATGTATGAAGTAGTCTTCTACAAGTTACATAAATGAACCAAATCTTTAATATCTTGCTTTTTTTAATTAAATGAAAAAATAAGAAGTCTGTAAAAACAACGGATTTTGGGGTATCGACCTATTTCTATGGGATGTTCGTACACTAAAAAAAACCGACTGTCCATTTGTGTCTATTGAATGACTGGTTTTGCTCGGTGAGACTTTTATAAAACCTCAATAACCAGAAGGCATCAACAGAATTTGTCGTAAGCTATTGATGGAGCCGATGGAAGGGCCATAGAGAGGGGAAAGACATAAGTTACAGGGAGGGAGGGGGAGGCACCTGCACAATTCCCGAATACCGCTGCATAATATTGTATACTCCCGGTCACGTAGCACACCATCCCACTTTTGCATTATTTCTTTCCAATAAATTCCACGACACATTTTGAATTCTAATACTGGATTGTTATATTATTTAAATAAAAATACAATCCAATTCTGATGCGTTGTAGTGGTGCGTTTCAACCCATGTTCTTACACATGCGGCCCCTCCTACTGATTTATCTTTTAGAATTTATTATTTGTAAAATTTTTGAAGGAAATAAATTGACTTTTTACTTAACTTTCCATCTCCCCCCCCCCCCCGCAACATAGAGTTACTACCGCTGTTTTAGGCAACGATAATAATTTAGAATATACATATACTGTACATAGGCCTAACTCCACTAGGTTGGCTTATTAATAGATCAAAAAAGTCAATATTTAAATAACATAAGCTTGAAGTATTGCCGATAGCATTGAAACGTACTTGGGAAGCGTTTCCAGCTTGCAGGGTTCCAACATAGCAAAAAAAATAGTAGCATATAAAAAACAAATGAACAATTCAAGAAGAAGTGCAAGATACAGTCCACCAGCCCAGCCACCGCCGACGAGCTCTGACAGGGTAAACCAGACTGCCGTTATTTCTTCTTCATCTTCTTCTTCGGCCGGTACTCCCCTGCGCCGAAGAAATATATCTATAAATTAACAATTATACCCTTATAATACAAATAACCTGTGGGCCCCCAAGTTAATCAACTTGTCGGGGGCTCGCACAGTAAACGCTGCAGATGATGCAACATGTTTTCTATTTCACGTCTGGGTTAGCAAAAAACTTAGTATTAAATTCAAATCAGTTTCATGATACCATTTAAAATTGTAAGTTAACGTAATGAGTAATTATAGTAAAGTAAAATAATTAAAGTAAATAATAATAATAATAATAAACATCTTATATTTACGGGGCGAGACTTATGACTAGAAAGTCTTTTTCTGCCTAACCCACGTCCAAAAACAATGCAGTTTCCAAAATACATACGCTTAATTTAAACAATCTTATTCTAACAATTTTATTCTGATAACAATGCACAAAAAGAACTTCGTTACGTGGCCAAATATTGGTCGTTAAAATCATGAATATAGCTTGGACATGAAAAATCGTCAATTAACTTCCGCGATCGTCCTCAATCTGATGGTTTCTGAATCTCTTACTTGATCTTCCTCTTCTTCATGTTCGCGCCGGCCATTGCCTCGTGCACCTGCTTTTATCCATTCACTTCCGTCAATTAACGAGAAGGTTACCTCCTCAACCAAAGTTAATTTAATGTCATTGGTAAATACAGTAAGTACCATTATAATACTACAAAATAATGTGTAAAGCCTTTATAGAATAGTAAGCTCACAGAGTTGTTCGGTTAGATATGTGTAGCTGTGCTACTCTGCTTGGCAATGTGAATCTAGTTATATAAGTAGAGCAATTAGATTAAGAAGGACTGCTCTTGTCGGGGCTTGTGGTCCAGCGGTTAAGTCGACGCCCCGGTTAGGCGTTAATCGTGAGTTCGAATCCCGCCAAGTCCAGGTTTTTCTAGTTATCTATAATTATTGTCAAACGAAAAAGTAAAATAAGTAAACTTTACATGGCTATAAATTTAGCCATTGGTCATTCCAGCTGATTTGACACTCTAATATTGGTCCAATATACAAATATTTCTTCGATCGAGTAAATATTATTCTGCAATCAGAGCCATGGGCCAGAGTATAAAGAGCCTTCGTATAAATTATCGACCTTCGGTGCATTTTCAGCCTTTGGTAGGGTAGGTGCTAAACCCACAACGGAGCCATATCAGAACTATCATTTATCAAAAAGGTCCCCATAGGTCTTTGGCGGCCGTTGTATATGGTAAACTCATTTTTCTTATCAGAGGGAGCGCCGCGCCGGTTGAAATATGGGCAAAAACGGGAAATTTAAAGCATTGTGGCTTACCGCAAGGAAGCTTGCTCAGCCCGGTGCTTGTAAACATTGTCTGAAGGGTAGTAGCGGGGTGCGGCGAAGGGTGAAGAACGGGGGGGGGGGGTCGTAAAAATATACAATATTGCGACAAGTGTCCCTTGGAGACGGTTATAAATTGAACGGTGAGGGGCAGTGTGAATGGTTACCTGTGTGTATAAGGGTGTTTTCACACGGTCGTTTACGTCTTGAAGTTTACTTTACTTTTTCGTGTCCGGGGTAGAGACTCCTCCTGAGTAGAGGAAGAAGAACGCAATGATCCACAGTAAAATACTTTAATAGTGACCGGTTTCGGATAAAATCCATCATCAGACTAACAACACATGAAAAAACGCCAGCTTATATACTACGGATAGACTTTCTTATCAGGAAATCTTTAACAATTTCTAGTATACCGTCCGTAGTATTGGTAAACAAAGACGTCACATCGAAAGTTTAAGTAATTAAATATATTTTAAATTGTTTACCAATGTCCCTACGGACGGTATATACTAGAAATTGTTAAAGATTTCCTGATAAGAAAGTCTATACACCCCAGCGTCATTTTCGACACCATAGCCCTCCTTAAATTATGTATGGACCAGAATTATTTTCAATTTAATGATAGGTTTTATTCTCAAAAATCAGGTCTCGCGATGGGTTCTCCCCTTTCACCCCTCCTCGCCGACATTTTTATGGATCACATTGAACACAAATTATTTTCTCTTCCCTCCACCCTTCTACGACAAGTGAACTTCTACTTTCGTTATGTCGACGATATTTTATGTGGTTTTCGTGGTTCCAACAGGCAACTAGAAATGAGCATGTTCTAACACAAACCGGTCACATAATACAATTTCAAGATGCTACAGTACTTTCTACAACTTCTTCATACCACCCTCGGTTACACAGAGAGGCTATAGAGATCCACAAGCACCCGCATAACTTCAATAGGAAAGAAGAAGGATTAAAGGTCAATAGAATTTGGTATCCAGCCTTAAAGAAGACTATAGCAAAGAAACTGGGGTCATCATCCGGAAATCAGGTTGAGGTAGTAGGGAGCCAATCAGGAGCGAGGATGACTCCGCCTCCACCCCCCACCACCCCGCATCTTAGTATAAATTTCAGAGCACAACCTCCTGCCCTCACAGTCGCTGCTGAGCCTCCGAGATACAATCTTAGAAGTCTACGCAGTTCCACTGAAGATGTTGACCGCAGATGTTGACGAAACGTTTGGAAGTTCTCTTTCACTTCGACCACGGCCCATCAGCCCGGATTCTACTGGTTCCTCATAACTAACTAGAAATGTTTTTAAAAGTTATGAATGACCTCCATCCCAAAATCAAGTTCACCATGGAACTCGAAAGTAGTAAGTCATTAAATTTTCTCGACCTCACTATTACTAGATTGGATACTGCCCTGGCTTTTAATATTTTCAGGAAACCGACTCACAGTGACTGCGTGATACCAGCTTCTTCAAACCACCCTCCATCCCACAAGGCTGCTGCTTTCCACTCCATGGCACATCGGATGTTCAGTATCCCTATGAGTGAAGTCAACTTCAAGGCCGAGAGACGTACTATTCTGGAGATAGGAAGAAACAACGGGTACCAGGAAGACGACACAGAAAGGATCCTAAGGAAACATGAACTCAAGAGCTTAGCACGGATGGTGTACGCAGGACAAGACGTTACCAAGGAGAACAAGCAGTATGCCAAGATCCCGTTCATAGGAGAAGTCAGCATGAAAGTAGGAAGACTAATAACCCGAACCACTTACAAAATTGTATCCTTTAGCTGCCCGCCCAACTTAGGAAAATTTCTCATCAACTGTAAGGATAAGGTTAATGATAATAGGAAATCAGGGGTTTATAAAATTTCTTGTAATGAATGTAGTGCGAGTTACATTGGACAGAGTGGACGCAATTTTAAGTTTCGCTTACGTGAGCATAAAAATGCGATCGGTAAAAATGACTGTACCTCAGCTTTTGCGGACCACCTCTCAAGTAACTCGCACTCATGTAATTTTGAAGATTTTAAAATTCTACATTGTTGTAGTAAAGGTAGACTATTAGACAGGTTAGAAAGCTTAGAGATTAGAAAGACTATTAGGAATAACGAGGTTCTCACGAATTATATAATGTTTCAAACTGTATCCCCACTACTCGATTTATGTACTCAACCCCCGCCTCCACCTCCCACTCCCTTCCCGTAGTATATAAGCTGGCGTTTTTTCATGTGTTGTTAGTCTGATGATGGATTTTATCCGAAACCGGTCAATATTAAAGTATTTTACTGTGGATCATTGCGTTCTTCTTCCTCTACTCATGATGTTCTCCAAGTTCCACGAAGTCACCAAGGAAACTCTCACAAGGAGGTAGAGACTCCTTGTTTCTGGTATCAGCCAAACCGACGTCATCGTCGGTGCATACACAAAAGAAGAGGAAGATCTCTCCTCGTTGGTGAAAGGATTAGCCGCTAGATGTTTCCACTTAACGTTGCCCGGGGTACGCCCGATCGGTTTTTCGTCCACGTGTATAAAACCGATCTTCGTGGAGGCTCCTTTCTTGTACTTGTAAAATTATTATACGTCTTGAACAAAAGAGGTTTGCACTGTGGTAACGCCAAGAGTTTTGGGAACAGGTCTATTTAGGTCTCCATGCCTACGTATATGCATACAATACCAGCATCAATAAACATATTCAAGAAAACCTAGGTACTTGAAATACCTAATTGACCTTCAAGCATCGAACAATACCTATTGAGTGAGTGAATGTTTTTTTTTAAATCCTGGTGCCACCTGCCACGGCTTCTTAAACCAATCAGAGCTTCAGCCAATTGACATGTCTTCTTTTGCCCAATCTGAGCACGCATAAAAAAAAAAATTATTATATTATATAACATTTTAGTAAAGGTTGAGAAAGTAGGTTATTTTAATAATAAACATAAAAAAATAGTGGTTTTACTAGTGAACACCCCCCCCCCCTATGTATACAATAATTATATAACTATTAATGTCCGCGAAAATGGCAGTGCATATATCCCCGCAAAAGCCAAATCCGTCCCTGCTTCCTTGGGATTATAACATGCAGAAGGCGATATTTTTCATTCATCATCACATGGCCGGAGTATGTTAGTTTACGTTTCTTAACCATCACCATATTCAATCGCCTCAGGACCTCGGCATGAAAGGTACGGTCTCTCCAAGACGTGGGCACCAACAACAGCAACAAATATTAACTTGCTTTCATCTTACAACGGTTCAAGGGTCCAATACGCAATAGATCGTCAGACAACTAGCATAAGACGATGAACCTGTAATAGCAGAAGTAAGCAACATCAAAGCGCGTTCGACAGCTGTAATAGCTGTTCAGAAAACCAAGATTAATGAGAGTGCTGAGTTATTTGTAAGTTATCCCCCACAATAATCCATCATTGCTGGGCATTCAGTGCATTTCTACGGTTAATTTTTTGACTTGGCCTGTCAGCGATCAGCAATTTAACTCATTTATCATCCCCCTTTAAAAAAAAACCTGCTTCAATTACCTTTAATTTCCTATCCATTAGCGATAAGTCTGAAGTCATTCATTGCTGGAGATATTTAAGTACCTTAATTTGTTTATTACGTTGGATTCCCCGTAAGAGCAAACAAACAACTTTTTGTGCAAAGTCGATTTTCACAGGAAATATCAATGGTAATGCCGTCAAATATATCAATTAAATTAGCAGAAATTCTACTCTTCATTTCGTTAGATAGATAGATTGATAGATAGAAAATTCGTGTATTTCTAAAAAAAAAAGAATAGGTGGACATAAAAAATTACAAGCTGTGCCTCCTCAAGCCGAAGCGTGGGAGGGTGGCACATCAACCTAGTATATTTATTAACATTTTATATTATAATATTAACATTCTATGTTATAATATTAACATTGTATGTAACAGGTATAGACAATAAGAAACTGTTGTCTTAACCAAAATTAGAGGATATGGAAAAAACTGGGCTTGGCGGGATTCGAACCCAAGATCTACGCCTAACCGGGGCGTCGTCTTAACCGCTTAAGCCCCGACAAGTCCAGTAATCGCCAAATATGCTCAAATTGACATGATTCGTGTTGCTAGACATCTTAGCACAACTACACAACTTTCTTACCGAACAGGTCTGTGAGCTTACTTAATTGCATAAAGGCAATGCTTTATTCAATACATTGTAGTATTATATATAACACTGACATTAAATTAACTTTTGTTGAAGAGGTAACCTCCTCGTTATAACCGAAATTGGAGGATATGGAAATAACTGGGCTTGGCGGGATTCGATCCCACGTTTTTTCCATGTCCTCTAATTTTGGTTATAACGAGGAGGTAACCTCTTCAACCAAAGTTAATTTAATGTCCGTGTTATATATACCATATAATACTACAATGAACTGTTATCCTTGTTATACAAACCTGTGCTCTGGTACAGGTTACACTTACACAAAGAAATAAAATAAAAAATAAAAATATATACACACACATATATACTGCGTACATATATATATATATAGTTAAGCAGACCAGACCTTTCGTAACACCAATTGGCCACAGTTATCGAACTCCTTCCTCGGGACTACCGCACCAATCATTTTTAGTAGAAATGAAATTCAATAATTGTGGCCAATCTGTGCTATAAAGAAGTACTTAATATCATGCATCAAAATGCTCAGAAACATGTCTTCTACGAATGATATTTAATGAGATATTTGACTTATACACTTGTAAGACTTCTACCCCTCCGATTGTATCATAATTTGTAAGTTTCGCTGTAATATTTTTAATTGTTTTATTTTATTTTATTTATTTACAAAGGGTGCGGCTGGTGAAATTTCTATGTCACATGACATCTTAGAATTATTTTGTATTTGATATTTGTTAGTTATTTTAGGCATACATTCCGCGATTAGTAAACTTACTGCTCAATATTGCAATATGTTTCATTAAAATTATTTTAGACTTTAGATTAGACTTAGATAGTTATGTTATTAAATAAAAACTGCGACCTAAACCTAATTTCGACGATTTTACCGTAAGTGTATATGAATTGGAAAACATCTACTCTGGAAAGCCAAAAGGGTGTTCTATTCTTTTTTTTTTTTTTTAAGAACATGCTATGTTAATTCACGACAGCCTTCAAAATTAGTAACGTTCAACTTTAAGTAAGATGGGTCTTTTTATTAAATTATCAATACGTTGTTGACAGCTTGAATATTAGGAGGGGAAGGTTAAGAAGGGCCCCGTCTTAACCGCCCTCCCCCCTCCTGACATGTGTCGACATGACGGATAGCCACCCCTAGCATTAAATCTTGGGGGTTTCAAACCGGTTAACTTCATCTGCCGCTCAGAAGGGGTCAGTGAAAAATGTTCGCACTCAAGCATCAGCTTTGTCCAGTTTTTGGGACTGGATTATGATGTATGCAGCGTAGTGGTACGGACTCTGACTTTCACCCGAAAGGTTGTTAGTTCGAGTCCCACACTGGCTACATTTTCTGGCCATGCTTCGGAGGGCATGTAAAGCAGGTGGTCCCGGGCCTTTCTAGTTGAGTGTAAGAGAGGGCTTTATAGCCCTAACTCCGCTAGGTTGGCTTAGTAATAGATACAATAAAAAGTACTAGTTTATTTATTTATTATTTTTATTATTTATGTATGAAATATGAATCGAAAGTCCAAGGTTCAAAACACGATATAATGGAAAGAAATTCCCCTGAGGAAAACTGGACGACTTTTTACAAACTACAACACCCCAAATACTCGTAGAGCAGTGGCCAAGAAAGAACATCTTCTAACTGTCCTGTGGCTTAAACCTTCAATGCATACCAAGTTGAATCCAACAGAACAGAGCCTCTTCCAAAATGCAGCAAACTTGGTAGTGTGCACTACGTTGGCAGAGAGGAACATGTGGGATAACGCGCTGAGGCTAACAGTCAGTCTAAGTGCGTGTCACGTCCTGGTCACCTGCATGGGGCAAGTTTACAGAAAGAACTTGCTTTGTATTGTTTGATATATTATGTCATTCTAGTGCTCCGGATCTGCCCTTGCTGAATCGTATTACTCTGCCTAGGTATATTGATAGAGCTTTTCACAAGCCTTGACAATTAAGTGCATGTTCACGCATTAGTTCAAGGGTGGATTTTGCCTCCAATTTAGGGGGGGGGGGGGGGGTCAGCGGGCAGGTTCAATGGATTATAACATTAAAAAACATAATTATTTTTAATTCCCACTGTAAACCCATTGTTATCTAGTGTAAGTTAATTTATTTTGGGGGGGGGGGGTCCGGACCCTCTGACCCCCCCTAAAATCCGCCCTTGCATTAGGTGTGTACTTGAATTAGGTTATTTTAGGTTATACACAAATGAAACACGATGCGTAGTTGTGGTTCCTTACTAGCAACGGTGTATGTATGTACCTAGCGCCTACTGTGTTGACTGAAGATTTAAGGAGACATTGAAGATTGCCCTGGTTTCGCACCACCAACAAGCTTCATTGAGAAAGCCTCTACAATTGTTGTTTTCGTTCTAGTTGTTTTGCTCTATTTCCAAAACAATGGGAACCTATTGCAGAACTAGAATCCCCTATTACCTTCAAAACCGAACTTGGTGAAGTCATGATGTAGCCATGATTGTATAATTTAACAGAAATATATATTTATTCATGGTTACGCCAGTTACATTGTGTCAATGCTCAGCTCAATGTCTCAGCTTGTCCATTATCGCTTTTTTTTTTTTAAGCGCCGACCCGTGTGGGTAAACACGCTTTCTGGTTTGTAGTTAGTTTGCCGGTGTTGTTGTCTGTGTTGTGTGTGTATGGTATGAGTTGGTGGTGTGTGGCAAACTGCGATCAGGAGGGCATTGGACAACGGGTTGCCCAGTGACCGTCTAAGGGCAGTTTGCCATTCATTCATTAAGTTTTTCTGGTTTTCGGTATCCATGTTAGTGTGAATTATTCGTAGTAAATTGGTTACTAATTTTGTAAGGCTGGCCACTTGTGTAGTAATTTGTCAATGGCAGGCAATAATACTTGACAGTTTTCACAGTTGGGCATTGGGGTTGCCCTCGGTCTGATTGTATTAGTGGTTAACCGTTCCACTGTTGGTTGGAAGTTCGGGAGTATGCCTTTGGAGCGGAGCGGAGGGAAATGCGAGGGCGTGGTGATCGGAGGAGGCACACTAGGCGGAGTTCCCTGACCTTTGATGAGTTGTGCGTAGCTGATAAAAGGATTAACCCCTTGGGGGTGGCTTTTATGAATTTCCGGGACGCAGGGATGGGGATGTTCTCTCGAGAGGACAGACGTACAGCTTTCTTTTCAGTGATATAGACAGGGCATGTCGGTGAGATCACATTGTGATCGTCAGACTTGCAAGCAGTACAGCGGGTTTGTTCCCTACACGTTGCTTCGTTATGACTGTCTGATTTCGCCTTGCCACACTTCCAGCAGGTGTCAGTACGGTTGCAGGTTTGGCTATGGTGCCCATAAGAGTTTGCTCCTGTAGCAGCGTAGGGGTGGTTGGTAGTAAGGTTCGATGATGAAATTAGACGTCAGAATTTTGATTTGTCCCAGGAGAGAGGGGGTAGTGAAAGTTACTACTGGTGGTCGAGGCGACATTTCGGGGCTAATTCTACGCACGTCTGACACCCCCTGAGGTGTAAGTACCCTCAAAATTTCTTTGTCCTCCTGGGATCCTAGGTCCCAACATCTAACCACTCCTCGAATGAGGTTCAAAGATGGATGGGGCTGCACCCTAACTTTAACCTGTCCGAGAAGTGACCGCATATTCTGCACATGTTCGGCCTGTTTACTGTTGGTAACTTCGATCACAATGTGGCCGGATCGTTGCTTTTTAATGAGTTTTAAATCTCCTGTCACTGACGACTTTAAAGCCTTTTCTATCAGAAATGGAGACACATCAGATAAAGATTTGTTGTCATTGGCATGGCTGATTTGGAATATGGTTGGTTTGTTACACCATGAGGGCAGAATTGGAGGAGTTTCCTCCTCTGGTGAGCTACTCTGTTTTTGTTTTTTCCGTTTCGTCATTTAAAAGGAATATCCAAAGAAATGCGAAATTCCTAATATAAACCGATAAGAAAAACACTACATGACCGCACAAGGACAGGTTTCGTCAAGGTGATCAAGGTGATCGCTTGTAGTCAGGGTACGTTGACTTTGAGGACGAGAACCACTTCGCTCCAATGGCAAAGGATTCATAAGGAAACAATGGCCAAAATATCCAGTGTCAATTGCATTGGGCAAGGGACCAATGGGCTATGAAACAATACTATTATTAACTTCATAAAAGTATTTTTGAATATTTTTCTTCTTCTTCTTCTACTTCAAGTTACAGCCGGCTGGCTGGTTGGCAGCAACGTGTGGCATCGATGCCTCTACTCCCCTCGATCCTGGCATGCCCTTTTCAGCTCCACGCATGTATTGGCCCCTACATCATCCGTAACTTGCTGCAAATACTCTTTTCTCGTTCGCCCAGGTCGGTTGACGCCTTCTATTGTTTCCTCTATGATGCAGCTCACGAAGTTCTCGTATCAAAGCAAATGGTCAATCCAGTGAGCTCTCCTTGTACTTATCGATGCAACCAGAGTTGTTGTTTCACTTACTCTGGTTAGAACGTCCTCATTTGTTACATGGGCTTGCCAAGGAATTCGTAGCATGCGACGATAGAATCACATCTCAAATCGAGTCTTCGAGTTTAGAACATTAGGAAGATTAAAAGAGTTGGAAGGGTATAAGAAATTTGTTCATACATTTTATATTGGAGATAAGGCACAGGCAGTGACGAGTTCCCAACACGTGACCCATTACAAGTTGGCCCCTCGCCGCTGTGGAAGGGACTTCCAGGGGCATGGTCAAAAATATCCATTAAATAAGAAGAAATGAGAAAAATTTCGTAAACGTGACTTTCACTTACACCAATTTGACACAGTTCTAGAACTCGTCTAGGACTACCACACCAATCGTTTTTAGTACAAATCAAATTAAATAGTTATTGGTACCAATTTGTTATAAAAAGAGGTTCATATCATATCTTAAAATGCTCTGATACATTTCTTCTGTTTGTCCTGATACTTTTGAACACGCTACGATTGATATTTCATGAGATATTTTATTTTGACACTTATAGTACATCTTTTCCCTTGTCTCTGAAGGGCCCAACGCAATGTGAAAGAACCGGTCCGAGTTTACTTTTCCAATTTATCAATTAGTAGGGAGAGAAAATGATTAATTTCATGGTAAATAATTTTCCTATGGTTAAATTTCGGTTATCACGGGGGGGGGGGGGGTCGTCCACCTGACGTCACTGGAGGTGACGTAAATTCTAGATAGGACAGACCAACACATTACCACACAGCAATAATGGCAGAGCACGCAATATATTTGAGCGTGAATGTGCTTTCATTTTTTCAAAAACTTTTTTTTTGCACAAAACTAAATAGTTCTTCGGGAAACCAAACTGCCCGGTTTCGTTACTCAATTTAACACCTAAAACATGCCTGAAGGTAGAAATCATCGATGGAAAGGTTTCTAAGAAAAATTATTTTTTTGTCATTTTTCATTAAAATTTAGTTATTTTTCTTTTTTTATCCCCAGAAGCAAACTATCAAGGGGTAAGCGGCCCCCCGCATTTTATCAACATTAATAACGACTAGAATATATGTGAAGTTAAAAGAAATCGTTGGAGCCGTTTTTTAGGAATAATTTTTTCAGACGTTTTTTTTGGAGTTTTTTGAGAATAAAACCCCCCCAAATTGAGTTGGCCCAAAAAAAAAAAATTAACTCGAGGTATGATTTTTGTGAACCTACACATGCCAAATTTGACACAAATCCACTGAGTAGTTTGCCTGGAAATCGATGAACAGACAGACAGACAGACATTTCGTAAAAACCACTTTTTTGGGTTCCTTGGACCTCAAAACGTGTAAATCCGTTGAAATCTCGAAATCGAAAATTTCGACCATCACAAAGCTTTCCTTATACTACGTATAAATTGGAAAGCAAAAACTAGAAATAACTTGTTACAACAGGAAGCTGCCTGCACATGGCCCATTGTTATGAACGGAATGTCGGCCTTGGCTGTCAGTGAAAGTTGCACGTCATTACACAAAGCAAGAGGCAAAATTAGGGGGGTCATTTGGAGCCCCGCGAGGGGGGGGGGGCAATGCCCCCTGCGGTTAGAAAATAAACGACATTGACCCTGACTAATGCGAAAATCGTTATTGTTTAAAATTTAAATTTTTGCCATCTTGCCCCCCCCCCCCAAAAAAAAATATGGAAATGACGCATTTGGCCGATGAAGAGTGTAAAATGGCGATGAAAGTAAAGAATTTGCGTTTACTTTAACCGCATAAAAATGGCAAAGGGTAATAGCCTGTGTAAACATAACTCTATGAGCCACCCGCAACACGACTCGAAAAGATTTGGTTAGAAATACTTTCCAATCGATGCGATGTGATAGTTGGACGGTTAACTTATCGTTCAAACATCTGCTAATCATTCCTTGCGGGGAAAACAAGAAAAAGTTTGTCAGTTTTTGGGAGGACCCAGGAGTCCGTGGTTCGGTCTGACGAAAATTTCGGTCCGAATTCATTACGACTCACGAAGTCAGTTGCCATTTATAATTTTTCCCCAAATCATGCCCAATACACGAATTATTTTAACATTAATTTGACTTAGGTTGGACTCGTTCCCATACTTGGCTAAGTCGAGAGAGCTAACAATTGAAAAATAGGCTGTGGGTTCTTTGATACGATGAGAAAAGTTGTGAAACAATTTATAAGATTGAAGAAAAAAAATCAGGGAGGGGGTGTTCGAACTCTAAACGTCGAGTGTCGGCACCTGCGTCCTGATTCATGTGCCACGTGTGATATTAAATTGTAAGATATCGTAGGCTACACTACTAGCTATCGGGGTTGTAGCGCCTCCTGCACAACCTTCCCCTATCATAAATCTTAAAGCTGTCTCAAGTTAGGGAGACTCAATCGTGAGTGTTCAGTGACTATATATTTTTAATATCGCAATGATATCATGTGCTACATACCTATTAAACGATGTAGGTAGGAAGCCTCAACAGGCAGCGGAGTTAAAGAAAGGAATGGTACAAAAAAAAAAAATGAATATGGGATTCGAACCCAAATCTCCACCTTACCGGGGTGGTACATGGTGGTCGGCTTATTACCTGACAATTTTCCCACCAGGCTTGGCCGCCATAGACAATAGACAATACATAATCATTCATTTTTCAGGACACGTAGCGTAGTGGTACGGACTCTGACTTTCACCCGAAAGGTTGTTGAATCGAGTCCCACACTGGCTCTGGCCATGCTTCGGAGGGCATGTAAAGCAGGCGGTCCCGGGCCTTCCTAGTTGAGGGTAAGAGAGAGCTTTATAGCCCTAACTCCGCTGGGTTGGCTTAGTAATAGAAACAATAAAAAGTCCTTACTTATTTATTTTTAACCGATACATACTGTAGACGGTTTTCGACATGGTAAAAAAAACGAATACGGTATAGTATTTCAATAATGTATTCAAAGCTGCTGTTAAAAACGGAATGACGTGACCCCCGATTGACCCCTGTTATCTGACAGATTTTTTACCGGGCTCAGCCTGTTATCAGACAATTTTTCCACCAGGCTCAGCAAGCATTGTTTCTGTGGTGATTTATACCTGACGGTTTTCCCAGATCTTCATCTTGATAACATTGTCAAACCCTTTTCATTCCAACTTCTATAAAATCTCTTCAAACTTTCGAGATACGTGACTTGCGCTTTCTTTCTAGAAACAATTAATCTTTCTACACGATTGTGCTGTGTAGGTTAAAGCCTGGAGTAATTGATATTGACAGTTGGAAGCCCAATAGACAGTTTGTCGGACATGCTTCGAATGCTCCCTGGCCTGGCCTAAGAGCCTAGATTACCTACTCTACATACAAAACGTCTTTAGGCCTATCCATGAAGTTCTCATCTACGATAAAATAATATACGTGTAAATGTGTACGTACTGTATGCCTATTACTAGTATTATTTAAAGAGTTGAGCTGACATAAGTCTTCAGACCATTTGAAGAGCATAATTATTGGGATCACATCAGTGTATCCCAATCAATCATATTATGACCATTGCCAATTAATCAACTGCTGAAAAGTAGCAGCCTAACCTTGTTAGCAAAGACGACCATGTCCTACAATGGCAAGTCAATCAGATCGACTTGGTCGATGTAGGCAGCCACAAAACAGTCCAACCGCGCCCGCCACAGGGCTGGACAGTGGCCAACCACGAGTTCTGCGGTTTCCTCGGACTCATTGCAGTGCCGGATGTTTACTGTGTGCTCAAATCTTATTCGCCTGTTGTACCCCCTACACGGGGGATTGCTTCTATACTTAGCCTATTATTACTATTACAGCCAACGGCCATACCATGTTGATTCCATTAGAGCAGAGCATGTTTCAAACTGCGGCAACTTGTTAGTGTGCACAGCGTTGGCAGGGGAACCTGGTGGGACATGATAACTAGCTCAGGCAGTATAAGTCGAATCCTGGTCACCTCCGATTTAATCGTGTGACTTTACCATGTTCCCCAAGTGGTTCGGAATCCACTATAATCAGGAGGTCCACCCTGTTAGTCAACTCCCCTTTCCCCGAGGTGAAAGAGTCTGCCCTTAGGGTGCCTCAAGTTAACAAACAGACTCACTCCCCCCGCCAGGCTGACCGGGTTGCTTAAAGCAGAAATGCTGAAGGCAGGCGTTAGAAACAACAACTATTACTCCCAGATGGGATTCTCTTGAGGGGACTCTATTGATGAGATTCACCCCTTTCTTTCTTTGTTTGGTTCTAATTGTCGTAGTTAAGGTACGCTCAACTAAGTTCTTATCGTTTTCCATCTCACTATGATTTGGGTATTCCAACCATAGCGGAGCAACCCAACAACCGCCTCACACAATTACGAAATCCCACCAGACCTGCTAGTGTGACCTGAGGCGGTCCCAGACCTCACAAAAGGGGGAGGCACTTGTCAGTGGCGAAGCGATAGGTTTTTGGAGGTGTATAATTTGGCGCCTTTCCACCCATATTCATAAAGGTTGCTCAGGAGCCTGAGGGCTGAAATATTATGGTTTTTACGCATTTTGAGTGCAGTAACACATAGATTTTAGAGGCAAAGAATATAACTGCTGTCCAAAGGGGGGGGGGGCAATTGCCCGCAGTACCGGTCGCTGCGTCCGCCTCTGAGTGTGACAAGTCTGATGTGTCACTGGCAAACGAGTACAGATCTAATATATTGTATGTACACGGCCATTCAGACCAGTGAACAGTATATCGGGTGTAACTGCAAAGGCTTTCACGGCTGGAGTCATATGAAGAACCAGTTGAATCCGGGCTGATGGGCCGTAATCGATATGAAAGTAAGCATCCAAAAGTTTCGTCAGCATCTGCGGTCGACATCTTCAGTGGCCGTGCAGTGTTCAAATTGGCCGGAGAAGCACTGTGTTTTCACAAGCTATGCCGATGGCAATATCTTACTTGCTTTGCTATTGTACCTATATACAACGCCCGTCCGTGGTGGTGGTTCGACGTCGAGCCTTCCTACCCTAGTTGGGATATAAATTCTAAAATATTACCCGCAGGATTCTTTACCCTCTCGGGGCCACTCCCAAAAGCCGTAGCTTTAGAAATGTCTCGCTACGGAATAATGGAAGCCATGTTAAAATATCTCGGATGGCCCAATTATGTTAGTTTCCGTTTCTTAACCGTCAGCAGCACTCGGCTCCAGTATCCATTCCGGTAGAAGAAGAACACCTTGGTTGAAACACACGACTTCCCCATTAGTCGTCTCCAAGTTTGAAATTGCAATGATGATCGCCAATCTTCGATAGGCAATGAAAGAAGAAGATTGGACATATGGGACATTCGCACCCGCCAAAGATATTTCTTGAATTTCTTATGCCATCTGGCACGTGTTCTCAATTGCCACACAGATCGCCAACCCTCGATAGAAGAGGCATTTAAGACGGAGAAAAAGGAATAGTGGAAGGCACCGCGTTGCTCAAATGCATTGTGGTGCCGTCCAATATTCATCACCGAGACATTTCTAAGAGTGGTGGGAACCAGTGGCGGCGCTACGGGGGTGCCCGATGGGGCCTGGCCCCCCCAACAGTTTCTCCGGCCCCTCCGTGGCCCCCCCACTTTTCAGATATTTTACATGTTGTTAAATTGGAGAATTATTGAACCGTATACCTACTCACAATGAAAAATGTTTCGTTTTTTCATTGGCCCCCCCCCCGGATAGAAGTCATGCCCCCCCTGCCCCCCCGCCTTAAAATTTCTAGCGCCGCCACTGGTGGGAACTGCCCCAAATGGTCTTCTGTCTCTTCACTATTTACCAATTTACAGCCCTTAGTGGGGATAAGGGTTTGTACAAGGCTGGTCGTCCGCTTTGGTCCCATAAAGTCATTAAATCTCATAAGTCATAGCTACGTTATGCATACAAAATTCACGCATTTGAAAATGTGACAAAGAACAAACTAAATCTTGGTTAGTTGCGCAAAACATCTGCGCGTGCGGCATAGCCTACGTCAGTAAAATCGGCAGAACTACTATCTGAGTCACTGTAAATCAGAAGTTCTGTAAAGTCTTTGTATGGGGAGGTAATAGTGGAGGGGGGAGCTGCGCGTGTCGGCCGATTCGGCCAACTAAAGTCGTCAAGTGCGGTCGCCGCCATGGGAGTCCCTGACATTATAGTCAGTAAAGGTATTTAACTTAAATTAAGTAATAATGGATTAATTGTAAGAGCCGAAATGCTCAAAATTCGCCCATATGCGAAAATATAGACAATTTTCTTTCTTCCTATCTTTCATAAATACAATATTATGCATAAAAATGCACAACGAATCGCATTTTCCTAGTTCAAAAATATATCATATATCAACATGAGATTAAAATATTACAAGTTTCTCATTTGTCATCAAACCACTGTCACTGGTTGATCAAGGCAAGGCTGCGTGTGAATGTATGAGAAAATGAACGTGGATGGTAGCGAATTTGAATTAGTGTGACTGTTATCGTAAATAGAAGGTATGACTGATATTCGGTATGAATGTAGTAGTTATGAACAAATATTTCAATTAAACTTTTGTTGATATGTACAGGTTTACACTGTACGCTGTACACATCTGTATATACATTAATTACTATTTCAATAAAAACAATACTATTACTATACAATTAAGATTTTTTGCCATTCTCCCCTATAACACACTCGGATATTGTAGAATATTGTTCTAATCTAACTCAATCTAATAAATATGGGTCTAAGGAAAATTGGAAATTAATACCTCAATACTGATTGAAATCGCACACTTCTACACCCACACATTCCAAACATTTCTTTCATCGAATAAATATGGATTCGAATAATTATAAGAATATACTGTATAATCAGGGCCTAGTTTTCAACAATGTGTCTCTTTTTACCTTTCACAATAAATAGGCCACAATTTAAGACTTGAAGTATCAAGAAACTACTGGTATAACTCTTTAATTGAAATTTGCAATCCGCATAATAATTAAAATAAAAACTCTGTAGCATGACAACCCAATGAAGGTCAAGAAATGAGAACTGATAGAGGATACTTTCGCTGGACCACTGCTCTATCTGAGATGTTGTGGTCAGGAACATGCCCGGCAGGTGCCTTTTTTCCTACCGACCACCAATGTAGGTTGGGTAGCCTCACGCCGGGTGGAGATGTATTTTTTTTTATTCATATATTTTCTTCAGAAACTATCACGTTTCATTGTATGTTGGTTGGGTTAAGCATGGCTCTGCTTGTCCATTTTTGCTAGGATAATAACCTGTGCGAGTTGGCATTGTTGACATTGAGGACGTATACCAATTGGGCAGCCAAAACCGTTAAAACGGACGTAGTATAGGTTCATATAAAAGGCCCATAAAATACAATACTTGTCTTATACCAGTAATCTATGTAATTTATTTTTAAATGATAGAGGATATTGAAATACTAAATACATTCCCCCCCCCCCTCAAAAAAAAAAAAAAAAAAAAAAAAAAAATCATGGTCAAACAGTAAAGTTAATTTTCTTGTACACCCCAAACTACTCTCCCAGACAAATTATCAGGTTTTTTTGGCTTTTGAACAATCAAAAATACAAAATAGATAAGCGGCACTATAACGGTCCAGTCTGAAACATCTCAATTAGCTATAATTAATTTGTCCGATAAAGAAATGACTCACTAATTGCCTCTCATAAAGACAAATTTAGAAGTTCAAGTTCATTTGTCCTTGACCCCGCCACCCAAAACAAAAGCTGCAAAATATTAGTTTAGTACTATTAAATATCGATCAAATACCAGCTGTTTTTAAGCTATCGCCTATCAGTGCACTCCTTATCGTAAGACCTATACAATTTGCATACAAGTATTGAGTAGCCTATACTCAAGGTAAAACTACTAAATTAAAGAAATTAAAATTAATAAAATACAATGTGCATACAATTAGTGAGTATATTCAAAGTAAAATATAAAATTCTTGAGGAGCATGTATGCAAAAGGCAATTTGTCACAAAATAATAATTTTTGAGTTGGTGATATCACTAGAATCGTCGCATCGATTGCCACTAAAGGCAAAATGTTAATTTGGTGCAAAATGCGTATAATATCAAATAATATTGATTAAAATATTGCAATATATAATGTAAAAGCATTTAGAATTTTTTTGTCTCTTCTGCATTTACAGTTTCAAGTGACAAATCGCCGTTTCTATAATAACTTACTGGCTCCTCACGTTGTTTAGACAGTGGAAGAAGTGAATTACTATAATAATAGCAGTTCAACACTACTAGTCGGTCGGAGCGAGCCATCGCAGAATTTTACAGCATTTGTCCGCATGAAGGATACGTTTTAAGAACGATATAATTAAATCTGTAGCATTTATGTAAGACATGAGTTGGCGAATTCCCGGGGTTGTAAGGAAAGAGGGAGTGTATATAGATACCCCATTATGTAGTGTAGTTTGGTTCGCACAAGACCTAACGATTGGTATATATTTGGTACAAAGGCAAGCCCATGTTACCAATGAGGAGGTTCTAGCCAGAATAAGCGAAAGCATAACTCTGGTTGCATCCAAATGTACGAGAAGAGATCGCTGAATCAAACATTTGCTACGACGCGAGAACTTCGTCAGTTGCAACATGGAAGGAACCATGGAAGGCGTCAACCGACCTGGACGCCCAAGAAAGCAATATGTGCAGCAAGTGATGGAGGATGTAGGGGCCAGTATGTACGTGGAGCTTAAGAAGGCGTGCAAGGATTGAGGGGAGTGGAGGCATCATTGCCAAATGTTGCTGCCGACCAGCCTGCCGGCTGTAACTTGAAGAAGAAGAAAGGCCTAAGGCGGAATGATCAACTTGATGGGACCAGCTATATTCTTGTTACCCATACATTTCTTATCACAATGACCTATACATAGAGCATAAAGTTATTAAGTACAGACGATAAAATACGAAATACCTTGATTTTATTACGGAACAAGTTAACTATTGTCCTAGTTGTAAGGCCCGGTACACACGGATGATTTGCACGCCGGGGACTCACTGTGAGATTTGTCATAGTAGAAAATGGGTTTGGTGAATGTTTGATGCAAAAACCACAGCGTCTACTTCAGAAGATTTCTATAAGCTGGCGTGTCCTCTACATTTTAATGTACATTATGCAGCTGTCACTAACACCTATTGGCCAGGGTTATTGAACTTGAATGAAAAAAAAACGCACTGAAGACGTCAATTCGAAGAAGATCCAAAACTTTGGCCAGCTTTTGAAAGTGACGGTCACATTCTATACTTTAATTGTAAGGACTTAGTTGAGAATTCCAGGTCAGGTGTTTACCAACTGTGCTGTGACAACTGCAATGCTACTTACATTGGTCAAACAATTTTAAAGATCGGATTAGTGAGCACCGCCGGGCAGTTGGTAAACAAGATTCTGACTCAGCCTTCGTTGAACATTTAACTACCTCAGGACATACTTCGGAATTCTCAGCTTTTAAAATTTTACATGACTGCAGGAAGGGGAAGCTATTAGACAGATTAGAGTGTAATGAAATAAAAAAAACATTGTTTAATGGTTGTAATCTGGTAAATGACATAACTTTCATACATCCCTCCCCACTCCTCGACCTGGCTGCCACTGTTCCCCTCCCCCTCCCATCCCATTGGTTTAGAGCTTAATGTTAGGTAGAAACTTGTTAGTCTGATGATGGTGTAACACCGAAACAGCTGTAACTAATTTTAAATTATATATATTATTGTGGAAATTGTGCAAAGTCGTTTAATTTTACTACTCAAAACATGCTATACTTTTCGAATTGTACTTTTACTTTCTGACGTCCCCCTTATAACTAACTCTACGATCGATATTTCCCGTGAAATTGGATTATATTATAAAAAGGACTGTATTATTATCTCTTAAGCTTTGGTAATTCCATTTTTTCAGATGCCAGGAATTAACAAATTGTAGTCACTGTCTTACCGGTGGTCTCCTTTTCTTATAATAATCATTCAACAGAGAATTAGTGCAAATGTGACTTTGTCTTGCCTGGTACATTTTAACTCTATTTTTCTGTTTTTAGGTTCAGATGAGAAGACAAAAGCTGAAGTAGTTGACATAGATAGAGCACTAGAACTGACAGATCATAGATGGTTTCACTGGAAACTTCTTCTAATTGGAGGGTTTGCGTTCCTGGCTACAGGATTCGAATTTACAGTGCAAGGATATGTTCAACCACTAGCTCACTGCGATTTAGATCTCAACGCAGCTAAAATGAGCGTTATAACATCTGTATTCTTAGGAGGTAAGTTGGAAAACGAAACAGTAGATGAAATAGATGATGGACTAGAAAGTGGCAGATCATAGATGTTTTTTCTGGTGACAAGATTTGAATTTACAATACAGGGATATGGTCAACCACTGGCATTGAGATCTTAACTCAGCTATCGTAAAACGAGCGTTATAACGACTGTGGTCTTAAGAGGTAAGTTGAAAACTGAAATGTTAGACATAGACGATGGACTAGAAGTGATAGGCCGTAAATAGTTTCGTTGGAAGCCATGGAAGGTACTAGTACTTGCCAGGCTCACATACGCAGGTGTAAATAATAAAGGTACCTGAATCAAAATGAACGTGTTCTCTCTCAAAAGAAGTATTTTCTTTAACGTTGTTTGCTTCAAACAAGCTGAAAAAATCCAAAGGGTTGAATGGAGCAAATGGTCTAGCCTCAACTGCAGAGCAATTTTCTATTTCATTATTAGTTTCATTACCATCACGAAATAAATCCCTAAGCAGAGAAAGGACAAACTCGGTTCGGCCAGCTGTTTATCACTACACTACGTCATTGTTTCTCTCTTTTCAAATGCCACTTCATTGGACTAAAGAAATGTCTATTTAGACCGAGTCTCAACATCGCATGAAATGTATAGGTAAGAAATGCTGGCGATATCCCAATGCATGGTGTTGCCGTGCAGTATTTCTTACCGATTAAGGATGAATTAATTCCACCCGTTCATAATAATACCGAATATTCCCTATAATTCCGATGGTACAGATTTCTTCACATTGTACAATTTTAGTAGGTAGTGATTTTTTCATTATTTCAGGAACATTAACATCATCCCTATTTTGGGGAGTAATGGCGGACTCAGTGGGTCGAAGAAAGGTTTTAGTAGTATCTCTTACAGCCGAGGGAATGTGTACAGTATTAGCTAGCTGGTCCAATAGTGCTGATGTTTTTGCAGCTATTCGTTGTATTTGTGGTTTTCTGTAAGTATTTAGTACCTTTATCAACTGAGTTGCCTTGTATTACAGTCAAAAGACTGAAGTAAAAGAGTTCCAAGAGTCTGTAGGAATAGGCCAGCTCCGATAATCTTTGAAGCTTCAAATTACCAAATTAATTAACTTAGATTGAACCTAATTAATTTAAATATAGCTTTAGATATGACTGAATTATTACTACAATAATTGTAATAACTATTAGGCTATATTTTTCAGGCTATGCAGCCCAGCAACGGATTTTGTAGAGCGATGATGCTTGAGTACGATCTTTAAAAATACTGATTGTGGGATATGAGCGCGGTGGAAATAGGTTTTGTAGATGTAGGCATAGGTTAGGTTAGGTTACACGTCTTGTGTTCATTTGGCGATGCCGATAAAGAGAAACTTATTTTCGTAGCCTCTGCCTCTAACGCCCCCGTGTTCATAGCGTGTTCATAGCGGTCTTAAACATAAAGTTGCAACTTCGAAAGATCGCAGTTGCTGAGTTAAAATGCACTTTGCTCAACAAATCTTGTATGTACTCATTCATATATTTTAGATGTGGTGGAGCAGCTACCGTACTTCTCTCTTACGTCGGAGAGTTCTGTCCTGATCTCAAGCGCCCCAGAAATATTTGTTTGCTGGGATTCGCATGGACGTTCTCATGGCTGGTGATGCCAGGTATGATAATAAACACTACATTTTTATATATATATGCATATTTCATACGGCTCCTACCACAATTAGTCTTATTGCATTGGTTAGTAGCCTAAGTACGTTATAATCATCACCTTTATCATCCTTATCATTATCAACTATATCATCAGCAGCACCACCAGCAACAGCACCACCAGCATCATTATCATCAGAATGCTGCTACCAGACACTAACTTCCGTCATCCGAATTGATCTGTTAGTACACAGAGACTAAGTCCTCATCGTTTTTTATGCAATGCGAAGAATTCCCAATCTATATGATTTATTATACTAGGTATATGCCTAGTAAAATTATTTATATATTATAATGCTTATTTATTTATTTCAGGGGTAGCAGCAATCATAACTCCTTTAACATTTGAATTAGACGTAGGCTTCGTCACCTACAAGTCATGGAGACTGTTCATAGCACTAGTTGGCCTTCCAAATATTATATCAGGTATTCTCCTATACCTGTACCTACCTGAGAGCCCTAAATATTATCTGTCACAAGGCATGGAGAAGGAAAGTCTGGAAGTTTTGCGGCACATGTACGCTACCAACACCGGGAATGCACCTGAAACCTTTCCTGTAAGTTTCCTGTAACCTGTAGAAGAAACTATAATAATAATAATAGTAATCGTACACTTCGTCGTTTACAATAAGAGACATTAATGAACCAAAAATAATCTACTTCCAGGGTATGGCCTAAGCCTACACCATATAGGAATGACAACCACTATGCTGGGTGTGCAGGCCTACCGTATCTTTAGAAACGCGATCATCTGTAATTGTGCTGCCTGTCTTTTCCTGCTGTAACCATACCATTGGTCATGGCTTTATGGACATGGCAAAATCAAACCACATGAGAATTTTTCTCTGAATTAATCCAAATTATGGCTACATTCAGAAGCCCGTATTCTCTAACGTGATGCTTTACAGGGGCTATGTAATCCTGTCCCACTGCAGCAATGGAGATAGTACTGGACTTCCCACCCCTCCATGTTGCAGTGGAAACTTCAGCAGAAATGGCATTACTGGGAGTGGAAGGGCAATTAAGAGAGACTCAGCCTCTCTGACTACGTCTGACCACTGCTTGGATATGCCAAGCGATAGAATCCATCCAAAATACTGTTTTAGGAGGGAATTCGAAACTATATTAGGGACAATGAAAGAATGCTGCGAATCAGCAGGGATTCTCAATAGTCACACAATCAAGTGGTATACTGATGGCTCTAGGCTAGGAAGTACCAAACCAAGAACAGGCCTTGGCGTCTTTGGTCCTGGGGTTAAATATCTGATAAAGCTTGCAGTTACATGTAAAATGATCCCCTGAATGAATCCCCTCAAGATCCTGGCTCTCGTGAGGGAGATAGGCCTCGATAAAGTGATGTAGAAGTGATGTAGATACTTTGTTGTAGGGGGCACAATAGGCCAATAGGCTTAAGTACACACAGGTAGCACCTGTACCCCAATTTATAAAAAAAAAAAAAAAAAAAATCTGTAATTGTGGTCTTTATAAATGAAAACAAATCATTTCCTGTAACAGGTTACCAAATTGGCGATGGGAAACACAAGTTTTGATTCAGATTCCTTATCATCGGTTGATTCTAAGAAGCAAAAGCGAAGTGTAGGAACGCAGTTGGCCAACATGTTTTCTCAGATGAAGTTACTGCTGAAACCTCCCCTTATATGGAGTACAATGCTCAGTTCATCTGTTTACATCTGTGGCATGTTTTCGTAAGTTTTGTACAAATTATCTGAATGATTATCTATAGGAAATTCGCAGCCGCATCAAACAAGCTCGAAATGTCTTTCATTAAAATGCAAAAAGTAATTCGATGTCGGAATCTCGGCATCAGACCTTAGATTGCGAATGGTGAATTGTTATGTGTTCCCAATCATTCTACATGGTATGGAGGGATGGACTTTTAACAGAAGCCATGGAGAACAAAGTCTGTGCATTTGAATTGTGGATATACAGACGAATTCTGCGAATATCCTGGATCCTGGAGAGATCGTGTTCCTTATGCTGAGGTCCTGAAGTGAATGATACAGAAGCCGAGTTGCTGCTGACGGTTAAGAAACAGAAACTGTGATGAAGAACGAAAAGCATCAAGTTCTGCATGTTATAATCCAAGAGAAGATATAACGACAGAGGACTCCCAGCAGAAGAAGAACATCCTGGTTGAATACCCTGTGGCAGTGATTTGGCAAGAGCACGACTTCCCTTAATTTATGAGCAACATTCTCCATGGTCCAAATAGCCATAATGACCTCCAATCATCGGCAGAAGGGGCATTTAAAGCAGAAGAGCATTATCTACACAGTCAGTAGGCGTGATTTAAGTTTGTAACTAAAGTTGCTGAAGAAATAGCCTACGAATCAGAGGTTCGAGGCTCGAGACCCATCTACTCATATACGGCACATGAATAAAAGGTTCCCTCTGCCCGAGGTCCGCCCAATCGTATTGGGTACATCATCATCACTGGTACGAAAACCGCGGCTGTCGGCTATATTTCTGACCATGACATATCAAATAGAACAGTCTCATTAGATGAGTCATGTGAGACGATTTGCTCGTCCTCATGCCTAAGCCTTCAAGACTCGTATCTGTACTTGGTGCTTTCGCCTGTTTCATTGTGTCAATGGTAAGCTTGTCTCAGCTTGTCCACTATCCCTTGCAGCGGGTGCAGTTTGACATAACAGTTTGCGGAAACAATACAAATAATGTCAGAAATCCATGGGATCGTTGGCATTGGACAAGGGACCTATGGGTCACTAAACCTAGGTCCATAAGAAGTATTTAAGGAAAAAAAAAACCTTGAATAGGTTGATGGGGCACATATAACCACTAAGCAATCATAATAGAGCAAAAGGCATTCCAGTCCTATACTAAGAAACTTGACTATCTGCACAAAAAAGGGATCGAGGCTTAAATAATAAAGAATAAACATATTAAGAGTTGCTGCTGCATTTTCAGGTACTACGGCCTTGGCTTATGGCTCCCAGAGTTGTTCAACAGGTTCGAAAGTTTCTACAAAGACTTTCCCAACGAGACTGCGTCCGTCTGCGAACTCTCAACTTTCAATAACAATGTCACACTTCCGTAAGTTGAAAAGTACTTGTTAAGTCCTGTAACGGTCACTTAAGACTTTAACTCCTCGTCTGTTGTCGCAACTTTGACACTTAAAGTTCAAACTACGGTAGTGCTTGGGGCATTTAAGGTGAGGACGAAGGAGCTCGTTAAGGGGGACCTTACGGGTTTGTTCAAGTATCTTTTAAGTGTCTAAACGTTGATCTTTGAAGAGTGTAGTTTGGTATAATTACAAAGAATTTCAAGTTACATGATGAAGCATTCGAATTCGGGATGACAGGCCGTGATCATACAAATCGACCACGGTCTATCATCACGGATTTGAATGCTTCATCAAGTATAGTTTGGGATTCAAGCAAAATACATCAAGTTCTTATAAATGAGGTTAGGTCCCATTTTCTGACCATGCTTCGGAGGGCATGTAAAGCAGAAAGTTCCGGGCTTTCGTAGTTGAGTGCAAGAAAAGGCTTAGTAACAGAACAAAAAGTATTTTTTTTTTAAATTTATTATTTATTTATATTGCTGCTAGAGTTGGCAGTTATTATATGAATAAACCATGTTAAGTAACGTTTAAGGACAATATTTCAATGGAGCTTATGCAACTTTTCTCTAATTTTAGAGGAGTTTACAAAAGAACCGGTTCGAGTTTACTCGAACATGCTTTCCAATTTACAAAATTAGTAGATATAGACTTGTGTAATTTAATAGGAAATTATTTCCCTCCGTTTAAATTTCAAATCCCTCCGGGGGGGGGGGGGGGGGGTGTGTGTGTGTGTGTCCACCTCAATATATTAAAATCCCCTTCAAACTCAATGGCATATTCTGGAACGAACAGACCAATGCATTGTAACAGTAGTAACAATGGCCGAGCTTGCAATTATTGGAGCGTGAATTTTCCATAATTTCTCAAAAAAATAATTTTTTGCACAGAAGAAAATATTTTTTTGGGAATGCAAAATGTCCGTTTTTGTTACCCGATTGAACACCTAAAACATACCTGAAGGTAGAAATCATCGATAGAAAGGTTCCACAGAAAATTTATTTTTAATCATTTTTCATGAAAATTGAGTTATTTTTATTTTTTTACCCCCAGAAGCAAACTCTCAAGGGGCAAGCGACCCCCTGCATTTTGTTAACATTAATAAGGACCACAATATATGTGAATATAAAATAAATAGTTGGAGCCGTTTTGGAGAAATAATGTTTTTAGACGTTTTTTTTGGAGTTTTTTGAGAATAACCCCCCCAAATTGAGTTAGTCCAAAATAAAAAATAAAATAAAAATGATTTTTGTGAACGTATATGCAAAATTTCATCAAAATCGACATAGTAGTTTTCCCGGAAATTGATGAACGGACAGACATACAGACAGGCAGACATACAGACAGACAGAGCGACAGACAGACATTTCGTAAAAACCACTTTTTTTGGTTCCTGATACCTCAAAACGTGTAAATCCGTTGAAATCTGGGAATCGAAAATTTCGACCATCACAAAGCTTTCCTTATACTACTTATAAATTGGAAAGCAATAATACTGGATAGACAGCAGATAGTACAATAGTATACGTACAGTACAGTACTGTATATTGAAGATGTTTTAATTCTTTTTTAAAAGGACAGTACTAAATCCCGCTTATATTTCGCATTATGGACATCTAGTTCTTGGCTACAATGTCATACAGGTACTTACTTACTTCACGGGTCCAGGGAGACACGCATAAATAAATAAATATTGACTTTTTCTGTTCCATTACTAAGCCAACCTAGCGGAGTTAGGGCTATAAAGCCCTCTCTTACACTCAACTAGGAAGGCAGTTGTCCAAAATTGAGCAGCTTGGAAGGCTTTGTCGTTTATATTAAAATAATTGATTGTATAATTTAACAGAAATACATATATTCATTTAATTATTTATTTTATTGATACAGATTAAAGCATTTGATTGTTTGATTTTCAGGGAAGACGCCGAGTGTAATGCAACAATCCACGCGGCTGTGTTTACAAACACGTTTGTACTGGGAGCTGCTTGCTTTCTGGGTAACATGACTGCTACTTTCCTATCAGTCAGAGTGCCTGCACGATTTTTAGCCGGTAAGTTAATTAAGGGTGGTTCCAATCAACGCTGGAAACGTCTCGGTAAGGAATACTACACGACACCTACACACAATTTGGCAGTATTGTCTAGTATTCCTTTAGGCGGGTATTCCACATAGGTACAACGTCAATGAAAATTATGAAATTGAAGGACATTTCAAATTCTCATTGATGGTGGAATGGCAATGACAATTTTCAATTGAAGCGTATGCGCCAAATTTTTGAAATTTGTTTGCATTTGTTTCTTGAAATTGTATTTGTTTTCTTCGTCGCCTTATTATTTAATCCTTATTATAATTTTTATACAGAAATGCGTTCTTTTTAAAGAAATCAATTAAAATAGGCCTAGTTGTACTTGTCATATCCCATGACGCCATTTTTTAATTTTAGTTTGTGATTTTACCAAAGAACTTCTAATATTCTAATATTTTACTCTATGATCAATTGATAATTGATCAATTTTAACAATGGCATAGAGTGAAATTGAAATGTCCTTCAATTTCATAATTTTCATTGACGATGTACGTATGTGGAATGGGCGCCTTACGAAACCTTTCAAGTTATCGTAGGAACTATCCTATACTTTCGTAGCCATGAGAATCAAGAGCTCAAGAGACACACCGTGGGGTGAAGGAAAATCTCACACAAAATAAAACGAATGATATAATATTATTAATTAATTATTGTATTATTATTGGTTTATGTATTATTATTATTATTATTATTATTGGCTAAATTATGGGGCCATCGATCGATAAAAAGGAGGAATTCCAACGTCAACGTAACGGTCATACACTATATTACAAATGTAGAGGAACATTTCTTCCACTTGTTGACTTCTCATTTATGGTTCTATGATTTATGATTTTTCATGAGAAATTTTTGTTAACTTACTGTGGGGGTATCCGATAATCTCTAAAAGATTTCTTGCAGGCCCGTAACCAGAGTAGGCTGCAGCTCCCCCCTGAACCCCCTCCCCGAAATTTCTTAGCTTTACACTAGATACGAATTCAACTTTCCACACGTAAGATTTTTTTACTACATGCTATGGAACCGAGTTCCCCCCCTCCCCCCCGAAAAAAATCCTGGTTACGGGCCTGATATTTTCTTGCATAGCCTACAAGCAGTTCATGTGGCCCAATTGCCTCGTCGTAGTGCTAGTGTAATTGCTTGAAAAGGAAAACAAAAGTGCTTAAAATCTATGCGTAAATAAATAGGTTTCTGACTTTATTTACAACTGAACTAACCTAGTGGAGTTCGGCTCTCCCTTGCACTAACAGCTACTACAAATACCTGACTCTTACGACCCATTTAGTCTATTTTGTTTCGGTTTCATGGCATGTGGTTGTATCTTACCTGAAAAAAAAACACCAAAAAATAATAAAAATTAATGTGAAACATTTAAGCATCAATTATTTACACTGCATTAACATTTATAAAAAGCTCATGCAATGCATGTCTGTAAGTTAATCTATATGCAACCCTTTCCCATGAAATCAAAACCGTAATGTAAAGAAGATAAAAACAAAATTTGTTTTGACTTGCACAGCCGTCAAAAAGCATCGATGCAATGCGATAGGGAGCAGGGAAGAAAGGAATATATGCAGCAAGCGATGAAAGGATGTAGGGGCCAGTACATAATGATGTGGAGCTGAAGAGAGCGTGCCAGGATCGAGCGGAGGAGAGACATCGATGCCACATGTCGCTGCCAACCAGCCAGACGGCTGAAACTTGAAGAAGAAGAAGGGCCGGGACAGGAAGTACGGAGAGCCGAGAGTAGATGGTTTCTATGATAAGTGCAAGGGCCAAGCAGTAATTTTTTCAGCGTGGACGTGCCTTTTCCTCTGCACCCAATAGTTTTAGGTTTAGAGACTACGTACAACGTTCAGGACTCTATAATTCTAATTTTGTAAGTTTTCAGCAATTTTTCTGGCGATATCTGCATCCTGCGTATTCAGCTTGTATTTCGTCAGCAGCCCATGGCTTTTTACCTTGCTGTCAGCAGGATTTTTAAGTTTAAGCAACGCCGGTCTCAGTGTTCACAATACATGCGCTATCAACTTGTTTCCTACATATGTGAGGTAAGATGTGTACACGGTTGCATATTTTTACATTCCCAGGCGGATTTTTTTTGAGTTACATTTATAAAGACTTTCCCGGCTGATGGTCCGGTCGATCTGAATGAGTAATGAAAAGATGAAAAAAAAATACAGTGGTACACTGTAAAACTGGTCTCCTGTATGTATTTATACATTATATTGCAGTATTATATGGTATATATAACACTGACATTAAATTAACTTTGGTTAAAGAGGTAACCTCCTCGTTATAACCGAAATTAGAGGACATAGAGAAAACTGGACTTGGCGAGATTCGAACCCCAAATCATTTCAATAAGAGCATATACTCGTAAGTAGAGGATATACTCTTAGATCAACTGTTATTGTCGGGGCTTGCGGTCCAGCTTTTAAGACGACGCCCCGAATATAGGCGTAGATCGTGGGTTCCAATCCCACCCAGACCTGTTTTTCTATATCCTCTAATTTTGGTCTCGTGTATGCACTTTATAGCTGCAAAATGGTGATCAGTTGGCTTGACTCCGTTGTAGCCTCGGGAGTTCTCTGGAATGATATTTATTTAGAGCTACATGACCATTGCAATTTGTAAGCTAGAAATTTTGAAAATACTTTCTGATTTCAGGGGGATGGGCGTGTGCATTAGTTTTCTAATGGGACGAATGACTTCGGTTTTTGGAAACTTAATATTTGGACAACTTATCGATGATTACTGCGAAATACCCATATTTATGGTGGCAACCATTTTAATGAGTAAGTAATACCTGACAAAGTTGCGTCTTTGTTCTTTTTGCCCGATATGGTTTTAATTTTTTTAAAGCGCCGTGACAAGAGAACCCATTATGGATATGGAGGAGTCTTGAGGACTGGTGGAGGATCCTCTCTTATGGCCAAAGCTCTATTTGGGATGCTGTGGTCAGCAACATCCCCGACGCATTTACTTTTTTAACCAACCCCATTTTAGCCATTGGGTTCGGGTGGACCCAGGACCGGTGGATAACAGTTCCTTTTACGTTGAGCACAATTTAGGGTGGAGCGAAAAACCTTTATTTTTTATTTTTTTATTTAATAGTTACCAAACGGTGCGATACCTTACCCGAAGACCACACGTCAATTTTTTTATCATTCAAAAAATTTTAAGAGGTGCCCCAGGGTGCCCAAAGTTTTGAAATTTCTTCAAAAATGGGCCTTTCTATGAAGTCGAAAAAAATATTCTGGCGCCATTTTTTTGCATACTTAGGTTGGCACTATGTGCAGAACGAATTGTTCTACCTGTACAAGCAAGCGGTGATCGTCCATATTTGATCATGAAATTAATATTAATTTTAAGGTAAGCCTTATTTTTTATTTTAATTTGCATGCATACGGCATATGGTGCGTTAATAGATATATTTGTGTAATACAGCTTTATATAATATAGTTAGGCATAATATACCTTAATTACATTTTTTATAATTCAATTATGAAATTCGGGCTAATTTTTGTTGCAGGCTGTTTAACCTAAAATGAACTCAAGGACACGTCAGCAAATTAATTGCCCAGTTTTTGGGTTTCCATGTGAATTGAACCCACTGCAGTTGCCAACATATTTTGATGTCATGAAGGGTTATTTGTGGATCAAATATGAACTTAAACCGAAAACGTCATCAAAAGAGCCAACAATTGGGGAAATAGCAGTGAATTTGGCGGAAAAGATAGAAAAGATTTGGAATAACGCATCTCTGCCCACGGTAACACGCACACGAGTTTTGCAGTTGATTCGTACCTATCACAACAATTATCGGAACTTATTAAAGCCGTATAAAACTAGAAAAACCAATAATAATTACTTGAAACGCCTGAATAAATTTACGGACGGTTCACGCAAACTTTTTGATATTTCCTATTGCAAATGTGTGTGTTTTGAAAGTTGTTTGTGCCCTAAAGCTTTAAAAGTCCCTAAACCTGAGTGGACGTTTCTTATTGACCAAAGAACAGCCCGAAACATGATTATTGGCACAGTAGACATGTCATCCGTCAGATTAGAGAGCCGAAAGAGAAAAAGGTCAGCAAGGAAGAGATTAGAATATTCTGAAGAAGAGCTGGAGTTTACAGGTTCTCCAATCTCATCTCCACTACCATTTCATTCGACTGACGAAGAAAATAATGCAGATTCGTGGGATAATTTCACAGTAAAAAAGCAACGCTACACAGAAGAAGATAATATTCCTATTCCTAAAACATTGTCATTGCCAAAAGATTTGAGACTTACTATGCCTACGCTCGCAATTACCTGTGACCGTACTGGCGTTTCCGACAGAACTACCGCTATGTTAGCATCGGCTGTCTTGCAGGACTTTGGAATTATAACGCCAGGCGATCAGAGCCTAGTGGTTGATCGGTCAAAAGTTCGACGAGAAAGAGCCAAGATGCGTAGTGACTTGGCTGATGCCAATGGTTCTAATCATATGATAACTGGCTTGTATTTTGATGGTAGAAAAGATAAAACTCTTGTTAATGAGAAAATTGAAGGGAAATTCCATAGAAAGACTGTTGCCGAGGAACATTATTCTCTTATTGGTGAACCTGGAGGAATTTATATTGGCCATGTTTCTGTAGAATCAAGCAAGGCCGCCAAAGTTGTGTCAAATATTGTTGAATGTCTTCCAGAAAAGACGTGTGGTATGACTTCACTGAAAGCCGTTGGGTGCGATGGTACCGTAATAAATACAGGCTGCAAAAACGGTGTCATTCGTGGATTGGAGCAAACACTCGGGAAATCATTGCAATGGCTCATTTGCATGCTTCATGCAAATGAACTTCCGTTGAGGCACTTGCTGCAGCATCTTGACGGCGTCACTACTGGGCCAGAGTGTTTTTCTGGGCCCATTGGGAAGGCACTGCTATTTTGCGAAACTCTTCCTGTTGTGGCATTTTTGCCTATTGCGACAACAATGCCAATCATTGACAAAAAAGACCTGAGCACGGACCAAGCCTATCTTCATGAAATAATTGAAGCTGTGCGCTCAGGTTCTTGCCCCAGCAGTTTGGCTAACAAAAACCCTGGCAGAATGAACCACTCACGGTGGCTTACGACAGCAAATAGAATTTTGCGCCTCTACATTGCGGCAATATCGCCATGCCCTAACCTATTCATTTTGGCTGAATTCATAATGAGGGTCTATGGACCCATGTGGTTTACAATAAAATGTAAGCCAAAATGCACAGAAGGTGCCAAACATCTGATGGAGACAATCGTTCGAAGTCGCTATTTAAGTGACGATCTAAAAAAAATTGTTGACCCTGTAATACAACGAAATGGATATTTTGGGCACCCCGAAAATATTTTGCTTGCAATGCTGGTCGATGACAGAAAAGCTATACGGGAGTTGGCTTACCGGAGAATTATTAAAGCACGTACTAACCAAAGGAGCAGGAAAAGAATCAGAGAATTTAAACAACCGAAATTCAATTTTGGTTCTACTGACTACATTAATATGGTATATTGGCGAGACACTACAGTTACAGAGCCACCACTTTTGAGCAATTGGACGACGGATAAATTACTTCAATCAGTGAATATGAAGGAGAAAGGATTCAAAAAAATTCTCCAACTTCCATGTCATACGCAGGCTGTGGAACGATGCGTTAAACTAGTTACTGAAGCATCAGAATCGGTAGTTGGAGAGTCAGCAAGAGATGGCTTCATCCGCAGCCGAATTATCTCTCGTCAAAAAATGCCATCCTTTGAAACAAAGAAGGAATACAGTGTCTGAAAAATTTAAGGTTGTTTTTTTACAAAAATAAAAAAAATATGAAAAAACATAGCTAAATTTTTAAAAAAATGACATAATTCAAAACTTTGAGACCCCTGGGGCACCTCAAAATTTTTTTTTTGAGACTCGATATTTTGCGAGCGTGGTTTTAGCAGCATTTGGCACGTTATTTTAACTATTAAATACAATTTAAAAAATAAAAGTTTTTTCCCTATACCTATCGCTCCACCCTAGAGCACATGCATGGACCTCCCTTTTCGTAGTCCAGTTCTCAAACAACTGCAGTTTGTCCTTAACAGTGTACAGCCAGTAGGAAATTGGCAGTCTGAAATTTAATACTTTTTATTTTTTATTTAATTAACTAATCATATTATTAAAGATTTGGCTCATCAAAGTTGTAGAAGACTACTTCATGCATCATGTTATAAGATATTTTTTATTTTAGAAATTGTCGTTTTTTTTCAGAAACATGCAAATATTTTTTAAACAATAACTTTTTATGTAGGGCCTATTATCGATTTTATAAAAAAACTACAATTTCGAAAACTAAAAATAACTTCTTATAGGATGCATGAAGTAGTCATCTACAACTTTGATGAGCCAAATCTTTAATAACTTTCTTAGTTAATTAAATAAAAAATAAAAAGTATTAAATTTCGGGCTGCCAATTTCCTACCGGCTGTACACTCTTAAGGCTATTGGCAATATTGCAGTTTCATAGTCCGGATTTATTTTTTTTTTAAAAATGTAGGCCTACACGGTAAAGAATAGTCAAGACATGTAGATTAGTGGAACGGACTCTGACTTTCACCCGAAAGGTTGTTGAATCGAGTCCCACACTGGCTACATTTTCTGGCCATGCTTTGGAGGGCACGTAAAGCAAGGCGGTCCCGGGCCTTCCTAGCTGAGGGTAAGAGAGAGCTTTATAGCCCTAACTCCGCTGGGTTGGCTTAGTAATAGAAACAATAAAAATCCCTTATTTATTTGTTTAGAATATAACACAGGGCTCAATATTGGTTTGACGTAAAAATGCGCTAAATAAACAAAATAAATTGAACCCTTTCACTTACTATATAAACTGTAGTCCAGTCGGAATATATTGTAATAAAATAATTCAGTTCTCAATCAAGTTAACAAACCCCAAAATTCAGTTCTCCCAGCTTGAGAAAATCTTAAAGAAAATAGTTTGAGCCATTTTTGAGAAAATATACAGTATATGACTTTTTATTAAAAATTCCTGGCTCCGCCTTTTTCTTGCGGCCACCGCTCGGAGAATATTATACAAGTTCTTACCAAATTTGAGCGAAATCGGTTGAGTGAAATGAAATCGGCTCTAGATAGCTTTGTGAACATGCGTACATAAATACGCCACCCTCAACACCACTTTGTTGGGCAAGGGGACCTAAAGAATTATGGGAGGTACAAAATCTCGAAGTCAAAAATTTGGTTGATCAGAATACATTCATTTATATCTGCAGAAATGTTAAAAATGTTTTAAAAAAAACAGCACCAATTATTATTATACTTCGTATAATAGTGAAAATAAGGAGACTCTACTGTAAATCACTTTTGTTTTAGTGGGTGGCTTCTTCAGCTCAATATTACCAAAGAGCAGTCAAAAAGCTCTCGAGTGACATGGCGACTTCGGATTTCAGAAGGAAGATTTGGAATCACCAGTACTGACTAGGTTAGGGTGCGTTGGAATATAAAGTATAAAGTATTTATGGTAGATTAATTGTTAATTTCCATGTACCGGCAGCCAATGAGCGAAAAGAATGGGTGCTGACGTCAGAAAGTCTTCTTATTGCTAATTGGTTTTGGCAAATGGGACAACTTTCCTAAAGGTAAATCCATGGTATGGTATGATTGAGGGGTCAATTCACATTTACCGGATAGCGCCCATAATTAACTTATGGGGTGTCCTCGTTCTGATTGTTACTTGGTTGTCTTGTGTAGAACATTTTTCCCCGCCATTAATAATTTATGCATTTACTTTAGTTCTACACCTAAATCAAATGATCAACAAAGGATTTTTCTTCGGGGGGGGGGGGGGGGGTTCAGAAATTTCATTAGATATTACATAGTAGTAGTTTTTATTTTCGTCTCTCAAAATCTGATTCTGGTTTGAACCCCCCCTCCCCTTGGCTACGGCATTGATATACATGAGTCTTGGTACTCACTCAATAGATTTTATCATTTATCAATGAAAAAAACATCTAATTTTGTGAGAAAACAAGTCAAGTTAGCCTTGTTTTCACTTGTACGCGGCAAAACCCTGAACTTACACGTATATATAATTATGTATATGCCAGCATGCAATTTATTCAACAAATATTCAACACTTTGTAAGGTTGTAAATTTTACTTCAAAGTATTATTATAAGATCCCATGCCAGACCGAACTGATTCACGCTCCTTTCTAATCCATTGTTTTGGATTGGCTTGGTATGATGAGACAGACCAAGCAAGCGCGACAGTCTAGACACGAGGTCCTTTCAAATAAATCAATTTTGCATTTAAACTGTCGCTTCAAATTATAATTTTGTATTACTATATTAAAAAATGTATACCCTAATTAGGCTACAATTTTTTAATGTAAGTTGATTATTTATTCTTATGGTTTCAAACATGAATTATAATGATGATATAATTCTAATACGTTTTTAATATCTATGACCAATGTGCAGTGGCGTAAATAACTTCTGCTGCGCCTCCCGCAAGACCTTGTCTCATAAGTCCTTGTCTTCAACATGGATAACAAATTGAAATTGAATATTTTTATTAATTTCTTAGATTTCTAAATTATTTTATTATTTCTGGGAGTCGAAGTGCGCCCCCCTCCCCCAGCAATGCTGTTGCTGGGGTGTTATTTACGCCAATGCCAGTGGACCTACGATAGGTAGCAATTATTCTTAATCTTAACCAAGGATTAAAAATGTAACCAAGATAATTTTTAACGGAAAGTGTTATTTAAAATGGCTTGTTTACATTTTTAACCCCGAGATAATGGTAATACTAATCGCCATAGTAGACCCGCAGAACTATAAGATCAGAAGGCCTACTATATATACCATAGGCATAACTTGTTGTGGTAGCCCCAATTAACTTTTTTTTAGTTCGAACTGCTTAAGTCCGCCAAGCTACAAATGTCTTTTTCCCTATACTCCATGTCTTGTACCGTCCGTTTTAGTCCTTTTTAGATGTCGCACCTAGGTTCTTCATGACATCTTCTATAGGTACTCCTTCCTCTGTTGCGTCCTCTTAAGTTGGTGTCTTATGAAATAGTAGTAAATAGTAAATATTTACTGTTATTATAATAGTTATATCTAAACAACCAAAGGGTCGTCAAAACGAGATCATGTTAATTACGAGGGCGATGAATGAAAAAACCTGTATGTTCTGTTCTTGCCCATTATGCATCGGAATCATTTGATATTAAAATAACTTGTATAATTCTAAACATCTTTATTTAATATCCAAAATATGACGGTGTTGAAACAATACAAAATGGCTGCTGTTGTCGCATGCTATTTCTATCAAAAACTACAGACATAACAGTTCCTTCCTTCCCCCAGACAAGGAACAATCACTAACACTGCCTCAAGTTATTCGGCAGCATCAGGACAGGAATATTTACTGTTACTGAAAACCAAAGTTGCAAATCAGAGTGACACTTATTTTAACTTGCGTCGCCAGAATATCGATACCATTTCATATGAAATTTTAATTTTTCAAAAAATGCGGAGCGGGGATGTCTCATTTGCTTTTAATCGGAAAGACGTTTTACTTATGACATCTACTCGAACCTAACCTTCATCTTTCGTATATAGAAATAAAACACAAGCCTGCTATAATTTGACTTTAAACATTTCTGTTTGGCTGTTCCCGAGGAAAGGCCTACTTCCATTCTTTTTACAAGCTATCGAAGGAAGTCAGAGTTGTTATTTATGGTTTTGAACTATCAAGTCTAAAGAATTTCGCAGATACGATACACTGTAGGCCTGTTACAGCTAGTAGGTATTCTTCAATGCCATATAACTTGTAATGCAAAACTAACTAAACAATTGTAACATTCTGTTCATAGACGTAGAATAATTGGCTTGAGAAACCATAAAACCATTATTGATTGATTGATTGACGTGTGACAGCAGTGGAACGCAGTAGTCTTGGAAATCGAGGGTCAACCGGACTACTGTGGCGATTAGTATTAACTTATTCTTGGGATTAAAATGGAAACATAACAATTTCGAATAGCCATTTTTCCATTTCCATTATAAAATTATCCTGTTTACAATTTACATGCCAGTCTATGATTAATAATTAATAATTATCGCCATAGTAGGCCCGTTTGGTCCCCAAATATGCACGGGACTTGTCCTTTGGGCTCCTCTTCCAAATGTAATTAATTGGTTAATTGCATTGTACTTGAAGAAAAAATACAAATTTTATTATTACATTATTATTATAAATATAAATGATGACTTTTTGTTCTATTTTAACCAGCCTACCTAGCGGAGTTAGGGCTGTAAAGCCCTCTCTTGCACCCAACTAGGAAGGCCCGGGACCGCCTGCTTTACATGACTTCCTAAGCATGGCCAGAAAATGTAGCCAGTGTGGGACTCGAACCAACAAACTTTCGGGTGAAAGTCAGAGTCCGTACCACTGCTTTACATGTCCTGGTATCAATGCCAAATTAACTATAAAATCATTGATGCCTTGGCGGATCCAGAAATTTCAGAACAACCTTGTTTTTAGCTTGCACTAATGCCCGTCCGTTAGTCTTGCAAATATAGGTATTAACGTCGTTTCTTTCGCTTTACAATTTAAAAGCGTTTCATTTTAATTTACTATTTACTTTTATAATTAACATTTATATTATTCTTATTTTATAACATATAAAATGAGAATCTACCTAAAAATCTACCATAATATGACCACCCCCGTACCCCAAGGGGGCGACCGCCCCCCTCGCCTCCCCTCTGGATCCGCTATTGACTGCATGACGGATTATCCGTCAGAACTAAGCAGTCTAGTAGATTTTCGCATTCTGCGGCCATTTCAAGGTTATGCCCGTGTTGTATGCACTTTGAGACACCGAGAGGAATACGGTTTTTTCATAAATAATGAGATGTGTAAGAACAACTTTAAGCCCTACGAAGCCCACGCGTATCTGTCTTCTAAGATGAGAAGCAGAAAGACCGTGCGCTTGCGAGCCCCTTCTAGTAGTGAGGGGTCAACTAACAATGTTCAACCGCACACTACCTTCAAAGAACCGGTACCAGTGACACCGCTCATGATGCTCTAATAGCTCTAATGTACAATACTTAACTATATTATACTATTTATTAGCAATTAGGCCTAGTAGAGGTACTGTAATGGATTATTATGAGTTGTTCATCTTAGAAAGAAGTAATGACCGGTCATAATAATAATTAATTTACTGTGGATGATTGCGTTATTACTTCTCCCTAAGATGTTTCCCAAGTTCTACGAAGGCACCAAGGAAAATCTTAGAAGGATGAGTAGTTCCATGATAAATGATTGTCTTGGAATTAAATTTCAGCTGCCTCGAATTTCCTTATGCTAGAGCACTGTGTTGATCGATGGGACAACTGCGTAGTCTAGAATGGGCAATCCAATATAATATTACATAATTGTAATATGACATGGCAAAGCTCCAGCAAGTGACGGAAGACTTGGGGATCACATCCTTTGTAGAGTTGAACAGGCCGTGTCAGAATCACGAAGATTGGAGACATCGCTGTGAAAGGTTTCTCGCAACCAGCCATCGTCCGGCTGTAATTTGAAGGGAGAGGGCATTGGGGCACTAGTTATCCATAATTTCGGCTGGTGGGGGCACAGATTAAATGTCTTTATTAATGTAGTCCAAAACATGGCACTCCCAGGACATCGGCCCCGAGGAAGACCGATGATGACACTCTCCAGAAAAGTCGAACACGACCTGACAATAAACAGAGAAGACGGTCTCAACAGAGTCGTTTGGAAACGCCGCTGCCGTGTCACCGACCTTCCTTCAGGTTAAAAGCCACGAAGGTGACGTGAAAGTAAAATTAAGTTTATCAATAAAATAAGTTTTTTCCTTCAAACGCAAAACCTTGCAATCACTGTTCGGTCTTGCTATACTCTATTTAGTACCTATGTATATGTCTAAAAGCTTCGACAGAAACATTTTTAGCGTCTCAAACCGGCCTTAAACATGAAGGATGTTAGGGGCTGTTTATATAGCAGGCGGTTGCGGGAACAGGTCTGGCGTAAAATAAACATAGGATAAACTTGTCATTCTGTCTTTACATTGGGTAAAGTTTTTTCATGTTAAAAGTCTTGTGAAACGTATTTTAAAAGGTGACTACGTTGCTTTAAAATAAACAAACTGCAAGCTTTTCTTAAATTTATTTACACCAAGCAGACCCACACCCGCAACCACCGGCTATAATATGCAGGCCCTTATCTGGTAGGTTTCGTTCATATTAATAACGACTACTACATAATATGGAAATAAAAAAATATAGGTGGAGCTGTTTTGAACCCCCCCCCCCCCAAATTGAATTAGACCCAAATAGAAAAATTAACCCGAGATATGTTTTTTATAGATCTACATTCATGCCAAATTCCTTCAAAATCTATGGACTATCGTTTATCCACCCACAAATTAACGATCCGATACAATGGCAGACAAATCAACAGAGCTGCAGACAGACAGGCATTTGGTAAACACCGTAAACACTCGTGTGTTACCGCAAAACGTGTAAATCCGTTGAAATCTCGAAATCGAAAATTTCAACCGCCAAAAATCTTTCATTCTAGGCTACTAACGTATAAATTGGAAAGTAGTAAATAAATATATAGGAAAGCATAAATTAGTACCTTTATTACCAGGATTGTGGAGTAACCTGTACCTATCTGTGTACCTGCAGTTGAGGCTGTGCGTGCATCTTAACCTTTAGATCCGGTTTGAAAGTCATATGAGCCATCGGTATTTTCAGTCAGTCGAACATATAAATTGCGAATCTATACTTGAATATTCAGCAGAAGCCAGGTTTTTTTCTTGTCAACACCAACCATGCCAATGGCTGGGTTTCTTTCGTTTTTCTGAATTTTAATATCTTATCTTTAATTTCCTTGTGGAGCGATGGAGTTCATTTTGCCAAAAAGTACACGGCCGTCTATTTGTCCTATGGGCCGACACCGTGGCCTGGGACTGTGTCCAGCCATACTACTACTACACGGCCGTACTTTGTGTACAAAATCATAAAGCTTATGCTAACGTAGGTATTAATAAAAGTAAAAAGTTAAATAATGCAATTAATCGTATCTGTACTCACTGTACTTGGTTAAGTCATGTTTCCACCTGTTACACTTCGCCAATGGTAAGCTTGTCACAGTTTGTCCATTATCGCTTGCAGCCGGTGTAGGTTGACATCGACCAGTTCGCCAATGACCCTAAATTCTTACGGAAACCAAGTCCATGGGGTCATTGGCATTGAGCAAGGGACCAATGGGCGTAGGTTCATAAAAACGTCCTTCAGGAAACAATTCACTGGAAACAAACTAAAGGTCCAAACAAGCAACTACTGCCCCTTTTTTATATTCTGGGTACCTGTAGGTATATATAGTTTTGTGTTAAGGCCAAACCAGAGGGGGTCACGTGACTGGCCTGGAAATGTCTTTGCAGGGGGTTCGTAATATATGTTTTAAACCGCAGTGGTATAGGAAAAATCGATGGAAGGGTATAGTATACGCCTAGATATGCTTACACTATTGACTGAACCAAAAATTACAATTACATTAGGTCTAAAATTTGTGCATGAAGCAATTAAAAACATACCTCTTAGAACATTTTTACGTGCCCCACAGGGAAGAAAAACCTCCAACTTTTGTAATGAAATGCACTTCAGTCAGAAGCTCAACACTTAATTTGACAGTAAAGCGCCAGAAATAGGTAAAACTGCAATTATTTGAAATAATACAAGTCAAATACGGAACAGGTACGAGACGCGGGGCTTTGGTTATAAAATGGATATATTAAACGATCCCGTGGCTGGAGACCGTTATCAATATGGCTGCTAGTGTAGCCTGCACAAGATAAGTACGCAATTCGGCGGGGAAATAGCCTGCACAAGCTAACTACTAAACTACAGAGTTTTTGACCGGGTCCATGTATCCGCTTTGCTATGCTGCAATGTGTAGACTGATATTTTTTGCGTTGGTACTTATCTCTGATAGTTGGCTTATGGTTAACGGGTGCCTCGTAAGGCATATTATGACTCCCGCCGCTCCAGTTCTATTATATTTCTATGTATTCAACGCTCAACGGTCAAGGCCACAACCCTCCGGTTTGGCCTTAAGCTTTGAGGCCGACTCGTATCTTTATTTGGTTAAGTCATGCATTCGCCTGTTTCATTGCGTCAATGGCTAGCTTGTCTCAGCTTGTCCCTTTTCGCTTCTAGCCGGTGTAGGTTGACATCGAGAACGTATACCAGTTTGTGCCCAGTGGCCAAAATTCATATGGAAACAATAAAAATAATGTCCGAAATCCATGGGGTCGCTGGTATTGGACAAAGGACCTATGACCTATGTTCCACTATAAGTAGGCCTGGGTCCATAAAAAGTCCTTAATAAACTAACTAACTTCAGGCCGATTGTGTCGATTGCGGAGTATTACTTGTTCCACAAGAGCTCTTTCAAAAATGAAGGGCTGGGAGGTCGTGAATTCGACCATTTTTCAAGAACTATTTTCTACACACTCAGGTTACTGAACTAGGTCCTAATTTACTTCGCTATGGTCCGGATATGTCTTAACATAACAACAACCATCCTACCCAACTGCCTTCTCCCATCAGACTGCCAAGTTTCTTGCTTTCTTTCCGATTCAGATGTACACGGTCATCAGACATTTTCAACTGCTAAGCAATGTGAATTTCCTGCAGAGATTGTGTCCGTATAGTCGTGTCCTGCGGCAAATTAATTATGAAGCCGAGTTGCTGCTGACGGTTAAGAAACGTAAACTAACATACTTTGCCCATGTGATGAGGAACCAAAAATATCGCATACTGTATGTTATAATCCAAGGGGAGTTGATAGGACTGAAGGCTCCTAGCAGAAGAAGAACATCCTGGTTAAAAAACCTGACGCAGTGTTTGGTAAGAGCACGACGTCTCTTTTCAGAGCAGCAGTCTCCAAGTGCCGATTTGCCATGATGATCGCCAGTCATAGTTAGAAAAGGCATTTATGGGAGAAGACGCAGGCCTCTATAAAGGCAGACGGATTTCGAGTACAGAGATTACCATAATGGTGTGGCCCAACGATATTGAAAAGAATAGACTGTCTTCAGTCGTTAGAAATGTCAACCTTATTAAAGAACCCATCAATTCAAAAGCAATTATGGTTTATAGTTCGTATAGAATCGTGGTTGCAAGATTCCATCTGAAAGTTGGACATTGCTACCAGCTTTGCCATTTGCTGACATATTGCCCTTATTAATAACGAGAAAATGGAAAGTTTTCTTCACCCCATCCGCCACCCATTGACAAGTTTGGCAGCTATATCCTCTGGTTAACGTTGCAATATAGTGGTCACGCGTGAGGGCGGGTCACTGGTGCCGGGTCAGAAGCAGAAGGCAGATACCGTCGTAGTCGCAGGTCGACATGGTGCTCCTGGAAGTAGTGCTTAATAGAGGTATGTACTTGAATCTCCTAATTGCCACCCCAAAATGTAATAATTTTTATTTAAGTTACTAAGGAAGTTATTAAAGATTGAGTCCATTCAAGTTGTGGAAGACTACTTCATGCCTCATTGAATAGGGTATTTCTAATATTAGGTGTTTTTATTTATCCATGATTTCTATTTTACATGAAATTTTAGTGCCCAATAATTTTAAAGAAAAAATAGGCCACAAATTAAACGTTCTCAATTATATGATTATAAGTAGGCTAGTCTTCTAGAAATGAAATGGGTTACTACCGATTTTGTGAATAGACGAATAATTTTCCGCCAGTTACTTTATTTCTATGCATCTCTTAATTAAAACTTTTAATGTGCATACTATCATACTATGCAGTTGGTGAATTTTGAATTATAAAAATAATTAGGTTAATAGGCTTAAGATATAGTTTAGGTTATATTTTTCATTGTTTTTTTCTCGTTTGGAATGGAAGAACATAGCAGCAAATAACTACACTTTTATTTCCTTTAAGCACACATGCTATACTGTACGTGGTATATTGCAGTGATTATTAATGTAGTGCCCCTTGATAGTTTGGTTCCGGGGGCAAAAATAAATAAAATAAATAAGGCTACGTTACTTCATTTTCATGAAAAATTACTAAAATTAATTTTTCTGTGGAACCTTTCTGTCGATGCTTTCCAACTTCAGGTATGTTTTAGGTGGAAATTTTTGTTAGGAATAAAAAAACAAAACATTTTTTGCAGAAATTATAAATAATTCGTGCCCTAATAGATTTCATACCATGCCAATAATATTACTGTGTTGTATAATTGTAGTCTGGCCGTTCTTGACAATGCACATCTATCAATTTTACTTTGGGATAAGGGAAATTTGAGGCAACTGAAATTTATCCCTAGTACAATTATTTATCATGGAACTACCCAGATAATTTAACTCGGTACCTGTACTTATTGATACATTGGTAACCATGTGCGGGCTCGCTCTTACGGACTCTTTAAGGTGCCCATTCCATTGACCGGCTAGGGCTATTTCCAACAACGGTGGCGTGGTAGCAGACATTCAAGACTTAGGTGGCGTTTCCACCGACCTCGCATTGCAGAATTGACGGAAATGTTTATTTTCCTCTATGCCATAGTTAAAATTGATCAATGATCATACAGTAAAATCACAAACAAACAAACTAAAATTAAAAATTGGCGTCATGGGATATGTTAAGTACAAACATTTTAATACTTACTTACTTACTAGCCAACGCCCACCCTTGGCATTTCTGCCATCAGGCGCCGCGCTGACCAGTATAGATGTGCCGTGTGTTCATCTCCGGTAAGTCGATCGTTTCTTTCATCATCAAGCATCGGGCAGTCCTTGAGGTGGCTGGCGGCCATAGGGGTACTCCCGCACAGGACGCAGTCGGGGGACCTCAATATTCCAATTCGGTGGAGGTGGGATGCCAAAAGATCGTGCCCCGTTCTGAAGACTGCTACTGAAGTGGGCCGTGGTAGGTTCTTCTTTACGGGTTTGTTTAACAGTGTGCTCCATTGTTTTCCACTTGAGGCTAGTCGCAGTCTGTCCTGGTTTGTCCTCCGTACTGATATGTCTATGAGGTTTTTCACAGCCGTGAGGGGTGTTGCTTTGCTGGGCTGAGGTAGTTTTGTGCCCATCTTTGCCAAGAAGTCCGCCTTTTCATTTCCAAGTATGTCGACGTGACTCGGAATCCACTGCATCACCAACTCCCGACCTTGCTCTATGAGTTGGCTCAGTAGCTGCCTGCATTTTAATGTGGAAGTACACTCTGTGTAGCTGTTTTTTGTGAGTGCTATGATAGCTGCTTGTGAGTCAACTAGCAGTACTGCCTTTCTGCAATCTGGGAACTGCAGTAACTTCTGGGCTGCGTTTTCAACGGCAGCTATCTCTCCGTCGAAGTTGCTTAGTGGGGATCCTACTGCGCTGTAACCCTCGAAGAGGCGGCTGTAGTAACCAGCTCCAGTTCTTCCGTCGCCCGGTATGCATGAGCCATCTGTGTAGATGTGAAGCCATTCTCTCTCTGGATAGCACCGGTGCACTGTCTCATATGCTGCTTTTCTAAGATGGTCCGGGAGCGACTGTTTTTTAGTTATATCGTGGTCGTATAGTTTCAGGCATTTTGTTGGGAGCCATTGATAGGACTTATGGCTTACTGGCATTTCAACTGGCTCTCCAATGTTGATACTGTATTTTGTGGCTAACTCTTTCGCTCTGCAAACCGGTCCTTTTTGAGTGACTAGACGATCCGATGCTGGTTTATAGAAATTCCAGAGGGTAGGTCTGGTGCGCTTCATCCTCTCCCAGGTCTTCATTAGCGACTTGTCTCTTCTTATGTTCAAAGGTTCGATGTCTGAGTGTATCTCCATTGCTGCAATTGGGGTTGACTTTACCGCGCCTGTGATAACGCGGAGGGCTGCGTTTTGTGCTGCATCCAGCTTGGCAAGTTGGTTTGAACTTGCCGTGCTTATAGCTTCCCCTCCGTACTCGAAAACTGGCCGAACGTAGCATTTATATGTGGTGCTTAGTACGTCCTGAGTGCAGCCCCATTTTGTCCCCGTAAGTCGCTTGAGAAGTCTGGATCGATTGGATCGATTCTTTCCTTTAGTGGCAGCCTCATTTATTTGGTGTTTCCACGTCAGTTTTGAGTCCATTGCAACTCCTACGTATCTCGTGATGCTTTTCTCTTCTAAACGGGTGCTTTTGTAGTATAGGCGTATTTCTTTTGGTTTTGTAGATAGCGAAAACACTTGACACACTGTTTTCTCTGTACTTACTATCATTGCGTTTTTGTCAGCCCATTCAGCTATGCGGGTGAGTGCCATGTTTAGGGCCGTTTCAATACCCTTCCAGTCACTACTGGGGGCACAATTTAATAGATTTCTATAAAAAGAAAAATTTCCGTCAATGTCATTTGCATTCTGCAATGCGAGATCGATGGAAACGCAACCTAAGTCTTGAATGTCTGCTACCACGTCACTGTTTTTGGAAATAGCCCTAGCCGGTCAATGGAATGGGCGCCTTATCAGTGCAGAAATATTTTGAAACAATAATAGTAATAACCCTTCATTGACTATATAAGATAAGTTACTACTACTATTTTGGATGCTCAATGAGATGTTTCTTATTATATTAGACAGGTTAGCAACTACCTTAATATCGTAATAAACAAGTCTGGAGAGCTTAATTTTTTTTTTATAAAAGGCAAAGCTATATTTAATGATTACTTTAACACTATAAATTGCAGTAAGGTTTATCCAAATTTGCAGATCAAGAAAAAACTGAATCCAGCAAGGTGCGGCTTTATACGGTGCTTGTTCACATAGACTTTCAGTGTCATCTCCATCTTTTGATAACTGGATTCTCCATTAATATAAGATATAAGGGAAAGAAGACTCAGCTGGTGGAGCCACGTCCAGAGTAGAGAGGAAACATCCCTCCTAAAGCGTAGACAGAACATGACACTCGCTGGACCCCGCCCCCGGGGAAGACCGAAAATGACACTCCCCAGAAAAATCGAAGAAGACATAAGGACTCTCGCCCTGAACAAGGAGTAAAGTATAATATATGACAAAAGTGGAGAATATTAAACCCATGAAGGTAGATTATCTATTACTGCCATTCTGTAGTCTTGATGAAACCTGCACCGTTCCAATATGTACCTAATACCTCCACTAAAGTTACAATATACAGTATATGGAAATGATAAGTCCGCACCTATCGGACATCACATGGTTGTTGAATTTGACAATATTGCATGGAATGTCGTATGGCATATAATGAAGTAAATAGTTATGTCTAGTTATCATTGACAAACATATTTCCCGGAGTGGAGTCAGTATAATATTCAATATTTAACTTCACAACCAATTAAAAGCAACCAATCTGATGTTTATATATATATATATATTCCATATATTCATGCCCAGTGCCCCCTTGACCACCAGGCACGTATATGGAGGGGAGCTCTGTATATTTAAACCTCTACATAAACGTTAATAAGGAGATTATTACATGTATATTCCTATTGATAGGCTAGCGCTGGGGGGAAAGAAGGACGGATACATGGGGGGGGGGGGGGGGGGTAGCTGCCCCCCCCCCAAAATTTGGTAAATCTATTGTAAATTAAGTTATTACGTTCTAAATTAGTCGATCCTACATAAGTTTTTCCTATTTTGACCCTCAGCTACCCCCCCCCAAAAAAAAAATCCGTCCCTGGCTAGGGGTCTAACTCATCTAGAGAAAAAGGTATTTCAGGTCCACCCCCCATGGTGTACTCCCGACACACGAGCCACAAAGTAAGTCAGAAACAATTAATATATACCTAGGTATAATATATATATATATATATAATTCCAGATTATGCTAAATATCAATGTTGGAAAATATATAAAATACAGCTCTAGCCAGTGACCAATCAGGGGGATTTTAATCAAAATTATAGCAACAAAAATGAAAAAAAAACACCCTATAATAATATAGTGTATGAAGTAGTCCTCTATATGAATTGAGTGAAGTATTAACTTACATATAAAATATAATCCAACCTATCTTGCATGGGATGATCCTGGGTTGACACATTTTGTAAAATATTTAATAGTGATAAAAGGTTATTTTAATATTACTTTTTAATTGTCTTTTACTTATGGGACAAGGTAACATTCAATTAGATTTATATGGGGTTTTCGTGGTACTCGTAATTGCGGAAACTTGCATATTTACGTTGCATGAAAATCGTACCCCCCCCCCCCAAATAAAATCTGGCTATACGCCGATGATTGTGATGTGAGACTTATAAGATTACATGCGTATTATTTCCTTCTGGGTAAGAGGGGGGGGGGATTTCCCTTCCCGAATGAAACACTGAATCCAATATAGCTGGCGGTGCTGGAATACCCGTGCTGTACTTGTATAAGGAAAACATGGCGATACTCGAACTAGTTATTGTCGATGACACAATTTCCAGTTGCACATTAATATTCGTTGCCAGTATTAAGTCACTGCATAGTTTTCGCGACATGTCCATCCATTTGTTTGTTCGATTTGTCGACTTGCGTGAAAACTATTATGCGGTATATGGGATGAAAATTGCAATAGCACGTACGATGCTCACAGAAAGCTTGTTATCTCGGAAGTACTTTTGCTATTTTGGGCTTTGGCCTAACTGTAGTGAACTGAACTGAATTAGAGTTCTTGGGGGGGGGGGGGGGGATGAAAAAGACAAAAAATTCAATTTGGAAGAAAAATCTAAATGTTGTATAGTTGACACACATAAGTTGCTAAAAATGAAAATAAAAAATCGGGATTTCAACAAAATAGTAGAAACCTGTAATTGTGACTGAAAACTTCCTGTAGTTTAGATTGAATTCAACGCCGTCTCGGACTCGGTTAATAGATTCTACAGATCCTCATGGTTCTTATTGCTACTCCCAAATTTCCCTTAATTTTTTTAATTTCCCTTTAGATTTGATATATTATGTAACTATATCTAATAGATTTATTTATAATGCTTATTTGTTGATTTCAGGGTTAGCAGCAATCATAACTCCTTTAACATTTGAATTAGACGTAGGCTTCGTCACCTACAAGTCATGGAGACTGTTCATAGCACTTGTCGGTCTTCCAAATATTATATCAGGTGTTCTCATATACCTGTACCTGCCAGAGAGTCCAAAATATTATCTCTCACGGGGCATGGAAAAGGAAAGTCTGGCAATTTTGAGAGACATGTACGCTAGCAATACTGGAAATGCACCTGAAACCTATCCGGTAAGTTGTGGACCTATATGTTAGATATAAGCCCCAGGGAAGTCATTTAGGTAGCATATCCTCATAGGGGAAATCGCGGCCGCCGCACATGTTGCTGATGACAACAACCAAAATAGAACAGTGGTCAAGAGAGAGGAACCTCTATCATTACTCATTGTATTGTTGTGCCACGACGTTTTTTGTAATGAAGGGCAGCTGCCCCCTCCCCTCACATTAGCTACCGAAGCCCATGTTTCCAAGGCGCACTACTTGAATTTTTAAGCTATTTTTTATTTTTTTCTCCGTTTTCATCTTGAAATGTGTTCCACCTTTTACTGTCTTAGCCATTGACTGTTGTTTTCGGTAAGTCATCACTATACATGCTGTATATATAGGCTAATATAATTTGTAACTGTTCAAAATGTTTTTTTCTTAAATTAATAATTGCGTTTTTTAGATTATCCTGACTGTAAGTAATATTAAATTGCAATATGCACAAAATTCTGTGAGATTGACTTTACCCCGCAAGCAATACAAGTTGTTGGAGGCCCAGGATTCTCTAGTTGACTTCTTCGGACTATCCTGAATCTCCAGCAATTTATAAAGCACTAATGCAGTGGTACTGTAAATGACTACACACTTGTAGGTTTAAAGAAGAAGTGATATATTTAAGAAACTACAGACTAGACCTTAACTTAATGCCATTCATTACCGCGATTATCCTATTGCTAAGCTAAACATTATATACATGATATTTGGGCTGAGCAAAGTTCTCATTGGCCCACGTTTTACACCCCAAATCGCCCTCACAAGAGGTACCAAATCATTCATAGGAAAACCTTTTTCTTTGATACAATACACCAATACGTGACAGGGACATATAAGTTACGCATTTAAAGGGGGCTTTGTTTCTTACCCCCGCGCTGTTCCAATACAGAGCCAAATTATCTGGAAAATAAAACTGTCCCCCGTCGGTCCATACAAATATTTAGGAAAGATACCCTTCATAGGAGGTCTGTTTAACGCGTAGCAAATTACCTCTTGCAAGCATGTAGGTCTACTACACAAGTGGACTCTACATTCACCCGCCCGCTGACTCTGAAGTCAGGAGGTATTGTTCTATAAGGAAGTCGGTTATATGTTTATGAGCTTAAAAGCTATTACATTTATATGACCCTTTACGATAACACGGTTAAATGAATGACAAATCTAATTAATAATTTATCTAATACTAATTTAAACTAAGACTTAGGGTTATGATTACTTATTACTAACAACACATTTAAGAAATGATCTATCGTACATACATTACATTAAGTATGATCTCCTCTATACGTGCCATAGGGTAAAGTTCTTAAATATTAAAATTATTTGCCTTTTCTTATCTTAGCTTGCAATTGGGCCAGAGGAATGTCGTCTTCATTATCTGAAGTATTTTCAATTGTTGATTGCTCTTGAGGGAGCTGACAAATTTTGGAAAGAGACCTTTCATAAGTTGAGAATTGGGTTTTTATGGTCGCTGCTCTTGGCAGACCATCCTTTCCAATATGAACATGGGTAATTCTGCCCATTTTCCATTTAATGGGACTAATATTGTCCTCCTTCAGTGGGACTAGTGTACCCACCTTTATTGGCTTCCTGGGACGTTGCCATTTTGCCCGTCCTTGAAGGGTGGTGAGGTATTCCTCCGACCACCTCTTCCAAAGGCACTGGACCATTTGCTGGATTAGCAAAAAACGCTGTCCTGGCAATAACTTCGTGTCCAATATTAGTTCTTCCGGTGGGGCAGTTAAGGGGCCAAATGTGAGAAACATTGCCGGGGTTAGTGGATTGTTCTCATCGACACCTTGATTATAGCATAGGGGTCGGTCGTTCAATATAGCTTCGACTCTGCATAATACAGTCGTCATTTCCTCGAACGTCAAGGGCTGACCTCGAGTTAAGGCTAACAAGTGGAATTTCATGCTGCGAACAGCTGCCTCATGAAGCCCACCCCAATTTGGAGAGAGGGGGGCTTGAAAATGCCATTCGCACTGTTTTCCGGCTACAGCGGCTTGAATTTTGTTATCTTCCTTTAAGGCTTTTAGATATTTATCTGCAGAGCAGAACTGGGAGCCTTGATCGGAGTATAACTCAGCTGGTGTAGACCGTCGGGAACAAAACCTAGTAAATGCTGCTAAAAACGAGTCTGTGCTAAGGCTAGAGGTGAGTTCGATATGCACCGCCTTAGTTTGCATACACACAAATATACATGCGTAACCCTTAAAGTGTTTGCATCCTCTACTTAAATGAGTTTTAAGCATGAGTGGACCTGCAAAGTCTAGTGCGCAGCTTTGAAAACAGCGTAAAGCTGGCGTAACTCTGGCGGAGGGAAGGGACGCCATTAATTGGGTTGACATTTTTGCCCTTAGTCTTAGACATGTGGGACATGTTCGTACGATTTTTCGTACTAAGTTACGTAATCTTGCTACATGATAGCTTTGTGAAACCATAGTGGATAATAACTTAATACCGGGATGTGCATTTTTTACATGCAGCTCATGTATTAAATTTATTGTCAAGGGGTGTTTTCCCGGCAAAATTATGGGGTGTTTTACGTCAAAGTCAGCTTGTGATGCTGATATGCGCCCTCCGATACGCATAAGGCCATTTCCGTCTATGTACGGTAGGTACTTGTATAGTGAGGAGGACTTTTTTACAAATCTTTTGGCCCTTAGAGCCTCAAGTTCATCCGGAAAACATTGTTCTTGGAGGCGGCGAAATAGCACCTCTTTAGCCGCCCTAAATTCCTCTGGGGCAACAAAGGGGGTTTTGTAAGAATGACCCTTATTGTTAGTTGCCAGGAACCTCAGAACATAGGCGAGGACTCTTACAGTTTTCTCATAACTTGAAAACCGACATAAAAATGACCAGTCTTCTGAAATTGCATTTACTAAGTGAACAATGGGGCGTTCCTCAGGAGCCTTAAGGCCCAATAAGAGGCGCTTATCAGCGGTCGGCCATGTTGTTTTGAGCCATAACGGCCCGTGAAACCAATTATAATTATTAATAAATTCTTCCAAAGGTATTCTACTGGTAGCTAGATTAGCTATATAGTACTCATTTTTTATGTGATGCCATTTATCCGGAGGCAGTTTCTTCTGCATTGTAGCAACTCTATGGCTAAATGACTTCCAAGGGAAATGGTAAGCTTGCAGCCAGGGTAACACTATACTGCTGTGTGTAAAAGTGGTTTTCGTTTTTATGACATTGGGATAACAAGCGCGCCTAGAGAGGGACACAATATTCAGTAACTTGGTGCCTTTTTTCACGTCTGACACTTCTTTATCGGGTACATTTTCGGCTATGTCGTACAAGACTCTACAAGCTAAATAGCCTGATAACTCTTCCGATTCCCAAGACCGGGACAAACTTACATCCGGAAGATCCCGGGGTTGCTCTATTATTGAAGCAATAGTGTGCTTTTTAGGTAAATTAAAGGGAATGGGCCCTATTAAAACATTACCTAACTTGGTAGGTACGATGGAGGGACCAATAGCGAATTTTTTAAGACGTCCCGGTTCTAGTGCGGGTATAACGTCAGCGCCTATTAGTAAATCGACAGGAGCTGGTATGTTAAATTGCGGGTCAGCGAGCTTCACGTTCTTTAAGTGTGGCCAATCACTACGAACCTTATAGGTCGGCGTGTTAGTGGTAATTTTCCCTATTATGAGGGCTGTCGCGTTTACTGTAAAACTGCTGTTCATGCTTAGAATTGTGAAGTCCACTGCCCTTGTCAAAGGAGTTTCCCTTTTACCGACAACTGTAATATTTGTGTTTACAGTACGAGGTTTGGCTCCCATCTTTTGCGCCCCATGGGCCGTTAAGAGGCAAGTTGTACTTGCTTGATCTACCAAAGCTCTTAACATGATAGGCCTTTTACCGGGCACCTGTACCTTTACAAGCGCTGTTTGTAATAAAACCAACTGGTTTTGTATTACGTTATGTATAGCGCCTGGGATGATTTCAGTCACCCCTGGGTCTCTATGTAAAAATGAGCTATGACGCTTTCGGCATATTTTGCATGAACGGGCGCTTTCGCAAGATTTGGCCCTGTGCCCTCGTTGAACACAGTTGGTACACAAATTATGTTTTTTGACAATTATAAACCTGTCTTCGACCGACGCCTTCAGAAAGACGGGACATTGATACAGGGGATGCTCCAAGGAACATTCTGGGCACCTTTTATTTACATCAGATTGCTTCAATATTTTACTATTAAATGCTTGGGGTTGGACCACCCGTGCTGACACGGGATCGGCCTGTTTACCAGAGCTTCCATTAATGCTAAAGTTTTGTATTTGAACAAAGTTTTGTAAAAATGCAATGCAATCTACGGTGCTTGGAATTTTGTCACCTACGAGAGATAGCTCATACGCTTGGTGAATTTCAGTGGGACATTTGTCCAAAATTATGCAGTTCCATATGTAGGAGGCATCTGCTGGCTTAATGTTTAATAATTGCAGCGTGGCGAATGAGCTGCGGAGGAAGTCAATAAATTTTTCTACCTCCTTATTGTTAGTAGGATTTTTATACTTTAGTATTTGTCCCACTATTGTGTAAACTGTATGCCGTTCGTTTTCGAACCGGTCTTGCAGAATTTGGAAAGCTTGGTTAAAGGAATTTCCTGTACCGGGTGTTATGAACGAAATTAAATTTTTCGCAGAATCACGCATGCTTGCTTGGAGAAAATGCAATTTGTCGTCGTCACCCATTTGCGGAAATTTGTTAAGCAATGAATTAAAATTGGCTTTAAAGGATGGCCATGCAGCTTTAGACCCATTAAACTCGGGAAAGGCAATGCTTGGTAGGCTCATCGGCGCAATAGCCCCATGATGATGAGAGGCTCCACCCATGGCAATGTTCCCAGTGGGAGCTGCTACAGTAGGTGGATTATTAGAACTAATTTTCTGCGACAGTTCAGAAAGTGCATTTAAAGCACGTCTTCTTAAGTTCGTATAAAACGGGCGGTAACCAGCCATGTCCTCTGTAGGGCATAATTTCAAAACTTCTTCCCTATTTCCATTAATTTGGATTAATAAAGTTTTAACCTCTTCACTGTATGTGACAGCTTGAGTTGCCATTAAATTCGGCAGGCTCTGCTCTATGTCATCCAGGTCTTGGGTTAAGATATCTTGCCTCATAAGGGCATCCGTTAACTTCTGTTGAGCCATAGCTCTTGTATCTGGAGACATTAGTAGAATACAGTAGCCCTGAAAACCCTACAGGGGCGGTAAAACAAAATATAAAAAAAATATAAAAAAATATAAAAGACAAAAAGGCACGTTAGCAGGAGATCATACTTACCAATGACAATTCTGCTTGGCCTTCCACCTAAAGTGGGGTGACGACGTGCAGCACGAAGAACGGTGCAGCAACGTTAGTGCTGTTGTAGCTCAGCACTGCTGACGTCCCTCAGTCCGAGGTCCGCCAATTGGACGACCTCTCCCCCTTGCTTCCGGGGGCGAGGTTCTGCGAAGAGGATTATGACGAACGTCGGCTTTTCCTTGGCAACGGCAGTAGACAAGGACGAACGTCGGCCTTTCCGTGGCAACGGCAGTAGACAAGGACGAACGTCGGCCTTTCCGTGGCAACGGCAGTAGACATGGACGAACTTCGGCCTTTCCGTGGCAAACGGCAGTGAGCATTGACGAACGTCGGCCTTTCCTTAAAATACGGCAGTAGGCATGGACGAACGTTGGTCTTGCCATGCAGGACGGCAAAGGCTTAGGCGACAGTATCAAATTTGGATCGAAGGACCATGTTGGAGGCCCAGGATTCTCTAGTTGACTTCTTCGGACTATCCTGAATCTCCAGCAATTTATAAAGCACTAATGCAGTGGTACTGTAAATGACTACACACTTGTAGGTTTAAAGAAGAAGTGATATATTTAAGAAACTACAGACTAGACCTTAACTTAATGCCATTCATTACCGCGATTATCCTATTGCTAAGCTAAACATTATATACATGATATTTGGGCTGAGCAAAGTTCTCATTGGCCCACGTTTTACACCCCAAATCGCCCTCACAAGAGGTACCAAATCATTCATAGGAAAACCTTTTTCTTTGATACAATACACCAATACGTGACAGGGACATATAAGTTACGCATTTAAAGGGGGCTTTGTTTCTTACCCCCGCGCTGTTCCAATACAGAGCCAAATTATCTGGAAAATAAAACTGTCCCCCGTCGGTTCATACAAATATTTAGGAAAGATACCCTTCATAGGAGGTCTGTTTAACGCGTAGCAAATTACCTCTTGCAAGCATGTAGGTCTACTACACAAGTGGACTCTACACAAGTCTCGATGGAGTACTTAAATGAATGAATGAATAAATGAATGAATGAACATTTGAATGAATGAATATTATGTTGAACGACAATAAAGTAATTTACAAACAAATCAGTCAAAATCAAATCAATAGAGAACAAATGCCCACAGGGCGGGGGCCCAAAGGATTTCCCATTTTGCTGCAACTGGTGTTACCGTTTTAAATGATAAATATATAGGAACACAGTAACATATAACATGTAACATATTACTTACTTACTTACTGTTGTAAAGTAAACAACGTTATCTTTCTGGGAACCACCGAAGGTTAAAGAAATCCTCATAAGGAAAGCTTATACCCTCTCTCTCTGACCTTTAATAGATATTTAGGTATGTCATGAAATGAAGGTCTACTTTTAGCAGGATAGGTAGTTTAGGTATATTGTGTGCTTTAAAATGATATGCATTTTTATTTTGCATTGTACTTGACGAATGTATAATTGTCTCAACAATTTTTAACATTATAACATTCATTCATTCATTTCCTATAATAGTATGAAATATTTACTTTCTGTAATAGGTTACAAAATTGGCCAATTTTGTTACGGACTCGTCTTTGGTTGTAAATAAATTGGAAAACAACGCTTTGACGACGTTATGGACCAACATGTTCTCACAAATGCGACTATTGCTGAAGCCGCCCTTAATATGGAACACACTGCTTTGCTCATCGGTTTACATTTGCTGCATGTTCGGGTAAGTTAAATATCTTAAGGCGCCCATTCCATTGACCGGCTAGGGCTATTTCCAAAACGGAGACGTGGTAGCAGACACTCAAGACTTAGGTAGCGTCTCCACCGACCTCGCATTGCAGATTGCAAGTGACATTGACGGAAATTTGAATTTTTCTCTTTATAGAAATCTATTAAAATGTTTGTACTTAACATATCCCACGACGCCATTTTTTAATTTTAGTTTGTTTGTTTGTGATTTTACTGTATGATCATTGATCAATTTTAACTATGGCATAGAGGAAAATAAACATTTCCGTCAATTCTGCAATGCGAGTTCGGTGGAGACGCCACCTAAGTCTTGAGTGTCTGCTACCACGTCACCGTTTTGGAAATAACCCTAGCCGGTCAATGGAATGGGCAACTAAGAGAAACCTGGCCGTTGACCACCCCAAAATGTGTTGGTTTATATATATATTTTTTTAATTTCATACATCAGTTAAAGCTATTTGGTCTATTTAATTTGCTGAAAACTATTTCATACATCATGTTTAGCTTTAATTTTGTTTTGGTCCAGGGATTCTTCCGTGAAACTGATAGACGGCAAAAAGTTGCCGATTATCAAACTCATAAAAAAATGACCTAACAACCAAAATTATAAAATACCCTATATATTGTGTATGAAAATGCATCATCCAATTTAATAAAAAATTTATAAACGAACTTATTTTGGGATGTTTGACGAATAGACAATGCTAACGGTAAGCTTCCTCTGAAATACGTATAAAAGGTACAAATAAATATATAAACATGAGGGACCCTCAATGTTGTTACATTCGATTTCTGCTGTTATTGTTAGGCTACTATACGGACAGGTTTGATAAAATAAAATATGAAAATAAGAAACAAAATGGCCCTTTGTTTCACATTTGAACTGAGTTCTCCCACTTTAACACAAGATAGTGATTGGGTGCCCTTAACTAATCTTTCAACGAAGTTACTATCTCCCTCTCTTCCAATTTTCAAAGTTCGCTATCGGGAGCATCTAATTAGACTAATACACTAGATCCGCCAATATCTGATGTGGTTTCGCTCTCCATGTGTGAATGAGGGTTATCATTTTTTGTGTATTGCAACTATTTTTGTATTTACAGCTCTGTAACAATAATTAACTAGCCCTCTAGTTGAGTGTAAGAAAGGGCCCGAAGGCCCTAACTCCGCTAGGGGAGCCTAGTGCAATAAATAAACAATTATTATTATTATTATTATTATATTACTATACGAGTTTCGTACTTTATATATAACAAATATAAACAACATTTTTATTTTGTTTCTTTTAGGTACTACGGTTTAGGTTTATGGCTACCAGAGTCATTTAACAGATTTGAAAGTTTCTACAAAGAATTTCCGAATGAAACTGCATCCGTATGCGAGCTATCATCTTACAATAATAATAATGCAACTCTTGAGTAAGTTAATATTGGGTTTTGTTAATACTGTATAGTAGTAGTAGTATCAGCACAGACAAAAATGGGTACTTTCTCTGTGGTAATAGGTAGTAGGCCTATATTACATTTTCAATATTAAAATATTACAATCCCCCCCTATTATACACTCGAATATTGAAAAATATTTGATCCAATAAATATGGGTCCAAAAAAAAATACTTAAATTCAGATTCGCGGGATTCGCCTACTTCAGCATAAATATTCCATTTACTTCTTCAACTGCATAAATATTCGAGTGTGCAGTCAGCCGCTCCCGAATTATAAGTAAGTAAGTAAGTAAGTATTTATTAATCAAAAAACGCAATACAATTAAATATTAATAAATATCCAAGGGCCACACTAAGTGCACCCTGTGAAGGGGACTTGTATAATTAATAATAATAATTTAATTCTATCCCAATCGGTTACATATGTCTTTTCTGCATTAAATAATGTCCTCAATTTGTGATCGGGGGGGGGGGGGGGGGGCAGTTGTTGGTGTGACCGGGTGCCGTGTTTTTCTGTACTGTTCTAAAATGCCCATACAATTTCAGAGATGAAACAGAATGTAACTCCTCAATACATTTCGGGGTGCATACAAATACACTCATAATGGGGGCCGCCTGCTTCGTTGGAAACCTGGCTGCCACTTTTCTAGCCTCTAGAATGCCTGCTCGGTTTATAACAGGTGAGTTAAAAGAAATAATTGATCGATGGATGTAGTCGTTGGCTAGGCTCCAAAGCCATTGGACCAAAGGGCAATGATATAAAGGGTGGTCTGTAATTTGTGAACGTTTTTATAAGGGATCGTAAGGGGGGGGGGGGGTATCGGCAGACCGAGGACAATCCTCGACTCGAGGTGTAAAAAAGGAAAGTAAAGTAAATTTATTTCCTTCAAAATATAGATTTACAATTATTTTATAATTATAATATCAGTAGGAGGGAAATAATTTAACATTTCGCCGGAGCAAGAGGGAAAACAATGGCCGGGACAAGGCGTTAACGTCCGACCGGGGCCGGGGCGAGTACAAGAAATGTCTCCGGGGCGTCACCCTCGCGCTGCGCACGCGGCATTTAGAGGGAACAGAAAAAAGAAAATAAGAAGTAGGGGGGGGGGGGTTAAGTGTATAATTCGCGCTATTTACAGTAAAAATAAAGAAGAAAAATAAAAATATGTACTGGTTGACTATACGATAGTGAAAGACTTTATCTAGAGTCTAGAGGCTAGACTCTTGCTAATAACTTACCTGACTGGCATTTCGTTTAACTTAACAAAGCAATGGTTTGATCATCTTACCTGTAAGCAGAAGACAATAAAGTTATTTTCTAGCCCAAAAATTAATAAAGGGTTAATGTAAGCAGACACAACGAGCAGGAAATTCATGTTTATTAAAATTATTATAAATAAATAGAGACTTTTGATCAAATAGCCAACCTAGAGGAGTTGAAATGTTTGTACTATAATAAACTACGGTACATTCATACCGGATATCAGTCATACCTTCTACTAAAAATTACAGTCACACTAATTCAAATTCGCTAATAAGCCCTTGCATTTGGATGGCCCGGAACCAAGTGTGGAAATCGAACTAACAACATTGCGAGTGAAAAACAGAGCCCGTACCATTATTTATACATATTATGTCCTGATTGTTTAACTAATTTAACTTTTTTCAGCAATATTCCTTGAGTTCTCTGTTGCCTGCGTTGTGTGCTTATATTTCGTCAGCACACCATGGCTAAGCATTTTTCTGTCGGCTGGATTTTTAAGTTTAAGTAACGCTGCAATCAGTACCCACAACACTTGTGCCATCAACATGTATCCCACATATGTCAGGTAAGACTTTATGCAGGCTATTTATTATTTATTTTATTTTGTATGACAACAGGTAGTTTGTTTTTATGACGAGGTCGATGTGCATCCATGGCTCCATGGATATACTGTAGGCAAAATGACAGGACAAATACACGATTACGATTACGATAACGACAAGATGCAATAAGAAGCAAAAATTGGCCATGCAAGGCAAAGAAAATTAACTCCCGTTAACTGAAGGAAATGAGGAAATCGCAAGACAAGAAATTAGAAATTAGTAAGAAGCAATTAAGCCTGAGTGTTCAAAATGTTTTGTAAACAAGAAATTATCGTACTTTTTGGACGAAATTAATTAATTGCTCGTTCCACAGCCACAAAGATATAAAAGGGAACAGATGAAAAAATCTTAAAAAATGCGAGCTTTCTGTGAAAGCTGTCCATTTCCCTTACACATTTACAACTGTGCTACAAAATGGGTTTAAGGCTCTTTATCCAATTTTTTTATGGTAATAATATTTCAGATCAGAAAATATAAATTTCCTGCGATAACTTGGATTTTTTATGAGTTTTTTATCTGTTCACTTTGTTATCTTTGCATCTGTGGAATGAGCAATAAATTATTTTCGTCAAAAAATCAGCAAAATTTCTTGTTTACAAAACATTTTGAACACTCAGCCTTAAGGCAAGACATGACATCAAATCAAGTAATTCTATTGCACAGTATTATGAATCAATTACTTCTATAATAATACAGTCAATATTGTTCCTAATTACGCATTCGAATATTTATTCGATCGAAGAAGTTTTTGGAATGTTTATGCTGAAGTATGCAATTTGAATCTGAATTTAGGTACCTATTGCATTTCCTAATTTTTCTTGGACCCATATTAGCAATATTGTTTTATATTTGAGAGTGTTCTAAGCCCGGGGGACTGAGTCATAAATTTAAGTTAAATTTCTATGGCATACATAAGTTACGTTATAGCTGTCATACCTTTTACTACTGTAGTTCCTCCAAAGTATAATATATTAATATGTGTGCTCATCCACTTGTTGCCGGATACATTTATAATAGTTAGCTTTATTTAAATGCCTTATCATGAATTATGCTAAAAAGGTCCGAAACCATTATTGGTTGCAGTGTCTTGCCTATCTTGAAAATATCAGAGGGATAATTTTAATTTTGCTTCGTCAACGCAATTTTGCGTTTCACTAAGGAACAGAAAATCAAACCGGAATTGTTTAACGCCGAGATAATTATACTAAAAAATTAGCCGTTAAAACTATCTAAACTTACGGTTTCAAACGATATTGTTTAGATTACTACCTGTAAAAGTAAAAAAAGTAAATTCGTGTCGGGGTGGTACTACCCGTGGTACAGGAGTTTTCAGGTTGCATCAACAGCCTCCTGTTTAACCTATCGACAGTCAAGGAAGACTGCCGGGACCGCCGGCTTTACATGCCCTCCGAAGCATGGTAGTCAGAAGATAAATAATTGTACCACTAGAAAATTTTGGCATTCGGGTGAGACTCGAACCAGTCACCTTCTGGATGATAGTCCGAGTCGTTACCTCTACGCCATTCTGACTACAACTACCTGTAAGCACTATATAATCATCTTGCTGATAGAATGTGAATCGAAGAATACCTAACCAATTCTTATTGGATCAGTCCTGTAACCAGGAATTTCTTCGGGGGTTAGCTTCCATCCTATAGTATAGCTTATGCGTAATAAAAGGTCGCAGGTCTGGAAAACTCAGTTCTATCTAGTGTGTAACGAGACAACCAACAAATGTCTTGGTTATCTCACCCCTCTCCCCCGCCTGGTTACGGGCCTGAGGGGCTGATATGGTACCAAGGCGCCCAACACTGTTTTCTTTACCCTGAGATAATTGCACTGAGAAATTAACCGTGAGTAAACTTGGAATACTTGCTTCCGCTTTTTGTGGTACATCTTACGTATATTGTGCTGGTAAATTAATTTGAAACATTGTATTGTAATATAAGCCAGGGTTAATGAATTAATTTTCATTTCAGGGGAATGGGAGTCTGCGTAAGTTTACTATTGGGAAGAATTTCTTCTGTGTTAAGCAATTTAGTTTTTGGACACCTCATTGATGAATATTGCGAAATACCATTTTTCACGGTCGCTGTAGTAATGTTTGGTAAGTTTTAATAATCACAGCACCTAAAAAGATAAAACCACTATTAATAAATTGTATCGAATGACTACTGTTTATTAGTGGAGATTTGGACTCATAGCATGTATTCAACAGGCCAATTCGAAGGTGGCGTGGACTTAGTGATGCAACGGATAGTTGTTTGGCCGGATACCGGATATTCGGCGTCATCACCGACCGAATATCCGCTATCCGGCCGCCGAATATTCGGCCGGCCAAACGTGCGGGTTTCAACCTGGTTAGGTTAGTACGTACGAAATTATTTCGTATGCAGTACACGTGCACCCGCCTATTTTGCTAAATAGTTATGTTTTTTTGTTTGTTTAATGTGTATAGTTTGTGTTTGTTGTTGTTTTCTTGTATACTAACTAACCATTTTTCAAAGTTAAATACCAAACAGAATCACTATTCGGTATCCGGCCGGATAGTACGCAACTATCCGGTATTCGGCCGGATAGTAAAATTATGGCCGGATAGGCCGGATAGCAACCGGATATCCGTTGCATCTCTAGGCGTGGTAGCTTAACTTTTTTTTACTATACACTTATTGGACACCAACACCATTCGCGTAACTTAGTTCCCCTTCTATGCTAATATATATGAGAGATGGGCCATGTTAGCCCGACAGAAATATTTTATGAATCCTGGTAGCACCGGCTACGCCTTTCCAGTGACTAGTTATTGGAGGCGTGGCAGGTAGCCCCTGAATTAAAAAAAAAAAGTTAACTGAAAATGAATGTCCCATCTCTGCTGCTTAGGACAATAAACCTAACTAATGAAGTTGAGTTATTATGCACTATTTTCTACCAATCAAGCCGGATTCTACCTATGATATACTCCATATATAGTACCGGATGTACATGCTACAAGTATAATTTTGTTTCTGTTTTTGTTTTAGTGGGTGGAATAATCAGCGCCGTTTTGCCAAAAAGCAGTCAAAAAGCGCTGGAATAACGCTCCTTTTCCATTGTCCGATTTTGGCGGCTTTGGAGACGTTCAGATGGAACCTGTACGTTATAACGGTTGAATAGGGCAATTTGTTGTGTCTTTTTGGAAAGCCACTTGTTACCATGACCCTTCTGGGGGCTATTTCGTGAATTAAAACTTCCACTACGACGCTATCAGCTCATCTCTTTCTGAGCTTTTTTTTAATTACTTGCTTCTTGCGTGTTCTAAATTAATTTATTATAAATTTTTAATAAGAAACTGAAAAGTTACATTAAATTTTGTAAACATATGTAATAGTCTTCGTTAAAAAGTCTTTGTAAAACTTACAGTCACACATGGTAAAAATTAAAGTTCTTAGTGCAGTTTACAGCACCTGATGATGGCGTGAGCCGAAACCGGACCGGTCGCATCTTCTATCATTTGTAAGGTAAAACTACGAGCATTAAGAGTTTTAATGTTTACCATGAGATTAAATTTTGTGTTTGTTACCTTTGTAACATTTAGGATTCTATAAGTTTTGAACTTAGATCAGCTTCTCTGCTGACGATGGCATTTGATACAGTTTTTTAGTTACTTAATTACATAAACTAGGAAATTCGCAGCTACATTGAACAGGTGCCTTCATCAAAAAGAAAGTACTTCGACGTCGGAATCAACTTTTGGACTTTCCATTGAGAATGGTGAAATGCTATGTCTAAGCTTTATTTAGTAGATATAGTATAATTATGGGTAATGTCTCAATCTACGGGTTAAGAAGGTCTATATCCATTGGGAATATCTCTATCTATATAAGCTAAGAAGACTGTTTGTAGTAAAGGTATATGCGTGGGGTCTTCTTATTTAATGATGACATGTGGAATGCCTCTGGTGGGTGGGTGGTACCACTATGACGTCATGCAATACCACGTAGTATTGCACCTTTCTTGCTATATCGAGTAGGCCTACAAATCAAATAAACAACTCAAAATGCTTACCAGCAGCGTACAGTAGAGAAATAAGTTTACCAGTAAAATAGCAATAAGGCCACACAAACTTAAATTGCTGTTATATACCGTACAGTCTATATTGCAAAGTTACCTTCCAAGCTCTACCGAGTACAAGTCAAAAGAACCGGTTCGAATTTATTCGTAAATGCTTTACTATTTACCAATTAGTAGATAGATAATATGAGTAATTCTATAGTAAATAATTTTCCTATGGTTAAATTTCGGATCCCTCCATATACCCTATCCCAAAGCACTGCATTGATCGATGGGATTGCATATTCTAGAACGAGCAGATCAATACATTACATCTCAGTAATAATGGCATAATTTTTTGCACTAAACCAAATCTTTTTTTGGGAAAGCAACCTGTTCGGTTTTGTTACTGTATTTAACACCTAAAAACCTTTTCAATACCAAAGTGCTACATCTCGCATGATTCATCAATGGGTCTCATCCTTTGAAGACACCGGAGATACCTTGTCGAAGAAGATGTCCTGCAAGGAACATGAGGCGGAAGACGACAGCCGTAAAGAAAATCCCGGACCTGTCAGATACAGCGCTCGATTCACCACCACCAGACGATCATCGTCCAAACAGTCAATATCCACTGACCGCTGTTGACACACCCAAAACATCTCGTATTCCCCAGACTAGAAAAAGACTTCTTCTAGCTCTACAAGCCTTGGTGAGTTTTGGCCTGCTCGACAATACTGCTCCAGTCATCTCCGTTTTGTACAACGCTCCACCATCTACGGACGCGAAGGTCAGTTTCCGACTCATCCTTCCAGCGCTTTCGAGGACGTCCGGCCAGTCGTCTTCCTGTCATGCTTGCTTTGTACATCTTTTTCGGCATGCGGTCGTCAGACAATCTTACGGCATGTCCCAGCCATCTTAGCATTGCGCTTTTTTGCACCGGACAATGTCTTCTCCGTTGAGTCTATTTTGGCGCTGTTTCTTATACGCCACTCTCCGTCCATGGGTCTTCCTTATTATCTTTCTTTCCATCAATACTCACAGCTTCTTTGCGTCATTGACAGTAAGACTCCAGGTTTCCGAGCCGTATGTTGCAATAGGTCTGATAAGGGTTTTATATATCCTAGAAAAAGACTTGTTTAGTAAAAATATACTGTATATCCTGTTGCAATCTATATATTTGTTATTTTATTTTATAAACCTTTTAACAGAGGTACAACAATAACAACATAGGTAGGCATCCAGTGGAGAAGGTGATTTTCCATTTATATCTGCAAGGTATTGAATTATGTTACTTGATGTTCTAGTCCTAGTCATGTGCCTAAGTAGACATTGAGCCATCCGCAAAGATTTAACGAAATATAGCAAAAAAAGACCCGTTCTGCACCCATTCCCACGTTTTTTTTACAATACATATACATTTCCGTTAAATTATACAATACAAGTAAAGTATAAAATAAAATCGTCAGAATATCGTCAAAATCAAGTAGTTCTGTCATTGTCATTGTGCTAGTGCCTCAGTGACAGTGTAGAAAGCTTTCTCTAAGAGATGTTCTCTAAGCAATTTAGGGAAGTTAGATGCATTTCTCACCGCTCTCAGTTCAATCGGGAGTTTTCTCAGGTAGGCGAAAACTTGTAGTATAGGATCCAGTCGCTCACACTTGGCTGTGCGTGGCGCTGGCCTTACAAGGTCTCCCCGTTGCCTCGTGTTGTAGGTGTGAGTGTCCCCGTTTTGTTTAAATGTCCTGGCCCCACACCTCAGGCTTTAAAATATGTAAAATGCATCTAAATATGTACAGACTTGGGACTGTCATGATTTTTAATGATTTGAAGTGAGAGCGACAACTGTCACGAGGTCCCAGTTTTAGTATGTGGCGCACTCCCCTCTTTTGGAGCCTAAGTACAGCGTCCATGTTCCCTACGGAGGTAGGTTGACCCGCGGTACGGATGCGGGGTTTATCCGCTTCTATTTCTATTGCGATTTTATTGGTTCTCGGTTCCACGCAATCATTATAATACAAAACAATAAAGTAACCGAATTTAGTCGATCTAGAAAAATCTGGACTTGCGGGATTCAAACCCACTCCCTTGCCGGAGAGCTTCTAATTCCTATTATAACGAGGAGGTGATCTCATTGGTATACAGCATATGTACAGCATTATATATTAGTGTACCATGTATTACATTACATACAATATATTCAATCAATCAATCAATATATTCAAAATTAAGAAATCAATACAAAATATACATATTAGAAAATGAACCCTATATATTATTAAAGTTATTTTAACCATTGGCGTAAATTCGCAAAATATCTGGGCTTTAGGACCCTAAGACTTTGATTTTCTTATTCATTACTCATACACTGCTTGAAGTCTGTCTGGCAAATTATATGGCTTTTTTAATATTAATTTTTTTTAATGTTTATTTTTTTCAGGATGTCTTCCATGAAGAATAAGCATACTAAGAATTTTCCTTTCGTTATGGTGGAAAGTATGCCTATAGCTGCCATAACTTCTTTGTCGGCCCCAACTTCTATCTCTTCTTCGAGAGCCCTTGTAATAACACAAAAGTTCTCCCTAATCGCCCGACAGTTACTGTAACGACACAACCATCTTGTGCTACTCAAGCTGGACATTTCCTTGTGATTTAGCCCTAACAACGTCTGAAGCTCCTGCAACTTTGCATGGTTTCCAGGCTTCGTGTAATGATGATAAATTGCTTCGACTTAAAACATCTGGCTTCGTCAATGACTACAGCCATCATTCCAGCTCCTCTTATTTCCTTTGCTATGATTGCCAACACAGCCTGTGCAGCAATATCAATCAATTCGTGTTGGGTCAGTGAATTGACATAAATTTTTTGCAAAAAAACGGGTTTCAAACTTCGGGTTATTTCGGCTTAACAGAGAACCTATCTCGAGGAAATTGCCCCTGTTCAATGATTCCTCGTTTTCCCTGTGGCCCCTGAAGGAAAGAGCTTGTCGGTCTAAGCACAGCAAAAGTTCAAAAAGTTGTTCCAGATATAATTCTTCTTCTTTCTTTTCTTCCGCATTCTGATTACGTATCTGTTCGCGGCTTCAACAGTTCGAAGTCACGGTGTTTCTTCGCAGAGACACTTTCACTGTGTATAGCTGATAAAATGTGTTTTTGTAAGCGTTCATTAATTTTTTTCCACTTGGAAAAGCCAGTAGTTACAAAAACTTCATTTTGATTGCGATCACTTGGTTTGCCGTAGTTACGACAAAGAAAGCAAAATATTTTATCTGTTTCAATGCTATATTCTAGCGAACTGTATGCGCTGTTAAATTTTGAAGAAAACGCTCTGTTCTGTCCATGTTGGAAAGCCAATGGAAATTTTTGTAGGGCTGGTTGACTTGGGCCGGTATGCATATTACCTAAATCGGCTATATTGGTTGAGTGTGGTAATGGAGTTTCAGTCGTATTAGTATTTGGCGCACTGGAACAGGCTTGGACAAGGTCCTGTGGCCCTGTTGAAGTGAAAACAAAATAAATAAAATCTGAAATTGAAAACATTTTTACGAAAAAATTTAATTTCAAATTAATCACATTACCCAGCCTATCTGATCAGAAAAATTTGACAAGGAAAAAATAAATACGGAAACAATTTAACGGAAACATTTTGTTTACGTAGCCTAAGGACGTAATGTACCTACCCACCTGATCTCAAGGAACATTCACTTTTATCAGAATTAGAAAATTCAAGTGCAGTCTCCGCTTCTATTTGAACAGGTACAGGCTTAGGAACCTTAGGGCTAGGCTTGGCTGAACCAAGCCCTGTTGAAGAAAAAACAAAATAAATAAATTCAGAAATTGAAAACATTTTTGCGAAAAAAATTAATTTCAAACTAATCACATTACCCAGCCTATCTGATCAGAAAAATTTGACAAGCAAAAAATAAATATCGAAACAATTTAACGGAAACATTTTGTTTACGTAAGGACGTAAGGTACCCACCTGATCTCAAGGAACATTCACTTTTATCAGAATTAGAAAATTCAAGTGCAGTCTCCGCTTCTATTTGAACAGGTACAGGAACCTTAGGGCTAGGCTTGGCTGAACCCTTTAAAAAATACTTTCTTATATCCATATCCATATCCATATATATGCTAAGGCACGAAAATCTGGTACACACTATTATCGAGGGCACAGTAGAGGGAAATAACCGAACAGGACGGCCGAAGAAGGAATTCATGGATCAAGTAAAAGAAGACGCAGGAGCAATATCATATCAAGAACTGAAGAGGAAGATCGAGGACCGAGTAAACTGGAGGACGATATGCAGGGAGTTGCTGCCAACCAATCGCTAAGATTGTAACCTTAAGAAGAAGATATCCATGATGAAAATTGAAAGATGAAGATTAAGCACTAATTTGTACAGTTACAACCAAACAAAACAGCGAACACGAGTCACGACTCGTCTATTAGGCCTACTATACTATTTACATTTGTTCAGTGCACCAACCTGAGAGTATTCAGTCAACGAGAGAATCAATCAATCAAAATCAGTCAAAATACAGTAGATTTGTCTCCTATAACGACTTTTTCCATGTCAAATTTAAAACTTTTGTATATTATTGTTCTTGTTGGTTTTTGTTCTTTGATTTATTAATTTTTTGATTTATGTTTAAAATATTGAAGCCCCCCCCCCCCCCAGGACCCCCCTATTTACGCCAATGATTTTGACCCAGAATTGAAAGCTTTCCTATTAGCATGACCTTTCCATTATCAGGTAGTGTATAGTGTATTACGGTTGAGCGACCTACAGCTCCGGTTTTTGGTCTGGTAAAGTTTAGGTATTTGAGATAGATAGCTGTTATCAGTAATGATATGTGAGACGTGTTGTAAGTATAAGCTTTTCCGTGTTGTCGTCTGACAGGCTAAAATTAAAAATTAAAACTATTCCTTTATATAGGCATATATGGATGATTTTGACATTTCATTGGGGCCAAGAACTCTCTGGAGCGTTCCCAGAACACCTTAACAAAGTTTCGTTACGGCTTCGGAACCCTATACACTTGATTTTTATTTAAGCAATTTTAGGTAACCATAACAATTTCTATATTTATACAACAATGAGGGATGACCCTCATTGATGTTGATGAGCTGCATTAAAATGTCGCCCTGAACCGTTACTTCTGCTGATTGCGTAATTAATATTATTGCATGCCGGTAACTCCACTTGAGGAAAACGTGTATAATATAATATACTATGTATAAAGTAGTAAAATTAATATTATCTTATTCAAGATTCGTACCAGAACATTTTTTACAAATATTTACAATTATATTTACAATTTTGTCGATGGTAAGCTTGTACATTACCACTAGCCTAGACGGAGCTTTTGATACCAAACAAATGACGTACATAATGCTTGAAAAATAACTACCGGGGGTGTCAGGGCTTTAAATAGGAAACTATTTATAAATTTATAAATTTAAAATTTATAAATATTATACTGACTACTGTGAGGCTTTATTGTAGTATATATGAGTCAAATTGGAGTATATACCAGGGGCACTATAAGTATATAGGTATAAGTTGTTGCTTAGTTATTGCGATTGTGCTTGTGTGATTATTATATTAATAAATTTTGTCAGCTAGAGTTGGTATATAGGTACCCCGCACACCATTAGGTTAAGGAGGCCTACAATATATGTTGTTATGTTAATAATGTTGAGAAATACACGAATTAGTATTATATTATTACATGTATCAGCTGTAGGTGAACATCAAGAACATGGACAAGTTTACGAAGGGACGTAAACTCATGTGGAAACAATGCTAATGACGTCCGCTAAATCCATGGAGACGTCACAGGGCAGGGCTTAATGAGCCACTATACATAAAATAGGCCTGCGTCCATAAGAAGCCCTAAGAGAGGGCTATATAGCCCTAACTCCGCTAGTCCTTATTTATTAAATACACTATTCACATTATTATTATTTTTATGTACGCAGATCTACTAGGCTAATTAAACCTTGCCCTACAAACGATACTATCAGTTTCAGGACACAATTGGTATTGTTTCCGAACGAATTTCTAGCCGGTGCAGGGCTGTAGCGCTGAGAAAAGCATTAGGGGGGCTGGGTAACCTTTTGGGGGGGGGGCTAGGTTTTTTGGGTAAACTTGAGATAGGTCTCACCATTAATATCTAACCAAATTTCTGTGGGGGGGGGGGGGCTGGAGGACCACAAGACTTCCATACCCCGGAGAAAAAAATTGATAAATAGGCCCAAATTAGTGAGGTTTTACGCACTTTAATGCGCATGTTATACCCTGGAGAAAGGGGCACCCGGGGGTCTCCCTTGGAGAGAAAAAAGGAGATAATGGGTCCAAATTAGTGAGGTTTTACGCATACTATAACTTGGACGAAGGGGGGCCCGGGGGTGAAAAAAAGGATAAACAGGCTGAAATTAGTGAGGTTTTACGCAAATTAAACCCCGGAGAAGGAAAATTGATAAATAGGCCCAAATTAGTGAGGTTTTACGCATTTTGCAAGCAGTACAGTTGAGATTTTACCATCCTACCATCGATTAAAGCTATCACTGACTATCAACGTATTTGTCACCAGAAATTCTGGGGGGGGGGGGGCTACGGGCTTAGCCCCCCGGTTTTGAGTTTCAACACAAATTGCCATTTTTCAAAACAACAAAATAAATAAATACAAGTTTTATTTGTAGTTTAAAAAAATTGTCCCTTCATTTTTTCAAAAACAAATTGACAATGGACTAGGTAGGCCTATAAATCAACAATTACTAATAATCATTGCCCAAAAATCAGTACAATTGCAGCGCCGTGTTTTGGTTTTGCTAAAATTTCTACAAAACTCTTCGGGGTCTAAAATTTTCACCCTTTTCTTTTCGAAGCCCAATAGTGTTAACTGTTCAGTGTCCTTTACTTTAATCCTTCTTGGGGGGTGACAAACGTGTTCACTCCTCGATGCCAACCGGCACCGACTACAAGTGCCATTGGGCGAGCTCAGACATGCTTACCATTGGCATTGTAACAGACGTTAGCTTGACTTAACCAAGTATGGGAACCCTATTCACATACATTTTATTTTTATGAGGCATTCTGACACTGGAAGGTCAATATGAATTGATACCTATGTCGGTATTGTGGAAATGGGATAAGATTGTGTCAATACCGACAGTTAATTTTCAGTTAGCCATTGCGGCTTGACAGCACAGAACTTGATAGCTTACCAATCTAAGCTGCTGGCAGTTAGTCAACCAACATGAAGGAAGCAGGTAAGTTTTTAATTTTGGCCAAGAATTAAAATAAATAAAAAACACTTCTGGGTTTGACGAAACAGTATAATCCGGGATAATGGGCCGCGGTCGTTCTGAAAGCGTACTTCCAAATGTTTCGTAACACCTGCGTCGACATCTTCAGTAGAACTGCGCAGACTTCTAATATTGTATCTCGGAGTCTCCGCAACAACTGTTGTTGACCACGGCCCATCATCCCCGAGTCTACTGCTTTGTGACGTAACTCCGACCGTGAAAGTCTTAGTAATTATAGGTACTCCTGGGTTTCAAGATTATGACACGTCCATAATAATTATTGTAAGTTTTAATATTGAAAAAACAACTACTTGTTCAGGGTAACTGTTTATTTTTGTAGATAACATCTGCAGGCAGGGCAATTAAAAGAGGGAGAAAAAATGCGAAAATCGAGAAAATCAAATAATGATTATTCTCAAGCGGCAGCTCACCTCGTTGGTGTGCGATAAGAATGGAAATCAGGTATCAACATGTGGAGGTGCATTTCTTTTCATCTACCACATTCATATGTTTTCGAATCTTGATTTTACAATAAAAAAATTAGTAAGGCGATTATTATACGTAATACAAAATTTAGTAAGGCGATTATTTCCAATCTAAACCAGGGATTAAAAATGTAAACAAGATAATTTTACAATGGAAAGTGTTTTGTTTACATATTTAACCCCAGGAATAAGTAAACACTAATCACAATAGTAGGCCCACTAGGGTGTCCAAATTCCTCTTAATACCGCATGAGACAGATATCGGAAAAGACAGAAAATTCGCCTTAGGGGGGGGGGGGGGGGTTCCACCAACGTTTGGAATGTTTATGATAGGATTACTGGATGGCACCACTGTTCATAGGACCCTGGGGATGCCGCCCTCCTCTAAAAACAGTTACTTCTTGGCACTATGGACTGTGATGAGCTTTCGCCTGCTCTGCCACATCGCGTCAGCCTGCGCGGTCCTGCGGTCTCCTTCGCCAGTCATCGACGCCAAGGGTCACCAGATCCACCTCGACGTCGTCCAGCCATGGCATCCGTGGTCGTCCCACTCATCTTCTCCCTTGGGGCCCCTTGTGTAAGGCTGCCCTTGTTGCCATTTTGTCTGGCATTCGTTGCACGTGCCCTAGCCACCTGATGTGGGCTCTCTTGATTTCGGCTACTATCGTAGGTTCTTGATATATCGCGTTGAGATCGTAATTTCTACGGATACACCACTATCACTGTCCCTCCCTCTCTGTCTGATTTTGCACTCTAAAACAATGGCGTCTGAATTCATTACCGAGTCGTTGTAACGGAGGAGGGTGGCACCCCCATGTTCCAATGCATAGCGGTGTCTAAAGTACTAAGGTAGATGAGCGTGGCCCTTATCATTCCCCCGGTTTTCAGGTTCAGGAGAGAAATTGGCGCCTGTCGACATAGATAAAGCGTTAGAACTGACTGGACACAGATGGTTCCACTGGATGCTATTGGTTATAGGTGGTCTGTCATTTTTGGGCTCGGGGTTCGAATTTACCCTACAGGGGTACATACAACCCCTAGCTCAGTGTGACCTGGAGCTCACCACTGCTAAGATGAGTGTCATCACTGCGGGTTTCATAGCTAGTAAGTGTCTTTTTGCGTTCCCATGACTGGCCACTTTGGGAGCGTTCAAAGTCAGTCATCCATAATTGTAACTTCCCACATAATGTCCGTCCATGTTCTTTAAATTCACACGAACAGCTGGACTCAGGAAAAAAGACACATTCTAAGTTGACCACTCACTCCTTGAAGAGTTCGCAGTTTCGTTTTAATGACAGTTACGCGTGGGGACTTTGGGGTGAGAGCCTTTTCTTGAAATTCTTCGGGGGTAAAATCATAGACTAAAGCTAAAGTTAAAATCCCCCAAATTTGAGTTAGCCCCAAATAAATAAAAAATATCACGAAATATGATTTTTGTCAACCTTTAAGCCGAATTTCATCAAAATTCATGGAGTAGTTTGCCCCCAAATCGACAAACACGCAGACCAACCAATCGACAGACAGACCGACAGACAAACATTTATTATAAACCACCTGGGACTACAAAACGTGTAAATCCGTTGAAATATCGAAATCGAACATTTCAACCATCAAAATGCTTTCCTTGTACTAACGTATAAATAAGAAAGCAAAGCTATATTTTAAAATGTTCCACGATGTCACAAGATCGGTGGGTACTTGGATAGGTCAAACAACAAAAAAAACATATTTGACGCGGTTGCATAATTACGATACTGAAGGGGAAGTCAGGGAAACTACAATCCAGTATTATTCTCCTTTATACCAGTATAATACCACCAATGTAATACATACGATTATTCGATTTTAGCTAACATTTTTTCGGTAGGTTCAGTGCTGTCATCTTTAATTTGGGGAGTAACTGCTGACGCAATTGGACGTAAAACAGTTCTAGTTTTGGGCGTTACTGCTGAGGGAGTTTGCACTGTGGCGGCCAGTCTGGCGCCGACTTCTGATGTTTTCATTGCAATCCGATGCATAGGCGGCTTTATGTAAGTAAAAACTGATATTTTTAAATTTACTTGGTAAGAGGTAGGTAAGTTTGAAAAAAAAGGCATACACATTAGTGGGGAAAACTCCTCATATTCAGCGATCCTTATGAGTAATTTTGACAAAAAATCCATTCAAGCAAAGTTGGTGGAAATTTATATCAGTCACCTCTGCAAGAACATGTCCATTAATATTTGTAAGCGGCTTCCATGGCCATACGAGTATATAGATACAGTAAGGGGGCATAAGAAATAGCCTGATAGTGCTGACTTATTCTTACTCCGCACGTAAATCCAAAATGTTAAGAAAGCGATTTCAAAATATTTTATAGACGAGCCTGTCGTTTTCACCTTTTTTGACTATATGACTTGTACCCGAACATTTTGAAGTCAGGTAAGCTTGTCTCAGCTTGTCCATTATCGCTTGTAGCCGGTGTAGGTTAACATCGAGGACGTAGGCCTATAACAGTTTCCCAGTGGCCAAAATTCATAAGGAAACAATATCAATAATGTCTGTAAATCCACGGGGTCATTGGCATCGTGAAAGAACCAATGGTCCCCTATGAGTGGAATTAAGATCATAATAAACCCTTCAGGACATTTTTAAAACCAATAGACTGGTTTACTGCAATTCTCAGTATAATCAGTATAAATGCACTTTTTCGTGTTTTTCTGAGGCAATATAATAACACATTTTCAGGTGATGAATGTGTTAATTTACAGTGAACGCTTGTGTAGCGAGAAATTAATTAATTTGGTTAAACTGCAGAATCATATTTAGTTTCCACAATATTTCCCTTTAGTCCATCAGCCCAGTGCTGAATGTTGAGCGGTATTCTCTGTAAATCAACCAAGTCGGGACTATTTTGTTTATATCCTGTAAACAATGATAATGCAGTGTATAATAATTGTAGATAACAACTGGGCCAATCAGCAGCCATAGCTGTCGCCGGCCTGTCTGCACTTGGAGAGAAATTGATATCGCCGAGCCTGAATGCTTTTGGACATCAAATATAGGCTGTTGGACAATTGCTGTCGTCGAACCTGTAGGTGTGTGAACATCAATTGATGTCCGAAAGCATACAGGCTCAGTGACATTGATTGCCCTCCATAAGGCTTGGACGCCTTTTCCATTGTAGCCATAGGGCTAGCAGCAGACTTTTGTCGAATTCTCGACAATTTCGGAAGCAGCCGTGAAGCCATCCGCACAACAGTGCACAGTTTTCCTCTAGACACGCCAGATTATGGCCAAACCGGAGGAGGTCACGTGACTGGCTTGGAAATGTCTTTGCAGGGGGTTCGTAATATATGTTTTAAACCACAGGGGTATAGTAAAAATCGATGGAAGGGTATAGTATACGCCTAGACATGCTTACACTATTGACTGAACCAAAAATTACAATTACATTAGGTCTAAAATTTGTGCATGAAGCAATTAAACGCATACCTTTTAGAACATTTTTACGTGCCCCACAGGGAAGAAAAACCTCCAACTTTTGTAATGAAATGCACTTCATTCAGAAGCTCAACACTTAATTTGACAGTAAAGCGCCAGAAAGAGGTAAAACTGCAATTATTTGAACTAATACAAGTCAAATACGGAACAGGTAAATGACGCGGGGCTTTGTTTATAAAATGGATATTCAACCATCCCGTGGCTGGAGACCGCTATCAATGTGGCTGCTAGTGGCTAGCCTGCACAAGCTAAGTACAGAGTTTTTGACCGGGTCCAGGTATCCGCTTTGCTATGCTGCAATGTGTAAGACTTCGATGTTTTTTGCGTTGGTACTTATCTCTGATAGTTGGCTTATGGTTAACGGGTGCCTCGTAAGGCATATTATGGCTCCCGCCGCTCCAGTTCTATTATATTGCTATGTATTCAACACAACACACAACGCTCAAGGTCACAACTCTCCGGCTTGGCCTTATAGAAATCTTCGGAATCACACTTTGTGGTTTTGCACCGACCTTTCACCAAGCCCTACAGTGGATGGTAGATCATGACTGGCAGAATCGTCAGTGTTTACCGGGCTTGAGCATACTTCCTCGGCGACAGCAATCGCAGTCGAGGAGCCTAGTTATTATCTATTTATAATTAAATTAGTTAAACTTGATTTCAGGGTGGGGTCTGGCTTAACAGTGATTATTACATATGTTGGCGAATTTTGTCCCGATATAAAGCGACCACGAAATGTTTGCCTCATTGGTACAGCCTGGACATTGACTTGGCTGCTTATGCCAGGTAATAATGAAACATTAAAAGCATCAGAGTAAATTATAATATGATCTCTTCTTCTTCCCCCTTAGTGCCTCGTGAGGGAAATTATATGATCACGAACAAATTGAATCTGGGAATATTCCATACTAGCCTATAATAAAAAAAAATGAATATCACATAATACCATCAATTTCAACTTTGAAGAATTCTGGCACTCCTAAATCTTTTTAATTATTTGTTTATTTAATATAAATATGAATAATAATGAAATGTAATAAATGAGGGTACTAGAAGCAAAAGTTTCCAGTTCTACTTAACTTAATTTTCAGGAGAGACCAAAAACTGTAGGTTAGCTGATAACGTACTTAGGAATCTGATTCTTTTACGCTACATTTTAACACTTAGGAAGTCCCATGTTGCTCCGACACTGTCACTTTGTTATCCTTTACTAGACGATTTGGACGATACCAATAACTCAATATCGCAAAAACATTGGAACTGAAACCTTTTGCTTCTAGTACCCTCAAATGGTCCCATACAGTTGTAGATAATGTTGAGTCCCCAATTGACATTCGTTGAAGGTGAGATTATACCCTTGTCTATACCCAGATACGATCACACGTGATAGCTTTAAAAGCTCAAGCCAACCATGGACGGATGCGGGGGGGGGGGGTTAGGGGCTGCCCCCTCCCCCCAAATTTAGTATATACATTGTAAGTTAATTTATTACGCTCTAATTTAATCGATGCTACATATGTTTTTGACCCCCCCCCCCTCCAAAAATGGACTGGATCCGTCCCTGAAGCCAACCTCCCCATGCCACATTAAATGATTCAGAATTTTTCATTTTTGGCGAATCACATATTTCTTATTATAAGTAGCCTATTTCATTTTAAGATATGTTTCAAAAGGTTTCAGATTTTGGATTGCAAGTTCTCTGCGTTCTATATCCTCTGAATTATTAATACAACTCTTAACTAACTAAGTTTTAACCAAAATTGTAGAGGATCAAGAAAATTCTGGACTTGTCGGGATTCGAAACCACGATCTATGTCTTGCCGGGGTTGCCTCTTCAATCTATGTCAATGTAATGACTGTATTATTGTAGCAAATAAAATACCATATACTACTACTAGTTCAAATAAAAATTGATAATACCTAAGTTTTCCTTCGTTTTCAGGTATGGCGGCGTTAATAATACCATACAGCTGGCAACTAAACCTTGGATTTGTTGTTTACAAGCCGTGGAGACTATTTATTGCTTTAGTAGGAGCTATCAACATAATATCAGGACTACTGATAGCCTTATTTCTCCCGGAAAGTCCTAAATACTATCTTAGCAGAGGGATGGAAAAAGAAGCATTAGAAATTTTAAAGAATATGTATGCCCATAATTTTAGGAAAACTCCCGAAGAATTCTCGGTAAATATTAGGGGTACTACCATCCTGTGATATGGTGGAAAAAATAGAGCTACCCGAGGTAATGATGTGGAAAGATAACATTCTAAACATGCAGGTAGAAGTTTTAAAGTGTGAAAACTGTTGAAAAATTGGGATAATGTGGGAAAATAGTCACATCATGGTAAAGTAGAAAAGAATGATAATAAAAGACAAATTTATCAGACTTTTTCGATTTTACATGAGAGTTACAAAAATTTCATTGGATATTACGTTATTCGTAGTTTTGATTTTTCCTTCCAAAATTATCTAGTGTCAAGCCATTTCACCATTTCATGGGGGGGGGGGGGTTGGACCGACCCCCATGAACCGCCCCCCCTTGACCTTGGGGTGGGGTAAGGAGGGATTATGTCTCTCCTCAAAATGAAAACATGAAAATGGGTTTATACTAGAAATTATTAACACAACGATGATTCAACAATATACTACTGGTGCGAGAGGTGGGCAGGCACACCGTGCTTATCATTCACTGCTGGGACTTAAGGTACCTTCTATTGAAAGAACAACATAAAAAAAAAACACAAAACACGCTATGCCAATTTTCCAGGTCCAAAAGTTAACAATGGGAAATATGAGTTTCGATGATGATTCAAGCAATGTTCCGAGCAAAACCTTTAGATCTTTATGCACGGAAATGGTATTGCAAATGCAATTATTGATGCGGCCACCTCTTCTGTGGAACTCCTTTCTATGTTCAGCGGTCTACATATGTAGCATGTCCGGGTAAATATGTACTGAGCCGTAAGAGACAATCAGAGGGAGAAACCCTTAAGTGTAAAATTCAAATATTAATGATGATGCTTAAGTCAATTTGCGACATTTTTTAAGTACCCATATCTACCTATAGGTACATTGTACCGATTTGAACTTATATGTACCTATCTACCTATACCTACGTTTGTATTTTTTTTATATTTTTTTTTGACGTGACAACGTCTAATAAATCGATGAGCGCTGGCTGGAATACTAGGTGCATGTACGAAAAGTGTGATGTTCATGGGTGACGTAATGCGGGTCGGTAACGCGGGTTTAGGGGCTTAAGGCAACTATTGGGCAGATGTAGAAGGTCTATCTCAATTTAAATTATACCCATGTCTTCGTCTATTCTTCCTCTTTCAGGCCATGCTGTATTTGTTGTCATGGGGCAAGGGGATCGACTTTGGGGGGGGGGGGGTGGAAACGTGCGCCCAAATTTGGCCCGAATTTGCCGATTTTCATCTAAAATCTAACTTTCTCGGTCGCGTTTTTGGGGGTGTTAATGTCAATTTGAAAACTTCAAACCACTTTAGTTCTTTTCTACTTATACCCATTGAAGTCTGTGTACCTATCAACCTACATTTACCTATATAATAATTCGTACTGTTGACCATATCCACCTATAAGGCACCCATCTTCTTCTTGCACTTCCCGGCGTCAGAGCTTGGGGTAAGCACCACTTCCCTCCAGACATCCTGGCCTTATTCCTCGTCCAATATCTAATCTTATGTCTTTTCAGTTATTACAGCCTTGGCTTATGGCTGCCTGAATTCTTTCAAAAACTTGATGTATACGTGAATGAACATCCGAACGCTACCAGCTCCTTATGCAGTGTTATTTCCAGTAAGAATTCCAGCGCGCATTCCTCGTAAGTAGCCTACGACTAACATTATTATTATTTAGAGACTTGAGCCCGATACGGGAACTGGAGAATGTATTCAATGGTCACAGTTGGAGGAGTAGGAAGGAGTCCACGAGGCTCACAAAACATGCCCGGTGACTGCAGCATTTTCGATGAGGGTTCTATAGAAGAGATATCGATATTGGAGGGCGCCAAAAATCTTTCTTTAATCCTAGGGCGATCTGATGTCACGTTTTCTATGAGCAGCCATTGCGAAAAGCGTACCAGGTGGCCCGCTTGGAGGGCGCCAAAAATATTTCTTTAATCCTAGGGCGATCTGATGTCACGTTTCCTACGACCAGCCATTGCGAAAAGCGTACCAGGTGGCCCACTTGGAGGGCGCCAAAAATATTTCTTTAATCCTAGGGCGATCTGATGCCACGTTTCCTACGACCAGCCATTGCGAAAAGCGTACCAGGTGGCCCGCTTGAATGTCCCATCTCTCCTATAACCTACAGACCACTACTTATGATGACTATCGCCATGACCTCTTAAGATTGTCAGACGATCGCATGCCGAAAAAGATGTAGAAAGCAAGCATGACAGGAAGACAACTGGCCGGACGTCCTCGAAAACGCTGGAAGGATTGGTTGGAAACTGACCTTCGCGAGTTGGGAGTCCGTAGATGGTGGAGCGTTGTACGAAATCGAGATGACTGGAGGAGTGTTGTCAAGCAGGCCAAAGCTAATCAGTGGCTGTAGAGCCAGAAGAAGAAGAAGACTTATGATGACTATGCTTAGGGTTGCCAGATTTACAAAACATAAAAACCGGACCGAAATTCAATAATTCGCACCTAATATTGCATTAAAATCATTCGATTTTATTGCTTTCCAATTTATACATAGTAGAAGGAAAGCTTTGTGATGGTCCAAATTTTCGATTCCGAGATTTCAACGGATTTACACGTTTTGAGGTCCCAGGAACTTAAAAAAGTGGTTTTTACGAAATGTCTGTCTGTCTGTCTGTGCGTCGATTTCCGGACAAACTACTCGGTCGATTTTGATGAAATTCGGCATGTAGGTTCACAAAAACCATACCTCGGGACCATTTTTTTTTATTTTGGGCTATCTCAAATGTTCAAAAAACTCCAAAAAAAACGTCAAAAAAATTATTTATCCAAAATGGGCTCCAACAATTTAATTTCTTTTAAATTCACATATATTGTAGTCGTTATTAATGTTGACAAAATGCGGGGGGTCGCTTGTCCCTTGATAGTTCGCTTTTGGGGGTAAAAAAATAAAAATAACTAAATTTAAATGAAAAATGACTAGAAAATAATTTTTCTGTGAAACCTTTCCATCTATGATTTCAACCTTCAGGCATTTTTAGGTGTTAAATTAAGTAACGAAACCGGACAGATTGCTTTCACAAAAAACTGTTTGGTTTTGTGCAAAAAAAATGTTTTTGAAAAAATGATAGAAAATTGACTGTCTAATGCATTGCGTGCCCTGCCAGTATTGCTGGGTGGTAATTTGTTGGTCTGACCTATCTAGAATTTACCTCACCTCCAGTGACGTCAGGTGGACAAAAATGATTTCCAATTAGTTTTTTTTTTATAAAATCGATTATACGCGAAAGTTATTGTTTATAAAATATTTGCATGTTTCTGAAAAAAACAACAATTTCGAAAATTAAAAATATCTTATAATAAGATGCATGAAGTAGTCTTCTACAACTTTGATGAGCCAAATCTTTAATAACATGCTTAGTTAATTAAATAAAAAATAAAAAGTATTAAATTTTGGGTTGCCAATTTCCTGCCTATTTCATACGGGCTGTACACTCTTAAGAACGAAAATATTACTATTTTTATTTTAGAACTGATTGACACAGATATACTGCGTACGTGTAAATATAGGGTCTAGATAAACTGAAATTGACCGGACTATACTTTAAATATTAAAGACATCATTTTTCGATTTCGTTTTTTTAAGAAAATGTGTATTGTTTTCTACACCATCGGAAAGTAGAGATTTCAACGAACAAAAAGCCCACCTAATTTTTTTTTTAATCGACATTTTGATGTGAGATTTTTCGATTGAAAATTGGGGTGCTTCCTCCATATATAGTCAAAATTTGGTGGACAAAATTAATGTTTTAAATCAAAAAAATTACTGTGTATTCAGAACATAAAAAGATAGGTTTTCACCAAATTTCACGTAAAATTGTTTTTTGTTTGTTGTTTTAAACGTTAAAAATAAAAAACCAAAACCTTTGGTTTTTTGCATTGTTCTCATAAAATTTGAGGTTATGTGAAAAAAGTGGAAATACTAAAGTTGTAGATCTTCTATTACCTACCTTTTTGCTATTCGACGTTTTCCATTGGACTAATAATATAAAAATGTACCTTATTTCACCCTTAAAAACCCTCCCCTACCTACTTCCCGAACTCAGATCGTAATTAATTTTTCTTTTAATTTATGCCATATTACCTTCCATTTCCAATGGGTTTCATTCTACTATAATTTGATATCTTAAAAAAATTATCTACCCTAGCCTCTGGGCTATATTTGTTTTCTCATTTCAGACTGTTGATTGACTGTGATTCTGACCATGTAGAATTTGGGCTGTTTACAAACACGTTCATCTTAGGAGCGGCTTGTAGCATAGCTTCCATTTTCATGATTTACGCAGCTGCTACTATACGCACGAAATATATTATAGGTACGTAAATAAAATCATGCATGCATATTAATATGTTAATATATTGCAGGTACTCGTGCGCTTATTATAATCATTTAATTTAATATATTGAATGTCGATTGAGTTTCAGATAGCCCCACTGTAAGTATAAGCCGGTGACTTCCACCATACAGAGAAATATGTTCGGTGCCCATTCCACATACGTACAACGTCAATGAAAATTATGAAATTGAAGGTGGTAGCAGACATTAAGGACATACTAAAAATTCTGCTACCACCTTCAATTTCATAATTTTCATTGACGTTGTACGTATGTGGAATGGGCACCTTCTTTTAAGGATTTAGAATATCCCGTTGTTCATTTTAAACGGTCAATTTAAAAAAAAATTAAATATTCTTATTTAATTCATAATAATTAGGGCCTATAATAATTACTATAATGGGCAGTTTTGCATAGTCACAAACTTATAAAGAGCATTATAATAAATTTATTTATATTATAATTTTGTTATTTATAGTAGGCCTATTGTTATTTCTTTCAAAACGAAGTATAACACAAGTCAATGAACCTTTTCTGCGAAAGCTCTATCATACATATCAATTATTGCTTTCCAATTTATACGTAATATAAGGAAAGCTTTGTGACTGCCCAAATTTTCGATTCCGAGATTTCAACGGATTTACACGTTTTGAGGTCCCAGGAACGCAAAAAAGTGGTTTTTACGAAATGTCTGTCTGTCTGTCTGTTCATTGACTTCCGGGCAAACTACTCGATGGATTTCGATGAAATTTGGCATGTAGGTTTATAAAAATCATGCCGCAAGACCATTAATTTCTATTTTGGGCTAACTCAATTTGGGGGGTTTTTATTTTCAAAAAACTTCAAAAAAACGTCTAAAAAAATTATTTCCCCAAAACGACTCCAACGATTTCTTTTAAATTCACATATATTGTAGTCATTGTTAATCTTGATAAAATGCGGGGGGTCGCTTGCCCCTTGATAGTTTGCTGCGGGGGGTAAAAAAAAATAAAAATAACTAAATTTTAATGAAAAATGACTAAAAAATAATTTTTCTGCGAAACCTTTCCATTGATGATTTCTAACTTTAGACATGTTTTAGGTGTTAAATTGAGTAACGAAACCGGACAGTTTGCTTATCCAAAAAACTTGAGTTTTGTGCAAAAAAATTTTTTTTTGATAAAATGAAAGTAAATTCACGCTCAAATGCATTGCGTGCCCTGCCATTATTGCTGTGTGGTAATATGTTGGTCTGACCTATGTAGAATTTACGTCACCTTCAGTGACGCCAGGTGGACGACCCCCCCCCCCCCCCCCCCCGTGATATCCGAAATTTGACCATAGGAAAATTATTTCCCATGAAATTAATCATATTCTCTCTCTACTAATCGATAAATTGGAAAGCATGTTCGAGTAAACTCGGACCGGTTCTTATAATATTGTTTTTTTCACAACAAAAGACTTCTTCTTCTTCTTCAGCCAATGCCCGTCCTTGGCTGGTAGGCCATTTGATGCCGTGCCGAATAGTAGAGCTGTTCTCTCCTGTGTCGTAGTTCAGTTTTCTACCTCTATGCCGATGCAGCTGAATGCATGATCACCATTTCCTTCCCCTTAGAAGCAGAGGGGACAACAAACAATACAATGGGTTCTGTGAAAACTCTATCATACATATCATTTGTAAGATGACTGTTGGTCGCGTAACACTTGCATAGGATGACTCAACAATTTACCGTGATTTTTCAGAATTTCGGCCGTGACATATGCCTCAACTTTGTGCAGTTTTCCAATAAGACTATTCCTGTTTTAGCTGCTTCCCTCGGAATATCAGGAGCTTGTGTTGTCAGCTTGTACTTCTCAACAGCCAAATGGCTTACTACGACCCTATCGGCTGTATTCTTGAGCTGTGCCAGTGTGGCGGTGGCCGCACACCATTCTTGCGCTATTAATTTGTTTCCAACTCACGTAAGGTAAGGCTCTATAAACACGGGCGATTCTGCCAGTCGCAATTTGCCGACGTCTTTTCCACTGTAGGGCTTGGTCAACGGTCGGTGCAAAACCACAGAGTGTGATTCAGGAAATTTCTATGATCTGAAACCCGTCTCCTTTCGTGCAGTTGGCTTTACTTCCAGAAACTTCGAGAAATCGACAAAAAAATCTTCTGCTAGCCCTGTTGCTAGAATGGGAAAGACTTTTTGGCAAATTACGACTGGCAGAACAAGGGCGGATCCAGAAGAAAATTTAGGGCGGGGGGTCACAAGTTGAATGTGTAGGTGTGCAGCCTATACCAACTCTCTCCAAAGAAATCTAGTCTAAATGCTAGTGACACAGAGTCAAAATAGCGCGAAAAGTTTAAAAGGTATAATTTTTGTTTGATGAAAAGTAGAGTGTTATTCAATTAAATTTTTTTTTTTACTATCTAAGGCGCCCATTCCACCGACCGGCTAGGGCTATTTACAAAAACAGTGACGTGGTAGCAGACAATCAAGACTTAGGCGGGGTTTCCACCGACCTCGCATTGCAGAATTGACGGAAATGTTTATTTTCCTCTTTGCCATAGTTAAAATTGATCAATGATCATACAGTAAAATCACAAACAAACAAACTAAAATTAAAAAATGGCGTCATGGGATATGTTAAGTACAAACATTTTAATAGATTTCTATAAAAAGAAAAATTCTAATTTCCGTAAATGTCATTTGCATTCTGCAATGCGAGGTCGGTGGAAACGCCACCTAAGTCATGAATGTCTGCTACCACGTCACCGTTTTTGGAAATAGCCCTAGCCAGTCGGTGGAATGTGCGCCTTATGAATTTACTTATTTAGGAGGGAGGGTCATGACCCCCTTGACCCTCCCCGTGGATCCGCCATTGTGGCAGAATACCGGATATCTATAGGGATAAAAGTCTATTTACTGCAAAAATAAGATTATGCAACAGTGTCAAGACTAGGCTATTTTTATTTTTTCCCTTTAATATCATTGATTGATTGGATTTAGACGTTTTGAGGTCCCACGACACAAAAAAGTGGTTTTTACGTCATTTCGGTCTGTCGGTCTGTTTGAGGATTTTCTGACAAACTACTGCATGGATTCGGTTGAAATTCGGCACGTAGGTTTGCCAAAATATTGATAAAGAAATTATTTCAATTTTTTAAAAAAAACCCAAAAAATATTTCCTTCTAAAGCAGCTCCAATCAATTTTAATGTGCACATTACATTAACTGACAATTATTTTTTTTACACCTATTTTATAGCATAGTCATCATTGATATTGAAAAAACCAACTGGGTTCACAACTGATAGTTTGATTTATGAAAAACAATTTTTTTAAGAAAAATATTATAATGAAGGAATAATGAAATTTCATACCCTTATACATTGCATCCCATGCCAATATTACATTAACTACAATATTATTCATAAGTCCCACTCGGAGTCCCATTTGGACTAAGCAATTTATTGATCCATCGATTAGTTAAGTGCTTTAGGATAGGGAAAAGAATTCCAGGTGAAATTGATCCCTCGAGAAATTATTTGCCGTGGAATGTCGCAGCCACTCACAATCATTTATGGTTCCAATAGTACCGGTACTATTTTATCATGCACAGTAATAATGGTAAATCAAAAACAACCCCTTGCATATACTTTATCCATTTTTTCCACTCTTTCTCTCCTGCTTTTTCTTTTTAATTTATAATAGATTTAATAAAATTTTAAGCATATACCTAAGCAATAATATAATCTGTTTTAGGGTTAGCATGAAAACAAGATTTTATAGTCTTATTATCTGTTCGCCTTTTTAGATTTCAATAAAGTCCTTTCAATTCAATTCAATTATTTTCAGGGGTATGGGTGTCTGCATTAGTCTTATTTTTGGGAGAACCTTCGCAGCCATTTCAAACTTGCTGTTTGGTCAGTTAATCGACGACTATTGTGAAATTCCTATTTTCTTGGTTGTGGGATTTACAATTGGTAAGTAAATATTTCTGCTGAAACTCAATACAATGCAGAAAACAATACTACAATAGCAATGTAGCAGCGTGCTTGTATTTGTGCCAGTCTCCACAAGCCATGCCATCGGAGTCGTAACTCATCATGGAGGCGACTGGAGAGGTCAATCGGATACATTCATTATATTGTTTGTATGTGATTAATAACCCTTAAAAAAAAATAAGGATAACTTCAGAATCGTTTATGTTACTTAAAATAACCTAATAACTAAGTAACTAACAAGCTTCGACTTTCGAATTTCGAAACGAATTTGGGCAACTGACATCTTTTAAATAATGGCCTGTAATTGTACTGCACGAAGTATTTTAGTTGGAATCTATCTAATGTAATATTTTTTTCTGTTTCAGCCGGCGTGGTTTTGAGTGCTATACTGCCCAAAAGCAGTCAAAAAGCTCTCGAATGAATCAGAAGGCCTCACTTGCAATTTTCAAACTGCCTTGGCAGTATAATATACTATTTCATACTCGATTGCAATTTTCGTATTAAAATTATTAAAATGTCGTAAATAAGTACTGATTGCTATTTACCGTTTTTTTCCTTTCAATAATGACTTTATTATTATTATTATTATTATCGATTTTAGAAACTATATATTTTTTTAACTATTGATTTTGAACAATAATTATTTATTAATGTTATAGGCCTACAATGACATAGCATGAAAAATCATAGAACTAGCTAAACATTTAAAAATAAAAATTACAGAACATACTGTAACTATTTGGATTTCATAATGAATTGGTAGTTTTTATAGGCAGGAACAACCTGAAAGAACCGGTCCGAGTTTACTCGAACATGCTTTCCAATTTATCAAAATTAGTAGATAGAGAAAATGAGTAATTTCATGGTAAATAATTTTCCTACGGATAAATTTCCGATATCTCGGGGGGGGGGGGGGGGGGGGGTTGTCCACCTGACGTCACTGGTGGTGAGGTAAATTCTAGACAGGTCAGACCAACACATTACCACACAGCAATACACGCCACGCAATGCATCCTTTTTTTTTTTTACAAAACCAAATGCTTTTCCGGTTTTGTTACTCAATTTAACACATGCCTGAAGGTAGAAATCATCGATAGAAGGGTTTCGCAGAAAAATTATTTTTTAGTCATATTTCATTAAAATTTACTTATTTTTATTTTTCTACCCCCAGAAGCAAACTATCAAGGGGCAAGCTCTCCCCCGCATTTTGTCAACATTCATAACAGCTACAATATATGAGAATTTAAAAGAAATTGTTCGAGCCGTTTTTGAGAAATAATTTTTTTAGAAGTTTTTTTTGGAGTTTTTTGAGAATAAATTGAATTGGCCCAAAATAAAAGAAATGGTCCCGAGGTATGATTTTTGTAAACCTACAAGCTAAATTTCATCAAAATCGACAGAGTAGTTTGCCCGGAAATCAATGAACAGACAGACAGACATACATACAGACAGACAGAGCGACAGACAGACTTTTCGTAAAAACCACTTTTTTGGGTTCCTGGGACCTGAAAACGTGTAAACCCGTTGAAATCTCGGAATCGAAAATTTCGACCATCACAAAGCTTTCCTTATACTACGTATAAATTGGAAAGCAATAACGCTGGTTTATCAATTTTTTTGACGTCATCTCTATCGTTGCCACACGAGCGAGGTCTTTCTTGAAATTGAAAATTAATTCCACAAATAAAATCTAGCTGTCACTGCTATCAAAATGCTTAAAACCCAACAATTTCAAGCCAATTTTTCAAAAAATTTCACTCCGGTCCGGGGGACCCCCGGGCCCCCTGTGGGCAGTTATATTTTTCACCTGTAACTGTTTAACACCTGAACGCTACTTCTACCAAAATGCGTAAAACCCCTCTATTTCAAGCCAATTTTACAAACATCTTCACATGGGCGAGACCCCCGGGCCCCCTTCTCTGCAATTATATTCGCGAGGAAGATCTAACTTTTACTGCTCTCAAAATGCGTAAAACCCCTTTATTTCAGACCTGTTTATAAATAAAATAAATTCACCCCCGCCCCCCCCCCCTTGTTTGCAAATTTAGCCTATTCATCGTCTGTAAAATTTAACTGCTATCAAAATGCGTAAAACCCACTATTTCAGGCATTTTTTTCAAGTCATCTTTCGGGTCTCATGCGCAAAGGACACCAAGGTCATTAATTTAGAAGCTGCGTACGCCCATGAGGACGGGTTTCCCATTTGACTATACTTTTATCGGGGGGGGGGGGGGAATTTTATACCGCACCCCCCTACGAAAACCTATCGTTAGGCCACTGCTCGGGACCTCGGGTCAGCTTGGGAGTCGTCTGCTCCCCTATCGCCCGGGGAATCCCCGTGTTTCATTTCGTCCGTCAAGTCTTGAAAAAGGGCCTCGCCCGGAGCCTCGCAATGGCTAAGGCCGCCTCTGTCTGTAGCTGTAGTGAGCAACATGTCAGGTAGCCGAGTTTTTCCCTTCCCATGAAAGAGAAGGAATCTTTTCGTGTCGATCTTCAGACCTCGACCGTCCATAATCCAGTTCTGTAGCAATTGAATTATTCCGGACCCATCCCCTTTGGGCGAACACAGCAATATTCCCGTGGATAAAGGGCAACCAGTTCTAGGTGTTTGAAGGGGTAGGGCAGATGAGGGGGGGGGGGGGCATTGATGGATCTGGTAGATGTTGCCATGGAACGTCTCACCTGGGACTTGGAACACAGGTTACAGGGTCATCATTCAGTTACGCCTTGTACATTGCCACCCCTGTATCTCAGGGGTGTCATTCATGATTTGGGAGACAACCCTTTGCTCTTATAGGCGTTAGGTCTACAACACTTCAGTATATCACATCGATCACACCATCAGTCCGAGTACAGTATACATAGGCATTACGTCCCAAGATACTAGGTACAATAAATTACCACACACAATTATTGTTTTGAAAAAATAATAGAAAATTCACGCTCAAATGCATTGCGTGCCCTGCCATTATTGCTGTGTGGGAATATGCTGGTCTGACCTATGTAGAATTTACGTCACCTTCAGTGACGTCAGGTGGACGACTCCCCTCCCCCCCAGTGATATCCGAAATTTAACCATAGGAAAATTATTTACCATGAAATTAATCATTTTCTCTCTCTACTAATCGATAAATTGGAAAGCATATTCGAGTAAACTCGGACCGGTTCTGTAACTTTTTGCTTTCCAATTAATACGTAGTATAAGGAAAGCTTGGTCATGGTCGAAATTTTCGATTTCGAGATTTCAACGAATTTACACGTTTTGTGGTCCCAGGAACCCAAAAAAGTGATTTTTACGAAATGTCTGTCTGTCGCTCTGTCTGTCTGTTCGTCGATTTCCAGGCAAACTACTCTGTCAATTTTGATGAAATTCGACATTTAGGTTCACAAAAATCATGCCTCGAGAGCATTTATTTTTATTTTGGGCTAACTCAATTTGGGGGGGAGGGGGTTTATTCTCAAAAAACTCCCAAAAAACGTCTAAAAAAATTATTTCTCAAAAACGGCTCCAACGATTTCGTTTAAATTCTCATATATTATAGTCGTTATTAATGTTGACAAAATGCGGGGGGTCGCTTGCCCCTTGATAGTTTGCTTCTGGGGGTAAAAAAATAAAAATAACTCAATTTTCATGAAAAATGACTAAAAAATAATTTATCTGCTAAACCTTTCGATCGCTGATTTCTACCTTCAGTCATGTTTTAGGTGTTAAATTGAGTAACGAAACCGGACAGGTTGCTTTCGCAAAAAACATTTTGGTTTTGGTGAAAAAATGTTTTTTTTTTTTTTTTGAAAAATGATTATTACTGTATGGATGGTAATGTGTTGGTCGGACCTATCTAGAATTTACCTCACCTCCAGTGACGTCAGGTAGACAACCCCCCCCCCCCCAGATATCCAAAATTTAGCCACAGGAAAATTATTTACCACGAAATTACTAATTTTCTCTAACTACTAATTGATAAATTGGAAAGCATGTTCGGATAAACTCGGACCGGTTCTTTCCATTGTATGTATTAAGAAATGATGAACTCTAAGCGATATACCAAGAACTTACGATAGTAGTCGAAATCAAGAGAGCCAGCATCAGGTGGCTAGGGCACAGGGTGAAGACACGTAGGACGACCACGGATGTGATGGCTGGACGATGTCGAGGTGGATCTGGCGGCCCTTGGCATCGATGACTGGCGAAGGAGAGCGCAGGACTGCTCAGGCTGACGCGATGTGGCAGAGTATTCCAAGGCCCTTCACGGGCCGTAGCGCCATGGAGTAAGTAAGAAATAATTTATTAAAATTGACTGTACATACATGTAGATATTTAACCATTGACCTATAGTCCAGCAGTCTGATCGAGGCGATTATAATACCGGGGTTAAATAAATACTCTAGGATTATAACTGTAAACAAACAAATTTTGAATAGCACTTTCCATTATAAAATTATCTTGTTTACATTTTTAATACCAGGGGATTAAATAAATACCGGTATTATAGTATAATCGCCTCGATCAGGCTGCAGATGCCTTGTCACGGTAGATTATGATGTGTAATAAGCATTGCATGGTTTTAATCAGATACACACGTACTTCTTCTTCTTCTTCTTTGTGCCTTTCATATAGACCCGTGGTCTAAAAGAGGATCTTCTACAAGCCCTCGAGCTAGGGCTGCCAACTTTCATTTCACAAAATAAAGTACATCTGACTTTTGAGAAGGAAAATAAAGAGTACAGTATTTAAAAAAAAAGATTACTTAGTATACTCGTATTTACTGTTAAATGATTCAAAATTACCACGAAAATACACTTTAACATTGTATTGTAAATCAGGGGGGTTCGAATTACGAGTTATTTACTATTTAAAACAATATTTTTTTGAGGTTTTCGCAGAATTCTTATTTTTTGAAAGATACTAAAAGCCTCTTCTCACGGCAAATCTAATTTATGTAAATAAATTGCTCATTACTAATTAAATTTATAAAAATCATAAAAAAAATATTTTGCTTCATGCATGTTTCAGAAAAAGAGTATTTTTGCGTACTCTAAGTGACCTTCAGTTTGTAGAGTACACATGCATGAAAAAGAGTACAACAGTCTGAAATAGAGTAAGTTGGCAACCCTACCTCGAGCCTAAACCCTTGATTGACAGCGTTGTTTGACAATGAAATCATCGTAGAAAGTTCATTCGGAATCAACACCTACAAGGAATGATCTAGAAAACTCATTGGATTATCATGTGTTACTGGACGAGGAATGGCCTAGAAATTTTAAACACATCACCACTGTCAACATCTGGATGCCTGTGATGAGTACATACAGTACCGGTACTGTATACGTACAATATGCATGGAAAGGTATTTAGGTTGATTCCAGCGGGTACGGTTGTTGTTGACACTGCATTAAGATATGATAAATAGATGTACTGTAGGTGACACACTAGAATGTTCCCATTACCATTCAATTACTTTTCAGAGAGAGAAATGTATACCTTAGGTACAAAAGTAGGTACCCTATGATACAAAGGAGTTGCGGGTGCGCTTTGTCAATTTTATTGGAATTAGAGCATCAAGACATGTAGAATAGTGGTACAGACTCTGAATTTCCACAAAAGGTTTTCGGTTCGAGTCCCAGACTTGCTTCAATATCTGGCCATGCCTTGGAGGCTTGTAAAGCAGGCGATATTTCTAGTTTAGTGTGTGAGAAGATGTAACATCCCTAACTGCACTAGGTTAGCTTAGTATTAGAACAAGAACCACTGTCTATTTTCGTATTAAAAATATGGTAGATTCAAAGCTATGGAAATGTCCGTGTTGCATGCACATGGTGGATGGAGGGGAATACGCTTTTCCACATTCTTAATGTAATGCTCATGAAAGACCCTGACCCTACTAGTAGTAAGATCTCAGACTCTTAACTGTATTTGGATAAGGCGCCCATTCCACCGACCGGCTAGGGCCAATGTCTGGAAGAAGACATTCAAGACTTAGGTGGCGTTTCCACCGACCTCTCATTGCAGAATGCAAATGACATCGATGGAAATTTGAATTTTCCTTTTTATAGAAATCTATTATAAAATGTTTGTACTTAACATATCCCATGACGCCATTTTTTAATTTTAGTTTGTTTATTTGTGACTTTACTGTATGATCATTGATCAATTTTAACTATGGCATAGAGGAAAATAAACATTTCCGTCAATTCTGAAATGCGAGGTCGGTGGAAACCCCGTCTAAGTCTTGAATGTCTGCTACCACGTCACTGTTTTTGTAAATAGCCCTAGCCGGTCGGTGGAATGGGCGCCTAAGTCTTGCAGTCGCATGATGCATTGTGTCAATAGTAAGCTTGTCTCAGCATGTCCATTATCGCTTGAACCCATTGGGGTATGTCCTTAAGACGTATAAATTACGTCTGTTACTTCTTCTTTCCCCTTAATGCCGCGTGCGCAGCGTGGGGTGGTCGCCCCGAACCCGGAACCCATTCAGGGACGGTTTCAGAAAAAGTTTTCGGGGGGGCGGTGACCTGAAAAATATAGCGTTTCCCTTACTTGAGTAACAATTTCTCTTCATTTCCTTCAAAAGTCCATTCTATCTAGTATGAAGCTATTTTTCTCGGGGGGGGGGGGGGGCGACCGCCCCCACCGCCCTCCCAAGGATCCGTCCCTGAACCCATTTCCTGAACGCGCCCCGGTCGGACGTTAAAGCCCTAAGCTCGGCCATTGGTTTCCTTCTTGCTCCGGCAAGTTGTTCAATCCTTTCCTCGAGGGTTGTCCTTGGTCTGCCGATGGGTCTTCTTCCTTGTGGCCTTGCTTCCGCCAACCTCTGGGTGGTCCTGTTCTCGTCCATCCTTTGGACGTGGCCGAACCATTGCAGCTGTTTGTTTTCCATTGACGTCTGTTACAATGACGTTCTAATTTGGGTGTTTGACCTCTAGTTTCAAGCCTTGACGGTCCGTTCCATACTCCAGTTCTGAACCAACAGGACTATTTTCACCCATATACTGCAAAAGAGTCCATGTCTAGTGCATTAACTGAATAAGAGTGACTACCCCGTTTCGCAGTAGTCTCCATCCCGTTTGGCTTAATGACGCTATACGTTCGTCTCTAATGAGCAGCGAGCCTAATTATTATTATTTTCGCTGGGACTGCACTGACCACGTGACGCCTTAATAAGTTATGACCTGCGAGAACCGCCTCGAGTTCGCTCACGACAGATGGTACGCAAAGTCTTATTATTAGAGACAAGTCCAGTGGCGAATCAAGGACTAGAACAATATGCTCCTGAGCCTATACTTTTAAAAGGTATTTGAAATTGAATACACCTCTTTCTACTTTCTCTTACCACCCTGGGACCACTCCTCAATGTTGCTTCAGGGTGGGCCGAAGTCCTTCAAATGCATCATGCATCACTGTAGCTCTAGGAGCCCTCTGAAGAAACAGGCCTCCGAAACCGGCGGGCAAAATTGAATCGGGGAGACGAATGGATTGAAAGTGAAGATGACGTACGTGGAGTTATGTAAGTAGTGATGAGGTGACAATCAGGGAAAAATGGGGAAAAGTGGAAGGTAAAGACAAACAAGAGACTGAGGCTTGAGGAAAATTAAATCGTTGGAGGAAGACTGTGGGTTAGAAACAGGAGACGTAGGCTTTAAAAATTAAGTCGTAGCTGAGGAAGACTGTTTGAAAAGGAAGATGATGTTGGGTTACGCCAGTAGCGAAGTGACTCGTTCATGGCTAAGCTAAAAGTGGGGTGAACCCGAAAGAAAATTTGGGAACCACAACGAAAATCAGGGAACAATAGAAGGTAAAGACAAGCAAGAGACGCAAACTGCCAAAATTAAGTCGTAGGAGGAAGACTGTCGGTTAGAAAGTGAAGATGATGTAGGGTTATGTTAGTAGTGAGGTGACCCCGTTGTCTGCAGGCATGTGTTAACCATGGAGGAGTGCCGTTACATCTCTCACACTGAGAATACAACTTTGGCTCCATACTGTAATTATTCGCCGTCTTCTAACACCTCTGCCTGATGGCTCCACTTTTTAAGAAGTATAAATGGTGTGGCGTTTGAACCAGGTCAGTGACTCTCCTAGTCGTCAATGGTTCATTTTTGAATGGGCAAAATCAGAATTTGGTCACTTTTGAAAGAAACTGGGCTGATTGGCCGCGACCGGTTTGAATATGGACTTCCAATCGGTTCTTCACCTCCAGGTCTGGCACGAGATGAAAAGAATTGCTTACCCCGGGAATTATATAAACTTTTTTAATACGGTAATGAATTCACCCACTCTATAGCAAAGGAGTGTTGTTGTTTCTAACGCCTGCTTTCAGCATTTCTGCTTTAAGCTACCCTGTCAGCCTGGTGGGGGGGAGTGAGTCGGTTTGTTAACTTGAGGCACCCTAAGGGCAGACTCTTTCACTTCGGGTAAAGGGGGGTTGACTGACAGGGTGGACCTCCTGATTATAGTGGATTCCGAACCACTGGGGGAACGTGGCACACGATTAAATCGGAGGTGACCAGGGCTCGACACGCACGTACCACGCGCGTTATCATGTCTCACCATGTTCCCCTGTCAACGCTGTGCACACTACCAAGTTTGCCGCAGTTTGAAACATACTCTGCTCTAATGGTACATGGTAAGGCCGTTGGCAAAAGAGTAGTGGGAAAGAGATAAAAATTTCTCACGCTTCAACTATCATAGTAACACTGTATACATTTTATAGCTTTCCTTAGGCTAAATACACTAATGCTCTTAGTCATTCAGCACTGAATCGATTGAACATTTCACCACGTTCCTAAAGGTAATATATAAAAGTAGTATAACTTCTGGCGATATTCAATAAATCAGGCTTATAGGCTTAACAGTTTTGCCCTAGAGCATCAGTTAATAGTCAGGTTTCCAGCCACGACAACCTAATCAACGTCTGAGTCATCAAGTATTTTATGGTTTCCTAAAATTATTTGGCCCCAGCATACCTACGTTGTAGGCCGATTTCCCCGGGTTTAATACATATTTCTGGTCAGACCTGGCCCAACGGCGAAAGTGCTTGATTCACGTTTTTGATGATATGAATGTTATCAGACAAACAGAGGGGGAAAAAAACTTACGGGGTTAAAAAAAAAAAAATTTACTGGAAATTTTGATCGTAATGATAATACTAAATGCGAAACGTCTTAGAAGATACGTCCCTCTACATTTTGATGTACAGTATAGGGATGCCCCTAACACAGTCATCGAATTTGAATTACTCGTATATAAAATAATGGATGTCATGTCGAAGGAGTTACTTTTTTTTAAATACCCCACAACATTAGTCTTCCGCCATCAGCTCTCTTGCAGCCCAATACCCATGACCCGTAGTTAACCTAAATTCCGCCACTGACTGGTATCTGTGTAGGTTCCTTAACTGTGGCCAATTGGTGCTTCTATTGACTGCCACTGGCGACAGCAATGGAGACAGCAATGGGACCGTAGACAGTGGCGAAGAAGAGGCTGAAAGGGGAGAAGGTACATTAAGGAGAATGTGGAGCAAGGAGGACGAGAACTTGGGAGGGTGAGATTGAATTGGATGAAGTGCAAAACGGCCAGAAGTGGATTGACAAGAAGTAGGGGGGAGAGAGAGAGAGGAACAAGCTGGAATGGTACACCAAGGGGATGAAGACGAAGGAATTGCAACCGAAACCAGATTGAGAACGATCTCAAGTGGGTGGGATGTGAACCAGAGGAAGTACGGAATGGCCAGAAGGGGATTGACCAGAATTAGGGGAGAGAGAGGAACAAGCTGGAATGGTACACCAAGGGGACGAAGACGGAGGAAGTGCAACCGAAACCAGATTGAGAACGATCTCAGGTGGGAGGGACGTGAACCGGAGGAAGTGCGGAATGGCTAGAAGTGGATTTAGAGGAAAGAGGGGAGAGGGAGGGAGTAGGAAGGAGGGGAGAGTGAGGAAGGAAAGGAGAGAGGAGAAAGAGGGGAGAGGGCTCATTTATCACACCCGGGTGACACGAGCGTATCAAAGATTATTATAAACAGCCCCGCTGACCATGAAATCTCTTGTTGTCTCGCACTAAGACAGGTTATGGCGCCAGCAAGTACTGGAGAATCTGGAGCAAGAATATCAATCCGGCTTCCTCCACTGTGACTCAGAAGAGAGTCGAGAGCGGAATGACACAGATGCATTATCGACGACGTCATCAGCTGTACCAGCCTGAACCTAGCCAGGTTCCCGTGTTCACTTCAGTTTCAGTGCGCACGTCGGTGGTGCCTCATGTTCAAGTGGTTTGTTTGTGTGGATGGAACGTTACGTGTCTGTGTATAGAGTTTGGGTTTGTGTTTTTTTTTTTTTAATTTCTAATTCGTGGCTTTGCCGCTTGTTTGCTGTTGCTAGGAATGTTTTGGGGATGGCATGACATTTTATTCCCTTATAGGAAAGATATGAAGTTAAGAGGAATTTGAGAGAACCTAGCTTTAAGTCTTGGGTTCCCTATCCCCTAATATTATGAGCTCAAATCATGTTCGGCCCTTTGCCCCTAACAAATGCCTACATGAAAAACAAGCATTGTTTTATATAACAGAGGGTAAGTGGGACTTACATTCCCCGCTCTGTTGCTTTGGGAAACAAAACAATAGCCACCGATGCCGTTATATTTTTTGTTTATACGACAAGACCACTCGTTCACTCGTCTTCAATCAACCGGCAGACGTTGATGCATTGTTTAATCTGTAATATACTGAATATACACCCGAAACCCCTCCCCCCTTACATAGCACCTTGGCAACCCTTTCTCCACCCGAACATAACGCAACTTCCCTGTGACAGCCCGCACATGGAACCCATTAAAAAATTCAAAAAATTGTAAAGTTTACAGGCTGAAATGTGCTTGAAAGGACTCCCCAAGTAACAATGTATAATAATGAACTGTATCAGTGAAATCCTGCTGACAACATTGCTGATCACCCTAGCGAGGAGTACCTATTTCGAGGAGCAAATCATCGACTTTTTGGATCGCTCCCACGGCCTCGAAGAGCAAATTCTTCGGCTGTGTCTGGGAAGATCGCCAGATGAAGCAGATTTTCTGCAGCTTCTCAGTAGCCGGCCTGAGGATGACTGGCCGCAGTGTTTGGCGCCCAGTTCAAGCAGAAGCCGGGAGGGCAGACATTTTGAGTTTACAAAGACACTTTTCCGGCTTATATATAATCTTATTGGAAGGACTGGACATTCGGCTAAGTCGCTGCGGCTGGCCAGACAGATGAACGTAAGTATTTAAAAAGATTTTTGTTTTTTATTTATTTTTTCATTATTTGTATGAAATTCACGTAGATGTCCAGATAAGATATTATCACAGACACGGTTTACCTTTGGTAAAGGTAAATGGCAATCGTCTAATATTATTTACCAAAGGGTTAGTTGGACTTATAGTGCCTTCTGTGTTAATAGTCATTAGAAGTAATTAGGGCGGACCCCATTGTCCCCTGTGCCTGTCCCCCTGCCTCGAATGACTATTAACACAGCAGACAATGTAAGTCCAACTAATCATTTGTTAAACAGCTTACCTTGTAAATCGGTAATAGCCGTTATATTGCAAAGGGATATTCCCATCATCCCATTCGCCCAATTTGGACTAATTCAATATTTTACATGTGATGGGCGGTGAGGTTTTTAAAAAATTACTCTTATGAGATCAGTGTTTACTGCTTATGTGTATAGTACGTACCAACTGATTGAAAGTTGAATTATTAATTAACCTACTAGACTACTCCGCTAGGTTGGCTTAGTAATTGAACAAAAAAGTCCTTATTTTTTTATTTTATTATACCTTCCTGTTAAAATTCCAAAATTACCATTATTGTTTCAAATCTGAAATTCAAGTTTTTCAACCATAATAGAGCAGCGGGCCTACTATGTGGCGATTAGTAACAGGCGTGTATTCCACTGGTCAATATTCCGTCACCTGTGATTAAAAAAAAAGTTGAGATTTTTGTTTTAAGGAGATAAGTTAAGTATCTACATAATAGTCTCCTTGAAACAAAAATCTCAACTTTTTTTTTAAATCACAAGTGACGGAATATTGACCAGTGGAATACACGCCTGTTACTAATCGCCATATAGTAGGCCCAGTAGGACCAGTGGAATACAGCACGCCTTAAAAGGTTGTAACTATAAGTTCATAGTTAATATTTTTTCTATGGTTTATAGTATTAACTTACTCTTGGGGTTAAAAATGTAAGTTCAAGTTCAAAACAGGTTAGCCATTGTTAACTGAGATATAGGCTAGGCGAATAATCCCAGTTTTAGGCTTCGTCAAGTAGGATGCACCTAACATAAACAAACATAAAGAACACAATTAGTGGGCAAGTTAGTGGGTTAGTTGGTTAGAAAGTTAGTATTATTAGTATTTTAGCCAGGCTTGCCTCTCAAAAAATTCTCCTACAGAGTACGGACAAGTATCCAACAGTTGCTTTCTGAGCGCGTTTCTGAAAACAAAACAATTTTGAATAGCACTTTATTCCATTGCAAAATTGTCTTGTTTACATTTTTAAATCCCAGGTTTAGATTAAAAATAATCGCCATAGTAGGCCCATAGAACTATCTGTATGCTACTTATCTATCTTATGCCGACCTACAACAGAGGTAGGGCCTACATAGCATCTCCCAATTATCTTCATGACTTTCTTTAATAATAGGTGCCTAAAAAATCCAGAATGATGCCACTGGATATTGCTGTAAGTAATGCAAAACATCCAAACATTTTCAATAAGGCCTAGGGGTACTCACAAACTTTTGGTAAAGTGGAAATATTCAGGGACATTGAAACACATGGTAACCATACACAAAAATGATGATTTTCGACAGTAAAATCTTGGCTTAGCAGCAAAAACGAATGAAAATGAAATCAAGTAAATCACTGCAGCACATAAGACACCCAAACTTTCAGACCACCGCTCATAGCTTTGCGAAATCCCCCCCCCCCCCCCATTCAAATAACTTAAGCACTCAACTTGGAACCTAAAACGCTAAGAACACCGGGATTCTCATCTGAATGCCAAAACATTTCGAGAAACCGGCTTTAACCGGGCTTTTGCCTGGTGTGGGGAGGGGGGGGGGAAGGGCGGTTGGATTCCAAAGTTTTCCCCTCTTTGAGTATTGCCCCTTCAATTACTGTGGTTTTCGAGAGACGGAAATGAATTGTAATAGGACTGGCTGTGGTTGGAGAGGATATAGCGATGATTAGGCTTTTGGGTCAGTCGTGTGGTTGGATTTCATATTTGCGGTTTGCTTTTATAGTTTGGCTCATCAGTTTCATTTCGAGATTATTATTATCAGATTGGGGTTATTGGCTGATGATCTAGTGCAGGGGTTCCCAAACTGTGGTTGGTCCGTGGACCACCGGTGGTCCTCAGACATATATCAGGTGTTCCACGGGCCAAAGTAAGAAATAAGAAAATAAAACAGCTGAGTTATTGGAAATTTAAAATAAAATACTGTAGGTAATCTTGGTCTGAGAATTTAACGATTTTCCTATCACAGCCATGGAGGTCCACGGCAAATCATAAAACAATCTGGTGGTCCACAGACAAAAAAAGTTTGGGAACCCCTGATCTAGTGGCTTATTGGCGTATAGAAAGAATGGAATTTGTCTTTATTGCCACTTTGGGTGAATTTTCGGTCCACTCTTACAATTAATTCATTGATCTTACTAAGATCATTGATCATATGATAATAATATAAATGAAATGTATTTTCTTTAAAAATAGTATCGACGTTGAAAGTAAAGGAACAAATCAAAAGGTAACAAACTAACAAAAAATGGAACGCGGAAGTATGTGATACTACACTCGCCGGGCCCATTCTCACTGGCATTACCATCATTGCTTGATCTCGGCATGGTATACTGCCTCGACTTTCCCTATCCATCACATGTGATGAGATATATCCCAAAAGCATGGGGCATGAATTATACACAATTTCAAAAAAACGAAAAGCAACTAGCCTAGTAAGGTTTTGTTACTCTATTTAACACCTGAAACATACCTGAAGTTAGAAGGCATCGATAGAAAGGTTCCAAAAAAAATATTTTATTTAGTTATTTATCATTTAAATTGTGCCTTTTTTATTCTTTGCCCCCAGATCAAGACGAAAGCGACTTATTGGGGTTTTTGTTTTCATTCATAACGGCTATAACACCGCATTTAAAAAAAAAATAGTTGGTCCACTTCTGAGAAAACATTTTTAGTAACTTTTTGGTGTTTTTGGAGGGTAGCCCCCAAAATGGAGTTTTTTCAAACAAAATATTGTCCCGAAATATGATTTTTGCGAGCCTGGCTAAATTTCATCCAAATCCATGAAGCAGTTTGCTCACAAAGCGACGAAGAGACAGACAGACTGTTAGAGATTTCGTAGAAGCTACTTCTTCTGTTTCCCGGGACCTCAATTTGTAAAAATTCCGTTGAAATTACGATGTCAAAAGTTCCGATCATCACAAAGCTTTCCTTAAACTACATGTAATGAGAATGTTATTAAATCGGCCGAAAAACCTACACCGTGCGAATACTGTACTGTAGTATACAGTGTTTACAGTCTGGTAAGAAATTTGTGAAAATAATAACACTGTGTTTCCTAGAATCAACAAATGCAATGCAGCGTATAGAACAATAAAAATAACAAATAAAATAAAAATGACTTTTTGTTCTATGGCTAACCCTTAGTCTATCGGAGTTGGCGTCTCTCTTACACTCTAATAAGGAAACCTGAAACCTCCTGCTTTACATGCCTTCCTTCAGAAAATTTAACAAGTACCTACTGTATAGTACTCGAACCAACCACCTTTCGGGTAAAAGTCACATATCCTGGCATATATGCTTGGTTTGAAAAAAAAAACGGTGATTCGTGGTTTTTGCTTTCCAATTTATACGTAGTCTAGTATAAGGAAAGCTTCGTGATGGTCGAAATTTTCGATTCCGAGATTTCAACGGAATTATACGTTTTGAGGTCCCAGGAACCCAAAAAAGTGGTTTTTATGAAATGTCTGTCTGTCGCTCTGTCTGTCTATCTGTCTGTCAAAATAAATAAATAAATAATAAATAAAATAAACGTGTATTTACCTCGATCTAATGTTTATACAGTTTTTTAATAATGGTTGCGCTCCCTCGTACAGTGAGGCGTGTCTGTCTGTCTGTTCATTGATTTCCGGGCAAACGACTCAGTCGATTTTGATGAAATTTGGCATGTAGGTTTAAAAAAATCATACCTCGGGACCATTTTTGCTTTCCAATTTATATGTAGTATAAGGAAAGCTTTGTGACGGTCGAAATTTTCGATTCCAAGATTTCAACGGATTTACACGTTTTGAGGTCCCAGGAACCCAAAAAAGTGGTTTTTACGAAATGTCTGTCTGTCTGTTCGTCGATTTCCGGGCAAACTACTCAGTCGATTTTGATGAAATTCGGCATGTAGGTTCCCAAAAATCATACCTCGGGACCATTTTTATTTATTTGGGGCTAACTCAATTTGGGGGGTTTTTATTTTCAAAAAACTTCAAAAAAACGTCTAAAAAAATTATTTTCCCAAAACGGCTCCAACGATTTCTTCTAAATTCACATATATTGTAGTTGTTGTTAATGTTGATAAAATGCGGGGGGTCGCTTGCCCCTTGATAGTTTGCTTCTGGGGGTAAAAAAATAAAAATGACTAAATTTTAATGAAAAATGACTAAAAAATAATTTTTCTGCGACACCTTTCTATCGATGATTTCTACCTTCAGGTTTGTTTTAGGTGTTAAATTGAATAACGAAACCGGACAGGTTGCTTTCCCAAAAAAGTATTTGGTTTTGTACAAAATTTTTTTTTTTTTTTTTAAATGATAGAAAATTCACGCTCAAATGCATTGCGTGCCCTGCCAGTATTGCTGCGTGGTAATGTGTTGGTCTGACCTATCTAGAATTTATCTCACCACCAGTGACGTGTGACGTCAGTTGGACAACCCCCCCCCCCCCGAGATATCGTAAATTTAACCATAGGAAAATTATTTACCATGAAATTACTCTGTTCGAGTAAACTCGGACCGGTTCTTTTATTTTGGGCCAACTCAATTTGGGGGGTTTAATTCTCAAAAAACTCCAAAAAAAACGTCTAAAAAAAATTATTTCTCAAAAACGGCTACAATGATTTCTTTTAAATTCACAATTGTTGTAGTCGTTATTAATATTGACAAAATGCGGGGGGTCCGTTGCCCCTTGATAGTTTGCTTCTGGGGGTAAAAAATAAAAATAACTAAATTTTAATGAAAAATGACTAAAAAATAATTTTTCTGCGAAACCTTTCTATCGATGATTTCTACCTTCAGGCATGTTTTAGGTGTTAAATTGAGTAACGGAACCGGACAGGTTGCTTTCCCAAAAAACTATTTGGTTTTGTGCAAAAAATTATTATTATTTTAAAAAATGATTTTCATTTTCAAATCATTTTCTCTATCTACTAATGTTGATAAATTGGAAAGCATGTTCGAGTAAACTCGAACCGGTCGTTTATTCCTGGTGACGTTACAATACCGACTACAATAAAATTCGGCAAGTCCTTGGGCAAAACGCAGTTAGATTTGGCGACGTTTGGAATGCCAAATGGCGATAGTTGGCTCCATATCAAATCAATCCAACAAATCACCATTTGGCAACGCTGCAAGGTACAGGTGCAGCCGCCTAGGTTCCTCTTCTCTACCTACCCATAATTAAGGTGTAGGTAGGGGCGTAACCGAGCAGCAGGTTTATAAACTCATGTAAATGATCGCGACAGTAATATAAAGCTTTATATTTGGCTTGGAATAATGCTGGTGAGTCTTACCAGTCCCGCTATCGCCTGAAGAGTATTTCTTACCGAGGCTTTTCAAGCCACATAAAAGAACTGGTATACTACAGGATGCTACAGATTCCCTTTAATATCGTTGTTATGGGGAATATTGAGGTGCGTTGGTAGGAACCCCTATAAGTCATGCCAACACCTGCTACATTGTCTCAATGCCAAGCATGTCTCAGCTCGTCCCTTATCGCATGCAGCCGGTGTAGGTTGACATTGAGGACCAGTTTTTTCCAGGGGCCAAAATTCATACGGAATACAAAAATTTCAATGAGTTGTTGGCAATAGGCCACAGAAATAGTCCTACCTCCATCAAAGGCTGTTCAAAAGTAATTATAATAATAACAGTAACCGTGTGAATATTTGGAGAATGTTTGTTTGGAGGGGGCGGGCGGAGACAACAGTACATGCACATACGAGTAGTATAAAATGCCAGCGGCTATACCATGTAACAACAGAGCCTGTCCAAAACTGCAGCAAACTTGGTAGTGTGCTCAACGTCAGCAGGAGAACATGCGGTGGAATATGATATCGCGCTGAAATTACCAGTCAGTCTAAGTGCGTTTTGAGTACTGGTCACATCTGCGTGACTTTACTATGTTCCCCAAGTGGTTTGGAATCCACTATAGTCAGGAGGTCCACCCTGTCAGTCAACTCTCCTTCTTCCTGAGGCGAATGAGTCTGCCCTTAGGATACCTAAGTTAAGAAACAGACTTGCTCTGCCTGTCTGAATCACAGGGTTGCTTAAATCAGAAATGCTGAATGCTGGCGTTGTAAAACAAACAAACAAACAATAGTGTATGAAATGTTTGTTGTATTCCTGGAGTTCCTCGGGAATTGTAGATACCCAATATGTGCAGTTTTTCAGTCATTAATATATGTGAGTATAGGTTCTAAATGAGGCAGAGACTACATGGTTATTACACCAAGACGCAAGACATATAGACATATGACAACAAAAACAATACCTCTTGGTCTCGTGACATCACTAGCTCGGAATCTGTTACTAAGCAAATTATTTATTACTTTGAACCGGTTATCAGTAGATTAACGTTTAACATGTATAGGGATTTAATGAGGAAGCGTTTTAGAATTTCTTTAACCTAGCGCAAAGTTTTTTGACAGAAACTGCAAGAAGAGATAGCGGATGATGTTCCTTTCCCGTGCCCCACCAACTTCTCAAGATCCGAGAGGAGGCCGACCCGAGCAGACCGCGTCCGACCGGGTGACATAGACGTAGTTGCAGCCATGGGAGACAGCCTGATGGCGGCCAATGGAGCCCTGTCTACCAATTTGTTCCAAGTTCTAATAGCCAACAGAGGTGTCTCTTGGGCAATTGGTACGTAAAACACATATACTTAGCTTGTGAAAGCCTAGAAAGTGAGTTAGTTGCGGTGGCTGCCATGAGAGATAGTCTGATGGTGGTCAACGGAGCCCTGTACGTTATTTGTTCAACACATGAAGTGGAGTCAACTTACGTAATGTGCCCTTCTGAGTTCAGCAGCTGGTGCGTGAATTCGAAGAACATGAACGTATATATACATAACTTATATAGTGTGAGAAACACTCTTCTTTAAATATTATAATGAATGCATTACCAACTTCACAACACGAGAAAATATGTATTATTTTCTAAATTAAAAAGGTATATTTGACATGAATACAAAGTATAGATGGTGTATTCTTCTAGGAAAAAAAAGGACACATTATAAGTTGACCTCTTCTCACTACTATAGTAGGGGGTTCCAGGGGCACGATCATTCCCAGTTTTGGGATCAAAGCTGATCTTAAAATATTTCATTAAGTGTGGGAAAATAGTTTTTCCCCTATACTCACCGTGTGCATGTAACACGGGCATTTCCATAGCTTAGAATGGCCGCAAAATATGAAAAACTATCTTTAGTTATGTTCTGTGTGACCCGATGGTAATAAGGGACAGATATTTTACCTTAAAGACACCATCAAACTCCTCCAAATTATGCTTTTATTATTATTATAATAATATTTATTATTTATTTTCAGGAGGGCAGGGGACGTGGAGGCAGTACCTAACGCTACCAAATATTTTAAAAGAGTTCAACCCCAAACTAGTCGGTTACTCCACGGGGGACTCGCTGTACTCGGCCAACATGGAGCACAACCAGCTGAACGCAGCTGAGCCGGGGGCCAGAAGTGCTGACCTCCTGGCTATGGCGGACACCCTTATCGAGAAGATAAGGGCGAATCCTGATATTAATGTACAAAAAGACTGGAAGGTACGTGTTTATTGTTATTATTTTTTTTTAGCTTTATAAGAAAGAAAATGAAGAACAATATAAACCTCATATAAATCACAGCTAAGTAAAGATCCCCATTGCTTAAAAATTTTCATGTTCCAATGCCGTGAAGTATGCCTTGTAGATGCTTTCCAAGCGATGGTGGAACTGGGCATAAGACTGGGTCCAACCAATTTTGCTGACCAGTGGCCAGAAACAAGGCCGTAACCAGAGCCTCCCGAAATATATGCAGTGTACACTAGATAGAATGGAGTTTTAAATATATTGAGGTTACCTCACCTCATGTGATCCAGAAAAAAAAGTTCTGGCTGTAGGCCTGAAGTACTGCAACTGCGTTTCTTTCTAGTGCTAACAATTTCTACTGAGCAGAATGAAGATTAAAACATTTATTTCCCTATGGATATATTCATATTTCTATTTCGAACACTCAGCAAAAATGCACGCCTGCCTCGGCAAGTCAGCAATCGCATACGAATATTTGTATATTTACCGTGTAATGCAATAACTTGGCCTGGAATTCCAGATAGTTGGAAGTATGCACAGCAATAAAATTCGCCTGGAATGGGCCATATAAGGCTACGCGGGAGGAGGGGGGGGGGGGGGGGGGTAGCGTGTGGCAATATGCATGAATTTGAGGGGGAATGTGGGGCAAATTTACCTCCTATTGTATTATTCTCCGTTCTGAAACTACCCCCGGGCTGTTTTAATAGCAGAAACTACTGTATTTGCCTTCCAAGAGGTAGGGACGGCTTATTAACATTTCTATTGACTAGGCTGTGCCTATGCGAACGCATATATAGCCTACTATACTGCCGTGATAAATTAATAGGCCCTATGTCCAAAAAACCATGTTTTACAGAAACTAGAGAAAAACTAACTATTTTCATGAACTTTTCCTTACATGGCAAACTTAGAACTTTCTTGAGCCATAATAAGACTGTAATTTTCACCACTTCCTCCAATATTTCTTTGTTTCAGTTGATGACTGTCTTCATATCATGGACTTTTCCTTTTATGGCGAACTTAGAACTAAGTTATCTTAAACCATATAATAAGACTGTAATTTTCACCACTTCTTCGAATTTTTTTTTTTTCAGTTGGTGACTGTCTTCATGGACTTTTCCTTATATGGAGAACTTAGAACTTTCTTTAACCATAATAAGACTGTAATTTTCACCACTTCCTCCAATATTTCTTTGTTTCAGTTGATGACTGTCTTCATATCATGGACTTTTCCTTTTATGGCGAACTTAGAACTAAGTTATCTTAAACCATATAATAAGACTGTAATTTTCACCACTTCTTCGAATTTTTTTTTTTTCAGTTGGTGACTGTCTTCATGGACTTTTCCTTATATGGAGAACTTAGAACTTTCTTTAACCATAATAAGACTGTAATTTTCACCACTTCCTCCAATATTTCTTTGTTTCAGTTGATGACTGTCTTCATATCATGGACTTTTCCTTTTATGGCGAACTTAGAACTAAGTTATCTTAAACCATATAATAAGACTGTAATTTTCACCACTTCTTCGAATTTTTTTTTTTTCAGTTGGTGACTGTCTTCATGGACTTTTCCTTATATGGAGAACTTAGAACTTTCTTTAACCATAATAAGACTGTAATTTTCACCACTTCCTCCAATATTTCTTTGTTTCAGTTGATGACTGTCTTCATATCATGGACTTTTCCTTTTATGGCGAACTTAGAACTAAGTTATCTTAAACCATATAATAAGACTGTAATTTTCACCATTTCTTCGAATTTTTTTTTTCAGTTGGTGACTGTCTTCATGAACTTTTCCTTATATGGCGAACTTAGAACTTTCTTGAACCATAATAAGACTGTAATTTTCACCACTTCTTCCGATTTTTTGTCTTTCAGTTGGTGACTGTCTTCATCGGGGCCATGGACTTTTGCTTCCACATGTGCTTCCGTGAGGACCCCAGCGTTATCCTAGAAGAGCACCGCCAGCACCTGACGCTGGCTCTCGCCAAACTGCAAGACAATCTGCCCAGAACAATAGTCAATGTTGTTTTGCAAGTTAGTAAGTAAGCTACTAATACGGCAGCAAGGGAGATGAGACAGTACAGCTAGGTGGTGTTCTTAGGGCTGGTCCCGCCATCGCTAGAAAAATGTCGGTAATATATAAAATATATAGTAAATATATAAATATATATGTATATAAATACTGCACGGTACTGCTATATATGCATTAGAAAATGGCGGTGGTTTTTTCATTGCCGAGACTTTTCTATGGGTGTTGGGACCGGCCGTAAACTCGTACTCAAACTTGGTGGAATCATGCCTGTTACATTTTGTCAATGGTAAGCTTTACTCAACTTGTCCATTATCGTTTGGACCCGGTGTAGGTTGACAATGAGGACGTATATGAGTAACATGTAACAACATTAGTAATGTTCATGGGATTATTGGCTTTTGGCCGAGTGAAAGGACCAATGGGCCTTTAAAAAAACCTATCCTTCTACCCATGCAATCTTTACAAGATTGAATAAAATGTATTGTCAATTATTCTCATAGTATAAGTACATGGAAATAGATTCAGCACTAAGTACCCAGAGAGACTTGTGTTGCTGGATGGCATAACAATAATTTCATAAACAATACATGATACAGTACAGTACAGTAAAAATCATAGAATAATGTGGTTAATAATAATAATACTATAGGCAATAATACAATATAATAATGTAATATTGCAGCAGCAATACTTATCATTGCTCATCATATGGGCGAAGCATGTTTGTTTCGTTTCTTAACCGTTAGCAGCAACCTCAGCATTAGGGGGCACGATCTGTCCAGGATATGCATAGCATTCTCTCCAGGATCATTGCCTTTCTTAGTTCCATGCATGTGAGAGATGGGACATTCGAGAGCACCAGAAATATTTTTTGAATCCTGGGGCCTCCTGCTACGTTTTTTCATTGGCTGGTCCTAGAAGACGCAGCCATTAAAACATATAGTATATACAGGAATCTCTACTGTGTACAACTCTTCTCTTTAACAACTCGACTATGCTGGGCGAGTTGTTAATGAGAGAAAGAAACAAGAGAAAGGACTGGTCAAATAGTCTTGTTAGAGACTTGTTTCGTTGGAAATCAAACTTTAATTTGTCCGAAGATCCAAACGGGAGATAGAGTCGTGTTCTTGTTTATAGCTGTGAAGGAATTCGCTCTATAATTAGGTTGAGATGAAAGTCATGGTGTTTTTTTGGTGATGGTAAGTCTGCACGAACAGGTACGGCTACCAGTGATTAGGCTACCGGAGATTAGGCTACCTGGGACTAGGCTACCTGCTGCCATACTTCGTCCATTCATCCAAGTAGACATAAAAAATGTACATGGGCTAAACAAAGTTCGGGAGAAATTTGCAATATAGCAGTGCATCCATGAAATAACACGTTAAGATTTTGACAATGTAAATGATGAGTGAATGAAATGAAATATTAGGCCATTATAACCACATACAGTACAATAGTGTTACAGTAGAGATACAGTATGTGCTCGGCACCGTCAAAACTGTAAATAAGTATATAAAATAAATAAATAAATAAATAAACGTTTATTTGCAAACAGACAAAGTCCAATAATATGCAAATTAACTTAACTTACTTATAACTATGCTTATCATAATTTACATGTGTGATACAAAACTATTGTACAATTATAATTATAAGCAGTATATCGTACATCTATTTGACAATGTGAAGATTGTCTGTCTGTCTGTCTGTCTGTCTGTCTGTTCGTCAATTTCGGTCGATTTTGACGAAATTCTGCATGTAGGTTCAAAAAAATCATACATCGGGATGATTTTTTTTATTTTGGGCTAACTCAATTTGGGGGGTTTTTATTTTCAAAAAACTTCAAAAAAACGTCTAAAAAAATTATTTCCCCAAAACGACTCCAACGATTTCTTTTAAATTCACATATATTTTAGTTGTTGTTAATGTTGATAAAATGCGGGGGGTCGCTTGCCCCTTGATAGTTTGCTTCTGGGGGTAAAAAAATAAAAATGACTAAATTTTAATGAAAAATTACTAAAAAATAATTTTTCTGCGACACCTTTCTATCGATGATTTCTACCTTCAGGTATTATTTAGGTGTTAAATTGAGTAACGAAACCGGACAGGTTGCTTTCCCAAAAAAGTATTTGGTTTTGAACAAAAAAATGTTTTTTTTTTTTTTAATGATAGAAAATTCACGCTCAAATGTGCGTGCCCTGCTGTGCGGTAATGTGTTGGTCTGACCTATCTAGAATTTACCTCACCACCAGTGACGAGTGACGTCAGGTGGACAACCCCCCCCCCCCCCCCCGAGATATCGTAAGTTTAACCACAGGAAAATTATTTACCATGAAATTATTCATTTTCTCTATCTACTAATTTTGATAAATTGGAAAGCATGTTCGAGTAAACTCGGACCGGTTTTTTACCCTGGTATTAATGTTGCGGTATGTCGATACAAATTTGAAATAATAAATAATAGACAATAGGCACCTACTTATGATGTGGTGAAAATGTCAGCACAGCAGGGAGGGAGGTTAGTCGCTAGGAATTCGTTGACGGAGTAAGGGTAACAAATCACTAGGAGACCCCTTTACCTTGCTCTTGAAAACGTTAGGGCTAACATCTTCTCTTTTTAGACCTTGTGGGAGCTTGACAAAAAGCCTTATTACTGAGAAAGATTCCTAAAATTGTCGTAGTGGACCTAGAAATTAATATTAGTGGTGCACCCCACTCCAAGTGTCGGCAAGGTGAGGCTCGCGAGCCGCATACGACTCTTTGGTCCATTAAGTGCGGCTCTTCCCAATATGACCTGTTCTATACTTACACAAAAATTAAAAAATAGGTAATGAACATAGAACATCCATATGGCTACCTACTTTTTATATTGCATCCGTATTTTAAAGGTGCCTAATAACCTTCTTAACATGCTTACAAAGTTTATTGCAATCAATTTTGTTGTTTACTTTTGACGTGAGAAGAGAAGCTCTTCTAACAGATCAAAATCTGGTTATTTAGAAATTTGGTCATTTTTGTATGCCTACATCAAACTCTTTGGAGTTAGGAGTAGTTTCGCCGCAAATTGAGTTACAGACCGACAGACAGACAGAAAGCCAGACCGACCGAGAGACAGGCATTTCGTTAAAAAAAAATTCTTTTGGATCCTAGGACCTCAAATCGTGTAAATCCGTTGGAACCTCAAAGTCAATAATTTCGGCCATCACAAAGCTTTCTTTATTCTAACCTATGTATTGGAAAATAATAAATAAACAAATAGTGACTTTGTTCTATTACAAAGCCAACCTAGCGGAGTTAGGGCCCTCTCTTAAACTCAACTGTGAAGGCCCGAGACCGCCTGCTTTACATGCCCTCCGAAGGGTGGTCCGAACATGCGACTGAATCAACTCGACATTGTTTCTTTATTGTATGCAAAAGATTTACTTCAGGTTCTTTTTCAGATTTAGGAGAAATCATCCCCCGATTCCGTGGGCTACCCTGGCTATGCGCCGGCCTATACAAGACATACGAGTGTCCCTGTCTGGTCACAGAACAGTTCCGCAACTTGTCGTTGCGCTTCCGACAAGTCATGTCCGAGTGGCAGGAAATCGAAACTCAAGTGGTAAGCTTTTTTACTATTTAATGTACGGTAGTATAATTTACACAATAACTGCAACTATTTAATGGCAACGCATCCATCGAATTTCGATGCTCATATGCTTGTTATGCTTGGAAAGGGGAGAAATGGTGTCGATTATTTTGAGAATAGGTACACACAAAGCGGACTAATGAGCACAGGCTATTCAATCTGAAATGCAGGAAGCAGGTTGCACTTTCATCTTTCCATTTTTCAGCTAAGACAATAATACTTTATATTATAATGTAATAGCTAGTAAGACTGATATTTTTGATCCTGACTGACACTGACTTACCCCCTGTCTGGTGACGGAATAGCTCCGGAATTCGTCCGGCAAAAGATGTTGGAGTGGCAGGAAATTGAGACTCAAGTGCTCCAGCTATTTTTCATCCCTTATCTAGGCCCCCCTCCTCACCCTCTCTCATAGGAGTCAAAGTTCAAGGCCTTCCCATGTGGACGGAGATGAAAAAATAATGAAATTCCGGAAAGGTCATAAGGAAGGCAGAGTTTTTCGTAAAAACTCTCGTTATTGACATTTCGGCTAGTTGCTGCTCTTGGAGTTTTATTGCCCTGTGACTACGACCCAAATTTGGTTAAGTCATGCTTTCGCCTGTTACATTGTGTCAAATGTAAGCATGTCCCAGCTTGCCTAACGTCAATTGTAACCGGGTTAGGATGACAAAGGAGGACATGTAGGCGCAAATTTCAAACAATAACAATAATGTTTGAAAAATCGATGTGGCCATTGGTAGGGCACGGTTCAGTGAGCTACTGAACTAGGCTTTAGTACATAAATAGCAATAATAATAATATGGATTTATTCAAAGCTCGACTAGACAATATGTTCCCAAGAGTCAAGATTGTCCGATATTGTATAATAGCACAGAGAATGACATAATACGATAGTTGTAACAATTAAGGACGCAAAGTAGTAAGTATTAGAAATACGCAGTAATCAATCTGCCCGCTGCCGTCTTACGTAGAAGTTCATCGTTGGTCTCCAATCATACACAGGTAGAGCATAAATATTAGTACCTACAGGTGCAACATAAATAATTAGATTACTCGTGACTTCGTGGTATTTCATTTTAATAAACAAAAAATAACAAAAACTTAGAGTTTCAGAAAAACTTGTTATAACAACCCGAATTAGTAAAACCCAAATAAACGTTAAGAAATTAACTTTGCCTAAGAAACCCACTTGTGTTGGTATAAAACCCTGAGCGCTTTCGGCAAGAACTGCCATCTACGGAGGGAAACCCACTTGCACAGTTACACCTTATCTGCGATTTGAGACTTGCTCAACTCAAGGAGAAGATGCAAATGTGACTAGGGAGAGGAAACCTTGGTTTATATAGGACAGGAAGCGGGGGGAGAGGATGGGAGGGGGCGTGGCTGGTTACCTATTCCTAACCTACTGGCTAGATCTATTAGAGGGGATGATTGTGTGAATGTTGTGTCGTTTGTTAATTTTAAACATTGTAAACCTCTTTTAATTTCAACATTTTCAAACAAATTTAAAGTGTAACTTTTCTTTATTTTGTGTAGGGCTGTCCAATTGTGAGGATCGAATGTGTGATTTTCTGAGTTAAAGTGTTTCGCGAATGTGCTAACTGCTGTTGGTGTTGGTGTCTCCTGTTATCCTTACTCTTAATATATTTTATTGTGGATCAGTTGCGTCTTATTCTTTCAACAATTTTAAGTGTGGCACCAGAAATTCCAGAAGAATGTCCCTGGTGGGAGCGTCTCTCCTACTTAGAACTCTAAGTACTTTCTCTCAGTTGACGTCGAGGTCGTTGCAGACTTGCAGGTTAGCAACTCACGATCTGTCTTCGCAGTATTCGTTTCATCGGTATTTGCCTTCAGTTTCTATTGCCACCATTACATTCCTTTGTTTATGTCATTTTTAGGCCAACTGCATCTCCGATTTCTTCTGGTTGCAATTATCACGCTCAGTTGACATTTCTTCAGTTAAGCATGACTTCTTGGTAGTCGTTCAGCCAGTTTTCACGGAGACCTTTCTTCCTGCCTTATTTTCTTCTTGATTGTTGATGCACTTTTTGCTTCCACACGTTCGATTTTTTCTTTATAATCTTCCTGACCAACAGTGAGCAGTTCCTGACCAGCCGAGGCTTAGCTGTCGTTGCGCAGCCAATCATCGTAGAGACATCCTTGTCGCCATATCACTGCAGTATATTCTGCTTCCCCGCTCACTTAATCTTATTTATAATCTTTCAGGCCAACAGTGAGCAGTTCCGGACTCGCCGTGACTTCGCTGTCGTCGTTCAGCCCTTCTTCGTGGAGACCTCCTTCCCGCTGACTGACGGCGATATGACTGACATCCGTTACCTCTCTCACGACTGCTTCCATCCAAGTCAGCTGGGCCACGCCAAAGGTATGCTAAATACCTGCAATCTCATTTACGGACGTTCTAGATCCGCAAGGCATTCCAAATCATTTCAAAGGATGTCCTATGCACATCCCAGTATATCCGGAAGTCAGAACGGAGAACACATTCCTCTAGCCAGGCCTATGGTGGATAATGACAAAGCCTGGCCTTTTAGCCTTCCTTCCACTTAAGTCAGACAGAGTTATGGAAAAAAGCCCGTATTAAAATAAGGAACGTACATTATAACGCAATCAGTATTCTGGAAATTTCACCCCCAATAGTCTAAGAACTAATAAAAAGTAAAGTACTTACCTACTAACAGTGATAGAATTGGGGATTCCCTTGCTGTATCATGAGATCGATATTTTGACTACTCCCAAACTTTATAAACTAATATTTCAATCCTTACCTGAAACAATAAGTATTGGAAATTAATTTAATATTACCGTGAAGGTATTAACTTATTTCAAAATTGTTTAGATTGAAGTCCACCAAAGAATCGGATAGCCAAAGTTAGATGATGAAGCAGTATAATCCAAATGCTTCGTCAACCTCTTCAGTGGTACTACTTAGACTTCTAAGATTGCATCTCGTAGGCTTAGCAGCACCAGTGGTTTAGTTTCTGCTAAGTCCGAGGTATACGGGTAACATCACTTAAGATGCCGACCGCAGATGTTGACGAAACATTTGAAGTACACCTAGCCTACAGCCCTGATTCTACTGCTTCATAATTTAACACAAATTCTATTGTAATTCTAGTTTTTGACTTTTTTTTTTTTAAATTTAACATATACTAAGTTTCCATGGGTTAGTACCCCGATTGCTGTATTTTTTTACTTCTGTACTGCGACAAGATTGACAAGAAACAACATGTTTGATCTCTTATTTATTTATTTATTATTGAAGTAATGCATTTCCATATCTCTTATTATTTTCAGCGGCGAACGCTTTGTGGAACACAATGATGGAGCCCGTGGGGCAAAAGTCGACGACGTGGAGCACGCCGTTCCTCAAATTGAAATGTCCATCAGCGTCGCATCCCTACATTCCAGTTCGATGACTTTGTCAGCACCAACATCATCAAAATTGTATAAAATTATAGCTAAGCTAGCGAAATATTTACAGCAACTCCTTGATAACTTGGCTTTATATGTATCTGTCACTTCCGCAGAAATAACTATGATCGGTTCAGGATTTCTATTATCCGAGGGTAAGGAAATGCCGACTTCCTACTCAGCCGGTAGTAGGTACAGAACTTAAGTTCGACGCAGGAGGGGAGGGCACAGCTCAGTTACGCGACACGGTGTCAAGCATTCGGTGGCATTCAGCTCATCGGGGGTGTATATGGAACTTGGTTGATTCGTACCAGGTCTGTCAGGCCAAGGGATATGTTTGTCCGCTCCCGAGAGTTGGGTATCAGAGCAGAGATTCCAAAATATGTTGTAAGCAATGGAGTATAGGGTTTTCCGAATTTTGAGGGCCCATCAGGGCCCATTGCGGGATTTTTGTAATTGTCGCTGATTTTCCTTCTATACGCCAACGCTAGCGAAACATTTGAAACAGCATTTTAAGCTATAAATGGATTGAAACTATGTTAAAATATTATGTTATAAGTCTTTCTTAAGAATATATGTATGTGGTTGCTTACTTGTATGAAATTAACGTAGGTACTTAATTTATTCTGCTTTACAAGACTGTGCACAAACTAGTACGGTATATTTTGTAGGCTATATGTAAATAAATGCATGGAGATTTCCAATTGTTTTGGAACTTGTTTTTTTTTTATATTTTCTTTAAAAAAAAAACAGCCTTGTTAGTCTCCCACTTTATTATCTACCCTATTAGTTCAGGGTGTCAAGGAATTCTCAATTCGTACATAACATTTCTCTGCCATTCACACGATCTTTGCTTGGGCATGAGTTCAACTTTGATACATGCATAGGGCCAAGCCTTAGTGTTTGAATTTGCAATGATATGAATGAAAGGACCTCCTGATTATAGTGGAATCAAGTACTGATATGACTAATGGCTGCTGTTGGTAATTATTTAAATTATTATAAAATTAATGGTACGTCTGTTCTAAAAATTCCATTCCATTATCGTAAACAGCGAAATAATTAGACCAAAAATATATTGCTGTTATTTTACTAGTAGCCCTATTATAATTCATTAATTTTTAATAGAATCATATTATTAAGACGAGGAAAATGCAATGGTTTGGGCAACGGATAATGGAGACTTTAGCATGGAAATAACTGGGGGAAGAAAAAGAGGGGATGCGAAGTGCAGAAACCAGACTGATGACAATCTCAGAATAGGGGGCTGAATAATCAGAAGTGAAGAGGCAAGAGGGAGTGGAGAAGGCTCACATATCACACCCAGGAAAGTGGACCTGATTATTGACGATGATAACGATGTTGATAATGACTGAAACGTTAATAGGTCTCTCATCAAAAAAGTGTGCAGTGTTGCATAATCATGAAACTGCAGGAGTTTCTTAATTTGTTTAAATTTACAATATTTTGAAACTACGCTGCGTTGCGTCATACCTCACAGTAAAAAAAATACTGTAAGTTGACTGAGATATACCGAACAACAGTCATCTCACAAATAAATTGGAAAGCAATAACGAGGTCTACTTAGTCTTAAGATGACAGCTGTTGAACCCGTTGATCGCGCAACACTTGCACATAAGCCTCATGCAATTTACTCTGATTTTTCAGCGTAGTTTTACTGTAGTTCACCTGTTGCAAGGCGGTGGCCAGAGTGGGGGGGGGTCCAGGGGGTCCGGACCCCCTTCGAAATACTTGCAGCGTACACTAGACAGAATGGAGTTTTAGATATATTGAGATTGGACGTCAGATGGACCCCTCCCGAAAAAATTTCTGGCTACGGCCTTGTCCTGTTGTAACTCTATAGTGAAAACATTGTGGTGGAAATCCTAACACAATAAATGACTAAACAAAATGTAGTAGAATATTACTGTGTGATACTCCCCAATTATTACATCTTTGTTAACTTAGGGATTACCCTAAAATAGGTTGGTTTCATTTCATACAACTTAAGACGCTTTTGACCGGTCGATTAGTAGAGAAATATTTCATACCGGCATAAGTGGTGCAGTAGTTTTTCCGGGCAACTGATAGGCCGGTTAGGCGAGGGAATTATTGCCGAATTATCAAATTAATGGAAAAATGATAATAACAAAACTGAGAAACACATTGATAACACGATGCTGTATGAAATAGTCCTTTACCATTTACATGGACCAAATCTTTATAACTTCGGTATTAACTTAAATATAAACCAACCTGTTTTGGAGTGATTTAGGGGTGGCCAAAGGCCAATGTAAGCGGTAGCTTCATCTAAAATCTAAAGCCACTGAATTTGAAATTTTACATAAAGAATGTCAGCAATTCGTAGTAATAAGTCATCAGTTGCTTACGACAAGCCCCATTAGTCAGATTCAGAGACACGAACAATACCAGAACTCTAAAATTAGAAGACACTTTCGAGTTTTGTCGTGTCATGAACCGATTGTATTGTTCTGACAAAAAGGGGGTATGTTATTCTCTGACAACTGTAAGGCTGTCGGAGCTCAACAGCATTTGACAGCAGCGACTTTGGGAGGTCTTCACACAACAACAACTACAAGTTTTTTTTAGGGGGAGATGGCATAGTTTTTTAACAGACCCCCCGGATTAAGTTCTTCCAAATACTTTGTAAACGTAGGATGCCTCGGCATATTGGACCAAATTAATGTACTTGACGTCATCGCTGTTCCCGGCATTATTCATAGTAGACGGATTTGGGGGGGGGGGGGTACCTGGCCAATATGGTAAGGCTCTGGCAAAATCGTACATTCTTCTTCTGGGGTTACAATCTATCGATTGGTTTGCAGCAACTTGACTCTTCTTCTCCACTCCTCCCTGTCTTCCGCGATCCTTTTCATTTCCCAGTAGGTCCCGCACTCCATGTCCGCCATTACGTCCTCCATGTGCTCCTTTCTCGGCCTGCCTCTGTGGTTTGTGCCCTCGACTGAGCCTTCAACAATGGTGTTTAGAAGGCTTTCATGCCTGATAAGGTGCCCCTTAAACTATATACCGATTAAGCCTAGTATTCCTATAATACAGAGTACAGACCATAACGTATTATAATTACCCAAAACAACCCCAAGCAACCCCTTGGAATTTTTTTAAGTAATATAGGTAAGAAGACACTTACTGGTTTACACACTTTTACTGCAAAAAGCAGTAGATTTTACAGAATCGTATTCATAAATGAGTAAACAGGGGGGTCCGGTGGTCTCTAGGAAAGTGTTTGGAAATATGGGACTGTCATAGTGGCAGTGGCGTGTACAGATTTTTTTTTTGGGGGGGTCCAGTTTTCATAAAGTTTGCCCGCTTACGATAGGGTTTCGAATGGGGTGGTGTTTCATTTGGCGCTCCCCCCTGGATTGTTTTTTAAAAGATAGGCCTGAAATAGTTTGTCGGGAAAAAAATTTGATTTTGCAGACGATAGTTATTAACAAAACTGGAAAAAGGGGGACTGAGGTCTCCCCGGTGATTTTTTTTTTTAGATAAATATCTAAAAAATTTGCTATTTTGCTAAAATTTGGCTGACCCCCCCCCCCCCTTGGCTACGCCACTGCATAGTGGGGAATTCGCAACTTTATAGCATTAAATTATACATTTTACAGACAATGATTGATTATTTGGTTAACTGTAAATATTGGGACCCGAGTGATTTTTTATTAGATCCAAAATATAGTGCTTTACGCATTTTAGCAGTAGTAAAGCTTTACCAAAATTTATTAAAGTTACTCTGAATAGGGGGTCATGGAGGATTTCTGTTTAAAAATATTTAGGTGAGAAAAAAGGGGGTTTTAGGCACTTCAACTGGCAAAATTATCTCATATTCCTAGGTGTATTACGTCAAGAAAATCTCATTCTTTGTAGCGTGGAGGCCCGGGCCCCTCTATTGATAGGTATTGTTTTCTGTAAATGAATTTTGGCTAATGGCAGCCAACGCTAATAAAATCAGCTAAGTATTGCTAATGGTGGCATGAGGGTGGTTTAACCAAGATTTAAGGGTTGTATCTAATTATGCTAGTTGCAGCGCCTTCTATAAATTTGGTTAACGTGTCAGCATTTACAGCATATTACACGTGTAATTGACATGCGTTCGGCATCCATCAAAAGGCTTCAGAACGTCATCCAAACTTTTGAAACTATCCAACAAGTCTCAGCTGTTATACTATTATCAATGGGTGGCAAGATCAGACACCTCTGACGACGACAGGCCTGAGTACTCACATTGGTGACGTCACGACATGCACAGTAGTGCCATGGATTCCGAAAGGTTGTTGGTTCGAGTTCCACACACTCTTCATTTCCTGGCCCTGCTTCGTAGGTCATGTAAAGTAGGCAGTCTTTCTAGTTGTGTGTAAGAGCGGGCTTTATAGCCCTACTTCGCTAGGTTGACTTAGTTTTAGAAAATTTTTTAATATTTTTTAATTTATAAGGATATAATAATATATATAATATAATATATATAACAATAATATTGAATATCAATCAACATTGGCGACTTGGCCGACTTTTCAAAAATGTTGGGGTTGCTCAGATATATTAAACAATACTAAATTTAAATTTTAACTTTAACAATATTAACATGAGTTGTAGCCTATATCTGTATGATAGCGTTAAACACACGAAATTTGAACGAAGCCTATGGGTGCGGTACAATATATTACAATGTTTCTCAAATCTGTTAGTAATTTTCTAAAATGCTACTGTAAAAAGATATTAGGAATGCCTATAAAGTGTTGGACTGTTGAGGTGAATTGGTTTTTTCCTGTAATTGCTTGCGTCTCTTGAAAGTTGAGGGTGTCTAAGTACCTGAGCACCGTACAAGCTGACGTCACTGTCAATCAATCAATATGAAATTTCAGAAACAAATATCACACTAGGGGTTTTCACAGTGTTGGTATTATCGACTTAGATATGCTATCCATGTTAACACTCAATTGTGAGTGGACCTCGGGAGTGAGTTATCATGCTATATCGAAAACATTTAACCGGGTAAAAAACGTGGTAGTAGTTAGACGTTCGTGGCACGGTTTTAAAGAAAGTGGCAGAACTCTATTCTAGGGCCACATACAGTATTTTTTGTTCATTTTGGTTGTTATAATTTTTAGTATTTACGGTAATTGCTTGTGAAATAATAAATAGATAATACAAATAAATTTAAATACTACAACATTTTAAACGCGTGTTTCAAATCAGTCGACAAAAACAAAGATGGCGGTGGTCAAACCTGAGCTATGGATTGAAGCGCTAGCTAAATTGCACAACTAACCAACTTGGAAGTGCGTTTAGGATAGCACGCTGGTTAGCTTGGTTATCGGTGTGTTAACTTAACTTGATATAACACATTTAAGTAGGTATAACCTAATAACACGAACACTGTGAAGACCCCTATCCCCTACCATATCAACCATGTTTCTCATGTTATTGGGGGGCACATTTAGGTAGAATCGGACTCTACTGGCCAGCCTTTTTCCTAAAAGGTCCCGGTGGACCTCCCTCCAGCTAGACGGCGTGCAGAAAGCAACAACGACGTCATCAATGCGTTGTCTTGGAGTTGTCCAGACTATTTTCTTAGAAGTGTGACCAAACCCCCCTGACCTCCTGTTAGTCCTGTGGTCCACATTGAAAACAAAAACGACGTCATCACTGAGTTCTAATGCCGTTTTATCTCGGAGCCGCCCAGACTTGTCATCTATCTTTTTAAGTGTCACTTAGGAGCGTGGCCGCCCTCTTTCTAAAAAGCTCTGACCTCCTGTTAGACGGCGGTTCAATTAGAATGTTAAAACACATTGTTAACATCTTGGTGGGCTGCACAGCAGGCCATGTTTCTATTTTAAAGAAGCCAGCGGAGAGAACATCGTATCAGAATAACCCAATTGGTAGAGGGCTGGAGTTTGAGGTTCGGGACGATAATAACAAAAATTGTCCGATAAGTCTCAGTCTATCCAACCCGGATGGGTATCTTACATTCACCAGTAGGAGAACATGGCGGCACGGGGAATGTTGCTGACTACAATAGCCCAAATAGAGCAGTGACAAAGAACCAGTCTTCAGGATTAAGGGGCAGTCTGAGACCCCCTCAATCGGGGTTTTTCTTCAATTAAATCCAATTTATCAGTAAATATCTACAGTAGAGCTATAAATGGGATGTCATAAATTGTAGTAAAGGAAATGTTCTTCTTCATCGTGATGTATGCTTATCATACATACATGTAATATAAGAATGGCAGCCGACCGCATGCCGAACAAGATGTTCAAAGCAAGCATGACAGGAAGACGACTGGCGGGACGTCCTCGAAAACGCTGGAAGGATGAATTTGAAACTGACCTTCGCGAGTTGAAAGTCCGTAGATGGTGGAGCGTCGTGCACCGTAGGAGTGTTGTCGAGCATGTCAAAGCTCATCAATGGGCTGTAGAGCCAGAAGATGAAGAAGAAGAAGAAGATGATGATGAAGAATATAACTTATATACACAAATGAGTGCAATTTCTACGTCAAAAATTAAAAAAAATGATAGTACGGTAATTAGAAAAAATCGTAGGGAAAATGGCATTCGAGATGATGATTTTTGGCCAAACTCACATTCAAAAGGGGAAAATTTTTCTGGTTCATATAATGATTTTTTTGATAGATACTGTATATAGTTTTGGATCTCCTTCAATCTGACAACTTCAGTGCCTTCTTTATTTTTCAAATCAATTTAAATAACTCTATGCTATCGGTGTTATATTGTAACGGTGTGCATGAAAATGTAGAGGACCATTTCTTCTAATTTGTTTTTCGTGACAACCCATTTATGACTCTACGATTAATGTTTCATGAGAAATTGGACTTTGTGCAAAAGAGCTGATAGTGGTGGCTCAATTTGCTCTGAACTATTATTTCATTTCATATTATCTCTATATCTACGCGGCTATGCTTTTTTGCTTTTAGCCTTATAGACTATTGTACGATACTCAAAATCTGGGAATGCGTGGGAGAAGTGAAGATTATTTAGCCGGGAAGTTGGTAGCCCTGCTGGGAGACAGCGGAAGTCCCGTTTGGTTATCACTATCCACAATTTATTAACCCCTTGAGGTTATTTACTAGGGCTCCGCACGGAAGGATCAACGCACGCACTTGAGGCCTCCTCTAAATACTGTCTGGTTACATACTCGCTAGATAAACGACTTATAGGTCGAAATACATTCGAAGAGTGGTGGTTTTTTCTTAAGGTACAGTATTTTGCAAAAAAAATTAACCAAAACAATTAAACGAAATTAATTCCTCTTTCTACAGTCACAAAGATATGACAATTCCCCTATTACACAATCTGGAAAGAGTAATACGTACATCCAGATTCAAATCTTATATTGTAATTTAACATAAACATTACAGATATTTCTTCGATCCAATAATGGAGTCAGGGCCATTAGTAAAATGAAAAATTCATTAAAATTACAAGTTGAAATTGTAAAAACAGATAGGTTATAGCCTACTGATCTACAAGTCGCTCATGCACGTGAAAAGTGACACATTTCTAAATATTGACTTTTGAGATAATTCTAATTTTAGTTGTGACCATTTTTTAGTTTTTACTTGTAGTACTATCGAGGCACTTAATACTTTCGAGATGTGACAGTTTACTTGAAAGAGAAGTGTAATTACCACGTCACCGCCTGGAGCACATTCCGAATTATGTCAGTATTGCCAAACCCGAAGTAGTCAAACTTGACAATGGATCAGTGACAAAATGCAATCTTATGGACACAAATTAAACACTACATTCATAAAATTCGTAATGTTTTCCTGTCCATATGTGTCACTTTTCTCGTGCATGAGCGAAGTATTCTAAAAAAAAATGTTCTATGCTTCTCTATTTACCATTTATCAGGGGTTTTCGAAGTAATAACATTTCAGGCGAGAAAATCTACTTTGCGAAAGCTTGTGTTTCTTGAGATTTTTTACAATTAAATAAATAAATAAATAAATATTTTATGGTCAATTATTAAGCCAATCTACAATAAAAAGGGTTATACTATACACAATACAGTCCTCCACGTCCCACATGTCCTGTCTAGGCGTAAACCAGAGCTTACTAGGCGTTGTAGTACCTGTCACCAGTTTAAGAACTACGAACATACAATATATTACCATATTAAATATTTAACATCTTTCACAGCCCAATTCAATCCTTTCCATGTTGCGAGATCTATTGCCCGTTTATTTTAACCTCCATCAACTTATACAGGCAAAAAAAAAGGTAGCCCTTTAAATAACAAACGTCCCAATACCCCAGCTGTGCCCCCCCCCCCTCGCCACTAAACCCCCAACCTCCCCATAATACAATGACAATCTCAAACTCACAACTCCCCGGATCGAACCCGGATTTATGTCCACGGGCCGACCCTCGCTCGGGCTCCCATAAAGGTTTTATTGCCTCGGAAAATGCATTTTTGATGGATGGAAATCGGGTTCATTTAAAGACAGTTTTAACCCCGCAGGTTTTTGCTGACTATTTTCCCGTTCTCCATTGTACGTTTCAATTGGGTTTCGTGCCGATAAAATTTGGTTTTACGCCCCCCCCCCCCTAGCACTGATGTCAAGAGGTTTTCGTGATGACAGGTTGATTTTTCGCTGTCGTAACTGATTGTCTGCTGACGTTTACTGCTGCGGGGGTTTCTTCTCTGAGTTGGCTGTTGTTTTGTGGTTTTTGACGTAAGTTATTTAAATCTACTGTAGGTTGATTTGAGAATTTGACTTCGAATATGTTAGTTTAAATGAAGAAGAATCCTCAGCGATTTAGATTCGGACGTTGAGTATGAATTTGAATTGAATTTTCTGAATGTGCTGTCAGACGGTTGTTATTCGGTGCTATTATAAGGTGGAAGACCCATCGGCAGACCGACGACAACCCTCAAGGAAAGAATTGAACAACTCGCCCGAACAAGAGGAAAAAAAAACAATGGCCGAGCTAAGGCGCTAGTGTCCGACAGGGCCGAGTACAAGAAATGGGTCCGAGGCGACCCCCTCACGCTGCGCACGCGGCACTAAGTAAGAGGAAGAAGAAGAAGCTTTTATACGGAGACAAAAAAAAAGAGTCACATATAAGTAATAATCAAAATCGGCTTCTTACTGTTCTATCGGCTTCAGAGGCAAGGAGGTAGCGTGCTTGGATGCACTTGCATGTGCACGTCTCTACACTCCTTGCGATCGGAGGCTTATCGTAACTAAAAATACCTAATAGGTTACTCAGTGAGGCGACTGAAGAGGTTAATCGGATAGGATACATTAAATTGTTTGTGTTCAATTAACATTTATTTCATTTAAAAAAAATATTTTTTAATTTTTAGTGAGAAAATTAACATTAAAGCGAAGGAAATTGATATGCTTCATGAGGTTTAAATCCGATTTCCTTGCACGATAATATTTAGCTATTTTATATTGTAAAACAAATTTGGCAGCATTTTATCTCAGCAGATACATTTTGAGTAAAAAAGTTATTCCCGGGAGAACTAAGTTAGGAGAAGTAATTTTTTGGGTCTAATTATGTTTTTCAGCATTATTATTCTGTGGATAAAATTAATAAATCTCTTGTGGACTTCATCTAGCCAGACTTGCTTTTAGAAAAAAGTCTAACATATTACCTAGTGAGAAGAGGCTAGTGGATGACTGGATGGGGCACCCGATCAAATATTATAACTGATTAACACTACGATTGAAGGCATCACTATTGATGGCACCACCATTGATGGCACTACCATTGATGGCACCACAATTGAGCAATGCCAGGGAGGCGTCAGCAGAAGATGTGGAGCAAGAGAACGACCCAGGACAGAGGTGGATGGAGGGGAAGATGGAAAGATTTGTTGCAAGCCATTTGACAGATTTCGACTAAACAAGAAGAAACAGAAGAAGATGGGACAAACACGCCCATTAATAAACAAACAAAAACATAGTGTTTTATCAAAACTTGTTATAACAACTATAACATAACTAGAATAAGTAAAACCCAAATCATCGTTAAAAAATTAACATTGTCTAAGAAACCGATTGGTGTTAGTACAAAACCCTGAGCACTTTCGGCAAACTGCCATCTAAAGAAGGAAACCCACTAGCACAGTTACACATTATCAGCGGTTTGAGACTTGCTCAACTCGAGAAGAAGTTTCCCACTGACCCAAAGTTTCATTTTGAGTTTACTTTGCCAGTTAGCTGTGCCCAAGAATTTCGTAGGGGAGCGAGAACCGAGCCTTTCTCGAGAAAACAAAGTTAAAAACCCCAGGAGAAGTTGTTTTTGGGGCTGCAATAACGATGTTAGGTGGTATGGTGGCGTGTAAATTAGATTAGCCGACCCTTCAACATTCGGCCCCGCACTCTATTTACTCTCTTCAAAAGAATCTGACATCTTCCAACAGCTTTTCATCAGCTTCAGTTTCATGTAAAACTTTTTTTAGACAACAGACCCTGGCTGTTTGTCAGAGCCTTAGCTCCAACTTACTCATATTTCTCACCATTCCGTATTCTGATGTCTGGTTACGCCACTGCCGCTGCATTTGGCTAGCTCAGTGCTGCATAAGCGGCACTAGGCTTTCCTAAGAATGAGCATGCAGCCGTCTGGCCCGACGTCAGACAGCCTATAGGCAACCGAGGTATTAAATAGGAGTAGGTTCGGAAATCAGAGGCAGAAAAAAGAGGCAACTGGAGAACTTATATCATCTTAATTAGTTTAATATTAATAAGTTATTTTTATCTGCGTGTCCTGGTGTAGTTTTTTATTGGGTAAGTGTATATATATATATATTGTATAAAAGGGATTTAATCCTATTTTTTTTTACATAGGCTAAGTTTCCCTCCTAGTAAGTATATTATTAATAGAATCAACAAACGGGGCTCAACAAAACTGGTGGCAACGGATTTCTTACCCCCTTCGATTTAATAAACCAAGTAATTTTATTCTATTCTGATTTGTCAATTATTAATTAAAATACTATTTTAAAAAAAAGTATATATTATTTAATGAGAAGCTTCTCTATATTTTTTTTTAGAGAAAGACTTAAACTTGTATCGGTATCGATTAGTGGTCATCATAGACTAGTAGGTTATACTAATACATTATGTTGAAGAAAATAAAATATACGATGCGTATAAATAAATATATAAAGGATAACATTCAACATTTTAATTTTTAACTCGGGTTATAGGATAATTTACAGGGTAAACTTATGAATTTTCAATAGATTTATACATAAGCTACTAAGTTTACCATTGATTGAGTAATTGATAATACGGTATACTGTATACTAGGAATTTTAATAGTTAATCGATCATTCTTTAATTAGATTCTGGGATTTTACTATAGGGCAAATTGTCTCATACACCTTTAAAATGGGTTAAGCCTTTATAGCAGGCTACATAATTTTCCGCTTCGAAGTATTTTATTTCCGTTATGTCATTACAAGCTCAATTCTATTTTGTTGCATGAGGCTACTGTAACAATAATTCGCATACCCAATTTTTTTTAATTTAAGGTGTCTCGATATCACAGTAAGATAGGACTCTAATTAATACTAGTAATTTAGTAATTAAGTAGATTTCACATCGATGGTTCATGTACTGTATTGTGTGTCTTGTGTTAATTTATAACGAACAAAGGTCGTAAGCTTAAATCCGATTTAAAATGTCTTTCGCGGTGACGCTATTAACCGCATTACCTGATTTCACGGGGACAGACGAATTTTCAGTCAGTGAATTCCTCGAAAAATTCTCAATTATTGCGTCCGCCCAACAATGGTCAGACACAGAAAAATGCGATTATTTAAGGTTCAAACTGCGTGGCAAAGCACGTGACATTGTATCACAGCTGACAGCAGCTGACGGAATAATTTTTGATAAGGCCCGCGCCGCCCTCGAAGATGGCTTAGAGTCAACCCCGCCCTTCACTACTGTACTTAAAGAGCTACAGAATACCACTCAAAACGTAGGAGAGACCTTCTCAGATTTTTTAATTCGGTTCAATAAAATTGCTTTCCGCATATGCCAAAATAAACCAAATTTAAAAACAGCATGGGAAAAGCTTCGCACTGAGTACCTACTCAATAATGTTAATGCAGATATTCGCAATTACCTCATTATTAGGAAAGTAACCAGCTATAACGAAATTGTCGAAGAGGCAAAATATTTTGACAAATTGTGCCAAGATTGTACTCCAGTTCAATCCCCTATCTCTACAATGGCCGAACTTAAAAAACAAATTGAAGACAGTTTTTCTACCAAATTGACAGCTCTTACTAGAAAACCAGATACGTCCACTTTGGCGATGCAACCAAATGAAAATGGTCAACAACAGACTTCGAGTTCGCATCACAGCCATAAAAGAAACCATCAGTTTAATTATTATAAAGTATACCGTCCCCAAAATAAACGACACTGCTCTAATTATCAATAAGAGGTGGCATAATAATAATTTAAATTATAACAATTTTAATCGCGCTTATATGAATAATAATAATTGGCAATGGGGCCAAAGGGCCCGTGGCCATGGTAATTTTAGAAATTTTGGCAACCCTGTTAATTGGAGTCACATGTACAATTATATATCTACCTCTGACTTCCCAAATTGGCAATACAGCCATAGGTGGACCCCTAATCCACCAGTAGCTACTGTAGGTTCTCAAGGCCAATGGTCGACGGCAAACAGTCAGCACTGCCACTACACTCCATACATAGTGCAGTCTCGACCTTCAACTCCGGCTAACACACCTACGCCGATCACCTGCTCTTGTTCAACTGATCGAACAACCCCTACTAACTACCCTTTAAACTGAAAGCTGTTCCAGTTTCTTCTCGGGGTACTGGAACTAATTTTTTGAATATTCCCCAGAAAAGCCCCGATAGTATAGTATGTAAGCCTAATAATTTTCACGTTATAGCTAACGTAGGTTTAAGTACCCATGATGTAATTAACAATAATAATAATAATAATAATAATTGTACAGATGCCCCGGTAGTCTTAAATTTTGCATTTCCCGAAGCGCAATTGACAGCTGGTCTATTGATGGACAGCGGTTCAGAAATCAATCTATTAGTTGATAGCCTTTGTCCTCCCTCAACCCTACAAAATTTGCAACCGCCAATCAAAAATATAAAAGGTGTTACCGCTAATGTTCTAAAATCGTTAGGTATAGCTACGGTGCGAGTAAAACTTAATGAATACCCTCTTTCTCTGGATTTTTACATTGTTCCAACGAGCCACTGGCGATTACCTTTGCCAGGGATTGTTGGAAGGCGCTCGATGCGTCAGCATAAACTTTATTTCAGCAATGGAAACACGGCTATTGAGTTTAATGGATCAATTTTGCCATTAGAATATTTGCCAACACAACCATTAGCCCAAAGCAGCGTGAATACCCCCTCCTCACCTAGCACTTCTAAAAAGTTTAAAAATAGTGATAATAATTTAGCTCGTCTTACGGATCATTTAACAATTCCTGTAAAGAATACAGCTTATGTTGCAGCGCATACTGCATTGCCCGACGGCAAATATCTATTCATACACAGGTCCACTCAAACCGACGTCTCACCTTTGGATGCATTGGTAAATGTAGCTGACGGTTCATTTCCGGTCGCCATTATAAATGGCGCGTTTCACAATTCTGAATTACATAAAAATTCAATTTTGGGCAAATTATTGCCAATTTGTGAAAATTCTTTCAATGGAACTTTCACATGTGCACTAGATACCGAAATCTTAAACGACCTGTCAGAAGATGAATATTTAGAAAATGTAGCGCGAGGTTATGATGCCCGCAATGAAGACGGTACTGTACCGTTTAAACCCATAATAATTTCACATGAACGCACAAATACATTGCTACAGCTTTTAAACACTCGCAATCTACCCCCATCTTTACGTGGGCCGGTAGAACAAATTATTGCCGAATATTCAGACGTTTTTATACTTCCCGATGAGAAACTAACGGTAGCCAACTGGCCACCCGAATCGATAGAGCTCGTAGACAACAACCCCATCAAAGCAAAACCTTTTCGCCCATCACCTAAAAATGAACAAATATTTTATGAACAAATCCGAGATTTAGAGCAAGCTGATTTAATTAAAAAAGGTATCTCCCCGTATAACGCACCTTGTTTCTTAATATCACGCAGGGACGAGCAAGGAAAATTAAAACATCGAGTAGTTATTGATTTTTCCAAGACCATAAACCTAAAAGCTAAGCCTATTTTTACATCAGGAGAATCCACTAAGACAATTTTAGAAAATTTACGTTCTGCCAACTTGTATTGTAAGTTAGATTTTTCCAGAGCGTTCCAGCAAATTCCTTTAAGCCCACAGGCCCAGGAGTGTTTAAGTTTCACTGCATGAAAATTAGGACAATTTTGTAGTGTCCGACTGCCCTTTGGTTACATTAATTCGCCTGCAATTTTTGCAAATGCCCTTAATACGCTTGTTCTCTCCAAAACAAACTCACTGATAAAGTACTGTGATGATATTTTATTATGCGCAAATTCTGAAAGAGACTTAGTTAACAAATTACGAGAAACCTTCGTGCTGTTAAGGCAGAGTAATTTCAAATTAAATCCCCAGAAAACTAAACTCGCGGTTACTTCCACGTCGTTTTTAGGCTTTGATATTGCGAATGGCCAAATTCGCCCGTCCAGTAACAGAATTGATGCAATTCTGCGTTTTCCCCCTCCTAATAATCTCAAGTCCTTAAGACGCTATATAGGTAGTATATTGTATTTCCGTAGGCACTTGCCTAATGCGGCAGAATACCATTCCCCACTGTTTAAACTTACACGCACCGGAACTCCCTTTGTCTGGAGTAAAGAGTGCCAAGAAGGGTTCGAATCTCTTCAAAAGGCTCTAGCACATAGGACAGCCTTGACCTTTGTCGAGCCTGAGGATCAACTATGCCTTACATGCGATGCTAGCAACCAAGCTATTTCTGCTGTTTTGACAGTTATAAAAAATTATGTTGAGTATCCCGTTGGTTTTAGTTCTCGAATTTTGACTCCTCGAGAGACTAAATTTCCCACATATAGATTGGAATTATTAGCGCTTATTTATGGAATTAAAGAATACCGTGGTTTATTAGAATCCAGAAATTTTATTGCAATTACCGATAATTCCGCAGTAAGTTATATAAGAAACGGTCGCCATTTAGGACCCGTCTTAGAGAGATATAGATTACTACTAGAAGGCTTCAATTTTACAATACGGCATCGCAGCGGTGCTGCGAATCGCGTTGCGGATGCCTACAGTAGAGTAATAATAGGACCGAATTCGTCTCAAAATTATGTTGAACAGCCCAATGTTCAAAGAGAAACTTATGAAGAATACGTAGCGCGGAGTAATTTAAATCCGGTTAAGTATGTACCCGGAGTAATCCCTAATCAGAGCACCCCTGTAAGTAATACGCCCCCATGCTCTACTCACTCATGTGCAGCACCTAAAGTAACTCCACATGTCCACCCGCCTATCAGTTCAATTGTACCCCCAAATAATGCACATTTTGTAAATAATATTAATACACACAACCCCGTTGTTGACCTTGCACTAAAGTATGTTTTAGATTTAAATGAAGTTAGAAAACAGCAATTGTCTGATCCTAAGTTAGGACCCATTCTTAATAAATATAATAAGGGACATAAACTCCTAAACTATGTTGTAACAAATAATCTTTTATATATAATAATTAGAGATAAGATTCTATTAGCCATTCCACAGGCTATGTACGATAAGGTTATAGAATTATTTCATGAGTCACTTTATAAAGGGCATAGAGCCCACCGTTTGACATTAGACCATATGAGACAGCATGTATTTTTCCCCTCAATGAGTACACATGTGAGCAAGTTTATTGAAAATTGTCATGTATGCAATCTTACGAAAGATCCCAAAAAGCCTATTCGCAATTTCCTAAATCGTATTGATAATTACGAAGCCCCAGGCATAGCTTATAACTTGGATTATTTTTCTATCGCTAGCCCATTCTCCTTAGCACCGGTCAAGCACGTTCTCATATGTACGGATAGATTTTCCAAATACACGACTCTCATTGCAGTTAAAAATCTAACGGCTGAGGAATTAATTCAACAGCTAACAGTTCATTTACTCACTCATTTTTCCTGCCCAAAATATATTTGTTGTGACAATGGTCAGCCATTTTCTTCGTCGAAGTTCATTGATTTCGCTGCCCAGCACGGAATCGAACTCAGATACTCGTTTGCACATTTTCCTTCCGCGAATGGTCTCGCAGAAAGGTTTGTGATGTCATCAAAATTAATAATAAAGCCCCTTTTGGCTAAATTTCCAGGTATCCCAGTGCAGCACTGGTTACCTTTTGTCCAGTATGCTTTGAATTGTTCTCCTGTGTTTTCTAATTATAAAAGCCCATTCGAAGTTCAATATGGTCGAAAACCTAATTCACCGGATACATACAGCATCCTTTTCCCACCTGGGAAATTATTTATTTAATCGCCTAGATAAAAGTCAAGAAGAAATTTTTAAAGAAATTTGGAAATCCACAAAAGACGATTTAGATAAGAAATTCCAAAACACAAAAAAAGAATTTGATAAGAAAGCCAATCTTAAGGACTTAGTACCAAACGCCATAGTTTATAGGAAACGATTTAGTCACCCCCAAAATATTGATGCGTTACACCGCGATAAATATACAGGGCCGTTCATTATCAGAACATACCATTTAATCCAAATCCATAATAAAGATGAAAAGTAATAAAGAAACAAATACAAAGTCGGCTATTCCACGAAATATTTTTTCTGAATTAGTTTTCTTATCATTTCTCTTAGTTTAATGACGCATTAATTTTTCGATCGCTCCATTATCATTTTCAAAATGAATTTTTGCTGCTGAATATGTTGTCATTGTAAATTGTATTTAGGTATGTGTATAATCATTCGACAGAATATGGACAAGGAGCGCATTACGCATTGGCACACTAAAATACAAATTTGGTCTATTCATGTGTAGAAGACACTCGTATATTTTCGTGCATAATATTGTGTGGTATTTTTAATTGTTTGTGTAAACACGTTTTCCTAAGGTGTTACTGGGGGAAATTACAGTTGCCAGTAACTTTCATTAAGAACTGCTGTGCCTAAAATTAAAAATACCTTTTAATAGGATGGATGAAATATAGTCTTCTACAATTTAAATATATTGTACCAGAGGCGTAAAGTTTTAGAATGATGGCGGGGGGCAAAACTAAGTAGACCTTATGACATCATTAGGCAGGATAAGGAAAAATTCAAAATATAAGAGCAAAATAGTAGGGTTTAACGCATTTTAATAGTTGTAAAGTATAGCTGTAGATTTTACAAAGATAAAAAAGGAAACGTATGGATCGTTATACTGTAGATATTTTCGTCAGCCGCCATTGCAAATAGTTTCCTTCTGTCTGGGGTAATAAATAATACCCATAACATTCTTTATGACGTTAAGTGCAAGAAATAGGTCAAAATCACCACATTCGCAATGGCGTCACGCGATGGCTGCCCTTTCTCCCAGCTATAGTCTCTCCCTCTCACCTAGTCAATGCATTTCTTTTTTATAGGTGTAAGAACCTTACCACCCTATCATCTAAAGGACGGAAAATGGAATACTATACAATAGTTACTAGCAAATCGAAATACTTACCCCACTACGCGTTTTTTTCGCCAACCAAGATGAATCCATGGGAGCGGAGCCTCTTTCAAACTTTGACACCCGGCAAACTTGTTAGTGTGCACTGCGTTGACAGGGGAACATGGTGGGACATGATAACGTGCTGAGACTATACCAGTCAGTCTACGTGCGTGGCGAGTCCTGGTCACCTCCGAATGAATCGTGTGACTTTACTATGTTCCCCAAGAAGTTGGGAAACCACTCTAATCAGGAGATCCACCCTGTCAGTCAACTCCCGTTTCCCCGAGGTGAAGGAGTTACTCCCCCCGCCAGGCTGACAGGGTTGCTTAAAGCAGAAATGCTGAAAGCAGGCGTGAGAAAAAAAACTACGAGCTTTTTGTTGTTGTACAAAGTCGATTTGCACAGGACATATTGATCGTAGATTGGTTAAAAATGAACGTTAAATCAGTAGAAATTCTCCTCTACACTTCGATAATAATCTGTTCTGTAAGATTCACGTATCAAAAGGCCCAGGAAAATGTCTTCTGTTTGTCCTGCTATTTTTGACAGCTCTTCGATTAATATTATATTTTATGTGGATTTTTTATTTTTACACTTATTAAAAGGCTTTCCCTCTACGATTGTATCTTAATGTATACAAATCAATCCTAACTTTTAAGCATACATGGGAAAATATATCATACACAAAAAAAAATATAGAAGAAAAGCAGTATTGGAAGTTTGCCTCGGACAATGTGTGTATGCATAGTGACTTCGGTGGCAATGTGGTAGCGTATTTGTACTCGTGCGAGTCTCTACGAACCTTGTCGCAACTCGACACAAGAGTAGCCTACGTAATAGGTTACATAGTGGAGCGATTGAAGAGGTTAGTCGGATACATTCAGTACGTCCTACGTCAGTGGAAAAACCGGTAGGGTCATCAAAAGTTGATTTTTCAGAAATCGAATTTTAAAGTTTAATATAGCCGTTTCTTCCCCTTTATACTGTTTTTTTCTAGCGCCATTTGTGCAGAACCTTACTTGTTTTTCTCCGGTTTTGTTAGGTAAAGTAAAACTAAGTTAAAAACTGAACAGAATGCCACCATTATCTCAATTTCGACCAAAATTGCACGTTTCCGGTTTTTCCCCTGACGTCATCAATTATTGTCTGTACGCGATTAACCGTTTCAAAAACAAACAAAAAACATGTTTGCATAAGCACCAAAGTACAGGAAATTATGAAGCAAATGAAAATGAATGAGAAGATAGAGTAGGTACTTTTGTAAATGTGCCAGGCGTGCATTTCTCGAGATGCAGACACACCGTACACGGAACTAGACTATTTATATTCCTAATATCTCTTAGCCACCCCTTCACATCCCCTCCCTAACCGTGTTGATAGAACCAATCGGGGTAATAACGCAAACAGAACTTAATGTGGGAGGGTGGTTACCCCAACCCCCATATCCAGTGAAACTGTTCCCCTTTTTCAAATCTACTTAAAATTTAAATTTTGGCTATTTCGGAAGCAATGGCTCAAAATCGAGGGATTTCTGTTGTGTTTGGAAGCATTTTGAACCTTTAAATGGTTAGTCATCTTCTAAGGTCACAACCTTAACGATTGGTTGGCAGCAAATCTAGCTCTCTTGGTCATACGACTTCCTCTTCAGCTCTTGGTACGTTTGAGCTCCTACGTCCTCCTTCAGTTAATCCATGAATGCTCTCAAAAAGGAAATAAATACAATGTCAGTGACAAGCGTTTAAAACGTTCAAGGGTACCTATTCATTTATCTTGTCAGCTTTTATTGCTTCAATATTGACTGACCTACAATTTAGATAGGCCCACACAATATCCTGGACCATAGGCCACCACAATTTTCTGGACCATGGACCCGCACAATATTCCAGCCCATGTCCAAGTCCGGTATTGTAGCTAGGTACAAGGCCGTACCCAGAAATGTTTTTCGTCAGGGGTCCATCTGACGTTATAGGAGGTGAGGTAACCACAATATATTTAAAACTCCATTCTATCTAGTGTACACTGCAAATATTTCAAGGAGGGGTCCGGACCCCATGGACCCCCCCCCCCCCCCGCTGGCTACGGCCTTGGGTAGGTAGTGTGGGACTTCAACCAACAACCCTTCGGATAAAAGTCCGTGCCACTACTCCATTTGTCCATAACTAGTTTTATATTAACTTATACTATTTTTCATACCTACTGTTTTAATTGAAGAATTTTCTTCTCACCACCCTGGGTGGTTCTGGCCCACCACTTGGGAACCCCTGGCTTTGAGATATGATTCACATCTTCTCCACAGCACAGAATTAATCAGAAATGAGAAAGGAGCCGGTTTATTTAGTTCAAGCTGTCAGAGAATTTCCAAATATATACGAAGCGTTTGATAAATTTTGATTTTCACGCTGAAATAAATGTAGATTTAATGCATAAACGATGTAAGCAAATCTCATTCAAGTTAACGTGCTAAATACGAAGATAGACTACCAGAGATAAACAAGTTCTACGAAGAACCGAAATGTCTGTAAATAAGCTAAATTTCATTTCAAAGTCAGCACCCCTCCCCATCATTCCCGCACTTTAAAACCAAGAGAATTTTAATAAGCAATTTTCCCCCAAAATAATTTAAAGAAGCATAGTTGAGAAGATGAACACGGGGAGCATCGTAGACGCTTTCTATCTTCAGCGTATAGCTAGAAAAACATGTTTAATTTTAGCATTTTACCATTCTACCTTCCAAATTCAAATGAACATCATTAATTTTCTTAATAAAAATGAAATGACTCGTTTCATTCTAAGAAAACGGCGGATGGGATTAATTACTAAGTAGAGCCGTGGGTTATTTTAGAGGTAATATAAATATTCTCGGGGGTGACATTGTAGGCAATTATTAGTGAAAGGGGTATGATCTGGTAGAGGGCCCTCGGGGGTAGTTTGCCATCAACCCCGAGCTCAACTTAGAGTACCGCCCATCTTTTCAAGTCAGTACTTGACTAACTTTGTGGCTTTTCCCATTATAGCCCCGGTTTCCCCTATAATTTGCATTCTTCTATTCACACCTTTAAACCTATTGAGTAGATTTGATTTATTTTGTGTCTGTGGTGGCAAATTAACGGGGGGGGGGGGGGGAGTACTGTCAGTGGCAAGAGAGAATTGAAATATCAACATCTGCTGGTTTTCCCACCTTCAAATTTCAATTAATTATGCTTGAATAATTATTGTTGTATAATTTAATAATAAATCGTTAAATTAATACAAATATTAATAATGAAGGGTTCGGTGGAAGATGGCTTTAAGTCAAATAAAAAAACTAAATTCAACCATGGAAGTAGGTGTCATACGCATTCATTGGCGTATTGGCGTAATTGGCGTAATTTCTGGGGGGGGAGGGTCTTTAGGACCCCAGGACTATGATCCAAGAGAAAAGAACCGGTCCGAGTTTACTCGAACATGCATTCCAATTTATCAAGTAGTAGCTAGAGAAAATGAGTAATTTCATGGTAAATAATTTTCCTATAGTTAAATATCGGGCATCTCGTCGGGGGGGGGGGGGGGGGGGGGGTTGTCGACCTGACTTCACTGGAGGTGAGGTAAATTCTAGATAGGTCAGACCAACAAATTACCACACAGCAATAATGGCAGGGCACGCAATCCATTTGACCGTGAATTTTCAATCATTTTTTCAAAAACATTTTTTTTGCACAAAACCAAATAATTTTTGGGGAAAGCAACCTGTCCGGTTTCGTTACTCAATTTAACACCTAAAACATGCCTGAAGGTTGAAATCATCGATGGAAAGGTTTCACAGAAAAATTATTTTTTAGTCATTTTTCATTAAAATTTAATTATTTTTATTTTTTCACCCCCAGAAGCAAACTATCAAGAGGCAAGCGATCCCCCGCATTTTGTCATTATTAATAACGACTACAATATATGTGAATTTAAAAGAAATCGTTCGAGTCGTTTTCGAGAAATAATTTTTTTAGAAGTTTTTTATGATTTTTTTGAAAATAAACCCCCCCCCCCCAAATTGAGTTAGCCAAAAATAAAAATAAAGATAGCGAGGTATGATATCTGTGAACCTACATGCCGAATTTCATCAAAATCAACTGAGTAGTTTGCCCGGAAAACGACGCAAAGACAGACAGAGCGACAGACAGCGACAGACAGACAGACATTTCGTAAAATCCACTTTTTTGGTTCCTGGGACCTCAAAACGTATAAATCCGTTGAAAACTCGGAATCGAAAATTTCGACGATCACAAAGCTTTCCTTTTACTACGTATAAATTGGAAAGCAAAAATCGATAAATGATAAATTAGTGAGGTTTTACGCATATACTACTCTGGAGAAAAAGGGGCCCGGGGGTCTCCCCCGGAAAAAAAAAACGGATGAATAGGCCCGAATTAGGGAGGTTTTAAGCGTTTTGTAAGCAGTACAGTTGAGATTTTATTTAACAGACGAATAAATAAATATATAAATAAAATAAATCTTGACTTTTAGTTGTTCTATAACTACGCCAACCGAACTTACCACTGAGGGGGGCCCGGCCCCCCCCCCCCTTGAAGAAAATGTTTGAAAAATATGTCTGAAATATTGTGGTTTTAAGCATTTTTAGTTATATATTTTTGTGAAAATAGTTCGTCAATATGTTGATTTTTTTCATGATGTCTTTCATGTGAATAAGCATACCAAGAATTAATTTCCCTTTCGTTATTGTGGATTGTATTGGGCTTATTTGCGTCCATACCGTCTTTTTCGCCAGAAATCCTGGGGGGGGGGGGTTTACGAGTCACGGGTGCTTCTGGGGGGGGGGGCTTAGCCCAGGACCCGCTATTTATTTACACCAATATTTGCAAGCAGTACAACTGAGATATTATAACGACGAATAAACCCACCACAGAGGGGGGCCCGGGGAAAAAATAGCTGTGAAGTATTGGGATTTTAAGCGATTTGAGTAATATATTTCTTGTGAAAGTTCTTAGTCAATATGTTGATTTTTTTCATGTAAAATTAGCATACTAAGAATTAATTTCCCTTTCATTATTGTGGATACTATGCCTTTAGCCGCTATAACGTCTTTGTCACCATAAATCCTGGGGGGGGGGGGGCTACGGGTGGACCTGGGGGGGCTAAGCCCCCCCCCCAGGAACCCCTATTTACGCCAATGTACGCATTATAACCCGTTCTTCCACATTTATTTTTGTATGCACTTTACTTATTGAACGCCCGTCCGCTGTTGTTTAACCAATCGACGCTGAGCCTCTCAGCAACGATTTGTGATGTCATCAATAGGGTGGTTGAGGGCTGCTCAAACCCTCAGGTTGTCTCCTTACAGGCTTCTGAGGTTGCACAACGCGTATGTGTCGCCAGAAAAACCAATGTAATGCAGGTAGGATAGGTATGGTGCGGTCGTGGCGGAATTGAGACGGAATTGGGCAACGAATTCACCTGTCTCAGAGTTATACAGGTATTCTAGCATTACATATCGTGTATGGTATATAATAGTGATATTAAACTAATTTAGGCTGAAGATCCTCGCTATAACCCAAATTCGAGGATAGTGAGAACTCTGGACTTGGCAGGTCAGGTTTTTCTAGATCCTCTTCTTCCGCCTTTATGGCCCTCGGCCCCCTATCTGTTCAGTCGCCACTACGCGCTTCCATCTTCTCCACGAGGAGTTACTTAATTAGTGACTGTCAAGTCTTCGTCTCTGAGACCATAAGGCGCAGGCATTATTCAAAATCTCAGCTAAACTTTGAAGACAGTGTATGGCTGCGGTTAAATATAGCTTTAACGTAAAAACATCGAAGAACCGCGGGGGCCTTATCAAATTTGAAAACCTTCACGTGAAATGTGAAAGGTAGGAAATTAAGCCATACATCATTTTACAATTAGTCAAATTAAAAAATGCTTTTAAGACGCGGCAGCAAAATATTACTGTTGGGCGCGCTGTCGATTTGTCATGCATCCATTTATTATTGGTCTGACAACCCCCGTACTATTGTGCTTAATTCAAATTTCTTGGCCTACTTCCAAAGAAGCTCGATCCATAAATTATAGAAGCGAATTGGCTGAGCACTAATTTTCCTGTATATAGTCGATTTATGTGTTCTCCAGGCACTTAGAGAACTGAGAACTGAGGGCGGCGAAAAATGTTAATAACCTCCCCTAAATTGCTTAGAGACCATCTCTTGGAGAAGGCTTCCTGAGGCACTAGCACAATGGCAGCCGTGTTTTCCCCCTAACCGGTGGAGGTAATGGTACCCATTAGGGTTGGATGAACCCAGGCCTGTTAGAAAATTTTCCTTTTCTCTCGACCTTCCAAATAAAATTGTGATAAACAATCACCAAATAAATCGATGATGACGTCCACTAGTAGCTGGATGTTCTTGCGTGTCGTTTAAGGTACAATAAAATACCAAGTTATTTATAAACATACCCTACGGCGGTTTTTTGGCAAAACCAATGAGACTGTTCAAAATTGAATCCAAGTGGTTTCAACAGGGCCTTTGGTTAGGAGGACGATGTTTGAGTCAGTCTAGAACGAACACCTTTAGTATAATCATTAAATTACCTTTTTACTAAAATACCTAGTTTGTTGCAATTTATTACTAATTTAATTTAAATATAAGTGAATCCCCCGGTCAACAAAAATGAAGAAAAAGGCCCTTCACCATATTCAAGACGCCTCTCCTGGGTACACCAGAGTGTGGATAAGTCCAGCCATAAATATTATACAGTCGACTGAAAATCATACAAGGCTATTTACCCACCGCACTTATCGCAACTATTCTACATTCTGCACTGTATAGTTCACTTTGTAGCGTATTTATATAAAAGGAAGTTACAATATTTCCGGCTGAGATATGAATTAACTTTGTAAAAATGACTAGGGTCAGCATTTGTTTACAAAAAATTTGGAAGTTCTCCCTTAACTGGTAATCACAATTCGATAACACGATATGTAGGTATATATTGTATTTATTTTGTCAATATTTCCTGTGAAATTTTACTTTCTACCCATAAACAGTGCAGATAAGTGGTATGGTATGGCCAAAGGTTTATGCAAGTGTAACCTATTACTTCTGCATGCCTACAAACCAGCAATAAAACACGAAAAAAAACGTTAAATTTCACAGATAAATGTTTGTTTTTAATTTAGGAACAATAAAAACATTTCTTACAGCCAACGTGGGGGCCATAACGTCTCCCTTATATATTTCTCGCTGATAAAGTTGCCAGTGAAAAATGCAGAGGGGGAAATATGGGTCAGCCGGGAAATAAGAAAGGACGTGGCGTCTACCGTAACGTAAGAATTTTTTCATTAAAGAAAAATGGTATCTCCTTACCATCGCCGAGGAAATATTTGACCTGCCGAGAAAAGAGGTTCTAGTTAGTAATGAACCTTTTTGACAGATTTATACTTCTTTTGTGCAGCCACATGTGGCTAAGCAGTTTCTTACTACCTATTGCAATGGGAATGAATAGAATAGAGTAAAATAGAATAGTCGGAGCACAATAGTTTTTCAAATAACATAAAACTAAAACATACTAGAATACGTACAATACACAACGTACAAAACACGTAAACTTTCAAATCTCAGTAGCCTACTATTCGCATTGAGGAACACAAGAAGAATATCAGAAATCACATACCGTTGCCTATTTTAACATCATGGCCTTGTCATGTACAAAATATTTTCAAGAATTGAATTAGTTTTATATTTGACAAAAAACAGCTTGTTTCTTGCTTTTACTTGACTCAGCAGAGTTCCTGTATTTTAATATACATACATTACATATACATATACATTACTGATAATATCTCTCTTGGACTGTAGGAACCCCAAGCGCGTACCATGCTTTCCGTTAGGGCCGTTTTCGCGCTCAAATAGCTGAGTTGTGAGCCTACCCATGAGAGACAATCGGACGGGAAAAGCCTTATTAGTGTATTAATAGAATATCTAATTAGATATCAATAATCGAGCTGTCCCAAAAATCAGGATAAACAGAAGAAATGTTTCTGGGCATTTTTGATAGGTTACGCATGATATGGTATGCACCTCTTTTTAACAAAGATTGGCCACAGCAATTATTGAATTCGATTTGCACAAGAGACGATTGGTGAAATATTTCACGCCAGAGTTTCGCAATGAAGCAGTAGAATCTAAGATGGTTGAATCTGAAAGCGTACTTCCAAACGTTTCGTCAGCATCTGTGGTCGACGTCTTCAGTGGCACCGTGTAGACTTCTGAGATTATGTCTTGGAGGCTCAGCAGCAGACTGTGGTCCCAGATTCTACAATCTTACAATCTTGCTAAAATTGAACCTTGCCCTACCAACGAATCCATCGGTTTTCGGCCATTATTGGTATTTTATTACGAATAATTCCACCCACGGCCAGAGCTGCATGATGAAGCAATATAATCAGAGCACATGAGAGGCCGAGGTCGATATGAACTTCCGAAATACAATCTTGGAAGTGTACGCAGTTCCACTGAAGATGTCAACCGCAAATATTAACGAAACGTTTGGATGTACGCTTTCAGAATTACCATGGCCTATCAACTCGGATTTGACTGCTTCATCACGCAACTGCAAGTGAAAGTCTTTGTAATGATATAACAAACGGCTTTGTTAATGTGTTCCGAAATTGTCCATAATACAAACACATTTAAATGTAACAGTTATTAATACAATACCGTCTCGTGTATTAATAGGAACGCATTATTCACCGAATGGGGGCAACCCCCCACCCTCCAATCCCCCTTTGCCCCTGCACATTCGCCATACGTATTTCGGTAATTATATTAGCTATTAGAGTTGGTAACGAGCTTCAGTTTTGTAAGTATGATTAATTTTCGACTATTTGTAGCTCAGCCAAAACTTTGCCTCTTTTCGAACTCCATTATTATTTGTTATGCCAACTCATTTGTATCATTTACGCACCGTAGGCCCTATAGTCATAGTATGAGTTCAGGGTGGAAACTTTTAATGACTGTATGACTATTTAGTTTTTACTTTGCCATAGGCCCATATCTCGCTGTATCTACATTTGTTTTTCAATAAATACTTTATTATTATTATTTTTATGCATGAATATATTATTGTACATTGTATTACCCTATCCTTTAATATTATATTGTATGTTCCCAGTGCTGGGGGTACAGGCTGGGGAAAAAACAAAATTGCTATATGGGAGAAAAGAAATAACCGGCACCACAACTGGCGGATTTGATGCAGTGGTCAGGATGCCAGCCAGTAAAGCGCAGACTCAGGTATGAATCCCGATTCCGACAATTTTTCCCTATCTTCTCTTCTCTACCGTAATTCTTCTGCCTGTAGAGACCTTCTAAAAAAGTATAAACGGGTACTATGCACGTCTATTTGATAAATGATAGCATACAATAGATTATGGTATAGAAGAGTTGGGACAATCGACCACACCAGAAATATTTTTTGAAGGCTAACGTCTATTCCATTGCTGATCATATGACACATGGTGGGTGGCCCCAGAAATTAATAAAAAATCTTAATTAATATCCTGTCTCTCCTATATGGAACTTTAGTTGATGGTTACCAACTAACCGGGATACGATACATTGATGCCCTTACTAGAGTTTTGTGTTGGAGAGATGTGACATTCGCCCCAGCCAAAATATGTTTTGAATTTCTGATGGGACCTGCCTCGTCTTTTAAATTAATTTTTGAAGCGAATGTCCTGTCTCACCTATATAAAACTTTAGTTCATGGTTACCAACTAACCGGGATAGGATACATTGCTGGCCTTACTAGACATTCACTCCAGCCAAAATATGTTTTGAATTTCTAATTGGACCTGCCTGGTATTTTAAATTATTTTTTGAACCGAATGTCCTGTCTCTCTCCTAAAACTCTCCCCCTCACTTTCAACACACAACTCTACTAATTAGTGCTTATTCCAAAAATCATTAATATTAATAATAAAACCCCCATAGGTTATTAATTGCTATACTTCCAATCACTCCGATTGTGCTTTTAATTACATTTAATAGCTGCAAAACTTCGCTTTAATTGAAAACCCAAATTAAATTGAAGCCTCCAGACAGGCAAGGATCAATTACGAGACTTATTTTTTTAGAAAATGTGTCGAAATTACGAGATCTTGTGGATCATTTCGAAGTTCACTCACTAATTAAGTTAGTTGGCTGTTGGATTTTTTCCAACCCCTTATTGCTGACTAATCAGCAAAAGCCCCCGCTCATTTATTTTATAACATTCAATCATGGTAGATTGTTTTTTATGCTGCTGCTGAATGTTGCTGAGCTTTCTTGGCTTAACTTCTCATTTCTTCTTTTCTCATTCTTGACAGTTTAAATCTTTTTTGATATTTTATAATGAGGGTTTTGTTTGTCTTATTATTTGTTTTGACTTTCTAAAAAAAATTCTAGATTGTGTTTTTAATTAAATATTCAGTGAAATATAGTTTTACAGAAAATTATGATGTGTGTGGAGGTCACTAAAAGTGGGTAAAAGATTTTTAGAAAGGGAAAAGCTAATACACATTACAGGGGTAGCAGCCCGATTATGACGATTTGGGATTATAAATATAAAGGGGTTTATTTCTTAATACGGCAGAAGTAAGGTGTCAAGTGACGGTGTTTAAATATTCGCGGGAAATTCAAATTAACAGATTATTAGAATACAAGAGAATGGTTGCATTATTGTTTAATAATTTAAGGAAATACCAATTAACATTAAATATACAGGTAGAATTGTGAAATATAATAAGAATTTTAATTAATGAGTGCACATCTAAGGGAGAAAAAATTGAAAACTCATCAAAAATATTAATTTCTCAATTTGAATTTCCCGCGCATTTTGCACTCATTTGTTTAAAAAATTGAATAAACCCTGGTATTATAATGATCCCAAATCGCCATGATCGGACTTCTGGAATATAAAGTAGCAGGTCATATCTAGAATCTGACTAGAACCAAGAGCTAACTTCGATGGCAAGGTGATAGCATGCTTGTACTAGTGAAATGAAATGAAATGAAATATCGTCTTTATTTTCAGGCGAGCTTTAGCCCCGAAGAGCTACTCTTCCAGCTAACCTGCGAGTCTCTACACGCCAGGCGATCGGAAACGTGTCGTAACTCAACATGGGTACTAACCTACAGAGGCGACTGAACAGGTCGATCGGATATATTCATTACATTGTTTGCATACGATTAACCTTTATTATTAATATCTTTTTAAAGAAACAAAACTATGCACTTTTGTACGGTAATGTGACGGGCTTTTAAACTTTCAAGTGTGACTTCAGCTTTTCAATCGTATTAATAAAAAATACAAAAAAGAAAACCTTTCCACAGCTTCCAGCATGAAACGGAAACTACGAGAGATTTTGAACTAAGCAGGTCGTTTTTAAAAGAATCACGATTTCGTTACCGCGAACAAAAGAAGAAAGTTTGGTGAAAGCTCGAATATGCTTCCATTCTCCAATGACGCCGCTTCTCTATCTTTATATGCAATCTACTTTGGCAGGGAATTTCACAAAAAGAAATTATCGTCCCATTTTCATTTTTTTTTATCTTTCTTTTGCTGCAGAACGCGAGTGGAAACCCTGATAAGGAGTTTTTGAAAATTGTCGTAATTTTGCAAAAAAATAAATTGCGTGTTAATTGAATTAACTCTTGTACCGTATACTAGTTTTCATCGGTTTTTTTTTCAAAATGGGTGCACTAGGAGATACAATGAATATAATAATCTGATGCACATAATAGTATATCTTGATTAACCTTATAAAACCAACTGTCACTTATGCTTCAAATTTTTATAACAGTTTTACGCTATAATTAATTATAAAATACATTGTATTAGTAGGCATATATTTGTATATGCTGTATGTATATCGGAGACATGTCGTAACTCAACAAAAGAATGGGAAGGGGGCATGATGGACCAACTCCCGCCCTGCTAGCTTCGCTATAAAATCACTCCTGTTTATGGTACCTTAACTAGTAAACATATAATATTTATTGAAGTAGCCTAAATCGTGTGTATATTTAAACTTGATTTCCTCGCGTTTGCTTAATCAGCTACCCTTTCAAAGCTTCTATATAGTACCTTCTTTTTCATCCCGTCTCATTCAGACGTTTTATTTAGATATTTACTTTCATAATGATGCCGTGATGAACTACTCGAAATATTTACTTATTTCATACTATACCCGTGTGTGGACCCAGGGGCGTGAAGTTAGGGGGGGGGGGCAGCCCAGGGGTTTTGCCCCCCCCCCCCCAGCCTCGAGCATTGTAAGACGTGGTTCATACTTCATGGTCCCCTTTGCAGCAATATGAATGTATAGGCATTACTTTTTTAGCTTTGTATAATCTACAGTTATACTTTACAACTATTAAAAAATGCGTAAAACCCTACTATTTTGCTCTTATATTTTCAATTTTTCCTTATCCTGCCTGATGACGTCATAAGGTCTACTTAGTTTTGCCCCCGCCAACATTCAAAAACTTAACGCCTCAGTGCGGACCTGCTTTGTATAACAATATGTATTTCAATTTGTTTTCATAACACCTTTGTGGTGTTTTTTCTGTTGTTGTAGCGATACATGCCAGCGGCTCCACTAAAAAAAGAACTACTAAAATGGCGGGAAAAGCTTTGTCATATCTCTTTTACATAGGACTCTAGGGCTGACGATAGTTAAATATGGCGCCACAGACAAATTCCGATAAGAATACCCCCACACATCACAATTTACTGTACGAATAGATGTTCGAGTTATGATATGAGTCCCACTAATAACAACATTAACATGAGAAATTAACGATTCAGTAAAACAACCCCTGTTGTATTTCCGGGAATAAATCCCTGCAGCGTAAACTGTAGATACGGTCACCTGTCTTTTCCCCCATCCAAATCCAATGGCTTAAAACTGTTTCCATGTCTGCCTAGGGCATGAGCATTGGTCCTGAACTGCTGGCTTTTGTGCCTCAGGAAGGAAACGGAATTTATTCCATAGCTTGAATGATGCTGCAGGTCTGAGAAAAAATCCCTGCAGAGATCAATGTGTAAACTTTAGATTCGGTCCTGTCTTGTCCCCATCCAATGGTTTACAATGGTCTAAGAGGATATGATGCTACGTGGAAAATTGGTACACCAAATTTAAATACTTTTCAATTTTTTATTTCATTGACTCAGCAGGTTGTTAAAAATTTGGTTCATTTAAGTAGTAGAGGACTATTGTACTTCGTGCATCTTATAGTATAATAGGATATTTTTATTTTTCGGTGTTGCAGTTCTTCGATAAAATTCTACTATACGTGAGATTTTAGTCCCCAATTATTTTAATTAAAGAAAAGTACCAAAAATTAAATATTTCCTACTAGGCTATATGATGCATGAAATAGTCTTTTACAACGTAAATGAGCCAAATCTTTAATAACTTTTTTTTAAATTAAATCTCTGTACATAAAAATGAATCCCTATTTCCCTTGGTCACGCCATCAAGCGTGAACGGCTGGACCGATTTCACTATTTTTTTGTTGTTGTGCTTGTTACTGTCAGAAGGTTCTTATGAAAAATTGTTTTTAAAAATTTCGCGGAAAATTAGAAAATTCTGGAAATTGAAGTTGTGTCATGCGAGCCCCGAAGGGGCGAGCTGCCCCTTACCGCAAAAAAAATAAAATGTCAATAAAAACAACGAATTTTCTACGTAGCATGTGGAATAAAGTGGTGTCCATGTCTTCCTTGGGTATGGTTCTAGTTCCTAAATAAAATAAATAAATAAATATCGACTTTTTGATATATTACCAAGCCAACCTAGCGGAGTTAGCACTATAAAGCCCTCTTTTACACTCAACTAGGAATACCCGGGGCCACCTGCCTTACATGCCCTCCGAAGCAAAGCCAGAAAATGTAGCTTTCGGGGGAAAGTCGGAGTCTGTACCACTGGTCTACATGTTCTGACTAAATGGTTTAGTCTTGTACCCCTGGAAAGATTTTGTGAAAAAACCACTGATGCTGCTCCGAGAATAAATTCCTACGGCGCAGTGGTCAGCGCGAATATGTACAGTCCACCTGTCTTGTCCCATATTCTGTGATTATAAGAAACAATTAAATTTAACATTTATTTTGTGAATTAACCATGTCAAATATCAACGTTTTTCCGAGTTTGTCGAGAGAGTGGTTGAATTCACCTATCCTATTAAAAAAGATTCATAGATACGGTACTTGTTGTGTAGACCTTGGAGCAATCCTTTAGTTTCAGAGGAAAGAAAAAACATTCCCGACTAATACTTTAGTAAACAATTCAAATTTCACTCCATTCGCGCAAGTTCAAATCACTGCCTCCACGATTACTTTAAAGTTCATCCGTCTATTTCAAAAAAGCTCATCCCTAGCTATCGGGTTGAGATCTGCCCAAGGGGCTTCCAAGTTGGAGACAACTTCCTCCGGAGTTTAACTAAGTATTCTTCTCTAAGCTAATAACTTGATACGTACCCTCCCTCTTAAACTTCCGCCCTTCGTCTCTCTTCCCAGATTTCTAAACTTCTCTTTATTTCATAGCTACCGTACGTTTATAAACTTTTGTTGGATGAAACTGCCGAAAAAGGACGCATCTGATAGGTGTTGGCAAGCTTGTGAGACGGTAGTTGGGAGGCTGCACTGCAAAGATGAACGAGGCCAGGACCACGAAGCAAAAACAGGACTTAGTCCAGGTGCTTCCGCAGCAACCACCTATGTATTAAGGGAAGGTAAAACCAGGGAGACTCAATGTGAAACCTCAGGTCATGAAAACGAGGCGAACCCAGTTACAATAAGCCAAAGACTGCAGTTAGCACTACCAAATCCGATCGGGTTTGACTTAGAAAAATAAGACCTAATCAGGGCGTACCAACATCAGTCTTATCAAATTTCACAGGAATGGAGAACTATCATTTAAAATACTCTTTTTAGATAGAAGAAGTGTTCTGCTAAATTTACATAGAGTATAAGTACAAGAACAATACAAGGCTGTCACTTTTTGGCAAAAATCATTTACAATCAGCATCAGCTCATCATAGCGATTACCGAAACAGCTGTGAAAGCAATCACTTGCTAGTTTGAAGTGCGTTGGCAATTGTGTGGGACTGTTCTTAGTAAGGCATACCCAGAACATTTTCAGCCTCTTCTATAAGATCGGCGATTATCATGCCAATTATTGTGGTCATAATGACGGTACTATAGGGAATTGTCATACAGTGGTCTACTGTTACCTTCCGCACCCTTCATTGAGTTCCTCTGCCGTCAGGGCCAGTTTTCTTACACCTGTGCCCTGCACAGAAAAGTCTGTGTTTTTCGCTTATCCTGGTTCGAACTCGCTCCCCTACCTGATAAGCGCTTCCTTCTTCACTACGAGGAGGTACTGATTAGACCTCTGGACCATAAGGCATTGCTCAGAAGCTCGGCTACTTCGAAGGACCATAGCGTAGGAAAATAGGACTTAGTTCAGGTACACGAAGAATAGTGCGGTAACCTGGAAAGGGTCCGATTCCCGCAAGGCCAAACCCTTTATTATAGAGAAAGGTCTTGAAGAACAAGTAGTAATAGTACTCAGGTAGGGGGGGGGGGGGGGGTCAATAACTCCTAAGGCTTATGTGAAAAAAATAAAATGAAAATTATTATTTTAGTAAATTTTCCTCGTCCAAGGCAATTGTTGTCAATCGACGCTATAGTAAAACAACAGAAAAATCAAAGTAAATTGACTGAGCCACACTTTGCAAGTGCTACGCAAACCACAGTCATTTTACAAATGATACAAGATGACTTTATTGTATCTAAAGATTACTATTTATCGCGAAACACTTGCACAGTATGCCTCGGTCAACTTACCATGATTTTTCTGCTGCGACATAATATGGCTCAATTCAGCGTAGCTTTAGTGTATAGTAAGACCGTATAGTACATGCATGCACGCACTACCCGTACGCGACAGGAAGACATTTGGAACACTTATAAAATCCAATTAATTCGGTGTTCCGCTTATGTAAAGCTGTTCCAAATGTCATATTACCGTCGTCTTGTAGTACACACAGTCGTTTCCCAAAAAAGGTAGTCTATCGGGCCCCAGGTACAATTTTTGAAAAAAATCTCATTATACATAAAACACTGAATGTGACCGATCTATCACTAAGGAATCATCAGATAGAAGAAATGTTTCTATACAGTTAGATATGCAGTACAGCAGAACTATGTGAATACCACACGGCGTAACGAATTTTGTACTATTGAATATTGTTTTGTAAAGATGGGAAACACATCATTCATTCATTCAGCGATTGGCTACGGTTATGGAAGCAGTGGAATGGAAAACCCTAGCCCTTCATTAAAGAATAGGGAACTTCAGCGTAAACGTTGGAGTAATAATAATTAAGACATTAGCAAAGAATCGGTCCGAGTTCACTCGAACATGCTTTCCAATTTATAAATTAGTAGATATAGACATGTGTAATTTCATAGGAACTAATTTCCCTATGGTTAGATTTCAGAACCCTCGAGACCCCCCCCCCCCCCCCGGTCCACCTCAATAGTCCCTTCTCACAATAAAGAGGATGGCCCGGGACCGCCTGCCTTACTTGCCTTCCAAAACATGGCCAGATAATGGAACATCATCATTTCCATTTAACTGAATTATTTCAACACTTTTCAAAAAAAGATTTCCCCAGCTACAAAAGCTAGCCGGGGTAGGAAAGCTTTTTGACCTTTTAAATTATGCCCCGACCCTTCTGGATCAAGGATCCTTTGTGAAAGCGAAAGCACCTACATAAAGTTGCCGACGAATAACGGGCTACGTTCGAATGCGTCGTTATTTTAGGTACTAAAGAGGAACAAAGTCATATTTTATGAGCTTTTTGCCCTATTGTTGCGATATGGGCTCTGACAGGATTATGAAAAAGATTTCCATCTATGTTACTATGCCCTGTTGCCGCTTTCGAATATGTCCATTTTTAACACATTCAAGGATGAAAATGGGATATTACGAATTTTTAATCAATTATTATCTATTTCTGTAAATATTGAATGTAATTATATAACTAGACTATGTTAAACCTTACGTCACATCAGTAAATCATGATATGTTGCCTGAGGCATAATTTGCAAGTGTTGTAGGGGGGATGGAACTGTCGCACACGCCAAAATAATTTCTTTGATTTCCGATACTACCTGCCACGCCTTTTTTAATGACATGGGAGGTGTGGCAGGTAACACCCGAAATTCAAAACATAGTTTTGGCGGGATACGAATGACCCATCTCTTCAAAATAAAACTTTATTGGCGACCTCAAAAGCTCAGTAGTGACGAAGCAGGATCCTCTAATATAGTCTACAGGGTAAGTACTCGTTGTCGTGTCCAGGCATTTTTTCTTCTGTCAATGTTACCAAAAAAAATACTGCACAACCATTATGGGCAGGATCCAGGACGTATTTGGCCTATGATCACCACTGATTATAAGTCATTTAGGAAATAAACAGTTTTTCAGTAACTGATGTAATAAAACCGCCCTCGTTAGTCATTATAAACCGTAGGTATGTCGGCTAATTAACAACAAATAACAACATTGTTCTGTTTTTGTAATGAGATTGCATGATCCCTTCCCTCTTTGTTATTTAATCGTTAAGAATCCAATACAATAATAAAAACTTCATTCTTTACGAGAAATATAAGTATTACAAAAAGCTTCCACCAATAATAAGGTGAATATGTACTTTTTGGCGGGAATGACCAATTATGTCATTTTCCGACAACACTTTGAGGAAAAATTGCACCAAAGATGAAAAAAAAAGAAAAAGCTACACATTATTTCAAACAATAAGTTATATAACTTAATCCAAATCACTTACCAAAAACCTTTTTAGTAACCTAGGTAGTTACACATTTGGGAACAGTAACGAAAATCGTCTACCCTAATTAATCATCCCATATAGTAGTAAATACACATGTATATTTGTTATCTTTATAAATGTGAAACGGCTTGTACAACAATCATTAAATTGTCAAGTACAGCAGTTGCAAAGGTTCGAGAGTAACAGATAGCATATTGCAACAACCTTTTAAAACAGCACATAGAAAGACAATAATTTTGTCTGTGGTAACGATCACTAAATAAATACGAAACGTGTAACACGATCGTAAACGATCGAGCTGAAATTCTTTACAGAATAACGTTTTTTCATCATAACCCCTCGCACAATATCTGAACTAAAACTACTAATAGTGAGTTTAGATGCACCGTACCAAAATTATTTATTCTGGAAGTAACCCAGCTGTAATTAATTGTGCTGCGAAAAGTTCCTCAGTCACTGTACTAGCGGATTACTTCAAGCATTAAACAATTGGTACATCTGAACTGTAACCATTAGTTTAACATATAAATGTATAAGCGTGTTTATAGTGATTATTAAATAACCCCGTGCACCCCATTGTACACATTTGTAAATGACCTTTGTTATTACAGATTACCCCTTTGAGAGCTTTTGCAATTATCTTTGTAAAAATTGCAACTACTGTAATTGACAATTTGATGATTGTTGTTGTTGTTGTGGTTGTTTCCAACGTCTGCTTTCTGCATTTCTGCTTTTAAGCAACCCTGTCAGCCTGGCGGAGGGAGTGAGTCTGTTTGTTAACTTGAGGCACCCTAAGGGCAGACTCTTTAGTCCTCGGGAGAAAGGGGAGTAGACGGATAGGGTGGATCTCCTGATTATAGTGGATTCCGAACCACTGGGGGAACATGGCAAAGTCACACGATTAAATTGGAGGTGACCAGGACTTGACACACACGTAGACTGAGTGGTATAGTCTCAGTGCGTTATCATGTCCCACCATGTTCCCCTGCCAACGCTGTGCACACTACCAAGTTTGCCGCAGTCGAAACATGCTCTGCTCTCATGGGTTCAACATGGTAAGGCTGTTGGCCGATTTGATGATTGTACAATAAGCCATTTCACATTTATTAAGACAACAATGTGCGTTTTTTATGTTTTCGGGGATAATTGTCCCACAGAGATGGTCTTTTTTTAAATTTTTCCGATGAGAGGCTAGCTGTGTTAATCACGCCTGTTTATGGCAGCTCATTGTTCGGTCTTGGAGCAAAATTCAAGCTAGTTGTGGGGGCAAATCTTCTATCAGTTACCTACCCAGGCCACCCGCAGGGTTGAAGTTTAATTTAAATTAAAGAACCCGATTTCGAAATTGTATATCAATGTTGCTATGAAGAACCAGTAGAATCCGGGCTGATGGGCCGTGGTCGAAAATAAAGTGAACTTCCAAACGTCTCGTCAACATCGGCGGTCGACATCTTCAGTGGCGCTGCGTAGACTTCGAAGGTTGTACCTCGGTGGCTCCGTAGCGAGTCCACTCGTCAACCGCAGATGTTGACGAAACGTTTGGAAGTTCGCTTTCATTTCGACCACAGCCCGGATTCTACTGGTTCTTCATTCGACTCCGGCCGTGAAAGCCTTTGCAGTTACAATATTGCCATGGCTATCCATCGTCATTTGGCTGGTGGAGTGAGGTAGCATACATTATAAAAGCAACATAGTCTTTCTTCTAACTCCCGCTTCACGTTATCTATCCTATCACGGTGTGCAGCATTTATATCTTTAATTTTACCAGCACATTGGGAGCTAGAAGCCTCTATTTCTCTACGATGTTGTTGGGTAGCTTCATCCTCTTTTATTTTGCAACTGGCTACTAACATGCTGGCCCAAGTTCGATTCCTGGCTGATACAACTATTACCACCTATTCTCATCCTCAATGGGATACCCGTGACGTCATTACCTCAAAGCTTGTGAATGAAATCGGAGTGACGTCACTTAAGAAGGTTAATAATAACAACGATAATGTCCTGGACTTCAAGGGGCAAGCGACCCCCCGCATTTTACCAACATTAATAACGACTACAATATATGTGAATTTAAAAGAAATCGTTGGAGCCGTTTTTGAGAAATTATTTTTTTAGACGTTTTTTTGGAGTTTTTTGAGAATAAAACCCGCCCAAATTGAGTTAGCCCAAAAAAAAAAAAAAATGGTCTCGAGGCATGAATTTTGTGAACCTACATGCAAAATTTCATTAAAATCGGCCGAGTAGTTTCTCCGGAAATAGATGAACAGACAGACAGACAGACATACAGACAGACAAACAGACAGAGCGACAGACAGACATTTCGTAAAAATTACTTTTTTGGGTTCCTGGGACCTCAAAACGTGTAATTCCGTTGAAATCTCGGAATCGGAAATTTCGACCATCACAAAGCTTTCCTTATACTACGTATAAATTGGAAAGCAAAAATGTGTATTACAGCAGCCTACTTCTCTATATGCATCACCTTTTTCGGCAAGAGAGAAGTCGAACGGAAGACAAAGGCCAGAGTACGACATCAAGATCTTATATTATTATCTTATAATTATCTTATCTTATAATTATAATCAACAATTAGAGAATATTATCTGATTAATTATATATTATATTATTATAGAATAATGGTGTTTGATGTTGTCTAAACTAGTATACGGTACACCATCTTTATCAAAACATCTCTATGGGTAAATTAAAAAAACAGGTTATGAATAGAAGACGTGTTTATAAAAATCCTTGGCTTCACATGGTCGGAACTCTAATTGTGAACATAGTACGCAAAATGATTCAGTCAGATAATAATAATAATAATGCGTGTATTTACCAAAAAACATTACAAATTTTACTAAACCGGTGCCACAAAGCCAAAAAGGCGCGTTGGCATCACCACAGGTGGCTTGGTTGAGTTGGTGTGCTGCCAAGGAGTTGGCATGGCTCATCTTGAGCCGCAAGATGAAAGAAGAAAGACCTTAACCTGAACATAGCCCACAGTAGGAAAATATGACATGCCTATCCTGAAGAAGTACTGAAAAGTGGTCGCAGGATAGTTCAGGGGAGAATTAAAATAAAAAATAAAAAATAAAAAATAAAAAATAAATACTCTACCGGTACGGTACACTTTGCAATTGATTACCATGGCAACGCCCGGCTTGGTCAATGGTCATGTATTCAGGAATCGTCATTTACATCAGGTTTAAAGAACGGTTTTTCCCATTATGGTCTGTCTTGAATCTTTTTCATTTTGAGACCGGGATACTGAGAGTATCTTTTCCAAGAAGTACACGACGGCTTTGCATGTTGAGAAGGGTGATATCAGTAGTGACCGTTGACGTGCGGAACCGCAAGTCGATGAGTGCTGACACTGCAACTTTATCCGTGACATTTCTTTTATGAATTGATTCGATAGTTCTCGGAAGGAGGTGAAACCATCAACCAATATGTTAAGTGTAAGTTAGCTTCACGATAACTTTTGAATTGAAACTTTTAATGGTACAGGTACAACAAGCTCGAAATGTCTTCATTAAAATGCAGAAAGTACTTCGGTGTCGGAATCTGCGGTTGTACTATCGACTGAGAATGCTGAAATGTTATAACTTATATGTGTTCCCAATCGTTCTATATTCTATATTACTTACTCTTAGTTACAAACTACAGTTAAGAATGAACACAATATGTATTCGTTATATTTTCTCAATGAAGAAATATTGACATATTACCCCATACTACCCCATACTACTACGTATTAGGCTGGCTAAAGGCTAAAAAAAGTCCTAAAGAGTGAAGAGAACAATATGCACTGCTATACCTTTTTAAGATATTACGTACCGAAAACCCATCTCACCTGTTATCCTTATTCACATACTTGTCTGATTACCATAACTTTAACACAAGAGCTTCTAACAAACTTTATATTCCTAGAAACCAAGCAAATTACTGCAACCATTCCTTCGCAGTGAACACCTCTAGGTTTTGGAATTCCTTGCCAGAAGAATCGAGAACGGACAATAATTTGGGGAGATTTAGGACAGCCTGCCAACAGTTTGTGGAGAGTGAAGTGTGCGAGTGAGTGCCTGTTCCATTATTATTTTCTCTTTTTCTTTTGTTGTTTTTTTTTTCAGGAAAATGTTTTTGTTATTAGTTTGAAAAATAATTAGTGAACTAGTTTAGCTGGTAGAGTAGCCCTTCGGGCCTAAAGCTCGCATAATATAAACACGCTTTTCATTTCATTTCATTCCATATATTGTGGGATGGACGTTGACACTAGCTATTGAGAACAGAATTTGAAATGTGCATACATTGACGAATGCTGCGCTTATCCTGTGTAATAAAGTGAGAGTAAGGGATGGGAGTAAGTAGGTGAGTAAGTATTACCTGCCAGATATTTCAGTGAGTCGAAAATGCACTTTAGGAGGAAGATTTGCAATGCAAAAACATAATAACACCCCTAAATATACATAACATATAGTCGAACTGTTTCAATGTGCTAAATGTGTTTAATGAAAAATAAACAAATTTAAAATTAAATTTTAATATAATTCGTTGGAATAGAAAAAAACGCGAGATAAGGCATTTGCACAGCGAAAAAGAAGATAGGTTTTGATAGAAGTCTCTGGCAGTGAAATGTTTTCTTTAATTAAAAAGGAAGAGCGAGCGTGCTCTTTTACGGGGCACTTAAGGCTCCAACTCCTTCGCTTTAATATGGAAATCATAGTATTTCAGAATGGCCAGCTACTTTATATTGAAGTTAAATGCTTCCTTATAGTTAGAAGCTTCCTGCATTATCCTGCAAAATATAAACTTTAACTTCATTCTGTTGCAATGGCGGAAATTGAATCTTTCTACAGGTACTACAATAATATTAATATTGAAGAGCAATAAATAACCATTTATTTGTATTGTGCATTAATGTACTTGTAATTCATTGGTAAATACGAATATGCCCCTTGTCCAGGGAATACTGGGCGAGAAAGAGAGACAGAGAAAGAGATATTGAGGGAGTGGGAGAGAGTCTTTTTATGCAGATGCAGATAATTTTACAATGGAAACAACTATTCAAAATTGTTTTGTTTACATTTTTAACCCCAAGAACAGATTATTACTAAACGGCATGTAGTAACTAGTAGGCCCGTTCTGTTCTGCTTGAGAATTGCCCGGGCATTGCCCTCTAAGTCGCCGTTACAAGTCTTTTATCACTTCAGGGAGCAGGGGATACATCAGTATTCTAAAAGACAAGTAACTGATTGGCTAATGATGACGCACAATTGGTGACAGCTGGCCATAGGTACACTGGTACACACGTGTATTACCATTTGGCCTAGCTGTCCAGAGTGAATCATTATTATGCAATTGAGAACAATTTGTCAACACAAGTTCAACGTTCCACAAATGTTAAATTTAATACAAAAAATTCTTTTAAAAATGGTTAAATATAACTCTTGAACTTAAAAAAATGGCTTAACTAATTTAAAAATTTCATTTTAATGCCACAAAAATGAAGAATCTTTAAATTAAAGTCGTATAAAACCTAGCGGTCCAGAGTGAATAATTATTATGCTATTGAGGACAGTTATCAACACAACAAGTTCAGCATTCCACAAAATGTTAAATTTAATACAAACAATTCTTGGTTAAATAACACTTGAACTTTAAAAAAAGGCCTAACAAATTAAAAAAAATTCGTTTTAATGCAACAGCAATGAAGAATCTTGAAATGAAATGTCTGTTGAGGGTCAAAGCGGGGAATAAGCAATGGGTTTAATAATGCTGACAGAGACGTATGGCAGCAGGGTCACGGGCAACTCTGCCCAGCTGTTCTGCTACCAGTTTTGTCACTCCAACAATTTATTCCAAAACGTCAAATTTACTACAGTCCTTTATTAAAGCTCGTTTATAAACTGTCCTACGGTTATCGTGGACTTCAAGACTTCAATTTTTAAATTTGATAACTACTGTTCTATTAATGTTTATTTGGTTTTAAAGAACAAATAAGTGGGTAGTGACATATAATAGATTTTTGTTTGTTTTATTTACAAACAAACAAAAACCTAGATATATACCACTACCCCCTTATTTAGGTTATTTAGGTAGTCTACCCCTATGCGTATCACATAGGCCTACACAGGCTAATTTGTGCTGGTTGTAATAGGTTACTCAACAGTTGCAACAATAAAATATAAAATATGCTAGGTAAGGTCGTAAGAGTTTCAAACGACCGCTTGCTGAACAGGATGTACAACGCAAGAATGACACGACGTCCTCGAAAACGATGGAAGGACGTTCGCGAGTCCGTAGATGGTGGAGGGTGGACAAAACTAAGATGACTGGAGGAGCAGGCCAAAGCTCATCAACAGCTGTAGAGCCAGAAGAAGAAGAAGATACTAGATAAGGTAGTTTATAGGTTAACCAAAAAAATATAAAAAGGGTGTATACGCCGGCAGACATGGGTGGCAAAACCTGACTTCATATACTACCAATACTAGCCTACTAATCTACCTGTACTACTCCACGTCACAAATGACGTCACAATTTGCAATCACGCGACCCGCTTTTTAACCATCACAGTTAAATTGATGAGAAAAAATATTTCCCCCCCCCTCCTAAATAACGTTAAAAAAAGAAATACAAGGGGCCTAAATTAAATCGACTACCGGTAATGCATTCATATAGGGTTAAAAAAATTGTCAAGCAACTTATTTTGATAGTTGTAAATAGTAGGCCTATCGGAAAATAGGAAAAAAACATGGCGGCATCCATTGGGTTCCGATTTCCACTGTTTTACCACCAATGCGATAGTGCCAGTGGGCCGGGAGCCACCTTTAAAAGAAAGATGGAAAGAAAGAAAAACAATACACGAAAATCCTACTTATTTTCATATAGCCTAAGGGAAAGCCCACTCTAAAAACTATCACTGTCGGATACCACATGCACTATCGGCTTTTGCGATACAATGTAGCACACACAGTTAGGACATGTAGCGTAGTGGTACGGACTCTGACTTTCACCCGAAAGGTTGTTGGTTCGAGTCCCACACTGGCTACATTTTCTGGCCATGCTTCGGAGGGCATGTAAAGCAGGCAGTCCCGGGCCTTCCTAGTTGAGTGTAAAAGAGGGCTTTATAGCCCTAACTCCGCTAGGTTGGCTTAGTAATAGAAACAATAAAAAGTCTTTATTTATTTATATTTTTAAAAAAGGGTTCGTTGGACTTACAATGCCTGATGTGTTAATATTCAATAGGGGGAACTATTACAATAGGTGGCATGGGCCTCAAGTCATTGAACAATCAGGGCGGAGCCTATTGTCAGGGGATGGGGGTGACGTTTCAGGAGTGAGTGCTACTCCCATCATCAGGCTAAGGACAGATGGTTTCTGGATGATTGACTAATTGCTCTTGTATTCTAATCTGAATTATTGAGTAAATTCGATCCCCTTGAGGATTCGAACTACCGTTCTCCCGATTGAAATGCAAGCTCTCAAACCTCTCAACCACGACCCTAGCCAGAGTATCCTAGTTTGAAACTTGACCTCTACTTGAACCTAAATTTTTCCTTAACCAATGGCTACTATATCGTGTCTTAAGTCAAGCTGGGCTGACTTATGGGAATTGGAACCAGTATTCAGGGCAATGACTGTTGGAAAGGACCGCAAGCCAAGGAGTTTCCCAAGAAGATAGTTGAAGAAGTAATGAAACCACAAACTCCTCTTCCAATGGAAAACTCCGAGGCCACAGTTGTCACACATATCTGGTTTCTCCGAAAAGATTGGGAGGATAGGTCAAAATGTCAATATCCGAACAGCTTGCAAATCCGAGTCATCCCGTGGTAACGTACTTACAATTACCAAGCATCCCGAGAATGACACCCGGAATTGTGTCTATGAAGTATCCTGTGACTGCGACCGAAAATACATAAGGGAAACATGTCGATCACTAGCAGGAAGAGTTCAAAATTGTGCGTTAGACTAGGAGAAACAGAGAAATCCCATTTAGCAGACCATACCTGCAGCCTGATCAGGGAGATTATAATACCGGTATTTATTTAATCCACTGGTAAACAAGATAATTTTATAATGGAAAGTGCTATTCAAAATTTGTTTGTTTACAGTTATAATCCTAGGGTATTTATTTAACCCCGGTATTATAATCCTCTCGATCAGACGGCTGGACTAAAGACCACAAAATCAAATGGGACAAAGCAAGGATCATTCTAAGGGAGAATGGTTTCAAGCAGAGAAAGCTAAAAGAAGCAACAGTCATTGCTTTGAACACTGATCCCATAAGTCAGCCCAGTATGACATTAGACACGATATGGCAGCCATTGCTTTGGGAAAAAGTGAGGTTTAAGTAGAAGTTTCAAACTAGAGCTTGCATTTCAATCGGGAGAAAGGTAGTTCGAACCCTCAAGGGAATCGGATTTACTCAATAATTCAGAGTAGATTATATGAGCAACGAGTCAATCGTCCTGAAACCTTCAGTCATTATCAGGACTTAGCCTGGCATCCAATCCCGAAATTTCGCCCCCTTCCCCGGACAATGGGCTCCACCCTAATTGTTCAATGACTATGAGGCCCATGCCTCTAACGACTATTAACACAGCAGACAATGCAAGTCCAACTAACCATTTGTTAAATAGTAATACACCATTGCCATTAGCATTTACCAATATAGATTACAGAAAATATTATTGCTCAATGTACTTTAGTACAGTTGAAATGTTCACCTTCATATACCGCACCATCAATGTTCGGCAAGCCACATTGGGAAAATAATAAAAATACCCAAGCCTTCCATTACTGGAATCGAACCGTGTTTTAAAATGTAAAGAAACACTTCTTCTAAGGTACAGTACGGTATACGGCAACATTAATAGCTCGACGGTCAACTTTCTTCAGTGAAGATTGTATTTTGTACACTTTAATTATTTTAATAATAAATTAATTATCAGAAACATTTTACTGCACGGGCATCATTGAGAACTCATAAGTTAGAAGAAATGTTTCTCTACCATTTGAGACAGCATATGGTAATTACTTACACCGATTGGCCTCAGTTGAAGGCGTCTAAAATGGACGAAAAGGGCATGGAAAGCACTTCTAGAATAAAATGCGTGTAATATTGTTTATTTACGGAACTCTAAAAAGAGACACAGAGGTATTAGGTAAGGGAAAGTACAGTTTAATCCGGCTTACTGTCCCATCAAGCGCATTATATAAAGTACACCTTAAAAGCCAAAGTGTTTTGTGGAAAAAAGTGGACGCGAGGGCCGTATATTCTGTATATTTAACTTTGAAGCTTTGAGGGGGTGCTGGACCTTCAATCTGCTTTAAAAAGGCCATAGTCGTGGAAGAGTTTGAAAAAATTCAACTTCGTTTATAATGTTAACCTTCTCTTTTAGGGAGATTCATCTACCGTACCCATTGAGACGGCGACCAATGCTCAACTTCCGGAAATTTTCTTCACAACTCTTCATTTCATGACCCACTGAGCCTACAACCACCCCAATAGAACAAAAAAAGTCAATATTTATTTATTTATTCCAATATTTCTATAAGCCTATATTAGGGGTATTCTCTGTTTTGATTTCCCCAAGGGGAAGTAAGAATAGAATTCGATATTTTATACGGTAGAAAAACAATTGCCATGGAAGCGTATATCTCTAAGTTTCCGACTATACCCGACCTAACCTAACTTACATCCAAAGTTTCTTTGCCTTCGCTTAACTTATGAACATCTTTTGTCGTCCACCTCTTGCCATATGTTTTTGAAGTTATACTTCTTTACAATCGAGGGTGAATTTTGAGGATGCGCGCGCATCTGTAACACCCAAAAGTTCACAGATGAAAAGTTCACAGAATGAAGCTGCCAACAAAATAGAAATAGAACCTCGACATTAGTCGCGCATGTTGGTACACTCGTCATCTCTGATCACTGTTTTCTGGACATTTTGTATCCGTGTTTTAGTGTATTTATCAACATGTTTCCAGTTTTTATTAGCTAATAAATTATATTCAGTAGTGGTTTAAATTGAATATTTTGATTAATATTATTTACTATTCGTGTATATTAGTGAAAAAAATTGTGCTTATGAACTTTTTCAAGTGCTCCAATATAATTGAAGTTAACTATTATATACCAAAGTAGTTGGGTAAAGTGGGGAATGTTTTGAAATACAATACATTTCCTTATAGCATTATTTTTCTACCGTAGAAAATCTGGAGTTCTATTCCCTTAGGTGGGGATTCCACCAACGTCAACAGTGATAGTAAATGTAGTTTTGACGTGGTAGCAGACATTAGAGACATACTAAAAATATCTGCTACCTCGTCAAAACTACGTTTACTATCACTATTGACGTTCGTGGAATCCCCGCCTTAGGGAAATCGAAACAGAGTGAATACCCCTATTAATAAAATCGAACAAACTCAAGCGGTGTCTCACGGTCTCGTTCTTTTCCATGCCGGATTGAACAGTAGGCTAATTTGTGCATTGTGTAGTTTATTACCACGTCAACACATCATTATTCTTTCAACAAAATTAAATTAAAATTTTCCTCTCTCAACTCTGCGATCTCTTTGAGACAATTAAAAGCTTGTCTTTTATAGATATTTACCCCCAACTCCTTGACACTGAAGGGCTGTGGCAAGGAGAAAAGCAAATGACAACACGCAAACCTCTCCATCAACCTCATGAAACTAAATTTATTGTCCCCGCGTCTTAAGAATGTTTTTGACATTTCGCACGACGATGAAACGGGGTGGTGAAGACGCTATAAAGGTTAACTTAGGGGTGGAATTCAAAGGTTGGAGTTCTTAAAGGAGAAAAAGAGAAAACAGTTGAAATGCTATGGCAACAAAAAATTATTTTTGACTGGATGCTATTGTTAATTGTTTCCTATACAGCTAAATATTGATTATTTATAGCTGTAATGTCTGCAATGGACGTTAGTTTTTGGTAGACGCGACGTTCAACTGTTATTTACGGCAGGTGTTTCCAACCGGTATATATCTGGTGGTCCACCGGCCAAAGTAAGAAATGAGAAAATAAAAGAGCCGGGTTCTTGGAAATTAGAAATAAAATACAGTAAGTCTCTGTAAATCTTGGCACTGAACTATAAATTCCGACCGGTATCGGTACTAAACATTTAATCAATTATTAGCACGTAATTGTAAGCACCAATTACTTGATCGTGGTTCTAGAAATTAACGATGTTTCTGTCACAGTCATGGTGGTCCACGGATAATAATAAATAATAAAATAATAATCTAGTGGTCCACGGACAAAAAAGGTTGTGAACCCCTGATTTACAGTATACGATACATTCCAACGTTCTACCGAACACGAATTTTATATTTTTTTAAAACGAAAAATAACATTCTTCCGTGCATTTTATGAACTCAATTAAAGCTTATTCATGATCCGATCAACATTTTGTATATCTTCCAGCTGACACTTTAGTCTTAGTCTTTAGTTACATGGACAATTTGCCTGTGCTCCACTGACAAGTCTTAGAAGGAAATGGGTTGGTGCAAGACCACAGAGTCTATGAGAAGCATGTCGCTGGTGCACGGTTTTCCCCTCAACACGCCACCGACCTAGAAATCTTCTGAGGTAGTTTCAGAAATGGATCAATGTTGCAATTTCTCACTTTCAGCAACAGTCGAAGTAGACAAATCTAACACTTATAAATCAGTGGAATGTTTACTTTTCCTAGTAAGAAAGAAAGGAAGAAAGACATTTTCCCAATTCGTCCGGGAATAGCTGATGAGACGGGAAAAGGTGGAATCATTACTTGAAATATGGACTAGAGACTAGACTGTTCGTTAAGTGAGATATGTTATTAATGTGTAAGTTTAGGTTAATATCGTACTACGTAGTATCATAGAATAGGTATAATAGTAATATGTCTAATTTTGTATTAGGCCTATTGTATTTTTTTTGTTTGGTGAAAATTGTAATAGGTCAACTAGTGGGGCCTTACAATTATTGTTTATAAATTGTTTTTGTTGTATAATCAATAGTACGGGATGGCTTATTGCCAGGCCCGTACTTCTGTACAAAAATGGGTGCAGAGAAAAACTGCAGAGGAATGGAAGAAAGTATCGGAAAGCAGATTTGCTAAGAAGGTTATTCCGGGTCCTAGTAAGAAGCTCACCGATCAGCTTCTCTCTTTAAGTAGAGAGCAAGCTAGAAGGGTGGTTGGCACGCTTACGGGCCACGGCCACTTCAACAAACACATGCATAGGGTTGGCGTGAAAAACGACAGTAGATGCAGACTGTGTGAAGTTGAAGAAGAAACAGCTGAACACAGTCTCTTTGAATGTGAAGCGCTGGGACAAACTCGATACCAAACTCTTGGCCACCCTAGGTCTGAAGAGGAAACCATCCGATCTAATCCCATCACAAGAACACTAGAATTTATCAAAAAGACTGGTGTTATAAGATGGGCGTAGACGGCAAACGTGGAAGCAAAAGACCTTCTAGGTCGACGCTTATAGGAACTCAAATCAGTAGGCCCCACGAAGGAAAAAAAAAAAAAAATAATAATAATCAATATACTTTTCATTTATTCATTCACTCATTCATTTATCCATTCATTCTTTCAATATTGTCTATATTTCTATATGGGCGAATTTTTGACCTTTCGGCCCACTCTTACAATTAACCCATAGCAGTAAACTTTGCAGTACACTTTACTAAGGGGGGTATTCCATATACGTACAACGTCAACGAAAAATTGAAAAATGACGTTTTAGCAGACATTAAAGACATACTAAAAATTCTGCTACCACGTCAATTTACGTCATTTTGACGTCATTTTTCAATTTTTCGTTGACGTTGTACGTATGTGGAATGGGCACCTAAGCATAAGACACAATATACTGTATCAAAGCTGTTGTATTTCAGATTGCCTTAGTTATCACTTATTTAACACTTTAAGTTCAAACTTTACATAATGCAGGCAAAGAGAAAGAGGTGGCTGATCTTAACTATTCGTTTTCCAAAGGGAAATCCCGTTTTGAGCGCCGGTGCTACATAAGAAAATAGAAAATTCTTGAAAGAGAAGGAAATTCGATTTAACGTAAAGGGAAATTTATTTTACGGGGAGTTGAGATTGGAAAGCATATGAACCTGGTGCCTGGTTAATGACTCCAACTCTTTACGTGAGGGATAATATGCGATTATTGGAAAAATCCCAATGGATTTTCATTTGTTGTGCTTTTCTATTTCTTTTAATTTTCCATGCCATTTACATGGGCACCTCTTTTTGTCCGATTACATTTCTGATTACTTTATAGTACACCTGAGTGCCTTGTTAATGGCTGACTCTACGTGGGGAATAACAAGGCCGTAGCCAGAAATTTTTTCGGGGGGGGGGGGGTCAATTTGACTTCACCGGAGGTAACCTCAATATGTTTGAAATTCCATTCTATCTAGTCTACGCTAAAACCCCCGGACTCCCCCTCCCCCCTTTCTGGCTACGGCTGTGGGGATTAATATGAGAGTATTGAAAAATTCAGAGACTATTTTCTTTAGTTGTGCTTTTCTTTTTCTTATCATTAAAATAGGTGTTTTTTTTTGGTTTTATAATATTTCTGATTAGTTTATCTATTTCTTTCCTTTATTCAACGCCCACTCTTGGCGTTACCGCCATCTTTGCACCAAGTTTGCACGAAACATCAACGATGTCACAGGCGTATTGTTCACCTTTTTTCGGCCCACCTAGATAATTTTCTATTTCCCATTTCCCTCGACATGCATTCACTGGAAGGTGAAAAACAACATCCCAATTTGAACAGTCATTAAGAAAGACGAACTTCTACCAGTCCTCAGAGACCTCTCATTGACGGATTGGTCTGTGCCTAAACTTTTTTCCTTCGCATTAACCAAGCATTACAGATCGATAAGAATTATCATAGAAGTTCAGTAGACCTTTATACAGTATATTTTAGTATCAACTTTTTATGGCATAACCTAATGGTAACAATATTTGCGTAATTGTGTTATTTTAAGGGAGACGTGGCTGCTGAATCAATCATGTATGGACTGGGAGAGGGGGAAGACAAGCCCGCTTACAGAGGATTAAAGCTGTGTATGGGGGGGGGCAAGGGCGGATTAGAAAGCTAACTGTTCAACCCCTTGCATCCCCTCATCTCGATTATTAATATCATAACGTGGCCAGGTGCTCAGGGCCCTGAATATAAACTGTAGAGAGTAGAACTTGCACAACAGATTGACAATAAGGTATTTTTATTTATTTATTTCTTAGACAAAGTTAATTTCTTAACGATTATTTGGGTTTTACTAATTGAGGTTGTTATAACAAGTTTTTCTAAAACTCTAAGTTTTTGTTATTTTTTGTTTAATAAGATATTATTGATATTTTAAATGACTTTTTACGGATATAAGCCTAATTTTAGTGGCCTATTGAACACTATCTGCCAAGGGCCCCATTGATTTTTCCAGACTTTTTTGGTATTTATGTATGAATTGCTTCCGTTGTCAATTTGGTACATGCCCTCGATGACAACCCACACCTGTTGCAAGCGACAATGAACAAGCTCAGACGTTCTTACCATTGGTAACCAGTTGTGTAGGTAGGAACAGCCCCATATGAGTTGGAAGTCAAAGCTACGAAAAGTGGAATCAGAAGGAAGTCGCATAGCATTGGAATAGGAAAAGTCAGCAATTTTCTTCGGATTCCACCTCCCGTGGGTTTGCCAATGATGGGATTGCAGGAGGCGCTCTAGTACGGTACTTATTTGCAATCGGAGACGCGTCACAGGTATTGTATAAGTTACTTGTTTGTATGGAAGTAAAACAGCCTGTAAGAAGCATTAGAAAATAATAATGTTCTATCGAGGTGGTACCCAGGGCTTAGACTCCTGACGTGACCACCTCAGAGCCGCATTTGCCCTGTTTACGAGTCTAATGGTATATTTAGACGGGAAACAATCCTGATATTATAGTGCAAACAGAATATATTTCACAGATTGAGTGAACACTTGTGTATCTAATGACCGTTCTATATCCTTCAAAACAGAGCCATAATGAACAGCAAGAGCGCTGTATAATGTAAACAAGCCGCGAGCGAAATGCACAAAGCGAGCTAATGCAATGTCAATATTGACAGCTCACCCTCCCGCTTAATTTCATTTGCTATATTCTCATATTGGGGTCAGCGTGCTGCTTGTGATACGGAGGGTTGTCGGTTCGGATTCCAGCGTGGTATTATTTTTGCTTTCCAATTTATACGTAGTATAAGGAAAACCTTGTGATGGTCGAAATTTTCGATTCCGAGATTCCAACGTTTTGAGGTCCCAGGAACCCCAAAAATGTGGTTTTTACGAAATGTCTGTCTGTTTGTCTGTATGACTGTCTGTCTGTCGCTCTGTCTGTGCGTCGATTACCGGGGAAACAACTACTCAGACGATTTTGATGAAATTTGGCATGTTGGTTCGCAAAACTCATACCTCAGGAACATTTTTTTTATTTAGGGCTAACTCAATTTAGGGGGTTTTATTTTCAAAAAACTGTTGTTGTCGTTGTTTCTAACGCCTGCTTTCAGCATTTCTGCTTTAAGCAACCCTGTCAGCCTGGCGGGGGGAGTGAGTCTGTTTGTTAACATGAGGCACCCTAAGGGCAGACTCTTTCACCTCGGGGAAGGGGGAGTTGACTAACAGGGTGGACCTCCTGATTATAGTAGATTCCGAACCACTTGGGGAACATGGTGAACTCACACGATTAAATCGGAGGTGACCAGGACTCGACTTATACTGCCTAAGCGAGTTATCATGTTCCACCAGGTTCCCCTGCCAACGCTGTGCACACTACCAAGTTGCCGCAGTTTGAAACATGCTCTGCTCTAATGGAATCAACATGGTAAGGCCGTTGGCATTTTCAAAAAACTAAAAAAGAAACGTCTAAACAAATTATTTCTCCTAAACGGCTCCAACGATTTCTTTTAAATTCACATTTATTGCAGTCGTTATTAATGTTGGCAAAATGCAGTGAGGCGCTTGCCCCTTGATAGTTTGCTTCTGGGGGTAAAAAAATAAAAATAACTAAATTTTAAAGAAAAATGACTAAATAATAATTTTTCTGCGAAACCTTTCTATCCATAATTTCTACCTTCAGGCATGTTTTAGGTGTTAAATTGAGTAACGAAACCGGACAGGTTGCTTTCCCAAAAAACTATATGGTTTTGTGCAAAACAATTTTTTTTTTGAAAAAATTATAGAAAATTCACTCTAAAATGCATTGCGTGCCCTGCCATTATTGGTGTGTGGTAATGTGTTGGTCACCTCCAGTAACGTCAGGTGGACACCCCCCTCCCCTAGAAATCGGAAAATTAACTAGAGGAAAATTATTTACCATGTAATTACTCATTTTCTCTATCTACTAATTTTGATAAATTGGAAAGCATGTTCGAGTAAATTCAGACCGGTTCTTTGTTTTAGTTATGGATATAGTGAAAATAATGGATTAATGGTTTCAGGCTCCACCACATAGTAAGGGTAGCTCCGACACCTTCACTAACAAATAAATAATTTTTTTTCTAGCGCCTGCTGTCAGCATTTCTGCTTTAAGCAACCCTCTGTCAGCCTGGCTGGGGGAGTGAGTCTGTTTATAAACTTGAGGCACCCTAAGAGCAGACTCCTTCACCTCGGGAGAAGGGGAGTTGACTGACAGGGAATACAGTGGATTCCGATTAATGGTTTTAGGCTCCACCACATAGTAAGGGTATCTCCAAAACCTAAACTAACGATTAAAAAATTAATAAAAAAACTTTGCTCTAATTCATTTTTATTTTGATTTGTGTCCAACAGTGGAACAGTTGTCAAAATAAAAAATAGTGGAATTTTATTATTTTTATTTGTATTTGTAATGTATCACTTCTACGAAGTCACTGGAGAAACACTTACATGGATTCGTCAACCCTTGTCCCTTACTAACATCAAATAGTTCATGAACTCCTTCCCCAGGATTACCATACCAATCGCTTTTTGTAGTACAAAGAGGGACATATTATACATCAAAAGGCTCCAAAACAGTTTCTATTTGTCTTGATATTTTAGATAGCATTACAATAATTGGTAATTCATGAGATATCATTTGATTTTTACACTTATAAGGCATTTATACCTCCGATTGTTGATTGAATAACCTTAAAACACCCAAAAACGGCTGTGTCATGTGCTCCAGGCGCCTTGTGCCGGCACCGAATGTTAATGGGTAATTGTTGGCGCATTCTGTATCTGGCTCACATATTGTAACTCCCTGTAGCTGTCAATGAATGGCTTTCTACGGTTTGTATTAGAAGTGTGCGGAATTAACAGTGCGAATGGCTTCCATGGACTCTTCAAGGCGCGCAACTAATTCAGCACTCTTTTAACACATACCGTAGAAAGCCATTCATTGACAGCGACAGGGTGTTACAATATGTGAGCCAGATACAGAATGCGCCAACAATTGAACATTAATATTCGGTGCCGGCACAAGGCGCCTGGAGCACCTGACACAGCCGTTTTTTGGTGTTCTAGGTGTCTAGGTTCTAAGGTGTCTAGAGCTGAGGCTACAGTATGGGGCAAATACAAGTATATAAGTAGTTTAAGTGGGTCAACTATAAAACGTATGGATTTTCGTCAGTTGCCATTGAAAATTGATTCCTCCTGTCGGGGAAAATGTGGTTGTTAGCAGTAGGCAAGGCTCAACTATACAGTAAATGGGCAGAGGGTACGTCCAGAAAAAATCCCCCGCCCTAACGCTATATCGGTCACATAAAATTCAGCCAACAATAACTTACCCAGTTTTATCTGTCAGTTTTTCTCTGTGACAGACACTATAGTAGTTTATTATGCAATGCAATTAGGGTAGTTGATATGACGAGGCATGAGGGGTTATCAGCCGCTTAAATTTGCAAAATGTTCTCTCTCTCAAAAGCAAAATTGCGTTTGCTTGCTCAGTTTTATGATACAAGTGTCGAGCGCCATGTTTGTGACGTTTATGCCATTTTTGTTCCATCTCGCCGTGAGGGTTTTGTGTATTTATTTTGTTTGCGGTAAATCTGATTGTATATGAGACAAATAGGTGGTTTTAGGTATTAGGTGGATTTTATTCCTATATTTCATTCCTATATTATTAAGGTAAGGTCGTGGGGTGGGTTTGCCTTAAGAATAAGGTTCTGGGTGAACCAAACTAGGTACCTCGATACACTTTTCTTAAAAGCGAGGAATACTCCGTACTCATGCCCTATTTAAATACATTATATTTAATTAATACATTTACTAAAAATAGTGAAAACAGAACCAAACTAAAACCCTCTACATCTCGAGAACTGCTAACCCGACTTCAATGATTGCTTTTGTTGGCAAACCAATAAATGTACGTTAATCGAAAATTGGCCTAAAAAAGAGAGTAGCCCGTATATAGTTGGTTAACTATATAACTATATAATGTATGTATGTTGTGACCTATTTGTAAAACAATTTTTAATTAATTCTTCTGTGCTTAGTTTATAAGTAGGTAGTTTATTTATTTATTTATCATATTGACTTAGACTATATGTATTAGACTATATGTATTACATTTAAGGGGCAAAGTCCTTGTCCTGTTGTATTATAATTAATAATAATAATAATAACTCTACAACTACAGTAACACTGCCGCCCCTTGGGCCACACCCATTTTACCAGTTGTATTCAATATAATCCAAAGGGAAACCAAAAATGCCTGGCAGGCTGCATGGCAAAACACCATTAACAACAAGTTAAGAAGCATCAAACCAGTTATTGGGGATTGGCAAACCTCATATCGCCTAAATCGAACAGAAGAGACTGCTCTTGCTAGATTGCGCATAGGGCACACCCGCCTTACCCATCGACATTTGATGTCGGGTGACCAGCCCCCTACATGCAGCAGGTGCGGAGTCCCACAATCAGTGGAACACATAATTACCGAATGCCCTAAATACGCAGCGGGCAGATTTTCGTTACCGAAACCACACACCCTGCCAAACTTAATAGGGGACAGGCATGGGCCGGTCACGGCAAGATTAAGCTTTCTAAGGTAGACCGGAGTCATGCCCCACCTGTAGGCAAACTCAGGAAAACCATTCTAAACCACCCATGAATTCCGCACCCACACCGACCGGCGCAAATACTCGAAAGAGTCCCGCGCCTAAAAAAAATATACAATAACACGTCAATGTTCACTGTATAGAAGATAGTGAGTTATCGAGCAAAAGTGTTATCCAAGTTACCACACATCGTGTTATCCAAGTTACCACACATCGTGATCGGACCTTTGACAATCCATAACCATAACCATAACACGAGGCAAGGGGGAGACCTTGTAAGGCCAGCACCACGCACAGCCAAGTGTAAGCGACTGGATCTTATACTACTGGTGGGAGTGCGCAGGGATGAACATATTACAAAATACTTTAAAAAATTAAATTGGTTAAAAATTAACGGAAGAAGGAATGCGCATATCCTCCGTGCTTTGCATAACGTGCTTGAGACGCATACACCTCCCTACCTTACACCCCTTTTCCGTCCATTATCCTCTTTCCATGCACGGAATAAAAGAGAAAAAAAATTAATTATAAAATAAAATAATAAATAAATAAATAAGGACTTTTTATTGTTTCTATTACTAAGCCAACCTACCGGAGTTAGGGCTATAAAGCCGTCTCTTACACTCAAATAAGAAGGCCCGGGACAGCCTGCTTTACATGCCCTCCGAAGCATGGCCAGAAAATGTAGCCAGTGTGGAACTCGAACCAACAACCTTTCGGGTGAAAGCCAGAGTCCATACCACAACGCTACATATCTTGACATTTTTCTATCATTTCCCATCCATACATCCCATCTTCTTCCTTTTCGGTGCAGGCGGTGAGGCTTTGGAACTCCCTACCGCATCCAATCAGAAATGAAATATGTTTAAATAAGTTTAAGAGGGCGTGTCACAATTATTTTATGAGTATGTATGTTGTATAAATGGTGTGGAAATGGTCGCTTTTAGTTTAGTTTTTAGTTTAGTTTTTATTTTAAGTTTATATTTAAGTTGACATTATGGGTTAATTGTAAGAGTGGGCGAAAGGCCCAAAATTGGGAGAATAAAGACAATTTTCTTTCTTTCTTTCTTTGCTTACCTTTGAAAACTTCCAAGTAAACTGAGAGTGGCGGGAAATGCTACTAACTTCCCTAAATTGCTTCGAGACGATCTCTTGGAGAAAGCTTTCTACACTGTCACTGAGGCACTAGCACAATGGCAATGACAGAACTACCTGATTTTGACGATATTTTGACGAATTGACTTTATTATTGCTTGTTGTACTTGTTTATTACTTAATTGTATAATGAAATAGAAATAAGATATATATATATATATATTTATTTATTTATGAAACGAATGTAGCTCCACTTCAGCTCGCTTTAACTAACCCCGATGTGCGCTTAGCTACTTGTAAGTTAGCTTAGTTTACCGTTTCCACCAGTGTTACCTTAACTCGACTTGTAAAGCTTAGTTAGGAATAACTGTTTAACATCAACATACCCTTATTATGTAGGCGTAATTGGTCACAATTTCATTCATTCTGGGAAAAACTCGTATCTAATATCTACAGTTACGATACCTAATGCACTCCAAAAGATACGAACTCTGCAACAAATGCAATGCAGAAAGACCCCTTTCCCAGAAAACCACTCAACTGGAAATTACCATATCAGACAAAACGTTAGAAAGATTTACCCATGGTGCATGAGGGACTGACTCTATCAGAAATCAGGAGGGGGGAGGGCAAACAATAGGTCTGGAGAAGCAGAAGAAATCGGACAAAGGAAGAAATAAATGAGAGAAGGTTTGGCATATGATGGATTCTGATATGGGGGGGGGGGGGTCAAGACCTTTTTTGATCTAAACACACGCTATGGATGGATCTACATCCCATTTCCGAGGAACTCCGACTGGGAAGGTTTAAAAGAATGCATTGTAAGGCATTAAATTATAATTTGGAAAATGACATGGGAAAGGTTTTCTTAGAAAAAGAGATAGGATGTTAGGGTCAGCTTCTGCTTATTTCCGGGGGTGCTTTTACAGGCTTACAAGAATTCATAGTTGGCATTAAGGCATAAAATTGTGAAAACGGACAAAGCGATAATAGTGGTTTGGATGGTGGATTTTGATAAAGAAGCCAAAATCTTTTTTGATCCACCCACACACGCTATTGACGGATCTACATCCCATTTCCGGGGAATTCCGGTTGTGAGGGTTTGAAGGAATGCGATGTTTAAGTCATTAAATTGTGGTTAAGAGGATGATAGGGCAAATTTTCTGGTTGGAAAAACGAGATGATAATATGTTCAGATTATAGATTTTTGTTCATTTCTGGGATGATTCTGGCGTTGCATTGAAGTTGTTCATTTAATTACTTATAAACAAGTTTGGTTTCAACTTGTTTACAAATGTTCTTTAATGTCAGAAAGCAAATTTAAGGTGAATTTCAAGGACGTATCCAGTACACCTTGTCCTCTGCTACTTCGTTAGTACTTCTTTGTAACTTATGAAATAAAAATAAATAAAAAATGTAATAAACAAACAGATTCGCACATCTTGATTGTTGCTATTATTAATATTATGGTAAAAACAAACAATATATATTTATCTATTTGTCATCGCATGGTGGGGGAGGGAAATAGTGGATTTAGACCAATGCTTACAATTTTATTAGTTGTCGGAAAAAGCAGTGAAACTTTGGTATGACATGGAAACATATAATAATAAACTATTTATCAATCAGTCTTGAATTGCAAACTGAAACTACAAACGAGAAAGAAAGGCAGTTAAAAAGGGTGTGTGTCTCACTCTTCCCAGACGCCCATAGACAAGCGAGACAAAAATAATAATAATAATAATCATTTATTTGCAAACAGACCTAAAATTCCAATAAAATGTAAATATAGAAAAAAAAGAAAAAAAAATTAGCAGACAACCTCATTACTAAGTTGCCTCCGGACAAACATGACAGTGGCGCTGTTTTTCATCACAGGAGGTTGCGGATAACATTTTGAACCCCCGCCCATAATATGTTTCACTTCAAATAATTTAGGCGTAGGTCAAATTAAATGTTAATTACGCCATTTCTATAGAAATGATGCAATTCTAACCAATACAAATCTGACCCATAAAAACATTTAATTGGGGCGGGGGGGGGCAAGACCAGATCATCTCTAGCTATCAACTTCTTGCAGAGGCTCGAGAAGACGTAAAATTCTACCATCCGCTTACCGCTCACCGCTTACTATTCATAATTCATCACCTCATCTATTAGATCTAGCAAATCATTCATTGCAAAAACTACCATTAGTTACCCTGTTACCTGGCCTCGTAGCAGTGCTAAAAATGGACCCCCTTCCCCCCTCCAATACCCCCTCCTTTTTTACCTTCTTTCCCCCCTTTTAATATTCCATATACGATAATTTAAGTTGTATTTTACTATGCATACTGTTATTAAGTTATGGTAAATATGAAAAAAAGACTTTATAGTCTTATTGTTCGCCATTTGTATTGCAATAAAGTCGTTCATTCATTAGCTTAGGTGATGATGTGGTCGTTCTGAAAGTGTACTGCTGCTGAGTCTGCGAAGTACAATCTTAGAAGTCTACACAGTTACACTGAAGATGTCGACCGCAGATGTTGACGAAACGTCTTGAGGTACGCTTTCAGAACGCCCTATCATCCCAGATTCTACTGCTTCATCACGTAACTCCGGCCGTGATATTATACTATACCATTAGTTAATTTTGTCACACATTTTCCCATTGCCATAGAAAAAATAGTGCATTAACACGTGCCCAAAACCAATTTAATATTGATTTTGTTATAGCATTGTACGATATGGAAACGTATTCAGCGATTATCTTGTCAAACAATGCAACTTTTCAAAACCAAAAACTTATCGAATCCAATTCGAATAAATTGAAAATGTTCAATAATCCATTTTCGCATGAGTTAAATCATCAACGATATACAATACAATATGAATAACTCACCCTCCGCTTCAAGGTATTTTAATAATTGAGTCCGTTTCGCATGCCGAATCGGTTTTGTTATCCCTTACCTGAAATTAAAACAAAATATTACCCTGCATAATAAATTATGATTACTTCTTTCAAACGCCGTTGATTTTATTAGGACATTCTTTTAATTTCTCCTAACGATTTTCACTCTTATAAAACAGATAAAGTTTATAAAATCATATATATTGTAGTATACCGTACTTTTTATAGTAGGCGGTTGCTGGAGCGAGTCGGGCGGAAAAACATAGAATAATCTTGTCATTCCGTGTTTACATTGGGGCAAGTGTTTCCTCCTTACAAGGCCCAGGGGGTGGTCCAATGGGCCCGAACCGCCCCCCCCCCTCCGAAATAAAAGCGCTTTACACTGGATAGAACGAACTTTTATTAATAAAATACGTTTAAACAAATTCGGACCCCCTCCCAAACAAAAACCTGTGCACGGTCTTGCCTCCTTATAAGCCTTGTCAAACTTGTCTTAAAAAGAGACTACGTTCTCTGTAAATAAACAAACTGCAAGCTCGTCTTGTTGTTATTTTACGCCAGACCTACTCCCGCGACGGGCCCTAACTACGAAAAGCAACTGCAGATTAAATTCGATAATTTATTTCCAACATTCCACCCCCCCCCCCCCTAAAAAAAAACTTTACTTTGAGTACGTCTCGGCAGGCCTAATAGGACGATAGAAAAGTTAGATACCTTATTGTACACGTCTTTTCTACCGTACCACAATATATGAGTGGTACGACTGCTCTGGATCACCCTGTGTCCCTGTATAAGATAACCGGAAGAGTCTTGAAAATAAAATGAAATTTTCTAAGAAAGCAAGCGATATATATTTAGGGAAAAAGCCAGCTGAGAAGCTGACGAATAAAAAGAGAGAAAGTGTGGGCAATGCAGGCGACAAGGGACATAATCTACTGCTGTCCTCTTTCTTAATTTATTCTGCTACTTTCTTTTAAAGCCGGTGAGCCTAGAGTTGTATATTGTATATGAGAAATAGGACATTTCAGTTGCCTATTAGCAAAAGCAATCCTCTCCATTTTTTTCAGTTTTGAGATATTGGCGCCATTTTTTTTTACTTTTCAATACTCTATCCGATGAATCAGATATTGAGACGCAAAAGCAATTCTAATACTGTTAAAATTAGTTTTAAAAACTGTAATGTTTCATGTGTCATGGCGTTGCGGCACAGCAGTTTTTTGCAGTTTCTGAAAAATCGACCAGGGTGGACAGGATTGCTTTTGCTATTAGGCAACTCATTTTCTCCCCGACAAAGTTTATTTTTAAATTTCAGATGCTACCTATAAGGTCGCTCATGAGTTATAATCAGTCATTGAAAAGTCGTGGCAGGAAAATTATGTTTGGCGGCCTCTCATATATATAAAACTGTGACAGTGAACCCTCACAGAAGTCGTGTCGAACATCCTTAACTTATTCTCCTTCTTCAAAAGTCTGTTCTCTTAAAGATTGGCGATCATCATGGCATATAGCGTTTCCTGGTGCCCTTTCCTGAGGTGGAAAACTTTCGGAAATCCCCGAACTATTTGGTTCCGAGCTTGCTACACGCTCTGCCCTTCTTTTTTGACCCTGACATGAAGCCCAGAACTTTCGCCAGTCAACTTGGGGTCTGGCTGTGTGCAGTAGAAAACGTGGAGTTCCTCCTGTCCTCATAAATCCTTTATTTATTTAATGAAAAATATGTAATTCAATTAATTTATTATGTGATGCTGAGTTTTATTTATTTCTATTTTAATTTTTAATTTTTGAGTAATAATGTACGTTGATTCTCTTTCAGCTATGTAGCTGTTGTGGCTACTGCTGATCTGTGTAATGTAAAATTGTTTTCAATACACATATTATTATTATTATTATTATTACAGTCATGATGATTATACTAGGGAATTATAATGCAGTGGTTTCCAGAAAGTTTCTGCATCCTTATGTCGTTGACTCTTCAATGAAGAGTCTTCATTGAGTTCTTCCGCCTTCGGGGCCAGTTTTTCAACCCCACGACAAAAGAGTGCCCTTTCTTTCGCTTATCTCGGCTTAAACTCGGTCCCCTATCTGATCTGTCACCATTACGCGCTTCTTCACCACGAGGCGGTACAGATTAGAGATTTTCATTACTCATCAAGCTCAGGTACTTTGACCTTGACTATGGATCGGTATATAGAAGCTCTACCTTCCGTTTTTTAGATCAGTTCTTAGCCAGCTGTGCTCCGGTGTGGCGTTTTGCTGTTTACGCTCACGTTCTTGATTCACGATTCTCGCAGGCCAATCCACGCCAGTCGACAATAGTGATGTGTATGTGTGTAACTTCACACGTTTTGTGGACTTAATTCCGGATGTACATCCACACGCCGGGGATGGAATCCAACGGCCTGCATCCACTGACTCACATGTTGTAGGTTAAACCTAATGCAAATAGAAAAGCACACTAAACATTTAAATAGGTTACTAATCAACATTGAGCTTAGAATAGTCAACACACTGACACAGCACTTGTCTCGTTGTCCTGGCAATTGAAATAATAGTCATATCCTACGCTTACCTTATCAGAAATTATTAAAGGAAATACTGCAGCTTGAATTGTCATTCATTAATATTATTTGCCCCATCAACATTTACACTTTTTAATGCACGCGGTGTCCATCATACGATACAATACAAATGCGTCATAGAGTCGCTGACCTACCAGAGTTGCATCCGATGCATCAATCAAGTCCACCAGCTCGGCTAGTCTTATCCTACGCTTACCTTATCATCAGAAATTTTTAAAGGAAATACTGCAGCGTGAATTGTCATTCATTAATATTATTTGCCCCATCAACATTTACACTTTTTAATGCACGCGGTGTCCATCATACGATACAATACAAATGCGTCATAGAGTCGCTGACCTACCAGAGTTGCATCCGATGCATCAATCAAGTCCACCAGCTCGGCTAGTCTTATCCTACGCTTACCTTATCATCAGAAATTTTTAAAGGAAATACTGCAGCGTGAATTGTCATTCATTAATATTATTTGCCCCATCAACATTTACACTTTTTAATGCACGCGGTGTCCATCATACGATACAATACAAATGCGTCATAGAGTCGCTGACCTACCAGAGTTGCATCCGATGCATCAATCAAGTCCACCAGCTCGGCTAGTCTTATCCTACGCTTACCTTATCATCAGAAATTTTTAAAGGAAATACTGCAGCGTGAATTGTCATTCATTAATATTATTTGCCCCATCAACATTTACACTTTTTAATGCACGCGGTGTCCATCATACGATACAATACAAATGCGTCATAGAGTCGCTGACCTACCAGAGTTGCATCCGATGCATCAATCAAGTCCACCAGCTCGGCTAGTCTTATCCTACGCTTACCTTATCATCAGAAATTTTTAAAGGAAATACTGCAGCGTGAATTGTCATTCATTAATATTATTTGCCCCATCAACATTTACACTTTTTAATGCACGCGGTGTCCATCATACGATACAATACAAATGCGTCATAGAGTCGCTGACCTACCAGAGTTGCATCCGATGCATCAATCAAGTCCACCAGCTCGGCTAGTCTTATCCTACGCTTACCTTATCATCAGAAATTTTTAAAGGAAATACTGCAGCGTGAATTGTCATTCATTAATATTATTTGCCCCATCAACATTTACACTTTTTAATGCACGCGGTGTCCATCATACGATACAATACAAATGCGTCATAGAGTCGCTGACCTACCAGAGTTGCATCCGATGCATCAATCAAGTCCACCAGCTCGGCTAGTCTTATCCTACGCTTACCTTATCATCAGAAATTTTTAAAGGAAATACTGCAGCGTGAATTGTCATTCATTAATATTATTTGCCCCATCAACATTTACACTTTTTAATGCACGCGGTGTCCATCATACGATACAATACAAATGCGTCATAGAGTCGCTGACCTACCAGAGTTGCATCCGATGCATCAAGTCCACCAGCTCGGCTAGTCAAAGCCCAGTGTACATGCAATGAGATGGTGCAATTCACTGACTCTATTAAGTCTGAGCTGGATGTAATGGAATAGGAACAAGAATCGGAACAGACTAGTGGAGTTGCATCCGCTTTCGAGGCACGGATTCAGTCCGTAGGAATCAATTCCACCTGGAGCTACACAGTCACGACTAGAATGACAAGGGAAAGAAATAAACAATGGTGGAAGTGAATCAAAATGAAGGCAAGCCAACCTAGCTTATACCTAGCCAACAGAAAACAAATTCATCAGAACAAGCCTGTCCTGTTCCAGTCTGTAGCCAAACTCTGTATCAACTACATCCCTTCACAACCACCTTCGTCCTATAAGCAGCCAAAAACGGCTGACTAGAGGTTTTGGACATCTACTTTGGATAGCAGCACGTGCATGTTTCCTTAGCTCCCCCCCCCCCCTTAGTCCCTACCCACTCAATTTGCGGTCCAGAGGGGATTGGGCCCCTCAAGGTATTCTTCCCGTGCGACAGCGGTTCCTGAAGGTTCCCCTATTTTTAAAAATAAACTTTTTCCCTTTTGTTTTTATCTCTAAGATTGCTGAGAAACCGTGTTTCTTGAGCTTATCTCGAAGGGCTTAGGATTCTAATGCAGCCTCCCCCCCCCCCCCCCTCCAACACCGTAGTGACCAATCGGGGGGTTAAAAAGTGTACCGTATTTATAAAATGTTGTTTGACCAACAGCGGTTATTTGGCTGTGAATAGGCGGGGTTTCCACATGCATCAATGGTCAATGGTAAATGTGGTATTGACGTTTTAGCAGACATTAAAGACATACTAAAAATGTCTGCTACCACGTCAAAACCATATTTACCATTGACCATTGTCGTATGTGGAAACCCCGCCATACCGCCTGTCGCAACTTGCCTAAGTGATCAGTTAGGCTACTTGGCAACCACGTTCTTTTTTTTAATGATAAGCCGCTATAAATCTGAAAAACAGACCTTCACAGTCTGTATTCATCTTTTTAAACAATAGTCATCATACGCTATTGAATTTCTTGATTGTGGTTAAAATAAAGATAAAATGGGTTTATTATAAAAACTCACTAAGCAATGCCTGACCATTTTTGATACCCTAATATATTTCAATGCATCAGTAGATTTATTTCATGCCCCTTCAAATTATTTTTTTCCCACAAGATACGGTATTTAGTAGGGGTAAAATATTATTCTATATTATATTTGATAATTAATATTTTATATTATTTTAGTTTGACGGTTATAAAGGGTCACACGACTGCCAAATGTAACATCATTTGTGATGCCGGGGAGTTGTTGTTGTTGTTTCTAACGCCTGCTTTCAGCATTTCTGCTTTAAGCAACCTTGTCAGGCTGGCGGGGGGAGTGAGTCTGTTTTTTAACTTGAGGCACCCTAAGGGCCCGGCTCTTTCACCTCGGGGAAAGGGGAGTTGCTACCAGGGTGGACCTCATAATTATAGTGGATTCCAAACCACTTGGGGAACATGGTTAAGTCACACGATTAAATCGGAGGAGACTGGGACTCGACACGCACGTAAACTGACTGGTATAGTCTCAGTGCGTTATCATGTCCCACCATGAATCCATGATCCTCTGCCAACGCTGTGCACACTATCAAGTTTGCCGCAGTTTGAAACATGCTCTGTTCTAATGGATTCAACATGGTAAGGCCGTTGGCAATATATCTAATTCTAACCTCGATGTAGAAAATTTCTTATAATTCTCATCTCATTGATGTCTGCACTATCAGTATAATACAAAACTATAATTTTCAAATTTTGTAACGGAAAGTAGGGTTGGCCGATTTGCTCTTATTGTTACAGTCAGCAAGACTTAATTAGGCGGGATCAGCCCAGGGGGAATTATGACAATTCCCCTCCATTTTTGTCGATCCTCAGCAGCCGCTGACCAATCTGCTGCCTCGAAGGAGGTCCTCCTGGAACTGGTCCGTCCATCTTCGCCTAGGAATTGTTACAGCACTACATTGTAAAATAGCTAAATGGATTTCTCAGTAAAAATACAAAACCAACACGGAAGTACAACAGTTGAAAATTGGCGTGTCAAGCGTTTGCATGAACACAGTAACAGACTAACAGCGATAAAGTGTCGGCGGCGATAGAAGTAGTTTACCACAACACATCACCTAATTGAACTAGACAGGGCGACGCCCCTTACTATAACACGCTAGGCAAGCATACCAACATTCATGTTGCATATATTGCATAGTCAAAATGTTTTAGGGATACATTGTAATTGGTGGAAAACTATTAGAGTAAATTAAATATTTTGCATGTCAAGTTGACAATTTTAGCATACGTTTTTTCTCTATAAAAGGTCAATCGGGTGCAACCAATTTAATGAATGCATCCGATTAACCTCTTCAATCGTAAGTAACCTAGGTACTAGTCTCAAGTTGTGAAACGACACGTTTTCGCTATCAAGGTGTGTAAAGACTCGCTCAAGTACAAGCACGCTACCACCTTGCCACCGAAGTCGTTCAGAGGGGGGGGGGGGCTGTTAGAATATTCCCGTAATTACTAACTAAAATTAATAACTAATTACTGACATAATTATAAACAAAAATAAAAAATAATAAAAAAAGACTTAGTAACCTAAAACGTTTTTTGAAGGAAATAAATTTATTTTTTACTTATTTGCGGCAGACACATTAATCGCTGTGTCACACGTAAAATTGTGACTCAGGTAGGTATTAAATAGGCCCAAAATTGAGTTTAGAGAACAGAGAAAGACTGACCGAGGGACTGGTCACTGGAGGGAAGAACAAGGCACAGGATACCAGGAGTCCAGTAATAAATAAGGGATTAATTATGATTTAAGTATTTTTCGAATAAGGCTGTGTTTAAGAGCTCACTACATGAAGGGTATACAGATGTGATGTGTACAATACTTTTTATTTCAGTGCTTACACCTGTACTGTACTGACGCATGTGTATATCATCCCAGTTGAGTGTAAGAGAGGGTCTTATGGCCTTAACTTCGCTGGGATGGTAGGTTTATAGTTTTGTTGTGTTTTTTAAAAAATAAAACCGATAAATAAATATTAAGGGTGAATGTTTAATATATTATTTTATCATATTACACTAAATAATTGTTCAATGTGCGCTGATTACACTTGATTTTGCGATAAATGACATGTTGGTGGTTCGAATATCAATTAGAAATTAGCAACCCCCCCCCCCTGACACACTAAGATTGCTGAACCAACATAACAGAGTTACGAATAAACTTCAATAGCAATCCTGCTAGTCCTAATTTATTATTGAAAGAAAACAAAAGCAACAGCAAAAGTGGGGGGGGGGGGAGTAAATTCGTCTTTGTCGCAATCCAGAATTTCTTTGACACAATCAAAACCGCACTGAGCAATCTTTCGCGATAGGGGAAACCGCGGGTTAACAAGGGTTAACGTTAACAATAACCGAGTCTCCCACAGTTAACATATGGGTAACGTTAACTATATTTACAGTTAACACACGCACTGCCATACCTCGCGCGCAATTAGCCACGTCAAATCCGTCACCCTAGCTCCCCGAACGCACCCCCCCCCCCGGGGACGTTCGTGGGCTCCCCGGGGACGTTCGCGGGCGGCTGGCTGACTTATGAATATCATACATCCCCTTTGACATGTATGGTAAACGCCAATGAAGTCGACGTTTGGTAGTATGGCTGTGTTGTTTATGATTTACCTACAATATGCATTAGTGGTGTTTCAAAAATATATTGAGATTTATTGGTTAATTAATTGATCTCCTACCCTACAGACTACTCCTGATTGGCTCCATGAAATAATGGTAAAGCATGATAAAGTCGAATAGACCAGTTAGTTTAGTACTGGTCTCTGAAACGAAACGTCAACCTTCGTGACTATCCGTGACTATAGGCATAAAGGACAAATTTTCTGTCCGGCCTGGGTACCTTATGGCCTATTAGTACTGTTTCTGAGAGAAAAAGATTGGTTTTTAGACGCTCTTTTGTTAGTGCGAGAAAGAATTCAAATTGTGCTTCTTAAAGTGGGTACGTCGACATATTTTATTTCAATGATTCAGTTTTGTGGTCGCTGCATCCCACCCCCGTTTCTTCCTCCATCCACCCTCACACCTTAAAATACAATGTATACAGTCCACTCCGAAACGTACCTAAGTAAACCCACCATCAAGTACCTTATGGCTGGCCTAGGGGTATCATATGGTCTAAGAGCACCTTATGGCCTATGGGTACCTTATAACTTAGGGGTTCCTTACCTTCCTCTTGTCCTCAATCCACTAAAATTAAAATTAAATCTTATAGGCTTGAATTATCTCATCATAGCTTATTTTATTATTACATATTGAAAAATACTCTAGCTTAACTTATTATCTTATTTCCTTTATCTTGAGTCAATCAGACACCATAAATCCCCTTTTTTAATAAAATCCCATTTCCCAGCAAATATCTATCGTTGGTGTCAGAAAGTAGAAGAAATCTTCCTCCACATACTACGTGGCCATCATTAACACCAGTTGGCCACAGATTTGGAACTACTTCGGCTTGACATCATCAGTGTCCGTTATTATTAACAAATCAAGTTCAATATCTGTGGCCAATCGGTGATGGTGATAATGCACACCAAAATAAAGAGAAAAATTTCATCTACTCTAGGACATCTCATATTGCCCCACAATCGATATTTCCTGTGAAACTTGATCTTTTACAGCCATACGGATTTTCCTCTTCTGGTTGGACCTTACTAATTAACTGAAGCTTACTTGTACATTAAATTAAATTTAAAAAAAGGTTGGAGTCGGATTTAGTGGTAATCCACTGGTGAAAAAGGTCTGCGGACAATATACCGTCAAATTTCCCACAGGCGCCCATTCCACCGACCGGCTAGGGCTATTTACAAAAACGGTGACGTGGTAGCAGACATTCAAGACTTAGGTGGCGATTCCAACGACCTCGCATTGCAGAATGCAAATGACATTGACGGAAATTAGAATTTTTCTTTTTATAGAAATCAATTAAAATGTTTGTACTTAACATATCCCATGACGCCATTTTTTAATTTTAGTTTGTTTGTTTGTGATTTTACTGTATGATCATTGATCAATTTTAACTACGGCATAAAGGAAAATAAACATTTCCGTCAATTCTGCAATGCGAGGTCGGTGGAAACCCCGCCTAAGTCTTGAATGTCTGCTACCACGTCACCGTTTTTGTAAATAGCCCTAGCCGGTCGGTGGAATGAGCGCCATATCACCAAAACTAACCACCATACATAGTTATTTACCCTACACGACAAAACTTCCCCTACCAGGCAACGGAGAATTTGCAGAAGTGTCGGATGATTGATTTCCTGGGCTGAAGGGCTTGAAGGGCCCTCAACCTCTCACAGCCGACTGAAAAAGGCCGCCTCCCTCCCTCGAGGTCCTCCAAACCTCTGATGTTCAAGTGCAACCTTACACAACGAGTCGACTTCTCTTTGGCGGAGAGGCCGCTTTTCCGGTGCAGACCAACTTGAAGGTAAATTATGTTATTGAAATTTACCGGTGTTAACGCGGAACCTAGTCTTTTAGGATTTGAAAACGGCCGGTAAGACATAGCGTCACCGTATCCAATCATTTGTGATCACCTAACTTTAGTTGATTTACGGTGATTTGATTGGATCTGCGGTGATTTCAAGCTATGAAAATGGTCTTGCTGTTTACACATGGAGAATAGTAGGAAATATACGCTTTTCCCCGTACGTTCTTTTTTTTTTTTTTAATATAAGATTATTCACATACAAACAATTCAATGAACGTATGTATATCCATCATATAACCTCTTCAGCCGCCTCTGTAGGTAATACCTGTGTTGAGTTACGACAGTTTTCCGATCCCATGCTGTGTGCAGACTTGCACAAGTACGAACAAGCTATGCCATCGATACTTAATGAAAGATTGAAAGAAGATCCACCCCTACCCCCAAAACGCCCCTCCGTACCGCTCTTCTAAGATAAATTGATAAAGGCCTTGCACTTGCTACCCCTTCTGGTAGTTAGGGGTCAACTTAAAAATTGTCTTCCCTCTCTTTGCTCCTGCTTATAGTTAGCGCGTGAATTCAAAGAACGTGAATCGTGAGAGGGAGACTCTTTTTTTCAAATAATAACGTATTAGGAATGCACAATAACTACTACCATTGTTTAGGATATAAATATTTCACTTGAATATTTATAGTAAAGGGCATATTCCTTTAAGAAAGAAAGATACATTATAAGTTGACCTCTCATTACAAGGAAGAACTTTCCCGTGAATATGGTCTTTTTCACTTTTACCTCGATAACTTCAACACTGTGATTTTTTTTTAAGGCTAATCACATACAAATCAAATCAAATTCAAATCAAATGTCTTTAATTACATCTCAAATTACAATTAATACATTTAATGTATGTATCCGATTGACCTCTTCCGTCACCTCTATATTTTAGTGTTGAGTTACGACATTCCTCCGATCGCATGGCATGTAAAGACTTTCACAAGTATAGAAGTACACTACCACCTTGCGATCAAAGTCAGTGTTTATTTCAGTTTTTATTTATATTTGCCCTGACATCTCCCGTTTTAGGCCAGGTAAGTGCTGTATGCATACTGTATAGTATACACAATACCGTATATTTCATAGCTTGGGCCAGGTTTTAACCGTAAATAAAATAATACAGCGCTAGAGGCATTTAACAAAAGGGAATCATGTTATTTGTGAGTGTTAAACTGCCGTGGCCTCCCCTCTGTTGACCTAAGGGGTTGCTAATAAACCTTCAACCCCCGTACAGATATTTATCATCCCCTAACTCACCGTCCTAACGCATCCCGATCTACCCCTGGGCCACAGGCGGGAGGACCTTCAAGAATACAAAGTTCAGTTAATGTTTACATCAAGGACAAAATATTGTATAGTAAAGAAATATGGCAATATCTGAAGAACTACAGACTATATATATGGGTATAGTAGATCTTAATTGATCAATATTTAACAAAGGGTTTGTTGGAATTACATTGTCTGCTGTGCTAATAGTCACTAGAGGGATGGGCCGCATAGTTATCGAACAATTAAGATGAAGCCCATTGTCAGGGGAAAGAGACTCCATCCTAATCGTTCGATGACTAAAAGGGCCCATACCTTGAAAGACAATTAACACATATATGAGAGTTCAAGACAACGCCCCAGTTAGGCGTAGATCGTGGGTTCGAATCCAGTTTTTCCATATCCACTAATTTCGGTTAGTCCAACTAACCCTTTTTTAAATAATATTACATAATTGCCATTCATCTTTACCAATAGATTAAATTATCAGATTCAACAGACAGCTTGACCTCAGAAACCAATTTGCGATAGCATTTTTTTTAATCCTTGACCCGTGAGTACAACTTGTCTCAAGCCCACTGTGCACTATAACAGTTATAGTTATATAGTTATTTATAACGAAAAACTTAAGAGAACATGAGAGTGGGAAATCTTATAAATAAATAAACAAACAAATAAGGACTTCTTCGCTATATTTCAAAGCCAACCTAGCGGATTTAGGGCTATAAGCAGTGCTATGAGGCCTCTCTTACACTCAACTAGGAAAGCCCGGGACCACCTGCTTTAAATGAACTTTCAAAACATGGCCAGAAAATGTAGCCCGTGTGGGACTCGAACCAACAACCTTTCGGGTGAACGTTACCGCTACTCCACATGTCCTGATAAGATTTACGTCTTATCAGTGTCAAAATCAAACATCACATGAAAAGATATCAATCGTTTAGTTGTCAAAAAAATCAGGACCAACAAAAGTCATTTTTGTAAGCACTTTGGTATACGGTATCTTCCTCTTTCAAACACAAATAGGCAATGTTATTGAATTTGATTTGTGCAAAAGATGATTGGTGTGATATCCCCGAGGAAGTAGTTCAAGAACTGTGGCCAGTTTGTGTTAATGAGGGCCACATGTCATATTTCGAAATGTAGAGGAGCATTTCTGCTAATTTAATAGATGTTGCTGACGGCTGTACTGTCGATGCTTCCTGTGAAAATGGACTTTGTACAAAAAAGCGTCCACATACTATGAGTGGCGGAACTATGGTGCGAAACGGGCCCTGGGCCCTACCCATAGACTTACATAGCCTACTCTACTGTATGTATCTTCTTTAAAAGTCATGAAAATATTTAAAACTTAAAGCAGACGTTTACAAAACAAATTTAAAACAGAACTAAAATTAATGCTGCATTTGAATTTGAATTTTAGCGACTTGGCGCGCATCTACAGGTATATAATATACTAGTATTTGCCTCTGTGGGCAAATTTGCTTCATCATGCACCGGGGCGCACGAATTGTAGTTGCGCCACTGTACACTACCTATACATCATAATGTAGAAGAGAAGAGAAGAACAATTCTTCTCTCCCGTGAGTGTCAATCACTCAATGATGGCTCAAAAAGCAGTATCTACCTATTTCTTATGAAATTAAATTTTAAGCACAATACAGTTTTGTAGAAAGATTCGATAGTCTCTTTAAACAGCCTAAATGCAATAGGAGCTGAGGTAAGCACAAAAAATGCACGACATCTCAGCATTATTAAATGTTATCCACGGGTCAAAAGAGTTGAAAACATTTTCAGAAAATATGGGCCCTCCATAAGTCAGCGAAGGAGATTTTTTGGATGTTGGGTTTGGCCGGTCCGTTAGCGCTGAATGGAGTTTGGGCCCACATCGCTGATTGAGCTGCGCCATATTGACTTTCACTTCTTTGTTTGCCTTGTCTCTCTTCCTTCCTACTTGCTCCATTCTGTTCTTTAATATGTCTCTCAATTTTTTGTTGCCTAAATTTGTTGCGTCTTTAATATTGATGTCTGTATTTCTCAAGAGGAAAAATATCTGTAGCGCAACCTATAGGTATAGACTGACTGTGTCTACACTCTTTAGCCAACGGCCTTACCAAGTTGAATCCACGACAGCAGAGCATGCTTCAAACTGCGGCAAACTTGGTAGTGCGCACTTCCTTGGCAGGGGATAATGGTGGGACATAATAACGCGCTGAGACTATACCAGTCAGTCTACGTGCGTGTCGAGTCCTGGTCACCTCCGAATTAATCGTGTGACTTTGCAATGTTCCCCAAGTGGTTCGAAATCCACTATAATCAGGAGGTTCACCCCTTAGTCTCCCCGAGGTGAAGGATTCTGCCCTTAGGATGCCTCAAGTTAATAAACAGACTTACTCCCCCCGCCAGGCTGACAGGGTTGCTAAGAGCACAAATGCTGAAAGCAGGCGTTAGAAAAAAAAACTCTTTGACCGATTTCCTTTTTAAGGCCTTTATCGGGGAGTGTCAAAATCGTTTGTATAAAGGGTTGCTATTTTTCATTACTGTATTAAATAGTGGTGTTACGGTACGTGGTAAAGTTATAAATGTTATTATAATAACTATAATACAACGAACAAAAGATAAAAAATAGACAAATGGCGGAAAATAAACTCGTCACAACAAATATTATAAACATAATAGTCCCCTTAGTAACTTTGTTAAACTTACTGTCACTCATTGTTAAAAATTACTAGAAACAGTTTTACGTAATAAATTAAAAAACACACAACCGGTTTCAGCTCGCGCCATCGTCAAGTGCAATAGAAGAACTGACAAAACAAAACACATTGTCACTTACTTCTTGCTTCAGCCAACGCCCGTACGTGGCCTTTCGGCCATCCGACGCCGTGCCGCCCAGTACAAAGAAGCTCGTCCCTCCAAAGTTGCCTCGCAAATGACGTCCTTAAGGCTGTCGCAGGTTGCGAGATGTTCTGCAGTTCCTTCAGATGTAAAACATTGGTGAGTCCACCACCCCCATCCTGTGCAGGTGCTTCTGAAGGAAATCGTGTCCCGTCGCCATTCGGAAAGTCGCCACTGCCACGTCTTTCGGAAGGCCCCTTTGTTTTTTTGATGACACGATGTGTTCCCAGGGCTTTCTTTCCGCCGCTCTTTTTCTTGCTTTTTGGGCGGACTCTCTGAAGACGCTGTTTATGCTTCGACAGGTACTGTGGTAGGAGATTGGATGGGTTGGTCGCTCCATGGTACATCCCTGTTTGGCCAAATTGTCCGCTTTTTCATTGCCCAAGAGATCGCAGTGCCCAGGTAGCCATTGCAGGGCTATATCTGTCCTTTCTTGCAGCAGGTGTAATCGTTCCTGGCAGATGTTTATTTTTCTTCCTTGTTGTGCCTTTGATGAACAGACAGCCTGTATCGCGGATATTAAGTCCCATAGGAATACCACTTTCTTTGCTACTTGTAGTTAGTTGCTTCGCTGATGGCACTTACTTCTTTTTTTTAGTTTTTTTTTAAAGGTTAAACCGCATAATGAATTTATCCGATTAACCTCTTCAATCGCTTCACTAAGTCACCTAATAGGTACTTGTGTCGAGTTGCGACACGTCTCCGACCGCAAGGTGTGTAGAGACACGCACAAGTACAAGCACGCTACCACCTTGCCACCGAAGTCGCAATTTCTCCATCGAAATTTGTGCAGTTTTTCCCCACAGCTAAGGCTGCTTGCGCTATTGTCGAGCAGTATCTTGCCCCGCTTGTCTTTGACACGGCTGACCCGTCTGTGTACAGGTGTATCCATTCATCGGATGGATATCTTTCGGTAATCATGGCAACAGTGTGAGCTTTAAGTTGAAATCTCTTAGGTTTATTCCCGGAATAGTGGTACACGATGGTATTTCCGGCTTCTCTTTCATGTAGACAGTCCTTCTGAAAGGCTCTCGCACTGGCTCTTCTACTCCGTATTTTGTTCTTATTTCTGCTACTTTGTGCAGTGGTGTGATTTGGGTCTTGAGTCTTTGGTCCGCAATTTTGTATTTCTCCCAAAAATTGTCAATGGATCTTAATGCTCTCTCAAAGAATTTCACCGTTGCTTTGTCCGTGCGAGTGTCTAGTGGCTCTATATCGGCCTGGCTTTCTAAGGATGTAATGAGGGTTGATTTAGCAGCCCCACAGATAAGCTTTAATGCATTGTTTTGCACTGTGCTCTGTTTCTTCTTTGTGTTGTCGGAGGCCGTGTTGTAAGCTTCGGAGCCATATTCTAGTACCGGCCGAATGTATGATTTGTATGTAGTTGTTAGTACATCCCCCCAAACGCACAGCATCGCATAAAGTAAAAAATTTTAAACTGACCACTTAAACATTAACCAATGGTAGCGCTAACTTGATAATTTAGAAACCATTGAGATTAGGGAAGCTATGGTTAAAACTAAAACGTTACTTAATGACATAGCCTTTTAAGTAGTTCTCCCTTGTTAGTGCTACCATTGGTTATTGTTTAAATGTTCAATTTAAAATTGTTTACTTTATGCGATGCTGTGTGTATCTTGACAATGCGTTTTGTTTTGTCTTAGCTTGCATACCGTTTTGCTTTGTCTGTTTTTCAATTGCACCTGACGATGGCGTGAGCCGAAACCGGTTCTGTGTTTTTTAAACTTATTATGTAAAACTGTACTGTATGAGTGACAACAAATATTGTAAAATGCATTGTACTCTGCAGCTAAATAGAACTCTCTACCCTTATGGTTCATATTAAAATGATATTACAGCTGTTCTGCTATTAGGACCTATAGCAGAGCTGACTATACAGTTGCGTTCGCTATAAGGTATTGCACGTCTGATAATTTTACTTTCTTGTTAAATATATACCCAAAAGTATCTGGGGATATCTGCAGGCTGATCATGGCGATTATAATACCGGGGTTTAAATAATACCCTGGGATTAAAACTGTAAACAAACAAATTTTGAATAGCATTTTCCATTATAAAATTATCCTGTTTACATTTTTAATACCAGGGTATTATTTAAACCTCGGTATTATAATCGCCATGATCAGCCTGCTGACGTACTAAAATATCTGTAAGACATCTGGTGTACATAGGCCTACATACGTTTACGAGATTACACCACTTACAGTAACATAATTTTAGCCATATTTATTAAAATCGTTAGCCTACATCTTCCCAACGTGTTTACGTTAGTTCAAAGGTTCAAAGCATAAAAAAAGTGGAATTCATTGCACTTCGAACAACTACTTGTACTTGACGGGTAATATTCGTTACATTTTGCTCGTACCTATCATGTATCAAACCCACGTGAGTACTTAACTGGTTTCCAGGCAGCCTCTACCTTCTTTCCATTCTTAAAGTAACATTATCGGGCGTATCGCGAACGCGCTAAAACTCCAACAAAAATTTGAGATTTTTATTTAAAAATTAATTAACTTTCCAAAATATACTATCATCACGTACTAAAATATTAGCGTACCGCTTGCCAACTTCAAAACCGTCTTTGTAAGACATTCTAGACAAATACAAGTACTTCCCAGTGGCTTGTTCGACAAGATGAACCGATTTTCCATCTGTAACTGGAATTACCCTCCACAAATTTCCAAGAGGTTTTCCACTGAAACTAATCTCAAAATATGCCCCCTTCTGATAAGAAACTACATGCAAAAATGCCTCCTGTGGCCTTGCAACAGCGAACTCCTCCCCAGCCGAAACGAGATGCCGTTCACTCCCGAACGGCCATGGCCGAACGGACAGAAATCCCGTTTGTAGATACATTTTGTCATTTTGAACCGAACGTATCTGAACAGTCTTGTTCCATATCAGCGCCTTTACGCAATGAGGTAATTCTTCTTTGGCTTGCTCTAAAGGAATCTTCAATTCATGCAAAATATTATTATCGTCTAATATTTCTTTAATCCTAGCAGCAAGTAATAAAAGCTCATGCCCATTTAATCCGTTGTTTGTTTTAATAACTTCAAAAAACAACGGGTAAAGTAACGCCTTTTCCTCATTACCCAAATCGTCTGCAGACAATACCATATTTTCAGATTTAAGTCCGTCGTTTTGGAAATAAGTAGAATTTATGATTTTGGATAAGTCCTTTTGGAATTGTAACCGCTCATTCACCGATAACTGTTCAATTTCATTGCTATGTTGTCTTTTTAATTCCTCCGAAACCCTTTGGTGTACTCCCACTAAATTATCTAATTTTTCAACGCCAACTTTTAGCTTTTTAATACATATTTCAGAGGTGTTCATAGCTTCTAAAAATTTATTTTCAAGATCGCGGTTTTCAATTTCTAACTGCTGTATCTCATTGTTATGTAGTCTTTTGAGTTCCTCCGATGCAATTTGGTGTTCTTTCACTAGTTTCTCTAAATCAGCGTCTTGAGTTTTTAACATAGCAGTAAATTTCTCAGAGTCATTCACAGCTTCTAAATATTTTCTTTCAAGATCGCGGTTTTCTATATGTAACTGCTGTATCTCGTTATCGTGTTGCCTTTTAAATCCCTCCAAAGTTGTTTGGTGTCCATTTGCTAGTATTTCTATAGCAGCATCGCGAACTCTTAGCTTTTCAGTACATTTCTCAGAGTTACTAGCAGCTTCTAAATATTTCCTTTCAAGGTCACTGTTTTCTGTTTCTAATTTTATTATTTTTTCTTTGAGTTCTTGCACAACATCTTTGTCTTGTAAAATACTTCCTACTAATACTTCCAAATTAATTCTGTGTTTTCTTATCAGATCATCTACTTTAATTTTAATAGCATTCGCTGTTTCCCTGTTACCTATGTATATGTTACCATTGTTGACGTAATTGTGAGTTACATTTCTTATGATAGGACCCTCATAATTGGATTCCAGTGTTTTTACGGCGTCAAATTCATTTTTTTCCTCCATGATGTCATTTATTAAAATCAGAGGGTTTCCATTGAATTGAGCGTAAATAATATTGGTTACATTTTCAGCTCGCAGCATTGGCATTTGAACCAGAAATAGTAGTAAAGTAGCTTTTATCATTTTCATAGAATGTTCAATTACCTTCAGTGGTACATGAAACTTTAACTGAAATTTTTTTATAGCCTAATTTTGTAGTAGATTGTTCAAACCATCAGTGACGTCCATCAACATCACTTATTCCTTGGAAATCAAGATAGATTTCTTTTAATCTTTTTGAAATCAGCTGAACATTGTTGTATTCCTGCAACAAATTTGAATTTTTATTTATCAGGCGTAAATGCTACTAACCTTTCTTAACATTTGATTGATTGGTTTATTGACAGATCCGATGTTTTCCCCGTGTTGGGACACAAACTAGATATGGAAAGACAATAACAAAACACTAGGCTAGAATAAAATTTTGAATGAAATCGAAAGCTTACCCTACAATTATTTGTATGTGAATTTTTAACACATAACGTAAAATTACAACAGCTGTTATTTATCAATTTTACCGCGGGTACTTACAATAATACAAAGCAGTATTACAACGGCTACAACTAAAAATATATATTTTGTAAAGAAAAGTCGTTTTTCCTGCAAACGTTGAATACACCGTTGCATAGTCTTCATTAAATTATATAAAAGAGGACAGCAATATGCATTAGGTACGGAATCTTACTTCTCAACTTACAAAACGTGGTGATGGATTCACAGGTATCAATCGGTAATATTTAAATTAATTCACCGAGTGCAAAAATATCTTCACCGGAAGCAACAATGCAGACTACTAAAATTAATGTATAAGTGTAAAAGCAGCAGAAATTTTATTATCATAGCCGAGCTAGGAGCAAAAGGTTACTGATAAAAATTCATAGCTTGATAGGTCAAGGGCTGCCCTACTATATGCATTAAAAATTGGAAGGTAATCTAAAAGCAAAATCGGAAATTAAATAGGTACGAGCCAATCGGCCCAATCAGGAACCATTGTTAGGGCGCCATACGGGCAGGCAAAGGAGAGACTTGGGCTTGAATCCCGCTGCCAAGGACGGATACAGCTGAACTATCGTTGATATACGTATCATACAGTACAATCTCGCTGTATCTACAATCGCTTTTTTTCAATAAAGAATTATTATTATTATTATTATTCAGCAGAGTGCATTCATTATAGGTCACACGGCTTAGGTGTATGCGTTAAAGCGTTTCACTTAATAAGAAAAAACCGAGTTTCAATCCAGCTGGGGTAAAATATGCAGACCCCTGCACCAAACTCGTCCTGTCAACTCGTCATGCCTCTAGGTAGGGGAATGCCGGAATGAAAATACCAATTATGTGACGAAGCGACGTCGTGGTCGCTCTGAAAACGTTGGAAAGCACGCTTTCAGAACGACAACTGCCCCCCGGATTCTACTGCTTCGTCGCATACGAGGGGCGTCTGAAAAGTTCATAGCATAAAGGTGAGTGATAGATATAAACGGTTTTTTTTATTTTTCAATATAATTTCCCTGCATACTAATGCACTTTTCGCTACGATGTTTTAACATATTTAACCCATTCAAAAAATAATCCTTGTCTTTCGATGCAAAGTGCCCATAAACGGCTACTTTGATTTCATCTTAGTCTAAAAATTTCCTACCCTTCACCTCTTTTTTTAAATTTGGAAAGAGGAAATCGTCACTCGGGGTCAGGTCTGGACTATAGGGTGGATGGTCCAGCTCATTGAACCCTGTCTCTTTCATGGCCGCCCTTGCAACTCGGCTTGTGTGGACGGGAGCATTGTCCTGTAAAAACAGGACCCCTGCGTTAAGTTTGCCACTCCTCAGCTCCACCACTTTTTGACGCACCTCCCAGTGGAGGCCAGCGTAATACTCTCTGTTCATCGTTGTTCCTTTGGGAAGGAAGTCCACCAGTATTACACCTTCTGCATCCCAGAAAACCTTGGCCATGACCTTGAGGGCGCTCTTCTGGGCTCGAAACTTGATGGGAGGCATGTCGGTCTTCTTAGTCCATTGCATGCTTTGTTGTTTGGTTTCGGGATCATACTGGTAGACCCACGTCTCATCTACCGTAACTATCCGACCCCAGACATTTTCCCCCTCAGCTGCTAGGATATCCAAAAATGCTTGGGAAGTGTCCATTTGCCACCTCATGACAAAGGCGGAAAGATTTCGGGGGACCCAACGCGCCAATACTTTGGACATACCCAGATATTCAAGTAGGATCTCTCCAACTCACTCTTTACTAACGCCCACGATTTCAGCTAGCTGCCAGACCTTCAATCTTCTCTCTTCTAGCACCAGTTTTTCCACAAGCTCAACATTTTTGGCCGTAACTGTAGTTGACGGCCGACCACTACATGGGTCATCTTGAAGGCTCTCCCTCCCCAACAAAAAATAGCGGCGCCATTGTGTTGTTGTTGAATAACTAGGGCAAGCTTCACCGTACACAGGAAGCATCAAACTTCTACATCTCCTCCGCACTTTTCCCACACTTAGTGAAGAATTTAATAACGGCCCTGTACTCAATTTTGCGTTCGGAGGGTGAAAGAGACGACATGGTGCAACTCAAAGGATTGACACAAGGTAACTAAACGAGTGAGCGGGCTGCAACTATGCCATGTAGTTTCAAAAGGTCCACCGGTTCCAGGACCAGTTGGGGTATTTTCACTGGCCCATCAGAAATATCCCATGCTATGAACTTTTCAGACGCCCCTCGTAATTCCAGCCGTGAAAGCCTGTAATTATATAATACCAATTATGATTATGACCGAAAACCGCTGTGGTCGTTGCCAATGAGTCACACTACAAGTAGACCTACGTCCAAAAAAGTCTCCTCTAAAATATAAATATCTGACCATAACGAAGTCACTTGACAACCTTCACACAACTCCTCCTCAGACCAACACGTGTTGAGATTTCTGACAGGTTTAGACAATCTCTCACATGTACGCGGACAACGTGAGACCTTTAGACACAGCAGAAATTGCGCGGACTGCCTTATGGTTGCTTCCTGTCAATATTTTCAACAAGAAGAACTGTGCTTCCTTATAAGCTATACTGCTATAACAATGGCTGACACTCAAATTCAAAACCCGATATTGACTAATTTTTAATATTTCTTTCTCTTAATCGTCATAGCTACAGAGGCTTCGTGCAATGACATACAATATATTCCATGCGTTAACAATGGCAATGTACTCCGAATATACCATATTTACACATTGTAAATACGAAGGTAGTCAAACAAAATGGGGTGAGAATGAAGGGGGAGGGGGTAAGGGGTATAAAATGCAGTACCCATACCTATATAATAGTCGGTGTGTTTACAAAGTTCAAAATTATATCCCTCCCCCGGTCCTTTGTCATTCAGAATGCAACCCCATATAATTTTAATACAGGTATTTACCTACTTTGACCATGTGGTTTGCTTCTGACAATCCCTCTGTGAAATTATATGAGATAAATAAAAATGAAATATGAGTTACAAGGGCTTTTATTTGCTTTAGGCTTTTAGATACTGTGTGTACAATTATTCGTACAGTATAAAATCCTGCAACAGTTGTTGTTTTAAGAGTGAATTTATTTATTTATTTAATTTAATACTTCTTATATTTTATTTAATTAACTAAGCAAATTAATAACGATTTGGCCCATTTAAGTTGGAGAAGACTACTTCATGCATCATAGGCCTATAATGGTATTTTTTTTAATTTTTGGGACCGTAGTTTTCCATGGTGCCTATTTTACGCGAAATTATATTGTTCATAAATTATTATGAATAAATAAATGAACCAAATTATTAATAACTTGCTTAGTTAATTAAATAAAAAAATAAGAAGTAGGGTACTAAATTTCTTACTGCCAATTTCCTACGGGACGTACAAGGCAGAAATTTCTAAATATTTTGTAAACAAATGGCGAAGATCGTATCGCTTTGACGAAACTAATTAAGACGAAACTGAACACTTCCACTCATCGTTTTTTGTTCCGTACTGTTGTCAAAATATGAAGAAGAATCGATGTTGCCTAATGAAAGACGTATTATTCTCAAATTGTGGCAGGAACCGCGGGATGCTTACCAAAGAAAATAGTTTCATAGAAAAATGCTTGCAACAGAATAGTCTAAAGTTCATTTGACTTGACGGAGACTCAAGTAACAATGTCCGAAAATCGTAAAATTACTCAAAATCGTTTCGAAGGCATTTCGTGCGTCTAGTTTTTTTTTAATGTTCTCACAATTTAAAACGAATTTTTGCTCAATACACAATTCTTCGCCATTCAGAATGAAATTAAAATACTAATGTAATGATTCTTATTTTATTCTTATTTTTTTATTTTATTATTATTCTTATTATGTATAGAAAATATCCATCGGAGACTTGTAGAGCTATCAAAAATGTCGCATCTCTTACAAAGAAATAGTTTTGATACATGACTTGTGACTGTAACCATAACCATGGGAACGATTGATATTTTTGACAGCTTTTCTATCGATATTCCCTCAGATATTTGATTTTGAACACTTAAAAGACTTTCAAGGCTACTTAAAAAAGACGTCAAATTGTTTTGTAAAGTAATGACAATATAGTTTTTTGGAAAATTTTAATTAATTTTTTGCTCTGCTGCAGGCAAGATATGAAAATTAATACAATTCACTATATTAATTAAATTAAATAATGACTCCCAGCAGAGCTAGGACTATAAAGCCCTCTCTTTCACTCAACCAGGGACTACCTGCTTTACATGCATACATGAATATATAGCAACTGTGGGACTCGAACCAACCACCTACCATGCGAGAGTCTGAGTCCATACCACTACTCTACATGTACTGACAAGGAATTGAAAAAACCCTAGACAAATCGGGTTTCGAACCCACGATCTGTGCCTCTCTAGGCCCTAGGGCGTTGTGCTTCCTCTGTTAAAGTTCCTCTGATAAAGTTCGGATGCTGAGTTTATGGTGCCGAGCGTCTACTTAGCGGCAAGGCGGCATTTGTTTAGGAGGCCCATACGCGATGTATCACAGACGTCAGCGCAGTGTGTCCACGTGTGTAGTCCAAAGCCCAAGACAGATTACCATCAGAGAAATACCGGGTTCTTATAAATCACGCGTAATTGGATATGTTAGTGCGTATGTGTACATTTGAAATTGAGAAGATTTAAACTCGGGGACAATCTTACATTGTACCGATGTAATTTTATAAGATGATTATGTAACCGAAAATTAGAGGATATAGAAAAATTGGGCTTGCCGGGATTCGAACACACGATGTACGCCTAACGACGTCTTATATAACCGCTGGACTACAAGCCCAGTTTTTCTATATCCTCTAATTTTTGGCAATAACGACGAGGTTGCCTCTTCAGCCAAAGTTATTTTAATGTCAGTGCTAATCTGTTATATATACCATAAATAATACCGTATATATACCGTACAATATATACATAAATATGGTGTTATATATACCATAAAACACTGCAATATAATGAGTAAAGATCATATCTTTGGCAAGCACGTTAACGAATTCAATTTCAGAAAGAAGAAAGAAAATCGACTTTATTTATGGTCGAATTTTCGGTCTTTCAGCCCACTCTTACAACTAGCCCATTTATTTAAGAGCAAATCAGAGTATATACATAGTATTTCACAGAAAATATCGAACGTGGAGCAGTCGAAAGTATCCATTAAATTAGCTGAAATGTTCCTCTACATTTCGTGGTATGCCAATCCAATCCAATACCAATCCTTTTATATATAAATCAAATTCAATAAATGTGGCCAATCTGTGTAAGATTATCATGTGTATCATGTAACAAAATGCTCCGAAACATTTCTTCTGTTTGTCCTGATATTTTTTGTATAATGCCGTTCACCTCAAATTTTAATTGTCTCTTCATTGACCATAACTCTGGCAGCGGGTGCAAGTGGAAGTTGTCTAAAATCTCAACTATTGTTTTATGTTATTTTATATTGTAGATTAACCCCTGTGAGGGCCGTGGGCACAAGATATGGGGGGGGGGGGTGGCTGCAAACTCTCTACCAACATTGCAGTTAAAAAAAACCTTTAATTTCCCGCCAATTAAAATTATTAGAAAAAAAAAACTCGTTTGGGGGGGGGGGCGGAATCTTAGACATTATCGTGGCGGCCATGGGGCTGTGCCCCAAGTGCCCATGGGTTAATCCGGCACTGTTGTGGAGAGGGGGGTTACGCTTCACTTCGCTAGAAAAGCAATAAATGGCTTGGCACCTCAATAGATCTCCACAAGTAATTAATAGTGTAGGTGTTTCTTTTTCACGTAGTCTATCGTTAGGGATCCCAGATACGTGACTGGCTAGTTAGTCGTGACTCCCGCCGGTGGCACATCTCTTGAATTCAAGCCCCTTTGGCGTCCACTGGGCACAACCACACAATGCATCATCAATTTCGGGCACTGAATGCCTACATGCACTGCCTTGACACTTACTTATCACTGCATCGAAATATTTAACAGTCCTGGACAGTTTATGAAGATTATATGAAGTGTGATGTGATGGTATATTCATGAGCAGGTATTACACAGATGCAGTAACGCATGCTGAATTTGTAATATTGGCTTTGGCGCCTCATACTACATTGAATTTCAATTAGCAGGTGAGTTTTGTGATTATCGAATATTGAGAAATTTTATGAATGAGAATATTGAATTTTTGAGCTTTGATATAAAAGATAGAATGCGATTCCGATTGGCCTAACTCCAGCCGACCAAATTGGATTCCTTACCGTCACAGGTAAATGAAAAACGCGGCTGCCTGACATGCTGTTGACCTCAATAAATCATTAGAAATGGAAACCTTTTTGGGTGTCCGTACCACTAGTTCACTACCCGGTTCCATTCCAAAAATAAGAAATAAAAATCACAAGACACTATCGATTGCTTGACGCCTCCCCCCCCCCCCCCCGGCCTCAACAACCGCCTCATTGGACATTCAAGACATCTCCGCAGCATCCAATTATTATGGGACCCCCCCCCCCTAGAAAACCCAAGTCAAACAACCAACAACCCCCAGAATACATTATTTTTTTACACGTGCGGTGAAAGCGCAAACCCTCTATTTTCTAGGGGGTCCTCGCTTTGAAAGCTTTCTATTGAATATAAAAACTATCAGGGCAATGGTCATTGGGGGGTGAAGCCCACCCTTTTTTCCCTCATGAATTGAATCCTGCTGGCCAGTAGCATTTATTTTATACATCCCTTAGTCCAGTCAAGATAGCCCGAAAAGTAAAGGCTGGCTTGTATAAGTTCGTACACGGCTAAAAATTGCTGTGAGTGCTAGGAGTAAAAAAATTAAGCAAATAAATTCTCTTCGATCCGACGACTGGAAAAAAAATATATTTTTTTAATGAGTTATCTTTCTTATATTTCAACCAAACCTTAATATGTTGTTGTTTCTAACGTCTGCTTTCAGCATTTCAGCTTTAAGCAACCCTGTCAGTCTGGCGGGGGGAGGGGGGGGGGGTGAGTCTGTCTGTTAACTTGAGGAACCACCTTAATATAAGGTTCGTTATTTAAATGAAACTTGAAAGCCGTGTCCAAGCGAAAATCGTGCGAATGACAGAGATACTGAGTGCTATGTATGAATTGAGAGCTCATTGACACCCTGAGGGGGGTAGAAGGTAGGTAATGAAAAGACAATCTTAAAATAATAGAACGAACGTCATAAAACAACGCGGCTGCCGGCGGATGATGCTGCTGTCCCCACAATGTCTCAAATAGGGCAGTGGTCAAGATAGAGGATCCTCTGCTAGTCCTCAGATGAGGATACTAGAAGCAGGACTGATGTTTCGTGAAAATGTGTGGTCGACATCTTCAGTGGCTTCTAAGGTTGTGTCTTGGAGACTCAGTAGCCACTCATTGTTGCTTATGTGCTTGCGAGATACAACCTTACAAGTCTGCCCAGAACTATATAGGCGGCGTTTCCATTGACCTCGTATTGCAGAATGCACATGACATTGACGTGGTAGCAGACATCATTGATAAGTCAATGGAAACGCCACCTCAACAAAGGATTATTTGAACTACATTGCCTGCTGTATTAATAGTCATCACAGTCATCGAACAATTAGAGGGTAGCCCATTACCTTGCCAGGTGAAGGGGGCGACGTTTGTCACAGTCTTTGTCCTGAGAATAACTGATGGCTTAGTCTTGATAAAGAGCAATGATTTGTGGACCATTGACTAGTTGTTAAAACTTGTTATAGTTATTGCACTCTACTCCATTGCCATGAACCTTTACCAATGGTCTACGTTGTACCACTGATGATGTCAACCGTATTTACCGTAGATGTTGACGAAACGCTTGTAAGTATTCCTTCAGATCGACCACACCCCATAAACTCCAATAATTGTATCATCACCTCAATATGTTGCCGTGGCACGGCTTTTTTTCTATCTTGACCGGACTACTTTTTATACTGGAGAGGTCAATGGTTGGATTTAACATAGGAATGGCCGGGTTGTATCGGATTTGTTGGTGGTGATTTACTACACAGAATGTTTCTTCCAATACGCCGTTATCGTTTACCGTTTTGTCTCGAAGATAAAGATTGAGATGTGAGTCTTATTGGGCATCGTGGACTATAAATTGCTTCAAATATAAAAAAAAAGGTTGGTCTTTAAATTTTGCCCTTTTAAACTGATAAGGTACAATAGCAATTTTATAGGGGATTTGCTCTGTTTAGAGGTATGTTTGAAATACATGCAGTTGCCGATTTGTTTGTTAGTCGAGCGGAGCCAAGTGATGATTTTATTTATCTCACTGTTAGATAGTATGTATTGGCTCATATTGCGATTACAGGATGGAATTCTTGTTATTTAATAGCTATAGTTTTATATACGGTAGCCCCCCTGTCTGTGTCTCATCCTTCAGCCTTCAGGTATGAAATGAGACTTATCCGACATTCGCGACCGGTGAATTAATATATCTGAGTTAATGGGCTTATTAATTCGTTAGTAGTAGGAATAATGAAAGCTTTGTGATGGTCGAAATTTTCGATGCCGAGATTTGAACGGATTTACACATCATTTTGGTTAGGTTAGGCGTGATCTTTATGTAATAGTTTTACAAAATTGTTGTAAACATTGTACTCAATATATTCATTCATTCATTTTTGAGGTCTCAGGTACCAAAACGGTGTTTTCGCGAAATGTCTCTATGTCAGTCTGCATGTTTCCCTGTCTGTCACTCGATTTGGGGCCAAACTACTCGGTAAAATTTCATTAAATTCGGTAGGTACATATAGGTTCACAAAAAAATTGTCCAGCGGTATTTTTTCATTTTTTTTTTAATAATTTTATTTCGGGGGATTTTATACCTAATAAAAACAGCCACCAAACGTCTTAAAAGATGTTTTTCTAAAAAATGGCTCCAACTTTTTTTTTTTAAATTCTGATGCATTGTAGGCTAGTATTTATTGAATTGATGTAAACAAACTCGGTCGCATCCCCCTTGATACTTGGATTCAAGGTCGAAAATATAAAATAAATAAAGGTTTTATTTTCTTGAAAAACTAATTTAAAAAATGATTTTACTGAGAAGCCTTTCCAACTTAGGGCATATTTTAGGTACTAAATAGAGTAACAAAACCGAACTGGTTGCTTTTCCAAGAAAGGTATTATTTTTGAAGAAAATGTTTGTTTTGGAGTAAGCCGTGCCCCAATGAATTATATTCTATAGTATTAATTTCATCTGTTTATTATAGACTGTACAATTCAACGAATCCAGGGCTTAAAGATAGGGAAAATCAAGGCAGCCAAAATTTAACATTTGGAAAATTATTTTCAATGGACTACAGTTCTCATAATTTTCTAATACAGTACCTTTACTAACTTACAAATATTAAGCTTGTACGGGCTTACTCGTACCGATACGTTTTAATGCAATGATAGCGGTAAGTCACCCCTATAATTGTAAAAAAAAAACTTGTAAAAATATACAGCTTTTTGATTTGATTTGATTTGATTCAACCCCCAAACACGTGACTCCGGTTCTGTCTATGTCTCATTGTTTAGCCTTCAGGTACGATATTGGACGTGTCCGATAGTCGTGACTGGTGAGTTGGGCACCTCCTGTTTGCTTTATGAGAACGTCTTTATTTTTAGTAGGTACCCGCCCTACGTCATTAGGTATTCCACCTACCACGGATTGAGTCATCAGCCCAGCTGTTCTCAGAATGGAATTGCATTTATGTCACCAACCGTTGCACGAGTATGTTAATGCAGTGCAACAGTTAATAGGGGTACACAACGGACAACTGAATAAGCCTAGCGTTTCTCAATCGTTTATTTACGTTTTTAAATAAATAAATAAATATTGACTTTTTGTTCTATTCCTAAGCCAACGTAGTGGAATTAAAGCTATAAAGCCCTCTCTTGCACTCAACTAGGAAGACCAGGGACCACTTCCTTTAAATGCCCTCCGAAGCATGGTCAGAAAGGCAAGGGTGGGACTCGAACCAACCACCTTTCGGGTGAGTGTCGAAGTCTGCACCACTACTCTACAGTCTCAACATGTCCTGTCGTTTGGTTCATGAGCGATAAACATGTGTTTAGACAACTTGATGTCTTGATGAGAGATGATCAAGAGAAATTACAAAAATTAAAATCAATAATTATTACCAATAATATAACTTATGTAACTACAATCAACCCCTCCCGAAATATTTGTATTGTATAGGTACTGGATAGAATGGAGTTTTATATATTGAGGTTACCTTGCCTCCGGTGACATTAGATGGACCCCTCCCGAAAAAAAATCTGGCTACTATACTAATACTAATATAACTGTTCTAGATCAAGGAAAGGATATAATTTTTTTTTAGAATGTTTCGTAAATCTATTGGTTGGAGAAGTTTACGTCCAGTAACTCCCATTGTCACATGTATTTTAATATATTTCATACCGGAGAACTAGAGAATATGCACCTAGAAATCGGGACCCAGACTTGATAATTAGGTACCCCTCAGCTGTAAATACTTAACTCCAACTTCTTGAAAAGTTCCCAATTACAAGCCAGCATAGTGCAACAATACAATACAATACAACTACAAAGGAGACTCACTGTTGACGAGACACACACAATTTAATGTTTGCAAACAAACGGCGTAACTCATTAAAACGAGGCTTCTAAATACTGGAGGCAAATTATCTGCTGGAGAAACACGGCTGGAGCTGGGAAACTAAGGTATAGGCCAGCCAGCCCCATAAACTGTAATTATGGACTCTCATTTACAAAGTTGGCAAGTTTTGTTGCTGTAATATAAAGAATCGTCTGCTGCTGCCCTGGGGGCGACGTTACTTTAGATTATTGAGCGCCATTTCTACCCCTATTAGACCTATTTGAACTTTTCCTCATTCGGGAAATTATACAGATTTAGTTTTATAAGGTAAAACGGTTTATGGCTTCTGCATTGTTTGTTGGCAAGAACGATTGATTTTCAGGACTGTGAACGCTCATCTCATCACATCTCTCTTAAGAACCTTCTTTTTAATGTCACACATTTCTTAGCTCAGACTAAAGATAATGTAATGAATGGCGCGCAACCATAATAAAATAATAAATCGTGTATTCTTCAATATTTTTGACATTTTCTAAATAAATAATACATACATATACAAGGTCTGTAAATAAAGTAATGAGACGAAATTTTTTAAATTTTTTCACTGGCATATAGACCTATTTAGATTTCAATTCGATATCCCTCGAAGTAGTTCCTTTGTGCGTTGTTACAGCACTGGAGGCGGCTTTTCCACTCTTCAAAGTAATGAGACAAGATTTGTTTAATTTTTTCCCTTAAATATATTTAGATTTCAATCCGATTTCCCTCGAAGTAGCTCCCTTGGCCGTTGATACAGCACTTCCACTCTTCAAAGCAGTGCTGGAACTCAGATTCCCGGATGGCCTCCAGTTTGCTGGTAACGGCGGATATATGTTTTCAGTGGTACCAAAATGGCGTCCTTTGAGCTCATTTTTTATCCTGGGGAACAGGAAGAAGTCACAAGGACTCACATCGGCTGAATAGGGTGGTTGAGGAGTTTATACTGGTTAGATATTCATTGATTGACATTGCTGTGTGACAAGGCGTATTGTCATGATGCAGCACCCAATTGTTCTTGATCTTTGGTCGCGCTCGCATGTCCCTTTTTCGAAGCTTTTCAGTTGTGTGGTTTAAATTTAATTTATCTACGATCATTCTGACTGTCAAACGTCGATCGGAACGCTAAGGGCCCCCACTTTGTCAATGTTTTCATCCAACTTTGCAGTTGAAGGTCTTCCGCTGCGGAATTCGTCTTCAAACATCTCCCGACCCTCTGAAAATGCCTTAAACCATCGATAAATCTGTGCCCTTGATAAAGAAGTCTTCCCATAAGCCTTTTGAATTTTTTCAAAATTTTCATTCGCACTATACCGAAGTTTCACACAAAGCTAAATTCTGCCTGCTCATTAGTAACGCTACGAACTCCAAACTTGCACTAATTGCTCATTACACCTTGATCTTGAGTGCCTGAAATTTTCAAAACGCACGTTTAAACCCGTCAAGAGCTATAGCATCAGTCTCATTACTTAATTTACAAACCTCGTAGGTGGGAGTTCCAAAGAGAATGGCAATGGCGGACAATGGATACGATACATGACCGATATTGCAGGGTTCAGGGTTCACAACATATAAAAAAAAAAAAAAAATAGCGGCAAATTAAAAACAAATGAACATTCCAGCAGGCAAGGCTGACAATAGAATATAGGCGCAGTAAGATCTGCGCACTCCAAGTCCCAGGCAGTATCTGTACTTGCTGGTTAAGTTATGGTTTCGCCTATTTCATTGCGTCAATTGTACGCTTGTCTCAGATTGTCCATTATCGCTTGTAGCCCACTAGTCCACCTACTGTGAAAAAAAACAATGCTTTGCTCCTGCAAGCCAACACAGAAAATCCCCTTTGAGGAATAATAATAATAATACAAATATATTATGTAGTAGTAATACTCTTTCAAAAAATTAATAGAATATAAAATAGTTTATTACACTAAAAGGAAGCACAATAGGCCAAAAAGGCTAAAGGCGCCCATTCCACCGACCGGCTAGGGCTATTTACAAAAACGGTGACGTGGTAGCAGAAATTCAAGGCTTAGGCGGGGTTTCCACCGACCTCGCATTGCATAATTGACGGAAATGTTTATTTTCCTCTATGCCATAGTTAAAATTGATCAATGATCATTCAGTAAAATCACAAACAAACAAACTAAAATTAAGAAATGGCGTCATGGGATATGTTAAGTACAAACATTGTAATAGATTTCTATAAAAAGAAAAATTCTAATTTCCGTCAATGTCATTTGCATTCTGCAATGTGAGGTCGGTAGAAACGCCACTTGAATGTCTGCTACCACGTCACCGTTTTTGTAAATAGCCCTAGCCGGTCGGTGGAATGGGCGCCTAAATACAGACGGTACTGTACACATGTACACCAATAAAGTAATAAAAAAAAGAGAAAAAATTATAATCTGTTCTCTTTTCTGCAATTGTACTGAATAATTATGGTTGTTTTACTTACAGGGATAATAAAATAACAAACTGATCTGTATATTATAGAGGAAAAAAAAGCTATATCTTGGCAAGAACCCAAATACTTAGCTGGAATGACGTCTCAATGACAGCGGAGCAAATTTAAACGCTACGCCATTTTTACGGCCACTTAAAATAGAGTGGATAACTCAGTAAACTACAGTATAATTATATGCGCATAAAAAGCATATCCGCGGAAAACGGGTGCACATAAAACTCGAGCTTTTCCAGTAATTTCGGTAAAGCGATCGTAAAATAGTGCAAGCAGAAGTCCAACGCATCAAACCTTGCCAGACTTTGTGCCAATAAAATAAAGAAGCCGGATTAAGGTTTTACTGAGTCGGGAAATTTAAATAAAATCTAGTATGGTATTTAAGACTCAACTTTATTGTTTTCCCTTTCGGATTAACTTCATTTTCATTAGAGATCCAATTTATACGTTTCGAGGACTTTACAATTTAGCTAGACTAGCGTTTGAAGTAGTTAGATTTCTATTGTCGAATTAGGTTTTCTGTTTCGTTCCCCATCAAGTCCGCTCCAGAGGTGGGCTTATACCGACCGTGGTAGGGAGTTTGGTTTTGGATAACCATGCACAGCCTGACAAGTAGGCTTAACTATGGGCAATATGTACACGCTGGTACGTTTAGCCTACTGAGTCTGGGTGAGAACTGTCTTAAGACTTCGACCGTGTCTCGGAAATCCTACGCAAATTTATAAATTCTAAAAACCATTTGTTTTTAATACGTAATATCGAGTCCAAGTCAAATTAGGTTATTTGCTTACAATGGAAATTCTGTAAGTGATGACAGATTGCAAGCGACTTTGGTGGCAGGGTGGTAGCGTTCTTGTACTTGTGCGAGTATCTACAGGCCTTCCTGTCGGAGACGTGTCGTAACTCGACACAAGTACCCACTAGGAGACATGGTGAGGCGATTGAAGAGGTTATTCGGAGACATCCATTAAATTGTTTGTTTGTTTAAAAAAAAAAACGCGTGGAACTCAAGCTTACCTGTGGGCAGCATTAATCCGCAATAGCGATACCAGCAGGGGCGTATATATATATATATATAATATTTCTTTGAAGGGACAAGACCAGATCACTTCTTCTAGCTGTGAACTCCTTGCCAGGGGCAGAGGCCCGAGGCGACGTTGATTTCTACCGACAAAACCGTTCACCGCTCACTGTTGACTCGAACAGCATCTCCTGGTTCCCACCTTACATACGCCACTGCTGTATGTACGCAATATGGTATTGCATACAATGTTTTTCACTGATAATAAAAATTCAATTTTTTAAATTAAGATACGGACCATAAGATTAATTAGATAGGTACTCTTATTCTGTCCTCGTTATGTGCAATATATGTTTACGTTTAAAATTGTAAATGTTAATTACCTCCTCAATTACATGCAATTACATTCAATTATTAGCCTACCGATAATAAAGTATTACTTCATCATAACAATTAATTACAGAAATAGCCATCAATAAACCATTGACTGGAAAAATACGCAAAATAAAACTGCTCTTTTAAACCCTACAAGTACATTTTGACGATTTTGGCTTGTGGCTAACCTCGAATTGCAATTAAAAGTGATCTAAATGAAAAATCAATGCACGGTACATTTACTATATTGCGTGCTCAAGTGTAATTGACTGGCCTTTCAATTGTAATACAGATAATTGACGCCATCAACTTAGAAATTCTTATCAGCATTGCTTACCATCTTGTGGCCCGATTTATTTAATGTTTGTTAATTTGAATGTAAAACCAAATTTGAAATCAGTTTCATGTTTTGCTACACACTTGTTTGCGCCAAAGCTGCTTTAGAGAGAATCGGAGGGAGAGAAGCCTTTTAAGTACAAAATATCTCATGAGATATCATTGCAGTTGCAACTCACTTTTTAAGATTTATTGCGAAACTATAATTTTTAATTTAATATTTATTATGCTTATTTAGGCCAAGACAAAACTCGTACCTGTTCTTGGTTAAGTCATGCTTTCGCCTGTTTCATTGCGTTGATGGTAAGCTTGTCTCAGCTTGTCCATTATCGCTTGTAGCCGGTGTAGGTTGACATAGAGAACGTATACCAGTTTGCCAATGGCCAAAAATGCATGCGGAAACAATACAAATAATGTCCGAAGTCCATTGGGTCGTTGGCATGGGACAAGGGACCTATAAGTAGGCCTGGGTCCATAAAAAGTTCTAAAAAACAAATAACAACAAAGCAAGGCCAAGCCAAACACAAAAAACACGTCTTTTGAATTCTACTTTGCAATTGAGTTGTCCAAAATATCAGGACACACAAATTAAACATTTTTGGGTATTTTACTGTATGATATTCCAGGACATATAGAGTAGTGGAGCGGACTCTGACTTTCACCCGAAAGATTGTTGGTTCGAGTCCTGCACAAGTCACATTTTCTGGCCATGCTTCTACGGAGGGCATGTAAAGCAGGCGGTCCCGGGCTTTCCTAGTTGAGTGTAAGAGAGGGCTTTATAGCCCGAACTCCGCTAGTTTGGCTTAGTAATAGAACAAAAAGTCATTATTTATTTATTTATATTTACCTCTTTCTATCACAGATTGGCCGTAACAATTGAATTTGATTTGTAGATTTGATTCGACTAGTTCGTTTTTGAGAACTGTGGCCAAATGGGGTTAGTGAGGGCCACATGAAATGTTATAAAACGTATAGTAGCATTTTTGATAATGTAATAGAAATTTTTGACGCCTCTGCGATCGAATTTTCTAGTGTAAATCTACTTTTTACAACAACAACGAAAAACGCGGAGTGAGGGTACTGTCATTTGCTCTTATCTTAATATCACATATATAATATTATATAGGTAGGTCACATATAATATCATAAATTATATTCCTATTTTCATTAAAAACTAATTTCATACAAGAAACATTTATCTTAGGCGCCCATTCCATTGACCGGCTAGGGCTATTTACAAAAACGGTGACGTGGTAGCAGACATTCAAGACTTAGGTTGCGTTTCCACCGATCTCGCATTGCAGAATGCAAATGACATTGACAGAATTTAGAATTTTTCTTTTTATAGAAATCTATTAAAATGTTTGTACTCAACATACCCCATGACGCCATTTTTTAATTTTAGTTTGTTTGTTTGTGATTTTACTCTATGATCATTGATCAATTTTAACTATGGCATAGAGGAAAATAAACATTTCCGTCAATTCTGCAATGCGAGGTCGGTGGAGACGCCACCTAAGTCTTGAATGTCTGCTACCACGTCACCGTTTTTGGAAATAGCCCTAGCCGGTCAATGGAATGGGCACCTTAGAACAACGACATATTTCGCGTGAAGTCTGAAGTCTTTGTAATCTTATACCATCCATTCATGAAACTACTGGACGGACGAATTGAACCAACCTCCGCTAATCGGGATTCTGTAGATGGTGGAGCCGAGATGACTTGAGGAATGTTGTTGGGCAGGTCTTCAAGAGCTGCATAGCCAGAAAAGGAGAAGAAGATGAAGAAGATTAAGAAGAATAAAAGGACGACGAAGAAGAAGATTAAGAAGAAGAAGATGACGACGAACAAGAAGAAGAAGAAGATGTACGTGAACGTCTATATAACATCCTGCAGATGAAGACAATATAGTTGTGGCGAGAAGGTCTATAGTCAATACAGGGGTTGGAAACCATTTTAGAGGAATTTAAACACCCAACAGTCGTTTAAAAAAAAGAATCTATATTTATAAACATAATAGTCTCCTTAGCAACTTTGTAAAACTTGCTGTCACTCATTTAAAAATTAACTTAGTAAAGTTTTACGTAATAAATTAAAAAATATACGCAACCGGTTTCGGCTCACGCCATGGTCTATATTTATATATATAATATTGTAGCTTCGGAAGTCTTTATTGATATCCACAGTTATCATTATTTGTTTACATATATTTCAATAACTCTGGTCAATCGGTGTTAGAGACGGCTTTAAGGTACCGTACATAATGTGCATCAAAATGTATAGGAATGTTTCTTCTATTTTATGACATTTATGCCCTTGAAGCCGATATTCTCACTGAAAAGTAATTTTTACACCGGTAAGTTGTCTCCCTCTAGGCTCAGGTTGGCATTTAAAATGATGGACAAGCCGTCCAGCGTTAAAATTTTCCAGTTTTAAAAGAGCCATAAAGAGCTATTTTTCCAGATAATAACCCTACAGGAAATTAGTTCTGGCGGCACTGGTGGAGAAAAATTGAAAAACCCCCAAAGAAACTGAGCTTGTCTGCTAAATAGAGTGAGAGGATGAAAAAGAATTGCGCAACTCATCAGAATTCTGACAATCAGCCAAAGACACAGAGCCTGCTGATAAATAGAGTGAAAGGATGTAAAAGGAAATCACGTAATTGAAACGTTAATTAGGCAGGCAAGGGCGACGGTTAGGTAAGCTGAAGGCGGCGGGGGGGGGGGGAGGTTAGGTAATTAAGTGATTGGGGGTGGAATCAATACCTCGTCAACCCCCCCCCCTTTCCCTGTAACCTGTCCTTGTCGAACTTTGTACTGGATTATTGCGCTCCAGTGAAAATCCGTTTCTTGTCATTTAAGGTACAAGCGCTTATGTTCCTCTAGTAAAGTAAAGTTAACAAATTTATGTCATTGCATCTATGTATCTGTACTTGGTTAAGTCATGCCTTCGCCTGTTTCATTGCGTCAAGGTTAACTGGTAAACTTGTCTCAGCTTGTCCATTATCCGTTACATAGGCCCATAAACTGTTTCTTGTAATATAAGGTAGAATAGAGGAAGTAGCTGAGCTTCTGAGTAACGCTTTATGGTCTCAGAGGTAAAGACGCGAAAATCACTAATCTGTACCTCCTCGTGGTGAAGATGAAAGCGCGTAATGGTGACTGAACAGATAGGGGAGGTTAGATGGGTTAAGTGGAAAACACAGTTTTTTCTATGCAGAACACTCTTTTGACCTGGGGTTGGGAAACTAGCCCTGCAGGCGGGGGAACTCAACGAAGAGTCACCGGCATAAGTATGCAGAAGGCAATGGAAAGCAACTGCATTACAATTTCCTATTTTGATCATCATGACTACAATTGCCATGAAGATCGCCAATCTTCGAGAGAAGAGGCATTTCTAGAAGAGGGGAATTGCTGCAAATTTCCCCCCCCCCCTTGTAGTTTGTCCTGTTAGTCGTTGGTTATAGTCCCAGATGTGCTTCGTTATTCCCTGCAAATCATGTTCATTAACGGTGGAACATTCGTTTTGATGTGTCATTTATAGCTCTACGATCCATATTTCATAAGAAATTTGATTTTTGAAACCATAATGTTTTATTCTGCCCTTTCAGCTGGCTCTTACCATAAACACGTTTACGAATATCTCAAGCCAATATCTCTAAGCATTCTACACCTGTAGAACTAGGCCTATATTGGTAAACGCCCTTTTTTGGCTTTATAAAGGCATCTAAACCCCATATAGTCTCTCCGCCCTCCTCTCCCCTATAACACCATCTCTGTTATGACCCAGCGTACAACACAATAACGGGACATTCGGAGAGTGGTTAAGCCCATTTCCCTAAGTATTCTACGTCTATGGAGCTAGGCCTATATTTGAAAACCCCCTCCCTTGGCTTTATAAAGGCATCTAAACCCTATAGTCTCCCCGCCCTTCTCTATAACACCTGTCTGTTATGGCCCTGTGTACAATATTATAAGGGAGCACTTCATTGGTTTCGTCATATCGCTGGGCACTAAGTATAAATTGCAATATTAAGTGTACCGTAAGCCGGGGCAGTGAGGCCCTTAACATGTTAATAGCTCTCCACCTAATCAACCCGTAATTAATTACATCCCTCGGCAATTCTCAATGGCTATGTTATCTAATACAACTAAAACTTTCACTGCGCCTTCAATGATGGTATGTACCAAATTTTGGTGTCTTGATAAATGCCCTACCCATTTCGTAATTTCTACTTTTTATATAAGGTAGAAGCTGCATCTCTTCGAGTTGGTTCATGGATAATTTTATGGATGAGCACACCTAGGTTGAGGCGTGGTCTAGCTTCAGCTCGGACATTTGTGTACAGAAAGAGATGACAGACAAGCCATGTAAAGCAACTTTATTAACGTAGATTACAATAATAAATTAGAAGACATGTGGAGTAGTGGTACGGGCTCGGACTTTCAACTCACTACATTTTCTGGCCATGCTTCGGAGGGCATGTAAAGCAGGCGGTCCCGGGCCTTCCTAGTTGACTGTAAGAGAGGACTTCATAGCTCTAACTCCGCTAGGTTAGCTTAGTATTAGAACAAAAAAAGTCAATATTTGTTTATTTATAATTTGGAGTGAACTCGAAATAAATCTACTAGTCCGTTCGTTAGCCGTGTGTACCTATTGTAAACTGTAGATTATTTACTTGTGAGTTATGCGCGTGAAAAAAAAACATGTGGCAAGCAGAGCTGGATATAGAGGTTGTGATGTTCGGGGGCAAGGGTTCATTTACCCCATGTTTAGCATTAGCAGCAAATCCGCTTTTACTGGATTACGCAAACAACTGTGTCCAAACACGACTTGTTTTACGGCGAGAAATTGCGTGAAAAATTATCTCGAAAACGGTTCATTTTTGTTACTCTGAATACCAATTGATGTATTTGCTAACGTTCGTAGGAACTAGGAAGTAATTTTAAGTATGAAACTGTCTCCTTTGTAATAATAAAAGTTGACTTGATAAAATATTGTGTAATATGTTATCAACTTTTGTTATAAAGTAATTTTAAGTGTTGTAAGTTACAGGTATTTAATGCTACTTGCGCACGCCACTGTCTACTGGCTTACACGAATTATTACAATTATTATTATTATTACATTATTATTGGAAGTCACCCCTACTGTGTTTCTGTTTTGTTGTTATTGTTAAGCGCTCCAAAAAAAAGCAACGCAGTCAGCGCAAGTCATTTTATATTAAAAGACAGGTATACTCATGCGGACTTTGGCACCAGGGTGAAACTCATCCTTACAGTATTTAATTAAGAATGTGGAAAAGATTACTCTACTCTATTCTCCAATTTAATAGTAGCTTTAAATGGCCTATACAGTTGGAAAAACGTAAGTGCTACATGTCAATAGAACATACGAGCGCGGCTATTCGAAGAGACCACCTACCACCAGCAAGTGGAAACTCCCCCCCCCTTGTGTTCAAAGGTCTTTAGACTCCCCTTTTGGAAAGCAAGGCGCCAGTCAGTATAAGGCCTCACTGACTAAGCGCTGTTGTCTTCCGAGCGCGTAGGGGAACTTCCCTGTCATTTTCGACTCCCTACCTCAACTTTTAAGCAATTGCTTCTGTATTGGACGCATTGCCTGAAAGTGGGGAAGGGGCGGGAGACTAGTCTACCAATTATCATTAGCGAAGGAGCTGGAGTAAGCAGGAGTAAAATTTCACCGAAATAAATATCTACAGCCGTAAAGTAATCAATTTCACTTATTCCCATGGATAAAAATGTAAAGAACCGGTCCGAGTTTACTCGAACATGCTTTCCAATTTATAAATTAGTAGATAGACAAAATGTGTAATTGCTTGGTAAATAATTTCCCTATGGTTAAATTTCGGATCCCTCGGGGGAGGAGGGAGGGGAGGAGGTGTCCACCTCAATGTATTAAAAACCCCTTAAAACTCAATTGCATATTCGGGAACGAACAGACCAATACATTGTAACAGTAGTAACAATGACAGGACACGCAATGTATTAGACCGTGAATTTTCCATAATTTCTTCAAAAAATAATTTTTTGCACTGAACCAAAATTTTTATTGGGAAAGCAACCTGTTTGGTTTTGTTACTCTCTATTGAACACCAAAGACATACCTGAAGGTAGAAATCATCGAAAGAAAGGTTCCGCAGAAAAATTATTTTCATGAAAATTAAGTTATTTTTATTTTTTTACACCCAGAAGCAAACAATGAAGGGGCAAGCGGTCCTCCGCATTTTTTTTAACATTAATAACGACTGCAATATACATATACAGTATGTAGGTATGTGAAAAGAAAACCTTGGAGCCGTTTTTGAGAAATAAATTTTTAGACGTTTTTTTGGATTTTTTTGAGAATAAACCCCCCCCCCCCCAAATTGAGTTAGCAAAAAAAAAAAGTGTTCTCGAGGTATGATTTTTGTGAACCTACATACCAAATTTCATTTAAATCGACCAAGTTGTTTGCCTGGAAATCGATAAACAGACAGACAGCGACAGACAGATGTTTCGTAAAAACAATTTTTTTGGGTTCCAGGGGACCTCAAAACGTGTAAACGTTGAAATCTCGGAGTCGAAAATTTTGACCGTCACAAAGCTTTCCTTATACCTACTACGTATAAATTGAATTGGGCATAAAAAAATATAAAAAAAACAGTTGTTTGAAGTGCTGGTCTAAAAATTGCGTTGTTTATATTTTTATCTGCGGGTTTTCATATTGGTACCTCATGCTACGAATGCAGAAGGTAAGTATTTTTTTATTTCTTTTAATTCCTTTCTCCCTTTTACTTGCCCAGTATTCCGTGCACAAGGAGCATATACTAACCAATTCAATACATAACATATTAATAATTTTTTCTCATACTGGTTAATCCGCCAGCTAGGAGAGCATATTAAACCAAACAATTGAATAATAATAATAAAATAATAGTAAAAATTAATAATAATTTTATTAATTTACGTCTCATATTTATTGGCATTGAAAATTTCGCCTCAATCATGAAGACAAAAAGAAAAAGAAAAAAACAACCTAATTTCGAAAACGGGGGCAGTTATAGGGTCTTTTCTCATATTATGGACGCATTGAGAAAGGCTCGAAAAAAGACGATATAATCACCTTTATATTTATTTGTCTGTGGTAAACGATAATCAATGCTTAACTTACCTTTCCGACTCCGTAAGCCTCTCGCACTCCGATTCTGCGCAGTAGCGCAGGGGGCATAGGGGGAGGTGTGCGGTGGATGGCCCCGAAGAAGCCCTGCGACGTTTCGGGATCATCTTCAGACGCCACATGACGTTTACGACGGTGTGGCGAAGACAGATTAAGCTTCTGCGCTGCCCTGCAATCAAACAAATAATGTAACAATCTCTTGTTAAATTAATTTACTAAATCCGTCAGTCTGACCCCAGACAGCAGCAGCATAAGTTATAGTTCTATATGCATTGCATGTCATATCATTGACATCATCAAAATTTCTTGAGCAAACTAAATTTTATTGTACCCCAGTTTCCAACAAGAAATTTTAACTTATTTTACCAGCCGCAAAACAGGATTGACGTAGCCATAAATTCTCCAATAAACAGGCTCACTCATTTACTAAATGATCATGACACCTTAGATCCATTTATGCAAAGCTTGGAATTATTCAGAGGAACTTGTAACCAAATTATATTGTAAGAATGGTAGTTAGGATATATTTATATATTACGTTGTTCTTTGGTAGTTAGGTAGGTTTTTTTTTATAAATTTAAATTATTTAATAAGAAGTTACAATAGGCTATAAACAGTAGGAATTTTTGTTGTTGTTGTTTTTTCGCTTTATACTATGTAATATTTATACACATAAGGGCTACGGCTGTGTGATGTAATAAAAATTTTTTCTATTCTATTCTATTCTATCATGGCAACAGCAGGTTCAGACACGAAGGCTTGTCGCTGTGTAAATTCCATAGATGAACCCATGTGGCGAACGACAGATATTGTGTTTTGTATGAATTGGTAGGACTGAGCTGCAGGCTACTAGCGGGGTCGCAGGTGGCGGATAGCGAAAAGGCCACGAGATATGTTGGCCAGCTGCGAATATATTGAAAAAGCAGTCCCCGACCAAGCCGCGGAACAACCGGAGGGTGTGGTGGCAAGTCTGGTGGTGCAAGCTTGCCTAGAAGAAGCCACAGTAGCCGGAGGAAGATTGTTTGACGAGGCGAATAGTTGCCGCTGTTAAATGAGCAACCTCTACTAGGGCACTCTTTTGTCCTGGGGTTGCACCCTGGCCCCAAAGATGGAGGAACTCAATGAAGAGCCAACGGCATAAGGATGCAAAGGCAACAGGAAACCACTGCATTAAAGTTCCCTAGTACAGTCATCATGACTAAGTACATTCAATACTCTACATGGGCCTACTTGACTTCCTTTTGGGGGACCTGAAGTCTATGTGTTGCCATGATCGCCAATCTTCAATAGAAGAGGCATTCGTAGAAGAAGATGAATTGAAAGCAGTGGCGGATTAAAGGGGGGGCGGTCGCCCTCCCCCCAAAGCACCCAAAGCTAAGAAAAAAAAAACGTTTTCTTTCATTTGAGTGATTGCGTGAGAGAATGAGTAGAAATGGATGTGAGAATGAGAAGATTCCTTACTGTAATTACATTATTATCTTTAAGCAGTTAATTGTGAGAGGGCCTTTGGCCCTAATATTCGCTGTAAAAATTGTAAGCTTTAAAATAAGCTTTCCTTTGTAAGATCTATACTTTACTGCTGTTGAAATGCGTAAAACCCCACTATTTTGCACTTACATTTTCTAATTTCTCCCCCCCCCCTGTTTCCAGCAATATGAATAAGCAATAAAGCATTCCTTTTTAAGCTTTAAATATCTGTACTTTACTGTTGTTAAATTGCGTAAACCCCACTATTTTGCACAAATATTTTCACATTTTCCCCACAAGGGAGACCCCCGGGCCCCCCTGTTTTCAGAAATATGAAAATAAGTATTTTAAAACCATTGATTTGTAAGCTTTAAAACATCTACTAGTATAATTTTAATGTAAAAATGCATAAAACCCCACTATTTTGCACTTACACTTTCAAATTTTTTTTTTATCTGCATGAGCAGCCTGATTGAGGCGATTATAATACCGGTATTTATTTAATCCCCTGCAGTCTGATCGAGGCGTTTATAATACCGGGGTTAAATAAATACCCTAGAATTATAACTGTAAACAAAAAAATTTTGAATAGCACTTTCCATTATAAAATTATCTTGTTTACCAGTGGATTAAATAAATACCGGTATTATAAACGCCCCGATCAGGCTGCTGGTAATAAAAATGTAAACAAGATAATTTTATTATGGTAAGTGCTATTCAAAATTTGTTTGTTTACAGTTATAATCCTAGGGTATTTATTTAACCCCGGTATTATAATCGCCTCAATCAGGCTGCAGGCACATTGGCTTTTCAAGTAGTGTTGGTGACAACGGCAACGGCGGAAAGGGGGCACATGCTTTTTAAATAAGATCCGCCCCTCCCAATACTTTTTGTTAATCCGCCACTGATTGAAAGTATCTTAACACCCCGAAGATGAAGAAGTAGAAGTAGAAGAAGGCAAAGCAATCTGTAATACGTACAAATTTATTCTACAATACTTTAACCCCCGTAAGTAAAGTTACATTCTTTTTTTTTAAAGTAAATTATTCTTAAGCTGGGCTAAGATATTCTTCAAATGTAGTCATGTAGATGTGGAAGATAAAGGAAATTTCAAAATTAAAATCTATCAATAACTGAATGAGTTAGAAATACGTGCAAAATTGTCAATTTAAGAAATAATGGGTTTCAAATATATTGAGCGTCCTTTTGGATAGTTTTCCTATCCTTAAATAGTCTACTTGGGTGGGAAACTGCCGCCCCCGGCAGGGCAAACCGATACTCCTCTTTTTCATTATAATCATGATTAATCTAAAATACGCATATACTGATGTTAGTCGGATTCAAGATGGCGAAAGATCATGAACATGAAATGCGTGGCGGTAAAAATCACTTTTTTGAGCCGAAATCATCAATACATACTATAATAAAGTTGCTTAGAACGTTCACTTTAATAATCTACTCATGAACTATTCTTGATTAATCTAAAATACACGCCTATTCTTAAGCCTATACGAATGCAAGTCTGGTTCAAGATGGCGGCTTCAGGCGAAGGATCATGAATATGAAATACGTTGACGGAGGAAATCATCTCTCAGCCGAAATCATCAATTTCTCGGAGAGAGATACGTGCAGGCTGCATCTCTGGAGATTTTCACCAGACATTTCATTTTCTTAAATGTGAGTTTTCCTTTTCTCACATTTTGTATATTTCCGGTGTATATGCCGTTGCAATTTGTTGCGATCCTTAATGTGCATTTTTATTACAGTAAGCAGTATATTTTTACACCATTGTCACCGAGGCAAAAGCGGCGTTATGCAAGGGTGTACTGCCAGTAACCAGACTCAGGGGGTTTCAGTAAAAAAATGGCTGCTATCCGGCATTTAGTTTCCCCGCACCGTTGCAATTTTTATTTATTTATTTCATTGTTTTGGGGAAGGTTTCTGCGTATACTATGCATACTATATTTTATTTTTTCGAACTCCCGTCAGTGGTTGTTCAACCATTTGAATGTTTATTTTTGTTGCTATAGGTTATCCTGACTTTCTCATGGTCTGCTTCATTAATGAAGCACGAGCAGGCCATTTTCAGTTTACACTAATTTTCTTAGCTAAGACAGCCTAGGTAGGTATTTCTTATTTCACTTCGCTTTAAATTCCAGCTGGTATGTCTTACCGCCCTTACCACAGCCATGTAGCTTAACAGCAGCGTCACACAATCGCCAACTCACATCAGACCAGCAAAAGTCGGGACATGTGGCATAGAGGTACGGACTCTGATATTCACCCGAAAGATTGTTGGTTCGAGTTCCACACTGGCTACATTTTCTGGCCATGTTTCGGAGGGCATGTAATGCAGGCGGTCCCGGGCCTTCCTAGTTGAGTGTAAGAGAGGGCTTTATAGCCCTAACTCCGCTAGGTTCGCTTAGTAATAGAAACAATAAAAAGTCCTTATTTATTTATTTATTTATTTAAATGTATTTTTTTCTGACTGGTTCTTTAGCATTGAGGCCATGAGAGCAGTATAATGGGGGGACAGCAGCGTTCAACTGTAGGTTGATGTCTCCAACTAGAAGCGTTGTTCTTCCTCACGCTATGCCATTAGCTTTGCTATGGGTAGGATTCTTCTCTTCTTTTTATGGAGCTTCTAGTGAAGGTTAACGGTCATTTTGACAATTTCAACCTTAGGGACTTTTGCTCGGAAATCAAGGGGAAGTCGTGCTCTTGTCCACTGCCACAGGGTTTTCAACCAGGATGTTGTTCTTCTGCCGGGAGCCCACTGTTCTTCTATATTCCCTTGGGTTATTAAATGCAGAAGGCATCACATGGCCGAAGAATGGCAGTTTACGTTTCTGAATTTGGCTTCTGTATCCATTCGCCTCAGGACCTGGGCAATACGGACGGTACGTGAAGCTTGCTGGCTTAACTAAATAGACCGATCTGAACTGAAGTGCTGATAATGCTGTAATGATAAACTCAATAGATGGGTGACAATACGCTGCTCAAAAGGTTTGATGTGACCTATTGTATATGTGAGCTAATCAATTACAAATAAATATAAAGCTTTAAAACGTAGGTCAATGTCCAACCACTACGGTGGGGAAAGATCTGTGCATATTAAGTACACGCGTATATTAAAAGCCCTCTCATTTAGAAATTAACTTTCAGTGTAAGCAAAAGGGAAGAAAAATCCCAAATAGTGCTGAGTTGGCTGGGTAATATTTTAATAAAATCACGTTGGGTTAGTACGTTTTCTTTCAGTCGACGATTTACAGAATCAAGACGTGTGAAATTGGAAAATCCCCCAATCGTCACTTCCCTTGCCCCCCTCTCTAAATTCTCCCCTGCAGTTGGGCAAAAAACACCCCCCTCCCCTTGCCGAAGGGTACCCCCTCCCTATCTGTGCTATCTTGTACCTCAAGACGCTATTATCTCCCCAAATTATTTCCTTCCATTACATATCTATCAAAATTTTGAAGGGATTTCCCAGTAGCGAAGCAGTAATTTTTTTAAAGCTGGTCCAAGTAGTAGTAGTAGTAATTTTTTAGGGACTTGTTATGGACCCAGGCATACTTATAGTATACCCATAGGTCCCTTGTTCAATGCATATGACCCCACTGATTTCAGACATTATTTGTATTGTTTCTGTATGAATTTGTGGCCATTGGCAAACTGGTATACGTTCTCGATGTCAACCAACACCGGCTACAAGCGATAATGGACAAGCTGAGACAAGCTTACCATTGACGCAATGAAACAGGAGAAAAACATGACTTAACCATGTGCAGATACGAGTCGTCTGGTCCTAAATACTTCAGAGTCTTACCGTTGAGGACCTGATCACCTTTAGCTATCAACATCTTTCCGCGGGCAGAGGCCCGAGACGACATTGAATTCTACAAGCCAAACCGCTTACCGCTCACTATTCACCCGATCATTTACTCGATCTGACTAATTATGCATTACAATAACAACCCCCGTTAGTTTTACTTTCTAATATTAAATATACTAATATATATATATATATATTCTAATATATACTCTAATATAATAAAGGAATTAAACAAGCAAAATGATATAAAAAACGGATCAGACGTACCTAAAACTAGTTTACTTTCCATTTTCACCGGACGCCCCTGTATTTAGGTATTATACGCATGTTTAGCACCAGCCAGTGCTATAAAACTGGCCCCAACAGCAACCCCCCCCCCCCCCATACCTCAAGAGCTAACGACGCCTTTGACAAGTTTTAAGCTCAACTAAGCCTGAATCGCCCCAAAATGTTTTAGTCGTGAATAAAGGAATTAAACAAGCAAAATAATATAAAAAACGGATCAGATGTACCTAAAACCCAAAAAGGATACAATTGCCATGCGATAGCCGGTCTCGGTAAAAAAATAACAAACCCAAAATTTTTCAACAGAATTTTTTTTACGAAAGACCGTAAAAAAGGGGCAGCATAGGAGGAGGGAGGGGGGGCAAAGGTTACAGCCCTTTCCGTTTGTCATTGGGTTTTGTAAATTAGATTTGGTTACAGACAGAGATGAATGGGTGTTTGTAGGCCTGCACAAGCTTGTACCGCTCTGTAGTGCAGTGGTTAGTGTGCTACTCAGGCCAAACATGGACTTATGATGTTGGATTCGGATTCGGTAGTTGGCTCTATTTTATAGCTTTTGCTATAGAGCTTAGCTGAAATAATTTCGCCGATTTGTTTTCAACACCTTTCATTTTTCCCCATGTATGGACATCGTCGACAGTTATTTTCAGTGGGACACATTGGGGGCCCAGAGTAAAACGCGGTATCGAGCAACAGAATCCTCTCTATTACTCTATTACAAATATGTAAAATGGGGTTTGTGATCCCATGGCTAGTCTGCATACCGGCTTCCACAAAGTTTAATCTTATTTTGGGACAATTGCGAGAAATTTATAAAGTGTCCATGAAACTAATTAATTCCATAAGGGTCGCGAAAGGGTTAAGAAGAACAAGAAGAAGAAGGCACACGACATTTAAACATGCAGCGGACAAAGAAGAGGAAGAACAGGTGGTTGTATAAAAAGAGGATGTGAGATGGGGTAAAGTGTGCATCTCTGCGCACAACTGCATAATATTTAAAATTGAATTTCATAGGAAATATTGATTGAAGAGAGATCACTGACAGCTCATACAATAGAAGAAATGTTCTTCTAAAGTGTTAGATTTTGAAATTTAGTATGTATGTATATATACATATATATACCACCAACTCATACCATACACACACAATACAGACAACAACACCGGCAAACTAACTACAAACCAGAAAGCGCGTTTAACCACACGGGTCTGGCGCTTATAATTTAAAAAAAAAAAAAAAATGTATATCTAGTACTTGTATATTGCATGGGTGTGGCACGTACCCGCACTTGGCTAAGTCTCACTAACTCCTTTTACATTATTGGTCGCAAAGAAGTCGTTCACAGAATAGGGATGGTGTGGCAAATGTATGGGGAATACTGTAAACTAGCTCCATTTTTACGGCTTCCATCTTTACGAGTGACGGCCACTTCCTGTATCTTTTAAATTTGAACTCAGTTATTTCTAATTAATTTTTATAAATTTAAACTTAACGGGCTTTTAGAGTAGTGGTACAGACTCCGACTTTCACCCGAAAGGTGTTTCGTGCGAGTCCCACACTTGCCAAATTTTCTGGCCATGCTTCGGAGGGCATGTGAAGCAGGCGGTTCTGAGCTTTCCTAGTTGAGTGCAAGAGAGGGCTTTATAGCCCTAACTCCAGTAGGTTGGCTTAGTAATAGAAGTCCATAAATATTTATTTATTATTTATTATTAACACAGGTACAACTTACCTTACCTTATTGTAATACACCCGCCAGTAGTAGCTGATTGGAAAATGGTTGGCTGTTCAAAAAATTTGCAAAGGAAATTTCCCTCCAAAGTAGCAAACACTCAGCAAAAGAGAGAGGGGTTGAAAGTTGGTTGACAAAAACCTTTTACCCGTGTTATCATAATGTTTTTCCAGGGTCAAAGAATGCGTAGTCTATTTTACACAAGATTGAATGCCGGCTCATTCATCTCTGTCTCCAGCTAAATCTAATTTACAAAACCCAATGACAGTGCTATCCTATACCCTTTACCCCATCTCTTATACTCTTTTTTTACAACTACCATTTCTTCTTCTTCCTTTTTTCCACTACATCTACATGTTGTGTGCCTTCATGGGTTAATTGCAAGAGTGAGCCAACAGGCCCAAAATTCCCCCATGTGGAAAATAAAGACAATTTCCTTTCTTGACGAAGCAATAGAATCCGCCGTCTTTGTTCTAAAAGCGTACCTCCAAACGTTTTGTCAACATCTGCTGTTGACATCTTCAGTGAAACTGCTTAGACTTCTCGGAGGCTCAGCAGCAACTGCTTCGTCACGTAACGTGGGTCGTGAAAGCCTTTGTAATTATAATTTTCTTTCTTCTTCTGCTTCTTCTTCTACTGCCTCTGCATCATCTTCGACGTTGTCATTAACTTTATTCTCTTCATCTTCAGATTGTTTTCCAATGTCAAATATACAATAAGCTGGCTCATTCATATCTGTCTCCCGTTAAATCTAATTTACGAAACCCAACAGCACTGCAATACTATACCCTATACGGTATATCTTATCTCAGATCCTCTTTTTATGCAACTACCATTTTCTTTCTTTTTCCACTGCAACTTTCTGTTGTGTGCTCTCTTCTTCTTCTTCATCGTCTTCATCGTCAACGTTGCCATTAAGTTTATCCCTTTAACCTTCAGATTGCTTCCAAATGTCAAATATGTAATTGGCTGGTTCCTAATTTACAAAACGGCACAGTGCTTTACACCATTTCTTCTTCTTCTTTTTCTACTACAGCTATATGTTGTGTGCTTTCTTTTTCTTCTCCTTCTTCAACTTCTTCATCATCAACGTCATCATTAACTTTATTCCCTTAGTCTTCAGATTGTTTCCCGCATTTTCATTTTGTGTATACATGTGGATAGTGTTTTTGTAGCGAAAATGTGACAAGCCTACCTCACATATCTTCAAAGTAGGTATATAGTGCATTCAATGAATAATTGCTCAAATGTACCTTTTACAAAATTTGGACCAGTTTATTCTGCCTATAATACTAATGCCCAGCACGTCGAAAGTTGGACACATTCGAAGAAAGTTGCAACTGGAGCTATCTTGAGCCGATCGCAGTACGTATACGGGGTACGACGTATTTAGGTGGACTTCCCGTACGTGACTTCCAAAACGGATACGTGTGCCTTTAGCGGTTGACCCTTTGCCCATCAGTTTCTCTGGTCGGAACTATTTCCATCACGTCATGCTCACGTAAGCCTTACCTATAATACATTCCGAATAGTGATGAACCCAAGCCAAGCTTTTCAATGGTCTGGCTTCTCTTGGAAAAAATTATGTGGGCTTGGTTTGGAGAATTCTTGACAAGACGAAGCTTGTTTTAGGGACTCTGACAAACACCTCGACGTCACGGATGTACTGGGAGGAATGGCGTCAAATGACTCAGCAGCCAAGGACGGGCGTTGGCTGAATTACGGTTTAGGGACTTAGACAATTTTGGCAGATTGTGCTATTTATATTTCTTTCAGTTCTAGTTTTCGTGGGCCTTGCATATAGAGCATACCTACCTAACAGTGATGGTTTCAAGCCAAAGTGTTTTCAGGTTTGGCTTGACTCAAGTCTGTACATTTTTAGATGCATTTTACATATCTTAAAGCCTGAGGTGTGGGGGACATTTCAGCAAAACGGGGACACTCACACCTACAACACGAGGCAACGGGGAGACCTTGTACGGCCAGCGCCACGCACAGCCAAGTGTGAGCGACTGGATTGTATACCACAAGGTTTCACCTACGGTACCTTAGAAAACTCCCGATTGAACTGAGAGCGGCGAGAAATGCTTTTAACTTCCCTAAATTGCTTAGAAACCATCCCTTAGAGAAAACCTTCTACACTGCCACTGAGGCACTAGCACAATGACAATGACCGAACTACCTGATTTTGACGATATTTTGACGATTTAACTTTATTTTCTTGTCAATTACCTGTTGATTACTTGTATTGTATAATTGAACAGAAATATTTATTTATTTATTTGTTTTGTAGGCTTGGTTTGGAAAATTCATGCTTACGCTGGCAAGGCTTATCCGCCATTTGTCAATTTTGCAGATTGGTCATCTATGGAAATTTCTGCTTGTTTTGCAACGCCTACTTTCCGCATTTCTGCTTTTAACAACCGTGTTAGCTTGGTGGGGGGAGTGAGTCTCTTTATTAGCTTGAGGCACGTTCTTTCCCCACGGGGAGAAGGGGAGTTGACTAGCAGGGTGGACCTCCTGATTATAGTGGATTTCGAACCACTTGGGGAACTTAGTAGTCACACGATGAATTCGGAGTTGATCAGGACTCGACACGCCCTTAGACTGATAGGTATCGTCTCAGCGCGTTATCATGTCCCACCTTGTTTCCCTGACAGCGCTATGCACACTATTAAATTTGCTGCAGTTTGGAACAGGCTCTGCTCATATCGATTTAACTCGGTAAGACCGCTTGAAATTAATGACGTTCTTGCTTCTATTGTCTTCCTAGTCCAGTCCACCCCAAGACGTCACCTCTTGAACTGACGTAATTGAACTCATCAAAACATCAGAATAATGTTCCGATGCGTACAAAACTTAACTAAACATAGACAACAACTCAGCAAACTTGCCGAGAATATAATGCAGACTGGAAACATCTCTTTGAGTAATACATGTCATTTCTCATAACTTTCAAACATCTCATAAGTCTAAAACTCGGATAACTTTGAATATGAACAAAGTCCAAAACAAACATTCACCTGAAGCGGCTGATGGGTTTCCTTTGTAATTAAATTTAAGTCAGCGATTCTCGGCTTACTATACCACAGTCTTGCATTCTCTTTCAGACAGTTTCTCAGATTTTGGATTAAATTCCTGTTGTAGACTTAAGCTGTTTTCATGCGAACCGAATTAGACAGCATTCTTATTCCTCTTGCGTTCGAAATTATTTCCTATTTTGCACAATATACAGATACTCACTATCTAGTGGTAAAATGGAAATGATACATAAAATACAAGCCATTACCACATAAGAAGTACAATTGAAGCGCCTAAAAGCCAAGGGGTGCAAGTGACCTTTTTTGCGCTATGGAGTTACGTGCACCTTGCTAGGACTCTAGCTGCTCGTTATTCTAAAAACCAACAAGACGTCTAGAATGCTATGAATTGTACTGTATTTTCAGTTGATTTATAAACTGTAGCCTCAATTATCTCAAATGTTTCACTTGCACCCTAGACAAAATCCCAAGTTTTGTCCTGTCCCAAGTAGCCATCTTGGCCTGGGTTTGTTTGTAATTACCTTCCGTGCAAATCACTTCACTGATTGTCTAATTCTCTTCTACCTTTAAATTCACTTTATCTATTAATTATTAACTAATGGTCCGTGCCTTCGTGTGTGTCCCGCCCCTTACTCCACAGCCGTCACCTTCAGATCGCCATCGGGAACTTCGAGATGCCTCTCCCTCAATAGCTCAGCATCCAGGGACGGTAAGTGTGCACGTAGTCTAATAGGAAGGGCTCCGCCAGGTACGGCTCAGAACCACCCTGTATTCTTCTCTAAATACAGTTCACTCACTCAATAAACCTTTACACCTCTTGACCTCTAGGCACTTCAATTGCAGTTTTTATTACTTATTGCTTTCCAATTCATACGTAGTATAAGGAAAGCTTTGTGATGGTCAAAATTTTCGATTCCGAGATTTCAACGGATTTACACGTTTTGAGGTCCCAGGAACAAAAAAAAGTGGTTTTTACGATATGTCTGTCTGTCACTCTGCCTGTCTGTCTGTCTGTATGTCTGTCTGTCGGTTCATCGATTTCCAGGCAAACTACTCGGCCGATTCTGATGAAATCTTGCATGTTGGTTCATAAAAATCATACCTCGGGTTCATTTATTTTTATTTTGGGCAAACTCAATTTGGGGGGGGGGGGTTTATTCTCAAAAAACTCCAAAAAACGTCTAAAAAAAATTATTTCTGAAAAACGGCTCCAACGATTTCTTTTAAATTCACATATATCGTAGTCGTTATTGATGTTAACAAAATTCGGGGGGTCGCTTGCCCTTTGACAGTTTGCTTCTGGGGGTAAAAAAATAAAAATAACTCAATTTTCATGAAAAATGACTAAAAAATATTTTTTCTGTGGAATCTTTCTTTCGATGATTTCTACCCTCAGGTATGTTTTAGGTGTTCAATAGGGTAAGAAAAATGGACAGGTTTCATTCCCAAAAAGATATTTGCTTCTGTGCAAAAAATTATTTTTTGAGAAATTATGGAAAATTGTCGCTGCAATACATTACGTGCCATGTGTCATTGTTACTACAATGTATTGGTATGTTCGTTCCAGTATATGCAATTAAGTTTTAAGGGGTTTTTAATATATTGAGGTTGACCCCCCCCCCCCCCCCTCGAGGGATCTGAAATTTAACCATAGGGAATTTATTTCCTAAGAAATTATACATGCCCAAATCTACTACTTTATAATTTGGAAGGCATGTTCGAGTAAACCCGGACCGGTTCTTTACTTTTTACTTCATCATTTTCGTTATCTGTAATCAGCTCCGATTGCTTGGACGTGATGTACTGTACATGATCATGCTCTATTCCATGCTGTCCCTTCACTTTGGATCATTCAGTACTTCCACTAGATCCAGCTCACCTCCTCCACTTGAGATCGTCCTCAATTTGGCATTTCCTCCTTGGTATTCCTTTCCTCCTCTTTTAGCACTTCTTCACGCCTCAGATAGTATCCATTCACTTAATGCGTTCGAACTATTTCTCGCTATTGTAACCTCCAAAGATTGCTCACTCCGAACTCTCTCTCCTCAATTCTCATCAGCATTCCTAATCCTATGGAATGTTCGCATGAAGTTCTTTATAATGGTTGCAATAATTCTGCGGTGCGGGCTATCTATAGTCCTCTGTTTGTGTTATGCCTGCCGCAGTTGGCTGTTTCATTACATTAGATTTTATTAAGAAATTCACAAAAAGTCAGTAAATTTATTATAAGAGACTCTTAAATTCCCTTTCAAACAACATTTTAGCTTAAATTTTGGATTAAAATTTTCGTTTGTGAGTTTAAGCCTCGAGAAGACAGAAGGTAGCTGGGAGGGTTGCCTCTGTAAGGATTACCGGAATAATTTAATTATTAAACGCACTTTTGTTGCTTCTGTGAGGCTCACCTCTGTTACAATGTAATTACTTCATCTGCTGTACAAATCTTCGGTTTGTCTGGCTTTCACTTGCCGGTTAATTTGAAAGAGTAATAAGGATTTCATGGTCCGAAAAGTAGCCAGAAAACTGCACGATCAGTAGAGGATAAGTAGAGGATATACACCAACTGTTCTTGTGCGGGCTTGTGGTCCAGCTGTAACGACAACGCTCCGGTTAGGCGTAGATCGTGGGTTCGAATCCTGCCAAGCCCAGTTTCTCTATATCCTCTAATTTCGGTTATAACAAGGAGGTTACCTCTTCAACCAAAGTTAATTTAATGCCAGTGTTAGATATACCATAATACTGCAATATAATGTGTAGAGAAAACTCTCAAGATTGAGGCTCGATACTCAGCTTAAACGGAAACTTTTCCCGCTAAACCTAAGTCCACCCTCAACTCTAATGTGCGGTTGCGGGGCATGTTGCTGACCACAACATCTGATATAGAGCAGTATTGTGATACTTCTTTCCTTCTTATCGACCCTATAGACCTGTCCCCTGCGCGTAGAAGTCAGATTGAAATATGGATAGGCGTATTCAAAGGTTTACGACAAAATTCATAGAAACATATTGGACAGCCCTTTCCGTAGGTATTTTAAATAAATTTGCATGTGAAAGCACGGGCCCCCGTGGACAGGCAGGTTTTCATCAAGATATTGACTTTGGGTGCTTCACTAGCTTTTGTACACATGTCTATAGACAAATATCAATACAAGGTCTTTATAAGCAAAGTTTGGGACTTCATTAGAGACATTGGTTAGGGACAAAGGCTCGTACTTTGTTTATAGAGATGAAACATGGACTGCCGCCGTTTAACTTAACTGCCACACTGGCTATAGAATAGAATATTTATTTACAAAAACATTAAGTAGGTCAACACTAATTATATACATATTACTATAATAGTATTCCCAACCTTAATAGGACTTGTGTTGCCAAGAATCGAGATACGATTACAATAGACCATAAAATATCAAAAATAATTATTCAGTCTTACTCATTTCACTCATTCAAACTAGAATAATTCATAGAATAACTTAAAAAAGTGTAGGCTAAGTAATATTTATACAAAATTGAAAAATTAAAAAACTATAGGTCTAGTCAGTTTACGTATTCTGCGGTCATTTTAGGCTATGCAAATGTCCGTGTTGCATGTACATGGAGAATAGGGGAGAATACCTTTTTCCTCAATCTTAAGAAAATGTGGAATGTACGTCATAGTGAGTCATTGCCCCTATGCCCCCCCCCCCTCTTGTGCCCACCCCTGACCTGGACTCAGGCTTGCCAGAATATTTCTTATTGCAATAAAATAAAATAAATTCTGGCAACTTCCGCTAAAAATATGCAAAGCCCGTCACTTGATAGTAATAAATAATAAATATATATATTTCTATTAAATTATACAATCAAGTAATCAACAAGTAATTGACATGAAAGTATAAAGTAAAATCGTCATCAATTAAGTTTATTTTTCATAAATAAATATAATTAATGACTTTTGTTCCATAGCGGAGTTGGAGCTGTCAATCCCTGTCTTACACTCATCTAGGATCTCTCATTTAATTTATATTTATTAATGAAAGTAAAGGAGATTATTATTATTATTATTATTATTATAGAAAGGTTCGGAGTGGCTTGTTTTACATGCCCTCCGCAGAGTGGCTAGCAAATGTGGGATTCGTTATCTTCATATCATCATATCACATCAATGGTCCGCACAAAGGCGATGAACCTTCCTTCATCATACTTGACCCGAAGGACATTATTTTTATTTTACTCATGTCTTCTGTAGTTGCAATGTAGCGATTGGTTTGCAGCAAATCTTTCCACCTCCTTCTTCAGCACTCCTCCCTGTCTTGGGCCGTTCTCTTGAGTTCCAAGTAGGTTCCACATCTCATATCTTTCTTGAGGTCTTCTGCGTACGCCTTCCTTGGTCGCCCTCTTGCATTGGTGCCTTCGATTGTGCCTTCTATTATGGTGCTTAGGAGTCCTTCTCGTCTGATCAGGTGACCCACCCATTTTGCTCTTCTCATCGAAATGGAGGTAATTAAGGATGTTTTATCGTTTATCGTTTGAAGTACCTCTTCGTTCGTTATGTGGTCTCTCCAAGATCTTTTCAACATTCTCCTATAGCACCACATTTCGAAAGCCTCCAGCTTCTTTTTGCTTCTTTCGTGTATGCACCATGTCTCACAGCCATAAAGCAGTGTGCTCCATACTAGTGATTTAAGCAGTCTTTTTCTAACATTTATGTCGATGTTGTTAGTCTCGAATATCTTCGACTTTTTGTTAAACGCTAGCCGGGCCATTTGAAGTCTGCTGGAGATTTCGGCGCTTGATTTTCCATCGTGCGTTATTTTACTGCCAAGGTATGGAAAACTCATGACATTCTGTATGGCAACACCGTCGATTGAAATGTTGGTCTGAGTCTCTTCACTGCTGACAGCCATAATTTTGGTTTTTGTCTTGTTTAGTTGCACGCTGTAATCGTTTAGGATGTTCTTCATAGCAGTGAGCGCTTCCTGCAGTTTATCTTCACTTTCTGCGATTAGCGCTATGTCATCCGCGTACCTAATCATGTCAATTTTCAGGCCATGTATCTGTACGCCTCTGATGTGCTGCAGAGCCTCTCGCATTTTGTTTAGGTCAAACTGTATGTATAATGCCGAGTCTCAAAACTTGACTGTTTTGCTGAAAGAAGAACTCTCTACCAAGTGAATTACTCAAGCAGCTCTAACACAACCCAGATCATGAAAGAGCCCAAAGTATAAAAATACCTACACGCAAAACGTTCCGTCTGGGAACTTCCTCTAATTAAGCAATGCTTACGTTGGTCTACAATTTCGTTTCTTCTTCAGCCGTTCGCGTGTTGGGTAACGAGCGTTCGTGCCAGTCGCCATCCGTTCGCGGCGATCATTAGCGTAGGAGATTGCGGGGATGATGCCCCCTCCTCCCCCCGTATGGACGCAACCCCCACTGGCTAATTACGTCCTTTATGAATGTAAGTCACGGCCGGGGGGGGGGGGGTGCCTTGAGTGCGTTGCCTCCCCTCTTTGGACGTCTGCTGAAAGTGCATTTGCACATTGACCTTAGTTTTCCGTTTTTATTTATTTTTTCGTTTATCGACTGACTTCATTGAAATATGTATAGTACATAGCATTATATGAGGAGGTTGGTTACAAACGGGGCCAACTCAATTTTTTTACAAAATGGGGTTTTGATCCGACCTTGCAGAAAATTTTAATGTCCACCTGCACGTTGTAAAATAAAGTGACAAAAGCAGCCAGATTGCGCACAAAAGTGCTGAGAAGTCTAGGGCTACCTATAAACTTAATGCAATTTTCAACAGAAAATCCACTCTCCTGAAAAATTCTACAACTTGGAGTTGGCCATGATTGTAAACTGCCTCCTCATATAACTAATATACAACGAACGGATAGCCATAGGTAAGGCCTGGCAGGCTGTGTCAACCTATCCGCAAAGAGCTTCTGCCTTGATCGCGTGTATGTCACCGAATTTAGATTCAGAAAACAGCACGACTACCAAAGAATCTGAACAATGTTCGCTCTGTACATTCAGACGCATGGACGCAGAACATCTTGATAAACTGCCGAGCGCAAGCGGACGTTGAGGGAGCGGAAAACAATCCTAACCCAACACTGGCATCTCTCTACTCAATACTTGCAGGGTCGGCGCTCGGTGCTCCACAGCCTCAGAACTAATGACCTGCAGCATTGCTTAAAACAGTGGAAAATCAGCATACAGCCATGTGTAGATAGGGGAGGGATATATGTTGAAGGTGACAATTAGTAAAAGTAAGTTATCTTAAATAAACAGCTTTCATGGCCCCAGTCCGGGTATTTAATTGGCACATCTCGTATTGCAATATAAGTAAAAGCAAGCCTTTTAGTAGTGCGTAGATTTTCTGATGATAGTTAAAATAAATTGCTACCACGCAATTCCTAATTTAATTAATTAATTTTATTCGTCATAATACAGATTCAAAGATACTGTTATGAACAGATACAAGGCTAGCACTCCCAATATCTTCCCAGAGGCGTTCGAATGGGATTCGAAGCTACCAAAGTTGTGCCTTTATTGGCAATCTCACTACTTTGCCCCAATTGTTACCCCCCAAGCCCCCCAACCCACTCTATAAACTTTCTCTTAGCTAAAATTTGCTCTGATCTGGGTTACAAAGCAGGCAGTAGATTCTAATAGCTGTGGAGCATCTATGGGGTTCCTAGAAAATAGAAATAAATTAGAAATGATATGTGTGTATGCCTGTATTGAATTTGCCGCTTTACGAACTCTAACCGTTGGGAAAAGGTTGAAGCAGCCACGAATTCCTTCAGGGAGCGCATCAATGAGTCTTGGGGTCACCTCCGGGGGAAATTTAAAAAATATTGGTGCTAAATAAAGTTTTTATGCATTGATGAAGCAGTAGAATCTGGGATAATAGGCCGTGGTCGTTCGGAGGCTCGGCAGTATGCGCAGTGCCACTGTAGGTGCCGACTTTTGATGTTGACGAAACGTTTAAAAGTACGCTTTCAGAACGACCTCTGCCTATCATCCCGGATTCTACTGCCTCATCACGTAACTCCGGCCGTGAAAGCGTCTTTAATTATATTTTTACGCGTTTTTAACAATGAATATCAACAAAACAGTAGCACGACATTACGGACATAATTCGAGAAGCAGAGGCGTACAGGGGTCCCCTCTGTGAGAAATTCATAGTATTATTGCAGCAGATTTTATGATTTTCGTGAGGAAAAAATTTACTTTCCATTGGCCGTGCGTATGAACGTAGGCCTATAAATATTTACACGTATTAAGACCATATAACTAGGTAGTACGACAAAATGTTAATGCATATTTGACAGCCTCAAATCTGCTCCGTAATGTATCTCCTAATTTTTACATTCATACGTTATCAGCAAAATGTGTTTCCAAATTCTTCCTGTTCAAGCAATTCCCCCTACACACTGCTGCAGCATGCGACAGCTGTCAATCAGCTAAAAATAAGTCAGCACATACACGTTAATTTGTCGCTGTCTTGTCAGCAGTCAAACGCTATGGCCGTGACAACTTCCGCGGTAACCAGCGTACAAACTGACAAGTATGGTGGCCATCACACAGTATACGTGGCACCTACATGTTTTCGATTTGGATGGTTTCCGTTCTTAAAATGAACTAGCTAGTTTCCGATTTAGCCAACCTTAAGAGACTATCGGAGGGGGAAAACCCTATAACGGTAAAATCAAATATTTCATGAAATAGAAATAGAAGAGCGGTCAACAACATCAGAAGAATTACAATATGATACATGATTCGTTCCTCTTTCAAACACAAATTGGTAACAATCATTGAATTTGATTTGTTCATAAACGATTGGTGTGGTACAGTGATAATACCGAGAACGGAGTTCGAGAACCGTTGCCAATTAGTGTTAGTAACGCCGACATGTCATGCAACAAAATGTAGATAGGAGAATTTCTGTTAATTTAACAGCTATTTTGACAACTCTACGATCGACATTTCCGGTGAAAATCGAATAGAGATACAATAGAAAATATTATCTTGCTAAACATATAATAGGCACTACCTACTGCAAAATAATTTGGGAGGCGCGAAAATGTAAAAATTCCTACATAACACAATCACAGTTATGAAAATTGATTTTATAAAATAATAATCAGAGTTGAAGTAGAAGGAGTTTACAAAAATAAATAAAACGAACAGTTTCAAATTCATTTCTTCCGGAACAACTACTTTACAGGTAAAGTTGGGTACATTATCCTAGTAATAAACGGTAAGTATACAGTAGCAGTAATGTAGAAGAAATTATAGTGATTTAAGCATCTAAGCTTTGTTACCTGCCAGGTACCGTGCCTCTACATTTATAAGATTAAATTATCGGAAGTATCGCCTCTGATTTGGCTTAGTAACAATCACTAACAAATCAAAATATATATATTAATATTAGGAGGTGTATAAATTGGTTCGTTTCTAGAATAGACCTAGAATTTTTTCAACCCCCTTCTCCACAAAAACTGCAACATACCTAGAGTAGGCTAAAAACAGAAAAGGCGGAAAACAGCACGGTGTTTCATATTAAAATCTTGAAACAAAAAGACGGCAGAATTAGCATGAGTATACAGAGCGATAAGGTGAACACATGTTCGTGAAAGATTTATGAAGCGAATCCCGTACGTTCCCCTAATTTATTGCGTTTTCAAACGTCACTTTCTAGCCGCTGGAAATCTTTTCTTTGCTGCGGTCAATGTATGGAATTTCATTATAGAAATAAACCGAGTCATTCAGAACATGGAACAACAGTCTAGTACGTGGTAATGCCTCGGGCTCTTATTGTAGGGTTGTGAGTTCCAGGAACAGACCTACTAGGTTTTTTTGGAAACGTTCCCCTTTAGATTTTCCAAACGTCTTTTTCTTCTAACTACTGTAAATGTTTTCTTTGCTGCGGTCAACATATAGAATTTCATTATGGAAAATAAAACGAGTCATTCAGAACATGGAACAGTCTAGTATGTGGTACGTTTTTTTGAGACGTTCCCATTTAGCTTTTCCAAACGTCTTTTTCTATATTCTAATCTAACTATATTCTAATGTTTTCTTTGCTGCGAACAACGTGAGGGATTTCATTTATGGTAAATAAACCGAATGACTCAGAACATACAATAGCATAGTTGTTATGGATCGGGCTTCAACTGCGCGGGGTTATGAGTTCCAGAAACAGAGTTGGCTGATTGGCCGGATGTTTCTCGTGAATGGTTTCATATGCTAAATATATGTTTACGGCTTTGGTTATGAGTAAGATTATGGTTAGTGTTCAGTTAGTCTCCACTAGAGCATCTACATAATAATAATGCCCTTAAGGATTTTTTATGCACCAAGACCTCCTTATAGTGGTCTATAGGTCCCTTGTCCAATGCCAGCGACTCATGGATTACGGACTTTACTTATATTGTTTACGTATGAATTTTCGACCATTGACAAACTGATATGCGTCCTCGAAGTCAACCTACACCGCCTGAAAGCGATAATGGACAAGCAGAGACAAGCTTACCATTGACACAATGTAACAGGTGAAAGCATGTCTTAGCCAAGTACAGATTAAGAATCACTAGAGCATATAAGTGCGGGAAGACGGGAAGACAGGCGGCGACGGGTTTGGTGGAAAGAAAGAAGGAAAGAAAGAAGGAAAGAAAGAAGGAAAGAAAGAAAATTGTCTTTATTTGACATGTGGGCGCATTTTGGGCCTGGGTGGAGTGGTCAGCATAACTATCTAGCAAAGCGGAGAATCGAGTTCGAATATGGCTTTTGTCCATTTGTCCCCTTTCTCTAACTCAGTAGTAAAGTCTACTCAATGATTTTTAATAGTTTATTACAACTACTCATCGGTAACTTTGAGCATTTGCCAGTACTGTACAGAGTATGCTAGTATAAGCCATTATATCAACATCAAAGTGGAGAAAAGAAATCATACCAACTATTATCGCTGACAGTTATGACTTCCGGGGCAAAGAACAGGCCACGAATAAAACCCAACGGTCCGGATCGCTACAAAATTACAGAAAGCTATACAGTCCTTGAAACGTCCTGAACGCAATGAAATTACGGAAAGCGATAAGAAACAATGTCAGAAAAAGCTGGTGCTATTTCCCGGAGGGGTAATTTCGACAGTTTCAACTACTTGCCAGGGACTTATACAACAGGCCACAAATCTCAAACCTTCATCGTGACAGTAGTGAAGGTTGGTTTCACATTGAATAAGGATGAAACAGAGCTCCATGTAGGAGAGATGAGACGTTCGGCACCCCCCCCCCCTCCAAACATTTTTTTTCTGAGTCACCTAAATTAAAAGTTACCTTAGGCAACTTAATGCGGCTCAGCCCAACATCTTGCCCCTAATGATAAAGACATGTCACAAGGTTCTTACTCGTATGTTACCTATGGGTTAGAATAAAAGACTCCTGGATAAGCAAAGTTATGAAGTGTAGACTATGCAACTTATTCCCTTTCTAACTATTGGCTGTACACACAGTGAGGCTTAACAAATCTGGGGCAGAAGCCGTTTCCGATGTATATCATTTTTCAAGTTAACACTGCTGGAGTTTACTATTTTTTTTTATTTTTATAACAAGGTTAATCGCATGCAAACAATTTAATGAATGTATCCGATTGACCTCTTCAGTCGCCTCTGTAGGTTAGTACCCGTGTTGAGTTACGACACGTCTCCAATCGCATGGCTTGTAGAGACTCGTACAAGTGCACTACGTACGCTAACATCTAGCCATCGAATTTGGGTTCTATGCATAGCTGAGATGGGATGACATTCGAATGAATATTATACAGATTTACACATACAGTATACATTTTAGGGAGATTCATCTACCTATTGAGATGGCGACCAATGTTCGACTTCCGCGGAAAATTTCTTCACAACTTTTCATTTCATGACCCCCTGAGCCTAAAACCACCCTCCATTCAAAATGTTATATATATATATGTATATATATATATATACAGCATATGTATATATTTATGTATGTATGTATTGTGTGTATACGTACAATATATCGATTTTAGTAAACACTCTAGCTTCCGTAAATATTATCCGATTTTGATGAAACTTGGCACAAAAATTGATCGAACAAATGTCTAGATGGGGTTCGTTAACCAGCTAGATCCATTGTTTAGTTACAAGATGGCTGCCGATTGAAACCTTATATAATTCATATCTCAGTTAATATTGGTCGCAGAGGAATGAATTAAAATTTGACTGAAAGCCCGTATTATTATCTACGATAACGGTGATTAACACTTTTTACGACCAATCAACCATTTTAAGATAGCGTCCAGTCGAAGTAAAAATAATTTAATAAGTAAAAGTTCATAATCGTCATTGTTTGGAACACAAGAGTGTTTTGCGTGTTGATGTTGTGGGGTCAGGAAAATAATGAAGTATTTTTTTATGACATACATACTGTAGCGTAGGTAGCGTAGAGGAAAAGAAGGAAAAGGGTCTGCAGAATCTCCCTACACCTGATCGGCCGGAGCCGAATGGGATTTTTTTAATTCTGGGCCACCTGTACTCGTATAATAGGCATTATCAATGGCTGGTCCCAGGAGACGTACTAAGTGTGGCCCCAGAAATTCAGAAAATAAGTACCTACAGTATATTATAGAACTCGAGTTCTCGCTACAAACAGAGCTGCACCATTTACCAGACGTTTTGTATAAAGATATCTTATACCTAATTTTAAATAATGCCGTCTGTGCCCGCAAAATGTATTTTAAGTAATATCCAAAAATCTCCCCCCCCCCAGACAGAAATATATTAGTAAACACAGCAAATGTCATATAGAAATGTCGTGGTAAAAATTATGCCACAGAGTGAAATGATCCGAAAACAGGGGGAGAGCGCACACGACCATTGAAGCATTGCACATTAGACCCCCAAATATACTAATTACCCCTGCAGTCTATTATTGTGAGACGTGTTTTGCAGTTAAACAAATACAAGCGGGCCATTGAGATCGATAAATATTGACTTTGGCAACAAACAACAAGAGCAAGTTGTTGTCTTGCGCTCGTAAAAGTTAATTAGTCGCGGCAATGCAGTGACCAATTACATTTTAAGAACCACTTTAACTGTCTTCGGCATCTGTTTACATTTCTTCACCCCATTGTATTGTTGTCTGTGTGTGGAATTCTATTCTGTTAATTATTTCGTGTGTGAAGTATTGAATTTCGAATGTTTCCGTCGATTTTAGGCTGCCCTTTGTGTGGTATTTATAAAAATTAATTGAAGTTGGAAGCCTTGAATATTGTACTGGTTCATATCCAACAGAACTTGCATATTTATTTTCTTTTTCCTGCCAGCAGCCTTACCATGTTCAATCCATTAGAGCAGAGCATGTTTCACCATGCGGCAAACTTGGCAGTGTACACAGCGCTGGCAGGGGAACATGGTGGGACATGATAACGCGCTGAGACTATACCAGTCAGTCTACGTGCGTGTCGAGTCCTGGTCACCTCCGATTTAATCGCGTGACTTTACCATTCTCCCAAATAGGTTCGGAATCCACTATAATCAGGACGTTCTACCTGTCAGTCAACTCCCCTTTCCCCCGAGGTGAAAGAGTCTGCCCTTAGGGTACTCAAGTTAACAAACAGACTCACTCCCCCCGTCAGGCTGACGGGGTTGCTGAAAGCAAAAACGCCGAAAGCGTTGGAAACAACATTTCCTTTTTTCAAACAGACGCTAATATCCATAAGGACCCTGCGCCTTACATTGTAAAAAAAAATTGAATAAAATATTACCTTTTTTTCAGAGAGATGTTTCAGAGATGCACACTTTGGATTTGGTAACATTAGAGATGCGTGCGTCCTGCTCGAGAAGTAAAGTAAATGTAGCCTACTATGTATGTACACGTAGCCTATGTAGTATTTCAAAATGTTTCACCATCATACGTTCGTGAACATAAGTAATCGGCCCATTGTAGATCTAAGTATTGATTATGAATAGCAATTCAATCAGAAAATTGATTCAGCAGAATGGGCTTACCACCTCTGGAGTCTGGACCCACGTCCCACAACCCTCGTCGTAATTCTTCCTCGTGTCGGCAGAATGTAGAGTTGCAAGACACACGCATCGTGTCAGTAGAATATGTTTAGTGGTTCAGTTCACGTTTCGCGCCCTGATTATTTCGTAGCTTTGGGGTCCCCGTCAGTCAGTAATTATGTGCAGGCTCAGTGGGGCGGGGGTGTGCTTTGCCTTCGTAAACGGGACTTTCCCCCCTCCCCCTGTCCCTCCCCCCCCTACGTTTGTCACTTCCTTTGCCGTGATTTATGGCTTTTCGTAAAAAGGTTCACCTGCAAACTATCGACTGGTATAGGCCTTCAGGTGGTAGAGAACGTAGAGATCTCGAGGTAAATTGAATAATTTTCCGGAGGGTCTGTGTCAATTCCATTTGTAGGATGGCTCCAATGGCGTAGCAAGAGAGGTGCATGGAAGGGGCACCCGCCAGCCGAGGGCCAGTAAAAAAAATAAACTAACTTTGTGAAGTATTGTTAAATGCTAAATATTAATAATTAATATTATTAATATTAAATGTTAATACAGTACCAGGTAGTCCAGGGTAGATAATTTTTGAAACGACATCAAAATATAGTAGAATGAAAACCATTGGAAATGGAAGATAATATGACAGTAATTAAACGAAAAATAAATTACGGGTGATCTGAGTTCGGGAAGTAGGTAGGGGTGGGGTTTTAAGGGTGAAATATAGTACATCTTCATTGCCGGCAAAACTACAAGTCCTATGGAAAAACGTCAAAAAGCAAAAATGTAGGTTATAAGAATATCTACAACTTTAGTGCTTTTTTCTCGAAGTGCAGTAATATAAAGAAGTTAAAACGGCCACCATAAAAATTATATAGTAGCTTTGTTAATTGCGATTGGTAAAGGTGAACTAACCAGAAAGAACAGACAGAACTGCAAGCAACTACACTGCCTGGAACTCATTGAGGGGAGGGAAGAAGAAGTCGCTGTCTGAAATTCTATTGAAAGTGCAGTAATAAATAAATAAATAATGACTTTTTTTGTTCTATTACTAAGCCAATCTAGCGGAGTTAGGGCTATAAAACCCTCTCTTACACTCAACTAGGAATGCCATCCGAAGCATGGCCAGAAAATGTAACTAGTTAGGGGTCGTACCAGCAACCTTTCGGGTGAATATCCGTTCCACTACTCTACATGTCCTGAGTATTGTAAAGAAACTCAAACGGCCTTAATGAAAATTAGCCCTGTAAAGTACAAGTAGCTAAAGGTAAACTGAGTCGAAGGAAGGGTCCATCAGTAGTCTCGGCAAAACCCGAATTACGGTGAGAGACGCGTCGTTGCTATAACAACAGCAGAAATCTTTCTCTACCGCAAGTTTTTGCCGCTATCCTGACGGGTGCTGAAGATTGTTGCTGAATATATCTCCCCTAGCTAGGCCTAATACTGCCGTGTGATAAGTTTCTGGCCCTAACAACAGAAAACAAAATTTTACAGAAAACGAGAGAACTGTTCAACTGTAGTAGGCCCTAATTAGTGTTCGCCCGGTACTGGTACTGAGTCCCGGTACCGGTCCCGATTCCGGTACCGAATCGGGACCGGGACCAAGTTTAAGTCCCGAAATAATAACTTTTAAATTTTTAATCAATAGGGTTAGAATAGAATAGAATAAGTTTTTAATTGTACAAAAACAGTGTTCACCATATACATTGTACAATAATCTAAATTAATAATAACATAAAAAAATTCTTCTGAGAGTAGAATATAACTTAACTAATAGAAACAATAAATTCAATGCTGACGCGATGGTATTAAAACAAATACCAATAAAGAGGCAATTTCAAGCAAATACATTAAGACACTTTCTTCTATAGACTGTTAATTTATCAAAAATTGGTCCAAGTGTGAGTGTTAGTTGACCAGAGTTGTAATTCTGGTTGCAGTGGAATGAAAGGTAATGTCCACCCGGCTAGGTGGTTGATTGAAAAGGGGTCTAGATCTAGTTACTACTGTTGATGCACTGATTGCAAGCTTAACATATCTTGTCTTGGTGCTCAGGGCTTAGAAACGTCCTTATGCTTCCTGATTCTCTCTATGATGTATCGGTCTCGGGCCTCGGTCTCGGTCCCGCAACGAGACTTTTTCCGAGACCGAGACTACTTAAAAGTCTCGGTTTCGTGATCGAGACTCGAGACCAATAAATCACGAGCGAGATCGAGACCTACTAGTCTCGGACTCGTCTCGAAATAGCCTCGGATTGGGTTTGAAGAATCTTTAACAGTAATGCATTCTGTGCAAGAACTCAGTTGTCAGTTTGTCACTCGTATAATGACGCCCCTGCCAACGAATGAATGATCTCTATCTATGGCCTATGCACTATGTGTTTACACCAGGTTCGGAGTTTTGCTTAGCTATTGGCGATAATCTTGCTTATCTTCTATGCAGGTATAGGTATAGTTGAGTATGCAAAATATGAGGACCGCATTCTGTAAATAGTTTTCAACTCAGAAAAGCATGCAGATTATGATTCTCGATGTTGCCAGGGGGATTGTTGGTCCAATTTTTTTTTCACCCCAAGTAAAAGGAATAATTAAATATTTTGGACCCATTTTAATGATTTTTTTATTTGTTAATTGTAAGAGCGGGCCGATAGGCCCAAAATTCGCCGACATGGGAAATAAAGACAATTTTCGTTCTTTCTTTCTTTCAATATCCAATTGTCTCTTATGATTAATGATACTTATAGCTTTCCAATTTAAAAGCTTTTTAAAAATAAAAACAACAAAGTATTGTTGATTTATATTTAATAGCACACGAAAAATCAAATTATGACATTATTCATTGAAAAAACAACATGATTTTTTTATATTTTGATAGTAATTATTATTACATTTGCATCACAGCATCAGCATTTATCCATAAACAGTATATATTTGTGCCAGTGAGGGCCTCAAGGGTGAAGACTAGATAAACTTGCCACGTACAACAATTCAAAAAGTTACTATAGCATAAAACCGCCCCCCCCCTCTCTCGAGAAATATGTCTGGGTCCCCCTTGGCGTGTGCTGAAGGCTGAAGCTCTGTCACAATAATTGTAAATGTAGAGCATCCGATGTGTCAGTAGCGCCATTTGGGGGGGGGGGGGGCGGTCGCCCTATGATAAATATGCACTGTGTTCCTATTTCAACCCTTCTTGTCCCCCAAAGCCACCTATAAGGAAAATCAGCAATGGCGCCTCTGTTTGAGGTCCACCTACTTGCAAGTAGAACTGATGGGACAGCAGACTTGTAGGGGCTGTTCCTCGAAATGTTAGCAAATGTTAGCTAACGTCATGATAACCCCCCCCCCCTATTATTTATTCTTTTGTACATAAATTTTTAATTAATTACTTGTAACGAGTATAATAAAATTTTCTCTTGAAATTTTTTTTATTTAAGTGCGGGTCCCTGTTTGGAATTTGCGCTAGGAAATTGGGGATGTTTACCTATTATTTTGTGGGAGAGGGTTATCCTTTCTTTTCGGTTTTTAGGTAGGGCCGGCCTACTGTGTGAAAATGATATTTTTACCAAAAATAACAGGTACCTACAGTATTTTATTCCACGCGAAATAGTTTTCTGTTTTCCAGTATTTCCTTGCAGTTTTCAGTAGAATACAGTACTTAAAAAAAATTGAAAATGATTCGTTAACAATATTTTTCGGTACTTTCGGGACCGGGACCGGGATCGAGACCGGGACCGAGGCATTTTTTCGGGACCGGTACCGGTACCTAGTTGCTCGGGACCGTTACCGGGACCGGTACCACCCCAGTACCGTACCGGTCCCGGTCCTGGGCGAACACTAGCCCTAATGTCCCCAGATATGCCCTAAAAGGGCCTTCCTCGTTGTGAAATTAAGGGACGTTTTGTGGCTGTTTAGGGAGGGTCACAAGTCGTATATTGCGTAGGTGTGCAGCCTATACCCCCTCCCACCCGAGAAATCGTTAATAAAATGAAGGTAATTTTTTTACTTTCTTAATGAACTTACTTATTTAGGGTGGTCAAGACCCTCGTGACCCCCCCTGTGGATCCGCCATTGATTTGTGGTCTTCTTTTATCCGAAATATCTCAACGAGGATTATTATTATTGCTTTCCAATTTATACGTAGTATAAGGAAAGCTTTGTGATGGTCGAAATTTTCGATTCCGAGCTTTCAACGGATTTACACAATTTGAGGTCCCAGGAACCCAAAAAAGTGGTTTTTACGAAATGTCTGTCTGTAGCTCTGTCAGTCTGTCTGTCTGTTCATTGATTTCCGGGCAAACTACTCGGTATTTAGCATGTAGGTTCACAAAAATCATACATCGAGATAATTTTTTTTATTTTGGGCTAAGTCAATTTGGGGGGGGGGGGGCTAGATACTAAAAAAAAACTTTATTTCCCAAAAACGGGTCCAACGATTTCTTTTAAATTCACATGCATGGTAGCTGTAATGATAATGTTAATAAAATGCGAGGGGTCGCTTGCCCCTTTATGGTTTGCTTCTGGGGGTAAAAAATAGAAATAACTAAATTTTAATGAAAAATGACTAAAAAATAATTTTTCTGCGAAACCTTTCGATCGATGTTTTCTACCTTCAGGCATGTTTTAGGTCTATCTAACCATAGGAAAATTATTTACCATGAAATTACTCATTTTCTCTATCTACTAATGTTGATAAATTGGAAAGCATGTTCGAGTAAACTCAGTCCGGTTCTTATCATTTTTAAGGACTTTTTATGGACCCAGACCTACTAGTGGCCCATAGGTCCCTTGTCCAATGCCAACGACCCCATGGATTTCGGACATTACTTGTATTGTTTCCGTATGAATTTTCGGCCATTGGCAAACTGGTATACGTCCTCGATGTCAACCTACACCGGCTACAAACGATAATAGACAAGCTGAGACAAGCTTACCATTGACGCAATGAAACAGGCGAAAGAATGACTTAACCAAGTTAGGGCCAACATACTAGTATATTACTTTAAATGATTAATGGATTTAGGGTCTTCTGGTCCCGTGGAAAGGGAAATGAATAGTCTGCATCAAAAATCAAAAGAAAAGAATCTTTCTACAATGATGAGGCCAGATGACTATATTATGATTAATAAATGTATATATCCTTCAAAACACAATAAAATTTACAGAGACGTTTGATAGTCCCTTAATGCAAACCGGGAAGGAACACTATTAAAACTAAAATTCACCCAGTGGGAAACGCGTCGTTGCCGTGGCAACAGCAGAGATCTTTTTAAGCCACAAGTTTTTGTCAGTCTGTAGGAACCAAAAGGCGCGGACGGCCTGGGGCTACCGGCGCTGCGGTACCCCAACAGCGGGGTGGGGGAAGGGGTGTGAATAATTCTGAAACTTTAATGCTGCCCCCAAGCTTGTTTGCTACTGGGGGGACCGAGGGTAGTTTAATATAATCATTACGCATACCTTTTTCGGTTATATGGCTCCCAAATTTAATTGAAAAAATAATTTCACCGTACGGGTTGAAAGGTGTTTGAGGGACGCGATGGGGTTTTAACTTTTTATTTATTTATTTAAATTTAAAATTATTAATTTCAAATCACCAGAAATTCTTTCTCACGACAGTAAAACAAAAAAAGAAGATAAAAAAGAAAATTGTTCAAATAATCCTATGTGTGTACGCCCTACACAACATATGAAATATTTTTTGTAATTTATACTTCCAACAGGAATGTCAGTTAAAAATTGGATAGCCGCAATATATTATCCGCATTTGAGTTGAGGTATTCTCCGAGGGTAATTTGTTAAATGGAGAGGCACGCGAAGCCCGTTGGAGTGTACAAAACACGGTGATTGTTCTCATCAGCTTCACTGCGAACGCTCATTTAGGTTTTGATGAGAAAGCTCTCTCTGCCGTAGTTTGAGATAAAGACTCTGTCATACATAATAGCCTTTTTTATTTTCTGGTGCGTCTTTTGTTTCAGCTTTTTTAGGGTTTTATACCATTGAAACCACACTGACATACTAGAATAGAGGAATAGAGTATGTATTTGTAAAGACATGTACTAATTTAATACATAGCCTACTGTATATAATAGTCATCCCGACCCTAAGTTTTTTAGTAGGACTTAAGAATCTTACTAGCATTAAATTCCATTCTAGTTTATTGTGCTGGTAGAAAAGGGAAAAAGGGAATATAGAGAAATAGCTCCGCATGAGGATGCCTCCGCCAACCATAGAAATAAAAAAAAATTAACCTAACCTAACCTCCAAAGCTTCTTTGCCTTCAGGGCTTCGGCTATTAACTTATGACCATCTACTGTAGCCCACCTTTTGCCACATGTTTCCTTTTGTTGACTTTTTCTTAATTTCTGTCGCAGAGCTCATTTAATAAAAAAAATGTATACGAGTATATCGTACATATATAGGGCCTATATATAATAAAAATAATAATACAATAACAATAATAAAATAAAAATAATAAAAATAAATATCAAAATTCAAAAGCAAAACAACCTCAAATACGGCCGTTTTCGATTCCCCAAGTTCTATTTTTAGATTTTCCCTCAGTTTCCCTTCGTGTAAACCCAACACAGTGATACTTTGTGAAACCATTTGGGTATATACATAGGCTACTATTATGTACGAGGTTAGGTTCGCAAACGTAGGCTACAGGAAGCACTATAGTTACAAGGTACATTAGGTAGGTATTCTTATGATTGATAAATAAGGCAACAGTTATTTGACCTTTCTTGAAATACTGCACAAATAACCTAGAATTGAGTTTCCTCATCTAATATTTTTGTTGAAATCACCACACAGAAAGCATGCATTCCGTACTAGAAGGGCATAAGTGGCTTGAGCCCTAATGACATTTTTGTGACCTATTGAGTGTTGACAACCATGTGAACTGGAAGAAAGCATTATCTTTCTCATCCCATTTGGGATGACACCAGGTAGCCGTGTTTTTCCAGAGCGGGTGAAAATTAGGTATACCCATTTGCCATGGGTGCACCCAGCCCCTGCCAAAACTCGGGGCATGTAATGCAGTGGTACGTACTCCGACTTTCAGCCGAAAGATAACTGGATAAGGCACCCTAAGGGCAGACTCCTTCACCTCAGGAAGAAGGGTAATTGACTGACAGGGTGGACCTCCGGATTCCGAACCACTTGGGGAACATAGTAAAGTCACACGATTAATTCGAAGGTGACCAGGACTCGACACACACTTAGACTGACTGGTATGGTCTCAGCGCGTTATCATGTCCCACCATGTTCCCCGGCTGCCAACGCTGTGCACACTACCAAGTTTGCCCCAGTTGGAGCGGGCTATATTCGCCTACAATCTACATGATAGTAAGGTACCCATTAAGGTTAAGTGGCTTCAGTCTAGGCTCGGACGACATCGGTGTATAATTGCAAATCAATGACTCATCACATAAAAAACATGGTTGCAGGCAATAAAAATCATTCTGGAAAATGCAACTTCGAAACCAGACAGCGTAAAATATGCCGTCGGATGCAAATAGGGACGGCGACAATGCAGGTGAAGTGCTGCCATCTGGTGGCAATTAGTCGCACTTGACCAAATTACCTTCATGGCTGCTGACACCTTTATTTTTCACCCATGTGTCACATTGCTTTCAAACTTTTTTTTTTTTACCCATCTCTGTTTTTTCATTTTGAAAATGTTTTTGTGTTCCATGAAATAGTTTGACCCGTAAACAAAGGTGGCTAAGTCGCGACGCTAGAAACATAGAGGTCGAATTCCATCTGCCCTTACAGACATTTCCTGATCGTCCCAGCAGTGATCTGGCTACCCATCGTGCTTTGTATATTTTTGCTCTCCAATTTATACGTAGTATAAGGAAAGCTTTGTGATGGTCGAAATTTTCGATTCCGAGATTTCAACGGATTTACACGTTTTCAGGTCCCAGGAACCCCAAAAAGTGGTTTTTACGAAATATCTGTCTGTCTGTCTGTCTGTCTGTCTGTGCATCGATTTCCGAGCAAACTACTCGGTCGATTTTGATGAAATGCGGCGTGTAGGTTCACAAAAATCATACCTCGAGACCATTTTTTTTATTTGGGGCTAACTCAATTTGGGGGGGGGGTTTCATTCTCAAAAAACTCTAAAAAAACGTCAAAAAAAATTATTTCTCAAAAACGGCTCCAGAGATTTCTTTTAAATTCACATATATTCTAGTCGTTCTTAATTTTGATAAAATGCGGGGGGTCGCTTACTCCTTGATAGTTTGCTTCTGGGGGTAAAAAAATAAAAATAACTTAATTTTAATGAAAAATGACTAAAAAATAATATTTCTGTGAAACTTTTCTATCGATGATTTCTACCTTCAGGCATGTTTTAGGTGTTAAGTTGAGTAACGAAACCGGACAGTTGGCTTTCCCAAAAACCTATTTGCTTTTGCGCAAAAATTTTTTTTTGAAAAAATGATACAAACTTCACGCTGAAATGCATTGCCTGCCCTGCCATTATGACTGTGTTGTAATGTGTTTTAAATATATTGAGGTTACCTCACCTCCAGTGACGTCAGGTGGACACCCCCCCCCCCCCGAGATATCCGAAATTTAACGGTAGGAAAATTATTTACCATGAAATTATTCATTTTCTCTCCCTACTAATTGATAAATTGGAAAAAGCATGTTCGAGTAAACTCGGACCGGTTCTTTAGGCATGTTATTCCTGCAACTTGTCCCAGTAACCTACGACGTCGCCCGTCTATAAAATATTCTTTTTTTCTTACTTATATATACCTCTGCCGATTATCATGCTGGCAATTTGGACCTTGGAGCCTTCTTCTCTGAAAAGGGAAGTCAACGAGTGCTGTTGCCAAACCACTGCCTCAGGTTTTTCAACCAGGATGTTCTTCTTCCCTCAGTCTTTCTATCTTCCATCGGATTACAACATACAGAAGGTGATATTTTTCGTTTCTCATCACATGACCGAAGTATGTTAGTTTCCGTTCCTTAACCATCTGCTTCTGTATCCATTCGCCTGAGGACTTCGGTATTACGGACACGTTCTCTCCAAGATATGGGAAGCTTTCGTACGTATATCCACATTTCAAATGCACTCATTCTGCTCTCCATAGCTGCGATGGGTTCTATACCATATAGAGCGACTACGTCTTCTCAATTGAGTATTAAGTCTGTTTGCTTTTTTTTACCCGTACTCGTATGGTTACCGTAGTATGCTTTCGCCATTTACATTGTGTCAGTCGTGAGATTGTCTAAGCTTGACCATTATCGCTTGTAGCCGGCGTAGGTTGACATCATGGACGTATATACTAGTTTGCAAATGGCCAAAAATTCAATAATGAATGGAGGAATGAATAAACGACTTTATTGCAATACAAATGGCGAACAATAAGACTATAATAAAGTCTTTTTTTCATGTTAACCATAATTTAATAACAGCATACATAGTAAAATATAACTTAAATTATCGTATATGGAATATAAACAGGGGGGAAAGAAGGTAAAAGGGGGGGGGGGTCCATTGTTTGTACTACATGGAAATCCAACATCGATGCGGACAATGGACAATATTTTAATCCGTCATTTTTAAGCAGGTACACAGTTTTCGACGTCGCCATAAAAAAACAAGAATGCACTTAGAAACAGTCCAAATTTAATATCTAATAATAGTATAATATACTAAATATTTGCTAAATTTAGAATTGGTAAACATATGTCAGCAGGGAGTGAGGCTTGTCGCGAGAAATTGGGGGAAGAAGAAGACGAGGACGGCTCAGGTTAACAGTAGAAGTAAAAGTCAGAAATCTGAAGACCTCTGAATTGTACGAGCAACTGCAGCCGAAGCACAGAATCCCAAAGATTGGAAGAGAACCTGCAGTATCGCTGACTCTACCTAGGAACAAAAGCGAGGAAAAAGCAAGAATGGAAATCCATGGGGTCATTGACATTGGGAAGGGTCAATGTGCGACCATAATTAGGCCCAGATTCATAAAAAGCCCTTCTGGACATGTAGGACAAATAAGCAACTTAATTTAAAGGAAAATACATTGCTAAACCGCGAAGCACCTCATAAAAGACACAATAACCAACTTAAAAGCAGTAAAGCACTAAAAGTAAAACACATACAAACAACACCTAATCGGTGGGAGACAGAAGTAAATTACCCTCGCATACTTAAATATTGGTTCAACTATAAAATGAAAACACGGCGCGCATTGGCTTATCTCTGCATATGCAAGTTGAAACAAAGCTCAAGCCGTTGTCTTATCAGTAACAATAAACTTGCCGGTTGCTTCTGCACTGGTGAACAGATAGCGTTGAGAAAACAAAACTCTTTCCACTTCACAGCATTTAAACTTTTTAAAAGACAACCGCATGGAAATCCTTCTTTATCTACTAGGTGAATAGGTGTCTCGTGATATATAAATCTTACATTGGGGGATTTAGAAAATTGATGGGAGGTAATTAACTCCGCGTCCCCACCGTAGACGGTCCCAAACCCGTTTCAGAAAGTATATGGGGGGGGGGCACTGGCCCCCAAAATGTAGTAAATATATTGTAAGTTAATTTATTATGTTTCTATTTAATCGATACTACATATGTTTCTTTTATTTTGACCCCAACTACCCCCCCTCCCCCCCCCCCTCCCAAATGGGCTGGATCCGTTCCTGAAGGGGATGGTAGTGGAGGTGCCGGCGGGGACCTCTATTGGCGTGGGGTACTATATTAAATACCACAAAATGCAGACAAAGCTACCGGAACAAGGCGATTGCTAGTACCGTCTTTAAGTAAGTGCAAGCCCAATGCCATGCAATGGCTCCAAGATGGTGCCTAGAAACATCACAACGGCGGAGGAGGCAAATGAGCAAGGGCCCAGCCAACCGTCTGCCATTGGGGAAGGGTATTGACCCATGGCTAAGGGAGAGCTATAAGAGGCAAAGCGCTGAGAGGGAAACCATCCCCCACACTGTCACTTGGCACAGTGGTATTCATGGAAACCTCGGAAACCTCATGCCACGCACGCGGCATTAAGACGGAAGAAGAAGAAGAGAATTCATCAAGAAAAAATTAAACCCTGTGGGACTCGAACCAGCGATTACCAACTCTACCAGTACTTAGGCGTAGACCGTGGAATCGAGTCCCACCGAGTTCTGCGGTAAGGTCCTACCCCCCCCCCCTTGCTTCATGCTGTCTCTTATACATTTAAAGAAGAATCGAAAACAACCCTTGAGCACCCGAGATTTTCCATTTATCCAAGGAAAACCACACTCAAGTGTAGGCTCTACTTCCAATCCCTTATTTTCTTTAAGTCCTTAGAGGAAAAAAGGCTATACAAAGAAGTGGCATCTGAGATAATTAAAATTTTAGATTGGTAGAAACTGTTTTCCGCTGGAAGGCTAGATTAACATTTTTGCGGAGGTTACAGTTTAGCAGTGAATCTCTTGTTTTATTTCTTATTCTTCTGGGGTAGTTTTGTCTTTAAATGCTTCTTGTTTGTTGGTAAAAATCTCTACTTTGGGTTTCGTTCGGTTAGATTTAAAGTTGGAGTTTAATTAAATTAGACTCAGGATTTAAAAAAGAAACTCTCAACTTTTTTATCTAGTAAAGGCGGACAATTGGTGCAGATGGTAACACGATGCCACTTAAAGGTACAGATCATGCGGTTTCTGGTCCAGCCTTGTCCAGATAATTCTTTATCTCATAATTTCTGGATATTCCTTGTACCTTGTCCCAAAGCCTAGGTTATACATACGAGAAAATGCCCGACATATGTTTGGAGTCACCATGAATTTATTGAACAGTGAGCTCTATGACGAATTTAAGCAATACTTAACAGAATGTAAGCAGTGCTATACATATGTATTATCTTATAGAAAATTGTCTGCTTTGATTAAGCAAGAATTCTTTTTATGTAAATGCGCATTTTATAGCCATTGTTTTGTTACTCTACATGGGTATGGGTTTCCTCTTTCTCTCTCTCATAAGGTGACACTTAAATGCTTAAGCATATCATAATGAAAAGTGACCATGTTCCATGATGTTCATGGTCAAAGTTATGAAATTCAGACTATGGAGAGAAAAGTAAATGAGAGACACATTGTACATGTTTTTACCTCCTCTCAGTTGATGAGACTGCTCATTATGTGAATTCAACACGGATCCTAAGTCCAAATTATCTTACCTGAAACAAAAAAAAACCATTTATGTAGCTATTATTGAATTAATGCAGGACGCAGGAACTTCCCACCAATTAGAATACTTAAAGAAGATATCTACTGTAGTCTGTATCTAAAATTAATACTATTATGCCTGGATTTGTATTGCTACTTTTTGGGTAGCTCACGCACACTTAAAACAGCAGCCATGAGCTTTGCTGACTTTGTCCTGATTGCGGACTGCAGTATTTTGATTCGTTGGCAAAACCTACCTAAGCCAGTTGTCATCCATCTTCCAAGCTGTACTGGCATATCAAAATCGTTATAACGTAATAGTAATGCTGCCTTTAGTAACTACATGAAATGTATGGCACAAAATGTTATTGTATGCAGAGGTAGATGCACAAACATACACAGTCATTGCTGTGTTATAAATCTAGGCGTAGGGACCACTATCTCCCCCACATCTAGCCCCATCTAGCCTCTGCCCCCCCCCCCCCTCATTTTATTACTCTTTCATAATACCGCGCTCCGGTAACATTTCAGCTCTATTTATTCTGTTCTGCGGTAACCTTCATGAGATAATTACAAAACTGCATCTTTTTTACTTTTAAGTTCCTCGATGTCATGAGCTGTTTAAATATTGGCGGGAATCTACGGGGGAACCGAAGTTTTGACCACCTGACACGATAAGACGCAAGCTATTCGTTTTTTAATGTACCCTCTCCAATAATGGTCTAAAAGTACTATAATAAACTTCCTCTGAACATAAAATAACCAAACAAACTATAAAGTACTGAGAAAAAATGTAAAAAAATGGCTTACTGATCTGGAAATTACACAATAGGGGGATTCACTCTGTTGATAGAAAAGGGAATAGAAAAATCGAAAAAAAGCTCAGAGTGAGGAGACCTCCGTCAACGGTAGTAATAGAGAAAGTTTTTAAGGCGCATTCTGTGAGGTAAAAATTGAAATTGTATACTACAAGGAACTACCAACAGGTGTGGGCGCTACGTTCTTGTCTTTTTGTCAGTTTGTTTTTGTTTTTGTTTTTAGCCGTGTAATTTGTTTTTGATTTTAGCAGGTGTTTTTTTCACTTTAAGTTTAAACTTATTTTTCATTACCTACCTCCCTATGCCTAAATTAGGAAATACGTTGAAAGACATCAACTTCCTCGCGGAAAAATACAATGCAATGATGTGCGAGAATTTTGAAGAGGAGGAAGAAATACTAAGTCAAGCCATCGACGATATTTCTGTGGTGATGTCAATACGTTAGGCCTATAGCGTACGCTTTTGCATTGGGTCTGTTCCTAAATCTAATGAGTGGTGGGTGGACCAACGTGCTTCCGAGCCACGAGTCCACGACGAAATGTGAGGTTTAACATTTTCATGAGAGTTTTGCATTGGCCAATTGAAGAGGAAAGAAGAGAAATCGTCAATGCAAAAATTCACGAGCTGCCTCATTGTATTGGCTACTTAGACGGTTGTGGAGAGTTCCTACTCACGCAAACAAAATTATGCCATCAAAGCGCAAGATGTACAAGATAATACAGCCGGTACCAGTAAAAGGAAGGCGCTCATGGAAACAGTTTTAAAGCCATGATGCAGCCTCTGTCAATTATAAGTATTTTATAGCTAGACCGTTCGTTCTCTTTCAATGATTGACTTACGCCAGCAGCATTAACAATTCGTATAAATAGTATCATAACTAATGTAAGCAAATTAAATAACTAATGTATTAAGGCCTATATACAAAGCAAATATGGTTCAATGTTTTATTGATTTGACAATAGAATAATAAAATAACACTTAAATTGTATCGAACGACACATTTTGAATTCAATATAATAACGAAGGCTTTCACGGAGTTGGAGTCTAATAAGGGGACACAAGAATCCGGGCTAATAGGCCGTGGTCGATTTCAATGTAGGCTTCCAAACGTTTCGTCAACAACTGCGTACGACATCTTCAGTGGGGTTACGTACACCTATACTTCTAAGGTTGTATCGCGGAGGTATCGTAGCAACTGACTGAGTGACTGACTGACTGGTGCTGTGGTGCAGGTATGGTTCGGTGCGCAGGCGCTCTCGTTTCTGATTGGGTCGTTGGCGTCATTCTTTTTGTTGTTGTCTGGGCGGTTTGTTTCTGAAACAGAAAGAAAAACCGGAGATTTGTAGACCTAACTGCATTCAATAATATAGAATCCATGCACCACACCAATATTATTATTCGTATCAAAATTACTGAACGCCGTATTCAAATGTACAGTAACTCCTAATTTCCTGCAGAATAGCCCTAAGGAATAATTTACCTAAATACCCGAACAAATGCAAAACATGAGGTATAAGTACAGTACCTACGTACTTCAAAGGAACGAAGTAGTTGTGTCTGCGGCTTTTTTAAGCGTAAAACTTACGTGTTAATAACAGTCGATTGTAATCCTAATTCCTAGTATGTTTTGGCGATTTTCAGATGGGTATCAACAGCAAATAACGTAAGCAGCATATTTAATTTTGATATAAACACACGCAACTTACCTCCAAATTAAGTTTCTTGTACTTTGGCTATTAATACCTCGAGGAACTTATTAACAGCTTCCGCAGTCCACCTCTTGCTACATGTTTCCTTCTGTTTTTTGTCATTTATTTGTCTTGTACAACTCATTTTTAAAATTAAATAATTAAATATGAGCAATAAAAACAACAAATATGGTCGACCGTTTGCTTTGTTTTTGATTCCCCAAGTAGTAGAAAGCCGTAGAAAGACACGATTAACACATGTCCTTATGGCATTATTTCTACCGTAGAAAAACTGTAGTTCTATTTCTACTTTCTATCAACAGAGTGAATCCCCCTAATAAAGAAAATAGGAAATAGAAATAGAAAAAATCTTCCCTGACAAAAACAAGTTCATACAATAATATACCACCAACCAACACACACACTCACACCACTTACAAATTCACTATAATTTAAAACTTTGATAAAATTTAAGTATTTTTAAACTGCATGCATTGTATTATATTTAGGATATTGCAACAATTTCCACCCTAAAACGGGCCTAGCCCGTAGGGAAAAGTGACAAAAACCGTAAAAAAATTTATGTTGGAAATATATTTTGATTTGATTTGATTACCTTCTCACCACACCATGGGCTTGGGTAACACTACAACTCCGTTTTATTTTCATAGGCTAGGAGTTTCCGCCAATGATGGTATTAAGGCCAAACCTGAGGGGGTCACGTGACTGGCCTGGATATGACTTTGCAAGGGGTTCCTAATACACGTTTTAAACCGCAGGGGTATAGTATTATACGATAGGAGGGATTAGTATACGAGTAGACATGCTTACGCTATCAAGCCATACTAAAATTACTATTACTATAGGTCTCAAATTCGTGCATGAAGCATTTAAAACATACTTCTTAGAACATTTTTACGTGCCCCACAGGGAAGAAAAACCTCCTACTTTTGTAATTAAATGCATATGGATTGAAATATAAACACTTAATTTGACAGTAAAGCGCAAACAATAGGTAAAACTGCAATTATTTGAAATAATAAAATGTGAAATACAGAACAGGTACGCGACGCGGGGCTTTGTTTATAAAATGGATATTCAACCATCCCGTGGCTAGAGACCGTTATCAATATGGCTGTTACGTGTAGCCTGCACAAGATAAGTACGCAATTCGGCGCGGAAATAGCCTGCACAAGCTAACTACTAAACTACAGAGTTTTTGACCGGGTCCAGGTATCCGCTTTGCTATGCTGCAGTGTGTGTAAGACTTGGATATTTTTTGCGTTGGTACTTATCGTATCTCTGATAGTTGGCTTATTGTTAAAGGGTGCCTCGTAAGCCATATTATGGCTCCCGCCGCTCCAGTTCTATTATATTTCTATGTATTCAACTCTCAACGTTCAACGTCAAAAGTGTCCGGTTTGACCTTAACAGGTAGTTCACCTGCTCAGAGACTGAGACTTAGTTGGTTCCTGGTGGTTTTGAGAGGTTCCTTGTTCCAGGGCTTGAATTACAATCGGCTTACAACATAAACCCTGGCACTGACAGTCATTTAAAGCTTACTTATTTCTTAGCCGGCCGCCTTACCAAGTAGAATCCAGCGGACCAGAGCAGCTTCAAAGATGCAGATAACTAACTTGGTAGTATGCACAGTGCCGGTAGGGAAACATGGTAGGACTTGTACTGGTCACCTCCGAACTAATCGTGTGACTTCACTTTGTTTCCCAAGTGGTTCGGAATCCACTATAATCAGGAGGTCCACTGTCCTATGGGCCCACACCGTGGCCTGGGACTGTGTCCAACCATACTACTACTACTACTTATTTCTTACTTCAGCCACTGCCAGTTCTTGGCTGATGCCAGATAGAGTGATTGGCCATTAAATGGCGAACTGCATAGTCTTAGTCGGGACATGTAGAGTAGTGGTAGAGACTCCGAGTTTCTGAATTTCACTTGGTAGGTTGTTGGTTCGAGTCCCACACTTGCTATGCACTGGCCATGCTTCGGAAGGCATGTTAAGCAGGCTGTCCTGGGCCTTCTTAGTTAAGTGTAAGAGAGGGCTTTATAGCACTAACTCTGCTAGGTTGGCTTAGTAATAGAACAAAAAAGTCAATATTTATTTATTTAGGTATTTAAAATATTAAAGTAATTAAAAAATTGAAATAATATAAAAACCGGTACTAGGCTATGTATCCTGTACTAAGCCATTTACTTAGTAACTTAAGTTATTATTGGGGTTGAAATGTACACAAAATAATTGGGAATAGGCCTACCTAGCACTTTCTATTGTAAAATTATCTTGTTTACACTTTTAATCCCAGGTTAAGGTTAAAAAAAAATAATGGCTATTGTCGACCCACAGACACAATTACAATACAATAGTATTTATAATATTTTTAACATGTGTAATCCATGGGAGTTTCCATGTAAAATTTTCCAGCTATGGGATAATAGAGGAGATCGTGGAAGGGGAAAAATGGCATTTGAAGCATAAATTATTCTGGAGGTTAGAATGCCAGAAAAACAACTTTGAGCGGCACTCTGCATTCCAAAATTATTTTGTTTACATTTTTTCCAGCAACGCGGGCTTACCATGCCGTATAAAGAATAAATTAAGGGTTAAGAATGTAAACAAGACAATTTTAGAATGCAAAGTGTTATTCTCAAAAATTTCTGTTTAATCTTTCATCCCCAGGTTAAGTCAGTTCTAAACAGCAACTAACAAAAAAAAGGATTGTCAGCACAACCAATGGCAACATTGTCTTACAAATTCTTTGAGTCAGTTTACTCCAATAGAGCTACCAACAGTCAATCAAACTAAACAGAGAGCTCTATCAATCAATCACCGGGAAAAGAAAACAAAACAAAAACAAAAAATTCGATGACATAAAAAGTAATTAAACATTCAATGGTGGTGGTAACATATCAAGCTAATAAAAAACCCCGTAATTTCAATCTTACAGCCCATTAAAATGCAACGCTTCCCTCTTTGAGAACTCATCTAGTTTTATTGCATGTGGTAACATGTCCGACTCAATCGCTAAAGTAACGGTAATGAGAAGTAATAGCTTACATCTCTGCCGTCAGGGGGCGTTACTATCGCCTCTTCATCTCAATATATTATAGGGTTAGCTTAGGTGGGGATTCCACCGACCGGCTAGGGCTAAATACAAAAACGGTGACGTAGTAACAGACATTCAAGACATAGGCGGGGTCTCCACCGCCTTCGCATTGCAGAATGCAAATGACATTGACGGAAATTTGAATTTTTCTTTTTATAGAAATCTATTCAAATGTTTGTACTTAACATATCCCATGACGCCATTATTTAATTTTAGTTTGTTTGTGATTTTACTGTATGATCATTGATCAATTTTAACTATGGAATAGAGGAAAACAAACATTTCCGTCAATGTCATTTGCATTCTGCAATGTGTGGTTGGTGGAAACCCCGCCTAAGTCTTGAGTGTCTGCTACCACGTCACCGTTTTTGTATTTAGCCCTAGCCGGTCGGTGGAATCCCCGCCTATGTTATATGTTTTAAGCGCGCTGGTTTGAAATATGTGAGGAAACCTGACAATCATATTCCAGTTATTCTCCTCCAACCAAGGCAGAAGCCAAGATTGTTTTTGCTTTCCTATTTACATGTTACTATAAGGATAACTTTTCTATTTTGAGGTTTCAGTGGATTTACACGTTTTGAGATCCCAGGAAGTGATTTTTTTTAAACGAAATGTCTGTCTGTTGGCGGTCTGTTTGTCGTGTAGGGGGGCATGAAAAGATATCGCCTCGCTACAGCAGGCCCTGTCTGCAATAATTAACGATAAAATAGGATTACACAGACCCACGGCAAAGCATAGATCATCGGTTCGCATCCCACCAAGTTTTTCTCCAGATCCTCTAATTTCGGTTATGACGAGGAGGATGCCTCCTCATTTAGTTTAATGAACGTATTATATAGCCTACCATACAATGTTAGTCTACAATATATTCACGATTACACAGACTACAGTTGACACAATATGTTAATGAAATTCTCACAGCATTAATTATTTTTTAAAAAGAAAGAAAAAAAAATGATAATGAAATTGGGATTTCGCTTTTCAATACTGTATAATAGTACAGTATTGCCCATTTACTAGGCTATCGTAATGTCGCTCATGCACGAGAAAAGTGACACATTTCAAAAAATTGCAAAATTGAGTTATTTATACAAAAATGTCGAGGAAAATGCAGCGAATTTTATGAATGTAGGGTCACATATCTAGTTTAATTTTTTGCCATATGATTGCGTTTTGTCACTGATCCATTGTCAAGTTTGACTACTTCGGGTTTGGCAATACTGACATAATTCGGAATGTGCTCCAGGCGTTGACGTGGTAATTACACTTCTCTTTCAAGTAAACTGTCACATCTCAAAAGTATTAAGTGCCTCGATAGTACTACAAGTAAAAACAAAAAAATGGTCAGAACTAAAATTTGAATTATCTCAAAAGTCAATATTTAGAAATGTGTCACTTTTCTCCTGTATGAGCGATGTATTGAATACACACGTCCCAATTTAGGGTGAAACTTTCTTTGTCAACTGTGCGCAAGGGCTAGTGCTTGAATCGTCATCAGACTAATGCCACTTGCCAGACATTTCATTAACAAAGAAAACTAAATTTCATTTTTTTATTGCTCATTTTAGGATATAACTTGAATTAAGTTGATGCCCATTATATCTTTATCTGACCTACAGAATAATTCTCCCTCGTCATAATGACAGAAGCCGGGACTTAAAAAAGTCGCTTAAATTAAGCTCTCTCATTAAGAATCCCCTTGGAAACGTTTTTAGACTTAATTTTCAACGACTTCATTATCTTAAATGAGGCCTACGGCTAAGAAGCAATCGTTAAAAAAGCTTATCATTGCAAACGTTGGCTTCAAGGCAACTGTTAAGGCGTTGGATGTTTTTTAAAAGGTACCTTGTAAAATCTATGTAAATCTATTTTTTTTTCTTTTTTAAAAATGTAAATTGCATACAAGCAATTTAATGAATGTATAAACAGAGTGCGGCGGGTTCAAGTGGAGGGCAGAAGAAATGTTGGTCGCCCAATGATCAGAGTAGAGTGGAAGATTCGAGCTGACATGAGAGCGTGTGGGATCTCAGCCGCAACAGCTCAAGATAGAAAAGCCTGGAAAATCGCCTGTCGTGTCGCTGACCCCAAACCGGGATAAAGCGAAGAAAAAGAAAAAGAAAGAAGATACACAATTGATGACTTCAGTCGTCTCAATGAGTAAATTAACATCTTGCCTCCGATTGCATGGCGAGTAGAGTCTCACACAAGTGCAAAGCACGCTACCACCTGGCCAACGAAGTCGATCACAAAATCGCAAAATTATATGAGTATATTTAGTATGCTAGGGGAGTATACATGGGGGCGGGGGCGGATTTTCTTACGTTACGTTGCGATGCGATGTGTGAGTAGGTACCCCTAATACTTATGAAATATCGGCGTTAGTCTGACTACAAAACTAAAGCGCTTTTCCACCACATATCACAACTTAAACTTCAAATAAGTAGAACAGGAAGATGCTTAACCCTACTCCAAGATACCTATTTATACTCCCAATTTCGTTCAAGTTTACTAGATCAAGTTGGAGTAGTTAAGGTCCAGGGATATCAAATATATCAAGATCAAGTAGTAAAGTGAGGGGGGCAACGGAAGGAGATGGTCCAATTTCCCATTCACCGCCACTCAAAGTGCCCATTTGAATCTCCCGCCAATTTCGAGGAGAATTCATGGCGGTCCTTGTGTTCAATGGGGCTACCTGCATGTTTAACTTACGAGTGACTACTTTGTGGTGAAAGACAGACGTGCCATGTTTCTAACTATCAACTACAGAAGCTACGACAAGGAGACGCCCTCTCAGCTACACTTTTCAACCTGGCACTGCAAGCAGCGTTACAGAATATAGTAGAGAGTGGGACAATTGTATATAAGTCACAAATGATCTGCGCATATGCGGATGACATAGTCATAATCACTAAAAATGGGAAGCAACTAGGAGAGATACTTGCTAGACTATGTGTAGAGGCGAGTAGAGCTGGACTAGAAATAAATGTCTCAAAAACTAAGTATCTAGTAATGTCAGCGTTAGAAAGGAGACGGAGAAGTGACAACCTGACTGTACAAGGAATGGCTTTCGAGAATGTAAAGAGCTTCATCTACCTTGGTGCAGAAGTAAACAATCACAACAAAACTAGCGCAGAGGTAGACAGAAGAATAACAGCAGCCAATAGAGCATATTTTGCCAACCTAAAATTGCTCAAGTCAAGACTTATCTCTAGAGCCACAAAACTACGAATATACAAAACCCTTATAAGACCAGTTGCAACATACAGATCGGAAACCTGGAATCTCACTGTAAACGATGCCAACAAACTACGTGTACTCGAAAGAAAGATAATGAGGAGGATATATGGACCCCTTTACGAGTACGGAGAATGGCGTATAAGAAAGAACGCTGAAATCGACGCCGCTCTCAACGGAGAAGACATAGTAAGGTTCATTAAAGCACAACGATTAAGGTGGCTGGGACACGTTGTAAGGATGTCTGAAGAACGCATGCCACGAAAAATGTACAAAGCAAGCATGACGGGAAGACGACTGCCAGGACGGCCAAGAAACCGCTGGAAGGACGAGTTAGAGAATGACCTTCGCGAGTTGGGAGTCTCCAGATGGTGGAGCGTTGTGCAAAACCGAGAAGAATGGAGGAGTGTTGTCGAGCAGGCCAAAGCCCACCAAGGGCTGTAGAGCCGGAAGAAGAAGAAGAAGAAGAACTACAGAAGCTCCTGAATTCCGCTGCAGGGTGATGTTACAAAGCTGTTTATTTGATTTTCATTTTTTATTAAAGAGGTTGAGTGGCACACAGGCAAATATTCTTGAGTGGATCTCAACTTTTAAACATATTGTAAATTTAAATGTGCCTAGTTGAACCATACGACACAAAGACTGTATTCGGTATAACCATAGAAATATATTAACTGGAACGGCGGGAGCCATAATATTCCTTACAGGGCTCCCGTTAGTCATAAGCCAAATATCGGAGATAAACTAACCAACGTTAAAAATATCGACGTCTTACGCATTGCAGAACGGAACCTGGACCCAGTCAAAACTCTTTACTTAGCTTGTGCAGGCTATTTACCCAGCAAAATTGCTTACTTATCTTGTGTGTTGTGCAGGCTACACTAGCCGCCATATTGATAAAGGTCTACAGCCACGCGATGGGTATAACACTTGCACAGCCATCTTTCCTAGATTTTTCTGCTGTGGCGTATCGCTCAACTAACTCAATTTTACTATAACTTACATTGTATTGTAAGGCCTAAACACCAATTATAGCAAAGGAACCAAAAGGCTGATTTTCATCCACACAAGCTACAACACGACATTGCTTTGTTTGAGGCATGGATGGGAGTCAAATATACGATACTTGTAGATGATAAGTTGCACAATAACACAACAGGAGTATTCACAATGTTAGTGATAAATGGTTCTCCCGAAGTGTATTATATAATACGAATTAAGTTAACACGGAAACTAATTTACCCAGCGTATTAGCTAAACGCACTTCGGGTTTGGTTAAAGCGAGTCAAAGGGGCACTGCGATTGAAAGTTGAATCTGAGAGGTCCATTCACGATGTCACTTTGATATAACTTAAAGTTTAATAGCTTCAACATTGTGCACACCTTTATTTAGAGGGTACTAGAAGCAAAAGGTTCCAGTTCCAATTTTTTGCAATAATGAGTTATTGGTATTGATTGGAGTTATTGGCCGAGCTGCAGGCTACCGGCAGGGTCCCCAGGTTGCGGATAGGGGGACGCCCACTAGATATAGTGGGTAGTTGCGAATAAGGTTTACCAAATAAGCAATCCCTGACAATGCAGCGGCCAGCTTACCAGGTGTGGGGGGCAGTCGGGGGCAGAAGCCTGACTGTCCAGAAGCACCCACAGAACCAATGACGAGCTGGTGTCAGGGCGAGTACACGCCGCCCTAAAAGCGTGCTCCACGGGTGGATGTGCCCGTTAGCCTAGTAAGGCAAGCATCTACGAGAAGGTACTCCGATGTCAAACCAAGGCGTCAGGCCTGGCCAGCCGGCTGAAAAGGTGGCCAATCACAATGCATGGATTGAAACAGAAGCGAGTATACGGTTAGGGCGTCCCCCTTAGAGGACACCGAAAACCGTATTGCGTGGAAGAAGAAGATCCAAGTCGCCGACCCCTTCGAAGGGATAAGGCGCGGATAAAACAATAAAACAAAACAATGAGTTATTGGTATCGTCGGAATCGTCTAGTAAAGGGCTACAAAGTGACAGTGTTGTTAGGAGCACAATGGGACTTCCTAAGTGTTAAAATGTAGCGAGAAAGAATCAGATTCCTAAGTACGGTATGAGCTAACCTATACAGTTTTTGACCTCTCCTGAAAAATTTAGCTAAGTGGACTGGAACCTTTTGCTTCTAGTACCTGTGTGAGCCTCACTGCCTATAGTAAACTACAATATATTGGTCTTAGATTCTTAGGTCATGATTGGTAAAGAGAGTGATTGAAAAATTATTGTTGTCTGCATTGTATCGTACCACACTATTCTGATCAGTAGTTTATTGTACAGCCGTAATATTCGTTGCGAAAATATTATTAATGTCGTAAATCATTGATTGAATGGCAACGTTTTAGGTTTTAATTCCACCTCTCGTTTGTCAGCCGAAAGGAATTTTTACACACCAAAGAACTCTGCAATAAAACAGTTTTCAAAATAACCAAATCCCAAAACATTTACACTTAAAAAAAATCGCAGTATCCCAAAGGCCAAATCCTAGTCAGCTAGGGGACAAGCCGTCATTATTGCGATGAATCCGTAAGCCAGGGATACATCAGTATGCTGGAGATACGGGGGGAGGATTAGGACGACGGGCCCCCGGCAAAGAAATAGAAGGAACCCGAGGGGGCAGCACGTGACAGGGGTAGCTAACAGGGGGGCTAAACCCCCCTGAGCCTGACTTCTGACACCCCCCCCCCCCATGACGGTGTCGGGCTGAAAAACAGACACCCCGTCAGTTTCCTGAAGGAAAAAGGAAGGCTTGTTACATGATGTGCAGGTGAGAGGTTTTTAGGGGGTTTGTGAGGGATGATGGAAAACTGTAGCTAAATTTATTTATGTAACGATGCGTTCGTGCCACGTCCGATATAATGTTTAACAATCGACTGCGGTGATGGCTAGGTGGTAGAGTGGTAGAGTAAAGAACAAGAATATAAAACGTAAGGTTGAGGTTTGAAAATAATAATATTAATAATTGTGCATTGACCAGAAATTTGAAATCTGCTTTAAAGGAGGAATTTTCCCCGCTCCAGCGAGTGATTATTTTTAATCTTAACTTGGAATTAAAAATGTAAACAAGATAATTTTACAATGGAAAGTTCTATTCAAAATTGTTATTTTACATTTTTAACCCTAGAAATAAGTTAATACTAATCGGCATAGTAGGCCTACTAACAGTTCGTACCTTTACCGGTAAAGGAAAATTAGCTGATCTGCATTTTGCTGACTTCGAAATCCAAAAGAGCTAAAATGACTGCACTTAAATGAAAATTTCTAGGGGTACAGATTTTATAATTCCATGCCATGCTATTGTAAATACATGACACGATAAAATTAGCGTTGTTTCTAATATGAATAGTAGGTATAACCTACCCATAAATAAACCAAGGGCCGGGGGTGGTGTCGGTAGGTAGTCACAGCAAGGGGCTGCTCTGGGAGAGGGTGGGGGCGGTAGGTAGGAAAAGCATTCTAGTTAATTGAATTTGCGAGCAAGAAAACATGATATGATGAAGATTAAAAGCAAACAAGCCGCATGTAAACATTGCAAAATGTTTATAGTGTATGCTGCATGTCCTACTATAATATATTGTCTGAAACAGGTAGTTACTATATCGTGTTATAGCGACTAAAATGCACGGTATTTTCAGCTGCAAATTGCAATGCTCAGCAAAATACTGTAGGAAGGTACTGAGACGATCACGCCGCACTATTTTTGTTCATACTGAGATTTTCCAATTTTGAACTTTCTTACCTGCTGGTCGTTTGGTAATAACTTAGCCTGAAATTAAAAATGTAAATAAGGCAATTGAAGAATGGAATGTGCTACTCAAAAATTGTTTTGTTTACTTTTTCAACCCCAGGTTAACCCAATGAAGTACTCAAACGCCAATGGTAAAGTTACTATAAAAGGGCATGTATAGGCCCACTGAGACTCATCCGGTTACGGGTAAAAAAAAAATCAAGAAAATCTTTTGATTTGGGGACCCCCAGGCTTCTGGGGCCCTACAGATTCGCCCATTGCAGTTCAACCACTGTTTAACATTCAGTGCGACCAAAGATTGAAAAAAAAGAAGTGAAATACTGTTGATCGATTATTCGATCAATTGCTTTCTCCAGGACAATTGAAGAGACCTTAAAGTTAAGAACTCAGCTTAGATAGACTGCTGACTTTCCCAAGTCTTATCGGAATCCAATGAAATTGTGCCCACGTAGTTCATTCTATTGAAAATTTTCCTCAAGAAGCAAAAAAAAAAAGAAGAAATGAGAGGGCAACGTTCGCAGTGTGAGACATCTGCGTCTCGAAATTTTTCTTTATTTTCTCAGCAGTAGTATTGGGTTTTTTTGAGTGGATTGTTGAACTTTTGGGTAATTGCCTCCCCTTTCTTTCGTTGCAATATACGTACACTAGGTTTGACGTGGCTGGATTAGATTGCATACTGTAGTTGGAATTCAAAAGCAGTTTTTAACCGATACTCGAATAGCCTGTATAGGTTAAACACAGTATATATTCTTAAAGCAGTCCTAATGGATGAAAAAACAAACAAAGTGGTTTTTTGTTCGCTGACAAAAGTTTGGTAAACAGCTGCGGCTTTGGAAAACATTTTTCAGCACTTTTTTGCTGAAGCAAAACAACACGGATGTACCAGGATTCAACCTTACAAAGTAGGTCAGCCTACTCTACAACATATTAATACTAACAACCACAACTTTGAGAAGGTTCAAAATATTAGATTTCACTTAATATAGGAAATTCTGTAAGTCCGTGTAAAGCGAAGCATCTCCTCAATATAAGTTCGCATGGCTATTTGTATTTTATTTTTTATTTTTAGACTCGTATCTCTACTTGGTTGTTATGCTTTCGCCTGTTTCTTTGCCTCAACGGTGAGCTTGTCTCAGCTTGTCCATTATCGCTTGTAGCCGGTGTAGGTTGACATCGTGAAGGTATACCAGTTTGCCAATGGCCAACAAAGTCATACAGAAACAATACAATTAATGTCCGAAATCCATGGGGTCGTTGGCATTAGGCAAGGGACCTGTTGACCACTTAAAGTGGACCTGGGTCCATGAAAGCTCTTCAAAAATTACATTACAATTACAATTACCTATGGCTAAACTTCTCATGCCTTTTATCTGTTACAACCTCTTCTATCAAAGATTGGCGATCATCAATGCAATTTGGACCATGGAGGCGGCTGTTCAGAAAAGGGAAATCGCGCCCTAATACACAAAAACTTAGACTCTCATTCGAAGCAAAATGGGAAAACACTTCCCGTATGTAAAATGTAAAAAGTACCTTCTAATGTTTTTACTATTGAAAAAGACACGAAAGACTGAGCCGACTGAACCCCATCAATTCACATATACAGTGTGTAGAAGAAGATGGCAAAAAAATCTATTACGTGGAACAATTCGGTAGAACCCCAATTTTCTTCTGTATATGATAAAATCGGGGACTTTTAAGAAAACGCGGCTTATACACCTTTGCTTGCTACTGGAGTACTAGACCCTTAAAATACACAATGGCATTATTAAAGTAATAAATTAGTTATGAATTAATTAATAATTGTGTATTCAACCTGGCTCCTAATACCCAATGATAATAATCATAGCTTGTAACAATAAAATTGTAATTATTTATCAAAAACAAAAACCCTCAAAACTGCTTAAAATGCTCACAGTAGACTATTACAGCTGCAAACTGAGAGAAAACTTTCTTAACTTTCACACAATGCCGTATTTATTTTAATTCTCCTTTTGTTGCCTCTTCCTTTTCTTTCAATGAGTTACATTCATCCGTAATTAATTAATTCAGGAATTTTAATAATTAATTAACTTTTAAAAAGTTCTAATGCGTGAGTTTTCTTCTCTCTGTTACTGTTCTCGGAGTTTTCGAAAACTTTTTTGGCGGTTATACAAGAGAGTTTTCCGTGAGAAACTTTGATGAAAACATTGATTTCACATTTTGTTACGGTAATTACTTACTCTTTTTTGTTAATTAAGGATTTATTATTGATTAGAATTTTTCTTTTGTATTTTGCCCAATTTAGAGATTTGGTGTTATTTCTCATGTCTTTTTCATACATGGATAGAAGTTAGATATTAAGTATTTAGTGTTTAATATGGTTTAAGTCTTATTTATTCATAGGTCTAATATTTACCAACATCTACTTTACCGCAAGACGCATGCGTGGTTTGTACATCTGGCTGTAAAATGGAACAATATTAAATAAAATAGAATGGAAGATTGTCTTTCACAAATTGAAATACACTGTTGGTTGCAAGATTTTTTATTCAGTATGGTATTATGGCTATATTATAAGGAAGCTAAAAAGCAAACTTTACTGGCTCTACTGAATGTAGTTGTAGGTAATACACGATTCTATCATGCCCGGGGCATGCTTTAAAATAAAAAAAAATAAAGGCGGTCCCGGACATTCCTAGTCGAGTGTAAAAGAGGTTTTCAAAGCCCTAACTCCGTTGGGTCGACTTAGTAATAGAACAAAAAGTCCTTATTTATTTATTTATTTATAGATTGGATTGTCCCGCCCGGCGTTTTTACGTTTTTGTTTTCACATCAATTTAATTGGCACTAGCTGTCCCGTCAAGCCAATCTAAAATCCCAAGTAATTCAGAAAATATCTCTAATATATAATATAATGGCAACCTGTTTAATTAAAACTACAATAATACAGTGCTCCAACAAAACGAACTAAAATGTGAAAATTTACTGGAAAACGGGGTAAATTGTCCAAATATAAAGAAGGAGAAGTAGTATTGGGCTCATTGGCGAACGCCGTTCGTGAACTGCTCTACTTTACTCAATTTAGTTTTCTCCGGGGGTTCTGTGAAAAAAGGGAAAAGTCAATTGCAAAAATACTCCCATCAAGATAATTTGAATTTAGTTTGGCCATGGGGCTCATTCCAGGTTTCAGTCTTTTTGCCAAATTATGTACAGGATCAAAAGGTTAAAAGACTGTACGCCTGCTGACATAGCAACAACGGAAAATATTAACCTATCCGGGAGTTAGTGTCAATTATTATCTTACGAGCAATAAACCCCAATAAATAAATTGACTTAAGAGGGATTAACAATTAAAATCACATTGTGTATCAACGGAAATGAAATTTAATGAAAAACAGAAAAAATCGGACTCTAGTATATATATATGATGAAGACAGCCCCAACCTTGACTCATCGGTAATGCGTGACAGTTAACTTAAATTAACCCGCCAGAAAAAGTTAAAAGCGTTCAATAGGAAGTTTTACATTGCATAACCACGTTCCTGTTGGCGTATCAGAAAGTACCTGTATTAATCTTGTTAAACTGTCCAGTAAAATAAGGAAAGAATAATTGTCAGAGAAGAATAAATTTAATTACGATGGGAAATTAAATACAATAGGTTTTCTTCAGAGTGGAGGTTAATTGCATTGAAAATTCTCGAACGTCGCAGCGTATGGTGACCTCTTCATTAAATTGTCCCTTGTGACGTAACCAAATAGTTAACATATTTTCGATTACTTCATGATAGGACAGTCAACGGCACAAGGTAATTCATATTGTAAGACAACCCTCCGATTATTTTACTTTAAATAAAGGTTTATACGTACCGACGTTCCCGACAACGTCTAGCAGAGGGTAACTGGCATGTAGCCTATAGATAATGTACTTAAATGTTTAGTACACTTCTGAAGTAGGTATTACTATTACGAGAATACATTCACTTAATCGTTTATTCCTATACAATATTAGTTCATCTTAATTTGTTTATTTTAGATCAAAATATACTGTTGAAACCAAGCACGAATAATATGTAGTATGTTATAGTACTGTATTTCAACAATTAGAGGTACAGAGTACCTATTGTATTTTACCTTAAATTAATAATTAGCTTGTAAAAAGCCTGTAGAGGCAGCTGGTAGGGGGAATTAGTTAATGGAAAAAAAGTAAAGACAGGACAGCTAATTGGGGGAACACATTATACGTCAGCCATAGGTTTAGGCATGTCAATTAAAACAAGTTGGTAAGTTGTCTACGTATTCAATAACTCTGCTGGGCTAAAGGAGCCTTAAATAAATAGAACAGCTCCAAAATCAGTAGGTTAATCTCCTCTACTGCCCGTCAACCCTCCTCGACACAGGGTAATTCACATTGTGAGTCAGAATATGGGGTTCTGAATAAGAGAGACAGGACAGCTCCTTTGGGAACACATCACATGTCAGTTATAGGTTCAGGCATGTCAATTAAAACAAATAAGCTGTCTACGTATTCGATAGCTCTGAAGGGCAAAAGGAGCCTCATATAAATAGAAGAGCTCCAAAATCAGAAGGCTAATCTCCTCTACTGCTCGTCAAGCCTCCTTGGGGAACACACCACATGTCAGTCATTGGTCAATTAAAACAAGTAAGCAGTCTACGCATTCAATAGCTTTGCGGGGATAAAGGAGCCTTATATAGAAGAGCTCGAAAATCAGTAGGTTAATCTCCTCTACTGCCCGTCAACCCTCATCGACACTGGGTAATTCACATTGTGAGTAAGAATATGGGCTTCTGAATAAGAGAGACAGGACAGCTCCTTTGGGAACACATCATGTGTCAGTTGTAGGTTCAGGCATGTCAATTAAAACAAGTAAGCTGTCCACGTATTCGATAGCTCTGCAGGGCAAAAGGAGCCTTATATAAATAGAAGAGCTCCAAAATCAGTAGGCTAATCTCCTCTACTGCCCGTCGAGCCTTCTCGACACAGGGTAATTCACATTGTAAGTAAGAACAAAGGGTTCTGAATAGGAGGGGAGACAAGAGAGCTCCTTTGGGAACACACCCAATGTCAGTCATAGGTTTAGGCATGTCAATTCAAACAAGTAGGCTGTCTACGTATTCGACAGCTCTGCTGGGCTAAAGGAGCCTTATTTAAATAGAAGAGCTCCAAAATCAGTAGCTTAATCTCTTCTACTGCCCGTCAATCCTCCTCGACACAGGGTAATTTATATTGCAAGTAAGAACAAAGGGTTCTGAATAGGAGGAGAGACAAGAGAGTTCCTTTGGGAACACACCCAATGTCAGTCATAGGTTTAGGCATGTCAATTAAAACAAGTAGGCTGTCTACGTATTCGACAGCTCTGCAGGGCAAAAGGAACCATATATAAATAGAAGGGCTCCAAAATCAGTAGGCTAATCTCCTCTACTGCCCGTCAACCCTCCTCGACACAGCGTAATTCATATTGTAAGTAAGAATAAAGGGTTCTGAATAGGAGGAGAGACAAGACAGCGCCTTGGGGAACACACCATATGTCAGTCATAGGTTTAGGCATGTCAATTAAAACAAGTAGACTGTCTGCGTATTCGATAGCTCTGCTGGGTTAACTGAGCCATAAATAAATAGAAGAGCTCCAAAATCAGTAGCTTAATCTCTTCTACTGACCGTCAATCCTCCTCGACACAGGGTAATTTATATTGTAAGTAAGAACAAAGGGTTCTGAAGAGAAGAAGAGACAGGACGTCGTCTCCTTGGGGAACACACCACATGTCAGCCATAGGTCAATTAAAGCAAGTAAGCTGTCTACGCATTCAATAGCTTTGCGGGGCTAAAGGAGCCTTATATTGAAGAGCTCCAAAATCAGTAGCTTAATCTCCTCTACTGCCCGTCAATCCTCCTCGACACAGGGTAATTTATATTGTAAGTAAGAACAAAGGGTTCTGAAGAGAAGAAGAGACAGGACGTCGTTTCCTTGGGGAACACACCACATGTCAGTCATAGGTCAATTAAAGCAAGTAAGCTGTCCACGCATTCAATAGCTTTGCGGGGCTAAAGGAGCCTTATATTGAAGAGCTCCAAAATCAGTAGGCTAATCTCCTCTACTGCCCGTCAACCCTCCTCTACACAGGGTAATTCATATTGTAAGTAAGAATAAAGGGTTCTGAAGAGAAGAAGAGACAGGACGTCGTCTCCTTGGGGAAAACACCACATGTCAGTCATAGGTCAATTAAAGCAAGTAAGCTGTCTACGCATTCAATAGCTTTGCGGGGCTAAAGGAGCCTGCCCGTCAACCCTCCTCGACACAGGGTAATTCATATTGTAAGTAAGAATAAAGGGTTATGAATAGGAGGAGAGACAGCCGACAGGACAGCTCCTTCGCGGGAACACATCACATGTCAGTTATAGGTTCAGGCATGTCAATTAAAACAAGTAAGCTGTCTACGTATTCGATAGCTCTGCAGGGCAAAAGGAGCCATATATAAATAGAAGAGCTCCAAAATCAGTAAGCTAATCTCCTCTACTGCTTGTCAAGCTTCCTCGACACAGGGTCATTTATATTGTATGTAAGAATAAAGGGTTCTGAAGAGAAGAAGAGACAGGACGTCGTCTCCTTGGGGAACACACCACATGTTAGTCATAGGTCAATTAAAGCAAGTAAGCTGTCTACACATTCAATAGCTTTGCGGGGCTAAAGGAGCCTGCCCGTCAACTCTCCTCGACACAGGGTAATTCATATTGTAAGTAAGAATAAAGGGTTCTGAATAGGAGGAGAGACAGGACAGCTCCTTCGGGAACACACCATATGTCAGTCATTGGTTTAGGCATGTCAATTAAAACAAGTAGACTGTCTACGTATTCGATAGCTCTGCTGGGTTAACTGAGCCATAAATAAATAGAAGAGCTCCAAAATCAGTAGCTTAATCTCCTCTACTGCCCGTCAATCCTCCTCGACACAGGGTAATTTATATTGTAAGTAAGAACAAAGGGTTCTGAATAGGAGGAGAGACAAGAGAGCTCCTTTGGGAACACACCCAATGTCAATCATAGGTTTAGGCATGTCAATTAAAACAAGTAGGCTGTCTACGTATTGGACAGCTCTGCTGGGCTAAAGGAGCCTTATATAAATAGAAGAGCTCCAAAATCAGTAGGCTAATCTCCTCTACTGCCCGTCAACCCTCCTCGACACAGGGTAATTCATATTGTAAGTAAGAATAAAGGGTTCCGAATAGGAGGAGAGACAGGACAGCTCCTTGGGGAATACATCACATGTCAGTCCCCATGAATATTTTAGCGCGGCCCTTCGCTTCTCCCTACCTGGACCCCAGCGCCATTGTTTGCAAAGTTCTGTGCTATGCCCAGTTACGAAAAAGTCATTTGCAAATGAAACTCGCTTTGTGGTGGAGCGTTTGGAATAATTTCTACGGGCTATTTTTGCGGTTTGGTTGGCTGGCGTATTCTGGTTATTTCAGAAATCGGAATTCTGCCATTGCTGAAAGGAGTTTTGGTGATGTGAAGGGAAACATTTGAACGTTTGCATAGTGGAATTGAGTCCAGTTCCATAGAATATAATGTAACAGAATACAATATTACGTATACTCGTATATACAGTATATTATATATATTCGTATACATTGGTAACTTTGCGCGACTATGTTCAGTATATTGGAGTATTATATAGTAAAAAAAAGTGAAAAATAAATTTATTTTCTTCAAATCATAACAGTTTTGCAATATGGTGCAATATATTACACTGACATTAAACTTAGGTTGAAGAAGTAGGAAACCTCCTCGTTATAAATAATAATATTATAATAATTTATTTATATTTTTACAGGTACATTTACCAGACAATAGACAATATTTCAATCAGTCTATGTATTATAATTAAATATAATTAGGTAGCTGTCAAGCAGGTACAATAATATACGGCTTTGGACGTCGTCATAAAAAAAAAACATGAATATACATAGAAACAGTCCTATAGTTTAAAATCTAATATATATTAATATAACCTAATTTACTAAATAGATGCTAAAATAAGAATTGGTTAAATATGTCAGCAGAGAGGGAGGTTTTTCGCGGGAAATTCGTTGACGGCGTAAGGGCAGCAACTCATTAGGAGTCCCTTCACAGTTACACATATACAGAAAAATAACGAGCTATCAAAGAAAACATGAGAATGGAAGAACGGTTATTAAGTCCTCTTGAGGAACTTAGGGCCGGAATAACTAATGGTGTTTCATAATTGTAGTTTTTTTCAAATAAATATTCATTCATTCAAGTGATATGCTTTTCCATTCCAAACGTACAAGAAAGAAAAACGAAAAAAAAAACAATGAAAAACACAACTTGACCTAGAAACCTATTCGATCATCCGACATTTTAGCAGATAGGTTTTTTTATTATTTTTTATTTTTTATTTTTTTATTTTTTTATTTTTTTTTACAAAAAGATTAATCGCATACAAACAATTTAATGAATGTATCCGATTGACCTCTTCAGTCGCCTCTGTAGGTTAGTACCTGTGTTGAGCTTAGTAGTGCTTGAGGTTAGTTATTATTTTTTATTCATGGACCCAAACCTACTTGTATAGGTCCCATAGGTCCCTTGTCCAATGCTAACAACCCCATGGATTCCAGACATTATTTTTATTGTTCCCGTATGCATTTTTGGCCATTGGCAAAATGGTATACTTTCTCGATGTCAACCTACACCGGCTACAAGCGATAATGGACAAACTGAGACAAGCTTACCAATGAGGTAATGTAACGTAACAAGCGCAAGCATGAATTAACCAAGTACAGATATATAGGCCTAAGAGTCTCTTTTAATACATTGTTGCGTTTTCTCCCCGGCTTAGGGTTCTTTAGGAGGCTGTAGGATCGAGGAATGAATGTTGTGAAATAATTACAACAAGAATTAATTAACAGAAATTATATTCTTGATAGAATTATGAAACCCTAAGATATAGAAAAATAGAGCACCTGTAGTAGCGTGGCCAATAAGCGTCTCCAATAAATAAAAAGTAAGCGATCACCTCATGGCTCAATCCTAAATCGTCACATTGTCTGGGCTGAGGAGGGAGCGGAGTCCGAACACCCCCTTCCGGGTGGGGTTTAGCCCATCATCGTCGAAATCAAATCCATGCCACCACAACTCCTGCCAGCCATCATCCTTATGACTTCTTCCTTCTTTAAAATCTCATTTCTTTTTTTTCTTTTTTTAAAATCCAAATCGGGTTATAAGAAATTCTCGGCCATCCTTTCTCGTAACATTTTCTAACAAGCCACCGCAAATTCAACCGGCCGCCAACCTCTCGTCAAAAACTTTTTTAAAGTAATAATAATAATAAAAGTATTTTTATTAATAAATAGAAATAAATAATAATAGATACTTTATGATTTTGTGATTTTAAAAGATCCGGCGATAATTAAATTGTGAATAATAATAAAAGATAGAAAATTAATTTATTTTAAACCGAATGTGATATTTGGAGGTTGGTTAATTGAACAAAACAAATATGGCGGATTTACAAATAAATAAATAAATTGAAAAAATTTAATAAATAATAATAAGAAGATATGTAATCGTAATATTAAGATTTAGTATATCCAGTAAACTGGATACACATATAAAAAGGTAGGGTTGCACGCTACAACAAGGGTCTTTCCCCCCCCTTTTTTTTCAAACCTACACTCGTTAGGAAAGCAAACGAGAGAAAAGCCCCCATCGCCCCCAAGAAGTCAACACCACACGAACCAAAGATCCCCAGAAAAACAGAGAAGAAAAGAACGGAACAACGGGAAGGGATCTACACTAGCCTGAGCCAGTACGAGACCTTTGAGCGGTTAAAACCTAAAGAACATCTTAACCGATCCACTGACGGGTAACCTCGCTACAGAAGAGGGAAAAACCAATCATACACCATTCGTATCCCATTCATACAACATCCATCCACGGATTGGGCGCCATCTGTAGGAGCAGAGAGAAAGAAGAACAGCTGAGGAGATATGGTATGGGACTTCGCGGTCCCAAAAAGACCGGACTATCCCATCGTAACAGAGTACAGAAGGGAGTTCCAGAACGTAAAACGTCGATACTAAGCATCTCGCGATAGCATTAGGATCGCCCTCAAAAGGTCATAGCGGACCACCCTCCGTAAAAAAATTACACATTGGGGAGTTCACACACACTCATAAATCAAACACTCGAAAACAAACTCCCACCCAATTATTGATCAATCCACTAACTATACCAAAAACCAAACTCAGAACAGAAGGTATCCAAACATGGTCTTTTCAACCTCATTCTCCAATGCAAATCGACATGGAAGGATAGAAAGCTCACCCCCCATTAACGATTCACGAATCATTTTCCAAAATTTAATACGTCCAGGAGTACTCAAAACTCAAACAACCAGGACATTCCTATTCAACGTCGTACTAAACTCACTAACTATTAATCACCTCCGGGACGACAACTAAAACAAGCAAAAAAATATGTAGGGTACACCCCCTCTTTCTTTCATATACTATTTTAAGTACACAACAATACACAGTCGAACCCACGATATTATAGTCTAGGTCAACACAGATTTCAAGTGAGACACATGCCAACGTCCAGCCAAAGTACCATTCATGCGTTGCAGTTCATACTGCGTTGGCGAAAGCACTGTTTTTATAATGAATGGTCCCTCCCATCGTGGATAAAATTTGGCTGTTTTCTTATCAATAGCACTAGATTGGTGAAAATCTTCCTTAAACACTAGTTCTCCCGGTTGATAGGTCACATCTTTCCTTCGCAAATTATAACGTGCCGCCTGTCGTTGTTTAGCCCTCCTTACGGTGGATCGTACCCGTTGATAGAGAGCGTCAAGATTAGTGGTCAAAGTGCCATTATAGGTGACAGGATCAAATGGCATTAAATCAGAATTATCAGTAGTTGCAGCCAACTCATAAAAGGAGCGCAGTTCTCTGCCATAGACTAGCTTGGATGGAGAAAAACCCGTTGCTTCACTTACCGACGTTCTAAGAGCAAACAGAACAAATGGTAAATGTAAATGCCAAAGCTGGTGATTATCCTTAGCGTAAATAGCCAGCGCGGTCTTGATTGTCTGATTATATCTTTCAGTTGGGTTACTTTGTGGATAATAACGCGGACAGAAATGTATTTTGATATGGTGGTCTTCACAGAATTGTTTAAATCGCCTACTAGTAAATTGTGATCCATTATCCACCAGTATGATCTCCGGTACTCCATGATGCATGATAACATGATTGAACAGGGCGTCTTCGACAGTCTTCGAAGTCGCAGATTTCAATGGGACTCCTATACTCCACTTTGTGCACGAGTCAATGAAGACACAGATATAACGATGGCCACCGCGACTGCGGGGTAATGGTCCCACTAAGTCGCAAGTCAGAAGTCGAAATGGTTTGAGTGATGGCGGGTGCACCTGCATGTGCCCATGAGGCGTGGTATTGCGTGGTTTATGGCGTTGACAATCCAGACATCGGCGAACGGCGAGGCGCACATCTCGGGCCATTCTTGGCCAGTAATGGTTCTCAGCGATGCGACGGAGAGTGCGATTGATTCCGAGATGGCCAGACGGTAATGACGAGTGATGCTGCTTAATCAGCTCCTCTCGAAACTCGGATGGTACAAGTAACTTAAGATCATCGGTTTTGGTAAGTCGATCTCGAACGGATTTGAAAATGGATGTGGGAGTAAGATGAAACTGCGGGAAATGAGTAGGATTCTGTTCTATCTTCTTACGTAAGGCGAGGTACCATGGATCCGTAATGGTACTAAAGTCGGGTAAAGGCGCAGTAATTCCCGTCAAGGCGGAAATGACGGTGGAAGGCTGCATTCGTGACAAGCAGTCAGGAACAACATGAGTGGAACCCTTCTTATGGAGGATCTCCATGTCGAACTGGTTTAGAGTAACTAACCAACGGGCCAGACGTCCGCTCGGGTTAGGAATGTTTCGGATCCATTTCAAAGCCAGGTGATCCGTCACACAGGTGAATCGCGTTCCCCAGATGTAGAAAGACCAGGTAGTGACCGCATGTAGTACCGCCAACAACTCCTTTTCTGTCGTACTGTAATTACGCTGGCTACTGGATAACGTTTTCGATGTATATGCGACGGCGTAGGGCACTCCGTCTTCTTCTTGGATCAGCACAGCTCCAACTGCAATGTCCGAAGAATCACAGTGAATCTGAAATGGTTTAGAGAAGTCAGGACAGCGCAAGACAGGATAAGACGTAAGGCAATCCTTCAACTTCTGAAAGGCAGATTCCCGTTGCTCAGTCCATTCAAAACGGGTATCTTTATGTAGCAGCTGGTTCAACGGGGCGGCAGTCTCGGAAAAACTCGGAATGAAACGCCTAAACCATCCCACCATTCCTAGGTAGGCGCGGACGGCCTTTACAGACGTTGGTCTTGGATAATTTCTGATCGCGACGACCTTGTCTTCGGAGACTTGTAGTATGCCTCCTCCCACACGATATCCGAGGTAGATGAGCTCAGATCGGACGAACGTGGACTTTGTCCAATTTACCTTTAAGTTGGCTTGACGGAGGAGTCGGAAAACTATTTCTAAATGTTTCTTATGTAGTTCCGCGGTACGGGAAAATATTAAAACATCATCTAGGTATACGATTGTAAACTCTTGAGCTTCGCGAAGTACTCGCTGCATCAGACTCTGGAATGTCGCGGGCATCGTACTAAGCCCGAAAGGTGCATAGGCATGTTCAAAAAGACCCATATTGGGTACTATAAAAGCTGTTAAAGGTCTGGTGTCATCCGCTACGCGGATTTGATGATAGCCCGACAGGAGGTCAAGCGAAGATACAAAATACGCATCTTTCAGACGGTCCAGAGACTCATGAATCCGGGGTAAAGGAAAAGCATTGGATTTACACAAGGCGTTTACACGTTTGTAGTCGACGCAGACTCTTATCTCGCCGTTTTTCTTGCGGACCGGAACTACAGGCGACGCCCATTCAGACTCTGACGGAACAATGACGCCGTCTGCTAGTAATTTCTTAATCTGCTGATGCACAATCTCCAGGACCGGTGGTGACATCGGGTAGTAGCGCTGTTTGACCGGCACCGTATTCAACTCCTTCAGGTACATTCGATGCTCTACGAGGTCACACTTGCCACTCGAAGTGAGGAACTGCTGTTTCCATTTGCAAAGTAAGTCATTGAAGTCGGCTCTGTCAACGGGTGTTAAGTCCTGGTGGCAGAATTCCTCCATTTCATTAATATTTGGGTCTTCAATGGTCACATCCTTGACGTCCACCTCATCCACACAGTGTAGAGAAAAAGCGTCAGCACGAATGATAGTAGGGGCTGCACCATCTTGAAGAGTTACTCGATGTTGTCCGAAGTCAATGACGGTTCGGAGGGCTTGCAGTGTGTTCATCCCCACAATTAGAGGATGAGAGAGACGCTTCACAAGGTAACAATCTCCTGCCCAATTTGCGGGTCCCGCGTCCGTTTCTACAATGAGGTTGATCTTGACACACCCGACTACTTCGGCTTCTTCCCCATTGGCAACAGTCGCGCTTGCCGACACCGCGCGGATGTGATGTCCCCTTTTTTGTAATTCATGCCAATACTCACTTAAGATGACAGAGTGAGTCGATCCGGGGTCAATAAGTCCAATAACTGGAATCCCACCCATGTCTACTTTAATGTAGTACCGTTTCTGGGGGTCCGGCGCGTTCGCACAAGAAGACAAATCAATCTGCACCGATGGCTGATTGTTCACTGTTGTTGGTGAGGTTGTTCGGTTGCGGGGGTCGTGGTCACCTGCCTCGCCACGCCCCCTTGGCTGTTTAACTTCGGTGGCCGGCATGTACAAAGGCTGGATAGGACTCCCGTCTTGCCACAGTGATAACAAAATGGACGAGAAGTGGTTTGGCAGTCTCGTTCCCGATGTCCAAACAGGCGGCAACCCCTACACTTGTAAGTGGTCATATTGGCAGGAGAAACCAGCGCCAGGAGTTGTGGTCTTGAACCTCCAAAGTCACCGTAGAGCGGGTTGCATAGCATAGCGTTGGTCGGTGGAACGTAGGACGCTTGTTGTTCCAGTTGGTGCTCCGCCGCGACGCAAGTTATTTCAAAGGATTTTATTGAGGTATATACCGTAAGTTGGGAACCTACAAGACTAGCCAGTCGAGGGGGTAGGTGAGCCATGAGTAACGGTACAAGTTCGACTTCATTGAGTGGAGTTGCGAGGTCGTCGTTCAGTGCCTTCATGGCCGCGATGTAGTGGGCCACCTTTTCGTGTTCTCCCATCGTTCTAGTATATAGTAAGACCTTCAACTTGAGTTGATGGTCTGCCGGCAGGTAAACGTTCTTCAGCGCCATTTCCAGTTCGGTCCATAGTGCATACTTATTTCCGGCGTACCACCGAGCGGCTGGCCCGTCAAATAGCGTAGGTATGGCGCGGAGTTTTTCGTCTTCTGTTAGTGGGTGAAGGGCAAGGCAATCTTTCAATTTGTTAAAAAAAAGTGGTAGACTCCCGTCGGCACCGGTGAACGTGATGTTGCGTCGTCGTGCCTCTTTTAAAAACATTTCTAGTTGTGGCCTAGAGCTTCTCCCTGGAAGAACCTGTCGCAGGAAATCGCGTTGCAACTCTAAATTGACTTTGAAGATTCGATTCAGTACTCTCTCCATCCGTATCTCCTCTCCTTGATCGTGGGAAAGCTCTTCCTCAGGCTCCAAGTCTGTTGGTCGAGTCTCGGGTAATGGTGAACTTACCAATTGCAAATTTGCAAATTTATCAATGTCGCCTAGGCAAGCTGGATGATCATTCACGTAGCTTTTCATATATTGTCGTTGCTCTTCCAGATCAGCCGCCGGTAACTCACATCCGACTTCCGTGGCTAATGACTCGAGCTTCTCTCCATCACAGTTGGTTAGATACTGTGTTAATGTTAATGGTACCACTAAGTAAGGAGGCCGTACAATGGTAACGTCTGCCATATCCTCAAACTGGTTTGCCGACTCCGGTGTCGCTAAGAAGTGGCTTTTTAATTCCTTTTTCAGGGTCTCCTTCGTGCCTTCTATCGGTAATCCTAACTGTTCAGCGATCTCTTCTAGCCGGGCCTTACTGGTGGCACTCAAAAACTGTATTAGGGTTCGTGGCATTATCTTTCGCACTTTTCACTATATATATTTATATAAATATATATTTTTTTTCCACAACAATGTCTATCGTACTATTAAATAGTCTTACGTGAAGTAATTCACACGATAATTGTTATTAATACACTTGTATTATTTATAATTATCATAAAAAGGGAAGTAGGTGTTCCTAAACACCCCCTCCTCAAACCCAAGACGAATGCGACTAAAGAAAACTAACTGGTATATATTATACCACTTTTGGTAACCAATATAGGCCTACCTGCTTATTATTAATATAATGAATTAATACTTCCTTATCATTCATTCCATACATACAATACTACGACCAAGAGTGTGTGAACTACCCCAATGCTGATAACTGAGCCAATTTGCACAAAACAAGTCAAATATATTCCGTGTCAAACAGAAAGGACAAACTCCTATCAATGGTTTACCATAATTAAAGTAAAATGACGATAATTTTTATATAGGCCCAATATTAAATAAATAGTTATAGATTGAATTACATAAAACCGATGTTGACTCCTCTGGATCCGTCCGTCCTCAACCCTGACGAATTGACGAAACTGTAATTATAACCACAACAGCACAAAGATTATCCGTAACCTAAGCCCTGTTGACAATCAAAACATTTTATTATCACTATTTTTTTCTTAGCGAACATCTTTTAAAAATATAAATGCCATGATTAAGAATTTTAAAAAGTATCATTTACTGTTTGTTATTATCTTTTCGAAAACTATCATTTCCAAAATTATTAATATCACTTGTCAACAACTAATTCAAAACTACTGTTGTTTATATCTTTTCAAAACTATTGTTCTAGCCTAGAAATATCACTTTTGTCAACAATCCATTTAAAAATAAGATTATCATGTTCGTAACAATTTCACAACAATCATTCCAACCATTCTACAACCTCGGGCCCCAACGTTGGTGTGAGCCACTTTGTTGCGTTTTCTCCCCGGCTTAGGGTTCTTTAGGAGGCTGTAGGATCGAGGAATGAATGTTGTGAAATAATTACAACAAGAATTCATTAACAGAAATTATATTCTTGATAGAATTATGAAACCCTAAGATATAGAAAAATAGAGCACCTGTAGTAGCGTGGCCAATAAGCGTCTCCAATAAATAAAAAGTAAGCGATCACCTCATGGCTCAATCCTAAATCGTCACATTGTCTGGGCTGAGGAGGGAGCGGAGTCCGAACACCCCCTTCCGGGTGGGGTTTAGCCCATCATCGTCGAAATCAAATCCATGCCACCACAACTCCTGCCAGCCATCATCCTTATGACTTCTTCCTTCTTTAAAATCTCATTTCTTTTTTTTCTTTTTTTAAAATCCAAATCGGGTTATAAGAAATTCTCGGCCATCCTTTCTCGTAACATTTTCTAACAAGCCACCGCAAATTCAACCGGCCGCCAACCTCTCGTCAAAAACTTTTTTAAAGTAATAATAATAATAAAAGTATTTTTATTAATAAATAGAAATAAATAATAATAGATACTTTATGATTTTGTGATTTTAAAAGATCCGGCGATAATTAAATTGTGAATAATAATAAAAGATAGAAAATTAATTTATTTTAAACCGAATGTGATATTTGGAGGTTGGTTAATTGAACAAAACAAATATGGCGGATTTACAAATAAATAAATAAATTGAAAAAATTTAATAAATAATAATAAGAAGATATGTAATCGTAATATTAAGATTTAGTATATCCAGTAAACTGGATACACATATAAAAAGGTAGGGTTGCACGCTACAACATAAAAATATAATTAGCAATCAGTTCCACAAATTCTTTATATTCTTCAATATTGCCTGATGTCCCATGCTCAAACAAAAGGCCCTAAGTATGATATTACCGTAGCCTTCATCACAAGACATTAGCGACCTCATGAAGCCTAAACACCTCCTCGAAATAAAGCGGCGCATCTCCCGCGCGAGAAACTCTGAATAATAAATGAGGATCTATTTCGTGAATGTTTACATTATGGAAACCAGCTTTTTTGCATAAGCTCATTACCAGCGGGGGGCGCCAGTTAAAGGAGGAAAGGGCGTATATAGGCAGGGGGCCCAATTCTAACTCCCAGCCCACCCCCCTCTCCAGGCGGCTTACCCCCCCTGCAAACGCATTATGCAGCCTATAGTCGTGTTCACGAAATCCGATAGTGGCAACTTTACTCTACCTGCATTATTTCCAACCCCCCTCCCTCTTCTACCCCATCTTTTAAATCCGTCTTTCTTCGCGTTTTAGGGCTGATTTCTTGGGTTGGGGGGGGGGGGGGAGGGGGGAATCGGTTTAGAAAAGTCGCACAAAATGCAACAAGGGAATTTTATAGTATTGGAATGTTTTCTTCTCGGAAAATATCGGTGGTTTTCCACACGTTGCGCTCTTCTACAAGTTTTTAGCTTTTGTAGAGTAGAATATTTTGATTTGAGAGTTTTTTTATGGCTTGGATTTTAAAATTGCTGTGTATTTGGCTGAATGAATGAATATATTTTAATACAATACAATGCAACAATACACAAAACATTAACAATTTATAGAAATCACGCAACTGGGCAAATGCCCGAGTGTGGCCTACATCCGTTAACACAACGAAATACTACATATCAGTAAAAGTTTGCTAGCTGGGCTACAATAAAATTATACTCATGTTTAATTTTGTTTTTCGCACACTGTATACAACTGTATATTGTTATAAATCGACTTTACAAAGTATCAAATGTCGAAAACATCACGAGCGCTGACGGTGTGGAGTAGGGAGAGAACTGGACTAGAGTTCTATACAGGAGGGATGGGTCTTTTGCTTCCCGCCAACTTGTATTTTTAATTTTTGGGGCAACTCTCCACGTCTCTTATGACCAGCCACTGAAAAACATAGCAAATAGCCCAGTATTCAAAATATATTATTGGTGCCATCTCTCCCATATAGAATTCTAAACTGGACCATAAGCCAGAAAGTTGAGGGTCAAGACGAGACATAAAAAGAAAAACATTTCTGGTAAGCGTATGCCCGGCCAACCCTATCATGCGGTGTAACTCACATTCACCTGTAAGAAAAACGCGGGTGTCGGGTCAAATGTTGACCGCAACATCCTACTTGAGCAAGAGATCAAGAGAGAGGATGTCCTCAAATCTAAACCTTTATTGGGTTGTCAAGCCATGTCATTAATTTTGTCATGAATGTATAGTATACTCGCCATGTTTTTTTTAGGTACTAAAAAACCAAAAGATTGCTAATTGCTTTCCAATTTATACGTAGTATAAGGGAAGCTTGGTGATGGTCGAAATTTTCGATTCCGAGATTTCAACTGATTTACACGTTTTGAGGTCCCAGAAACCCAAAAAAGGGGTTTTTACGAATGTCTGTCTGTCTGTCTGACGCTCTGTCTGTCTGTCTGTCTGTCCGTCTGTCGTCTGTTCATTGATTTCCGGGCAAACTTTGATGAAATTCAGCATGGAGGTTCACAATAATCATACCTCGAGATCCTTTTTTTATTTTGGGCTAACCCAATTTGGGGGGGCTTTATAATAAAAAAAAACTCCAAAAAAACGTCTAAAAAAATTATTTCTCAAAAATGGCTGAAACGATTTCTTTTAAATTCACATATATTGTAGCTGTAATTAATGTTAATAAAATGCGGTGTATCGCTTGCCCCTTGATAGTATGCTTCTGGGGTAAAACAATAGAAATAACTAAATTTTAAATAAAAATGACTAAAAAATAATTTTTCTGCGAAACCTTTCGATTGATGATTTCTACCTTCAGGCATGTTTTATAGGTGTTAAATTGAGTAACGAAACGGGCCAGGTTGCTTTCGCAAAAAACTATTTAGTTTTGTGGAAAAAAAGTTTTTTTGAAAAAATGATAAAAATAAAAAAATTCACGGTCAAATGCATTGCGTGCCCTGCCATTATTACTGTGTGGTAGTGGGTTGGTCTGACCTATCTAGAATTTACCTCACCTCCAGTGACGTCAGGTGGACAACCCCCCCCCCCCAAGATATCCGAAATTTAACTATAGCAAAATTATTTACCATGAAATTACTCATTTTCTCTATCTACTCATTGATAAATTGGAAAGCATGTTCGAGTAAACTCGGACCGGTTCTTTTCACCATAGGAATTGTTGGGCCCATTAGGGCAATTCTCGTAGTCGTGATTCACCGACGTCTTTTCCATTTTAGCCATAGAGTAACCCATGGCCGTGCCCAGGGGGTGGTCCAAGGGGATATACATTTATTTGAGTTTGAACACTGGATAGAATGGACTTTTATTAATAAATTTACCTCCCCCCCCCCCCCCGAAATCAAAACCTGGGCACGGCCTTGGAGTAAGCAAAAGAATATTTGTCGATTTTGGAAGCTGACACAAAGCTGACTGCATACGAGTGTACGGTTTTCCCCTTGACACGCTAGATCAGGGGTTGCCATTTTTTTTTTGTCCGTGGACCACCTAGAATTATTTTATGATTTTCCGTGGACCACCATGGCTGTGACAGGAAAATCTTCAAATTCTAGGACCATTATCAAGTAGTTTGTGCGTACAAATAGGCTACGTGCTAATATTTTATTAAATCGCTCATGCACGAGAAAAGTGACACATTTCAAAAAATTGCAAAATTGAGTTATTTAGACAGAAATGTCGAGGAAAATATCGCGAATTTTATGAATGCATTGTCACAAATCTCGTTTAATTTGTTTCCTTAAGATTGCGTTAGTGTCACGGATCCATTGTCAAATTCTACTACTTTGGGTTTGGTAATACTGACATAATTCGGAATGTGCTCCAGGCGTTGATGAGACAATTTCATGAAAATTGTCACATTTCAAATGTAATATAAAATCTAATTGTACTTCTTTAGTTTTTGTAATTGAAAAGTGGCATATTATGAATTGTGACGGTTGGGACTAAAATTACAATTTAACTGTTAAGCATGGGTTATTAGGGAAAAGTGGCTTAACTAAAATGTGTCTCTTTCCTAAATAAAAAAAAAAAATGGTTGTCTGTAAGTCGACTGTAAAGTCGGTTTACGGACGATAGCTTAACGTGACAACGTCTAAATGACTAAATCTTTGATAAATAATATATGGATGGAAAGAGAAAGAAATGTGGAAAAGCCCTTAAGCATATAGTTTGAATTTTTTAAATAGATAATAACGTGTCCGAAAGAGACCTGTTTTTGTTGAAAATCGTGCGCACCCCCTGCCGTTTCACACCCCCAAAGCCAAAGCCCTTGCTTGATCACCACAAATGTAGCATGTCCTGAAAGAGGAAGAATCTATAATTTAATTTAAGATAGTCCTTCTACATCTGCCCAAAAAATTGTTTTAAACCCACCCATGCAATTCAAATGGGAATGCTGGAAATGCGTCTCCGTTTACTAATTTTATGTTCCAGTCATGTTTAATGGGTGAAGGGGTACATTAGAGACTAGGTATTTATACTCGTTTGAAACCTGAAAGTTGAGTAGGAAATCAAAATTTCTGTTGGCCTCATGCAGAAACTAGTCAAAGCACTGAGCAAGATACCTCTTGACCGTATGTTCATTGGCGTAAATAGCGGGTCCTGGGGGAGGGGGGCCCATTTGTCAATTTTTCTCCGGAGGAGACCCCCGGTCCCCCCTTACTTCTTCTTTCTCACTTCAGATGTGAATGAGTAATGAATCCAAGTCTTGGGGTCCTAAAGCCCCCCCCCCCCCCAAGAAATTTTGGGAATTTAAGTTTAGATGAAATTATTGATTTCCGAAATTATAGCTATTCGAATAACTGCGAATGGAAACGAAACCGATGGTACCCAAAAAAAATCGAATGGCAAGAAAACTTTGGCGTTGATTTCTCAACTCTTCCAAAGGCGGCTATTCCATCGACGTCGTTTTTCATTGTGCATGTGCATAACGTGGTAGCAGACATCATTAATACGTCTCTCCCATATATTAAGGGGACTATAATGCAGATGCTTAACTCATCTATTATAAATTAAGTTATAATATGGTAGAGACTTGTTAATGATGTCTGCTACCACGTCATGCACATTCACATTGAAAAACGACGTCGGTGGAATAGCCGCCACAGGAAAGGAATTTGAAACACAACAAAAGAGAGAGTGTGGAAAAGCTTTACACAGCTTACAAAGTTAAACCAAAAATTAATGACAACAAGAAGGCTGGCATTTTTAGTTTATTTGACAAAAACATACTACTAAGGCCGTATTACAGTCCCTTCTATGAAGGGCAGTAAGTCTTTTATTTCGCAATAAAAACCTGTTTCCCGCGTGCAATAGTGGCTTATTTTCCTATAACTTTCCATAATTTTCTTTTTGAAAAGTGACACATTTGCCTAAAACTACGACATTGTCGAAATTATCACATGACGCCAAATACAGTGTTTGAAAACTATACCTGACCCACCATTCTAGCATTATTTAGAAGTAGTAAGTGCCTCGATAGTCCTCCAAGTGAAAATTGAAAAATGGTCAGAGCTGAAGGAATACATTTATAACTATTAAGTTATCAATTATATATCGTAGTACCTGTAATACAAAAATCCTAATAATAGGAAAAACATACTACAAGACGTATGTATTATTGATCAAATCAGAGCGCAATAAATTGACACACATTGATTTACCACAATTGGGGGGGGGGGGGGCAGCTACCTATCGTAATAATAAACCTAAGAACCTCATTGCAATCTCCTTTTCACACAAAAAAATATAGATAGAACGCGAATATTATTCTCCAATTTCCATTGTTAATACCTCAAGGCGGGGAAATCAAAATGCTTACATATGAAATGGCAAAAGCTTCTCTTTCGGACTACTTATTGATGATGTGATCAATTTTACATTATTGGGCTCCCTTGGGCCCTTCTTACAAGAGAAGGGGGGATGACAAAATATAACACAAATCTCCCGACGCATCATTTTTCATATTTCTTATTCGTATTTCGACCGATCCGTTATAATTATAAGTCGATGGGGGATTTGCGATCTGGTTGGGTTTCCCCAAAAAGAAAATTTATTTTTCGCTGACGATTTCCTCGCAGAGTTTGATCAGCAATGTTCCCCTTCTTCCTTTTATTATTTGTAGTCTTGATTGTTGACATTGAAAAGGATTACGAGGTTGTGATAGTCTTTTTTTTTCTTGTTCTGTTTGATGTCTTGTAACACGTTGTTGAGTATTTCTTCTTCTAAATTACGTAGAATATTTTTACTGTCGCCATGCCACGCTACTCGCGTCATATTCGTTTTACACTGGAACCAAATAGCTGGATTTACAGGGTTTACAAAAATTTGGACTAGGCGGGAATGGGATTCAAAACCACAATCAATGCCTAGATTACAACATGAATTAGTTTAATATTAGTAATATATACCATATGATGCTGCAATATATGGAACAAAGCATTACTTTAAAGCTAAAGAGTCAGCTGAGAGACCAAGCCGGCCGCCAGACCAAGCTGAATCCAGCGGACCAGACCAGGTTCAAAGCTGCAGATAACTTGGTGGTGTGCACAGTGCCGGGAGGAAACATGGTAAGACTTGTCCTGGTCCCCTCCGAACTAATCGTGTGACTTCACTGTGTTTCCCAAGTGGCTCGGAATCCACTATAATCAGGAGGTCCACTATCCTATGGGCTGGCATAGGACAGTCAAGTCGGGGTCGCTCTATGGGCGCAAATATGAGGCCTAAGTCGTTATTAACCCGACGAACACTACTACTACTACTACTACTACTAGCTCATAGACCTGTTCAGTTTGATAGTTGTGTACTTACAATATGTTTTAAAAGGTCTGTAGTTTTGTTTCTGCGCCAGCGTGCCTACTATAGGAAGATTATTATTATTCTTAAACCCATAATTAAAAATGAACACAAGATTATTTTAGGATGAAAAGTGATAGTTACCGTATTCAAAATTATTTTTTTTACATTCTTAACCACCATGGTAGGCCCACTAGTTGTGTAAAAATATTATGTGTTCAAGCATATGTTGCGTAAATAAAACTTAAATCAAACGTTGGCATCAAAAATTATAATCAGAGTAAAAAAGTGTAACTTTTTTTTCCATTAACTCACTCAGTGTTCCACTAGTTGTAATCGTATGACTTCATTTCCTGTTGACGTTTAGATGTGTCTTTATCCATTATGTAACCCTTAACCGTCATGTTATTTGCTGAGAACATAATGGAAAATGACGACAAATACTGTGTATTACAGCTAACAGTTTTATTTGGATTTTGCATGGGAAGTGGGTTAAGGAGGTAGGTGTGCGTCACCCGTACATACCAATTCGTGTAACCATCGATGTGAAATACTAGTCTTGCCATGTTGGTGAGAATGGTTAAACTCAGCTTCTTATGTTGAGGAGACCAGTTAGTCTCATCTACACGGAAGAGATTCATGTATATAATTTTTTGAACTTAAAAAGGAAGATATTTTACGATGTAGATACCATTAATGGACCCATCAACTTAGACTACCGGAATATAAACGCGAACGAAATTACTGAGTACCCCGTTTAAAAAGCATCAAGCTCCATAAGTTAAACATAAGTTAGTTCATCAGATTTGCGTAAATATAAATCTAATTTTTCATAGTCATTGGATAAAACGAAAACAGAAAAATGTGAAAGCCGCATTTGCAACAAGAACTTTAGACCTGCGCTTTATATCACCACCACTATTTTCATTGATCAAATAATTTAGCAGATTTTGTCTGAAATGGAAGTAGGTACCGTAGGTTTGAGAAGACTGTATGAGCACGTGAGCTGACGCGTTATTAAAAAAACAATAAAATAAATAAACAAACGTCAAGGATCATGGTAAAAACAAAATGTTGGGATCGAATTAATAATTTTTTTTTAATTTTAGGCGCGGGACTCTTCCTAGTATTTGCGCCGGTCGGTGTGTGTTTGTTATGTTAACTTATTTGGTTATTGTTGGTAGTTTCCGTTTGGAATGGTTCTCTTGTATTTGTCTATAGGTGTTTCATGACTCCAGTATTGATGAAAAAATTAAATGTTGCTGTGACCAGATCATCCTTGTCCCCAATTAAGCTTGGTAGGGTGTGTGGTTTCGGTAAGGAATGTCCGACATTTCCATGCCAATTTCTTACTTTCTTACCTTTCCTTACTCGATTGGTCGATCACTCACTTTTTATGAGTGAAAGTAAAAATCAGAGTAATGTTATAAAGTGATTTAATAATGACAATAATTGGATGAGAAGTGAAGGATAATTTTTTAACATTTGGAAACAAATGTTTCAACACCATCAATCAATATCAATATCAAAGCCAGGCTTACTTTAGTACTTAATTAGTTTTATCTTTGAACCCCACCACACCAATTTTTATTAAGGCACCGCAACTGAGTTCAAGTTACGCCTAGATGCTTCTTTAGTGAATAATCAGATGAAGATCAATTTTTTATAGCCTGTACTTAGTTTTTCTGCATGCATACCAAGTAAGCACAGTATGTAGTTGAAACATGCGCAATAAAAATATTTAAAATTATAGCTTGGAAATAAATTAAGCGGTTTCCCATAAAGCGAATTCAGAACTGAAATTTGAATTATCTGAAAAGTCAATATTTTGAAATGTGTCAGTCTTCTCGTGCATGAGCGAAATGTTTAGGACTGGTATCGGTTGGATTTTATAGTTGAGTGCCAAGACTTACTGTATTTTACTTTAAATTGCCAATAAATCAACTGTTTTATTTTCTTATTACTTACTTTGGGCCGTCGCCATACCAAGTTGAATTTAGCGGACCAGAGCAGGTTCAAAGCTGCAGATAAATTGGTCGTGTGCACAGTGCCGGTAGGGAAACATGGTAGGACTTGTCCTGGTCACCTCCAAACTAATCGTGTGACTTCACTGTGTTTCCCAAGTGGTTCGGAATCCACTATAATCAGGAGGTCCACTGGAGTCCTATGGGCCCACACCGTGGCCTGGGACTGTGTCAAACCATACTACTACTACTTTGGGCCGTGGACCACCTGATATATGCCTGTGGACCACTGGTGGTCCATGCACCACAGTTTGGGACCCACTGCGCTAGATCATATAAATATTCGGAAGTAGACTCTCACGGTTTGTCCCAACTATTGACCAACATTGTTAAAAGTCGCCAGCAAATCCCGACTGTGAGAATCGTTCGTATGTCCACGATTCACCAATCACCATTAGTTACCATCTGATTACAATGAAAGTGACACATATCAAATATATGTCAACCCCTCTAGAAATCTCCAACAAAAAAAGTCAATGAAAAAAACCACACCTTTTTATGATAATTTTTATAGAAGTTAAAAATGGAAACAATGCCTAGAGAGAAAGGACCGCACGTGAGAATAAGCAAAGAAAAAAAACGGGGAAGCGAAAGAGAAAAGAAGAAAAACTGTCGGGGGAGGAGGAGAGGGGAGGTGAAGCAAGCGGGCAAGGGGGGGGGACTGGGATTACCTCCAATGATGGATGGATGGGCCAGGGATCAAGGCTCACCCCATTCCTCTTTTTTTACTTTTTTCTTCTTTTTCAAATATCATAAATTGGGATTATTGAAAGAAATTATATCATCCAATTTTCACTATCTTGGCGCTGTAAATTGCGTTCTTTCGCTATGAGATGAGTTCTTTATAGTTTTCCGGGGGTTGTAGAACACCCTCCTTATTTCATTTATAGTGGTTGGAATCTATGAGGCAAGTTATCATAGGAAGAAGAAACGTTTTTTGGTTTGTGTCTGTGCCTAGAAACTATGACTTTGGGACATGAGCAATGTTTTTGAAATGGAAAGTGAGTTTTATGTTTACCATATAGATGCGGTTAAGGGAGAAACTCAGGGAAAATCTAATCCCAAATTTAAACGTTAATAATTGAACATAAAATCGAAGTTTTGTTTATTTACATTTATAATTAGATTCATATTAAATTTAATATACTCGTACATGCAAACATTCCCAAAATGTCACAGTGCCTATTCGCACAAAGGATAAGTTTTAATAATAACATCAATTTAATTAGAATTTATATATGACATAAGTATGTTTGGCGTAAACTCGTTCCCATATAGGCCTATTTTGCTTGTGTCGAGCTAACACCTGCTGCGGTGTTAATGGTAAGAATGTCTAAGCTTGCCCATTGGTTTTTGTAGTTGGTGTAGGTTGACATCGAGGAGTAAATCAATGTGCCAACGGCTTGAAATTCATTCGAGAACGCCAAAAATGTCCAAAAAGGCCGTAGGCAGAGCAAGGGCCAACGGGCCACATGTTGGCCTACGTCCACTATGATAACAACCGAAAACATTTGGCCTTAAAAAGGTTCAACCAATTTTTCAACGATTCAGAAAATCAATTAATAAATTTAATAAATTTTGGAGAGGGTCATGAAACGCGCGGGAATAAAGCAGCGGAAATGAGGACATAATACTACCACCCTTACAACATAAATATTCAAAAGTTGAAGAAAAAAACCGTCTGGTTAAATCCCAACTTCATTATATTCCACACAAAAAGCTGCAAGGAAAGTTGCTGGTTTAAGAATCAGTTAAGGAAAGTATTTGTTAAAATCCTTGTAAGACCTTTTTAAGGGAGCTAGGGGTGTATCGCTAAAGACTGCTTTCAGAGTGGTACACTTGTTCATTTATTTAATAGTAGGCTTTGTCGGGTTTAATTTGGTTAAAAGGTGTTGGGTGTGGAGTTGATTTGTTTGAGTACAAGTATTGTTCGGTTAACGGTGAGTTCGGAACAAGGCTTATGAACCGTCTATTATAGCGTGTATATATCGTAGAAGAGATGGAACATTCGTTCTTGTCAACGTATTTCTCAGCCACTTAGTGAGAATTCATTCCATCGACCAATCAGAGTACTCGTTAGCTAAGGGTAAGACACCTAGAACGATATATTCCCACCTCCAAATTTTGAAATACTGTACGCTTGAACAATGTTTTCATTTTTTTTCTTAACCAAAAGTCATGTTTTCACTGTCACTAATAACCTGAACATTTTTTGCTTTTTTGTGCCGCTCTAATAATCTTTAATGCTGCGTAGTCAACTCACGGGCCTTCTTCTTTTGGCTCTACAGCCCTTAATGCTCAACTAAACTCCTCCAATCATTTCGGTTTCGTACGACACTCCATTTTCTCTCTATGGGCTCCCAACTCGGGAGGTCAGTTTCTAGCTCGGCAGGCCTACTATGCCGTTTAATATTAACTCCGCTAGGTTGGCTCAGTAATAGAACAAAAAATGTCGATATTTATTTATTTAATATATGGGAGGCTAAAAATGTAGACAAAACAAATTGGCTGTTGCTGTTTCTAACGCCTGCTTTCAGCATTTTTGCTTTAAGCAACCCTGTCAGCCTGGCGGGGGGAGTGAGACTGTTTGTTAAGTTGAGGCACCCTAAGGGCAGACTCTTTCACCTCGGGGAACGGGGAGTTGACTGACAGGGTGGACCTCCTGATTATAGTGGATTCTGAACCACTTGGGGAACATAGTAAAGTCACACGATTAAATCGGAGGTGACCACGACTCGACACGCACGTAGACTGCCTAAGCGCGATATCATGTCCCATCATGTTCCCCTGCCAACGCTGTGCACACTACCAAGTTTGCCGCAGTTTGAAACATGCTCTGCTCTAATGGACTCAACATGGTAAAGCCAATGGCGTCACACCAACAAAACAATTTGGAATATCACTTTCAATTCTAAAATTATCTTGTTTACATGATTAATTCTAGATTAAGATTAAAAATCATCACCCGCTGGCCGTAATCCGACAAAAATGACGTTATCAAATTCAAACACATCCGCTCTTGGCTGTTCAAGTTGTAAACCATTTATTTGAAAGATGCCCACAGCCTTAGACTACATTTATAGCAAAGTCGTATTCTGAAATTAATGTTTGATACGTGGCTGCACCCCCACTGTATTACAATAGTACTAGTATAAATTATTTTAAAATACTAAAAAAACCAAAGGTAACCTATTCCAAAAATTGTGTGTAATTTGGGCAATCCTTTTTAAAACAGCTGCACTATAAATAGAATTTGTAATAAAAAACAGCAGACAACCAATGAAAAGACCCAAGCCCAAGAAAAAGACATCTGCGTCGCTGACAAGGAATCAGCAATCTATTTTAAAGGGGAACGCATGGCCTCCCCCGAGCCAAACCCCCTGCCCCCCCCCCCTCTTGAAAAGTCGACACAACCCCCTCCCGCCTCTGGCTGTTATTGCGAAGCAAAGACAAATGACTGTAGATGAAGCATGAGCTGCCGGGGCTATATTACGTTTTTCCTCTGCCAACTCCAAGACACAACTCTTACAAAGTTTAATAACATGTCTGCTAACGAGTCAAAGTTAAGAGGCAACGAGCGTGCCTTGCTGGAGAATGGGCACCGCAGGGATGGTGATGGTTTCCTCAAAGCTCATGTATCTCATTAAAAGTCCAGGGCTGCAAAGTTTTGCAAGCAATGTGAGGATTTTGAGGTAGGTATCGTTAGAAATGAGAAGAAATTGAGTGATGTTAAAAACGTTTCTGTTCTATCAGGCCAGTATCTGTGTGGGGGGGGGGGGGGGGCTTAAGGCTGTAGCCCACTCCAAATTTCTCGGCTTTATACTAGATTGAATTAAACTTAACGGACAAGCGACCATTTGTCCAGGATATACTGTAGGTAAAGTAGTAGTAATGTATACGTATGATCCTGAGTCGGGACCCAGGCCACTAATCGAGGTATATTGCTTCTGTGATTCTCGCTATGACAGCAGGTTGTACTACTGGAGCACAACGGTCATTAGCGACAGCTGGTGTCAGGATGTTTAATGAGGTGTTTCGTATGAAGGCATGCAGTTTACTACAACAGCATGAAATTTCTAGAGAGTAGTTTTGTAGTACGGGCTCTAACTTTTACGCGAAAGGTTGCTCGTTCGAATTTCAGCAGGGGAACATGGTGGGACTTGATAACGCGCTGAGACCAGGTATACCTGGCCTCCGAATAAATCGTGTGACTTTACTATGTTCCCCAAGTGGTTCGGAATCCACTATAATAAAGAGGTCCATCCTGTCAGTCAACTCCCCTTTCCCAGAGGTGAAAGAGCTTGCACTTAGGGTGCCTCCAGTTAACAAACAGACTCACTCCCCCCGCCAGGCTGACAGGGTTGCTGAAAGTAAAAATGCTGAAAGCAGGCGTTAGAAACAACACATTTTCAGCCCATGCTTTGAAGGGCATGTAAAGTAGCCGGACCCGGGCTTTCCTATTATTACAGTTTAGGAGAGGGCTTTTAAGTCTAACTCCACACTGTTAGCTTAGTTATAGAAAAGCATGTCATTATTTATTTATTTACATATATTATTTTATTTATATATTAATTTTATTACATACAATTAGAACACAGCCAGATCCCCTCCCACCCGATTTGCTGTAGTGGCTCGAGTATGACGTCATGAGGCAAAACAACGAATTAATCACTTAACTTCACTTTTTCCCTTGTCCAACCACCCCCGGCAAGTTGCAATACATTGAAAAATGTAATAAGCAATGAAATAATCACGCTCAAGCTCATTATTTGTTATTTACTATTTTATCTTCATCTTATTCGTCCGGTATTCCCCTGCACTGAAGGAATACATTTATAACTATTAAGTTATCAATTATATATCGTAGTACCTGTAATACAAAAATCCTAATAATAGGAAAAACATACTACAAGACGTATGTATTATTGATTGAATCAGAGCGCAATTAATTGACACACATTGATTTACCAAATTTTGGGGGGGGGGGGGGCAGCTACCTATCGTAATAATAAACCTTAGAACCTCATTGCAATCTCCTTTTCACACGAAAAAATATAGAACGCGAATATTATTCTCCAATTTCCATTGTTAATACCTCAAGGCGGGGAAATCAAAATGCTTATATATGAAATGGCAAAAGCTTCTCTTTCGGACTACTTATTGATGATGTGATCAATTTTACATTATTAGGCTCCCTTGGGCCCTTCTTACAAGGGGAGGGGGGGATATAAAAATATAACACAAATCTCCCGACGCATCATTTTTCATATTTCTTATTCGTATTCCGACCGATCCGTTATAATTATAAGTCGATGGGGGATTTGCGATCTGGTTGGGTTTCCCCAAAAAGAAAATTTATTTTTCGCTGACGATTTCCTCGCAGAGTTTGATCAGCAATGTTCCCTTTCTTTCTTTTATTCTTTGTAGTCTTGATTGTTGACACTGAAAAAAGGATTACGAGGTTGTGATAGTCTTTTTTTTCTTGTTCTGTTTGATGTCTTGTAACATGTTGTTGTGTATTTCTTCTTCTAAAATTACGTAGACTATTTTTACTGTCGCCATGCCACGCTACTCGCGGCATATTCCTTTTACACTGGACCCAAATAGCTGGATTTACAGGGTTTACAAAAATTTGGACTCGGCGGGAATGGGATTCAAAACCACGATCTATGCCAAGATTACAACATGAATTAGTTTAATATTAGTATTATATACCATATGATGCTGCAATATATGGAACAAAGTGTAGCAGATGGGTTGCACTACACTAATAATGTTCTGAAGCACGGGACGATAAACAACACGCAAAATAATAATATCGAGACGAGAATGTATTTATCCAACACAACAAAACCGATTAAATATACAAAATAGATTACTACGAGAAACTAACGTTAAGATTGACCGAATTGCACTGACTGACTGCAGACCCTCTCTCAGCGTTTATAAAAGCCCGTAGAAAAATCTGGAAGCAACTGGATATTGCAGGAAATATCATTTCTTCGCTAGAACAGGATGGAGACTTCCATGTCCATAAGCTAAGTACAGAGGACTGTTCTAGAGGGGTCGCGAGTTGTGGAGTCCGATGTGCAGATACCTGAGTTGCCCCTTATGAACGGGGGTTGTGTGTCTTTGGTTGGCGCGTGTATTGTGTGCATACGGCACAAAAGCATTACTTTAAAGCTACAGAGTTAGCTGACAGACCAAGCCGGCCGCCATACCAAGCTGAATCCAGTGGACCAGACCAGGTTCAAAGCTGCAGATAACTTGGTCTTGTGCACAGTGCCGGTAGGGAAACATGGTAAGACTTGTCCTGGTCACCTCCGAACTAATCGTGTGACTTCACTCTGTTTCCCAAGTGGTTCGGAATCCACTATAATCAGGAGGTCCACTATCCTATGGGCTGGCATAGGACAGTCAAGTCGGGGTCGCTCTATGGGCCCAAATATGAGGCCCAAGTCGTTACTAACCCGACGAACACTACTACTACTACAACTACAAGCTCACAGACCTGTTCAGTTTGATAGTTGTGTACTTATAATATGTTTTAAAAGGTCTGTAGTTTTGTTTCTGCGCCAGCGTGCCTACTATGGTAAGATTATTATTATTCTTAACCCAGGATTAAAAATGAACACAAGATTATTTTAGGATGAAAAGTGATAGGTACCGTGTTCAAAATTGTCTTTTTTACATTCTTAACCACCATTGAAGGCCCACTAGTGGAATAAAAATATTGTGTGTTCAAGCATATGTTGCGTAAATAAAACTTAAATCAAACGCAGCCATCAAAAATTATAATCAGAGTAAATAAGTGTAACTTTTTTTTCCATTAACTCACTCAGTGTTCCACTAGTTGTAATCGTATGACTTCATTTCCTGTTGACGTTTAGCTTTATCTTTATCCATTATGTAATCCTTAACCGTCATGTTATTTGCTGAGAACATAATGGAAAATGACGACAAATACTGAGTTTTCGGGTGTAAGTTAAGCGAAAGTCCACCAATGCAAATGATGACCGCAATCGGATTTAACCCTCGCAGCCACCCACTTGAAGGATTCTATCATCTTTTCCTGTAGGTGTTGAGATGTATCTTTATCCACTATGTAAAAGTGATTATGTGATTCAGGAACAATTTTCCAAAAACCATCAAGAAGCCCTGTATCATTATCATGGTAAAACTGAAAATATGCTCCCTCATGATGCACCCGCACCCGCCAAGAAACACCTTTCGAATAATGATGATGTGGCGCGGTCACCGCAAACTCATTACTCGCGATCATTACAGGGGTTATGTTTTGAAGTTTTTCTGGTGACACAGATTCCTCGATGGCCAAATATCGGTGCTCAAATGCAACTTTTATAGAAACGGAACTGTTCCATGTCAAAGCCTGAACGTAGTATGGGAGATCATTTTTAATCTGTTGCAACCGCTTCACTACATTATTAGAAATGTGGCTCAGTTTCATTGCCTGTTTCAGCCGGTGGGCAAGTACAATTATATTTGAATTTCCACCCGCTTTACCTTCAATGTATGCGGCAATCAACTCCAATGCCATAGCTTCGTCAGTTCCTTGCTTCTCAAACAATGCAACGTTTCTTAGATTTTCCATTAACTTCGCGTAGCACGTTTGCAATTTTATCGCGACCATGGGCTCATAGAACTCAGGTAATTCCCCAGCACATTGCTCCCAAAAATGAAAATACGTAGAAGTCTCTGCTATATATTTTGATTTCATTTCCTGCAATTCCCTTTGATTGTCTTGCATAACCTTATTCTCCCAAATTGTATGATTAGACGTGAACTCATCCTTTTTTTCTCTTTGTTCTCTTTGGCACTCTTCAATCCGATTTTGGTGCTCAGCACTAATTCGAGCTACGTTATTAAAACATTGGAGGCTAAAAGCTATAACCCTTTCCTCCATTTTCTTTTGAAGTTCTTTATTCTGATCATCCATTTGTGTTCTGTGTTCTCTTTGTAACACCTCAATCTGATTTTGACACTGAGCGCTGATGCGAGTTATGTTTTTTAAACATTGAACGTTAAATGCTTTCATCCTTTCATTTTGGAGGGTTTCTAATTCTTCATATTTGTTAGATAACTGACCAGACAATACATCGATGGCCATTATTTTGTTATTCACTCTATTTATAACCATCTCAGCATTAGTGGAGTTTGATTGAAATAACACTCCATGTATCTCTCTGGATAAATCGCGAAAGTGGTCCTGAATTGTGTTTAGAAGATGTTTGCCACTCGGAATCACAGCGTCTTCAATACCTTGCGCAGTAGCTGTATGAAGCACAAAAAACAGAGCCACCATTATCAATTGAGTTGTATGTCCTGTATTCCATTGTCCTCTCTCGGTCTTCTTTGACTTTTGAAGGTGGCATGTCTGGCTGAAATGAAGGAAATATTGTAATGTGAATTCCGGAAAACGTAACTTTTAATATTACACAAAACCGAACCAAAAAAAAGAAGAAAATTATTTACCATTTATTCTTATTTTCAGAAATCCACAAAACAATAATCACCGCGACCTAGCTCGAGTCAAGAAGAGATGTTGGGCGTAGATCCTTTTTAAACTGTTTTAATTCTATTAGACTGCTAGCTTTTTGAATAGATCTCCGAATAAAAATCTCAACCAAAACCTTCCAAGACATTCAGGGAACGTGCCAAGCCAAGAACAACAGAAAATCTAATTTAACCCAATATAATAACCTTATGGTCAATAAGAAATAAGCAATACATGATATCACAATACTGTAAGGAAAATTACAATTAGTTGGTTAGTACATTTCACTAGAATTAAGTATTATCAGAGGAAAATACATGACTTATAATAATTTGTTCATCTCAAAATTAATAGAATGCTGGAAAGAAGAACAATTACCCGAACAGGGAGAATTTCTCTATCCCTGGCTGAACTTAAGCAGCTATGCTCAAAATAATATTAACTTAAAAAGGAGGACTCACTCAACTCTTAGGTTTCGAAGAAAAGAAAGTAAAAAAAAAGGAAGCAATAGGTAAGCTGATATCAAAAATATAAATGTACTAATTCAGACTATTTAATTAAAAGTAATATAGTATTCAAAATTAAATTTCAAGTTTAGAGTCCGAATTTCAAAAAAAAAAAAAATACTCCTATAAGGGCAACATTTCACTCACGCATTCATACTGGGGTACCTTAACAATAAACACCCAATGGTAGAAGAGTTGCAGAAAGGAATGAGTAGACTAGTATCTTCCATCATCAGCATCTAAGATCCCTGCATCCTTGCCACCAGCGTTTTAGGCCCGCACGGCCGTGAGAGGTTAAACCGGCATCATAGCATCAATGGTTTCAAACCGCAGGAGAAAAACCAGCATCCGAGATAGAGAAGCAAACACTTGAAGCATCACCTTTGAAGTTAGGCATAATTTACTTGGAGAGATCCGAGGTGATGAAGGAGGAAAAAAAAATGAAAGATGAGAGAAAATCAAAAGAAGGAGAACGAAGAACTTGGAGAACGAAGAAGTCGGAGAACGAAGAAGTCGGAGAACGAAGAACTTGGACCTGGAAACAAAATTTTAGTTCACAGAATTTTCGAACACTAATCTTAGCAACATAGCAGCTTCCACATACGAGCGACTGGAGACGAATTGGAAACGTGATTGAAGAATGCAGATACTTTCCATTAAATTTACTAAGCAACTGCTTCTAACTAGTAGCCAGAATAAAATTTAGAAACCTAGTTCGATTGGTTGACTCCAAAAAGGTAGACTAAGTTGGCTAATCTGCTATTAAGATCCATTGAGCTATCTTAATTCGCTGGTCAAGTAGTGACGTACAAATGGTAACATCTCTCTCTAGTTAAAAATGATAAATAGTAGACCTATAGCATTAACTTGTATGCATTAGACTTGAATAAAACACTTTCCGGCCAAAACCTCAAAATAGTTTGAACTAACTTGTAAGTTCAGAAACTTGCTTAAAGTTGAATAAAAAGGGAATCGAATCTTAAACGGAGCACACTAAATGTTTAAAAGTAGTCTCATGTGGTTGAGAAAAATATCGAGAAAAGAGCTCAACGTAAATTGAGAAAGGGGGGGAAGGCATTTGACTGCCTACGCCTCTGACGATTGCTCCATGAGGGCAAATCGTGCGACCCCAGTTAGCTTATCAACTTTTTATTCCGAAAACGAAAATATATTTCACAAGGTTAGATAAAGTACTGGCTGAATTTACTAAGAGCTTTCAAAATTAATTCAATATTGTCTATTCAAACATCTAAGCCTGTCGCATACAGTTAATACTAGTATAGCAAAGTAAGCTTACCAGACAGAACTCCTAGTTGTTTTTTTATTGCTGGTTAGAACTAGTCCATGTTCAAAAAATTAAGTTTTTCCGTAGGAACCAGGTCAAGGCATCTCAACCTACGTTTTCGCAGACCCGAAATCCATTAGAACTCCACAATTTCTGGGCCCTTGCTAGAATAAACCAGAGTTAGCTATAACACACTGTCTGAGCCATTCTATATTTTAATTAAAGATTGTTGGGAGAATTAATGTATTTTATTTAATTTACGTTGTGTAGTTAAATAATTAATTTAGTCAGGTTTTAAATCTCTTTAATTTCGTAACCCACTACTAAGGTTAACCCATAACGCATAGCGACCATGTGAGCGGTTTGCAACAAAATTGGGTTTTAGTGAAGAATTAATTAAACGAAATCTGCCAAATTTCAGGAATCAACTGAACACAGTTGGAAAAAACATTTATCAGTAAAAATTCCACTAAAAGTTCAACGTTGAAAGTAATTAAATTTATTTCAATTGGGCCACATGGCATCGCACTTAGAGCAAGGCATGGTCCCAGAAATTCACTAATTTCTCAGAGAAAAAGTAGGTTAAAACAATGGATTTAATGCTTACCCTGTATCAGATGAAAATAAAAGTAATTAATAAATTAACATTGTAGAATTAGGTTGGTTTTCTTTATTACCAAGAATAAAAATCAAAAATTATACGGGCCCAATTTCAGGAATCGCCACCATATTTCCCTCTTCCGGAAATCAGTGTTTTCCTTTTTCTAAGGCACCGCTTGGCATACCCGTTGCCGCGAAATTGCTGGGATTTAAAATCTAATCACTTTGAATGCAAAAATTACTTTATTTGGTGCCATTTTATAAGAATTAGATTTATAAATTAGTTATTAAACTTACGTTGAAAAAAAAAGAAGAGTTATTTCAATAAAATCAGTTTAAATATTTATTTGTTATTTTTGTATTAATGGCATAGACAAACAGTGCGCAGCCTTCTAGTTCATACCGACAAAGGAACTTATTGTAAACAAAAACATCGAATTCAAACATGGACATCTCCCTAGAGATTTTATCAATATTTCGACGCAAAAATAGAGAATACCTTCACGATAAGTAGGCCTAGACTAACCAGACTTAAGGAAGTGAAGTAAGACCATGTTCTTCATTGAGTTGCGAAGTCTTCAGGTACCCAGATGCTACGCTGGACGAGAAATAAATTCGATACCAGTGACAGGTAGGCTCTAAGAGTTGATAGATTGTGAATAAATTATGAGATTAACCGATTTTATCCAAAACGCTAGCGGATAAAATTCAATGGAGCAAAATTCTTGCTACAAAATATTGACCATAAAGTAAACTCGCATTTCCAGACCTACACGGTCGAAAGGCGAACTCGTAGAATTAATTGGGAAGAGAACAAGATGAACGACCTATTCCAATCGGACACCCAAAAAAAACAACTTGAATTATAAGAGGAACAACTTCGATCCATCCTACTCAACCATAGACGATGGTTGAAGAACTCAACCACAGAAACAACTTATCATCTGTGGGAGTAACGAAAGGCCAAGATGAACAGGCAACGCAGACATTTCGAAAAACTTCGCGGAAAGTAAAAGCATTGGAAACATAGTATAGACAGCAAGCAGCTGTCTGACCAACCAACCCTTTACAAGGAGGGAAAATATCCGGGGGATATTGACCAATAAAAAAAAAAAAAAAAAAAAAAATTGAATTTTTTTTTTTTTTTTCTTTATTTAAAATAACAGAAAATATAAGAAATAATTTTTCCTACTTGAAACTTAGTAATAAAATTAGCCGGAAACTATCCGGGCTCGGATGTCAAGAACATCGGGGGTATATTGACCATAATCAAGAAGGATTCTACTATCGAGAACTAGGAACGCTCTTTTTTTTTTTTAAAGTGATATCTTGCATCTGTATAGAAATATTTTTATACGAATGGGCGTAAGAACGAAACATGCCATCTTCCAGCTTCGTCACCGTCCATCGTTTCTAAGATATAGGAAGAATTTCCAGCTCTCGCACGGATTGTGAAGGGACCTATATATCTCGCCATTAAACTTTTCGTAACCCCGGCTTGCGCATCGGATCTTCTAATATTTTTCCTCAACACACACTCACCAGGGTGAAAATTAACTACTCTTCGACCACGATTATAATACTTTTGCTGTCTCAATTTCGCGACTTCACGATACTTCGTGACACGCTCCAGTACAGCTTTCGTTTCAGCCTTTATTTCATTATCCACCGTAACGGGGTCTTCTTCAATTATATCTGAGTTTCTCAGTGGGCACAAAGGTTCAAATAAACCTCGCATCGGTCTACCAAGAAATAAACGATCTGGAGACACTCCAGTCGTCTCACTACGGGACGAGTTCATGGCAAACGTAACCAGGGGTAAATAACGAGACCACAGCCGCTGTTCTTCGTGAACAAAGATGGCTAACATTAATTTGTTGGTTCGCACGTAGCGTTCCGTTTCGTTCGCGGACGGAAAATAGACCGCGTTGAATCGTATTGCTATCCCTCGTGACTCACAGTACTCTGTAAATAGATTGGAGATAAATTGTCCGCCATTATCCACAAGGATTAGTGATAATGCCCCATATTTCATAACAACGTTATTGGCGAATGCATCGGTCAATGTACGAGCAGTGGCAGTTCTGAGTGGAACAGTAACCACCCACTTAGACACTGACTCCGTGAAAATAGCAATATGTTTATACCCATTACTTTGGACAAGAGGGCCTATTAAATCGGCAGTCCACGAGAGACCAACCTTGGTAGGGGGTTTATGTACAGCCATTAGACCAGCAGGCTTACGATTATCGGCCTTAAATTTTTGGCACAATACACAAGATTTGACATAAGCCTTACAATCTCTAATCATTAGCGGCCAGTAATAAGTTGTGACAAGGCGAGAAAACATTCGAGTCACTCCGGGGTGTCCTACGGACGCCACGTCATGATTATACTTCATTATTTCATTTCTAAAATCCTTAGGAACGACAATTCTGTAAGAATAGGTTTTGTCCTCCCGAGACCGTATTAGCTTCATTAAGAAAGACTTTTCGACCTTGAACAGAGGGTATTTGTGACAGGTGTCATGGATAACTTTTTCCCGTAGATCACTATACCAATTGTCCGTAGTATTGGTGAAGTCCCAGGTAGGTTTATCAGGAAGTAACTGAACAGCAGAGATTTCTACTCGACTGAGACAGTCACTGACAGAATTTTTAATCCCAGAAATATGGACTATGTCAAAATCATAATTGCACAAGGTAGCCTGAATCCTTGAAATTCGAGGGGAAGGGTTACGCAGATTGAAAATCCACTTGATTGCTTGACAATCTGTGTGTACCACAAAGTGAGTACCGTAAACATAATGACGGAATTGATTGATACTAAAAAGTACAGCCATTGTCTCGAGTTCGAACATCGAGAGAGCTGATTGAGTCTTACTGAGTTTCTTACTCGTGTAAGCAATTACTCTACGCTCACCATCAACCATCTGTACTAACACAGCTCCTAAGGCAATTGTAGATGCGTCACAGAAAAGCTCGTATGGAAGAGACGGGTCAGGAAGGGTTAAAACAGGGGATGATATAAGACATTGCTTAAGTTCTTGAAACGCTTGCTCTTGATCCGGACCCCATTGAAAAGGTACAGATTTTCGAGTAAGCATAGTCAAAGGAGCTGCCGTTTTACTAAATTGAGGGATAAACCTCTTAAACCACGCACACATTCCAATAAAACTACGTACTGAGGAAACATTTTGAGGGGTAGGAAATCTTTTTATTACATCTATTTTCTCATCGGTCACCATGACCTTACCGTCCTTGATTTTCATTCCCAAGTACACCGTTTCATCGGCTAAGTGTGACACTTTATCCCAATTTATGGCAAGTCCTGCATCAAACATGATCTGCAGTACCTGGTCAAGCCTATGACGTAATTCATCGTACGTCGTAGCCATGATCAACACGTCATCAATATAAATCACTGTCCATGGAAGATGACCTAACAACATGGTCATGATTCGTTGAAAAGAACCTGGGGCACTAGAGAGACCATAAGGCATGTAGTTAAAATGAAACAACCGGTTGTGACTTGGGGACCAAAATGCAGTTAGATGTTTAGAGGAATCTGACATCTTAATCTGGTGGAATCCGGAACTAAGATCTAACGTAACAATATACTTAGCGGGCTTAAGTTTGTCAATTAGCTCATCCATGCGAGGCAGGTCATGCGCCGGTAATTCGGTCATTGCATTGAGCGGACGAAAATCGACACACATCCTAAAGTCTTTGTTCTTCTTTAAGGCTAAGGTTATACCACTAGAGTATTCTGAGTCAGAAGGCTCAATAATCCCATCTTTTAGGAGTTTATCACATTGTCCCTTAATGAACTCTAGCATAGGAGGGCTAAACCGATTATATTTTCGTCTGTAAGGGAGAGCGTTAGGTTTTAGATACAATTTGTGCTCACCCACCTTACATTTTCCTGGCGACAAGGCAAATTTTTCTTTCCATTTTGAAATAAATGAAATATAATCAAGCTTCTGCTCCTCGGTTAAGTCGGGGTGCTTTATAACAATATTTTCCGAATTAGTAGAAGGGGGTTGGGAGGGATCCCATTCTAAGATATCACATAACTCGTCTTCGACGACACCCATGTCATCTCTAGGTTGTTCTAACAGTTTAACTGAAGTCAAGCCTTTAGGGTTATTTAAGACAGATTTATTAGCTTCAACAGGCTCATCTTCCTCAACAGGCTTAAAACTCTTCCACTCATTTGACTTAATGACGTAAGTATCTACAGAAGGTTGAAACGAGACCGTCTTAGGCTTACATGCGTTACTTATTGAAAGTGGATTAGACTCAATATCAACAGAAGCGACTTGTGAGCTTTCTATGACTTTAGAGGGTTTAAATTCATACTGAGACAGAAGCTCAAAATTACTACTAGGTTCACGCTTTTCAGGCTCTAGAGGAACCGGTAAATTGAGTTTATTTGTCAGACCAGAGGTCAGACTACATAATAGGTCAGAAGCTGGTTGAGCTAAAAATTTCTCAAGAGAACTAGTTTCAGTAACAGGGTCACTATCAACACAAACTTCAGGAGCTGAAGGAATAGTATTATTTGCGACGGTATCATCCGCTATTGTGACCTCAGCGACATTTGAATTGTAACTTTTCCCATTTTGTAAAAACAAACGTACCGGGAAAACATCGGCATTAAGGGTCAAGGTATCACTACCAAAACTAAGGTCAGCACCCAATTTTCGTAAGGTGGACATACCTATTATAGCTGGAAAACTCAGGTTTTTCAGTAAATAGAAACGAGACCGACACTTGTGGACTTTTCCGGGAGTCTCGATCTCAATGTCAAGATCGCACGATCCCGTCACTTGAGCCATTTGGCCATTAGCTACTTGAGCTTCGCCAATACAAGGACGTAATCTAACACCTTTTTGTTGTAAAGTGAACCACAGTTTCGAATCCAACAGATCCGCCGAACTGCCAGTGTCTAAAAGACTTAAAACAGAGAAATTTTTAACTAAATTAACCTCAAAGAAATATCTGGAGCTATTGTCACCACCACAATATGCAAAAGAACTAACTTTTATTTGTTTGTCAAGATCGGGGAATTTTCTATATATTACTCCACGGTCCTGTCTGTCGCTAACCTCACCAATCAATTCGGACGCATTGATGGGAGAGACTAGTTTGACGATGGTCCGGTGAATGGATTATTATTGACGTTAACAGACGTCAGACGTTCAACCATACCACGTAGGTTATTAAGTTGCTGCTGAACGGTCATGTCTACGGCGTTAACCTGGACATTGTCGGGAGGTCGCCGTGATTTTCTAAAATCTGTAGCACCAACACATCCGCAGTTCCAAATAGTTTTCTGTGGAGCCAAGCACTCATAGCAACTGGGCTTAATTAAGTGTGGGCATTGCCGGACATTATGGTCTGGAGATGCGCAATTTTTACAAGAAGGCCCTGAATTATTAGGCTGAGTAACAACTGCAACGGCACTAACGGTCTTCACGGGTCGCTTAAGGGTAGGGTCACCATATAGCGGGTCAGCCAAAGTTTCATAGGTTGGAGGAGAATACATACTCCATTGATGCAGCTTACTTTCTGCTTCTCTACAACCTGTTTCAAAATCTGCAAGATTATGATAATTAGTACTGCCTAAGGCGGCACTCAATGTTGGATGTAAGTGAAGTTGAAGAAGACTTAAGAGTTCCCCCTCTGACATAGGAGTAACTAAGTCTTGGTTCATATAGCGTAGACAAGTAATAAAATCCACTACTGGCTCCATTGGCCCTTGCGTTCTACTATGTATTGCTATTCGAAGCTGAGCGTCAGCCCACTTTGAATCAGTGTAAATGGCTTTCAAGGCTACTTTAGCCTGTTGCCAAGTGGTAAAGTTAAGTTTGTTGGTGAGCCACCATCTAAGCGCGGCACCATCAAGAACATTTGAAAGAAGGTTTAATGTATCTTGGTCAGAAACTCTATACAACGTTTTAGCAGATTCGAATTTCCTTAAAAACAGTGGGAAATTTTCTTCTCTTGTGCCTTTGAATACAATATTCTTTTGTCGGCACTCTCTCAACAGAGCATCCGTGGGGGATGAAGTAGTAACCATGGCAGGAGGACGTTGCAGTAAAACCTGCAATTGAGATAGGTTTTGAGAGGCTACATTGGAAAGTATGGCCTGCAATATGTTTGCATCAATTGGTTGGCCCTGAGGAAAAGCATTAGGGTTAACTGAAGAGGATACATTTTGTGGCACATTAATCCCTTGCGGAGGGACTGGCCCAGCAATTGTTGAAGGAACGAATCCTGTTCCTAAAGGTAAAGGTGGAGGAGGATTAACAGCTCCAGTTCCAATTGGAGGATTAGGTATAAGAAGTTTAACATTAGGGTTGGTAGCTCCAGTACCAGTTTGGACGTATGGCCCAAATATGGTAGGGAAAATAAATGGATTGGCCTTCCCCGAACTATCTATTGGGGTGTTAGGCCTTTCTAGAGTCCCATCCGGTAATTTTAGATTACTTTTCTTAGACTCGTTAGCTAAGAACGCAATCTCCGCCGGAAAAAGGTCATGAGCACTTAAGTGCTTGAGCTCATCAATTAATAATAAATTTTGTGGGTTAGCCTCCAAATGAGACGCAATTGCGTACCTAAGATCAGGGTTAGTACCCGAGGAAGATAAATTCAAAGTGACACAAATAGTCTCTAGCTCGCTCCTACCTAGGTAGTGCAGAACTGAGGCTACTGTTTTACTCATATTTTGTTTGTTTTAATTTAAAAGGAAAATCAGAGAGAATAAATGTCTACAGACATCAAGAATTTTTTTTTTTTTTTTTTTTTTTTAAAGAATTTCCAGATTTCCAAGAAGGAAAATAAATCTAGAAAATTAAAATTCATATAAAAAGGCCAAGCGAGACCCAAAACACGAGGTGACAATTTAGGGGACACTTTAAATTTAAAAAAAAAATTAAAATTAAAAATAAAATCATTATTTGGTTCCTATTACTCTATTACTAAGAGAGCGATTAATTAATTAAATCGAGAAGGATTCTTTAAAAAGGAAACCGCAGCACAAAATTACTACAGGCATTTAACTTCAATCCACAGAGCGTTAATAAACTAAACTGACGAAGACAAAAATCTCCAATCCTAGAGCCCTTAAAAGTTCTGTGTCTTGAAAAAAATTAATTATTTATTTATTAAATTAAATAACAAAATCGAGGGATTTTCATTGCGCTTAATTCAGCAAACCGCAAAAACGGACAAATCATACCGAATGCAATTGCAAGACCCGAGTGGCCATTGATTAGTTAAAAATTAAATTTATCCAAAAATAGCAGTTAACAGGAACCAAACATCCAACAAAAGAGACGATGGGAAGAGTACCACTACTAACGACAACTAAAGACAACACGGAGAATCTGCAACAATTCACCAAAAAGATTAAGCACGGGTTGGACGCCATTCGAAGAGATAGCTTCGAAACTAATAAATAGAGAAACGATTCATGGAAGAATACTGAACCACTAAGGTCAAATGGCATAGGACAAATCTACCTAAAAACCACAGTACGTACCAATGAATAAAAATAGGAACGGAAGAAAGTCAAGGCAAAAGCACTTACAGACTGAGAGAAAACTTCGTCACCAAAGGCAAAAGCACTTACAAGGCAAATCGAAGACAGAAATAATAAGTTTATCAATATTATACCACAATAACACAAGATGAGGCACAAAGCCTAAGAGAAAAAAATTGCATTCTACCCAATGGGTAGGAGTACTCTATGAAAAAGAGGGTTTTCCCCAAGATTAACTAATGTTCACAGCGCATCAAAGCTCCCAACTTGCAAGGCAAGACGGACATAATTACTCGGTGATCCATCAACCAACTAACAGTCTTTAAGAATTAAAACAAAATGCTGTTGTGCAGCACTACGCCATGGCATTTGAAAAATAAATTGCACTTTTGCAGTTTCGCAGCCCCACGCCCTGGGCTCCATTTTTTTCTTGTAATGTGAATTCCGGAAAACGTAACTTTTAATATTACACAAAACCGAACCAAAAAAAAGAAGAAAATTATTTACCATTTATTCTTATTTTCAGAAATCCACAAAACAATAATCACCGCGACCTAGCTCGAGTCAAGAAGAGATGTTGGGCGTAGATCCTTTTTAAACTGTTTTAATTCTATTAGACTGCTAGCTTTTTGAATAGATCTCCGAATAAAAATCTCAACCAAAACCTTCCAAGACATTCAGGGAACGTGCCAAGCCAAGAACAACAGAAAATCTAATTTAACCCAATATAATAACCTTATGGTCAATAAGAAATAAGCAATACATGATATCACAATACTGTAAGGAAAATTACAATTAGTTGGTTAGTACATTTCACTAGAATTAAGTATTATCAGAGGAAAATACATGACTTATAATAATTTGTTCATCTCAAAATTAATAGAATGCTGGAAAGAAGAACAATTACCCGAACAGGGAGAATTTCTCTATCCCTGGCTGAACTTAAGCAGCTATGCTCAAAATAATATTAACTTAAAAAGGAGGACTCACTCAACTCTTAGGTTTCGAAGAAAAGAAAGTAAAAAAAAAGGAAGCAATAGGTAAGCTGATATCAAAAATATAAATGTACTAATTCAGACTATTTAATTAAAAGTAATATAGTATTCAAAATTAAATTTCAAGTTTAGAGTCCGAATTTCAAAAAAAAAAAAAATACTCCTATAAGGGCAACATTTCACTCACGCATTCATACTGGGGTACCTTAACAATAAACACCCAATGGTAGAAGAGTTGCAGAAAGGAATGAGTAGACTAGTATCTTCCATCATCAGCATCTAAGATCCCTGCATCCTTGCCACCAGCGTTTTAGGCCCGCACGGCCGTGAGAGGTTAAACCGGCATCATAGCATCAATGGTTTCAAACCGCAGGAGAAAAACCAGCATCCGAGATAGAGAAGCAAACACTTGAAGCATCACCTTTGAAGTTAGGCATAATTTACTTGGAGAGATCCGAGGTGATGAAGGAGGAAAAAAAAATGAAAGATGAGAGAAAATCAAAAGAAGGAGAACGAAGAACTTGGAGAACGAAGAAGTCGGAGAACGAAGAAGTCGGAGAACGAAGAACTTGGACCTGGAAACAAAATTTTAGTTCACAGAATTTTCGAACACTAATCTTAGCAACATAGCAGCTTCCACATACGAGCGACTGGAGACGAATTGGAAACGTGATTGAAGAATGCAGATACTTTCCATTAAATTTACTAAGCAACTGCTTCTAACTAGTAGCCAGAATAAAATTTAGAAACCTAGTTCGATTGGTTGACTCCAAAAAGGTAGACTAAGTTGGCTAATCTGCTATTAAGATCCATTGAGCTATCTTAATTCGCTGGTCAAGTAGTGACGTACAAATGGTAACATCTCTCTCTAGTTAAAAATGATAAATAGTAGACCTATAGCATTAACTTGTATGCATTAGACTTGAATAAAACACTTTCCGGCCAAAACCTCAAAATAGTTTGAACTAACTTGTAAGTTCAGAAACTTGCTTAAAGTTGAATAAAAAGGGAATCGAATCTTAAACGGAGCACACTAAATGTTTAAAAGTAGTCTCATGTGGTTGAGAAAAATATCGAGAAAAGAGCTCAACGTAAATTGAGAAAGGGGGGGAAGGCATTTGACTGCCTACGCCTCTGACGATTGCTCCATGAGGGCAAATCGTGCGACCCCAGTTAGCTTATCAACTTTTTATTCCGAAAACGAAAATATATTTCACAAGGTTAGATAAAGTACTGGCTGAATTTACTAAGAGCTTTCAAAATTAATTCAATATTGTCTATTCAAACATCTAAGCCTGTCGCATACAGTTAATACTAGTATAGCAAAGTAAGCTTACCAGACAGAACTCCTAGTTGTTTTTTTATTGCTGGTTAGAACTAGTCCATGTTCAAAAAATTAAGTTTTTCCGTAGGAACCAGGTCAAGGCATCTCAACCTACGTTTTCGCAGACCCGAAATCCATTAGAACTCCACAATTTCTGGGCCCTTGCTAGAATAAACCAGAGTTAGCTATAACACACTGTCTGAGCCATTCTATATTTTAATTAAAGATTGTTGGGAGAATTAATGTATTTTATTTAATTTACGTTGTGTAGTTAAATAATTAATTTAGTCAGGTTTTAAATCTCTTTAATTTCGTAACCCACTACTAAGGTTAACCCATAACGCATAGCGACCATGTGAGCGGTTTGCAACAAAATTGGGTTTTAGTGAAGAATTAATTAAACGAAATCTGCCAAATTTCAGGAATCAACTGAACACAGTTGGAAAAAACATTTATCAGTAAAAATTCCACTAAAAGTTCAACGTTGAAAGTAATTAAATTTATTTCAATTGGGCCACATGGCATCGCACTTAGAGCAAGGCATGGTCCCAGAAATTCACTAATTTCTCAGAGAAAAAGTAGGTTAAAACAATGGATTTAATGCTTACCCTGTATCAGATGAAAATAAAAGTAATTAATAAATTAACATTGTAGAATTAGGTTGGTTTTCTTTATTACCAAGAATAAAAATCAAAAATTATACGGGCCCAATTTCAGGAATCGCCACCATATTTCCCTCTTCCGGAAATCAGTGTTTTCCTTTTTCTAAGGCACCGCTTGGCATACCCGTTGCCGCGAAATTGCTGGGATTTAAAATCTAATCACTTTGAATGCAAAAATTACTTTATTTGGTGCCATTTTATAAGAATTAGATTTATAAATTAGTTATTAAACTTACGTTGAAAAAAAAAGAAGAGTTATTTCAATAAAATCAGTTTAAATATTTATTTGTTATTTTTGTATTAATGGCATAGACAAACAGTGCGCAGCCTTCTAGTTCATACCGACAAAGGAACTTATTGTAAACAAAAACATCGAATTCAAACATGGACATCTCCCTAGAGATTTTATCAATATTTCGACGCAAAAATAGAGAATACCTTCACGATAAGTAGGCCTAGACTAACCAGACTTAAGGAAGTGAAGTAAGACCATGTTCTTCATTGAGTTGCGAAGTCTTCAGGTACCCAGATGCTACGCTGGACGAGAAATAAATTCGATACCAGTGACAGGTAGGCTCTAAGAGTTGATAGATTGTGAATAAATTATGAGATTAACCGATTTTATCCAAAACGCTAGCGGATAAAATTCAATGGAGCAAAATTCTTGCTACAATATGTTAGTTTATTAATCAATAGACTCACCCACAAAATACTCGCCTATTTTAATGTGGCAAACGTATAGTCAAACCAGACTCTCTCGTTACTATACTCGGTCAACTTAAGCGACCAGCGGTTACATTGCCAAAGGTAAGAATGTCTGAGGATGACAATTGGCATTTGTAGCAGTTGTGGGTTGGCATTGAGGTGTGAAACAGTTTGCCTAAGGCTAGAAAACAATTTGGACAAAATACCAATATTGCCCGAAAACCAATGGAGTCGTTGGCAGGGTAAGGTTTAATGGATCTCTCGGGAAGGGGGGCATACGGCCATAAAAAGCCTAGCAAAAATAATTCCTGTAATATTCGAATTTCGAACGATGCCATAGACGATAGACAGAAAACAAAAACAGAATTTCTTTTAGTTCAATGTTGAGGTTAAGGCTCGTCAGTCTGCCTAATTCAATTGGAAAGCTACATACGGCACAAAAAAAATCCATACGAGTGAACCCGTTCTTGCTTTCCTATTTATATAGTTTTAGTATCAAGATAGATAATGTGAGTAATTCCACAGCAAATAATTTTCCCATCATTAAATTCTGATTGCCCCGACATTCCCTACCCCAAGGCATTTAATTGCTCGATGGGACAATTGCATAGTCTAGAACAGGCAAACCAATATAATACAAAACAGTAATATTGGCAGGTTATGCAATGTGCAATGCAAAATGCATAGCCCTTTTTGTACAAAACTAAATCTATGCTTGGGAAGCAACCGGGTTGGTTCTGTTACTCACCTAAAACATATCATAGTGAGTGTCTCCAAAATGACTTCGTTGAACTCATTACATATTTCTAAGTGTCTAAATGAATAAGACGCAGCTGAGACGCTAAGTCTTAATTCTTCATTCACCTAGAAACCTAAAATATACCTGAAGTTAAACAGGATCTATGGAAAGGTTCCGCAGAAAAATCATGCCATGTTTAGTCACGAAAATTTGTATTTTTTTTTTTACCCCAGAACCAAGCTATCAAGTAGCAAGCAACCAATTTGCTATATACCGTTTTGTTAACATTTATAATGACTACAATATGGGTGAATTTAAAGAAACCCTGACTAACGTATAAGGAAACTACTATAAGTGATCGCAAATAAAATGTTATGGTTGAGCTACGCGCATTGAGGTTCAAGGTACCTGGAAAGTGTTTTAAAGAAAGCCAATTGCGATGCTATTGATTGCAATTTTTTTTTTTAAATAAGAATCAAAACCTGAAATGTTGCAAAATTTGAGTAGCCTATCTGTCTTTTCCCAGGTCTTGCATATATCAATAGTTCCTCCCCAAATAACTTGTGTCTCTTAATTTATGTCAGTTTATTTTCCACAAATCCCAATGCCAAGCGCGATCCTGCAAGGCTGCAACATAACCATTCCCTAATTCCGGGTCTACATGACGAAAATACGGATCATCTGCACCCATCGATAAATACTCCAAAGTGTCATTATGCACAATGAAGACTCCTTCACTAGGATGAGGAATAATCCTCCAATAACCTTCGAGAGGTATTCCATTGAGAAAAAATTGAAAGTATGTCCCCTTTTGATGAGGCTGAATAGTCCAGGAAGCTGGCTTACCCCTGCAGACAGCAAATTCATTTCCTATCCTAATAGGTTTAATTGATCTAAGTCTATCAGTGGAAAAGCTAGGTAAACCGTTTTGTAAATAATAGGCAAAATGTGAGCGGAGAAGCCTAATCACCACAGACTTGTTCCAAGTCAAGGCTTTTGCATAATCTGGAAGCTCGTTCTTAATCCGCTGCAATTGGTACCACAGATCTCTATGTATTTTATCTTTGTCCAGAACTTCTTTAACCCTGTGCGCGTACACTAGCAAAGTTTCATTACCATCCTTTCTACCCTTCATATAATCAACCAACTGCATAGCTTCAGAATCTTCCCGTAATGCCGCAAAGTCATTTAGACACTGTTCTGCCAATATCGTAACATTTTTTATGTTCTCATTGTGAAGATTTTTTAATATTTCCACTTCGGCAGCACACTTTTCTGACTCGATCACTGCTCCTTTATTGTTTATTTCATCTCTTTGCTCTTCTTGCTGATTTATCTTATCCAAATTTTTCTGGATTTCCCCTAATTTATTAATTTCAGTCCTCTGTCCACTTAACAATTTATCCAACTTTCCTTGAAGATCTTTTGTTACACTATCAAAATATTTAATGTTGACAGTTCTCGTTCTATCATCCTCAAGAATGCGATTTCTGCGCTCCAATTCAGCATATTTGCTCGCTAGGTGACCGAACATTCTGTCGATCGCAAACAACCTATTTTTTACATCACTCATAGTCGTGTCAGTAACTTTGCAATTGGGTTCACCCCACGATTTCCGGATTTCGCTTGAAAGGTCTTGGTAATGGTGCAGAATTGAGCTGATTAGGGTTGTGCCATTGGGGATTATACCTTCTGTACCTTGGGCGGTTGCTATGGTAACCATCATCAGCAACAAGGACAACACCTTCCTTTGCGTTATTGCGCATCTCTTCCATTTTTCTTTCTGAGTCCCCATTGGTCTGAAATTAATATACGACTTGTTTACGAAAGTCAACTTCAAAATATTTATATTTTATCACACTACACATTAAAGAAGAATAGGTCCACGTGATGTCCTTAAATTAACCTCTATTTAAGGCCTTTCATTGCTTTCCTATTTATAAGTTATTATACAATATAAGGTCAGCTTTGTGACGGTAGACATTTTTAAATTCGAGATTTCAACGGATTTACCCGTTTTGAGGTTCCTGAACCCCCAAAAAGTGGGTTTAAAAAAATGTCTGTCTATTGGTCTTTAATCTTATGTCTATCTGTCTTACTTTGATGTACTAATGTATTGTCCATGTTTTTTTTACTTGTCAAATTACTTCGTTCAGGGGAGTTTTGAACCCGAATACACCCTATATGAACGACTAAAAATTGTTTCAAAATTGTATTCACACATATTGCAATATACCTACTAACTTAAACAAACCCCCCTCGGTTGCATCCCCCTTGATGGTTATTAAAATTAGGCAAAATTTTAATGAAAAATGACACCAAAAATAATTTTTCTGAGGAACCTCTATCGATGTATACATAACTTCAGGTATGTTCTATGGGTGCTAAATAGAGGAAAAAAAAACAGAAGAGCGTGTTTTCCAAAAGAAATTATGTTTTGAAGAAAAAGCTGAAGATGCACTGACAATGCATTATTTTTATTATTATTGTGTTGTATTATAGGCTATTATTGGCCTGCTTATTCGTAATTATACCATTCTCCCATTCGCTTTACAATAGGTTAAATCTATAGGCAGCCGATATACATATATCCGTGGGAAAATTATTAACCATGGAAATAATACAGCTATACTAATAATTAATTAATTGGAAAGCATCGTACAAGTTCATTGACATAACAATTATAATCACTAAATAGCATTAGGAGGAAAGCCTTACAACATGCGTTATAATACCATATGTACCGTTATTATTCCACTTGTAGCAACGCAACTTTGTCAATTGGAGTTTTTTCGTTTATTATAATATTTATTTATTTATTTATCAGCCTGAAATTGAAATGCACTGTATAACTTGTCACATCGTCATAGAAATGTTTCCCAGCTACAACTGCACACTATGTCATCGCCATTTTATTATATTTTTTAATACAATACACAAAGCACTTGGACTGTAGGTATACTATATTGTACCTTTTTATTTCTCTTTGGAACTCAAGCGATGTTTTTCACGCAATAACAACTTACTTTCTCAGCTAACATGGGCTGTTAATGGATTACCAGTATCAACTGCATCAGGTTAGGCCGAACTCATGTTAAGCTGATAAGAGAAATTGCTGAGAGTTACGCAATCACAGACTAAGGAAAAACTATATAAATAAAAGTGATGTTATTAAATGAAATATTGTTTTTGAAAAATGTATTGACGCGCATTGAGTTTCACGGTCCAAGGAAACCGTTTTTAAAAAAGTCGATCGTAATGTTGTATTATTAAAACCGTTCATTACGGTACTCAAAAATTGCATAACAAAATATTGAAATAAATTTGATGCATTGCCGTTTCAATTAGATTATAGCTTAAACATATAATTGTATATGCCTAACCGTTGAGACGGCAACGTAATAGACCTACTCTACTTTCGGAAAATGTTTTTAAAAAATTTCATTCCATAACCTCCTGAACCTATTGTATAATCACCTCCCATTCAAAATGTTATAGGCTACATAATATTATGCATTTAACTCGCATTATCTGTACATATTATATTGTATGCTCATTAAATCATTTATAGGAAACAATGTAACGCCTGGGATTTGTTACCCAATTTTGATGTAGCTTGGCACAAAAAAGTTTCATAATTAAGTCTGGAACGAGATCGTTAACCGACTTGATCCGTCACTCTATTTCTAGATTATGCATTTCAAAAAATCATATCTAAGTTTATATTGGCCCCAGAGGGATAAAATAGAATTTGCCTGAAAGCCTACATTCTTAGCTACGATGTAAGCAATTTTACATTTTACGACAAATCAATGATTTAAAGGTGGTGGTGAGTTGAGGTGAAATTAATGTGGTGCTTGCATTTAAGTTCATAGTCGCCATTAGCTTACATAGCGCTCTGAAGAGGAGGATATAGGGGGTCAGCGGTTTTGCGAAATGTTTTCCACTGTACTATAATAGTCAAGTCGTATAATATTATTTATTAGTCAATGAGAAACCGCTGCCCCACTTCGCGGGATTTGCCTTTGTAGCAAATCTCCCTGCATCAAGTTGGATTTTTAATTGTGGTAGGTTGCTATTAATTTAGGAAACGTTTTGTTCTACAAAATTATATTATATGCCAAGTTACGTTGCCATATATTACCTCCCTTTCACTACCCTATGGGTAACTTAAAAAACAGACTTTGCTGGGGAAGCATTGCAGCCATCAATGAAGGAGCAGTGCAGCACGTGGGTGACCAAGAAGGCTCTCTTCTTCTCAGACTAAACTGCAGCAAGTCATTGCCTGCCCCGAACTGCATGACGATGACCTGTAGCAACACAATGCCAGACTATGCTCTTGAAGCTGCTAACTCCCTCAAACATTCACCTATACCAATACTTACAATTTTATTATAGTTTATTTTATGTTCTTTGAAAGCAGACGCAGGTTTAATTTAACCCATTAAGCAGTCTATCACGCATTGTGCCTTTCACATGAAATGTACAGTATTTCGTATTTGGCCTATACATGTCAAACTAGGCGTTCATTCAATCTAGTGCTGGTCACGTTTTACATTCTTCCAACGGGTAAACTAGAAACTCAATCGCTAACTCTACCATATTGTCTATCTATATTATAAGGTTTACCGTACATTAAATGGAATCATTTAAAACTTACCATATTAGACTGCTCCTCTGCGATGCCATATTAATTGTATAACTATTGTATATTACAGGTAACTATTTTATTTGGATTTTGCATGGGAAGTGGGTTAAGGAGGTAGGTGTGCGTCACCCGTACATACCCATTCGTGTAACCATCGATGTGAAATACTAGTCTTGCCATGTTGGTGAGAATGGTTAAACTCAGCTTCTTATGTTGAGGAGACCAGTTAGTCTCATCTACACGGAAGAGATTCATATCGTCGGCCTAATTAGTAAAACACGTAAATCCACTTTTTGTCTAAAATGAGGTTTTCATGCCATCTGGTGGTAAAAAATTGATGCTTCAATTTTGTAAAACTCTTATATCCACGAAAAAATCATTCCGGGAGATATTGAGAAATTGGTAAACCAAGTAAATCCTTCGCGCGCAGGCGCATGAGTAAAACACGCTTATCCGTTTTGTTAACATGGTAATGGCGGATCGGCCTGCATTGACTGTTACCTGTTGTCACATTTATAATAATTTTCCACAGATTTTAACCGATAAGGTAAGTTAAAACATTTGAATATTATGTGTATTTATTACTCGATCGTAATTAGCTCTGTTTACAAAATTTTCCTGCACAGACCAATTGGAATATGGGCTGTTAAGATAAACAATGGATATGCGTGTTTTTTACATTTAGCTATATCCACGCATAGCTTGGATATGCGCGGTATTCTATGGAGTTTTAAATAAATTATTGGGACTTTTCCATGTTGTTACACGCTATTCTTATTAGTACGCTGTGTATTTTTAAAAACTACCATCACCATGTAATGCAGGGGCTCTACGAGGCTACCACTACTAGCCGTAGTAAATAGTATAAGTAATAGTTAGACCAATACCTAATATTATCCTGTTCGTTTTAGAATGGCGTCATCGAGGACTAAGAAATTAATCTTTCTTGCTTTGAAAGAGGCCAAAAAAGGAAGAGATGCAGTTGAGCAACAGATTGAAGATTGTCGGGCTCCTGAAGTCTCAACATCAAATGAGACGCATACAGAAATTCAAGACCCTCAACACGAAACTGAGGATGGCCGTCTTCTTGCTGCTCTTAATGAAAATGAGCAGCCAGTCCAAGAACGTATTGTAGAGTGGCTTAGTAATGAGGAAGAAATTATCAACAAACCTGAAGAAGGATCACAACATACAACTTATGAGACTACAGACACAACTCTGATGTATAATGAGGAGCCAAAAACCTTTGAGGACCTAGACTTGGATGTTGTGATGACTATTTACCCTTCTGAAACGGATATAGAAATGAATCAATCACCCAGGATTGTGCCTGCAGGATTAGCCGAAGGGGCAGAAACTGTCGAGCAAAGTAGATTAGAAATGCAGCTCACTGGTGAAGCAGGAGCACCTAAGCAAGATAAGTTGGCTATATCTCCGATAATAGGCACATATAGTGACGATGAAGCTCAAGCGAATAGAGCAGCCGGTGATGAGGTAGAAGTTCGGAACCAAGAGGGATTAAAAGAACCACCCATCACTGAGGAAGTTAAGAAAAGGAAGAGGCGAAAAAGGCATAATGTGAAAGAAAGCGACTGGGCAAGAGAAGTTAATGCAGCTAAGAGGGCATCAGGGAAAAATTATTTGGGTAGGAAGAAAACTGACAGTGGTTGGAATTATACCATCGAGAAAAAAGCCAGAGAAGTTAGAGAAAGATGTTCTCATACTAGTAAGCCTACTCCACACAGCTCAATGCAGTGCAGTTGCTTAACTGATGAAGATAGAAAGAAGTTATTTGACCAGTTCTGGAAATTGGCGTGGACGGAGAAAAAAATATACGTAAAATCTTTAGTAGAACACACAGTAGCAAAGCGTAAACGGGTTGAGGGAGAATCAAATAGAAAATGGTCTGCGACGTACTTTCTGAAACCATATTCGGAGAGGTTGAAAGTGTGCAAAAAGATGTTCTTAAATACTTTGTGTTTGGGTGAATGGGCTGTCAAGAAATGGTCACTGAGTGACGAAGTCGTGGACATAAGCGAAAATAAGACGCAAGGAATAACTCGACGCTTGCCAATGGGACATGAGAAGTTAGTAGAATTCTTTGACAGTCTCCCGAAAATGGAGAGCCACTATTGTAGGGCAAGTTCGTCTAAACTATATCTAGAGCCAATGTTCAGAGCAAAAAGTGACCTGTATAAGTTTTATAGAGAAGATTTCTGCAAACAACAAAATATTTCTGCAATGTCAGAAGCAACCTTTAGCAAAGTGTTCTCTGACAAAAATTTAGGTCTCTTCCGGCCCAAAAAAGACATCTGTGAAACGTGTTTCAGCTATGAACACAAAAATTTGAGTGAAGACGACTACAATGCCCATATCCGCAAGAAAACAGCGGCGAGAGATGAATTGCAAAGGGACATGTCTGATGAAAACATTTTGGTTTTTACGATGGACTTACAGTCAGTTCTTCTGTCACCCAAATCTAACGTCTCATCAATGTACTACAAGATGAAGCTTATTGTTCATAATTTTACTGTGTTCAATAACAAAACTAATGAGGGGTACTGTTATATTTGGAACGAGGTGGAAGGGGGCCTCTCAGCAAATGAATTCGCAACCATAATCGTTACATTTATAAGAGACAAAGTTATTCCTTTAGGCAGTGATAAGACTATAGCTTTGTATAGCGACGGATGCACTTATCAGAACAGGAATGCCACTGTAGCCAATGCTCTGCTCAATTTCACAATAGAACACCCAAATACCTTAATAGTTCAGAAATATTTGGAGAAGGGCCACACGCAAATGGAAACGGATTCCATGCATTCGGTCATTGAAAGAGCACTCAAACACAGAGATATAGCTGTTCCTAGTGACTATGTTCGGATTTGCTTAAACGCTTGCCGAAAAAATCCATATAAGGTGGAATACTTAACTCATGAATTTTTTAAAAGCATGGATTCACTTAGTCCAAACTATTACAAATCAATACGGCCAGGAAAAAAGACAGGGGACCCAGTGGTAGTCGACATAAGGCAAATAAGCTACCGAAAAGGGAAACTTCTTTACAAGCTTGACCATAATCAAGCACATTGGGGTTTCCTTCCTGAAAGGAAGGAAAATCCGAAATTGGTACCATTTGACGATATTCCCAAAGCTTACACAGAGCGTTTGAAGATTAAAAAGGAGAAATTTGAACACTTACAACAACTGAAGCAAACAATACTTCCTGATTTCCACTCATTTTATGACGCACTGCCTCATACCTAATTGTTTTTTTCCTAAATTAATATAAAAGATTGATGACATAAGAAACAGTTCAGTTTATTATTGCATTAAAGTAAGCGCTAACCTCATAGAAAAACCACGTAAATCCATTTAACTGCAAACGTAAACCACGCATATCCAGTTTAGGTAGTTCTGAGCATCAGAGAGACAAAACTGTATAATATCACTATTCGTGGTGAGGTACCCTACTAAATAAGACACTAAAAGTAAAATACAAAATAAAATTGAATTTTTAAAACAGTTTTTTGTCTCTCCTGAACAATTTTGTGTTTGGCGTTTACGTGTTTTACTAATTAGGGTGACGATATATATAATTTTTTGAACTTAAAAAGGAAGATATTTTACGATGTAGATACCATTAATGGACCCATCAACTTAGACTACCGGAATATAAACGCGAACGAAATTACTGAGTACCCCGTTTAAAAAGCATCAAGCTCCATAAGTTAAACATAAGTTAGTTCATCAGATTTGCGTAGATATACATCTAATTTTTCATAGTCATTGGATAAAACGAAAACAGAAAAAAGTGAAAGCCACATTTGCAACAAGAACTTTAGACCTGCGCTTTATATCACCACCACTATTTTCATTGATCAAATAATTTAGCAGATTTTGTCTGAAATGGAAGTAGGTACCGTAGGTTTGAGAAGACTGTATGAGCACGTGAGCTGACGCGTTATTAAAAAAACAATAAAATAAATAAATAAACATCAAGGATCATGGTAAAAACAAAATGTTGGGATCGAATTTATAATTTTTTTTTAATTTTAGGCGCGGGACTCTTCCTAGTATTTGCGCCGGTCGGTGTGTGTTTGTTATGTTAACTTATTTGGTTATTGTTGGTAGTTTCCGTTTCGAATGGTTCTCTTGTATTTGTCTATAGGTGTTTCATGACTCCAGTTTTGATGAAAAAATTAAATGTTGCTGTGACCAGATCATCCTTGTCCCCAATTAAGCTTGGTAGGGTGTGTGGTTTCGGTAAGGAAAGTCCGACATTTCCATGCCAATTTCTTACTTTCTTACCTTTCCTTACTCGATTGGTCGATCACTCACTTTTTATGAGTGAAAGTAAAAATCAGAGTAATGTTATAAAGTGATTTAATAATGACAATAATTGGATGAGAAGTGAAGGATAATTTTTTAACATTTGGAAACAAATGTTTCAACACCATCAATCAATATCAATATCAAAGCCAGGCTTACTTTAGTACTTAATTAGTTTTATCTTTGAACCCCACCACACCAATTTTTATTAAGGCACCGCAACTGAGTTCAAGTTACGCCTAGATGCTTCTTTAGTGAATAATCACATGAAGATCAAATTTTTATAGCCTGTACTTAGTTTTTCTGCATGCATACCAAGTAAGCACAGTATGTAGTTGAAACATGCGCAATAAAAATATTTAAAATTATAGCTTGGAAATAAATTAGACGATTTCCCATAAAGCGAATTCATCCTTTAAAAAATAATCTCCCCTACCAACAATTGTGTAGCCATCAAGCTGGCTTACAGCTCGTAAGTATTGAGAAGTGGATACATCTACTATATAAACACTTCCTTTCGGTCCAGGGACAACATCCCACGATCCGTCAAGTTTTGACCCATTAAGTGCAAACTCAAAGTAATCGCGTCTTCGGGTTGGATGTACAGTCCAGTATGCTGGTTCCCAACCGACTACTGCAGTTTCATTGCCAACATTAATAGGTTTCAACGATTCATGTTGTGGTGAATTAGGTGAGCCCTTTTGTAAAATTAGATCGTTATTCTCATATTTCCTTATCAAAACAGAACTATTCCACAACAATGCTTGCAAATAATAAGGAAAATCCTCTTTTGTCATTTGCAACTGCTTCTGTACATGCACAGGAAGATTTGTTTTCCCCATAGCTTGTTTAACGTGGTATGCAAAGAAAAATGAATTTTCAGGTTCCATTATGACACTCGAATAATAATGGTAGGTTAAAGAATCCCTTTGCAATTCCTCCAACTTTCTTTGATGACTCTCCGACAAAACGATAAGTTTATTTATTCTTTCAGATACGTCACTGAGCTCCAACTGCGTTTTGTCTTCAGCTCTATGATGATCTTCCGCAGTACCTTTTTTCTCCGTTGATGACTGATTTGGCTTTGATTGTTCCAACTTACTAGCTTGGTTCTTATCCACAGTAATTATCGTTGGATTAAAGTGAGTTCCATCGTCTGCTGATTTCTCTGAGACATTATCACGGGTGGTATTGAGAGTAGCGAGTTTTACTTCCAATTCTTGATATCTGCCATATACGAAATAGAACAGATCATCCATGTAAATTAACTTGTTATTAACTTCATTCAAATTATTAATATGCGTACATGACAAATTAGGATCAGCTACTAACTTTCGCAATTCATCAGTCATTCCATGGTAGTCCATAGCGGCTGACTTTAGCGTAGAGTTTGAGTCTGGGATCGTTAAACTAGTCGCTTCGCATCTTGTCGCCAGCGCCAAAAGCAGCAGCGCTACCCCCAGTATTATAAATTTCATTTAATGAGATGCACCTGGTGATATTAGTGGAAAGTGGGCCCAACTTCAAGATTATAACTTAAGCTTGAACTAGCTCATAAGTTGCTTCTTTTCACGAAAGCAAATCAATTGGTGACAGTATTATGTTTTTGTAAGTGACCCCTGCAACAAAAATTGCTTGTATAACGTAACTTAATTGTGAAGATTTGGATAATGTTTTATAGGCTACCAATTATTGTACATCACAACTGCAATACAATTTTAAGTTACATAATGCACATTAATTGATAAAATTAATTACTCCGAAGAATTTATATATTTATATAAAATTGTTTTGCTCTTCAATTTCAACACCGGAATAAGTTATTCATCAAACGCCGTAGGACGCCTCTGCAGAAACTGTATTAATTAAACCCCATTGTGCAAACAGTCAATCCCTTCATATAAAAAAAGCTATCCTTCAAGCAAGTTCATTTTTTTTTTTCATGCAAGTAGGATAGATAATGTATTAAAATTTACATATTTTACATTCAAAATGTCATCCCCAGCACTATGTGTAGTAGCCTACTCTATATGGAGACTTGTATGACTGGGGTAAAGTAATTTCTAATAATTTTGACATAGTATTGAAAATTGTTATTATACGGCTGACAGTCACAGAACACAATTATTTATAAAGAATAAAAAACAGTTTTGTAAAATTTAAAATTATTGAAGCTTATTATTTAAATTATTGCCATAAGCATTCAGCTGTATGCGGCTCCCGTTCACAAAGCTAATCTCGACGGGTAGACAGAAGATATTATTTCCTAGATATTTATAAGTAATATAATGGAAAACCTTGCGATGGTCAAATTTTTGATTTCGAGATTTCCATGGATTTACACGCTTTGAGGTCCCTGGACCCCATAAACGTTTTACGAAATATCCGTCTGTCGGTTTATCTGCCTGTTTGTCAATTTGTGGGTTCTTTAAAGTTGTTAAATTGTTGTTGATTATTGTCTATTTGTAGTTTAATGGGTTGTTTAAAGAAGTTTTTACGAAATGTCTGTCGGTCTGTCTGTCTGTTAATCGATTTAAGGGCAAACTACTCTGTGGATTTTGATGAAATTTGACATGTAACTTCACAACACTCATAATATCGGGATTTTTTATGATTATTTTCAGATACTCAATTTTGTGGGTTCTAAAATTGAGCTATTCATCCTCCAAAAACTAAACTAAAACCTTTTTCTCAAAAAACGCTAGAACGATTTTATTTAAATGAAATTGTACCCATATATGTAATATATTATATAGTAAATGGAAAAAAATTGTCCCAGGGGTGACTTATTAGGACAATGTTTTCCCTTTACTCATAAAATTATCTAGATTACGTTACCTACTATACAATATACTAGTGTGTATACTATGGGCTATATACTATAAATATTGTATATAGGTACCTATATATACTAACTGATAAATTGGAAAGCATGTACGGGTTCACTAGTACCGGTTCATAAACTGGCTATAGTTTTAAAGCCAGGTCCCATTATTCCTTTAAAAGCCTTGGTAAGAAATACTGCACGGTACCTCCATGCATTAGAAGATGAATTCATGCGCATGCGTAGAGTGATAAAGTTTACTGCAAAGTGCTCCTCGATTTTTTATTTTATCTACATTATCGAGAGGTTGTAGTGACGTGAAAAGTATATCGAAAAGTGGAAGTACATTGCATCCACAATTCGTGAGTAGTGGAATTCTCTAGATAACTATATATACTGTAATTTTTAAATCTGAAGGAAGGAATCTCTAACGGTCATTAACCGTCTTTACGTCTGTTCGTGAATATTGCTATACTTAACTTATGGATGACGCCTTAGCTAGTGCTACGAGTTGCGACACGTAGGAGTGATTCGACTGTGTATAGCGGCCATTTTAAAGGAAGGAATTTTCAACGACCATTATCCGTTTGTTTGAGAGTGTCCCCATACTTAACCTATGGATGACCTCTTTGCTGGTGCTGCGACTTGAGGGAGTCATCGACTGTGTATAGTGACCTCTCTAAAGGTACGACACCTCTTTCTGGTTCCACTGTGTCGTCCACTGTTGTCTGCAGTCTGTTTATTTACGGATCAACGAATGTGATTTTACATTTACTCATTTACTGCTAAATAACTGCATTTTCAGACTTGGACTATATTGCAGCCTTATTTGTATTTTATACGTGTTCCTATTTTATGTAAGTATCTGAACAATGGGAGATGAGTTTGATTTATCTATGCTGGAGTCTGAGGTTGAAGGAAACGCCCGAGAATTATTTAGGCACTTAAAAATTTTGAAAGGTATTGTGAATGACAGATATTGTCTAAATGGCTTGGTTGAGCTCATTTCAGCTATAATGGATGAATACAATGATACAATTAGGGGCAACATACGCTTAGAAGAGCTACTTTTAAAACGGAATGAGCTCTACGATGACATTGAACATGACTACAAAGCTAGGTTGTTTGAATGTTCTAAACTTAGAAAAGAAAGAGACGCTCGCCAGAGCGAACTAAGTGAGCTTAGGAGCTCAGTGGAGGCGTTGAGGGGGCTATTAGATGTGGAAAAAGAAAAAAACAATAAGCTACGTATGGAAAATCTTACACTCTTAAACGATTCGATGGACATTCAATCTCAACTTCGTGCACTCCCTCCACCCCTTGCGCCCATTTCCGCATGCGATAAGGTTGGAGTGGCCCTAACCAAGGCAACTCTGACTGAGCATTCTCTCAGTGAGCAACTGGATAGTTCTGAATTAAATAGATCTAGGCCTATAAAAAAGGTTTTGACTCAGATTCCGATACAAATCTTTACTTGTGAGCCTAAATGTTCTTCAGATGTGACCGTTTCAAAGCCCGAAGTTATTGTTACCCCACCGACCCCCCCGAGGGCTAAAAACTGTAATCCTAGAATTATTGTTACCCCGCCAACCCCAGGAAAAAACATGATTTTGCCTGTAGCGGGAAGGATCCTCATAATTGGTGATGGTAATGCCATTGGTTTGGCGGAGAAACTTAATATGATTTTACCTACCACATACACTGTCTCTGGTACTTGCCTGCCTAACGCAAAACTGGACCATTTAATTGATGTCGCTATGAAACATAAATCTTTGAGCAAAAATGTGACTGTAATTTTGCTTTGGAGAGGGTCGGCTGCTGACGACGGTGCGATTGCTACTAATTATAAAATTTTAACAGAGCTGGGCACGAGATGCCACCTTATTGTCTCTCAAGTAGGTCCCGCTATTAGCGGTGGGAAATATATTCCCAGAAATGGGAGATCTCACAAATGTTTTAGCGGTTTGGTGACATGTTTCAACGTATTGAATACCGTAGCCATGCAACCAAATCTGTTCTCATCCAGCGGATTATTAAATGCCCAGGGAAAGAAGTTTTTAGCTGATAACTTAAAAACTCAAATTCTCTCTATGAGTTCTAGTATATTGAGACATGAGGTCAAGCTTGTAAGGCCCATTCCTGTTCTAATGACTAGGCGTCCTGATCCCCGCCCAGTCTCTCTCTTTCACCAGCGGCGATCTCAGAGAAACCATTTTTTAGGGAGTGTACGGTGCTTACTCCACCTAACTTAAGGAGCCAGCCTACTTCAGACCAAGTCAAACAAGTTGCCTCCTCCCGTACGTCTAGTAGGGGCAAGCTAGTTGTTTTCCATCTAAATGTCCAAAGTCTCAGATGCAAAACGCATCTACTCCCTCATGTTCTTCAACTGGAAGACGTGGACATAGCCTGTTTCAGCGAACACTGGTTGCAACCTAATGAAATTGTGCCACTAAAAGATTACTCTCTTGCTAGCATTTATTGTCGGTCTACCAAAGCTGTTGGTCATGGTGGGTCCTGCATCTATGTTAGGGAAAATATTCGGTTTGTGGAGCGACCAGACATCCAGACCCTATCTGTAGAAAACAGTTTAGAACTCACCGCTATTGACCTATGCAATTCACGTATAACAATTGTCTGTTTATATAGAGTTCCCGATAGCAGTGACATCGATAACTTTCTCAGTATAATGCTAGCTCTATTAGACAAACTAGAGCGTGATAATAGAATAGGTGTACTGGCCGGTGATTTTAATGAAAACTTTTTATTGACTAGTGACAGAATCCTGAAAATTTTGGACGCCTTTAAGTGTTATAACTATAACCCCTTTATATCAGTGCCAACGAGAATTACTGATAAATCTGCAACCTGTATTGACAATATATTTGTTAATATTGATCAAAGCCCAGACATTTGCCATGCACTCTCCCACTCAGTTGGCTTCTCAGACCATGACGCCCAGATATTGTGCATCTCTGATCCCCAATTCCTGCCTTATCCCACTAATGAGGTCAAATGTCCCCAATTTCAGAGAGCCTATACTAAAGGTAATGTTAATAAATTCAATGCCCTGCTGTCAAATTGTACCTGGGATTCCATTTTTGATACTACAAACGCTCACTCTGGTTTTGAAGCGTTCTCAGGTACCTTAACCTCTTTTTACGACTTATCCTTCCCACTTAAGATGGTTAAAGATAAAAGAAAAACTACAAAGAGGACCACTCTTAAAGATAAGTTTGACCAACTCCGTGACATTAAAGTCCTACACCAAAGCTCTGGTGACCCCATGTTAAAAATTCACCATAGCCAAGCTCTTAAGTGTCTAAAATTAGAATGTCATAGGCTGGAGAAAGATGATGTGTGTGCTCGAATCTCTAACTCCAACAATAAGGCTAAAGCTGCGTGGGAGGTTATAAACGAACGTAGGCAGTTATCATCCAAACCAGCTATTGTTAAATTAACTGTTAATGGTGAATCGATCTCGTCACCTCAATTAATTGCTGATGAATTTAGCTGCTATTTCAGAAACACCATTGAGGATCTCATTAGTCGCATTCCCCATGCGAGTGTTAACAACGTGGGATGGCCAGTAAGTGACACGTTCTTCCTTGCCCCGGTAGATGCCGGGGAAGTTCGCGCTGCGATTAAATCCCTGAGGCGCACGTCGTCTGCCGGGGTTGACAAAATACCCTCTAAGCTACTTAAAGATTCCTGCCCTCACCTCATTGGACCTTTAGTTCTTCTGATAAACAGGAGCTTTGACGATGGGGTCTTTCCAAATTGTTTTAAAAAGGCCATAGTTAAACCTGTGTTTAAGAAAGGGGCCCGTGATCAGGTACAAAGTTATCGTCCCATTAGTCTCTTACCATCTGTATCTAAAATTATAGAAAAAATAGTAAATAAGAGACTTATTGATTTTCTAAAAAAACATAAGGTACTCTCTCCAGTCCAGTTTGGGTTCCTACCTGGCAAATCTACTGGCGACGCCTGCCTCAAGCTTTATAACACTATCCTTGATGGCATTGACTGTAGAAAAGCTCCCCTTAGCCTGCTCTTAGACCTATCTAAGGCATTTGATACGCTCGACCATGGCATACTTCTGGAAAAACTGCAAAGGGCAGGCATCAGAGGTGTAGCCCTTAAATGGTTCAGCAGCTATCTTAAGGACAGACAGCAAAAAGTAGTAATTGGATCTGGCGGCTCCCAGGCGTCATCAGACTGGTGCCCTCTCAGTACAGGTGTCCCTCAGGGCAGTATCCTGGGTCCCTCCCTGTTCCTTATCTATATAAACGAGTTCGCCTCCTTTATGTCAACTACCTCCCTGGAACCCCATGTGGGACTCTACGCGGACGACGCTGTGCTTACCCTACTATTGCCCAATACCCAGTTAGCTTTGTCCGGAGCTGGTGAGACTCTTGAGCAAGCTCACCGGTGGCTCGTAGCGAATAAGTTGGTCCTCAACGCGGTTAAAACCGAACTCATTATCCCAAGTTGCACCAAGCACGGCCACCCAACTCCTAGAGTACTTACTACAAATGGTCTCGACATTACCGAAGCGGCTGACGTCCGGTTCCTAGGCATCACCTTCGATTCCAACCTTAATTGGCGACGACATATTGACATATTATGTGGGAAACTCTCATCAACGGTGTTCCTTATGAGAAACCTATCCTTTGTCGCTGGCAATGACATTCTAAAGGTAATATACTATAGTCTCATGCAATCTCACCTGTCGTATGGCGTAGCCCTATGGGGAAATTCCTCAGACTGCACTAGGGCTTTCCGCCTGCAAAAAAAGGCTGTGCGACTTCTGGCAGGAATATTGGACCAGCGTGTGTCATGCCGATCACTATTCCCTCGTTTGGGTATCCTCACTCTCCCTGCTCTATTTATATTAGAACTGATAATTTATATCAGGAGGGAGGGACTGGGGCTTAAAAATTATGAAATTCACCACCATCACACACGGAGAAGGGGTGACATTCACCTGGGAGCAGTCAGACTCTCTAAGGTACTAAAGGGACCCTTCCAACTCGGTTCCAGACTGTTTAATAAGCTCCCACAGGGTCTAAAAAGAGAAGATATTAGCCTAAACGCTTTCAAGAGCAAGGTGAAGGGACTCCTGGTGAGTTGTTGCCCTTACTCCGTCAATGAATTCCTAGCGACCAACCTCCCTCCCTGCTGACATTCTCTTCATACTTATAAGTGCCTATTGTCTGTTGTCAAACACCTATGAATAACAGTTGCATATGCGATGCCATGTATATCAAATAATTTATTTAAATATAATGTTAAATAAAATTTTAACATTAATCAATTATTATTTTGAAATCAGTAAATTTATTAATTTGAATATAGGAACTCGACAAAATATTTTCGCCTGTTTTATCAAAACTAGTCTTTTTGGCAAAATATTAAGTCCAATCTTATCACTGATAATTTAAAGAGCCAATGGGAAAAGTTTTAGTTAAACCTATTAAACATTAGAATGTCAAACTAAAACTATTGATATGGACTTTTCTCTCATTGTTTTTTTTTTTTTTTTTTTTTTTTTTTTTCAAATTATTGACTCATAAATAGTCAAAATGTTTATAGTCTAGACTTGATGTTTTGATATTATGTAGCCTACATGGTAGACCTAATTGTATTTTTGACGGTGCCGAGCACATACTGTACCTTTATATCTATATTGTACTGTATGTGGTAATAATGGCCTATTATATTTCATTTCATTTCATTTCATTTCATTTCATTTCATTTCATTTCAAGGTACCAACCAGTACTTTCCTGGGCCTGAGCTGGGGAGTAACTGCTACAGGAAGAGGCCAGCTAGAGGTCAGTTAAGAAAAATGTCTTACCGTACGTTCCTCAACTTTTAAACGTGGGAACTAAACGTACTAGCAAGTATTATTGAACTACAAATGATAGCTGATGATGGCTGTGCAAAAGGAAAAAAAATTATTGAATGCAGCAGAAATAAGATAAGCCAGCAGCATATCAACAGTGATTAGGTCAAAGTTGAAAACTGCCCATTATACTAGTAAGAGGAATATACTTGTACTTACGGAGTATAACAGTTAATTATCTTATAGGCTGTCCCGCCAGCTATAAATCTTATCTTTCTTATCTCTAAAAGAAAGGTTAAAACGCGTACAAACAATTTAATGTATGTAGCGGATCAACCTCTTCAATCGCCTCACTAAGTCACCAAATAGGTACTTGTGTCGAGTTGCGACACGTCTCGCACAATTACAAGCACACTACCACCTTGCCACCGAAGTGGCTAAATTAAAATGGTTAAACTACAAATATCGTCTATGAATGTCGATCACTTGTACAGCTAAGTCAGGGTTTACGATAAATTGCAATACGGTACATACTACATGTTAAGTAACTGTTTGAACTTTCCAAAAGCAGATTAGAAGACCAAAGAGTGGGAGGAGCTTGATGTAGTTTCTCTAATACAAGAATCACTCTTAAAGTCGAATTATTAACCCTATCAAGCACACTACCACCTTGCCACCGAAGTCGCTATAAATAATCTACAGTCATCACTCATTTCAATAGCGACAATATACAATATAGTCTATATATTATTTTCATGAACAACTAAAGATATGGCGATGAAATTACAGGCTACAATTAATTTCATGATGTTGATACCAATAGAGTTCAGTATACTTGCAGCATGTCTCCGCTAAAAATATTTTAAACTAATAGCTTGGAGTTAAATTAGACGAACTGCCGTAAAGCCAACTCATCCTTCAAATATCCTTTCTTGCTAGCTAGCTACCGTGTAGCCATCGTGATGACTTAAAACTTAAAGGTGTAGAGAAGAGCCTTTCTCTACAATGTAAACACCCCCTTTTGGTTCTGATTAATTAAGAGCAAATTCGATTACTTTTCCCTGTCGAGTTGGTTGCATAGCCTTATGTGCAGGTCCCCCACTGACTACAGCCAATTCGGTACCAACAATGACTGGTTCAAGTGGTCGAAGTTGCTAAGGATTAGGAACCTCTTTGTAAAATTTGTCCCTTATCTTCATATTTCCTTATCAGAACAGAGCTATCCCACAACAGTGCTTATACAACATAATACAGAAAATATTATTTCATTTGTTGAAATTGATTCTTTACATTCCCAGGAAGGTTCGTTTTTTCCATCGGTTGCTTAATCTGGTACGCAAACGAAAGTTACATTATAAAATGTAAAATAAAATGCAAGCAGAGCCTCAATATGGCAATCTATATACCTTTTCGGTATTGCAATAACGGTTATAGGCTTCTAAAGTAAATAAGAATGACGATGAAATTGGTACAGCATACATTAAGTTTTATTAAGTTTACACAGAATAGGGAGTAAATAGGCCTAGGCCTGCCCTAGCAACATTTTACACAACTAATAGTTTGGAAATAATTTATACGATTTCCCATAAAGCCATTTCATCCTTCAAATAAGATTCTACCTTACCGACTGTCGTGTACCCATCGATTTTGTTTATTACGCGAAGGTATTTAGGAGAGCTTTCCTCCACAATGTAAACACCTCCTTGTGGTTCAGGGATAACATTCCAAAATCCACCAAGTCTTGATCCATTAAGTGCAAACTCAAAGGCCTCTCCTCGTCGAGATGGCAGCACAGTCCAATGTACTGGTTCCCCACTGACTACAGCAAATTCCGTACCAACATTGACAGAATTAAACAATTCAAGTTGCGAAGAATTAGGTGAACCACTTTGTAAAATCTGTCCCTTATCTTGATATTGCCTTATTAGAACAGAACTATTCCACAGCATTGCTTGTACATAATACGGAAAATTGTCTTTCATTAGTTGTAACTGATTCTTTACATTCACAGGAAGGTTCGTTTTTTCCATTGCTTGTTGAACCTGGTATGCAAATGGAAGTACACGTTCAGGTTCCATTATAATACTTGAAAAAAAATGATAGGTTAATGAGTCTCTTTGTATTTCCTCCAACTTTCTTTGCTGATATTCTGACAAATTTATAAGCTTATTTATTCTATCAGATACGTCACTGTTTTCCAATTGTGGTCTATCCTGAATTTTTGTATGGTCATTTTCCTTTTTCTTAATTAATTCTTGATGTGGGTTTGAATGTTGTAACCCTCTATTACATTTTTCATTCACAATACGTATTACGGTTTGATTATTGTCAAGTATTGTATTGAGACCAAATAGTTTAACTTCCAATTCTTGATATCTTTCAATTACATTATTAAACAAATTATCAGTCAATTTTAATTTGTCAATCACTTGTTTCACATCATTATCGAGCGTACATGACAATCTAAGGTCAGTTAGTAATTGTCGTGTTTCATTGGACAGCGTTTGGTAGTCTTGGGTGACTGATTTTACCGAAGAGATGTCAGAGCTTACAGAACTGGACGCTTCACACGCTGTCAGTGTGGCGAGCAGCAGCACCAGTAATATTATATATTTCATTGTATATGAGTTGCACCTGTTGACATTGGATCAGACTTCAAGATTAGGGTTTGAGCTAGAAGTAGCTCTACAGTTGTTTCATTTCTTGAAATCCAATTATTGATTCGAGGCTGTAGGTATATTTTGGATTTTTATAATAAAAACCTGCAAAAAAAAATTGAATCATCATAATTTCTTCCTGACTTCATACATGATATCTACCTCACAACTTCAATACCTTACTTTAAATTACAGTATTATATATATACATATATATCCATATATATCCATATATATATATATATATATACAAAATAACACTGACATTACATTAGTTCGGTTGGAGAGGTAACCTCCTCGTTATCACTTTCAGTCCTGAATTATGATATAGATGCCCAAAATTTTTTTTTTTTTTTGCTTAATTTACTCTAATTTTATGTTTCTAATAGATAATTTGATTTTTTCCCCGGTTTGATTGCTCAACTTTGAAGATACGGCATGTTCCTCTGGTGGAACAAATGTTCTTAAATGGCAAATTCGAAAATAAAAAATTACTCTTTATCAGTGCCGGATTAACCCCTGTGGGGGCCGTGGGCACGAGATGTGGGGGGGGGGGCGTGGGTGCAAGCTCTGTCTACCAACATAGTAGCAAAAAAAAACCGTTCTATATCCCGCCAATTTCAAAAGTTTGTTTGGAAATTGTTTTCGACTTTTTATTTTTTTATTTGTGTTTTTAAAAAAATCTCGTTTGTGGGGGGCCGGAATTTTAGGTATTTTCTGGGGTGCCATGGGCTTGTGCCCCATGGGTTAATCCGGCATAGCTTTTAATTATGAAATTTAAAAAAAACAGTTTCTTTCTTATAAAAGACACAAATGTACTTTTAAATTTGTTTCCCACAAATTTCCCCACCTATACAGCTCTACATCATCACATCTTTCTTTTCTGTAAATATTGACTAATTGATTAATTCAAAATTGAGAACTTTTATACCATTGGGGGTACAATACTTTTCGTACCAATTTTTCATAGAGAACTTTGGTACCTACCATGAGAGGAACAGCAATTTAGGCGTTGCTACAGCAAACGTTTTCAAAATATTTCAATTTTTTTCTAAGGAATAGTAATTCTACGTCCTTTCTCAATGACACGCTATTTTTTTCCTCATCATTCTACCATTATTTTAGCCACAATTATTAGAAAAGTACAGCAACTCATCAGGTACCACCATTTCAGTCGTCATTTTGAATACTTTTGTTTACCAAAGCAAAAAACTCGGCGAAGTAGGGGAATGAAAAAATAATTTCACGCCACGTTGGCGCGACTGCTATGTCTGGCGCGCATTTGTTTTCGGAGTTAGGGCTGTCCAAAGTTGTGTTCCTTTGGTGACCCGTCAGGACTGAAAGGGTTTTACAACCGAAATTAGCGGATATAGGAAAAACTGGACTTGGCGGGATTTTTCTACATACCCTCTAATTACGGTTCTATACCTTAAATGTCCGTACCATTTTAGGTTCCATACTGCAAATGTCATGCCTATTGACGTCTTTTCATAGCCTTACCGGTTTCATTAAGTCCAACATCCAATAAAAGTTTCGATTTTTAATCAAGTATTGCTTCCCTATTTATTCGTAAGTATCGGGAAAGCTTTGTGATAGTCGACATTCTTGATTTCGAGATTTCAAGAAATTAACACGTTTTGAGGTCCCACGATCCAAGAAAGTGGATTTTCTCTTAATTCGACATGAATATTTAACGAAAATCACATCACGGTACTATGTTTTCAATTTTGAGCCACCTTTAATTATCCTCCCAAAACTAAAAAAAAAATCTCAAAAACGGGTTCAACGCGATTAACGTGGAGGTTACCTCTTCAACCGAAGTTAATCTTATGTCAGTGTTATATATACAATAGAATACTGCAATATATTAGGACGCATGGTCTTCAAAAATGCCAATTCAGTTCCGGAACTCCTTTATCGGGGCTACTACCCTTAGTCACTGCTACTACACCAATCGTTCTTTTTTTCTTTTTTTCTTTTTTGTTCAGTCCAATTCTATTGCCACTATGTGATAGGAAGAGGTACATACAACAATGCACAGAAAAATATTTATGACAACTCTACGATTGATATTTCATGAGATGGCAAAGCAGTAGATTCGCAATTGCTGCTGAGCCTTCGAGATACAATCTTGGTAGTCTACGCAGAACTCCATTGAAAATGTCGACCGCAGACTTTGACGAAACGTTTGGAAGTACGCATTCAGAACGACCACGGCCTATCATCTCGGATTCTACTGCTTCGTCAAGTAACTGTGGCCGTGAAATCCTTTGTAAGTATATTAAATTTTGATGAGATATTTTAATACTTACTTACCGTACTTAACGTGTCCAGGCCTAGGACACGCAGGTTTTCCCCCTCCAATTGACGCTTATTTTTAACAAAAACTGCTAACATTTGCTACTATAGAGTGTGAAAGAGAAAAGAAATCTCACCTGTTGTTGTGCTATTTTTTAATTCAAGAGCCTTTATACAGTGTATATACGCAGTACGATAGTTACACTGCGAAAATGATCGCTGCTGCTGACTGCTCTTAGCAAAATGATTAATAATTAGAGAGCGATAGGGCTGCAGATTATTCTTTTTAGTTCAGAGATCAAGACCGATAATTACTTTACGTTCCGGGGACCTTGACTAGCCACGCTAGAGTTCTAACTTATGTAGGAATGGTGGGACAATCAAGAGCGCCAAGAACAGTTTTTGAATCCTCGGGCCTCGGGCCACCTGGAACGGGTTTTCAATGGCGACGTGGCATTAGGAAGCCCCCAGGATTCAATTTTTTTTGGCACGCTCGAATGTCCCATCTTTTCTAAATAGAATTCATCTATGCCATGCGGAGACATGGGTCGCCACCAATGGTGTCTGACGCCAATACAGGCGTTTATTAAATTACAATATTGTAGATTATTTTGTCAATAGAGGTTAATTGCTGCATAAGCTTTACTGATGTAGGCTTGTAGTGGTACCAACAGGACACAATTAAAATGAGTTTCCCAACACAGGAAATCCGTTGGGCCCCCACCCTGTAGGCATTTGATCTCGATTTCTTTGATTTCGACTGATTTGTTTGTAAATTATTCTTTATTGACGTTCAATATAATATTCATTCATTCATTCGTCTTCTGGGTGAGGGCAATTTCAGTACTGGTACTAAAATGGTTTAAATCATTCTCGTGATGGGTTATTCATTATACGCCATAGTAGGCCTGCAGTAGTACTCTGAAAAAACCTTTAAAACATTTTTTTTTCTTTTACTCACATTACTAGTAGTTCATGCATAAATTTTAAATTATTACTGCTACTTTTAGGTTGATGAGCCACCTTCACATGTTTAGGTTTGATGAGCATGGCTTTGTAATTTTCTTTTTTCTTTTATAAATACACGAATTTTCTATCTATCTGTCTATTTACATACGAAGTATAGTAGAAGTCTCCCGTGATTTTTGAGGTCCCCTGAGCCCGAATAAGTGGTTTTGAAGGTGGTGAATACTGTACTAGGGTTGCCCTATACATTATCACATTTACGGGGCGCCCCGTTGCATATACACTATTCTTCAGGGTCCAAAGTAACAGTCTTCCCCAATCCACTCTCTATTTTTTTTTATAACCTGAACCATTATTTCATATATTTCTAATGAAGTGGTGTTATTGTTTTGCAACGTTTGGCTTGCGACTTCATAAATAGGAGACACGTTGCTTATGAAATTAAATACTGCTGCAATGTCATTATATTCACAGGCTTCAACTGTGCTATCGTCACTTATGAGCAGTAATTTTATCCTAAGCCTTTAAATACGGGACATTTTTCCTTACGAGAAGCGTAAGGCACATGGGACAAACCCTTCAAATACGGGACTGTCCCTTTAATTACGGGACGTTTTGCAACCCTAGACTGTACAGCATACGTGCGAGAGTATACACAAACCTGGAGCCTGAACTACTTAACCGATTTCTTGTAAATTTGGTGGCAACTTGTATAAAAATCCTTAAACTGTGACCGCATAAGAAAACAATTATTTTTTATAATACAATATTACATGAATTTGTTGCAAAATTTAGGTACTTAAACTACAGAATTACTATAGATTGGAATTTCGCTTTTTCAGTTTATTTCAGAGAATCCTGACACAGTCACCAAAGCCGACGCATACGCAGCCGAGTCATTGCAATTTCAACGTCGCAGTTAACCATTTCCGATTACATTGTTGTAGTCTGTGGCCTCTTCAACTTAAGTAAGTTTGATGACACTATTACAATGTATACCAAATACTGCTGTACTTAGATGCTTAAGAGCTGTATTGCACATTTTGACCGTTACATTCGTGTTTTTAGATGTCCAGCCTTACCTTTCAATGTCGTATGCCATCATGTAACAATTATAGTGATACAGAATAACTGTTTCACGTTTTAGACAGCCTCTACAGGAATTTTTATAGAAGCTCTCCAAGCTCATCTTATGGGAGTTATTCGGGCCTAATTATTTAGCCACTGCTTAAGGATTAAATCTAAGCAACCAATTGCGACATATTGCATTAACGCAGCTGTTTATTAGCTTCAAAGTCGATATGCACATTATTCATGAAATAAAAATATAACATTAAAGCTTTCGCTATTCTTTTCTATTGAACTCATCAACCCGATTTTGTTCTTTGCTGTGCATTAGGCCTACTGGCTAATAATCCATCGGTTTCAACTTTTCGTTGTTTACCTAACTCGTCAATCTGTTTTTGGTGCCCAGCATTATTTCGAATTATGTAATCTGAACATTGGGCGTTAGAAGCTTTCATCATTCTTTCCATTTCTCCATGATGTTGCTGGATAGCGTTGTTTACTCTTATTTTCCGTAGGGCTACTAATTCATCGATTTCTGCTTTTCTGCCTCTTTCTAACCTGTCAATCTGTTTTTGGATATCAGCATTAATGATAGCTATGTTATCAGAACACTGAGCCGTAGAAGCTCTCATATTGCCCTCCATATTTTGTATTTGATCTTCCTTCGACGCGTTGTTCTCTCTTATTCTCTGACTGGCTACCATGTTATTGATTTTTGCTTTAGATTCTCCTTTTAAAACGTCAAACACATTTCCATTTTTATTTTCGAGAGTACGGATTCTTTCATTCAATGCTCGATAATTGTCAGATAACTGACCAGCCAATATATCTATTACTTTTAACCCCCTTTCCACTTTGTTGAAAATCTCTTCTGTCGTGGAATTGGATAATGAAGCCGATGATAGCCGAACTTCTTTTGACAGGTCATGTAAGTTAGCATGAAGTCTCTCTAGTAGAACTTTAGCATCAAGAACTACATGGCCATCTGCACCTTGAGTAGTAGCTATGTAAGCCGCAAGAAATAGAACCACCATTTTCCATTGCTTTCTTCCTGTTGCCCTTCGTTGTCCTTCCACAGTCTCCATTGAGTCGTTTAAACTGCTGAAACAGAGACATAAAACGTATGGCATATTTCTCCGCATTGTATATTGCTCCACTTTATCCGATAACTGTGTTTCTACTAAATCTTTCCATTGCCCTAACTTGTATGGTTCTCTGACAACCCTCAAAGATTTCGTAAAAGAGTGAGTTTGGCCGAAATGATGAGCCCGTATTTATAGAACCTGTACAAGTGATCAAGTTCGCTATTTCTCATTAATGCATACATTATTTAGGTACGTTAAAGTAGGTATGACTACAAGTATAGTTCCATGCAATTAAATTGTGTTTCCTTCAATTCTCCCTATACCAAAAACAATGGGGGGGGGGGGGGTCAGGGGTGAAACACCTCCTCCTGTAATGAAATAACGAGGATATTAACTCTTCAACCAAAGATAATTTATTTTAATGTCAGTGTTGTATGCAGTACCTTATAGTACTGCAATTTAATGTAATTATAAAGCGTTGCCTTGATGTCAATACGAGCATATAAGTAGTGGAAATAATAACTGGGTCAACCACCAGTCATTATTTATTTTTGAGTTATCATGATTTTTTTCTGCCTGACATCATTTGACACACTTGCCATCTATTTACCAATTGCAACTACAATTTTGCCGCTGTCGCTTGGCACTGTTTACAGGACATTGGCCATGTCACTTGGATCATATTTAAGTGATAAAACGAATTTCCAGTTTTTGGCGCTTAACCCGGTTCTTATTTCCACGCTTCAACTATTCTTGTCGGGGCTTGTGACACAGCGTTTGCGACAACGCCCCAGTTAGGCATAGATAGTGGATTCGAAACCCGCCAAGCCCAGTTTTTCTATGTCCTCTAATTTTTGGTAATAACGAGGTTACCTCTTCAACCGAAGTTTATTTAATGTTATTGTTATACAATAATATACCTTATATTGTAATACTGCCATATAATGTACACACAATAATAATAAATGGCATTGCATTCAACGCATTGGGTAGCTTATCATGGATTATATGTAGATAGTAATTGAAATACCTGATATTAGCACCCGAACGGTTTATCGCGGCCAGGTCTTACGTAGTCAGGTCAAGATAAACAGATCAAATTGCAGCAATTTGCGCTTTTAACTAAATGTTCCCTTTCTCCAAGACAAACCGTTGGAATCGCTGGACGAATGCGGGATTGAGAAAGGGCCTGGCCTGGATGACATATTTCAAATAAAATATTTACAATATTTTTTGTAATGAGATCACTAGTAAAGCCGTGAAAATATTTCGAATTATCCTAATTAGTACGGTAGTACGGTACTCAGCCTGATATTATAGGATGCTGCCTATGCCTACGCCCTACCTCATTCCGAAACTCCCCCTATCCAATACGCCTATGCTGGAACTGAACCATCTACTGGAAACTTTGACATCAAATTAACCAATTACAGAATATTCAAGCCGGCAATGCCGCCCCCCCCCCCCTCTTAAGACTCATTTTATGTAATTATTTCTCTGAGAAACCTCCAGTATGGGTTAATTGTAATAGTGGGCCAAAAGGCCCAAAATTCGCCCATATTGAAAATAAAGACAATTTTCTTTCTTGCTTTCTTTCTTTCTTTCTTTATTTCTTTCAAGTATACCTCATAGAAATTATTTTAAACTTGTAGATAAGGCATTGGCAAAGAATATTATTTTTATTTATTTATTTTTGCATGGTTATACTGAATGACATATACTGTCAAGGGGCAAGAGACCTCAAATGAGTTTTGATGATGACAAATTAAACTGAAGAGTTTTGTCGAAAACAGAAGAAAGGTTCCGGAGATGGCATGATGTAGATGTAGGTAGAAAGTCTATACAGGTATTTTTTATTGAAGCTCACCTTATTGGAGTATTTCTCTCCCAATTATTTGAGTCCTGACTTAAGGAAGGTGTACGTGATGACCTAGTAAGGCAATGTCAGTCTAAACTCCTGAAGCTACATAGGAGGCGAGGAAGCTGACAAACTAGCAAAGGCGGGGGGGGGGCGCCTATTCTACATCCCCACACCTTCTCCACCACTTGCCGATGAACACAAGCAAATGCCAAGAACGCGACCAGAGATGCCTGGAATGTGAGAGCAGCTGGCAAACTATGGGAACCACTCCTAGCAAAATCCATCCCCAGCTACTTGTGCCGGGACATCGCTGTGGCAGAGTTCCGAATGGCCACAGGACATTACTACCTCCAGAGCCACCTCCACAGAATAGGTATCGCTGAGTCATCCGAATGCCCCCTCTGCTTCCAAGGGGAGGGGAATGCCGATCACCTATTCAGCTGCACTAGCATTGAGGTAGAAAACACAAGAGGGATTGGCTCAGCTCTACTACGCCTACCAGCCAAGAACGGGCGTTAGCCGAAGAAGAAGAAGGAAGGTATATTCAGTAGTAAGCCAAAGAAATGTAACGATCGGATTTTGACATATTGTATTAAGTGTGTACGTCCCAAATTTAATACTTATTTTTTTATTTAATTAACTAAGCATGTTATTTAAAAAAAATATTTGTTCATTAATGATGTTGTAGAAGGCTTCTTCATGCTTCATATTATAGAGTTTTATTAATTTGATTTAAAATTATCTCCGGTATTTTAAGTGAAATTTTAGCCCTCAATCGTTTTTATGAAAAAGCTAAGGTAAAAAAGTAAAAACCCCAATTTTTTGATGCATGAAGTAGTCTTCTAAAACATATTGTAATTGGACCGAATCCTTAGCATCCTGCTTTGTAAATTAAATAAAAAATATGAAGTCTGTAAATGAAACAGATTTTGGAGTATCTATTTCCTACTATACGGGTCTTTCACTCTTAACAGAGCTATTTATTAGCTTCAAAGTCGATACACGCATTTTTCACGAAACAAGAAAATATAACAATAGAGCAGTCGCTCTTCTTTTGAATTGAACGCATCAATACGATTTTTCTGTTCTGCAATACTGGCTGATAATCGATTTATTTCAGCGTTTTTATCCCTTTCTAGCCCTCCAATCCGATTTTTTAGCTGAGCATTACTGGCTAATAATCCATCTTTTTCAATTTTTTCTTGTCTATTTAAATCGTCAATCTGTTTTTGGTGCCCAGCATTATCTCGAAATATGTTATCAGAACACTGGGCGCGAGAAGCTTTCATCTTTTCCTCAATTTCTTTTCGATGTACCTGCGTAACTTTGTCCATTTCTGATTTTTTGTCTCTCTTTAACCCGTCAATCTGTTTTTGGTACTCAGCTTTCATTTTGGCTATGTTATCAGAACATTGGGCGCTAGAAGATTTCATCTTTTGCTCCATTTGTTTTTGATGTTCCTGGTAAGCTTTGTCTAGTTCTGATTCTTTGTCACCTTTTAACCCGTCAGTCTGTTTTTGGTACTCAGCTCTCATTTTGGCTGTGTTATCAGAACATTGGGTGCTAGAAGCTTTCATCTTTTCCTCAATTTGTTTTCGATGTACCTGCGTAACTTTGTCCATTTCTGATTTTTTGTCTCTCTTTAACCCGTCAATCTGTTTTTGGTACTCAGCTTTCATTTTGACTATGTTATCAGAACATTGGGCGCTAGAAGATTTCATCTTTTGCTCCATTTGTTTTTGATGTTCCTGGTTAGCATTGTATAGTTCTGATTCTTTGTCACTTTCTAACCCGTCAATATGTTTTTGGTGCTCAGCTTGAATTGTAGCTATGTTATCATAACAAAGTGTGCTAGAATCTTACTTATTTTCTCCATTAGTATTTGATATTCCTGCTTCAACTTGTTCTCTCTTATTATCTGACTGGCTTTTAATTTTTCGATTTCTGCTTTATGATCACTTTTTAATACGGCAAGCATATTTTCATTTTTATTTTTGAGAGTAAGGACTATCCCATCAAATTCTCGATATTTGTCAGATAACTGACCAGTCAATATATCTATTGCTTTTAACCCCCTTTCTGCTTTTTCGGCAGTCTTATCAGTCGTGGAATTGTGTAACGAAGCCGATGATAGACGAATTTCTTTTGACAGGCCAACCAAATCGGAATGAATTCTCTCTAGTAGAACTTTAACATGAAGAACTACATGATCTTCTGCACCTTGAATAGTAGCTATGTAAGCCGCAAGAAACAGAACCGCCATTTTCCATTGCTTTGTTCCTGTTGCCTTTCGTTGTCCTTCCAGAGTCCCCATTGAGTCGTACAATTTGCTGAAAGACAGCCATAAAACTTATTGCATATTTCCCGGCACGCACATTGCAACTAGGTATATTGTTCCGCTTTATCCGAGAACTGGGTTTCCACTAATTCTATCCATTAATTACCCTAATTTGCATGGTTCTTTGACAATTCTCAAAGACTTCATTAAAAAGTGAGTTTGGCCGAAATTATTATTGGCTATCTGAACTATTTTCAAAATTTTCAGGCTTCGCCAACCTTTGATGGCTACAAGCAAGGACCTAGGATATTGTGACTAGCAGCGATTATAACGAATAAGCAGCGGTATAATCGGAGGGTGCGGTGGCAAGTCTGTTGGTATAGAAAAATCCACAGTAGCCCAAGGATGGCAATGTGACGGGGCGAATAGTTGCCACAACTAAATAATAAGCAACCACTACGAGGACAATCTTTTGGCCTGGGGTGGAGGAACTCAAGGAACAGTTAACAGCATATAGATGCAGAAGGCAACGGCCAACCACTGCGTTCCCTAGTACAGTTATGACTAAGGCGGGGTTTCCACCGACCGTCTAGGGCTAAATACAAATACGGTGACGTGGTAACAGGCATTCAAGACTTAGGCGGTGTTTCCACCGACCTCGCACTGCAGAATGCAAGTGGCATTGACGGAAATGTTTGTTTTACTCTATACCATAGTTAAAATTGATCAATGATCATAGAGTAAAATCACAAACAAACTAACTAAAATTAAAGAACCGGTCCGAGTTTACTCGAACATGCTTTCCAATTTAACAATTAGTAGGGAGAGAAAATGAATAATTTCATGGTAAATAATTTTCCTATGGTTAAATTTCGGATATCTCGGGGGGGGGGGGTGTCCCCCTGACGTCACTGGAGGTGAGGTAACCTCAATATATTTAAAACACATTACAACACAGTAATAATGGCAGGGCAGGCAATGCATTTCAGCGTGAAGTTTCTATCATTTTTTCAAAAAAAAAATTTTTGCGCAAAAGCAAATAGGTTTTTGGGAAAGCAAACTGTCCGGTTTCGTTACTCAACTTAACACCTAAAACATGCCTGAAGGTAGAAATCATCGATAGAAAAGTTTCGCAGAAATATTATTTTTTAGTCATTTTTCATGAAAATTAAGTTATTTTTATTTTTTTACCCCAGAAGCAAACTATCAAGGGGTAAGCGACCCCCCGCATTTTTTCAACATTAAGAACGACTAGAATATAATATGTGAATTTAAAAGAAATCGTTGGAGCCGTTTTTGATTAATAATAATGTTTTTAGTCTTTTTTTGGAGTTTTTTGAGAATAAACCCCCCCCCCCCCAAATTGAGTTAGCCCAAAATAAAAAAAATTATCCCGAAGTATGATTTTTGTGAACCTACATGCCAAATTTCACTCAAATCCACCGAGTAGTTTGCCCGGAAATCGACGAACCGACAGGCTGACAGACAGACATTTCGTAAAAAACACTTTTTTGGGTTCCTGGGACCCCAAAACGTGTAAATCCATTGAAAACTCGGAATCGAAAATTTCGACCGTCACAAAGCTTTCCTTATACTACGTATAAATTGGAAAGCAAAAATGGCGTCGTGGGATATGTTAATTGTTAATTACAAACATTTTAATAGATTTCTACAAAAAGAAAAACAAACATTTCCGTCAATGTCATTTGCATTCTGCAATGCGAGGTCGGTGGAAACCCCGCCTAAGTCTTGAATGTCTGTTACCACGTCACCGTATTTGTATTTAGCCCTAGCCGGTCGGTGGAAACCGCGCCTAAGTACATTTGATACTTTACAACTTGACTTCCTATTGGGGAGTCCAAAATACGGTATGTACATGTCTAGACTCGTATCTGCTGTACTTGGTTAAATCATGCTTTCGCCTGTTTAATTGTGTCAATGGTAAGCTTGTCTCAGCTTGTTCATTATCGCTTGTGGCCGGTGTAGGTTAAGACATCGAGAACCTATACCAGTTTGCCAATGGCCAAAAATACATACGGAAACAATACAAATAACGTCGGAAATACATGGGGTTGGCATTGGACAAGGGACCTATGGACCACTAAGTAGACTTGCGCCCATAAAAAGTCCTTCAAAACTAACTAAACAATGTGCTTGTCTACGATTGCCATGATGATCGCCAATCTTCCTTCCATAGAAGTGGCATTCAAAGAAGAAGATTACAAGACTACCAGTGCCTTAAGTAGAATTATATGTAGAAAGAGAGCTAAATAGGTTCCCAAAACTTCTGAATTCTAGCATATGATCGCAAGTTTGGATTCGATGCTACCCCGCCACCTTGAGACAATATAGCCTATGGAACAGTTGCTTAATCCAGAAAAGGCAGACTGAAACTCTGGAACTATACAATGATAATGACATGGCATTCAACTCATTGGGTAGCTTATCGTGAATTCTAGATTATAGATATTAATATAGGCTACTAGCGGGCCCAGCGTCCAGACAGTTGATCGTAGCCAGGTCTTACCTGGTCAGTTCAAGTTGCAACAATTTGCGCTGAACTGAATTTTCCGAAAATGGGATTGGGAACTGGCCGGGACTCCATATTTCAACACTCAAAAAGTTGTTTTAATCTGATCACAAGACTAACTATAGCCGTGAGAAAATTTCGAATTATCATAGTTAGTAGGGCAGTACGGTACTCAACAGAATTATCCAGGAACCTGCATATGCCTAACCCCTTCCGAAACTCCCCCTATCCAACTCGCCTATGCTTGAACTGGACCATCTACTGGAAGCTTTGACCTTGAAATAACTAATTTACAGAACATTCCTCCCTCCCCCCTCCCCTTCAGAATCACGCTATATAATAATTTCTCTGAGAAACCTTAGATACCTCAGAAATTATTTAATTTTTTATTTACAAAGAATATTATTATTTTTTCGCATGGGTACACAGAATGATAATATATTTACTGTCAAGGGGCAAGAGACCTACCTCAAGTGAGTTTTGATTGTGAAAAATTAAGTATTTTGTTCGAAATAGAAGTAAGGTTCTGGAGATGGCGAGATGTCATTTTATTTTGTACCGAATTTTAATCACATTTGCCAAGTATTGTCCACAAATTGCTACACTAACATAATCTTGAAATGCGGTAAACCTAAAAATACCATCAGTTTGGCCATCAGCCCTGGTATTAAGAGTGTACATCACGTAGGAAATTGGCAGCCCAAAATGCAATACTTTTTATATTTTATTTAACTAGCCAAGCAGTTTATTAAAGATTTGGCTCATTTAAGTTGAAGAAGACTACCTCATGCATCATATAATAATTAATTTTCGAAATTGTAGTTTTTTCATAGTATATTGTATTTTATGTTAAAGTTATTGTTATTGATAAATTATTATCATGTTTGTGAAAAACTGCAATTGCGAAAATTAAAAATACCTTACATGATGCATGAAGTAGTCATCTACAACTTAAATGAGCCAAATCTTTATATCTTTATTAACTTGCTTAGTTAATTAAATAAAAAACAAAAAGTATTGAATTTCGGGTTGTCAATTTCCTACGGGATTTTTTTTTTAATTCGGGTACAGGTGTTATATACCTGTGTGCACTTAAGCCTAATGGCCTATTGTGCCCCATACAACAAAGTATCTACATCACTTGTACATCACTTTCTCGAGGCCTATCTCCCTCAGGAGAGCCAGGATCTTGAGGGGATTCAGAAGTGGTAGGTCTTTTACATGTAACTGCAAGCTTCCCGAGCATGCTGCTCTTCTTCGTGCGATTGCATCGCATCGCATCACAGGTCCTCCGCACCTTCATTACAGAATCTGCAAGACTATAGTTGTCTCCCCAAGAGACTCCAGATATTTAACCCCCAGACCAAAGACGCCAAGGCCTGTTCATGGTTTTGTACGTCCTAGCCTAGAGCCATCAGTAAACCACTTGATTGTGTGACTATTGAGAATTCCTGCTGATTCGCAGCATTCTTTCATTGTCCCTAATATAGTTTCGAATTCCCTCCTAAAACAGTATTTTGGATGAATTCTATCGCTTGGTATATCCAGTCAGTGGTCAGACGTAGTCAGAGAGGCTGAGTCTCTCTTAATTGCCCTTACACTCCTAATAATGCCATTTCAGCTGAAGTTTCCACTGCAACATGGAGGGGTGGGAAGTCCAGTACTATCCCCATTGCTGCAGTGGGACAGGATTTCATAGCCCCTGTAAAGCATCATGTTAGAGAATACGGGCTTCTGAATGTAGCCATAATTTGGATTATTCAGAGAAAAATTGGAAAAAATGGTTAGATTTTGCCGTGTCCATGAAACCATGACCAATGGTATGGTTACAGCAGGAAAAGGCAGGCTGTATAAAAATAGTTAGACACGTAAGATAAAAACGATTTCACAAAAATCATTAGACCCTGGATTGAAAAACCTCCAAACAACCCCCGCTACTTCTGCATATCTAGCGTTCACTGGACACCCTGAGTGTATAATGTATTAAGAAATGTTAAAAATATAGAAGAATACACGAATTATTATTATTATTATTATTATTAAGTTTGAGATAACATATAACAAATACGGAGAGAGATTAAACAAAGTACTTATACCAAAGATATTTAATGAACTTCCTCCACAAATGAAAAAATTTAAACAGATGGGTGAGTTAAAAGCGGGTATAAAAAGATGGCTGGTCAATGGGAGTTAATAATAATAATAAAAACTGACATTAAAATAACAAGTTAAAATAAACATAAATAAATAACAAAAATAAATGAATAAACCTTGTTTAGCAGCACTGTATGAGTCTTTTGTCCCAAATAAGCGCTAGCTTGGGGATGCGGGATGGTATTATTATGTATTGTATTTTTGTAATATATGCTCCTTGTCCAGGGAATACTGGACAAGGAAAAGAAAAGAAAAAAAATTATAATAGGGTATATCCTATAAGTTAGAAAGAGAAAATAAATAAAAATGTCTCACCTGCTGTTGTGCAAATTTTAAATTCTTGAACGAGACCTATAGGCTAGTATGCGGCTCTTCGAAAAACTTTGAATACTACTAATAACTGAAGAGGATTTATTTTCATATTTATATGGGCATCAGGCGATGATTGGAAATGATTTCGAAGGTCATAGCTCAAGGCTGATAAATTTACGAGTAGTCATGGCCGCGAATTGCAAAGTACTTTGGCTTCAACCAGTGGCGGATTTTTCCAGCAGGGGGTCAACACATCAACTCTAAAGATGATCGGGAACTCGAACAAACAACCTTTCGGGTGCAAGTCGGAGTCTGTATCACTACTCTACAGAAAAATAAAGAAATAAACTTTGCATACAATTATTTTGGTTGTTTGCAAGTGTAACTTCATACCTTCCCCCCCCCCCTACCATACCGCCCATACGGCGGTTAATACAGGTCACAACTACTAAAGTAGAAAAGGGCCAGTCCATGAAATCAAAAAATTTGCAATCACTGTAATAAAATCGTATTAACTTTAATATTCACTCATAACTTAATTTTCCGTGCATGTAACGTTTACTTAAAAGCGTACAGGTGACAAAGACAACAAATAAATAATAAATAAATTCTGACTAGTTATATTATTCAGCCAGCCTCACGGAGTTGGGGCTTTCGAGTTTAGAGCCGTCTCTTTCACTGAACTGGGAAGGCCCTGGACCGCCTGCTTTATATGCCCTCCGAAGCATGGCTAAAAAATGTAGCAAGTGTGGGACTCGAACCAACAACCATTCGGGTGAAAGTCGGAGCCTGTACCTCTACTCAAGATGTCCTGACATTTTGCTCTAGTAGTTTTAAATAAATATACATATAAATATTGACTTTTTGTTTCTATTACTAAGCTAACCTAGCGGAGTTAGGGCTATAAAGCCTTCTCTTTCACTGGAATTGGACCAGGACATGCTCTCCGAAGCATGGCAAGAAAATGCAGCAAGTGTGGTACTCAAACAAACAAACTTTTGGGTTTGTTTATTGGTAGAGTGCTCACTGCCACGCGGGTGGCCCGTGTTCGATTCCCGGCCATTGCAGCAATTTTCACATGTTCTTATCCTTTATAGTTATATAGTTTATAGCAGCCCGAAATTTAATACTTTTACCTTTTATTTAAATAACTAAGCAAGTTATTAAAGATTTGGCTCATTTAAGTTGTAGAAGACTACCTCGTACATCATATACCTATAATAAGGTATTTCCAATTTTCGATATGTTCGATGTTTATAAATTATTATCATGTTTATGAAAAAACTGCTATTTCGAAAATTAAAAATACCTTATTATACGATGCATGATGTAGTCATCTACAACTTAAATGTGCAAATCTTTAATAACTAAAATAAAAAATAAAAAGTAGCCTATTAAATTTCCTATTAAATAGCCAATAAATAGACCAATCCAGAATACGTTATTTAAGAGTGGGCTCAGCTTAATGGTAGCGAAAACAACAATTGTGCGGTATTGTGGTAGACATTGATGTGTTAAACAATGCTCATATTTTTAATAGATAAATAACCAAATAAATAATCATTCATTTGCAAAGGACGTAAAGACCAATAAAATGCAAATCTTATACAGAAGATTGAGTATATTATATTTCTTCATGGCATAATTTTGTTTCACCAAGTATAAACACAAAAAATATACTATGTGGACAGTAATCATCAAACTATCGAGGCACATCCCACTGCTCATAGATTGTAATGCCGAAGTCGCGCTAAATTGTTAAATTTTTGGATTATTTTTCGAATTTTGATTTGACGGCAGCACTCTCCGTTCTTACTTGTAGGCATAGTAATAGAAAATCATAGGACCAACGAGAGAACACTGTAAGTGTATTAATTGCAACAACCTACAATGAGATTTTTGTATTAATGAATTAGGTTATTACTGAAATTCCCTTAGCGCAAAAATCCTGGAACAAGCCCGTTTATCGCTTTTCATGCAAAGGAATTTCACGTATCAAACTTGCCATGATATTGTAGCATTGTGAGTTTCGGATGAAATTTCGAATTTTTTAAATTTACTGCAGAACTCTCCGTTCTTTGGCATAATAGAAAATCATAGAGTTAACGAGAGAACACTGTAGGTGTATTTGTATTAATGGCAAAAATAAATATATAAATAAAACAACTACAATGCGATTTTTGTATTAATCAATAGGTTATTACTGAAATTAACATAGCGCACATACAGTATTGTCATAAAAATCGTGGAACAAACACGCTTTGTCACTTTTCATACAAAAGAATTTCAGGTATCCGTGCGTCCACTTTGATTACAAAAAACATAAGCTGACTTACCAGACAGCATTTGTATTTGCTGTCGCTTAAGAGACCGTCCTGATCTTCTTCTTCTGCTATTATCTCGTCAGCCGTTGGTGGGCTCGCTCCCCCATCTAAGGACTCTCAACTCGCGGAGGTCTGTTTCAAATTCGTCCTTCCAGCGGCTTCATGGACGTTATTTTTCCGTCATGCTTTCTTCGCACATTTTGTTCGGCATGCCTGACCTTCTTACAACGCATCCCTACCATCTTAGACTCTGCGCTTTTATAAAACTTCTCTTGATCATCGGGCAGTGGCGAAATTACCAGTAGGCAACTGAGGCCTGGGCATGTTTTTAACTGATCCAAAACCCGAAGATCTTAGTTTTTTTTTTTGTTTTTTTTTTTTAAATGTTAATTTTTATCACATAGGCTTACAAACAATTTAATGAATGTGTCTAATCGACCTCTTTAGTCACCTCAATGAGCCTCCACCCCAGGATCTGTCCCTGTAGAGTATGATTAGCGGCTAAGAGATTATTAGATTTTGTTTGAGGTGATTGCGACTGAAAAGTGCGCGTCTTTAAAAATTTGTCATAAAAATTTTTCTTTGAGAAAATAAAGTATGATTATATAGTATAAAAATTTACGGGTACTTGTAGCAAGTAGGGGTCCACCCATTTCACACCTTGCCAAAAAAATCTGAACTGATTGTTTTTGTTTGGCTAGTGAAAACTCAGCCCGCCGTTAGGCCTACCTATACAATGGGAGGGCGGCGTCGTCCATGAGCATACGCTCTATAGCACAAAAGCGGCCTTGAAGCGTGCGAACGCCGGCTAAAAAGTAAATAAATTACCAACTACAACAGACGCTTTTTTTTAGTTATTTCTGTCCAATTAGTTAGCGATCAACATGGCATGCATGGAAACTATGCCGCTATATGGAAGCTAAATATTTGGCTCAGTGTGGTAATCAAAAAATTATAAATAACCATATAAAAATAAATTGAGAAGACTAGTAGCATTTTAAACACGCCGAAGACACCTAAAATTTGTTTACACGGTAAATTCAAAAGTTCAAAAATAAGTAATATTTTGAAAGAAAATACCTTGGACTCTCCTTGGAGGTACCTTCCATATGGGATGAGTTTACATGATCGTTAAACACGCGTTACGCACTGTTCCGCGGGGCGACATCATTCCACTTCCGCGTCTTGATTCACACTGTCGACTGCCGCTGCTGGAATACACCTACAGCGCACCCCCTCCCCCTTCAGTCACTTCACTTTCCAAAATAATACTCTCGTTTTCACGATACTTTCAGGATGCCGTTTGCATTATTAATTTTTCTCTGTTTTACTTATGGATTTAAGTTACTTACAGCCTTATAATGCTAAATTCCTCTTCTTCTTTGAATGTCTCTGCTATTGGAGATTAGCGACCATCATGACACTTTGGACCTTGCTGCTCTGAAAAGGCAAGTCATGTCTTTGCCAAACCACTGCCTCATGTTTTTCAACCAGCAGGATGGTCTTTTTGCCGGGAACCGTTATCCTTCTATCTCACATGCAGAAGGCAATACCCTTCATTCGTCATCACATTGCCGAAGTATGTTAGTTTCCGTTTCTTAACCGACAGCAGCAACTCGACTTCTGCATCCATTCGTTTCAGGACCTCAGCATTAGGAACACGACCTATCCCGGATATGCTAAATACAGAGTTTGAGAAATTATTGGAAAAGAAATTATTATGTAAGACATGGAAAAATGGATGGATATTGGATTCGAAACCGAGTCCCTATCTCATTGCCAGGGTGTTGACTATTGCACCACATCCTTCTGCCTGTATAACACCTCGGCCAGGTGGATACTGGATTCGAATTTCTGTTTCCGTCAGTTTTTTCATGTATTCCTATCTCCAATTTCCCGGCCTGTATAGACATTGTAAGATAAATAGGTACTCTACACCTCGATTAACCGTCACCACGTCACCTTCGGGGCAGGACCAGGGCATGGTCCGAACGCTGAAAAGCTCGGATAATCAGAGGAGAATGCAAATCGCCATTTACAGACGTCAAATATGAATGTATGTGCGTATAGAATGATTCAAAATCAAGCATATAGGTTACATTAATATTACAGTACGTATACACTATGTACAGGGAAAGTAAAACACTTTAGACATTATAATTTACTTGGTGGATCAAGGACGTATAGGGGGGACATGGCTTTAATATCACCATCTTGAAGTTCCTCTTCTGAGAATCTTGTGAGAATCTTGAATCAAGGGTTGTCAAGCAATAAAATTGCACGGATTGGCAAATTTTTTGCATTGAACAAGGACATTGAACAATTGTGACTTGAGTGGTCGGTTAAAACTTTAAAGAAGGTCTGTTAATCGAGGTTCTACTGTCTTAATGTTATATGATGACATACGATATATATAGGGTCTACCTATCAACTTAGCAACTTATAGATAACCTGGCTTAGAGTTCTACCTGCATATAATTTAGGTAGAACATTCGCTCCCACCAAGGACATATTTTTTGAATATCTGGTGCCACTTGATATAATAGATTCCTTGATCACGCCTGTTATTTTTTGAAAGCACCGACGAACTTCTTGAATTAAATCAATACAAGTCCAGAGAATTCCAAAGAGAGACCAAAAAATAGACCATAAATCATTCGAAAATTTAAACTCACTTTAAACGTCTTAAAGCTGTAAGAACGTTTAACCTAAAAGCAAACACAATCTCTAAACACAAAAATAAAACAAGAAAATTACCAAAAATAAAAAAGTTTCCACACATATTGTCCACTTAAAACCTTGCGCGGCTGGGTACTTTTACACATGACTGAAACCTCGTAAATTTCCTCCTCCCTTTTCCCTTAAAGACTTAACTTTTTGTTTCCACATTAACCAGGGGAGGGGGGGGGGGGCGGGGAAGTCAGCAGCCAATTGCGGGACATTACCAGATTTAAGTGATTTAGTGCGTCGCCAGCGTGGCAGCATTTAGTCGCCACCCAACAGCAAGCTGCTGGGCTGTTGCCACCCCACCCCGCCTTGACGATTTTATTGCAAGAAAAGTTCCAGAAAACAGGAAATAATTCTTTTATTTCATCCAGGAGAATATGAGATATGAGCGGATGACACTGTCTCCCCGCTTCCGGTGTTGGGGGGGGGGGGGGGGGAGGGTTGGAGGGTGCCGGGATTTTCGGGGAGGGAAAGTCGGTAATAGAGATCTGTTATTTCTTCTTCTTTTTTTCTCCTCCGGTACGTCGAAGAACCTGCAAGATTTCTAACTATGATAGTATGTTGTCACTTCATCTCCAATGTAGAGCAGATTTTTAGCCACCTCACCATCAGCCACCAAGCACCAAATCTTCTCTTTTTCTTTTTCATTTATACAGACCTTTACAATCGCTCAGGTATATCGTTTCACCAAAAACCTACTAACTCGTAATCTATTATTTTTTGTAAAGGTTAATGGCAATACTATAATTTAACACAGGGTTAGTTGGACTTACCTTGCCTGTTGTGTTAATAGTCATTTGAGGCATGGGCCTCATGGTCATCGAACAATTAGAGTGGAGCCCATGCCTCTAATGACTATATTAACACAACAGGCAATGTAAGTTTGTAGTATTTAGCAAAGGGTTAGTTGTGCTGCCTGTGGTTAAAGCCAATTTAACTTGTACAAATACTTTTGAGACAAATAAATAAATTGATTGATTGATTGATTCAGTTAATATTACAAACTCGTCGTCATCGCCAGCTATGTGCTGGGAAAGAACACTGCCGTTTTCCGCCCCCACGTCTTACGTCTACGACAAGGTAAGGCATTTATTAAGACATGAAAATCTGGTACACCATCATTGAGGGCACAGTGGAAGGTTAGAATAGAATAGAATAGAATAGAAATTTTTTTATTACATCACACAGCCGTAGCCCTTATGTGTATAAATATTACATAATGTAAAGCGAAAAAACAACAACAACAAAAATTCCTACTGTTTATAGCCTATTGTAACTTCTTATTAAATAATTTAAATTTATAAAAAAAAACCTACCTAATTAATTAAGTCGACCCCCAGCATTCGTACCCTAAAGCTCAAAGGTGCCTTGTGATTATGACGTTAAGAAGTTCGTCGTGTCTTATCAGGTTTTCCACACATTTTGGGGTAACCCTGGTTGAATCCAAATCCCTCTGCCTCAGGACTGGTAGAGGAGGTAGGGAACCTTCGCTAATCACTGCTCTATTTGAGATGTTGTGGTCAGTTACTTGTCCGACAGCGCCGCACTTTCACCTACCGTCAAAGATACGATATCCTTAAGGGTAGATGAAAACCAGTCTATTCAACCCCATCAAATCATAGTCAGCAACAAGTTCAGCACCTTTCCATACAAATCAACAGGCTAATAATTGTTTGCGAACATACAGTAGATACGTACCAAAGAAATCTAACAAATAGTTCATTTCTTATAACGCCTGCGGATCGTGGTAACAGTTGAACATTGGTAAATTTATCCTCCTCCACACAACGACATATTAACCCTGAAAATACATTCCCCAAAAAACAACCCCCACAAAAATGAAGTGGCACAATATTCATTGTGGGAGCTGTTAAGGGTTGGTAAGGGTGCATGTTCTTGTCTACAATTGATGGATCGACAGGTCCCCCCCCCCCGGCCCCCAACCCCCCGCAATATAAATGACGACAAGACGATGACAATGATGACCCCCCCCCCCAAATGGGGCAGGGGGGGGGGGACTCAATCAGCGCGGCTCACTAGATACCACCCCCCTACCAAGGGCTGCAGCTGAGACTTACCCCCAAACATCGCATCGGTGGAGCAATTTCGCTGCTTACCCCCCTGTCTTCCTCCCTTCCCCTGGCCTCAGGCTCGTATGTATAGTCATTTTTCAGACGATAGGGGGTGGAAATTGTAGTTAATTATGTTGTTGCACCTGGCGACAGGGTTAGGGGGTGACTTGATGGAATGTTGTTTAGGGGATGGCGCGGAAGGAAATTTTGATCGATTATATTTTCTGTATGAAACATCGAAGACATTACTTAATATATGTGTTAGAAGTCTGTTACTGTTAGTGGAAACGTATTCAAAACAGATGAATAAGAATATTGTATATCCTTACACTATTGATGATAAATGATTAATTAATTAATATTATATTATATTAATTTAATATATATATTATATATAATTATATAATATAAATAAATATAAATAATATAAATATTATAAATAATAAAAATAAATAATAAATAAATAATAAAAAATAATATAAATAAATATAAATAATTATATATATATTATATATAATATAATATTATATTAATATAATATTAATTCGTAAATAATCAATAAAACCCCAACCCTTTGCCACTGGAAAGGGAGACGCGTCTGATTTACTTCTCTGCAAATATGACACGAGATAAATGATGAAAATTTGTAAGTACTTTTGTATTAGGTAGGAAAAGACGGCCATATCTTGAGAGAGAAACACAGGACTCAGCTAATGATTCTCATTTTTCCAACTTCGTTTTTCCGTATCTCTGACACGTTTTTCTCCTTTTTTTCCTTCTGCGGTTTCTGGAAAATGATCGTCTTCTCTATTCTTTGGGGTGAAAGTGCACACCTTCGTTTAGTTAATCCACCGATTTTCTTTTCACTGTCTTGTATTTTGTTGTAATGAAAATTGTTTGAAATTGTGTCATTCTTTTATTTTCATTCTATATGAATTTTTCCACGCAATTACGCGCATTGTAAAGATCACGGAGGAATGACAGCTCTAAAAAAAATTAATGAATTAATAATAATAATAAAAATTTGTATTTGGGAGGGGAGCCCAAAGGAATCAAAACAATTTGATAAAAAGTCTCTGAAAAACAAACAATAAAACAATTGCCCTATGACATTCTGTACGAAGTATAATGATAATAATAATAAGTAATAATTCGTGTATTTTTCTTCAGATTGGAGAGACCAAATCTTTATAGCTTCTACCAGTAAAATAAGTAAAAAAAATAAAAACTGACTAATTTTTGAGTGATGCAGGCCCCAGGGTTGACATCTACGTTCCTTATCCGCCTAGTTTTACCCATTTATTTTTACAATACAACAACACTATTACTCAACCCTAATTCGTACCCAAACTTGGCAAAGTAATAGTCACTTTTGTTATATGTCAATGATATGCCTCTCCGTTATTGCCTGCAGTCGGTGTCAAATCAAATTTCAAATCAAATCAAATTTATTAAATTAAAACAACATTTACATAACTTACAATATTACAAATGGAAAGGGCCCCAAAGGACAAGTCTCGAGCTGGGCCCCCTTTTACAAATATAAAAGTAAAAGTAGAATTAGTGTCTAAACATATAACAAATGAGAATTAAGTAAAAATTAAAAGTCAATAGAAATAATTGTACAGGCAGATAACTAAAGTAATGTAGGCTAATAATGAAATATTGGTTGACAATCGACACTGAGAGAACATCCACTTTACAGTATATCCCAATTTGCATTAAGTCTAGTTGCCCAAATTTTAATAAGGACGTGATGTTATCGGGATTGGAAGAAAGTAGGTGTTTTGAAACGTGTTATGCTGACGGACTCCTTTATGTTGTCTGGTAAGGAATCGTACAACGGAATGGACTCAGGCCCGTACCCAAGGGAGGGGGGAGGCAAGGGGGCCATGGCCCCCCCTAAATTTGATAAAAAGTAATAAATAATGCAAGAATTTTAGCTAAAACTACTAAAATCACTACGGATGTACCTATCCTTTTTAAAAATTTATGATCTTGCCCCCCCCCCCAAAATTAAATCCTGGGTACACGCTTGAATGGACTTATACGAGTACATATGCGAGTTCATAAAGTATTCCGTATTCGGTTTCAAAGTTTTAGGTTGCGTCCGGTACCTAGTCTGGTATTAATGTCATGTTGGACGAAATCACCTTGCCCAAGTGTACAAGTAGGTTGACATCGAGGAAAATTTGCCAATGGCAAAAAACATTACCGAAAAGCCATGGGCTTTTTGGCATTGGACAAGTTTCGATGCGCCAATATACCTTATGTATGTACTATATAAGTACATAAAAGCCCCTTCAACTAATAATCACAATCCAATTTAATACCCCAATTTTCAAGAGGTTCTCAAAGAACAATACAATACAAAATACCATAATACATAGTTAAATGTACTGAACATTAGCGACACAATACCAAGAATGTTATATAACAACGCTTTCAAAACCGGAAAAGGGCGGTCTCTGAGAAGAAAGGGTAGAGAGAAAGGCACATAAGGTTCACTATACAGAAATTCATTTCCTAGCTTCCTGCACTTCCTAACCATTGTTCCTGAACCCTCATGCTCTCTTAATTGAAGATTCCTCAAATAGTTCCTAAGCTAAACATGAACATCTTATTGAAATAAATTCTTTCCACTGATCTCCGAAGATTGCGGGGAATTAAACGGGTTAAACCTACAGGGTTTACTAAGGTGGTTCCTTATACACATTATTGAAATATTGAAGTTGGGTATACCCTAGCTGACTCCATTTAGAGACTTATGGGTGTTTGTGTTTGGGGAGGGGCAGGAGCAGGGGGGTTCGGCATCCCCCCAGCAGCCCTTAAATGCCTTCATTTGGTAAATTGCTTTTTGCTTCCTAAACCGTCGTCGACTTGAAATCGTCGAAAGTTAACCCCTCGGTACAATTCACCCCCTCAGCCACTTGACGTTTGTACGTTATTTACAGCTGGGAGTATATTCTTTGCTTCTGCTAAACAACCGCTAGGGGTTGGTTTGCAGCAACATACTCCGGATCTTCCATTCTGAACGGTCAACCTCTCCAGGTCACCGTACGTTGTATTAGATGCCTTTGAGAACATTAAGGTAAATGGATTGGGATTTTTTTTGTGCAATATGGCTCGGAATAGTTCAATGGTAGACGACTGCACTATAAAACGGAAGGTTGAAGTTCGAGACAAGGCACCAGAGGAAAAATGTTAATACCTGTAGGATTAATTTCCAATTTATAAACGCGTACTATTTCATTTTATATTATACTATATTTATACGGAAACCTTTGTGATGGTCGAAATTTAAGATTTCGGGATTTTTGTGGATTTACATGTTTTGAGGTCCAAAGACGTTGTTCTTACAAAATGACTAATCGCGTATCTTAGACATACCTATCTTAGACATAGGTACCATACTGTAGTTGTCTCTAATGCACACACGCACAGTCTCTCAAGAGAAAAAAGACGAAGAAGACAGCATAACATATGAAAGATAGGAAGAGTCATAAAGGATCAAAGGAAAAACCTGTAAGTAAAAAAGGATATTATGAGTAATAACAGAGATAATCTTTCGGTAGGAAAGGGATATACCAACGTGAAGGGATGAGGTAGAGTACAAAAAGGTTCCGTCTCAGAAAAAGTGGTTTTGTAAATACATTTCGAAAGGATTTACCCTGAGGGCACTGTCGTTATCCTAACTGAATGGTTTGATAAGAACTCCACTTCAAAGGAGAATGTTTTCTATTTTCTATTACATTATACCAACGGTTGAATACCTACAGTACATACAGTATGAATTCAATCGTACGGACTTGTACAGCATAGCCACAGTTTCGGTAATAGGGGTGCTTACTGGATTATCTTAGGGAAACGTGTCATGCCATTAGATTGTAATATAAGAAAGGAGAAATGGAGATTGTGAAAACACATTCTGCTATTAAAGTAGCGATTCGTGTGCTATGAATGAACAAACAAACAATTATGCCTAAGGTTTAGGCACCTATAAAGTATGCAATGATATCCTGTCTACCTATCATGCGCCTCCACACGGTTGGTCATATTTAAAAAGTGCGGGAAACAAATTTTCCATTGTCATTCGTTTTTAATTCGACATTCCTCTCCTAATTGACAATTTTCACCGAATTTTCCCACTTTTCCATAGGACGGAGTAGACAAAAAGGGTAATTACTTAAAAGTTCAAAACTTCCCCGCCAGGTGTCTGTGATTGGTTACCCATCCTATATAAGACGGAGCGGATGGGTTCCATGAACAAATCCATCAAATAACGTCAATTTTGAGGATTTTTGGGGAGTTCAAAGAGGCCGGCCTCTCATACAAAGCGCTTGTAGGATTTACAGCATAATAAGCCCCATTTTAAACAACTCATTCGAGTCAAACCATATGGACCCAACAGTGTTCGGCGATTGTTGACTCTAGTCCCTACCGCAGTTGTAGACAAAGCGCCCCGCAATATTGTCTTCATAAAGGTTTTATACTCTTCAGAATTAGGGGTCATAAATAGTTCTTGCAGTGGCGACTCTACCGTCGTAGTACTGTAGTAGTCGAAGTATCATCAGCACTTGAAGCCAGAAATAGCAGGCTAGGTACACAATACACTGTGATTGTTGGCTCTAGTCTCTACCATAGCTGGGGGAAATAGTGTCCCGCAATATTGTATTACATTGAATTAATTGTCATAGATAGTTCTAACAGTGGCGACTCTACCGTCGTAGTAGAAGAAGTATCATCAGCACTTGAAGCCAGAAATAGCAGGCTAGGTACACAATACACTGTGATTGTTGACTCTAGTCTCTACCATAGCTGGGGGAAATAGTGTCCCGCAATATTGTATTACATTGAATTAATTGTCATAAATAGTTCTAACAGTGGCGACTCTACCGTCGTAGTAGAAGAAGTATCATCAGCACTTGAAGCCAGAAATAGCAGGCTAGGTACACAATACACTGTGATTGTTGGCTCTAGTCTCTACCATAGTTGGGGGAAATAGTGTCCCGCAATATTGTATTACATTGAATTAATTGTCATAAATAGTTCTAACAGTGGCGACTCTACCGTCGTAGTAGAAGAAGTATCATCAGCACTTGAAGCCAGAAATAGCAGGCTAGGTACACAATACACTGTGATTGTTGGCTCTAGTCTCTACCATAGTTGGGGGAAATAGTGTCCCGCAATATTGTATTACATTGAATTAATTGTCATAAATAGTTCTAACAGTGGCGACTCTACCGTCGTAGTAGAAGAAGTATCATCAGCACTTGAAGCCAGAAATAGCAGGCTAGGTACACAATACACTGTGATTGTTGGCTCTAGTCTCTACCATAGTTGGGGGAAATAGTGTCCCGCAATATTGTATTACATTGAATTAATTGTCATAAATAGTTCTAACAGTGGCGACTCCATACCTTCACAGTCACAGCAGGGGAAGCATCAGCTCATGAACCCAACACTACTCACTATAGGCTGCACGGGGATTGTTGACTCTAGCCTAGTACCCCACAAGTAGACAGTGTTCTAATCACACTCATATTTTGTTCATGCAGAGTTTTTAGATTATGAACTGGCGACTCTACCTTCATGGTATCGCTGAGATTCATGATTGAGATTGAGACGAATGATTGTAAGTACAAAGCAGAAGATACAGTTTAACAAACACAAAGTGATATCTGTTGCCAATTCGGTTTGTTTCAATTCGGTGCGTCCAACTGAAATAGGGCAGACCAAATTGTCAAACCAAGTTGGAACGAGTGCTTGTAGCTTCAGGGGACCATTTACGATACTTTGCCATATCAAGGGAGGATATTGAGGGCATAGTGAAGTGGCGGCTCTTCCCATTCAAAGCACCCAACACCTGCCCCCGCTAATCTTGTACTAGGCAAGGCTCCCCCATTTGGTTTATCATATAGTGCTCCCCATGAATGGACTGCAATTCAATGGGTGATGGTGAGTTAAGTGGTAGGTCCTTCCTTAGGCATGTGTTTATGAGTTTGTGGCGCAATTTTTGTTTAGCTATCAGATTTCTATATATTTTTTTTTTGTTTAATTCAATAATGTCCTAAAATCTGTGAGGTCGCTGGCATTTGGCATGGACCATTGGGCCAATATATGTAGAATTAAAGTAAGAATTGTCCTTTTATGGGTTGGCAGTCATAGCTCTTAGTCTTTACTACAGAATCCCCTTATGGCCAAGTTGACAAAGGACGTCGTCCTCTTAATAGCTGACAAAATAACAGGTGTCTAATGAGGTAAGCAAAATGCTACGGGAGGGGGATGAGGGGTTGATTATTGCCCCCGGGCCTGGCATTTGTCTAATGTCAACACTGTGCCTTCTTCAATTGTCTACGTCTCTCCGCTCTCGTCATTCTCTCAAATTCCCCCCGCCCTCCCCCCTCTCCTTACCATCTCACCTCCCGCCACCATAACATTGTGACACTTGAAGAAACCTCTATGGGTTTATTCGTCTCGCATCTCCCCTCCAAGAAAACTAAGGGTTTATCACAATTCCTCAAATAACTTGTCTTAAATTTCCTGTTTTAATAATGCGGTTAGTAGTTTATAAATTAATCCAATAATTCGACATTGTACAATAAGAAGAATAAGGCCGTAGTCGCGTAATCTACTTTCAGTTCTAGGCTTCTTGCATTGGTAAAGCTATGGAAAGTGGAATCCGAATGAAAAAAGCCATGATCATTATATTCTTATGGTCGGCTATTAACAGATAGTTGGAGGCGGAAGACTTCCGAGTGTAAAATGTTGTTTTGTACTCTATTGAAGGAAATAAAAATTGAATGAAATTGAAATATTTATTATATACATTATCATGTCAATGTACTATATTGCATGTATTATATATTTGATTTTATTCCAGAAACGGAGTATGGGGTCACCCATTGACTTCTAAGCCCCACAGTTACAGCCTATTAAGAAAATACAGACGGTTATTTTGCTTGAACCCCTCAGCACAGATACGGTAAAACCATCCAACTAAAAATACCCGCGCACTAAATCCGGCTATCAGCAAAGATTACTACACTACAGCCGAAATGGAGCAGTTGCAGCTCCCCGACAAAGCTCAAAAAGCGCCAAAGTAGATGGAAGATAAGGGGCAAGCCCTGCAACTGAAAGAGGCTTTGTTTTCCCTTTTAAAAGTCGGCCATTAGCCCTGATTTCGAGTCGTTTTGGGCTCCCCACGTGCCCCCCACACCCATCTGATAGCAGGCATCGCCTTAAGTGCTCCTATCGCATTTGTTTCTTCTCAGTTTTGTGGCAGAAATGCGGGGGGTGGTTAAGGTGATAGTAAGTGTCTCTGGCGTTTTCATAGGCGTAGCTGCTTTCTCTGCTTTTACAAAGATCTTTTATTTGTTGTTTGAGGAATTTGGGTTGGTAACGTCATTAAACATTAACGATTACAGGTATCTGAGTTTCTTCTTCTTCTTCCCTCTTAGTGCCGCGTGCACAGCGTGAAGGGGTTCTCGTACTTCACCCAGTCAGTTGTCAACACCTTCGGCATACCCATCGTCTTCTCCCTTTTCTGGGTCAGTCAATGGCGACTCGTGGGTGGAAAAGTAGGTGAAGCATAGTCTCGGGGGTCTGGGACAAAGAATGCTCCCCCCCCCCATGCATTAACCCCCTCCCCACCGGAAAAACTTTTAAAATTGCTGTGAAAGCTGAGATAGGTTTTAGAATTTCTAGCCAATTAATTATTATTATTTTTGCCACTGTTTTTTATAATATACAGCACCTCCAAATATATAAAAAATTAAAACGATTTCGATTACCAATGGAACTCGAAACTTTCCACGGAAAAGTATTTATTTACTGGACTGTTTGTGTAATTTTTCACTGATTTTTTGATTACTTGTATTTAACAAAAATATATTTATTTATTCTTTATTTATTTTCTGATCAGTATATTATAATTTATTCTGATTATGTTTTTCTATCATTTCTTATTCCTAGTATTACCTATACAAGATGTCCATTATAGGAGGGGGGGGAATGGACACATACAGTACGTATTTCTATATTAAAACCTTGAAACGCTTATGCAACTTCAAGTTCTACTGGTTGTATTATTAACTTTATATACCATACGTATACGTTCCTGCTACTTGTCATGGCTGACAGTGTGTACCAGAAATGCTTTTTTCCTGAATTTACCATACGTAAAAGCTCCTATAACTGTAAGCTATTGGGAGGTGCCAGATCGAAGGCCGAGCTGCCCTAGTAAGCAGCATCCAGCATCGAATTCTGCCTTCTCAATAAATGTGAGCCCACTCTTCTTGGGGATACCAAGCATAGCTATGGTTCCTAGTACCGTTGTCTTCAGCTCAATCGTGGAGGTCTCCTCCTTGCTGTTTCTTCTTATAAGATGCTACAAGAAGTTACAAATACAAGATTGGCTCTAACGCAATAATAACAAAATATATTCATTTCCTTCCATAAATACAGTGGATACGCCGACAGACTTAGCCACAACAGGACCTTTTTTTCTAGCGCCTCTGGCCACAAGTCAGCTCTGTAAGCTACGCTTTGTGTTGGCCGCTAATCCCTCTATCCAGTAAGCTGAGCAGTAAGCCCCGCTGATAACTGCGACCTTTGCTCAATCTCCCTGCTGAAACAGCAGCAATCACGAGAACTGCAGGACAGCTATCTCAACGGATCGCAGGACGAAGGATTAGGGAGGGAGGGAGGCAGTTTACCACTCTTCCCCAAAATTAGTAAAATTTACAGTACAAAGGTACAATTAACGTATTTTACGAAAATATGAAGTAGTACAGTCACAAAGCTTTCTTTATACCTTGGTACTAGTAGTAGTAGTTAGTGTATTGGCGATAGAATTAGGCCTCGAGAGTCGAGGGCCCATACGGCCATACAACTGCCAAGGGCAATACGACTACATAGCCAGTTCTCGCACGCCGCTGGCATGAGGGGGCTCTTCAGCTTCTATCCACGTAAAAAAAATTAAGAATAATACACAAATTGTTATTATTATCAGCATCTTTATCTGCATGACTGATGTTCACCACGGGGTTCTCCTGTACTCCAATTATTACAAGATGTCGAAGGGTTGGACAGCTAGTTAAAATGCGCCATCCAGTCCCTTCATCTCCGCAGAACCGACAGATTGTCTCTCCCGCTAAGCCCGACTTCGCCAGATGTGCACGGAATGGCCCTAGGTACTAACTAGGTATATAAGGAGAAAAGGCAAAAACAGTATACATTGAATACAAATTATATTGTACAATGCGTCCGTATTTGCTTGCTATGATATACCCTAGAAATTTATTTAAAGAGCTTACCCATCGTCTTTTACGAGTACTTGTAGGCACCTTCCTTTTTAGCACGCGGAGGAATCCAGATTGCAATATATGACTTACCTAAAAAAAGGAAACACAGCAATGAAAAAATGCACAGTCATGTTATAGCAGCATGTTAATGTTAATACCTCTACTTAAGATTAAAATAATTCCCCGAGCCATTGCAGCCTTGTAGTACGGGGGTAGGCGCTATCTGCTCTGCAAGGATTATGCCCGCGTCGAAACGATTTATGCTAATCCAAACCCCCCCCCCCCCCGAGCGTCCCCCCAAACAATTTCACCCCTTCTTACCCCTACCTATCTGGATTTCCTTACGTCTATTTACAGAAGGCACTTGTCGTATAACTCACGTGCTCTACCCTCATCTCGTACTGTAGTATTTCCGCGATTGTATTTTCGACCTTGAAGATTTTGGGTTGGTTTCTGGAAATTTGGATTGTTGACTTTGATAAAACCGGTAGGGGAAAACGCGGCTGAAGGGTACTTTGCTCACCTCAACTTCCAATATAAAGGAAACTACATAGGAGAGAGAGGATTCTCAGACCCCATTGGATTGTCGTGCTAAGTGTGTTTTTTTGATTCAGTGAAAGATTGATGGGACTAGGTATAACAGGCTTTTTTTGTCAATTTCAGAAGTCTACTTCAGAAGATTTCTATGATCTGCCGAGTCTACAGGAAAACCGTGCCTATTCATCGGCTTCACCCCAGCTTCCGTGAAATTGTCAAGAAATCGACCAAAACCCTTACACTAACCCTATGGCTATAATGGAAAAGACGTCGGCAAATCGTCCGTGTGTACCAGGCTTAGTGCCGGCTACAAACTATGCATTAAATGTAGAAGAACACTTTTCCTACTCTATTTGTAAAGGTTTATGGCAATGGTGTAATACTATTTAACAAAGAGTTAGTTGGACTTACAATGCCTGTTCCCCTGACAATGGGCTCCGCCCGATGACGTTCGATGACCATGAGGCCCATGCCTTACTATGCATTACTATAAACATAACATGCAATGTAAGTCCAACTAACCCCTTCTTAAATACTTCTTATATTCCTTCTACTACGCATTTATAGCTGTCTGATCGATATGTCATGGGGAGTTCGACTCTGTACACAGGAAAGCATAGTGGGGTTGGCCGGTCTTCTCTTGTGTTAGCCTACATTCGGTCTTTCACCATTTCGCGGGCAATACAAAATGAGCTATAGGTTTGTCCATAATTCTCACATTACGACAAGGTACACTGTTAAGTGCAGTAGAGCTGCACGACGCCTGTACAAGTTCGTGTTTCTCCCAGTGCATCTAATTAACTGGTGTAATTTAGTCGTGAGGGGCAGGCTAGTTATGTGTTAACACCTATTGACTTGCACAACTACTTATACACGAGCTTGTATTGTTGACTAGATGAAGTGTATTTCCTAAAGGTAGGAGCGAATTTTACGTGGCTGCGAGAAACGATTTGGTTGTAAATCAGGTACGAACGAACCATGTCTAAAAGGTTACCCCTTCAACCAAAGTTAGTTTAATATCAGTGTGAATATATAATGCTGCAATATATTGAATAAAACATTGCCTTATTTCAGTGAGCACTATAATATTAATAATTGTCTTGGCCCATTAGGGTTGAGTGGACCTTCAACCTTCCGTTTCATACCTATACTCTATATAATTGAGGTGGGACCGGAAAATACCGGTCATTCAGGCCCAATAATTCTGAGGAAATACTAAGTCCAATATACCTATAGGTATAATGTAGGTAGGTGACTCGTAGTATCTGTACTTGGTTAAGTCATGTCTTCACCTGCTTCAATGCGTCAATGATTAGCTTGCCTCAACTTGTCCATAATCGCTTGTAGCTGGTGTAGGTTGACAACGAGAACGTATACCAGTTCGCCAATGGCCAAAAATTCATACGGAAACAATACAAATAATGTCCGAAATCCGTAAGGTCTTTGGCATTGGACACATTAAGTTGGCCTGGATCCATAAAAAGTCATTCAAGAATTAGAATTACGTTAAGAATGTAGCTAGGTACCAACTTTGTACAATGTATAATAAGATGCAATTATACAGGAAAGAAAATTATTTCAGAGCAAGTGCACTCAGGGCTCCCTTTCCAGTCTCTATTTTTTCATTGTCAGAAAACACTCAAAAATGAATGGCCACGTGGGCCGGGGAGGGGGAGGGGGGCTGAGACAGGGGACGGATGAATATAATTTACCCGGAATTCGTTTTCCCATCTAATTTTTCATTTTGATAATTCTCAAGGAGGGAAAACAAAGTGAAATGAAGTGGCTCTTGTCTTAAAGTATGATTACTCGACGTGTTTTCCTTTACCGTCGTACAGTTTGCCTGCATTAATTTTTTTCATTATTAGCCTACAAGAATTCTATCAGTTGTCTGCCTGCTTTATTTCATGAAATGGTAAAAATATAGGGTGCCAAGATTTTTCATGAGGGGCAAGATGACAATTACGTACATTTTTGAATAAGGTTGAAACGATTTCATATCATATCACCCCCCCCCCCCCCTGTGCCCCAAATGAAGACCTGTAAAAGAATCATAGCTATTTGTTTGCTTTCCAATTTATGATGATTATAATAATATATTATTAGGATAGCATTATGGTCACTGAAATGTTTGATTTCGAGATTTCAGTGGATTTAGACGTTTCGAGGTCCCAAGAACGGAAAAATGTTCCAAAAACTTAAAAAGACGACTAGGTCTATAAGGTTTTTTCTTCCAAAAGAAAGGCTGCGACTTTTTTATTTAAATTCATATGCAGTAAGCCTATATTTTAGCCGTTATTAATGTAAACAAAATCCAATAGATCGCTTACTCCTTTATAGTTTTGTTCTGGGGGCAAAAAGATGAAAAAGACCAATTTTCATTAAAAATTAATTAAAAAATAATATTTCTGTGGAACCTTTCTATAGATACTTCCTAACATCATGCATGGTTTAGGTGTTTTTTCCCCAGAAATTATGGATAATTCATGCCCAATACATTGCATACCCTGCTATTACTAGTGTGTTTTTCTTGATCCATTATAATCAGGAGATCCACCTGTCATTCAACTCCCATTCTCCCTGAGGTGAAGGAGTCTCTACCCCTCTGGTGCTTCAAGTTAACAAACAAACTCACTTCCCCGCCAGGGTAGCTTTAAGCAGAAATGCTGGAACCAGACGTAGAAAAACAAACAAACAAATTAAATTATTCGAAATTATACACTTTATCTCGGGGAGCAGCTAAAACGCGCAAATGGAGCTGAATGTCAGATGAAGCCAGCAGAAAACGAGAGGGTGAAGGTCGAAGGTCAAGGGAACTCGAGGAATGTCTGAAGTTCAGAGCGTGGGGGTCAAAACAGCTAAACTCCGTGTCTGAAAATAGCTAACAAATATCAAAGATGCAGCACGGCGCCCAGCTGACCAACTAATTTATTTCAATTATTTTTTGTCTTATCCTACGATTAAAAATTTTAAAAAGATAATTTTACAATGGATAGTGTTATTAAAAACGGTTTTCTTTAGTTTTTTAACCCCGGAATAAGTTAACATTAAACACTGAAGGGCAAATTGAACAGTTACTTTTAAAAAAAAGTGTCCATTTATTTTTTTAAAAATTAAAGATGGATGTTTGAAATATTAGAATAATATGAATGTTTGTAATATCAGAATAACTATGACTACCTGAAGTTTTAATCCAGTTAATTACACCAAATATGCAGAGAATTACTTTCGGTGAGAGGTGCGACTCCTCATTTTATTCAAAATTCAGAAGAAATTTCTATCCCAAAGCATTAGACATAGATCTTAGACAATGATGGTAGATCCATGAGGGAGGTCACGGGGGGTCATGACCCCCCCCCCCCTACCTAAATGAGTAACCAAATTCATAAGATAGAAAAAAATATTTTTTCAAAAACGATTTTTCGGGAGGGTGGGGTGTAGGCTGCACCTACACATTCAACTTGTGACCCCCTCCCTAAATTTTCCGCTGGATCCACCTTGATCTTAGCTCGCCTTCAGCCTACAAGAACCAGAAACAATAAATTATCAATAGGCCCAACAAGAGAGCACAATAGAGAGACTGACTGCAAGGAAAGGTCACAAGCAGGGAAGTCCCTACACTGTTAAAAGGGGAGGGGGTGGAATTGTTGGGGGTGAAGGTCGATTAGACTTAATTGCACGGTCCTGTTTCTTCGCTTATAATACTCAGTGATAGTCATTCAGTTTTCAATGTCGCATCTTCACGTCTCGAGAACCCCCCCCCCCCCTCCCCGCCCGTTTCTTTGCTAATAATGCAGATAGTCATTCAATTTTCACTGTGCCATCTTCTTCGGTTGAGCAGCGCTCCCCCTCCTATTTCCTTCTCACATTAATTATACAAGAACCCGTTTTCTTGGATTAATCAACGAAGGGGAAGATAAATCTTTGAATGTTTGACAGTGTGCGGGTGCATTTTAAACTTTATCCGGAATATGAGAAGGGGTTGAGAGCAAATTGGACACCCCCAAAATTCGATTTTGTAGGGGGGGGGGGGGTGTATGGCTGATTTGCTCGTGAATTTCTTCTTCAATAATATAAAATAATATATAAGGACATTTTTGTTCTCCTATTAGAGTTAGGGCTATAAAGCCCTTCCTCTAGGAAGGTCCAGGTCCACCTGCTTTACATGGCCCCCAAAGCAAAGAAAATGTAGAATGAGTGGTACTCGAACCAACTACTTATCGAGTGAAAGTAAGAGTCCGTACCACTATACCACTACGATAATAATAATAATAAAGTCTTTATTGAAGGAAAAAATTATGTAGATACAGCGAGATTAGTGCCTATCGCTCTCTCTTACACATATCTGTTCATATCAACGATAATTTAATTGAAATATTTTCTAAACTACATTCACACCGAATGTCAGTCATACGTATACCTTCCATTCAAGATAACACATAACAGTCACACTAATTCACATAAGCTACCATCTACGTTCACACCCACATTTTCTCACACATTCATATACGCAGCCTTGCCTTGATCAATATGAATGTTATGTTCTAAGAGCCTCTAAAGGCTAATGGTTGCCCAATGTCAGCGACTCCATGAAATTTCGGACATTATAAAAATTGTATTGCTTTCCAATTTATACGTAGTATAGGGAAAGCTTTGTGACGGTCGAAATTTTCAATTACGAGATATCAACGGATTTACACGTTTTAAGGTCCCAGGAACCCAAAAAAGTGGTTTTTACGAAATGTCTGTCTGTCTGTCTGTCTGTCTGTCTGTCTGTCTGTGCGTCGATTTCCGGGCAAATTACTCGGTCGATTTTGATGAAATTCGGCATATAGGTTTACAAAAATCATACCTCGGGACCATTTTTTTTATTTTGGGCTAACTCAATTTGGGGGGTTTTTATTTACAAAAAACTACAAAACTACAAAAAAACGTCTAAAAAAATTATTTCCCAAAAACGGCTCCAACGATTTCTTTTCAATTCACATATATTGTAGTTGTTGTTAATTTTGATAAAACACGGGGGGTCGCTTGCCCCTTGATAGTTTGGTTCTGGGGGTAAAAAAATAAAAATGACTAAATTTTAATGAAAAATGACTAAAAAATAATTTTTCTGTGACACCTTTCTATCGATGATTTCTACCTTCAGGTATGTTTTAGGTGTTAAATTGAGTAACGAAACCGGACAGGTTGCTTTCCAAAAAAAGTATTTGTTTTTGTACAAAAAAATGTTTTTTTGAAAAAATGATAGAAAATTCACGCTCAAATGCATTGCCAGTATTGCTGTGTGGTAATGTGTTGGTCTGACCTATCTTGAATTTACATCACCACCAGTGCACCAGTGACGAGTGACGTCAGGTGGACAACCCCCCCCCCCCCCCCCCCCGAGATATCGGAAATTTAACCATAGGAAAATTATTTACCATGAAATTACTCATTTCTCTATCTACTCATTTTGATAAATTGGAAAACATGTTCGAGTAAACTCGGACCGGTTCTTTTAGCCATTGGCACGCTGATACATACGATCTCGGCTACAAACGATAATGGACAAGCTACACAAGTTTACTATTGACGCAATGTAGCAGGCGCAAACGTGACTTAGTCAAGTTCGGGTGCAAGCCGCTGAACAGCATAATAATGCCGTTACCATGCGTTACAATCCATTACTAAGAATATGGTTTGCAGAACGTGAATTTTGAGATAGCAGAGACACGAAGACAGCAGACATCGGGAGACTGCTGTCAGTTGTAATACAATGTGCCATTCAAACACGTAGCTTTTGTCTTATAACGGGATTCGACCTCCAGTCACATTTAATATTGTATTCTCCACTAAATTCTAGCCTGCCATGCGAAATTCCAATTATGTGGACCAGACGAGCTGACTTTATTGCATGCGGGTAACCATGCCTGTCCTTGCGAAACCATGACTATCGCTCGAGTCAGGGCCGTACAGATAATCAGAAGTTGGCCACCCCCACCACTATATATAAATAAATAAATTTTGTATTTTTCTTGAAGTAAATGCAGTTATAGTTGGAGGGAGGGCTCAAAGGATCTCCAGTGCTGGGAAACTCTTTTAAAAAAACTATCAAGTTATTTAGCCAAAGACTACCTGAAAACGCAGTTAAGGCAGTTACGGTAAAGTTAAGGTGGTAGTAAAATTAAACATATTAAACACTTTTGAAACAGTGTATACATTATATCTATATATAGATACGTATGTAACGTCCCTAGGAACAAAAGCGATGGAGGACCTCAGAAGATGCACATAACCGAAACACCTGAAAATTGAAGATCCGTACCAATGATGATAAAAGTAAAGTACGCATCTCGTAAGTAGGTAGGCAAACTTCAGTCTTGCTCTGCCAACGACCCTATGCTTGTTTAGCTATTGATGTAATTTTTTCCTTATACATTTCTCACCGTTAACAAACTGGCAGACTTAATTCTCGATGCAACAATCGACAAACTGAGACATCATGCAGTCATGCTTACTAGTGACACAATGTAATAAGCGCAAGCATATGACTTAACCTAGTTCAGGTACGAGGCAATGTACTATAATATTAGGTACTGTACATTCTTAGGAACATTTGGGGTAGGGAATTGAAGATATGAAGGCTATCCTGTACTTTGATAGAATTATAAATACCTATATTTGATTTGATTTAACGTACAGGATAATATCATTCTTACCTTCTTGTAAATGGAATTTTTCTTACTTCACTTATAGGCTACATATAATCTATAAGAACCTAACTTACAATATTGTTCGAATGAAAACACGCCAAACTGTCAAAATTGATAAACGAAAAAGGAAAATGACGGGCAGCGCTAGTTTCCGAAAACAAATAAAAACTTTGAACGTTTTAGATTTATTGCCGGGCCAGATATCGGAAACATAGCTTCACAAATTAATAGATACAATAAATTTGAAGAGAACTTTGATTTAGGGGGTGAGTGGGAGAAAAATTGAAAAGTTGCAGAAAGCATGTACGAGGGTGGGTCCATTATTTAATGTCTTGTCTGTACAGCGCAAAGCTGCACGCAATGCACCCAACCGCGGTTGTTTATGGGCATCGTCGTCAAATATGCATGCCACCGAATTTCCCTTTTTGGAAATATTGAACGTCATTAAAACGGTGCATTATACAGGGGTAAGTGTCTTCAAAGTAGCTGAGCTGAGCTGGCACAGAAGGTAGGATGCCTACCGAGCAACAACCCTAAAAGATGTCCAATCACACATGCCAAAAAGACCGTGGTATTAGAAAAATCTATTACCTAGAAGGGTTCGAACTGCGGGCGTTAAGTTACAGCTAGGCCGCGCCTCCTCCCCATGCCATCTGGCACGGATTGGCGTACGTGAATCGCCTAAATCTGAGTGTGGAAAGCACGGTACCCCAGCCACGTCACATTGGAGTGTCCACACTGCAGGCAAGAGAGGGGGATACTAGTCGTTGTGCAACAAGACCGGGGGCACAGACAGCCGTTTCCATGCATGGACCTGCTTCAGAACAGGGATGTTTGTTGACAGCGGTGCCCGGTTCCTTGACAAAATAGGCTTAACGTGGTAAAAGTAGTAGAAAGGTAGAGTAGGCGAGCTGTTTTAGATGGTCCCTGGGCATCGTAGTTGTCCAGTGCGTTCCTGATAGCTGTACGGTTCTTCTGCTTCTTTGTGTAACATAAATATATTTATTCATTTATTTATTTATTACTTTCCATGTAATAAGTAGCTCGTACAATGCACAAATAAAGTCATTTGACTGGATCAGACCCTGCTGCTGTGGGTCCCCCACATTCCGCGACTGCAGCAGATGCCTAATCCAAATGCATGGCGTTTAGTGGTAAGTGATTAGTGTTTAGCATATAAGGAATTGACTCTTCTTGTGTTGGTTCTTATTTACTGTAGGTTTAGGTTTTAGAAATTAAATAATGCAGTCTCTCTCAAGCCTCTGCTTTAGCTACTTGTTTCACCTTCGCCTCAACATTCGTCTCCTTTAATTACCTCTTCTATCGAAGATTGGCGATCAACATGGCAATTTGGACCCTTGAGACTGGTGGAGGCTGCTTTTTTTAAAGTTTTTTTTTAGTTTTTTAAGGGCGTTTGCAAGTTGTATCTTGCTTTTACGCCCACTGCGTGTGGTTCTCCCTAGTTATGTTTGGGTCATTTGGTGGAGGCTGCTGATCTTGCCAAGCCACTGCCACAGGTTTTTCGACCAGGATGTTCTTCTTCCTGCCAGAAGCCCTTAGTCCTTCCATCTTCCCTCAAATTATTATATGCAGAAGGCGATACTTTTCTTTTCTCATCGAGAGATCTCATCATGATCGAGATACGTCAGTTTCTGTTTATTAACCATCAGCAGCTACTCGGCTTCTGTATCCATTCACCTCAGGACCTCAGCATTAAGGGCATGGTCTCTCCCGGATATGCGCAGCATTCATCTGTATATAGCCAGATTTCAATGATGCACCTATTCTGTTTTGCATAGCTTGTCCATCCATCCATACCACATACATAGAACGATTGGGAACACATAACATGTCACCGTTCTCAATAGAAACTTCTTCTACAGAGCTCTGTCAGGCCTTACCAAATCGGGTCAAATAGGTGCATCTTATAAAATGGAAGGGGCTGTATGTCCCCTAAGCCAAAATAATTTAAAATATATAATATAACTTGGTAATCTGGTAGGCACTTAAGTTATACAATTGTATAAATATATTATTATATTGTATATAATATATAAATATATGGTGATCGAACAAAAAAGAAGATTTAGCTTGTTCAGGGGCAAAGCCTGGCACTGCTACCTAGGGAACACGCTGGGAGGTTACCCAAGGACCGTCTAAATTAGTGTGGCATTGCTTGTATTGAAGCCGTGTTTTCTATAGACCTCGGTGCTGTGCTGTTGTATGAATGGCTTGTGTGGTTGTGCAAACTACTGTATTATTACAATCCAAGACATATTGGACAACGTAGCCGAACAGATGAAAATGTTTCTTGAACACAGAAAGTAAATAATGCAAACTATTAAATTGAATACCTTCACAGACGGCGTGTCCCCCGTCATAGTGTTGCTGAGCCAACAAAAGACACCCCTTCCCCTGCGCACAGAATTATAATTTCCCAAAGTAGTTTCACTCATCTTAAATGCCAACAAAAGTAAGACCTCAGAATCTCAGCCGGAAAATGGGGGAAAACTCCCCCTTTGCACAAAGCAACACAGAACTCTAACTTTTATACTTTTTCTTGTATTTTGTACTTGAAAAAGTTTCAAAAGTTGACAGCAGTGCATGCAGAAAGGAGAAAAAACTATTTAATCTACTTAACGTCTTCAGCAGTCATTTCCCTTTCTCAGTGACAGGCACGATAATGCAATCATATATAATCTTTGGGGCTCTTAACCGGAGTGTATAAACTTTGGGGAAGGGCGTAATAACACAAACAAGATGAATGTTGCACCGGCCGAGTTCGTAAATCTTTTGCTGAAGAAGTTGCTAACTCAAAAGAGGGGGTCGTCATACGCTTTAAGGGAGGCGGGAAAGGGGGAGGGGGAGAGGGGTTTTAAAAAATACAGAGCCAAAGCCCGATATCGGCAGCAATCCCACGTGGCAATGCTAATCAGAGCCTGGAGCACTTTTCTCTTTTTTAAACAACTTTTTTTCTCTCCTTGTCCCCCTTTTTATACCTTTCTTTGAATCCCTTGAATAGATTCTCGGCTTCACTTTATTCGACCTCACAGTGTCGCTGGGAAGGAGGGATTTTTTTTTCAAGTTAATTAAGCAGGAATCTAAGTGTCAACCTTTTTTTTCTGGTTGAAGTTCAGACCTTTTCTTGATGCAAATTTCTGCAGCAAATGTATTAATGATGTTTGACTACCTTGGTTTTTGTCAGATTATTTATCCATTATTGACGCCATAACCATCAGGAAGCAATTTCTAAAAACATGTGTGTGGAGTGTTTTATTGTACGGCTGTGAAACCTGGACTATAGCAGATAAGGAACTAAAGAAACTAGAAGCTTTCGAAATGTGGTGTTACAGAAGGATGCTACGGATCAGCTGGAGGGACCATGTGACAAATGAAAGAGTGCTAGACGCTATCGGGGAAGAAAGACAGTTAGTAGCCCAGATAAGAATCAGGAGAGCGAAATGGATAGGGCATTTGCTAAGGCACGAAAATCTGGTACACACTATTATTGAGGGCACAGTAGAGGGAAATAACCGAAGAGGACGGCCGAAGAAGGAGTTGATGGATCAAGTAAGAGAAGACGCAGGAGCAATATCATATCAAGAACTGAAGAGGAAGATCGAGGACCGAGTAAACTGGAGGACGATATGCACGGAGTTGCTGCCAACCAATCGCTAAGATTGTAACCTTAAGAAGAAGCCGGTAAACTCGTAACGACTTAGTTGAGCATATGGCCTAACTGGCTTATGAAGGTCATACCGTCGGCCGGCACTGCAATGAGTCCGAGGAAACCGCGGAACACGTGGCTGGTGACGGTTCAGACGGGCGCGGTTAGACTGTTCTGGGACTGCCTACATCGACCAGATTGACTTGCCATTGAACGACATGACTGTCTTTGCCAATAAGGTTAAGCTGTAGTTTTTCAACAGATGATATTAATTGGCAATGGTCACAGAGGGAACAACAGAAGGCGTCACCGACCAGGGCGCCCAAGAAAAGAGTATCTGCAGCAAGTTATTGAGGATGTAGGCGCCAATACATACGTGGAGCTGAAGAGGGCGTGTCAGGATCTAGGGGAGTGGACGCATCGATGCCACATGTTGCAGCCAAGCCCAACCAGCCAGCCGATTGCAACTTGAAGAGATCATAGCATGAATGTTTTGGATACACTATAGCCGTGCCCAGGGGGGTGGTCCATGGGGTCCGGACCCCCCCCCCTAATAAATTTTTGTTTGTAAACCTGTATGGTTTGAAGAATTTATCCATTAATTCATTAGTAAATTACGTTAAAAAAAATTTGGATCCCCCCCCCCCCCGAAATGAAAACCTGGGTACGGCCTTTGGGTACTCTGATGTGATCCTAATAATCATGCTGTTCAAAGATTCACAAGACCTATGTCTTCTCAACTCTCTAAATAACTAAAGTTAACTAAGAAAGTGCAGCCAATAGAAAATCTCCTCAAGACAAGTCCCTCTGAGGGATTAATTGAATGCAATAATAAAAAGTGCTGTAGAATTTCTCTGTAAGGGGAACAATAGGCCAGTAAGACCTAATAAGTGCATGCAATACGCTACGTGCTTACCCCAATTACAAAAGAAAATAGTAAGCGAATTGCGTAAAAGGAATGGAAATATACTGTCCATAAACGGTTTCTCCTTCTGGCAATACATTAATATATATAATCATAACAGCAGTTTAATGCCATAATAGCTCATTTCTAATTTCATTACTACGTCAAAAAACACGGTTATAACGTTAGACGTAACTCAATTTATGTTAGCATTTCACCTTAAAACGCTAAATTAGCCCATTATTTTTTATTCCCTGTCAGTAAAAAAACGAAAAACAATAAAGATATGGCAGGCTGTATAGCCCGTGGCGCAAAGTGTCCATGTTCCATATTAAATGACGTACAACTTACCCTACAAGGTATTCCTTTTAGCCTGATTTAAATGCTATTCCAAACGCTACTTTCGTATATCTCGGTATTATAAAATGCAAAAGAAATTAGGTTGTTTCCATTATAATTAGGTGCAGATTAGATAGGTTGGACGTGATTAGTATTATGTTTAAGCGTGTGCATAAAAATTGCTTTGCATTTTATTGTATTGTAAATTGTTGAACTACTCGCTATGCTGTTACTAAGTTTTAAGTGAAATGTCAATTTAAATTTGTATAGAACCAATTAAGGTACCTATCTCATTTGACTCTTACCCGAACTGGCTTACGCCGGTTGCATTGTGTCAATGGTCAGCTTGACTCAGGTTGTCCATTATCGCTAGTAGCCGGTGTGGGTTGACATGAACCAGTCTGCCAATGACCATAAAATCATAGGAAAATTATACCAGAAAAGTCAAGTGCGAAATAAAATGGGGCTTAATGTCCACTATTAGTAAACCTAAGCCCCTAATAGTAATATACAGTAAATGTCCAAAAGGTATTTTTATGAACCTAGGCCCGCTTCGGTCTTTTGTCAAATGAAAAAATTTCGGACATTACTTATATTGTTTCCGTATGAATTTTAGGCCAATGGCATACGTTCTCGATGTCAACCTACACCCGGTTCAAACAGTAATAGACAAACTGAAACAAGCTTAACATTGACTCAGTGTAACATGAGAAAGCATTGCTTAACCAAGTGCGTAACTACTAGTCCCTATATACCTGCTTAACTTAAGCAGTCTATAGGTATCAGATTTTTGGTATTTTGTTTTGGTATTTTGATTTTTGATTAATTATATATAATTTTGTAAGTAAATCAATATATCCAACCCAACCCCGATAGGATGACATTTGGAACACTTGGTTATTCGAAAACATGCACAAGTAGAACGCTGAGCTTATTCAATTTTTATAAGTGTTCCATATGTCACTATCGTGGTTTGGCAGTATACATCCGGTAAATAATTACTTTCGTTCTATAACTAAGCCAACCAATTGGAGTTAAGGCTATAGAGCGCTCTATTACAGTCAACTAGAAAGGCCCGCGACCGCTTGCTTCACATTCCCTCCAACGGCCATACCAAGTAGTAGAATCCACCCGAGCAGAATCTGTTCAAAATAGCAGCAAACTTTGTAGTCTGCAAAGCATTGGCGGAACATGGTGGAACATGATATCGTACACGACTAGCATTTAGTCCAAATTCGTATCGAGTCCTGGTCACCTCCGAATTAATTTTGTGACTTTACTTTACAGTTCCCCAAGTGGTTCGGAATGCACTATAATCAGGAGGTCCATCCTGTCAGTCAACTCTTCATCTCCCCGAGGTGAAGGAGTCTGCACTTAGGGTGACTCAAGTTAATAAAAGACTCCCCCGCTAGGCTGACAGGGTTACATAAAGCAGATATGGTGAAAGCAAGCGTTGGAAAACAAACAAATATTCCCTTCGAAGGATGGCCAGAAAATATAGTGGGAGTGGGACTCGAACCAACAACATTCGTAGTGAAAGGCGGAGTCCGTACAAGTAACAAATCCTTTTAAAGTGCCCGAGAAACTAAAACCGTCAAAAAGTGATTTAACCCCTTAAGAAGGGTAGTCACGTAAATTTCTTCCTACACCTTCAACAGCTTTAAAATTTAAGAAGGGAAAACTCAATTTAGAATGAAAAATGAACGAATCTGATGAAAGACTTTGCAGTGAAGTTGCGTTAGGAAAGTAGTTAGGCCGGGGGAACATATCGATTTCGAAGCGTTACATGAAAAAGTACTTGAAGAAAAGTTTTATAGCAGAGGGGATCTAAGTCGAAAACTATATTTAAGGAATTTAAGACAATGGAGGGGTTGCTGGAACGTCTGCATTTCTGTAAAACCAATTTTTATTTCGATTGCTGTTGGGTAATGTCATTTTCACCAAGTGAATTATGTTTTGGTACTTGGATTACATTTAAGGCTATAGGCATCTTCTTGTTCTTCTTTTGATGCCTTCTTTTGATTGGCGATCATCATGAAAATTTGGAGACTGCTGCTCTGAAAAGGGAAGTCGTCCTCACACCAAACCACAACCACAGGTTTTCCAACCAGGACGTTCTTCTTCTACCGGGACCCCTTTGTCTTTTTTCTTCTCTGGGATTATTACGTGCAGAAAGCGATACTTTTCGATCCTCATCACATGACCGAAGTATGTTAGTTTTCGTTTATATAGCAGCAATTTCTTTCGTATCCATTCGCCTCAGGACCTCAGCATTAGAAACACAATCCCTTCAGAATATGCACAACATTCGTCTGCATGTACCCACATTCTGTTAGAAGCTAAAAAAAATAATTTCCAATCTCGATTAAGCGCCAAGAAAGTAATTCTAACGTTGAGTCAGAAAGCAATCCATTAGAAACATTATTTCACGATATACGCGAGAGGGAAGTAAAGCCAAGAATATTTGGAGAGGAGGAAGAAAATCGAAGGAGCAAGAAAAAGCTTCGCAGATGTCTGCAAATAACAATAAAGTTTCAATAAACACATGGCCACGAAATATTTTCTTTCTGTAAATGGCCGGAGGGTCCAGAGGCATCGTTAACTGAATTAATGCCCAGCCGATCTGAGTTAATGGGGCGGGGTTTTTAATCGAAAACCATCGTTCTTTATTTTCAAGACGGCTCTGATTCACTTGATTTAGTCTAGACTTTGGATGTTATTCCAGTCGGTAGAAGTGTCGGTTTTGGATATAGAAGCTACGGTTTCGAATCGCAGGAGAATTATTTTTGTTTCGTCAATTCTTGGCTGAGGCATCGTTAACTGAATTTTTGCCCAGCCCATCTGAGTTAATGGGGCGGGGTTATTAATCGAAAACCATCGTTCTTTATTTTTCAAAACGTCAAGAAGTTATTTTATTCAGTCTAAATTTGGGATGGAAGTTTATTCAGAAGAGAAGTCGGTTTTGAATCTGGTTGGTTTATATTTTTTACTTAAGTTATTACTTAATTTAAAAAGATTTTGTTTACTCAATTGTTAGAGGACTATTTCAAACAACCTATCATAAGGTGTTTTTCAATTTTGTTGGTATAATTTTTCCATGAATTAGATAATTCGTTAAATTTTCTGTTGGTTAACAGTTTCACGGACAACCCCCTAGACCGAAATTAAATAACCGGTCCGAGTTTACTCGAACATGCTTTCCAATTTATCAAAATTAGTAGATAGAGAAAATGAGTAATTTCATGGTAAATAATTTTCCTATGGTTAAATTTCCGATATCTGGGGGGGGGGGGGTTGTCCACCTGACGTCACTCGCCACTGGTGGTGAGGTAAATTCTAGATAGGTCAGACCAACACATTACCACACAGCAATACTGGTAGGGCACGCAATGCATTTGAGCGTAAATTTTCTATCATTTAAAAAACAAAAAACATTTTTTTGTACAAAACCGAATACTTTTTTGGGAAAGCAACCTGTCCGGTTTCGTTACTCAATTTAACACCTAAAACATACCTGAAGGTAGAAATCATCGATAGGAAGGTGTCGCAGAAAAATTATTTTTTAGCCATTTTTCATTAAAATTTAGTCATTTTTATATTTTTACCCCCAGAAGCAAACTATCAAGGGGCAAGCGACCCCCCGCATTTTATCAACATTAACAACAACTACAATATATGTGAATTTAAAAGAAATCGTTGGAGGCGTTTTGGGGAAATAATTTTTTTAGACGTTTTTTTGAAGGTTTTTGTAAATATAAACCCCCCAAATTAAGTTAGCCCAAAATAAAAAAAATTATTCCGAGGTATGATTTTTGTGAACCCACATGTCGAATTTCATCAAAATCGACCGAGTAGTTTGCCCGGAAATCGACGCACAAACAGACAGACAGACATTTCGTAAAAACCACTTTTTCGGGTTCCTGGGACCTTAAAACGTGTAAATCCGTTGAAATCTCGGAATCGAAAATTTTGACCGTCACAAAGCTTTCCGTATACTTCGTATAAATTGGAAAGCAATAAATCGTCGTAGTACTATGCATGAAATAGACCTCTATCAATTGAGTAGACCAAATCTATGTAACTTGAAGTATTAACTTAAATAAAAAATATAAAACAACCTATTTTAGGGTGATTCGGGGGTGACCAATGTGTTCAGCCAGCTTCCTCTGTATAAATAAGGCAGTGGTCCAAATAATTTGTAAACAAACCGCGAACGGAATTTTTTAATGCAATTATTTGCTTTCTTGATCCGCGGGGATAAATTTTCCTGGAACAATCTTTTGAAATTACATCTGAGGTGAGAAAATGCAAATTAAAATATTCTAACGGGGTTTGTATACCACTAGCTGCGAATCGAGAAAATTATTAGTGTCGCAAATAGAAATCATTTACAAAAAATTTGGAACACTTTTCCAGGATTTTTAATAGAAGCCCATGGTTTTTTTTCTAGACAGTGTTTTGGTTCATTTTATGTTGTTATTTATCAATAATGAATATCCTTAATTATTGTGAAAATTACCTAACTTACTAGATACTGCTTTAAAACAGAGCACTTGAATCTTCTTTGCTACGAGTATGAAATTGAAAAGAATAAGAAATCATCTAGAGAGAAAGTGTTTCCAGATTTGTAAAATATAATTTCGCCCCATTTGCTAAGTAGATAAGGCTACAGTTTTGTTTCACAAAAACAAAACGGATGGTGAAAATTAATTAAAAATGTTGGGTGATTGTGCTGCGAGTGAAATATGATTTGCCTAATGGATGAGAATGATGGCTGCAACGCATTTGAATTATTATGCTCGGTAGATTTATTGTGCAGATATTTATCAATCTGTCATTATTTTTTTACTTTTCCATCCCTAGAAAATATACCTGACAAAAGGAACCATAATAACCATTGGAAGTTTTTCTTATTTTGGAAATATTGACTTGCATGCCGCAATACCTAAGTAAGTAAGTAAGTAAACGGGTATCGTAATGAAATATTTAGAACAATTAATGAAACATAATTGTATGGTCGCCCTAGGTAGACTTGTAACGATTTTCCCTACCCTAAACTAAAATAAAAATATATAAAAAATTAAACCTACTACTGCAGTCGGAGTTTCACAATAATTTATGACAATATGTTCTAATACTTAACGTGGTTTATTATGTACCGTACCGTCCGTACCTCAGTTGACCGCATTTATATTTGTATATTCGTATTCCACTTCCTACCATAGGCTTACCTGATGTACTAGTACTCACCTGCACTAATAGACCAAGCCATTTGATGGTGGCTTATGGAAAATTTAACAATAACGAAGAATAAATCCCAGCAATAAAAAATACGAGGAAGAAATTAATTTACCTCTGAAATATTGGCTCAAAAAACAATAATCAGCTCTTTTGTGCACACCGGCTGAGCTCGGGGAAATGCTAATTTTTTAATGAATTACAAAACCCTTCTGGGTTCTTAAATTGGTTATCGATTCGATTTAAATGATCCTTTATTTTGTGATCATCTGATGATTATCGAAAAAAAGGTTGATCACGACACAATGGGCTTATGGTGTTTAATTAAATGAAATAACCAAGTTGTAGCTACTGATCCTACCCACTGAGGTACATTATTAGAAGTGTATTTGAGTGCCACTGAAGATGTCGAACGCATGTGCTGGCGAAACATTTCAGATTGACCACGTTCTATCAGACTCGATTCTACAGTTCCTTCACCATAATGTAACGTAGTAACCGGTTAGAAGCCTTATAAAGTTGAATCCACGAGAGTAGAGCGTGTTTCAGACTGCGGCAAACATGGCAGTGTGCACAGTGCACACCGTTGCCAGGGGAACATGGTGGGACATGACAACGCGCTGAGACTACGTGCTGGTCGGGTCCTAGTGACCTCCGAATCAAGTTATTAAACAGACTGACTCTCTCCGCCAGGCTTACAGGGTTTCTCAAAAGCAGAAATGCTGAAAAAAGGCGTTGGAAAGAAATGTAACCGGTAAAATACATGCATTTAATAATGCATTAAAATAGTTTCTCAAAAGTTGTCAAGTAGCCTATAGTGGCCTATTCATGTTGCAAAGAGGTGCAAATAATATGTATAATGCAACAAAAAGTTCAGAAATATTTTTACTGTTTTACGATTTGTTGCGATTGATATTTCATGAGACATTTGATGCTTCTCCCTCCAGTTAAGCCGATTGCTGGCTATTTTTAAAAGTACACTCAAAACCGTTACTTGAGCTTGTAACCGAATAGAAAGCACCTAATTGAAGATTCTACGGTCTTATCCACCGAAATAGGGCCGGGAGGTAGCCTGTTTTATGGCGCCTTGTTGATTGGGGCTCCCAGAAGGTATAATTAATGTTATGACACGGTATAATCACTGCGCTGCCCACTACAGGCTGGCTCTTAACATGTACCTGTGATACCGGCGACATCTTACAGCCAACTGCATTGTGTTCTACGAGATGCATTGCAACGCTTTATCAACCGATAGCACCTTTATTGTTGTGGTCTACTATTGTCCTTCTTCATACATACTGTATGCTTTAATTTTTCTATAGGAACGGTGACATCTTTCATTGAACTGCAATAAATGGTTATCAACGTAACTCATTTTTGGTAAACATCTTTACCAACCTATTCTACATGTATTCATTATTCTTGTGGTCTACTATTGCCTTTTTTTCATACATGCTGTATGCTTCAATTTTTCTATAGAGCCGGTGACATCTTTCATTGAACTACAATAAATGGTTATCAACGTAACTCATTTTTGGTAAACATCTTTATCAACCTATTCTACATGTATTCATTACTCTTGTGGTCTACTATTGCCTTTCTTCATACATGCTGTATGCTTCAATTTTTCTATAGAACCGGTTACATCTTTCATTGAACTGCAATAAATAGTTAACAACGTAACTCATTTTTGGTAAACATCTTTACCAACTAGTAAGGTTCATTAAAGCACAACGATTAAGGTGGCTGGGACACGTTGTAAGGATGTCTGAAGAACGCATGCCACGAAAAATGTACAAAGCAAGCATGACGGGAAGACGACTGCCAGGACGGCCAAGAAACCGCTGGAAGGACGAGTTAGAGAATGACCTTCGCGAGTTGGGAGTCTCCAGATGGTGGAGCGTTGTGCAAAACCGAGAAGAATGGAGGAGTGTTGTCGAGCAGGCCAAAGCCCACCAAGGGCTGTAGAGCCGGAAGAAGAAGATCTTTATCAACCTATTCTACATGTATTCATTACTCTTGTGGTCTACTATTGCCTTTCTTCATACATACTGTAAGCTTCAATTTTTCTATAGAAGCGGTGACATCTTTCATTGAACTGCAATTAACGTGACTCATTTTTGGTAAACGTCTTTATCAATTGTTGTTCCACCCCGGATTCTACTACCTCATTAAATCCAACAAATTATATTATATTATTATTATAAATGATATCCAGCCTATACAAAAGCTCTATTGCTTTACATATGTCATTTGTGAGATTACTGTTGTTCGCTTAAGAGTGTATGTCCCGTAGGAAATTTAATCCTTTTTATTTTTTATTTAATTAACTAAGCAAGTTATTAAAGCGATTAAGGCTGTGGGGGCTATAAAGATCACATCAAAAATGGTGTGGCACTGCACCAACCTCCTAATAAAGGTGTGTCGGGAAAACTCAGTCTCGCTGATTTGGGTCCCGGCGCACTCGAACTTTGATGGGAATGAAAGAGCCGACGAGCTGGCTCGAAAAGGTGCAGAAACGCCATTCATTGGTGCAGAACCTAAGTACGGGATGGCTTATTGCCAGGCCCGTACTTCTGTACAAAAATGGGTGCAGAGAAAAACTGCAGAGGAATGGAAGAAAGTCCCGGAAAGCAGATTTGCTAAGAAGGTTATTCCGGGTCCTAGTAAGAAGCTCACCGATCAGCTTCTCTCTTTAAGTAGAGAGCAAGCTAGAAGGGTGGTTGGCACGCTTGCGGGCCACGGCCACTTCAACAAACACATGCATAGGGTTGGCGTGAAAAACGACAGTAGATGCAGACTGTGTGAAGTTGAAGAAGAAACAGCTGAACACATTCTCTTTGAATGTGAAGCGCTGAGACAAACTCGATACCAAACTCTTGGCCACCCTAGGTCTGAAGAGGAAACCATCCGATCTAATCCCATCACAAAAACACTAGAATTTATCAAAAAGACTGGTGTTATAAGATGGGCGTAGACGGCAAACGTGGAAGCAAAAGACCTTCTAGGTCGACGCTTATAGGAACTCAAATGAGTAGGCCCCACGAAGGAAAAAAAAAAAAAAAAAAGTTATTAAAGATTTGGCTTATTTAAGTTGTAGATGACTACTTCATGCATCATATACGATACATGAAGGTATTTCTAATTTTCAAAATTGTAGTTTTTTTATAAACATGATAATATAATTTTTAAATAATAACTTTCACGTAAAATGTAGAAAAAACTACAATTTCGAAAATTAAAAATTCCTTATTATATGATGTACGAGGTAGCCTAGTCTTCTACAACTTAAATGAGCCAAATCTTCAACAACTTGCTTAGTTAATTAAATAATAAATAAAAAGTATTAAATTTTGGGCTGGCAATTTCCTACTGGATGTACACTCTTAATACTTGCACTGTCTGCCTTAATCAACTTCCCATTATTTTCCTGCTGTGACGTATGATTCAACTTAGTGTAGTTAACCAGTACTTTTCTATTTTTACAAAATGGTAAGTATTGCAGATCGTGCAAGTTCCAAAAAGAAGTCCATACGTTACGCTACGTTCTTTACAAGTACAAGTCGTTATGGATGTAAAATGACGGGACATTAAGCTTCGTACAGTAACTGCAACCGAGTTAAGACAATTTGCGCCTTAATAGAAGTTGTCGTTAAGACTGCAATTAAGACTAATGATGCTGAATTAGTATGGGAGTGTTACATACGCACCTTAAACTTCATTTAATGCTATAGGTACATAGATGTACATGACCATTTGATGACAACGTAAAAGCACCTTTAGAGCGAATCGGAGTACCCCTTGTACGCGGTTTTTGTACTATGACAATGAAATGAAATATATTATAATGAACACATGAAATATCATTCACAGAGTAGTCAGAAATATCTATTAATAATTAGAAATGCTCCTCTAAAATTCGATAAAAGTTATAGCACATGGCCTTCACTAACACGAATTGGCCACAGTTCCTCGCGACAACCACACCACTTTCTTTCCAAATCTATTTCGAAAAGTGTGGCCAATCTGTGCTTCATCTTCAAGTCACAGCCGGATGGCTGGTTAGCAGCAACATGTGACTTCGATGCCTCGAATTATACATGGTTGCTGGTTCTTGGGATGCCACTAGGGCCTATAATGCGGTGGTTTCCCCTTGCCTTCCGCATCCTATGCCGTTGACCGTCACTTGTTGCCAGGATCCAGTTCGTCCGGCTTTAGGAAGCTTTTCGTCTCCCATGGACAAGAGGGTGCCCATGCCCTAACTCCATGGAGTTAGGCGGGGGGTCTTTGACCGAACCCCACTCGGTAAACTCTGTGCTAGAAAGAGATAAACCTCATACAATATAATTATCATAATGAGAAAACTGTCTTCAGTTCGTCGGAATATATATTTGAATGCTCTCCGATTGATATTTCATGAGAAATTAAATTTGATGTTTACACTTATAAGGCGGGGGGGGGGGGGGGATTGTGTGTGTTAGAACGGGTTACATTTTAACCACGATGTATGGGTTAATTTTTTAAGCCTATCTGGCAAAGGGGGGAGGAGGTTCGAACCCCCTTCCCCACCCCTAGGGGAGGCCTTGGGTAAACACATGCCACATCCCAATGTACAACTTCCTGCAATTTTTCCTTTGGGCAAGCATGAACATTATCTTTACTTCACAATAATCATGTTACTTTTGCGCATGTTCTCATGGGGATGGTGATTTTCCATTAACGGTACCTATGCGCTATGTTTCCGGGTATGGAACGATACCAAGCATTGTATAGTAGATTACGGTATAAAATTAACGGCTGGTCATGAGAATGAATGAATGAATGAATGAATAATTATATTGAACACAATACAGTGCAATACAATACAATTATAACTAAACTAAAAACACTTAAAACCTAACCTTGAACTTAAATAACTAGAGAGTTTTATATATTCGCTTCCCGCCAAAAATATATTTTTGAATTTTTGGGGCCCCCTGCAACGTCTCATTTGAAAGGACATAGCAGGTGGCTAGGATTTAAAAAAAGTATTTTTTCCGGACTCAAATGTCCCATCTCTACTACATATAGGGCTCAGCTTTATAATTTTTGCTTTCCAATTTATACGTAGTATAAGGAAAGCTTTGTGATAGTCAAAATGTTCGATTCGGAGATTTCACTGCATTTACGCGTTTTGAGATCCCAGGAACCAAAAAAAGTGGTTTTTACGAAATGTCTGTCTGTCTGTCGGTCTGTCTGTTCGTCGATTTGTGGGAAAGCTACACAGTTGATTTTTTATGGAATTTGGCACGTAGTTTCACAAAATTCATGCCTCGGGGCAATTTTTTTTGGGGGATAACTCAATTTGGGGGGGTTTTATTCTAAAAAAACTCCAAAAAAGTCTAAAAAGAATTATTTCTCAAAAACGGCTCCAACGATTTCTTTTAAATTCACATATATTGTAGTCGTTATTAATGTTAACAAAATGCGGTGGGTCGCTTGGCCCTTTATAGTTAGCTCCGGGGGTAAAAAAGTAACAATGAAAAATGACTAAAAAACAATTTTTCTGCAAAACAATTCTATCGATGATTTCTACCTGAAGGCATGTTTTAGGGGTTAAATTGAGTAAAGAAACCGGGCAGGTTGCTTTCCCAAAAAAGTATTTGGTTTTTTGAAAAAATGATTGAAACTTCACGCTGAAATGCACTGCCTGCCCTGCCATTATTACTGTGTGGTAATGTGTTTTAAATATATTGAGGTTACCTCACCTCTAGGTGTCAGGTGGACATTCTTTGTAGACGGTTTTGGCACTGAAAGTGATGAAACTCCTGCTTTAACAAAAATATTTTTGCTATATGTGGCACCCTCACACGCTCCGGCTTGAGGGAGCACAGTTTTTGACATAATACTCTTGCAAAACGATGTCAAAATACGCGAAATATCAATCTACTGTATATAAACTATCTATCTGTCTATAAAGAAAATGTTTGCTTTCGTCAAAACCCTATACATGAATTGAATTGAATTGAATTGAAAACGACTTTATTGCAAAAAACAAAACAAAAGGCGAACAATAAGATTATAAAGTCTTCTTTTTATGCTAACCATAAAAAAACAAAAATATTGTATTAATTATTGATAGATGCTTAAAATTAAAAAGAAAAGAAACAAGAGAGGAAAAGAGGAAAATTAAAGGATGGGGGGGGGGGGGTTAGTTGTAAGAGTGGGCCGAAAGGCCCAAAATTCGCCCATATGGAAAATAAAGACAATTTTCTTTCTTTCTTTCTTTCTTTCTTTCTATACCTCCACTAGATGATACATCTCGAAAATGAACCCGTGGATATGCGGTATATTGGTCAAAAATAATATTTTACGGAAATGGGACGGGGGCAGAAGTTGACCCCCCCCCCCCTTCTAAAGCCAAGCCTGCTACTGTATGTCAGTCATAACTGGCTCTGACATGTGAGGCCATTTGTGGACATGCTTTGGTTATTAGGGTATTAGTAAATTAATTATGATGAGGCAATAAGGAAACGGGCGTGTAATATAATTGGATCGACATATTGAACTGTATTAATGCTGTATGAACGCACACTGAATTCACTAAATTACCTACACTCAGTAACAAGGTTTTGGGGAACCCCTCTGAGGGGAACATAGCTCACAAGTACATCTGATAGATGGCAGTACTGAGTAAAGGGACCTTATACCTGTCAGGACATGTACTCTGACTTTCCCTTTTGATGGTTCTAGTCCCACACTGGCTACATTTTCTGGTCATGCTTTGGAGAGTATGTAAAGCAGGCGGTCCTGGGCCTTCTATGTTGAGTGTAAGAGAGTGATTTTAAGCCCTAACTCCGCTAGGTTGACTTAATAATAAAACAAAAAGTCATTATTTATTTATTTATTTGCGGCTAGTTTATATTATATTAGTAGGCCAAGAGCAGCTACTTTTAATTTTTGTTTCCATCATCATTTACTATTTTAGGTTTTTACTAAATATCAGTTTGTTGCCTCAAGCTTGATGACATTTTTCATGTATTTTCACCAAAATCCCACCTCGGGTATATATTTTATTCTAAACATAATTTTTTTTCAATATTGTGGGTTTTATCACACACAAAAAAACTATTATAAAATGTCTCCTCATTTTTTTTTTTAATTTTCATACATTGCAGTCGTAATCAATGCTGGCAAACCACACCGGAATAATTTGGTTCAGGTGACATAAAGATACAATAATAATGGCAAAAAAATGACTAAAATATAATATTGACGATAAGTCTTTCCATCGATGCAACTTAACTTCTGGTATAATGGTTATGGTTACAAATTGTAATTGAGTAATTAACAAAACCCAGCAAATTTATCAGCCACTTTTTAGTTGATGCTAATGATAAGATACACATTGAAAATTACATGCTAGGGGTCTAACTTAACAGAACAGGTATTCTGTGTTTCCATTTCTCTTCAAAAGTCAATTTCAGGACTTCAGGTGTGTGCATTAATTGTTCGTAGAAACCATTCTCCCGGCCAGGTTTTTATTAACCACATCTGAATGTTTACTAGTCGTGAGTCAATACCTCTAAAGGATTCCACTCCACCCTTTATTGTCTCAAGCCCCACAATTAATGTCTCATAATACGTTTCTCTTGACGTTTAGGGTTTTGGAGAACATAATCTTGTACATCAGTGTTCGTGAGTTTATGTCCGGTGTTATCTATTTCAATTTTGGACTATTATGTAAGAGTGATATATATGGTTAACGTTTTGGGTCTGTACACTGCCGGGTTTGGCTATGGGGCCAGGAGGGTCATGGCCCCTACAAGAAAGAGGCCCTCACAACAAGCTGCAAAATACAAAATCGCAATAGATTAAAAAAACAACAAACTAAAGCAAAAAAATAAACTTGTCGAAATATTTGGCGGGAAATCGGAACGTGCCGTGGTTTAATGATTAATCGCCTTACTCTATTGTATTCTATTCTATAAATGATATTAGAATATTCGTGGGGGCCCCCACAATTCCGGGCCAGGGGCACCCACAAGACCAAAGCCGGCACTGGGTTTGTATAGACTTCATAGTAAATTAAAATGAGAATTTATCTATATATAATATATCGTATTATATTGTACCATATGTCAAGTTTTAGACTGTGGGGCTATAATGATTTTGAATATACACTGTACATAAGTTACATATTTAGCTTCCTTTAATAAAATCTTGTACAAAATATGGATGGATTTAGGGTTATCGATTTCAGATTGCATTAATTACTTTCGATAACTGAGCATTACGATTACTGTCTTCAAAGTAGCTGAGCTTTTGAGTAATGCCTTAGGGTCTCAGAGGCAAAGACGTAAAAATCCGTAATCTGTACTAGATAGAAACGCGTAATGGCGACTGAACAGATAGGGGACCGACCGAGTTTGAGCCGGGATAAGCGAAAAACACTGTTTTTTTTGGTGCAGAGTTTGATTTTGCCCTGGGGTTGTGAAACTGGCCCTGAAGCCGGAGTAACCAAATGAAGAGTCAGCGGCGTAAGGATGCTGAAGGCAACCGAAACCGATGCATTACAATCAGTACAGGACAATCATCATTACGTTAGTTCCGAATTGCCGTGAGGATAGCCAATCTTCGAAAGAAATGGCATTTATAGAAGGGAGAAGACTGAGCATTTGGAATCGAATACAATGGTCATCGGTTCCAAGTGGCATCAATTTGTCTGATCGGTATCAATTGATTCAATCACTGTCCATTTCATTTGCATTAACTTCACTTTTTAAATTGCTGAGGGAAGAAAAATCATGTTTTTAAATTTTCTCCTCTGTTTATTGGACCCGCAGATTGGATATAAACTTTTTAAACACTTATAAAAAAATTTCATGTCATCCTTTCACTAACATACCTGGACTACAGTGAAACAGAAATTAAACAATCAAGAAATCTTGACTTGGTGGGATTCAAACCCACGATCTATGTCTAAAGGTAAAACTTCCTACATTTTCTGGCCATGCTTCGGAGGGCATATGTAAAGCAGGCGGTCCCGGGCTTTCCTAGTTGAGTGTAACAGAGGGCTCTATAGCCATAACTCCGCTAGGTTGGCTTAGTTATAGAACAAAAAGTCTTTATTTATTTATTTTATTTTATAGTTGTGTACCACTAGGTACACCACCAGTGACGGCGCTACGGGGGTGCCCGGGGGGGGGGGGGGGGGGGGGCTGGCTCCCCCGAAAGTTTCTCTGCCCCCCCCCCCCTGGCCCCCCCCCCTTATGAGATATTTTACATGTTATATCTAGGCCTAGCAGAATTGTAGTAATGGTTACATTTTACTTACTTTCATTATACCTACTTCCAATGAAAAATGTTTTTTTTTTATATAATAGAAGATAGAAGTCATGCCCCTCCATGGCCCCCCGCCTTAAAATTTCTAGCTCCGCCACTGTACACCAAAAGCTCACCCAGACTCGAGTTCAATCGATCCTCACACCGAAACAGGCTAAAATTAGGTGGGACATAATAGTTTGCTTAAAAAGGGTAGTTAAGAAAACTGGGGGTGATAGACACTGGCCAGCTATAAAGACTTCTTTTATTTGCCAACGGCCTTACCATGTTGATTTCATTAGAGCGGAGCATGTTTCAAACTGCGGCAACTTGGTAGTGTGCACAGCGTTGACAGGGGAACCTGGTGGGACATGATAACTCGCTCAGGCAGTATAAGTCGAGTCCTGGTCACCTCCAACTTTACCATGTTCCCCAAGTGGTTCGGAATCCACTATAATCAGGAGGTCCACCCTGTTAGTCAACTCCCCTTTCCCCGAGGTGAAAGAGTCTGCCCTTAGGGTGCCTCAAGTTAACAAACAGACTCACTCCCCCCGCCAGGCTGACAGGGTTGCTTAAAAGCAGAAATGCTGAAAGCAGGCGTTAGAAACAACAACAACAACAACACTTCTTTTATAATTCGTTGTGTGGCCAATTAAGTAAAGCTTACTTCCGTAAAGCGAATTCCTCACAGACCGAGTCTTCTTAACGATGGTATAAGATAAGCAAAGTATGTCAGATCCAATCTTACTTTGTTCCACTTGGAGCACTGGACACCTAAAACATGCCTGAAGGTAGAAATCATCGATGGAAAGGTTTCACAGAAAAATTATTTTTTATTCATTCTTCATTAAAATTTAGTTATTTTTATTTTTTTACCCCCAGAAGCAAACAATCAAGGGGCAAGCGACCCCCCTCATTTTGTCAACATTAATAACGACTATAATATATGTGAATTTAAAAGAAATCTTTGGAGCCATTTTGGAGAAATAATTTTTTTAGACGTTTTTTTGGAGTTTTTTGAAAATAAAACCCCCCCAAATTGAGTAAGCCCAAAATAAAAAAAGATCACGAGGTATGATTTTTGTGAACCTACATGCATAATTTCATCAAAATCGACCGAGCAGTTTGTCCGGAAATCGACGCACAGACAAACAGACAGACAGAGCGACTGACCGACATTTCGTAAAAACCACTTTTTTGGGTTCCTGGGACCTCAAAACGTGTAAATCCGTTGAAATCTCGGAATCGAATATTTCGACCATCCCAAAGCTTTCCTTATACTACGTATAAATTGGAAAGCAAAAACAAAAGTAAGAGTGGTAAGGAGACATGACAGGACGCATGTCGAGTAGTAGTAGTACGGCCGGATTAATATTTATTGGATCGAATATTGTTCCGAGTGTGTAATAGGGGGAAAAGGAAAATTAAGTTATACTGTCTTATCTAGGAAACTAAGTCTTGTAGCTGTTAGATTAAATTGTACGCACAGTATCGTCTTGTATGCTTATAATTAAAAGTGGAATGTTGTTTTATGTACCTACATGATACATTACTAATTAATATTAATGACGACTCCTTGGACGAATGACTACTTTTATGAGAAGTAAACGTGTTTTAAAGATAAGACCTCCAGCATCATTATTGATGCAGTCAATTTTATAGTCAACAAGTGCTGGAATTTATGGTTTTTCAACGACACTGTCATAGGCACAATTAGCTGCTATAATTATATAACTAAGGAACAGCCGAAATGAATGTTGGAATGGTAGCTGCAACTGCAACTATAGTTTCGTTATTGTAGGTAACTGCATTCACTAGTGAAGTCCTCACTTACGTTGAAATAGATGAAGATATAGATCTGTAGAACCAACATAATAAAACCGGTAGTCAACTATGGATAATTGGTTATATAGTCAGAATGGCGTAGAGTAGTCAGAATGGCGTAGAGTAGTCAGAATGGCGTAGAGGTAACGACTCGGACTATCATCCAGAAGGTGACTGGTTCGAGTCCCACCCGAATGCCAAAATTTTCTAGTGGTACAATTATTTATCTTCTGACTACCATGCTTCGGAGGGCATGTAAAGCCGGCGGTCCCGGCAGTCTTCCCTGACTGTCGATAGGTTAAACAGGAGGCTGTTGATGCAACCTGAAAACTCCTGTACCACGGGTAGTACCACCCCGACACGAATTTACTTTTACTTGGTTATATTGCAGTATTATATGGAAATGTACATGTAGCCTATATAACACTGGCATTAAATTAACTTTGGTTGAAGAGGTAACCTCCTCATTATAACAGAAATGAGAGGATATAGAAAAAACTGAACGAACCCAAGATCTATGCCTAGAATCCACGAGTTTTTTCTGTTTCTTCTAATTATTTCGGTAAGTCACCTATGGGCCAGAAATCTGGTAGCTTACATGAAATGAAGCGAAGGGAGGGAAATATCTTTGAAGCGGTCAGAGACGGTGATTGATGAAAAATGAATACTTTTTAGAAGACTAGAAGCATTGTACTAGAAGCCATCCATTATTAACGACATGACAGCAGGGAGAAGATTGCCGGCTCATGTCGGAAGAATGAATGGAACTAAAGTGGTGAAGATGTTGAGCAATGATCCAGAAGCCAGAAGATACATGGGGTGACCAAGGAGGAGGTGGATGGGCGACGATAGTGAAGACCTTCGTAAGGTCAACGCCCGCAACTGCAGGAGAAAGGCTGAATAGAGAGGCGAATGGCGGTATGGCGTTGTTGCAGCTGCCAAGGCTCTTATGAGACTGTTGTTAGACTTTTAATGTCTCTTCTGTCAAAAGTTGGCGACCATCATGGTAATTTGAACCTTGGAGACTGCTGCTCTGAAGTGGAAAGTCGCGCTCTTGACAAACCACTGCCTCAGGTATTTCAACCACGATGCTCTTCTTTTGCCTTCTGTCCTTCTGTCTTCCCTTGAATTATTACAAGAAGATGGCAATATTTTCCTTCCTCATCACATGGCCGAAGTATGTTAGTTTCCGTTTCTTAACCGTCAGCAGCAACTCGGCATTTGTATCCATTCGCCTTGGGAGCTCAGCATTCGGGGAACGATCACTCCAAGATGTTCGCAGCATTCATCGGTATACCCACTCATATACCAACTGTGGAGACAATGAATGTAAAGCAAGGTACCATGCTATAATTTTCCGACCTCTACTAGATCTATAGTTGAGAGTTCAAAATACCTTCAAAAGTAATACCTTATTTGAGTATGGTATGGAATACTGCAGCCTATAGGAAAAAAGTAATTCCCTGACGCAACAACACATCGAAGACTAGAATATCCCTTTCTTCTTCCCAATTCACCCTGCATCCACTTTATACTCAAAATGATGCAAAAAACAATCCAAGTTCTTACCTTGCAAAAAACGCAGCAGCCGTGGAAGACTGTGCCTCGGTACCAGGCACCCCCGCTACTGAATAAGTATACTTGGTTTCGGTATAAAAACGACGATGTAAGTTCGAATAATCGTCGTATGCACTCCCGTTCAAAACACCCGCACGATATATATCTTCGAGACTCGAATTCGATAAAGCAAAATCGATTTTGCCATCTTGTTTTTTCGATATCGGCTCCCGCACTTCTTGCTGGACCGATTTCTTTACTTTTGCTCGCTGTACTGGTTCCAGTTTAATAGGCGGTGGTTTCCAGATAATAGGTTCGGGTTTGTTTACATCTTTCGTCTTCTGCTCTGCAGGAATACTGTTTATGTTTTCGTAAACAATTTCGTGTCTATTAACATTATTGCTATTATTATTGACTATATTCATTTTCGCATTGATAGCTATTGGCACTTCATTTTTATTTTTTTTCGCTTCGACTACGATTGGCACTTTGTTGGTGATTGTTTCCGCCGGGGCTGGTAGATGTCGTTTGGGGTTTTTCGGGTTGTTATCGACTATTTCTTCACGTTTAACTGTGAATTTAAATGCATTGTGAGAGAAATGGCGAGGATTTTTTTTCCAAATTGGTGACGTAAATAGCATGTTGCCTACAGTATATCTTTGAAATTAAAAAGCAATAACCATAAATTGCGTTATCATTAGCTGGCTACTAATGTTTCTTCAATTTCTAAAAAAAAAGGTACCTAATTTCAAATGTATTACGAAGGAATAAATATAAACAAAAAATGTAGCAAGATAAAATAATTATTGACACCTTCACCTAGACTATATTGCAGTTATTATTATTATTATTATTACAAGTTGATTAACTTGGGGGCCCACAGGTTATTTGTAATATACAAGGGTATAATAGCCTAATTATACAATTATTGTTTAATTTTTTAGCTATATTCATTCGGCGCAGGGGAGTACCTTTCTTATTTGGTTTTTGTTAATAGTTAGAATTTATATGGTTTAGTACGGGTCTGTTTGAATCGACATACGTATTGCTATCGGGAGCACACTCGACAATCCATTGTATTTAAAAAAATTGCCCTGAAAAATTGATGATTTTTAAACAAAATGTAATAAACTTCATAGGCTAACGTACATTTGCGTAGCCTGTAGGGCACTATGGGTCAACCCAATCAACTGTCAGCAGCATTGCTTTGCTTTCCGAACGTGCTCGACGAGCTACGCTATATTTATAATTAAGCACCAGGCAATCAAACAATCACTAACGATCTCATTTATTTTAAGCCTATTACATGGATTGTACTTCATAGTAGTTTTTAAAATAAGCCCTTTCTATGAGGTACGCTAATTTATTTTTTTTCTCCACACCATTCCTCTCACTATGTACCTGTTTTAAACGTCCTAACCCTCACTTCATCTTCGTCAACACTTCCGTTATCACCACACTTCACTTGTATCGGAACAACCCCAACATCCCAACCACCCCCCACACCAGGACGTCTATACACACCCACCTCGGGCGTAGGCCTATCTGCCCCTCCCTCGGGCGCTCTCCTCTTTTTCCCCTCTACCACGCTCTTCGGCACAGCCTGACTGGCCACCGACCCGTCCACCTCGGGCTCGAGGAAGCCGTAGTACGTAAATTTACGATCTTCCGATAGTCCACGCCGGTACACGCGTTCGCCGACGGTCGGGTTGACGTTGCTGGACCTGCCGCGGTCCGAACCACTACTGGAGGACCTGTCTTTGCCGAACCATCGGAACCTGAGGCGCCGCTTGCCCCCCTCCGCCGTCTTGGACTTACGTTGGGTTTCGCCCTCGAGGTGCTGAGTGTGGTGCAGGTCGTTGGTTGATTCCAACCAGAGGGAGTCATTTTTCTGCAAACAAGAGATTTAATAATGAAAAACCATCGGCAGATTTTCATTTCATTCAATAAATTACGGTCTCGATTTGCTATATTTTATAGCTACGAATTGCAATACTATGCAACATAATAATTAGGCGCCCTTTCCACCGACCGGCTAGGGCTATTTACAAAAACAGCGACGTGGTAGCAGACATTCAAGACTTAGTCGGGGTTTCCACCGACCTCGCAGTGCAGAATTGACGGAAATGTTAATTTTCCTCTATGCCATAGTTAAAATTGATCAATGATCATACAGTAAAATCACAAACAAACTAACTAAAATTAAAAAAATGGCGTCATGGGATATGTTAAGTGCAAACATTTTAATAGATTTCTATAAAAAGAAAAATTCTAATTTCCGTCAATGTAATTTGCATTCTGCAATGCGAGGTCGGTGGAAATGCCACCTAAGTCTTGAATGTCTGCTACCACGTCACCGTTTTTGTAAATAGCCCTAGCCGGTCGGTGGAATGGGCGCCTTATACTATCTATGGGATTTGTATCTTCTGCCATATGGGATTTCCGATAGGCCACTGATAAAATGGTTGCCTATGTTTTCAATATTAACCAGCATTTAACATTACACATGCTGGGATGAACAAAAAAGACATCATGATTTTGTTTTTAAATTTGCCGCCAAAACAGTAGCGGCCATGAAATTTAAAGAAAATATAAGAGGGGACTGGCGGATTCAGGTCGCGTATCTCGCCCAATATCCATTCATCAGGCAGCCCGGCGGCGTTCGGCACGAGTGGGCCCCTGTTTTATACAGGGAGGATGACACCCCCCGTCGCCCCCCCCCCCTGCTGAGCATCCCTTACAATACCATCTGGATGAACCGTATTTGTGGCTATGCATCATTATTGAAGGGCTATTTTCATACTCCTACTTGTAGTGTTATTCGCAGGAGATGGATAAAAAGTAAACAGAGGGACTAGACCATGCGGACATTGGATGAGGTGAGATTGAAGTGTCTGGAAGTATGGCAGTCTTAAGATCCCGCAGAATTTGAGAACTGGATGCCATCAATGCCAAGGAGTCATTTCAGCCAATGGAGAAGGTACCAAGTACTGATTTCCAGGAATGAACATCCATTTTTTGTTGTTGCGTCAACTGTCCGAAGAAGATTGACTTGTAAGTAAATTTTTCTTTCAAAAAACCTGAGTGCTTACGGTAAGAGCTGCCGATTGCAGGGGGAAACCCCACTAACATCTAACAGTTGTACATCTTATCAAGAATTTCAGACGTGCTCAACACGAAGAGAAGATGCAGGTGCCACGTGTAAACCTATTTTTTTCTATAGGGAGCACTACAGCTTATTTTTCTTCCACTTTTAAATAAATGTTCTATTACTAAGCCGACCCAACGGAGTTAGGCGGGTATTCCACATACGTCAATCGTCATTGAAAAATTGAAAATGACGTAACAATGACGTAAATTGACGTGGTAGCAGAATTTTTAGTATGTCTTTAATGTCTGCTAAAACGTCATTTTTCAATTTTTCATTGACGATTGACGTATGTGGAATACCCGCCTTAGGGCTTTAAAGCCTTCTCTTACACTCAACTAGGGTTTTACATCTCCTTCGAAGCATGGTCAGAAAATGTAGCAAGCGTGGGACTCGAACCAACAACACTTCGGGTGAAGTTCGGACTTCGGAGGTTGGAGGTATACGTACATACATCCTGTTCTTATAGCTCAATAGCCGTTGATGGGCTTTGGCCTACTCAAGAACACTCCCACAAGTCCTACAGCCATCTCGGGTTTGTACGAAGCTCCACCATCTACGGACTTCCAACTCACGAAGGCCGGTTTCTCATTTATATCTTTCCAGCGGTTTCGTGGACGTTCCTGCAGTCGTCTTCCCGCCAGCTTGCTTTGTGCATTATGATCTGCTAATATAGTGCAAACTAGTAGATCTTCTTCATCTATCTTGTTGGTACCGCCTTCAGGGTGTCAAGGGACTCTCAAGTCATTTGTAAATAAATCAATCTCCTAAAAAATTTAATTTAGTTTATGTTTGACTATGTAATTTCTTACGGTCAGCGATATTTTTTGCGCGGTTGAGAACTCGATAATGATTTTCTGAATAATTTCGCAAATAGGAAATATCTTTGGGCGAAAGTCAAGGGTTAAAGAATTTGAGAAGGTAAGTGGGTAGCTTAATGGAAAGATGCGGAAAATTTGAAACTTTCTCGGGAAATTGGCGACGGCACCATTGGAATGTAAGCAGTCTCTGGAATTTGGAAGAAATTTAAGATGAAATTTCTGGGGCTTAACAAACTTCTGTCACTGCATCCTTGATACTGTCACTCATAAACTGATTTTTAAATTATTGCCTAAATTCTGAAAAACGGCAGGCATATGCTAAGGGCCTCTACCTTGTAAATATCTAATGAACATGCAGTGAAACAGTATTCCTTTTGTTCGGATTCAACCGATTTTCCAGTCTTATTAGTCAGGACAAGTAGAGTAGTGGTATGGACTCCGACATTCACCTGAAAGGTTGCTGGTTCGAGTTCCACACTTTAAATTGCGTTAAAAACATGTTGTGTCCGGTTTGACTGTGTGTATAAAGTTTGGCCCCCAGCTAATCTCCTCCCTATTGCTATGTTGAACACACTCTGAAGCAGAAGAAGAAGAAGATGATGACTATGATATTCTTGCACACGAATTGGAAGATTTTCAAGATTTTCGCCCATGCAACAATTTTCCAGGGACTACTTAATTAGCGTACAAGCCGCGGTTAACAAGTCGGTGTCCTCTATATCGGCTCGTTGACTGTCAGATTAGCATCAGGTCGGATCAGGTGCGTGTTTGCCGGGAACTTATGTAACCGATTATTCTCACTAGTTTATACATAAATTATCGGTTGGTACTTTCTTGTATAGCCTGTCAAACTGTTACCCTAGCTATTAGTACCGCAAGCTTTAGTTTTAAGACTTGAAGCTTTGCCAGAACCAATGTATAATGCGAACATTAACTCACTAACTACGATCGTCCATCTGTCGGCAAGTCGGCTCTGGACTGGGAGATTAAGGTTCAAGACCCAACATAAAGCGAACATTATTGTACCGGCCCTTGGTCCACACAACCCTAACAGGTTCCTTTTCACCACCCCAGGCACAGCGAGCTATTAGTTGGATAGCTGAGTTCGAGACCCGAAAAAAACGTTATTTGTACGTCTACATCCGGCCCAGCGCCGTATATATCTTTTTATTAGTGATAATTTACAAAGTTATTTGGCAAACTTTTTTTTATTCTATACTAAGACAAAGTATCTCGATGTGAATGTCGAAAATATTACTGAGATAAAAAAGACATTACTGGACTTGGGGCCCCCTGCCCAAATGAGCACCTTACCTCGATCTGCAAGGGTAAGCCCGCCTACTGGGCACGTCGCTGAGCGCAGAGCAGTGCTGACTAGTAATAATAATGTGCTAAAGGTCTTTTAATGGAACTGGGCCTACTTATAGTGGCTCTTTGGTCCCTTTTCCAATGCCAACGACCCCATGGATTTCGGGCATTATTTTTAATGTTTCCGTATGAGTTTTTGGCCACTGCTTGCTTATGTCCTCGATGGCAACCTACCCCGGCTACAAGCGATAATGGACAAGCTGAGATAATCTTACCATTGACGCAATAAAACTGGTGAAAGTATGACCACAAACCAAGTACAGTTACGGGTCAATAATGTGCTGAGTAGTAATGGGGATGCTCTAATAGTCCTATGGTTTGAGACCATTATGAGTTGTCATGCACCCGAGTGCTATGAAATGCGCAGTTTTACTGTTTGTATATCTTCCCTAACTGTGGCCAATTTGTGTTTGTGACGGCCACATATTCTGCATCAACATGTACAGGAGCATTTCTTCTAATGAAAATGTTTTCATTTATGGCTCTATGTGGACAATATTTCCTGTGGCTTGGATTTGGTCACCCAGTTGTTGATGGGAGGTGATACAATATACAATATGGTATTGTTGGGGTGACAAGCTTACCCTATCTCTTGTTATATTATGACAGCGTCTTCTTACCGTTCATCGATCTTGGAGGGGCTGCTGATGAAAGAAAAATAATAATTTAGGAAGGGTGCACGCCCCCTATTTCATCTTTTTATGCTCGGTTTTCTTCAATGTAGCCACAATTTTAGTTTCTTCTTCTTGTCTTTGTTCCTTTACTTATTGTATGTCGTCTGCGTGGTAGATTCAGCAACAAAAGCCTTTATAAATAAATAAATAAATAACTGTTGATGTTTTTGTTCTATTACTAAGCCAACCTGCAGCCTGATCGAGGCGATTATAATACCGGGGTTAAATAAACACCATAGGATTATAACTGTAAACAAACCAATTTTGAATATTACTTTCCATTATAAAATTATCTTGTTTACATTTTTAATACCAGGGGATTAAATAAATACCGGTATTATAATCGCCTCGATCAGGCTGCTGGTGGAGTTACGGCTATTAAGCCCTATCTTACACTTATGACTTAACTACGCAGTAGGAAGGCCCGGGACCGTCTGCTTTACATGGCCAGCATTGACCAGCATGGGGGAGATCCCCGGCCTAGCGAATTGGGCGAGCGAGGGAAAAGAGGGAAATTTTAAGTTGCCGCTGAGGGAAATGTGATAAATCGCAAGTGGAAACGCTGCTCAAAGTGGAAACGCTGAACACAAATCACAATACACATTAATACAAATACAATACTAATACGAGTAATACTATAAAATAGATATATATATATAAATATAATACTATAAATTAACAATATAAGTTTTATACGACAACGTGGAAAAAAAAACGGGGAATTTACCGACAACTTGACAAGTCAAACTTTTAGACGCTGTAAAGTTGCACACTAAAAACGAATCAACCCCAACTTTGGCGTCCAAAACGAATTTAAACGTCATATATTTTTCTATAGCTCAGTGATGATAGCCTTCCCATTCCCCCTCCTGATAGAATTGACCCATAAAATGAGCGTTCTCGGATTGTCAGCTCGTAAAAATGAGAAGCCGACGCGTCGAATCTGATTTTTACGCATTTTTAAAGGTTAACGTGTCGCCGTCAGCGCCATCTGTTATCATTACAGTCAATTACCAAGTGACAGCTACAGGGCAATATTAGTTGGCAAGGGATTAGTTGGTTCAGGTGCATGCAGATTGTACAGTGCTCTAGGCTAGGCTGCGAGTCAACCTGTCATGGGCATTTCTTAACTCACATGTACTGATTTTTAATCTTACTAACCTAAGGCGGGTATTCCATATACGTCAATCGTCAATGAAAATTGAAAAATGACGTGAATTGACGTGGTACCTATAAGTGCTATGTACGGCCAGTCATGGAATACGGAGGAGAGGCTATGAGTACGGCTAGTAAGGCACAGCTGATGAAACTTGACAAAGTCCAAAACACAGCTCTTCGTAAAATCACTGGTGCTACGAAGTCAACTCCAATTACGGCAATGGAGCTCCAAGCGGGAATCCAACCCCCGGAAGCCAGGAGGGACATGGCCCTGTTAAAGACATGGGAGAGGATGAAGCGAACGAGGGTCAGTTTTTGGAACAATTACAACCCAGCCTCAAACCGTCTTGCAACCCAGCGAGGACCCCTGACCAGAGCTAAGGAACTTGCAGTCAAGTACAACATCAATATAGGAGAACCCGAGCAAATGCCTTTGTGCCACAAGATCCAGAACTTCCTACCAGAGAAGTACCTCTCTCTATACAACCACAATGCACCAAAATCTCAATCATTACCAGACCATCTTCGGAAGGCAGCTTATCAAACACTGCATGAAAGATATCCTGAAGCAGAATGGCTCCACATATATACAGACGGGTCCAGTGTTCCTGGCGCTGGAAAAACTGGAGCAGGCTACTACTGTCGACTCTTTGAGGGCTTTTGCGCTGTCGGCGCACCCCTCAGTAACTTTGACGGGGAAATAGTGGCAGTTGAGAAGGCAATTGAGAGACTTGGGGACACTCAAACCCATGAAAAAGTGGTATTCCTAGTGGACTCAAAATCGGCCATTGAAGCACTAACGTCCAACACATATACAGAATGTCCCTTCACACTTAAGTGCAGACAGTCACTCAGCAATCTAATGGAGCATGGGACAACAGTAGCCTTGCAGTGGATCCCTAGTCATGTCGACATCAATGGAAACGAGAAGGCAGACTTCCTCGCAAAGATGGGCACACATCTCCACCAACCAACTGGCCGGTCGTCCCTTGCATCAGCCAAGAATGCCATACAGTTAGCAGTGCGTAGGAAAATCATTAGCACTTCTAAACAAGCGGCAGAAAGTAAGGGATGGAACGTACTGGCTTCAAGACCCATCAACAGAACTCTACCACGACCTACATTCGTCGCTGTCTTCCGCACCACCACCGGACATGACCTTCTAGCAGCCCACCTGAACAGAATAGGCATCCTACAGACACCGGCCTGTCCACTTTGTGACTTCCACACCATGGATGCATCCCACTTATATAGCTGCCCAATACTGACCGAGGGAAGGCGGACACTACCACTAACAGGAGCACCACTCACGGCACATCTATACTGGTCAGCGCGGCGCTTAATGGCAGAAATGCCAAGAGCGGGCGTTGGCTAGTAAGTAAGTAAGAATTTTTAGTATGTCTTTAATGTCTCCTAAAACGTCATTTTTCAATTTTTCATTGACGATTGACGTATATGGAATACTCGCCGATAATCCATATCCATGCCCAATGCCAACATAATAAATAAATAAATAAATAATAAATATTGACTTTTTTGTTCTATTACTAAGCCAACCTAGCGGAGTTAGGGCTATAAAGCCCTCTCTTACACTCAACTACTAGGAAAGCTCGGGACCGCCAGCTTTACATGCCCTCTGAAGCATGGCCAGAAAATTTAGCAAGTGTGGGACTCGAACCAACTACATTTCGGGTGAAAGTCGGAGTCTGTACCACTAACCTACATGTCCAACGACCCCATCGATTTCGGACATTATTTTTTCTGGTTACCGTACGCATCTTTGGCCATTAGCAAACTGGTAAACGTTCTCGATGTCAGCCTACACTGGCTACAAACGATAATGAACAAGCTGAGACTAGCTTACCCTTGACGCAATGAAACAGGTGAAAGCGTGACTTAACCAAGTGCAGTGAAATGAAATGAAATGAAATGAATGAAATGAAACATAATAGGCCATTATTACCACATACAGTACAATATAGATATAAAGGTACAGTATGTGCTCGGCACCGTCAAAAATACAATTAGGTCTACCATGTAGGCTACATAATATCAAAACATCAAGTCTAGACTATAAACATTTTGACTATTTATGAGTCAATAATTTGAAAAAAACAATGAGAGAAAAGTCCATATCAATAGTTTTAGTTTGACAGAGAAGTCCATATCGTTACGAGCCGTGGGCTAAGCTAAGTCATTACATTTATTGCTTTCCAATTTATACGTAGTATTGTGATGGTCCAAATTTTCGATTCCGAGATTTCAATGGATTTACACGTTTTGAGGTCCCAGGAACCCAAAAAAGTGGGTTTTACGAAATTTCTGTCTGTCTGTCGCTCTGTCTGTCTGTCTGTGTGTAGTTCTGTCTGTTCATCGATTTCCGGGCAAACTACTTAGTCGATTTTAATGAAATTCGGCATGTAGGTTCACAAAAATCATACCTCGGAACCATTTTCTTTATTTTGGGCCAATTCAATTTGGGGGGGTTTTATTCTCAAAAAACTCCAAAAAAACGTCTAAAAAAATTATTTCTCAAAAACGGCTCCAACGATTTCCTTTAAATTCACATATATTGTAGTCGTTATTAATGTTGACAAAATGCTGGGGGTCGCTTGCCCCTTGATAGTTTGCTTCTGGGGGTAAAAAAAAAATAAAAATAACTAAATTTTAATGAAAATGACTAAATATATTTTTTCTGCGAAACCTTTCCATTGATTATTTCTACCTTTAGGCATGTTGTAGGTGTTAAATTGAGTAACGAAACCGGACCGGTTGCTTTCCCAAAAAAATTTTGGTTTTGCACCACAAATTGTTTTTTGAAAAAATAATAGAAAATTCGCACTCAAATGCATTGTGGTAATTAATGTGTTGGTCTGACCTATCTAGAATTTATCTCACTTCCAGTGACGTCAGGTAGACAACCCCCCCCCCCCCCCGCGAGATATCGGAAATTTAACCACTAGAAAATTATTTACCATGAAATTACTCATATTCTTTATCTACTAATTGATAAATTGGAAAGCATGTTCGAGTAATTTTTATTATGTCTAAGTACCACCACGTCACAGTAGAGAACTTGCATCGTTGAAGCACGGACTACAATGTAGAAATTAATAATTAATTATTAAACCACAATATTATTAGTCGTGCACCTTCTCACACAACCCATATTCTTATGCATCTGAACATTAATAACATTTAACATTTAATAACATAATAATTTTTAGGTTTTGCTGCAAAATTAAGGCATGCGACACCTTAGCTTAAAGTCATAACATGGGCTTTTATTACAGATACAAAACGACGAGAAAATCACTAATTAATTTAATAGATTACCTACTTTTTAATTAAACAGCCAACGATAAAAAAACAAGTATGCAAGTCACAATCTGTTCAATGACCAGTGGAGAAGAAAAATAACAAGAAAGCGAACGGCGAACGGCTTTACACATTTCAAATTCATAGAAAACACCATAATCATTTATCAAGCACCCTCTCACACACAACCCTCTAGTCCAAAAATGATTTGCATTCTTGTTTATAAGATTACTTGCACCATTTTTATAGCCAGGGGACGCCTAGCTGTCGTTGAAAATCTCTGTCCCATGTGCGGAGCAATGAACCGTTCAGTTCGAGCGATAAACATGAAAAATTTCAAAGATTTTGATTTCCCCGATTTATTTGTAACACCTCGTTGCATTGTGGGCGGAGGGGAGGCGATGCGGCCTTGTAGGGGTGAGTTTTGAAAGTGTTTGTGTGAAAGGGAGGGGATTGGACTGTTACTATTCTCATAAATCAACTGTATGATGTATACAGCCCAGCAAGGGATGTATGTCATTGTTGAGTCATTTGTTAAGGATGGTTGTAAGACTAAAGTAGGAGACACTCACTAAAAACATGTATTTTTTTCGTTCAAAGTCGAATTTCCCAGTAAATACCCCTTGTAAAAATACCTCCAATAAAAAATGTAGCACCCATTAGAAGAATACTCCTATACATTTTGATATTTGATATTTGATACGTGGCCATCACTAACACCGGTTGGCCACAGTTTTGAATCTACTTCCTCAGGACGCATAAATAAGTAAAGAAGAAAGAAAGAAGAGAAAAAGTACAAATTAAGTTCTATAATTGGGGCCAATTGGCTTCACATAGACGGTCGCAAATTATCTATCAAACTGTAGAAAAACATTTCTTCATAGGGATGTGATGTCACGATGGGCATTGTTCCGTGTCTTCCGAGTTAAAAAATCCTCCACGTCAATTTGTATCACTTTTTTTTACCCCGCCTTTTTTTTCATATTACTTCCATTACCTCCTCGCGAAGAAGCGCGTAATGGTAACTGAGACCAATGACCAAAACTTCATAGCATAAACAATGACCGAAATCCATGGGGTCGTTGGCATTGGATAAGGGACCATAAAATGTCGCGTAGTGGTACGGACTCTGACTTTCACCCGAAAGGTTGTTGGTTCGAGTCCCACACTGGCTACATTTTCTGGCCATGCTTCGGAGGGCATGTAAAGCAGGCGGTCCCGGGCTTTCCTAGTTGAGTGTAAGAGAAGGCTTTATAGCCCTAACTCCGCTAGGTTGGCTTAGTAATAGAAACAATAAAAAGTCCTTATTTAAAATGTCTTTCAGGATGATAAATGAATATATAATTACATCCAAGCAGCCATTCCGCTATGCCAGATCATAATAACTTATTTTGATGGTTAAACATGTATGGAAAGCAATATTAGAATGTGACCTTGCATTCTAAAATTAGTTTGTTTGCTGATTTGCTTTCCAATTTATACGTAGTATAAGGAAAGCTTTTTTCGAAATCTTCGATTCCGAGATTTCAATGGATTTATACGTTTTGAGGTCCCAGGAGCCTAAAAAGTGTTTTTTTCGAAATGACTGTCTGTCTGTTGCTCTGACGCTCTGTCTGTCTCTCTGTTCATCGATTTGCGGGCAAACCACTCGCTGGATTTTGCTGAAATTTGGCATGTAGGTTTTCAAAAATCATACCTCGGAAGAGTTTTTTTATTTTGGGTTAGCTCAATTTTGGGGGTATAATTCTCAAGAAAGTCCAAAAAAAATTTCTAAAAAAATTATTTCTCAAAAGAGACTCCCACGATTTCATTTCAATTCATATGTATTGTAGTCGTTATTATAATGTTAACAAAATGCGGTGAGTCGTTTGCCCCTTGATAGTTTTCGTCAGGTGATAAAAAAATAAAAATAAGTCAATTTTCACGAAAAAAACTAAAAAATTATTTTTCTGCGATATTTTTTCTATTGATGATTCAGCTAAGTTTTAGATGTTAAATTGAGTAACAAAATCGTATAGGTTGCTTTCCCAAAAAAGCATTTGGTTTTGTTTTTTGAATAAATTATGGAAAATTCACGCTCCAGTACATTATTACTATGTTCTAATGCATTGGTCTGCCCGTTCTTGAATATGCAATCTCATCGATCGATTTATCCGACGCCATAGCCAGAGGTGGTTCAGGGGATCGGGACCCCCCCCCCCCTCGAAATATTTGCAGCGTACACGATAGAATGTAGTTTCCTTTCACCGCATTGTAGGCTCATAGCTTGGGCTATATAACCCTTTCTACCAATGCCCTCCGCAACATTAAAATGTAGCAAGTGTGAGACTCGAACCAACAATCTGTTGAAAGAATTGGAGCCCGTCACGACTGAACGTGTCCTGACTAGCTGCTACCACACAACATGTCATGACTTCCACTTATCTCCATGTAGTGGCTGCATTTGCTCACATGTGGGTGTTATGGAGTGGCGAAGATCGCTTGAAAAGTCTCAGTGAGGAATCCAAAGCCTACCGAGGATTTTCACGCTATCGTGACGCTCACTCGTAAAAAGGCCGTGGAAGATTCCATAAGCGTGTTTAGCTTTCAATCTAATCACTTGTTTGTTCTCCCATAGGCTCACCTTTGCTGCCATAGTCTGCTGCTCTAATTGTTCGATGCCCATACCTGTAATGACCCTAACCCTAAGGCTGGCAGAGGTGAGGCCACAAGTAGGAAAACCGATCGGCAGGTCTAGAACAAGCCTGGAAAATAAAACAGAAAGCCGAGCTGAGTGCGAAGTCTATGCCGAAGCTGGTAGCAGACAGAAGTAGGTTGCTGAAATCGGCACAAGAGGGTACAAGGAGAATGGCCATCAAACGCAACCATTAACTTCGCCCAAATAGGAACAATTGTTGTAAGAAACATCCCTCAACTATTCAAATTCGCTAATAACCAAAACTCCCACATATAAAAGCTAAAACTTCAGTTTTTGCAATGAAATGTGTAGCCTGTATAATAATGTCACTGTAGTATTTCACGATAACTAACCCTTTGGACCAGCTGCATGATACCTCCCTCAAAAAAGAAGTTATTATAGTAAGTAGAATAAATAGTTTTGGACCATATTGTATAATTGCGATGCCTACCCTGAGGGCCACTGCCAGGAGGGGGGATGTTGACCTTTTTAATGACGGTACATGTAAAAAAAGAGGGGGATGTTCACCACACATTGTGTGGTACACGGGCGCCACCTTAATCTGGAAATATACTGTACTATACTTCTCCCACTGAGATAAGATAAGATTTAAAAAGAATTCCATTTTTCAAGTATGCCAATTTGCGTTTTTTTTTTTTAACCATCTTCCTCGCATTTCTCCCTAGGTGGGGTCAGCGATACGGCAGGTTCTCTCCCACTCCTTGCGGTTTTGTGCTTCGGCTGCTGAGGTCTTGGCGGACTTTGGCTTCTACTGTTCGCCTGGGTCGTCCTCGTCTTCTTCTTCCCTTAGCTTCAAAATGTTTTACCCGCTTTATTAATACATTTGGATGGCAATTAACATTCGTATTTTTTGTTACAGAAACGGATATAGCCATTGATTTCCTTGATAACGCAGATGACTAACGCAAGTCCGAGTCTTTTCAATCAATCGTGGGACCTGTCGTTAAGGAGGCCCTGGAAGATTCCACAAGCGTGTTTAGCTTTCAATCACTTGTTTGCTTTTCCACCTCCTCATGTTTGCTGTAATAGGCTTCTGTCTGTAGCTGATAACTGCTCACAGCACTCAGCAGCCATTTCTCTGTTGCAAGCCCCATCATAAGGATAGGCCCAGCTATTTTACTATTTAACTGGGTACCTACAAAAGGTAAGTTATTAGAATAGTAATGAGCAAGTGGTAATAATGTTCTGAATGACTTCTTATGGACCTATGGGCCACTTAGTGGTTGCCTTTGGCAATGGGCCCAGTCATGAGAACAGCTTCCATGAAGCCAGAGGTGGCCTTCCTGGACAATGATGATTTGCAAGATGTTGAAGAAGACGGCAATTCGTCGCATTGGGGGAACAGCGCAATTTTGGTATTAAGACCGCAGGTTTGGAGGAAAAAGCATCTGCTTGTGAAATGCTCGTGTGCTACGCCTGCTATTTAGGGGATGGATTCACCGATTATGTTGAAGAAGTTGTCAACCTTATGGTCCCACTGTTGAAGTTCTACTTCCACGACACTGTACGTGTAGCAGCGGCCGAAAGTTTGCCTTGTCTCATGGAGCGAAAGCGAAAGGCCCCGAATTCCTGCAAGCCATGTGGACCTTCATTTGCAGGGAGCTTCTGAAGGCTATTGACACTGAGCCTGAGCAGGACGTTTTGTCTTATCTTATGCACTGGTTTGCCATGTGCTTAGTGGCCCATAGGTTCCTTGTCCAATATCCAATGCCAATGACCCCATGGATTTTGGACATTATTTGTATTGTTTCCTTATGAATTTTTTTTTTAAATTGCAACCGAAATTCGAGGAAACTACCTCTTCATTCTAAGTTAATTAAAACTCAGTTTTATATACCATAATATATTACTGCATTATATTTAATAAATACCATATTACATTTCCATTTGTTTTGTTTTACAGAGGCGGCGAGATTTTACCAATTTTTTTTACAATTGCCATAACTTACTTGTAACGCACAGGAATGACGCATGAGCCATTATTAGGACGCACAAGGTCTGGAAATAGTAATTTGAATCGCAAATGCTGGTTTGTGATCATTTTTATTGCTATTTTGTTGTTGATTACTGCTTTGGTGTTAATTTGGACTGGTAATAGATCGAAAGCAACAGAAAAACAAGACGATGTCACATATTCGGAGGGCATATCTCTCGACGGTGCTTCCATTTACCCCATAGTAACCAGAAACTTGGAACAGGCAGTTATTGCTAATCAAGACACCGACAGTTCTTCACTGGAGGAGTATGATGACTGAATAATTAGCCGCATATTGCCGACAAATCAAACACAATAAAACATCTATGAAAATTATGCTACTGCTGAGTAATACTATACTATAGGTTATGGCATGGGTTACGGAAATGACTGGCAAACAATTTGAAGGTAAAATAGTCACAGATGAAAACGAATGGTCGGACGAATTTGAAGACTATTCCAATAAGATTATTATAGTCACATATGGAATCATTATGGGAGAGGTGCAGGCAGAAAGAATGATATTATCTGCAGATGATCTAAGAAGTACTAAAAAAAATTTCCTAGTCCAATATTCAATTCAAAGTCATGAGGATGAGAAGCAACTAAATGGGTGGGCAGTCTTTCGAAAAGGGAGCATCTCTTCAATTCACTAGAAATGAAATTCTCATTGAAAATTAGACATTTATCTTCTCGAGGACAAATGACAACGAATGGAAACAGTTAGGAATGATCGACACTGGAATTGGTACGAATAACAGAAACTTCGTCTCTCTGGACACCATACAACATATTCATTATTCCTACGATTCCTTGCCTGTGACCTATTCTAATTGGTTTATTGTTGAATATAATTTATAGTATATTTCTCTTTCCTATAATTCTCTCTTCTTTTCTGAATTTTTTTTATAAATCCAAACATTCTAAGCTGTTGACTTGTAAGGCGGCCATTCCACCGGCGAATTTACTTGAAAAATTGACTTTGTCATTAACGTTTGTTTTGTTTTACGGAGACTATTATGTAGATGCTTAACTTATCTGTTATAAATTAAGTTATGATATGATAGCAGACATCATTAATAAGTCTCTACCATATTATAACTTAATTTATGATAGATAAGTTAAGTATCCACATAACTTAATAGTCTCCTTAAAACAAAACAAACGTCAATGACAAAGTCAATTTTTAAGTAAATTCGCCGGTGGAATGGCCGCCTTATAATGCCATAAATTATTATTATATTATATTTGGTCTATGTTATATTATATTATAATTATTTTGTCACCTGCCTAATAATTCGTAATTAGAAATAAGAGTAAAATATAATAATGTAGACTGTGTAATGTGGTGCTCATTAAAAGTCATTTATTTTATCTTAATAGTTTGCTTGAGGCATTTTATCTTTGTAGGAACTAATTAATGAAAAACTGGTGTTTTCTTCGAATAGACTAACAATAACAAGTCAAGAACTACCAAGAAACACCACAGAGCCTCAGAGGTATCTGGCCAAAAGTAGAGGACAGAGATAGAAATCTAGAAGTTGTATGTTATGAAGAGTACAGTATAGAAGCGGAATTGTTCGTGTATATGAGCATGCTGCAATTTTTTAAGATTTAGCGATAACGGCACCATGGTCTTCCTGAACCTGTGATTTATTTTTGAGACCAATCAGTTTAATAATAGAATAAAATGGAGTTGAAAAACGTGTACAAGGTTCTGAACTACGGTACAAGTGTGTTCATCTCAAAATAAGTTTGTCCGCAGTTATACACATCAATCAAGGGTGACGCCAGGACTTCAGCTGTGAGCAAGAGGTAGGTCCCCACCCCTAGAAAAAATCATTTTGTAAAAGAATGACTATAGCTTAGCTCTTAGCATGTCATAGTAGGGCATCGCCCTTGACTGCTGTCGCGCTGATGTACATGAGCAGTAACCGCGAGACCGAAGGCCGAGCTGCCGCCCGCGTCAGGCGCAAGTAGTGGAGGCAGCAGCCTGCACCGGGAACCGCTTGTACTGTATATATACACAGTCTACTCATTAAAACATCCAAAACGACAACATTTTCCTGACTGAAAGGAATTCTAACTATAAACCCTCCCTGTTTAAAAAAAAACTGAGCCGTCAATATACTAGTACTACTATATTATACAGTAGGGCTCTATATTAGACAGGTATTGTCATCCGCCATGTTGTATCCATTATAAGTCTGGTGTATAAGCCAAGCATTGGGTGTTTACCTATTAATTTTTAGAAATTTACCGTTGTTTATTTATTATTATTTAAATAACGTGCTACCAATTAGGGAAGTAGTTCGTAAGAAAACACTAAAACGTATATATTCGTTTTTTCAATATTTTCCAATCTTTTACTTTTCTTACAATACTTACCATATAGGAAATTTGGGATACAACATGGCGGATGACAATACCCGGGTATATAGTGCCTTATTATACAGTATACAGTATAAGTCGGTAAAAGTGGGAGTTTTTGAGCCAGCTACTGGGTGGTAGAGAAGGTGCCCATACAAGAACACTTCACTCTGTTCAAAACTTAATGAATAGTGCTGAGATGCCTGGACCAATCAAGCCAAAGGAATAAGATAGTAGTTCTCCAGTAAATGGACTCTAATACCGTGCCTTGTATGCAGAGGCCATGCATTAATAAAGCCCCTTTGACGAATACTTGCTACAGAGTGTAGCTTTGTGCGTATACAATGTCTTCTATTTTCATTAGCAACACAGGCAGGCCATAAGGTGAGGTTTTAATATGGTTAACACGTCCACCAAGACTGAATGAAACGCCCAAATGTTTGGAATTCAGGAAGTCCGCTGCCGTTTTGGAGTTGCCGAATGTGGAAGGAAGTAAAGTTATTAATTGTTCTTGGAGCTCTTTACTTAGGGGTAAAACTATTAAAGGTGCGTTCGCGATATGTCCGGCAGGGCTACCTTAAAAGTGGACGTGCCTGATAATTAATTAAGGACGCTTGAGTGAATCGGAACAAAACATCGTTGTTAGATTCGTGTCCAAATCACAGATTTTCATAAAAATGGCAACATTAACGCAGGAAACTAAAACGGAACTAAATCGAATGGATAACGCTTTATTTATACGGTTATATGACATTATGACGTATATAGTACGTGAAAATGGAGGTAGAATCTAAGGGGTGTCTGCTCCGACGATGGCTAGGACAGGGTGTTGGCCTCCTGACAGAGACCTGTCTATTTGATACATTTGTGCATGATCATAGAGAATGCAGGGCTAGAATAATGATAAGCTGATAACGTGAACCCTAGCTCTGGGTGTCACAAAAAGTCAATAAAAAGGTTCCTTTGTTTTCATTTATTTCTACTTTTACTTTCTCACTTTACCACATTATCAGCACCCGTATAATGTCAGCAAATGTTAGAATTAAAAAGTTATTCACAGTTAGGTTTGTTTCATTAGCTGAGGGTGGCAGGCATGTAGCAGGGGAGGCCTCCCCCCTGTGTTCGGGTCATCTAGACAAACATTGGTTCTTGTACCCCACAAATATTGACACCCCTCCCCTGACGACCCTTAATTGCACACGGCAAAAATGAAATTTCATCACTGTTTCTCACCCTGCTCAGTTTCGGCAGCCCTAAACTTCTATATAGTTGAGATTGGACTTTTCCTCCAACCACAGATATTTTTTCCAATTTCAGGTGCCACCTGCCACGTCTTCTCCGACCCATCAGACAATTCACACGTAGGTGGTATTTGTTTTTACCAATCAGAGCATAACTTGCAGCCGCGACTGGATTTGTTGTTGTATGTTGTTGTCCAAAGCGTGTAGTAAATTCTCAAATAAGACGTGGCAGTTTATACCAAAAATAAAAAAAAAATCCTTGGCGGGAGATGCCAATTTATCCGCACTCCCACAATGTACCTCAGACACATATTTCGAGACTTTTGGTGTTTATTGGATTGATAGCCAGCCATATTGTAATTGGACTGCATCACAGTAATCGAAATGCTACAGCATCAGTGACCGCACCAAATAATCTATATAGATCGACTTCAATGGCAAGGTGGTAGCGTGCTTGTACTTGTGCGAGTCTCTGCACGTCATGCGATCAGAGACGTATCGTATCAACACGGGTACCAACCTACAGAGGCGACAGAAGAGGTCAATCGAATACATTCATTAAATTGTTTGCATGTGCCATTAACCTTTTATAAATAAATAAACTCTAGGCAGCCGAACAAAGTGAAGAAATTTATTTAGTTCCATTTCCAGGGCATATAGCATACAACATACTGTAGACTACGCAGGGAGCACTAAAAATACAAATTCTGCTGGCCTAAAATCTAAACTTGTTAACGTTATTAAGACTGAAGCAGCATAACCGAAATTAGAGGATATGGAAAAAACTGGGCTTGGCGGGATTCGAACCCACGATCTACGCCTAACCGGGGCGTCGTCTTAACCGCTGGACCACAAGCCCCGGCAAGTCCAGTAAATGCCAATCCTCTACTTATGCTCTAATTGACATGATTCGTGTTGCTAGACAGGTTAGCACAACTACACAACTATCTAACCGAACAGGTCTGTGAGCTGACTTAATTGCATAAAGGCAATGCTTTATTCATTACATTGTAGTATTATATGGTATATATAACACTGACATTAAATTAACTTTGGTTGAAGAGGTAACCTCCTCGTTGTAACCGAAATTGGAGGATATGGAAAAAACTGGGCTTGGCGGGATTCGAACCCACGATCTACGTGTCCCGCCAAGTCCAGTTTTTTCCATATCCTCTAATTTCGGTTATAACGAGGAGGTTACCTCTTCAACCAAAGTTAATTTAATGTCAGTGTTATATATACCATATAATACTACAATGTACTGGAGCAGCATGATGGAATTGCAAAATAAATAAAGAAACATTTCATCTCGTGATGTTATAAATTCAGAGAAGAGGGCTGGAGTAAAAGTACAAAGGTCATAACCGAAATGAAAATAATGAAATTAAAGTGTATGGAGATGGAGAATCTACCCAACGCGCTCCTTTTATAAATAAGCAAAAATAGGAATGGCAAATGTTTTGATACGCCGAAAAGCGCCAAATTTCGTACCAGCAAGCACATAATCAGGTCATATTCCCATTCTGAGGGTGGGGGGAGGGGAGGGGGAGTAACTATACCAAGGTATACTGGTATAAGTCTTATTGAAACTTGCTCTGCCAACAACAACATGGATTCTTGGTAACATTCTTGGTAATGTTTCCGTACGAATTTAGGACCACTGTCAAACTTCTTGTCCTCAACGAAACATTGACAGAAGAACGGTTCAAAACTCCGAAATTGCCATCATACCACATTATTTTGTTGAATTTTTGCGCTAGTCTCCTTTTTATTTGTTGTGGTGCTCTACGAGAAAAATTGAATTTTTGATTATTGGTTTATTTATTACATTTTTTCAATCGATTTGTTTAATTTCCCCGAAAATTCGCCCCCCCCCCCAGCTTTCCTCTGTGGAAACGTTGCTTTCCCCCCGCCAACCTTCTATGACGATAAGTAAATGTAGGTACTAAGAGGGTGCCCCAAAAATCTTTCCCAATTCCCCGTAATCCGAAAAGTACACTTGGCTGTTAAACGTGTTAATTAAGACTGGGTAGGAGACGGTGTTGAATCAATAATATGTCGGGGGAGGGGAAGGGAGCCACCCCTGACACCCAATGCAATTTATGTCTTATTTATAGGGGTTGTGGATTAATTATTTCATCACTTAGCGCAGATTCCATTACAGGGGTGGACACGATGAGTTCCTAACTCGATTTCCCCCCAAAATTGCTACGCCAGTGAATGAATGGGCTGCTGGTGATATATACAGGATATCACAGAGAAAGGCTGTCTATAAAGTTTTAGTTTTTTCATCTTTGCCTGCGACAGTATGCATTGTGTTGGTGGGTGGATACCCTGATTGTCAGTCCACTGAAGGCTGGTTAGGTAACATTAGGTCAGAAGAATCCAGTTAAAAAGATAACTAGTTGATTTGTAACAAACGCGAGATACAGAAAAAGGAAGCTGAATAAACACTAAACAAACGTGGTGCTAACTACTTCTCTTGTCTGGTGCCACTGCCACAGGTACAAGTGACAAAAATAAGATTTCAAGGCAGGCTAAGGCACCCATTCCACCGACCGGCTAGGGCTATTTACAAAAACACTGACGTGGTAGCAGACATTCAAGACTTAGGCGGGGTTTCCACCGACCTCGCATTGCAGAATTGACGGAAATGTTTATTTTCCTCTATGCCATAGTTAAAATTGATCAATGATCATACAGTAAAATCACAAACAAACTAGCTAAAATTAAAAAATGGCATCATGGGATATGTTAAGTACAAACATTTTAATTGATTTATATAAAAAGAAAAATTCTAATTTCCGTTATGTCACTTGCATTCTGCAATGCGAGGTCGGTGGAAACGCCACCTAAGTCTTGAATGTCTGCTACCACGTCACCGTTTTTGTAAATAGCCCTAGCCGGTCGGTGGAGTGGGCGTCTAATTGACGCTAAAATTGGCACCTTTAGCTAATGGCCTAATGACCAACATTCCTATAGAAATTTTCTTTTACCTTTACTATTTCTTATGTAGTAAGGGTAAAAGATGGCGTCTCTAGGGTAACAGCGGGAATCACCCCGACGCGTCGGCCAATCCATCCACCACCGGGCCAAGCAACAACACCGATACAAGACCAAATCGGATGCCAGGCCACAATGATTGGATCACCATGCCCTAGGCCTGGACACGTTAAGTAAGTAGGCCTTAACGCGCATATTCCACCTACGTCAATATTCAATAGTAAATGTGGTATTGACGTGGTAGCAGACATTAAAGACAGTCTAAAAATGTCTGCTACCACGTCAATACCACATTTACTATTGACTATTAACGTAGGTGGAATAAGCGCCTAAGTAGAAAAACAAAATTTATAGTTAGTGCTTGTACTTGTGTGAGTCTCTGCGCACCATGAGATCAAAGACCTGAATGAAGAGGTTACAAGGGTATATTCATTATAACTGCTCGTACTATGCGATTAATCTTTAACCGAAATTCTAGATCGTGGGTTCGGATCCAGCCAAGCCCAGTTTTTTCCATATCCTCTAATTTCAGTTATTTAACGAGGAAGTTACCTCTTCAACCGAAGTTAATTTAATGTCAGTGTTATATATACCATATACAATGATCGATTAGTCTTTCATTAAAAAATAGAGGAAACAATATATGCATAACCAAAATTTTGAAGAGTTGGCAAAAAATCAACCCTAGAAGTGTTCAACATAATTTTAACGAAAAAAATGGAGGAGGAATAAAAAATGGGAAAAATCTTGTCTAAAACGATTCTGACATGTATAAAGTGACAAACGGTTTTAAAAACGGTTCGGGAGATAGTCTCCTTATGCATTACCGCATATTGCATTGGGAAATTGGAGTTTTATACGTCACCTGATGCCCCTCCCCCTTCTACATGGCTGTAAAATTGCAAATATACCCCTCAATTTTTGAGATCCCCTTCTCCCTCGGTAAATGGCGACTTGACGGTTTTTGTAAATATTTTGTCATTGACACATTTAAGATTTAAATAAGAATTTTAGTAGTTTGTTTTTTTATGGGATTTTCAACTACTATATTTTTCATTTTTTTTTTAAACTTATGCTCTTGTACAGTTATTAATTTCAGTGTTTCCCTTCTATGGAACATCAAAAAAACTCTGTGCTTCATGCTTAATCCCTTAAGTTAATGTACCTACTATGCAAGCAAGAGTAAATATAAATTAGGTACGAGACTATTAATTTTATTGGGTACTATCAATATCAATCAATATTTGACATTGAGAGATAAAACGGTCTATCTCCATTTGTGAGGAGACTATCAAAATGCGACCTCGAGAACATTGATCCCATCCGATCTGATCTTGAGTGTAAAAAGAGTCACCAAAAGTGTCCCCCAAGAAAGTCCCCTAAAGTGTCAGGATTCCATTAGAAATAATTAAATTTCGAAAACCCAACAATTCTCCTTGAATAACCATACTAATTTAATTCAATAAAAATAAACCCCAGACAGCTGAGCATATGAAGAACTTTTCCATCAGCAATATGTAGCAGAACAATTCCCAAAAGGCCATGAATTAATTTTTGGGGGGAAAGGTTTTGCAGTTTTCCGGGGGGGGGGGGGCTCCCTGCCCCCTGGGGGAGAAAGTATAACGACCCCATCGTGAAATCTCCGAACTTCTCCTATGAATAAACTTTATTGTCGGGCAATAAAAAAAGTGTTTTATTCGTTTAATTGCCATTCAGCTAAATTTACAATTCCATAGGCGTAGGCCTGCGGGCCTCTAAAGAGCCCGGTTTTTATCGCCTAACTTTTATTATTATATTTTTAAAGCCCCTGCTGCCGCTTCCCTCCCTCCTGAGTTTATTTTTCTGAGCGCGGTAAAACGAGTACTGATAATTATAGCTCTTTCCCTGTTAGGTGCTGTAGTTATAGCCGATGATAGCGTTTAGTATTTCGGATTTTACGAGGCACGCCCAGAAAGTAAATGTACTCAACATATTATGTTAAGTTATTTTTCGACATAGTCACCATCGTAAGCCATTACCACATCTGCTGTACAAGTGCAAACTATGGTAACTTGAGTTAAGTAAGTTTCAAGATATTCACTAAATAGCGATGATAATATTTGGTACGTTGTAAAAAATATTTATTATGTTGTAGTTGTCAGAGCCTTTGTTTGGTTAATGTACAATATATAAAGGAAATAATATATGTAATTAATTAATAATAATAATTAATAATAATAATTAATTAATAATTAATAATTATTACTTCCATTAATGTCGGCATGTATTATACGACTATCGGGGGCCGAAAGCGTGCTCAAAATTGTAGATAGAAAGCCTTTCACAGACAGAGTCATGTGATCAAGCAGCAGAATCCAGGCTGATGGGCCGTGGTCGATCTGGAAGAGTTTGCAGTAATTATACATATTTATGGAAGAATTTATTGGCTATATAATGCAAATGCTATTTAACGCAAAAACAAATGCAAGAGTATACCGTATGGCATGAGTTACCCTATTTGTGGGTGGAATATGTAGCCGCGTACTCGTAAATTTCATGTGCAAACAGTGGCCATTTGAGTTACCCCAATTTGTATTGTGAATTACCAGCTTATTTTACAGGAGGCCCTATTTACTCGGAGCCTATTTTGATGTTATTTATACCGTAATATAGTAATTATAATACAATATATGAAAGTCACTAAAATTGTAATAATTTCGTTCTAACCGTTATAGGGTATGTGAGTCCACGACAGGACATGACACTATATGTTGTTTCGGCAATAAAAAATACCTTAATTGGGCGTCAACACGCAGTGAGGTTCAAGGCATGAGGACTGACAGAGTTTTCTCTATTTGGGATGTCAGCAACACACCGAACAGCCGTTTCCCCTACCAATGAAAATAAGGTCAAAGCGGTTTTCTTTTATATCTAGTCTAGAATCTCGATCCACAGTTTCATATCAAATGTACTGTAGCCTACATACAGTTATATTTCTAGCACAAACAACCCCCTAGTACAGTGGTCGGCAAAGGGCGGTTCCAGAGCCGCATGTAGCTCTGTAGCTTTGGTGTTATAAAATATTACTTTAGAAGCAGATTTGGCTCCTAATTTTTTTTATAATTGTCGAAATATTCATATTTGGCTCTTTGGCTGAAACGTTTGTCCTATAATATAGTTCTCCAGAACTATCCCTAGCTCCTAACCAAATCGTCTGGTAATCGTGGGCCAAATTGCTGAGTAAACTCTCCAACAAGTATCGATTACCAGTGATTACTGCAGTGGCGGTAACTGGGAACAATGGAACATGCAAACAAACTTTGCAACAGGAGCTGAGGATATGAGATGGTGTTATTAAAAAAGTTTTGGAGGGCCACGTACTTTTCCATCCATACCCCCCCCCCCCCCACTTCATACAAGCTCAGGGGTGGAGGCAGGGCTGGCAACTCATCAATATAGCCCATCTTGTATGATTACCATAGGTTAAACCTCAGTTGGTGTGTTCCGTTAGTACAGGGCCCATCATCGCTTGAAAACGCCTAAGCACTGTCGGGCATTGCTCTGCATTGGTTGTTGTTGTTTCCAACGCCTGTCACCCTGGTGGGGGGAGTGAGTCTGTTTGTTTACAAGAGGCACCCTGAGGGCAGACTCTTTCAACTCGGGGGAAGCGGAATTGACTGACAGAGGGGACCTCCTGATTATAGTGGATTCCGAACCACTTGGGGAACATGGTAAAGTCACACGATTAAACCGGAGGTGACCAGGACTCGACACACGCGTAGACGGACTGGTATAGTATCAGCACGTTGTCATGTCCCACCATGTTCCACTGTCAACGCTGTGCACACTACCAAGTTTGCCGCAACTTGAAACATGCCCTGCTCTAATGGATTCAACATGGTAAGGCCGATGGCATCTCTGCATTGGTAGATGGGGGTGCATCCAGTATTCTGGACTGATACTTGCCAAGCGTTGCGATTGTGCATTCGGCCTTTTTGTCGGAAATATAACCGCTAAAATCGTTTCCAATGGTATGCTTATACCTGGACTACCTGTGCTTTGGGAAAGGGTAAAATTTAGGTAACTAATATGATAACCTCCGTGGATGCTTGGATGTACTTTTGACTACAGAGATGTCCACGAATCCGCTGGAAAGACGGAAGGAGTCTACGAGTGGGGAGTCTGCAGATAGTGGGAGCATCTTGCAAAACCGAGATGACTGGAGTATTGTTGAGTGAATTCCCGTCAAAGGCGAAAGAAGAAGGTCCGTGCTTTGGGATAGGTTAAAATTTGGCCACTACTATGATACGAAACTTTTGGATGTACTTTGGACTACAGGGACCCCCCGAGAAGTCGATGGAAGTACTAATTAGAAACCGACCTCTACGAGTGGGGAGTTAGTGGATAGTGGAGCGTCGTGCGAAACCGACATGGCTCGTCGCTGTCGAGCAGGTCAAGCCCCATCAAAGGTTGATGACCCAGAAGAAGAAGATGATGAATATGGATGCCCGGTGCTTTGAGGTAAAAAGGCTAAAATGTGGCCACTAATAAAATAATCTCTGTGGTGCCACTGATGGTGACGAAACAGTTGGGCGTACTTTAGACTACAGGGACGTACACGAAACCGCCCAAAGGTCCAAAAGACAAGTTAAAAACCGACCTCTACAATTTGGGAGTCCGTGGATAACGGAGCGTAGTGCAAAACCGAGATGACTGGAGGAGTGTTGTTGAACAAGTCAAAACCCAGCCCGGGCTGTAGACTTGGAAGCAGAAGATCACGATGGCTTGCAGTGCTTTGAAATAGATTGAAACGAGACCACCTTTATGTTACAGTCTTGGGTTGATGCGCTCGCTAGATATAGAGTGAGTGAAAATGTATCACAGTTTACCACCAGTCAATTCCAATTTCGGCCATTTTCGGGCCTGCATAAACTGCGGGCTCCCGATAGCAGAAGAAAATCCTGGTTAAAAAACTAGCGGCTGTGACTTAGCTAGAGTACGACCTCCCCTTTCTGAGCAGCAGTTTCCAAAGTCGAAATTGATATGATTGACGCCTATATCTTCGCTGAAAGAGACATATAAAGAAGGAGAATAAACTGCGGCATGGGGTGCTACCCTTACGCCATCCCATCTTCACAACGCCTAGATTTCTTAAGTATGCTCATCGATATATTTAATGCCTCAGCAACGCAGCAACCAACATCAAAATGTAATATATTGTGCCTATATGTCACCTGTAGTGCAGCGGACAGAACCGAAAGTTACACAGACTAAGATTGAACGAACCCTAAAAAGGAGCAGCTCACTCAGTAAAACACTCAAAATGCGAATGTCGAAGAAACACCAGTAAGGGCACACTTTAGGGGTGCAGAATAATTCAGAAGACTCGCGTACACCTGCAAGACAGCGACGTGACAGCTGAGTTTTTGAAGTGGCATCCCCCTCCTCCTCCGGATCGGAAAATTGCGGAAAATTCCCCGGAATCACGCCCACTTTTGTTTCTTTGTCCCGTAATTGGCATGGAGCGTGATGCAACGTCTTGTATAATGTAAATGTCTGTCATATTGAAATCGAATTAAATTTGCCGGCAAAAAATTGTACCTATGTCTTGCCCAACAGGAGTACAATTTTTCAGTGTCGACTCTCTCAGACTTCAGGACTTTTTTGAGCCCCATCAATAAACTGAGAAATGATATGATATTTCACTACCAAGAACACAATTGTAAGATTATTGGTCTATTGACAGTTGTGGTTCACCTGCACCAGTCACCAGTGATGAACAACAAGAAAGGGAGGGCAAGTGTACCATTAGTCATGCAGGGACAGCTATGCATTATTTACGATCTTCATTACTACATCAATGCATTGGGCCAGGGATGTCCAAAATGTTGTTTAGACTATAAGGTACTGGCACAATGGTGGCCTACAAGTCTACAACAAGCCCAAGCAGCATGGCCTCGGACACTGAGTGGGAAAAGGTGTCGCATTGCACGTTGAAATGTTCCAATTCCAGAAAGAAGAACATTTCAGTGTTAAAAGACACGCTTTTCACTCATTTTCCACTCAGTTCTCAGCTCTAGAAGAGAGGTCACAAGTGAACGATTAGTCAAATAGGAATACCGGATGGATTTCTTTTATTATGTTTATTACTATCAATGAATTGTGCCAGTGGTTTCCAAAATGTCCAAAACTACATAATATTTTCATGTCAATGGTCAATGCTAGGGGTGTCCAAAATGTTGGCAAGAAGTTTTACATAATTTGATTAACTTACATGTTTAACCAGTCTAGGATTGATCCATGGTACTTTGTCCTGATCATACTGGATACATCGCGGTATGTGATGCCTTTGAGTACCCTTTCTAGGCCTCCATATTTGTTCAGCAACTCTATAAAAAAGAAATAAAATTATTTTTAAAATAAAATACTAATTAAAAACAGAGTGTGAACTTCTCTACGACAGGAAAAAATTATAATTATCATTATTATTCATCAAACATTTTTCAATACCAACCACGGACATTGACAAAGAAAGAAAGGGAGAAGGGCGTATGTTTCACTCTTCCCCGATACCCGAAGGCTAGAGAGACTAGAGACACCTACCGGACAACCACAGCACTAAGTTGTCTACCAACCCACAATATAGTGGCGCTGCTTTTCGTCACACAAAAATGTTGCGGATCAGATTACTCAATATATGTTTAAGTTATTTTTCGACATAGTCACCATCGTAAGCCATTACCACAACTGCAGCCCAATCGAGGCGATAATAATACCGGTGTTTATTTAATCCCCTGGTATTAAAAATGTAAACAAGATAATTTTATAATGGAAATTGCTATTCAAAATTTGTTTGTTTACAGTTATAACCGTAGGGTATTTATTTATGAGTGTACAGCCCATAGGAAATTGGCAACCCGAAATTTATTCCGTTTTATTTTTTATTTAATTAACTATGTATGTTATGAGCCAAATCTTTAATAACATGCTTAGTTAATTACATTAAAAAATTAAAAGTAATAAATTTCGGGTTGCCAATTTCCTACGGGCTGTACACTCTTAACCCCGGTATTTATTTAATCCCCTGGTATTAAAAATGTAAACAAGATAATTTTATAATGGAAAGTGCTATTTAAAATTTGTTTGTTTACAGTTATAATCCTAGGGTATTTATTTAACCCCGGTATAATAATCGCCTCGATCAGGCTGCTGATATACGATAGATACTCTCAATATACTATGTTATTGTATTGTCCTATGTCGGTCCCCCCCCCCCCCAAATGGGGCAGTATAAGATGAAATTAAGTAATATTAGTTGTTTCAATGCAATTAATTTGTCAGATCTAATTGATGTTCGGTACAACAATGAGTGGTAAGCAGTTTGGTGAGTAGAATTCAACGTCATCTCGAGTCTTCGGCCGTCGCAAGAAGTCTATGAAATTAATTTCTTTTTTCTTTTCTTTTCTTCTTTTGTTTTCATTTTATAATTTGATTGAAATTTTCTGAAAATAATATGAATGTTTTGTCTCTATAGCGGCCCCAAAACGGTCAGTAATAATGGCATTAACTTATCAAGATGACAGTAATAATGATCGTGTAATGTGGACAAAGTTGGGATGACAAAAAATAATGATAGGGATCCTGATTTTTTGATCTCAGCTCCATCATTACTCAGTAGTAATGACATTACTGATAATGTCATTATTATTGACCGTGTAGGGGCCACTTATAGTTTGATTGGTCTACTGTATACTTAGTAAAAAAAAATTGTACCATGAAGGAATTTAAATTATACTCAAATTTTTTGTATAAGATTTGTATTTTATTGGACGTTTAGATCTGTTTGCAAATAAATGGTTATTTCTTAATAGATAGCGGGTCTTTCACCCCAAAAATAGTATGTCCTTTGTTTTACCATTGGCTGCTGACGTTTCAGATCATAACTCCTTGTTGAGGAATGAGTGTAGTGGGTTTCTATCTGCAGGACTCGTCATCGCCTGTTTCATTGCGTTAATGGTAAGCTTGTCTCAGCTTGTCCATTATCGCTTGTAGCCGGTGTAGGTATGTTGACATCGAGAACGTATACCAGTTTACGGAAACAATACAAATAATGACCGAAATCCATAGAGCCGTTGGCATTGGACAAGAGACCTATGGGTCTAAAGTAGCTTTAAGTCTATAAGTAGACCTGGGTCCATATAAAGTCCACACAAAAAATAATAACAATAAGCTTTGGAGGGCATGTAAAGCAGGCGGTCCGGGGCCTTCCTAGTTGAGTGCAAGAGAGGGCTTTATAGCCCTAACTCCGCTAGGTTGGCTTAGTAAAAGAAACCATAAAAAGTCCTTATTTCTTTGATTATTTATTTAACCTCCATCTATCTGCAGCCGAAGATGTTAACCCTCGAAGTAGGCAGTCTGTATAGTCATTGGTGGGACCGGGCGTCAGGCTCGTACAATGGCGTCACGTATAATGAGCATGCATAATAATCACACGTGAAGAAATGCAGCCAAACATTTCACCTTGGCTATTTGGGCTGAATATCCATGAAATTAAAGCTGATTTCTGGTAATTATACAATATACGCGGAGAATAACAGATTTCGGGATTCAAGTTGTATAATTTCTGAGAAGCCACGAGCTCCAAGAGTTCTGTACGATCAATAATTGATAGTTATTAAGGAATTGGGAATCTTCAAATTATTATTCAAAGAAGATGAATACAGAGCTGTACCAACTAACTGATGTTAAAAAGCATTGATGAAAAGGTTCCTCAGAAATATAAAAAATTAAAATTCCTTATAATCGTAGGGCCGTATTGTGTATGAAATAGTCCTCGACAAACATCAAAGTTATCATAGCTTGAGTAGTAAATAAAAAATAATTCACTATCGTGTGATGCAGGTGCAGCCAATATCTAACTCTTCCTCTTAAAAGTTTGATCCTGAATCCTTGATCCTCAATCCTTTATTCTGAGTTTCAGTCTGTTAAAAGCATAATAATGGCGCCTGTTATTATTTTTGTTGTTGATATTAATTTAGCAAAAAGATTTAATTTATCTATTGGTAAAGGTTAATGGCAATGGTGTTTATTATTTATTTATATTTATAATAGGGATAGTTGGACATATGCATTGCCTGTTGTGTTAGTGCTCATTAGGGGAAGAGTCATCACACAATTAGGGGATGGGGCGACCTTTGGGACTGGGTGTGAATCCCATCATCAGGCTTGGTCCAGAGAAGGTTTGATCGTGCCTGGACGATTGACGCACTGCTCTTGTATTTTTATCCAAATTATTCTGTAAATCCGATCTCTTTCTGGACTTTAATTACCGTTCTCCCGATTGAAATTCAACAAACTTTCTAATCACTTGCTTACGACACACCAGGCAATGTAGGTACATACAACTTACCCCTTGTGAAATGACTGTTTTAATGATATCTAATAGTATAAGGGGTTAACATCTCATAATCTCCAACAAAATTTTAATTTCACAATAGTCAAAAAACTGCTGCCATGATTCCTCAACAGCAAGCTGAGCTGTGAATAAAACAACAGACAACAGCATTGCTGACGTACGGCCCCAAAGGTCCACACCTCATTAGCACTTCATCACATTTTCAAAGTGCCTTTTTGGAGCCTGTGAATAACGACCTGCTATTCCGGCAGCTAGGGAATGGCTGGTATGAATACTTCGTTAAATATCGAGTACCATAACTGGAAACATGCAAGTGTAGTGGTAAAAGCTCCGACTTCCATCAGAAAAGTTGTTGGTTCAATTCACACACTTGCTACCTTTTCTGGCCATGCTTTGGTTCCTTTTTTTATCATTGACCGACAATGTTGGAGAAGCCAACGACCATACCACATAACGGACACATCATAGATGGTATGTTGAAGGAGCTCCAAAACTTTCCTAGTATGTGTGAAAATCTTTTTTTCTACCTACGATCTATATTATTTTCTTGTGAAATTATGATAAATAAATGGAGTGGAGCAAAGGAGGTCATATCTATTTAGCGCAACAGCAGAGGGGTCGCCGTAAAACAAGCTATATGATCAAATGGTGGCTGCTGCCATTGTACCTTTTTTTTAATTTGTATTTTCAATGGAGAGTAAAAAAAAAAAAAGGACTGTTTGTTCTAGTCTATTAATAAGATAAGCCAACCTGGCAGAGTTAGGGCTATAATGTCCTCTCTTACACTCAACTAGGAAGGCCCGGGACCGCCTGCTTTACATGCTCTCCGAAAGTCAGAGCCTGTACCACTACTCTACATGTTTTGAGGGTAATACAAAAACGATAAGCATTGATACTGAGGCAGCACAGATTAGCATAATCGATGGAATCAAGCAACAGCAGAGGCCATTTATAGCTACAGCGGTCGCAATAAATCGGGTTGTGTATGATATACTGGTTGTTGGATGCTGTAGCACCTTTTCATTGCTTATATTTTCAATGGAGAGCAATACAAAAACCATATGCATTGAAACTGAAGTAGCACGGATTAGTAGTACAATATAATAGATGGAATCAAGCAACAGAGGCCATATATTGCAAGTGCGGTCGCAGTAAATCGACCTGTGTATGATAAGCTGGTTGTTGGGAGCCCATAACACCCCTCCCCCCTCCCACTGTACCAACATATCACTATTGGAAACTAATTACCCCCTAATTAACCTCCAATTCGATTTATTACCGTATTTTTGCTGTACAAAAGGGCTCTGGGCTCAATAACAGCAACATTAGTTTATACTGGACGATAGGCTTGCTTAGCAATGAAGGTGCATTATAACGTGACCCCTGTCCCCGCACCGTTGAGTATGACAGTAACCACAACTTAAAAGTCCTAGAATAACCGATACTCGGTCGCTATATTGAATACGTACAGTGTTTTCATCTTAGAGACTTTACTTTATTACCATTGATGCAAAACAAGTACGATACCGTATACAGAAACTGTCAACCATTGGCGCAAATTCCCAAAATTTCTGGGGGGGGGGGGGCTGTAGGACCCCAAGAATTTGAACCCCCGGAGAAAAAAAATCCTGGGGGGGGGGCTCCGCCCTATTTACGCCAATGCTGACAACAGAACCCCTTTAGGAATAAAAAGAACATTTACATAACATAGCAGTGTATAAGTGTATTGGATGGACAATGTTTTCAGATTGGTCGGACTGCAGGGTACTGCAAGTCAAATACCGATAAGAAGCACTGTGTTACCACCAGGGACGTATTTAAGCACCTCTGCAGCCTCTGTTCCCCCCCCCCCCTCCCGTGTCAGCGCTCTCCCCAAGGTTACCCTATTACATGCTTATAGAAATGTCATCGGGAGATGTGGCCGTTTTAATAACTCAAAATTATTCGTTAAACTTTTATTTTTGTTCAGAAATTATTTATACCCAAAATTGTGCCACCCCTAATACTTTGCCACCCTATGGCGCGCGCGTAGTCCGCCTTTTCGGAAATCCATCACTGCTTTCCACAAGCTACGGCCAATGGCCCGGTTAAGCATTACATACATATGGGGGGTGACATAGCTCGCGTCCGAACGAAAATTCACGTGCCCCCTTTTTCGAAGTTTTTCGAAGTGCAATTTTCGAAGTGCAACTAAACGAGCTACATTCCTGCGTCTTAACCATGCCGCAGCGGAGCCGTGCCAACAAGCAACAACCTCCAAACTGCCCTTACGCAGAAGGGATTGGCCCAGCTTTATTACGCGGCGCGGCGTCAAATGGTCTACCAGTCAAGGATGGGGGTTGGCTGAAGAAGAAGAAGAAGAAGAAGAAGAAGAAGATTAAGCATTATCATCCCCATCATTGAATGAAATAGTCTATGCACAATTATAGTACCTCAAACATTTACATACAGCAATATAAAATACAAGCTCTCAACACAAACCCATACAAATAACACAAAAAGGAAGGAAATAGTATCGGTATGTAAAACTGATCAGCAGCAATGTTGATTTTCCTCACTGTTTTTGTCCCTTTTTTCATCAAAGAGAAAGGGTTGATACCTATGTTACTGGGGAGGGGATGATACCTGGGAATGCTTTTAGAGGGGTTGTCCACCTGTCAATGCCCTCCAGGGCTGAAACGTTACTCCCCCGTCCTTCAATTCAATATACTGTACAACAATGCCCTATGTGTTCAAAGGTTCAATCGGAACGACAAGCTTACTTTTTCGTGTCCGAGGTTGACACTCATTGAAGATTTTGGGCCCATGTGCCTACGACATAAATATAGAGTATCGGATACGGAAAGTAATAATAACAGCAAATCGGTCACGTTTTTTCTACTAAGGCGGGGTTTCCACCGACCTCTCATTGCAGAATGCAAATAACATTGACGCGGTAGCAGAAATTCAAGACTTGTTAATGATATCTGCTACCACGTCAATGTCATTTGCATTCTGCAATGAGAGGTCGGTGGAAACCCCACCTAAGTCAAATTTTCACAGCAAATAATGGTCGTAGAGTAATCAATTAGGAGAAAAAAATTAGAAGAAATGTTCCTCTACAGTTTGGTACATTTCCATAATATGCCTAAGGCACTCAACTGGATAAGGCAGCCGTTCATTCATGGCCATCACAAACACCCAGGGGCGTAAAGTTGGGGGGGGGGCACGGTCCAACTTGCCCCCCCAGCTCCTTTTGGGGGGCTCGAGCATTGCAAGACGTGGTTCATATACTTGAAGGTCCCCTTTGCAGCAAATGAATATAGGCATTCCTTTTTTAGCTTTGTAAAATCTACAGCTACACTACTATTAAAATGGGTAAAACCTTACTATTTTGCTCTTATTTTTTTCAATTTTTCCATATCCTGCCTGATGACGTCATAAGGTCCACATAGTTTTGCCCCCACCATCATTCTAAAACTTTACGCCTCTGCAAACACCCTTTGGCCACAGTTTTGTAGGGCGTAAATATTCTGACAATCCCACGCTTTCTCCTGTCGCCATGTACGGGTTTACTTGTACAGGTTCGTTGTTTATGAAATAATTATAATGCAACGCCCAGTTTTGCTTAGGCATGCACCGTTGTTGCACCTTTAGCTGCAGGGGCGCACGCACGAAATTTAAAGTGCTATTCATACGAAAATATGTCAGAATCGCAAGAAGAAACAGAGGGCTTGCTACAATCATTAAATTCGGGATTATGGGCATCATCGGTTGTCGACATCTTCAGTGGAACTGCTCAGACTTCTAAGCGGCAGCTTGGTACAAATGTCAGTGCACATCCCATTGCCCACTGCCCAAATAGTTTCGGCTGGCTAGAAGTCTGCGCAGTTCCACTGAAGATGTCAACCGCAGATGTTGACGAAACGCTTGGAGGTACGCTTTCAGAACGGCCACGGCCTATTATCCCGGATTCTACTGCTTAATCACGTAACTCCGGCTGTGAAAAACCTTTGTAATTATAATTAAAAGGTAATTTGGGGCCAAATGAGGGAAACTTAAAAAGTCCTGGGTCATATTGACCCGTCCTGTTGTTAAGTAACCAGTGTAAAAATGCCCTGTCGAAAAAAAGGGTTAAGATTCTTATATTTCATCTGTAATTTGATTTTGAACAAAAAATCAGACGATGTTAGTAAGCGGCAGGTGTAGTCAAGGCCGTAGCCTAGGGTGGCCGGCCCGATTTCCAAAACGAAAAGAGAGTATATTTGCAAGATATTTATATATGCAATAAAAGATTTATATACGTAAAAGCCAAGCGGAGGGGGGGGGGTATGTGCGTCACATTCTCCTCTTTAAAACACTTAAATCAATTGGGGTATATGGGGTATAGTACACCTATTTCTTCACCAAAAAATCCAAGGATAACAAGATTAATTATTCGCATACATAACCCGCCCCATACAATTTTACAATTATAAGCAATAGCTACCTATGTAACAGCTAAAGAACCAGCAGTAGAATCGGGCTCCGAGATACAATCTTAGAAGCCTACGCAGTTCCACTGAAGATGTCGACCGCAAATATTGACGAAACGTTTGGAAGTTCGCTTTCATTTCGACCACGGCCCATCAGCCCGGATTCTAGTGGTTCTTCAATAGCTACCTACTTGAAAAATTATTATTCCATTCTACCTTGTGTATTTTTATCCGACCTAAGTTACTTCTATTTAGCTGAAAATTCTGTAAAAGAGTAAAAGAGTAGGATCTGATTTAAAAAAGAGTATATTTGCATCAAAAGTACAAAAAGAAAGAGTATGAGGAGAGAATTTGGAATACAAAAGAGTAGACTATAAATACTCTTGAGAAGAGTATATCTGGCCACCCTACCGTAGCCGGGGGGGGGGGGGTTCATGAGGGTTCAACCCCCCCCCCCCCCCCCCCGAACTGGAACGGCTTGACACTAAATAGAATCGGATTTTGGAAGAAGAACAAAAAACTGCTATGTAATATTCAATGAAGTTTCTAAACCCTAAGGGGCCTCCTTTACTACAAATGGAAAATTATTATTTCAATAAACGAATGAAAGTAAAATAAACGATTGAATTAGTCACTAAGGACGCTGTCGCCTATAGGACGCTGCCGCCCTTAGGCCGCGGCTTATGCGGCCTATTTATACATCCAGGACTGGGTCTATCTATACAGAATTAGGAAATTAATTAACCTACTGGTAGACGAATCTAATTAGTATGGATGAATAAATAGACATAGTAAAAAAAATTAACAACAACAAAAGAAGAGTTCGTTGAACTGGCTAATCAAAACCGAAAGCGGAAGTTCCGTAACCTTCAGATACAAAAATCGAAGGCTCTGACCCGCCCTTGACACTGAAAGCTCGCTATGTGAAGAAACTAATGAGGACGCCATCTGTGGAGAAAGCTTTCAACTAACATTGAATGTTCAAGTTCCCTGACTCTTCGGCGAGGGGCGCGTGACTTCATTTTCGCGGTTAAAACTTCTCAGTCGGTAGAATAATATTGTATTATGATAAGGCGGGAATTCCACCAACGTCAATAGTGATATTAAATGTTTTTTGACATGGTAGCAGACAATTTTAGACAGTCTAAAACGGTCTGCTACCACGTCAAAAAACATTTGATATCACTATTGACGTTGGTGGAAACCCGCCTAAGTATTGACGAGTAGCAAGGTCTAGTTACCTTTACCTTCAACCTATGTCTTAGAGGTAGCAAACGCAGAATTTAGATTCAATTTCAATGTGAACCCGTACGTAGGTAGCCTACTGTCCTATTTAAATATTAGTATACACTTATACACAGGCGCGGATCTACGGTGGGAGGGGGGGGGGCGGCTATGGGCGCTATGGGCGCTATAGCCCCCTCCCCCCATCACGGTCCTCAAAATGCGTAAAACCCCACTATTTCAGTCCTATTCTTCACAAATATTCTCCCGCCCCCCCCCCCCCTTGTGCTCTATTGCATTAATTACCTATAATATAGAACCCTTATTGCACTGAAAATGCGTAAAACCCCAATATTCCAGCCCTATTTAAAAAAAAAAAAAAAATCGAAATTTAATCTTAGCCCCCTCCTTTGTCTCATTCTAGATCGCCTGCTTATTCAGGTAGTTACTATACAAGTTCAATATTTTGGCAGTTTGGAAAATTGATGAACATCATTGGCGTAGCCAGAATTTTTGTTTGGGGGTCCAGTTTTCTTGCAACATCAATCAGCGTTTCCACTTTGAGGGAAATTTCCCTTTTTTAGTGAAAATCCGGGTTTATTCACTGCACTAAAGGGAAATTTAAGGGAATTTTGAGGGAAATTAGAAGAAATAAGAGAGATTTTGAGGGAAAACTGGTGGAAAAGTATATGATTAAAAAAACTAGCTGAAAATTGAAAAAGTTACAAGTATAATAGTAAAAACACATACAATTTGATAAATGTGAATAAATAACAGTTTCAAATTTTAGCGCGAATGTTATGAATTCTCAATTCTGATACCACGACTGATGGCTTGGACCAAGCCTGTTTTTAAAATTTTCAGCTTTTAGTTCGCTTTTAGTTTTAGTCTATATATAATTATGGCCCCCCAACAGTTTCTCTGGCCCCTCCGCCCCCCCCCCCCCTTTATAGATATTTTACATGTTGTGAAATTGCAGAATTATTGAACGGTATACCTACTCCCAATGAAAAATGTTTTGTTTTTTCATTGCCCCCCCCCCCCAGATAGAAGTCATGCCCCACCGCCTTAAAATTTCTAGCGCCGCCACTGACCATATGTCCCATCGATCAATACGCTGCTTTAGGAAAAGGAAAATCTATAGGTAGCCGATGACCGATGTGCTGATATTTAATCGTGGGACAGTAATTTTCCATGGAATTATTTAGCTACCGTACCTATACTAATTGATAAGAAGGAAAGGATGTACGGGGTCACTCTTACTGGTTCTATTTCTGTGTATTTATGAAAAGCTGCTGTGAGCTGCGTGGGTTGACATTTTTAACTAATTTCGAAAATGTGAATCTTCATAAAAAATGACACAATGTTTACAAAGTGAAAAGCAAATACCCCACACTGTAATACGCGATTGGCGCCCCTCAAAAATTCAAATTCCTGAGCCAAACTACAAGACACGCCAACAAGATGACAGCTGCAGTAAACCCCGTAATTCGGAGCAAATGTCTCGTGGACCAAAACGAAGCCAATTAAGGCTCCGACAAATGAGCAATTTGCTTGAGAATTCATCGGGGGACCTTCCCAAAATACATCCCCCATTGCCAACAAACAAACAAGTGTCAGTCACTCAGTCTCAATGTGGAGACGTCGCGTCGTCAGTGTAGTATAGGCTGTAGGTTCACGTGTGTAGTGCAGGTTTTGACTTTCCCACAGGGTCTTTCAACCCCACTGGGGTACTCTGGAGTTGACAGTGGGGGCCGGGGGTGGTAGAACGTCCCAAAATACACCCCCTTTCCACACAAACAAACAAACGTCAATCTCAAATACGTAGAGGTCGTCATTACAGTACACTGTAGGTTGTAGTACACATAGTGCTGGTTTCGGATTTTCCTACAGGGTTGTAGACCCGGATACGACCCGTACACCTGTCCCCTTAGCAACTCCGTGAGAATGGACGGTATGCACCTATATAGGATTGCGCAGCCCTCTCCAACTACCAGGACAGAAACCCCTTGCGTCTTTACTGGGAGACTCGTCAGCGATTGGCAGAGATGCCAAAAGCTGGCATTGGATAAAGTAAAGTAAGATTTTCCTACAGGATCTATCCACCCTCTGACCTGGTCAGCTGGATCTGGATTGAGTGATGACGGGATTGTGGGGTTGGGGGACACCCCTGCTGCAACTAAATAGACAATAAGGTGTGCCAGCCTCAATGTGAAGAAGTTGTTAGTGTGGTCTACAGGTAGGTTTTGACGGATCCAGAGATCCCCCCTAGAAAGTCAGCACATCGTAGATATCTACAGTTATTAATTTATTAAATTGATTTATGTATGTTCAACTGGAAACCTTCTTCGTTAACCGAAATCAGAAAATGAAGAAAAATCTGGACATGGCGGGGCATCCCATAAAAGTCTCAAATATGGAGACATTTGACTTCTCATGGTATTCTTATTTAATCTTCATTAACGCCTCATACGATTTAATTGCAATCCGGCATAAAGCTGATGAAGCAGTTGAATTCGGGGAGATGGTGATCTGAAAGCGTCCTCCCAAAAGTTTCGTCAATATCTGCGGTTGAAATCTTCTGAGACAATCGGAGTATATGATCCCACTACGTGTTTTGTTTGTACAGAGACGATTATAACAGGAATAATCGATCGTAGAGCCGTCAAAAATATCCAAGAAGGTATCAGAAATTCTCCTTTACATTTCCATTTATGCCTTCACTAACACCAATTGGCCATAGTTCTTGAACTCCTAATTTTGTAAAGTTGTACGCCATGCAAATAATATATAGCTAAAAAACACGGATTTGGCTGACACCATCGTCAAGTGCTTCTTGTGCAAATCAAATTCAATAATAATAATAATTAGGGCCAATCTGTGTTAGAAGGCGGTACATGTCATGTATGAACATGCTCAGATAAATGTAATCTGTTTGTCTGGATATTTTGGACACAGCTATCGTTGATATTGCACTAAATATTTGATGTTTACACTTGGAAGGCCTTTCCCCTCCGATTGTCTCTTAAAAACAATAACGAAGAGAATGACGTCATCAGCCGTTAACAAGCTGTGTTGACAGCGAGCTAATCAGGGACCATGATGTCTTCGTCTCCAACCCAGGCTCTAAGAATAAAATAATATTTGTTCTACAAATTTTACAATACCTCCGAGACACAATCTTGAAGGCCTAATCAGTACCACTGATGATGCTGATGACCACAGATGTCGACGAAATGTTAATTCCGATCCGGAAACGGTCCTACTGATGCTTCTTCATCTAAAAGCCTTTGTTAAATCAGTATAAGACATTGTGTCTGTGAAACGTAGTTACAACCTTTTTAGGTGTACTGAAAGAAAGGCGATTTGCGTTAACCCTTTTGGTCCCACGCATTAGCTGACCGCGACTTCGTGCTGGTTAACTTGCCTTATCACCAACATTATTTGATCATTTCATGTTGAAGTGCACCCCTTTCACGCCAATTCTACCAACATAAAGGTTTTTTCTCGCTTATCACCCCAAAATATGTAAATTGAAACAGTTCGATCATTTCTACAGGTCACTTGACTCTGATGTGAAACTAACCACTAAGGTACGCAGATTTGACATGCTATTATATTTGAAGATACCGACTGTGTAAACACGTACCTCTCCGTTGAGCAAAAAGCATTTATTACTAGTATATTACATATTTATTTATTGTAAGTTGGCCTTAAATTCAATCAATGATGAATCATAAATGCCTTAGTCTTAATTATTTTATTAATAATTGGTTTATTCCATGAATGAAACCAAGAAGCTCTAGAATGCCTAATAAATAAAATTAATTAAAGCCAAATTGAGGCTTATCATTGTTAATGATAACATTGAAATCCTTCTAATTAAAGAATTAATATGCTGCTATGACCGAAACGGTTTAAATCATTAGCCTAATTTTAGCTTACTTTTTAGCTTTAGGTATTCAGTGGTCAATTTCAGCACATGGTAATATAGTGTTGCGTTTTCTCCCCGGCTTAGGGTTCTTTAGGAGAGGCTGTAGGATCGAGGAATGAATGTTGTGAAATAATTACAACAAAAATTATTTAGCAGAAATTATATATTCTTGATAGGATTAGGAAACCCTAAGGTATAGAAAAGCATAGAAAAGAAACTGGTAAGCACCTGGCAGCGCGTGGCCGATAAGCGTTCCATGAATGAATAAGCCATCACTTCGTCGTAATTACCGTACGTCACATCGTCTGGGATGAGGAGGGAGCGAGATCAGAACACCACCTTCCTGGGTTGTTTAGCCCATCTTCAACTTCATCAAATCGGTACCACCTTCCATCTTAATTCTTTATGGCTTTGGCTTTCTTTTTTTTTAAAGAATCCACATCGGGTTATCTCAGAATTTCAACCATCTTTTCTTTTCTTTTTGTCACCTCTTTTCAAGCCCCCACAAATCCAACAGGCCGCCAACCTCCTGTCAAAAACTTTTAGAAATAATAAAGATAATAATAAAAGTATTTTTATTAATAAATAGAAATAAATAATAATAGATACTTTGTTAAACTTGAGATTTTGTATTTTTAAAAGGTCTGACGATAAATAAATTGCGAATAATAATAAAAGATAGAAAGAAATTAATTTATTTTAAGCCGAATGTGATATTTGGAGGTTGGTTAATTGTACTAAACAAATATGGCGGATCTACAAATAAAATTAAAAAAGAATTTTAATAAGTTATAATAATAAGAAATAGCCTATAACGTAATATTAGGGATTAGTGTATCCAGTAAACTGGATACACATATAAAAAGGTAGGGTTGCACGCTACAATAGACAAGTACGCTATTCCCCATAAACATAATACATAAGTTAATTAATAAAACGGAATTAAACAAAACTGCACATCACTAACTCAAAAAGCCTTCCAGTCTCTGTCTAAAGCATCACTCATATCACTTATAAACAACTCTGTAATGACTGAATTGCGAGTAAAAAAGCCCCAAAGCTTAAAATCTTGAAAGGGAATCGCACAGACAGAATGGAACGGCCGTATCTCATGCAAAACATTGCAATTTTTCAACGGGTGCCCTTTGTATATGAGTGATGCATGCATGGCTATAAAGGAGTTCCACCATGGTACTATCAGCTTAACCTACATGTTGTATCTCAATAGCTGAGCAGCTACTTGAGCCCTTTTATGTTATAAATGAGTCCTTTCCAAGGGTTTTTCCAGCATATTTTTCCGCCTTCTTGGGTTTCTTTCAGTTGGATGGCTTGAAGAGTTTATTCGTTTGATAGGGTTACAGCATTTGTTACATCTGGAAAAATTAAACTATGCAACCTTGCAATTAGATGTGGGAGTGATGCATGTATGAAGGGCTTCCACCATCGTACAGCGTACGGCCAGCTTTATCTATATTATATTGTACGTATCCTTAATAGCTATATCAAAAACGAATCCTTTTCAAGCGCTATTGGACCATATTTTTTGCCTTCTATTTCTGGGGTTTCTTTCAGCAGCCTGATCGGGGCGTTTATAATACCGGTATTTATTCAATCCACTGGTAAACAAGATAATTTTATAATGGAAAGTGCTATTCAAAATTTGTTTGTTTACAGTTATAATCCTAGGGTATTTATTTAGCCTCGGTATTATAAACGCCTCGATCCGATTGCAGGAGGATGAATAATTTATTAGTTTGATATTAAGGTTTTAACATGTGTGTTCCTCTGCAAAAATTGAATTATGCAACACCATTTAATAACACCATCAAGTGCCCTTTGTACTAAATCTAATTAATTATTATGAGTGTATGACAATGATGATGGGCTTCCACCATCGTACTGTCAGCTTAATGATATTCAATTCTGGGTTGTAAAAATAAGTCAGTTTTTATTTAGTTTATAGGTTAAGTTGTATTTTTCATTGATTTTTTGTGCGTTTGTAATGAAAGAGCAGGAAATAACCGCACTTTCAATCTCATGTTCTTCCTTCTATGTTTGTTATTTTTCGACGTGACAACGTCTAATAAATCGATGAGCGCTGGCTGGAATACTAGGTGCATGCACGAAAAAGTGTTACTACGACTACGATGCGTTATGTTCATTGGTGACGCGGGATTAAAGCAACTTTTTGGGCAGATGAAGAAGGTCTATCTCAATTTAAATTCTACCCATGTCTTCGTCTATTCTTCCTCTTTCTGGCCATGCTATATATTTTGTGGTGATCAAGCAAGGGGTTTGGCTTTGGGGGTGGATACGTCAGGGGGTGCGAAGGATTTCAAACAAAAATAGACCTCTTTCGGCCACGTTATTATCTATTTAAAAAATTCAAACTACGTCAACTATGCGATATGGGACTACGAACATTCACACACAAGTCATGCGAGACCAACCAATTTTTATTATAGGTGTTACTGGTGTAACTGAACCTGTACAAATATAAATATATTATTATATTCCATTTGCAATACTGTAAATAAATAAATAATGACTTGTTCTATTACTAAGCCAACCTAGCGGAGTTAGGGCTACATACCCTCTCTTACACTCAACTAGGAAATCCCGGGACCGTCTGCTTTACATGCCCTCCGAAGCATGGCCAGAAAATGTAACTAGTGTGGGACTCGAACCAATAACCCTTCGGGTGAAAGTCAAAGTCCGTTCCACTACTCTAAATGTCCTAACTAATATTTGCAACAAGAAGTACTGGGTTGCCACAAGCGTTGCAAATGACTTATACACCCAGAGACTGGAACTGGAATAGCGCCATCGTTGCGGGTGAATAGTCCTTGTAGCACATTATGTTGGCCAGCCCTGTTGATATCTTCCCCCTCTCATGCATACAATATATCTGCCCCTTATGATACACTTGTTAGCTAACTAATTATTAGGCTACAAGTCAATACCGTACATTTTGTGCGCCCATAGACTGGTAACGGGGCGGGTGAATAGCCCTTGTAGTGCATAATCTTGGCCACCCCTGTTGATGTAAAGAACGAAATTTGTTTATTTGTTTAGCAGGAACATGTGTATAACACATCAGTTGAATTGTCAATCAACTGCCCGCCTTTTTTACCTCTACAACCGTTTCATCTATCGTAAACTGATAGCATTTAATTCTTAAGGGACAGTCGGACCTGAGTCAGTTTTTTTTTTTTTTTTTAATTAAAATCTAATTTCACAAGAAATATTGATAGTAGAGTAATAAATGAGGTAGACGAATGACGTAGAAGAAAGGCTCCTCAACATTTTAATATGTATATCATCTGGTCTAGGCTAACACCAATTGGCCACAGATTTGGACTTTTGAGCTCGTTATATATACAATAATTGTATGACAATAATTGTATATATACATAATTATTATGTATTATTAGTACAGTATTGTAAAAGTACTAGCACTCAACAACAAAAGAGTCAAATAGACCATATGGACACAGTACTTTACTTACTTCTGTTCTGCTTCACCAGGTGGCGGCATGGGCGTAGGAACTCTGGGGGGCGCCACCGGTATGGGGGTAGCACGGCGCGGGCCCCCCATGTAGGGGTGTCTTCTACCCACTCTGGCCAGCCCACCATCATCAGACATAACACTCTGCAATAGACAAAATACAGTATATTAGAAGGATAAGAGGTTCACCACTGAAAGACGCAAGTATTGGGTGGTAGACTATGTCTTCTAACGACTCTGGCCAGCCCACCATCATCAGACATAACAACCTTAAACAAAAAAACACACAGTATATTAACAGGCTATGGTCTGCTTTCATCCTGAAAGAAAAAGGTATATGAAAGGACGTTACTCAGGGGGACCAATCTTAGGCCCGTTATTTATACAGTATATTCATCAATATACTACTAGTAGGTAGCCTACTGTATGATCACTAACACGAAATCATGGTAGTCCGTGGGGCAAAATAGGATACACGTATTAATGTCGATTAAATTATAACGTAATAAACTGACTTACAAGAGACTTACTAAATTTGTGGGGGGGGGGCAGCTGCCCCCCTGAGCCCGATATCCATCCATGCAAGGCTATAGCTACAGTGAATATTGAGCTTCATCCTCCCTCTTTAAATGCTTCTTCTATCGAAGATCGGCAATCATCATGGCAATTGAGACCAAGACGATTATATTAGGCCGCTAGGGGATAATAATGCAGTGGTTTCCCCTTTGCATTCTGCATCCTTAGGCAGTCGACTCTTCATTGAGTTCCTCCAACTTCAAGGCCAGTTTCCCAACCCCAGGACAAAAGATTGTCCTGCACTGAAAAGATACACTTCAAAACGGTGAAACAGACTTGGAAGACATCGACAGATACAAGCGACAATGAAAGAGAAACAGTGCTGAGTCAAATGAAATTTTAATTTAACAGTCGTCTCCCAAACTAACAGAGGGCACGGTTGACTTGAGAATTCGAGATAAGCCATTTTAAACCCCCTGAGCCAATACAAGCAAAGCAGGCGTATGCACGGGGGAGGGTGTGAGAGCTGTACCCCTTCAATCACAGGGCCATAAACTGCGAGTCAGCACTCTCTGTGATAAAGCTGATTTCCATGTATAATCAGTCTGACTCACTCAGCTCTACTTTATTTGGCATTCTTAAAAACCCACTGCAGATTATCCTGCAATCGATCCGAATCAGGCCCGCACCCAGGAATTGCAGGAGGGGGCCAAGATGAAAGTTTTTCCAAGACTATTCCTAAGTAAACTCTTTAAGAAGAACACCTCCCCCCCACCCGTCTGTATTATGCATGCAAGCATACTATTAGATTTCATCCTGGAGGAAATATTGCTGGTCGAGGCATCAATGAGCTATCAAGACTGGACAATTATTATTATCATTCATTATCATGTGCGCGAGAACAATTTGAATTTGGCGCCCAAATCAGTTGGGTGTGTGACGTAGTGTGACATGTACGCGAGCAGTTAAGAATCCAGTATCACAGAAATCGCGTAGTGGTATGTTCATTTTGTACAATTTACAACCATCATAATTCATTCCCAAACACAGCACAGAAGATATGTTCCTCTACATTTTGAAGAATAATGTGCCTTTCACTAGCAACTATTGGCTGCGGTTATTAAAGGAGCAGAAAATGGTACGGAAAATAATGAAATTGTGTGTATTTACCCCATAAAAAAATTGGCGATTTTACTTTAAAGTTACCTACCTTCTTCTTAATTACTTATTGAACTTGTTCATTACTAAGTTGTATAATTTAGCAGAATCATATATATTTTATTCCCCAAGGGGGAAAACTGTTATTTTTTAGTTTTTGTACTATAGTACGAATATATTATTTTATATATCGTAGCCTATATATATTGTTTTGCATGCAGATTGGAAATGCATCATTTATTACAAAATTTCCCGTTTTCAAGCAGACGCATTTTTATATCAATATTTTAAACGCACGGGAAGGAGGTCTGGGGTAACTTCCCCCTTGAGGAAGATGTTGAAGAAAACGAAACTACTGGAAGGAGTTGCCATTTCGGTGGAGCGTCAACCAAGAGAATACTCTTTCCAAAAGCGAGAAAGTGTCTGTCGCTATTTTTATTGTCTTTTTTTTAAAGTTATTATGTTAGGGGTTGAGCAATGAGTCACAGATTCGCACCCTCCAAGATGCCAGCACAGCAGACCGGAGCATGGAAAATTGCAAGGGGTGCGTTTTAATTGCACGTATTACACCCTCGCCCCTAACAATGTAATGCATAACAAAAATATTATTTCTTCTCGGCTCTCCAAATATATCCTACAAATCCAAATCCATTATCCAAATACATACTACAACGCCAAAATGACCGTAACTGAAACTGATGATGGGCCTAGGGCTGACAGTTTGCTAATGGGTCAGTTATACGAAGTAGAAGAACAAGTTCAATTTTTAAAAAAAAAATGAATAAATAAATTAGATTATAATGTGTTGCCAACAGACAAAGTTAAAAAACGACATCACTTAAATAAATAAATAAATAAGGACTTATTGTTGTTTTTATTACTAGGCCAACCTAGCGGAGTTAGGTCTATAAAGCCCTCTCTTACACTCAACTAGGAAGGCCCGGGACCACCTGCTTTACATGCCCTCCGAAGCATAAAACATAAAATTGCTTGAAGTGATAGAAAACTCAGTCATGTTCGAGCCTAAATAGCCTAATGCCAGAATATCCCCACACGAAGAAGTCCGTTTCTGTCGGACTGATCAGTAAAATAATCAGCCTAATTCATAAAAACGATGCATAAGATTAAATGCTTCATATATTTAGATCATTTGCTTATGTTTCAATTCATATAAATTTTGAGCAAGAGCTTTAGAAGGAAAAGTTTTCTTAGTGAGTAAAAGGTAGGATGCTCATAATATTCCAAGCAGCGCCTATAATGACTATACTTTTTTGAACTGTGACTCACTGTCCGGAAATGAATCTCAATTTATTAAATGAAATTAGTTTTTCAAACCATACGATGAAATATTCACACCTGATTAGGTCGAGCTAAGTCATGTTACAGTGTCAATGGTAGCCTAAGCATATCTTAAGGTTGCTCATTGATACGTGTAGTCGGGGCAAGGACGGATGCAGGGGAGTAGTGGGGTAGCCCCCCCCCCCACAAATTTAGTAAGTCTGTTGTAGGTTAAATTGATACACTATAATTTAATCAATTGATTATCCAAAACTACCCCCCCCCCCCTCCCACCACATGAATCCGTCCCTGAGCCGGTGTCGGTTGACTTCGAGGAGTGATCCAGTTTGCTAATGGCTAGAAATTATTCAACAATAATAATGTAATCTTCGAATTTCGAACGATGCCTCCAGCGGCTTTCCAGAGAACCAAAACACAATTTTTTACTTCAATATTGAGCTTAAGGCTCGCCAGTCGCCCAGTCTGCCTACTTCAATTGGAAAGTGACTGTATAAAAAGAAAAAAAAATTACAACGCCGACAGCAAGCATATTTTCAACAGCATCATAGAAAATGGTAAGAACACCCGCTCTCGCGAAACAAATAATGCACCCACTCGAGACTGCAACACGGTAAAAGTATCAACACATGCAAATGGTTTTCCAGGTTTTGTTTACGCGAGAGTTGCATTAGCGCCCCCGGCGGCCGCCCCGGAAACCACCGCGCACAATGGCAGCCTACCCCTAACACTTACCGCCCTCGGTTTCACCCCTAATTAGGCCCTTAGTGCCGTGCTCAAGCGGTTGGGGTGGCGAACCAAGACAATGCTACTCGTACTTTTTGAGGTTGTTATTTTTCTTGTGGGAAAAATTCTGTGGACTGGTTTCCACCTATAGATTTTGAATAGTGATATTGTAATTAGGAGCCGATGCACAATACCTAATAAATGGCTGTCACCTGACCTGATATTTTGGAGTTTTGGCCTTGTGCTCACATCAGGTTTCGCTTATTGGATTCCCATGTACAGCCTTCGTTAACACGCATAAGGGATGGTGGAAATTATCAACGGATTTACACGTTTTGAGGTCCCAGGAACCTGGAGAACAGGATCATTGCTTTTTGATTTGAAATGTGGGTATACAGGGTATATATCCTGGAGAGATCGTGTCCCTAATGCAAATGCATACGGAAGCCGAGTTGTTGCCGATGGTTAAGAAAAGGAAACTAACATACTTCGGCTATGTGTTGATGCAGAAGAAAAACCTCCTGGTTGAAAAATCTGAGGCAGTGGTTTGGCAAAAACACGACTTCCCTTTTCAGAGCAGCAGTCTCCAAGGTCCAAATTGCCATGATGATCGACAATTTTCGATAGAAGGGGCATTAAAAGAAGAAAACTCGTGGGTTCAAGTGCGCTATGCTCAGATTCTTCTTGACTTTTTAATTTCGAATCGTACCTTTTTTATTAATGTTGCTAATGACAATTCTGGACCCGGCCCTGCTGTACTGGGCTCGTATAGTAGTGCTCGTATTTTTAATTTCGGAGAAATGCTGGCCGGCGCCCAGGATATCACACGACCAATTAGCCAGACTTTGACTATAGGCCCATTCATGCGTGAATATGTCATCAGCGTAGCCTACTGTTATTTTAACAACTCTCCATTGTTTATTATTAGGCAGGCCGGATGAGGTGAAGTGCCGGATTAACTATCCAGAAGATTATACTGCCGTTAAATAATTCAAATAGCACTAAATACTTTAATTTATTCGTCAGGAATAGTCTGGTTGGTAAAGAGATAGATTTTTCTTTTGGGGGTGGGGGGTCAGAAGCAAAACCGCAAGGGCAAACCAGCGGGGGAAGAGCCATACAAACTGAAAGGACTGGCAGCTGACCTAGGCCTCTATACAATATGAAATGGATCCGGGGGACCCCCTTAGGTTGAGAAGGCTGCTAGGGGAAAAATAAGAAGAACTATATGAGAATTATGAAAATATAATAATCTTCTATCGTCGATAGCCATCGACGGATAAAGAATTCCATATAAAGGTTCCATATAGCTATGATAGCTTCATTGTCATAATATTATCATCTCATACTTTGATATTTTCACTGTCATGCAACCGAGCTTCCAATGCAATCTGAACGGGTCCATAATGTGATTCCATTGTCATATTTTTATGCTCTTCTATCGAAAACGACTTAAATTTAATATTGCATTTATCCGTATGAAAATCAGTGCGGTTGATATGTTGTAGGTTCCCGTGTTTTCTACGTTACGGTGACCTTTAAAGGGCTGTCTTTACTTTATGCACCACTGGTATATTTCTTGGGTAGCTTCTGTTGCTGTGTACTAGTGTCGCGGCATGGTCACTACTGCCACGTCTAGCTGAGAGATAGGTTTTTCTTCTGCTGCTTTTGCTTTAAGAAAAGAAGACACGTTTTCAATTTAATTTATAGCCACACTGTATTAAGTATGTTCACTATCTATGCCCTGAGCCTGATCGGCGGCCAGGGGCTTCACATCTTACATGTTTTCCGCGACTGGGAGTCGAACTCAGTTCACACGGGGCGTCAAACGGCCAGAGCCGTCAACCGATATCACGGCAGAACTGTGCCACTGTGCTGAACTTACAATATGGTCAGTAGCGGATTTACCAATAGGCAACTGTGAACTGAGGCAAATGCCCATATCCGCGCGTGCGTACATTAAAGATTTTTTTGTCTGCATATTATGTTTAAAAAAAAATGTAAGATATTAAAGAATAAGGCGCACATTTCTGTTCAGTTGGTATTCCATGTAAACAATGAACCTCTGCAGTGACCTCCCCCCGCCTCTATACAATAGATACAATAATTATTAACGTCCGCGACAAGTGCAGTGCCTATGTCCGCACAAAGCCAAATCCGCCCTTGAATATGGTACTCACTACAGCAGTACAACAATAGTAATATTCCACAACAGGGATCCAACAGGTTGTGTATGTCAGTGCATTACCAGAATCCTAATATTTCCGAAGACAGACTGACGGAGAGACAGACGGATTAAGTTATTTAATTAATATAGAGATGTTGTGATCATTGCTAATATGAAACATTTTTAAATTATAGTCTATTATTCCTTCACTAATGGATGTCCAACGTCGTTGGTGGGTGGCCTGTCACTCAGAGCTTTCTCCATGCCCAATGGGGAACTATTTAGGCGAGGCGAGATGGTGTACCGATAGCGGTTCTACAGTGGTTTTTTTTATCGCCTCAGCTTTGTCTACTACGTAAAATTCAATTGCTTTTTGGGTACCGCACATGGACGGTTTCAGAAAAAGTTTTCCGGGGGAGGGGAGGGGGCGGTGACCGGAAAAATATTCCGTTTCTTTTACTTGAGTAATAGTTTTTCTTATTTTCCTTCAAAAGTCCATTCTATCTAGTATAAAACTTTCTCTCACCACCCCCCTCCCCAAGGATCCGTCCCTGGTACCGCAGTTCTTTTTTTTTAGCCCTGAGTAGATTTATGGGAAAACAATATCAATAATTCAAAAATCCATAGAGTCGTTGGTATTAGGCAAATAGGCCGACTATAGAGAATGAAGGATAAAAAAAAATTGTATTTTTTTTTACATAGTGCAAATTTTAGGCTCTTCAGACTCACTTACAATTAAAATAGTAATGGTGGAGTACAATGCTACCTATTAAATACTGTGGGCTAAAAAACACAGCTCAACAGAGGCTACTAAACGCACAAACCGCTATTTTCAATAAAAATAATTCAATAACAAAGACCCTTGAACCGTTTTTCTCCTTCAGTTGTCAGCAATAACAAGAAAATAATAAGAATTCAAAGAAATACTCGTAGACCTACTATGGTTTGTAGATAATGGAGCTTTATAAGTCAAAAAGCAATCTATATAAGAGGGATATGGAGGGTCTGTCAGAAAGTCTTCTATCAATCATCCGATATCCCGGCAATCACCATTCAATGATCGTCCCCGACTTATCGAACCCCCCTCCTCCCCTATATCTGCCCTGTGACGACATGAAATGGTTTGCTATTGACGACTATTATACGGGGGGAGGGGGGAGGGGGGCTATGGTTCTTTCTTGTATCAAAAATCTCAGTATATTTACTCACTAAATCGGTCCATCTGACTCTCTAAACTAGTTGTATAGTTCACCGTTTACAGTTTACTAGTCCTTCTTCTTCTTCTAATGCCTCTTCTATATAAGATTGGCGATGATCATGGCAAAATTTTATCAACCAATAAACGAGTAAACACGTACTGTAGATACCGTACTTTTGACTCCCCAAAGGGAAGTCAAGTAGATATATAGAGTATCGAATGTTCTTGGTCATAATAACTGTGCTAGGGAATTGTAATGGTTTCCCGTCAGGCGCGGATCTACGGGGGGGGGGACTATGGGGGCTATAGCCCTCCCCCCCACCATTAGTGTCCTCAAAATGCGTAAAACCCCACTATTTCAGTCCTATTTTTCACAAATTTTCTCCCGGGGGGGGGGGGACCCCTTGTGTTCAATTACCTATAATATAGAACCTTTATTGCCATGAAAATGCGTAAAATCCCAATATTTCAGCCCTATTTTTCCAAAACATTTCGTAATTTCATCTTAGCCCCCCCTCCCCCTTGGTCTCATTTTAGATCCACGCCAGTTTCCCGTTGCATTCTGCACACTTATGCCGTTACTCTTCATGGAGTTCCTCCACCTTCGGGCCAGTTTCCCAACCCCAGGACAAACGAGCTAGTTACATGTCTTTTAGACTACAAATGGGTAGGCTCCCTGAAGTGATGAAAGACTTGTATAACGGCGACTTTGAGGGCAAATCCCAGGGAATTCCCAATGAGAAGATTGAAAAGAAGCGAGAGAGCAACGATGGGGTCAGGATAAGCTTATAGTGTATTATATTGTATATATTTTAATTAAGTTCTTGTTAGCAATTAGACCATAACTGCAGAACAATTTTGGGACTCGGGTTTTTCCCTGAACCTGATTCAAAAAACTGAAACAGTTTTTTAACAACTGGACTACCCCGGGGTGCCCATCGCGCAAGCTTAGCCTATGAGCCTGGATGCAATATTGTAGAGTTTTCACTGTAATGAGCTCCTTTTGTCTGCACATGGTCCCCATTGGTTTGCCATACAGCACAAATACAGCTCATATTCCAGATATTTCTCATTTCTCTGCAGCCAAAATCCTCTGGGCATCCATTGTTTCGTACCCCTGCTCATCCTGGGTCTTGCAGTCGCTTTTTTTAAATTAAGATACCGGTACTTACGTAAAATTTGACATTGAAATTTTAAAAATCCCTTTTGGCTCCGGCCGATTAGGTGTAGGAAGATTCCGCAGACCCTGCTTTTCCTCTACGCTACCTACGCTATGTATGTAATAAAAAATACTGCGTTACTTTCCCAACCACAACATCAACACACAAAACGCTCTTGTGTTCCAAATGACGACTATGAACTTTTACTTATCAAACTATTTTCCCCTTGAATCAGCCCATCAGCCCGGATTATACTGGTTCTTCATTTGACTCCGGCCGTGAAAGCCTTTGCAGTTGCATTATTTTCCCCTTGACTGGACGTCATCTTGAAATCGTTGATTTGCCGTAAAAAGTGGTTATCACCATTATCGTAGTTAATAATACGGGGTTTCAGTCAAATTTTATTTCATTCCTCTGCGACCATTAACTGAGATATGAATTATGCAAGGTTTTAATCGTCCGCCATCTTGGAACTAAATAATGGATCTAGCTGGTTAACGGACTCGATCAAGACATTTGTATGATCAATTTTTGGGGAAATTTTAATCGAATTCGGATAATATTTACGGATGTTTCCTAAAATCTATATACATACATACCTGTACATACATACATATAGAGCCTATATAGGTACCTAACATTTTGAACGGAGGGTGGTTTTTGGCTCAGGGAGTCATGGAATGAAATGTTGTCAAGAAATTTTCCTGAAGTCGAAGATATATGTAGTTTTGGAATGACTTTTTTGCTGCAAATACAAATTTGCCAGCGCGTCATTGGCGTCGCAATCGTTCGTGTGTAACGGGCCTAATGCATTGGCCGATTGTTGTAGCTCGCGGTGCAATCCATCGGGTCTAAAGTCGTATAAAGCGGCATCGGCTCACAAAGATAAAAATGAATGAAATTTTATGACGAGTGATTCGTTGATATGATTTTATTAACACTAAAAATAGAGAGTAAATGCAAGGGTGTTCCTACTGATATAGAAGTCGTGTCTGCAGCAAATCTAAATGGGGTCCGATCGTTCAATCAGTATTCAGTAGTCCAAACAGTAACACTGGTAACTAAATCAGTGAAAGCCTATGTTATGCTTTGTATTAATGTACTAGGCTATTTCAACTTTCAACTTAAATTTTCATTATTTACCTATTTAGTTGTGTGTAGTTGCACCGTAACTAGTGTACACTAGCAAGTATATAGCGAAAAGTACTGGTGATATGGTGTTTTTAATATTAATATTATTCAGTTTAGTGGAGCAGGCTACATTATTGTACAGTGCAATACATCAAAATGCCAAAAAAAACCATAAGATAGCCTATACAATTAAAAATGATATTTATTTATGTCACTCTTTTCCGTTGGTGCTGGACGTGCTGAGAGCCATACAAAAATTAACAAATTTTTCCGGTTGTAATTTTTCTAATTAACCAAAACAATACTTAAACGATAGGGACCATAGACATAGTAAAACTATAGACTCATCGTAAACATTCGGGTTGAAGCCGCTTGACTTCGGCTATTTCCGTAGTATAGGACCAGATTGAGCCTTTTGCCATTTGATACCATGTTAACATTTTATTTTTTATTTGATTATTTAAAGATTATTTAGAACGGAAAATCATGCCAGCTAACCAGCAATATTTTTATGCAGAACTTCGAGTACTTTTAATTTACATTTTAAACAATATTTTTAGCAAAGTTTTCCCTACTTTTAGATAAAAATAAATTTTTTTAATGCAGATCTTTCAGTACTTTGAATTTAAATTTTAAACAATAGGCCTATATATAATAAATGTAAATAATAAATATAATTATATATGAAACAACAAAGAAAACTATAAAGAAAACATATAATAAAACCATTAAATTTGAATTTCCCGCCAAAATGCACTTATGAGGGGGCGTGGTCGTGGCTTCAGTCCTCCAGCACAGCCGAAATACGACATGGTGGCTCCATAGTTTTATTAGCTCCAATAGGGACGTGTCAGCCATTACTATAGCCGGGGTAGGTACTTTAATAACTAGGAGAGACTTACTGGGCACGTTCCAACGAAGTCAAGTATGCGTATATGATAATTGTAGTGATCGACCTATATTTACGTGTCGATCCCAAGAGAATAGGCTATAGAGGTAATAATGAAAAAATGTGGGTCATTTGGGAATGGGAACTGCAGTAGGCCTACGGCTATACCTATATCATCGAGTGAGCAACAAGCTGTCGGACCCACAGTCAGTCATTGTACACCAACTATGTCAGTTCAATAAAGCGCGGACAGTTAAATAAATATAAAATAATGTGATAGCTATCAAATGATTTTGGTGTATTTTTCATAAATTAGCTTTCATAAAAATAATGTTCCTAGTATTGTAACCTTCGAGTGAGCGACAAGCTGTCGGACCCACAGTCAGTCATTGTACACCAACTATGTCAGTTCAATAAAGCGCGGACAGTTAAATAAATATAAAATAATGTGATAGCTATCAAATGATTTTGGTGTATTTTTCATAAATTAGCTTTCATAAAAATAATGTTCCTAGTATTGTAACCTTCGAGTGAGCGACAAGCTGTCGGACACACAGTCAGTCATTGTACACCAACTATGTCAGTTTAATAAAGCGCGGAAAGTTAAATAAATATAAAATAATGTGATAGCTATCAAATGATTTTGGTGTATTCTCCATAAATTAACTTCCATAAAAATAATGTTCCTAGTATTGTAACCTTCGAGCGAGCGACAAGCTGTCGGACACACAGTCAGTCATTGTACACCAACTATGTGAGTTTAATAAAGCGTGGACAATTAAATCAATGTAAAATAAACAAGGTGTGACAGGCTGCCAGCTATGTTTTGGTGTATTTTTCATAAATGTACTTTCATAAAAAAATTGAAGATTGGTGAGCGATCTGTAGGTTTGGTTTTGTACAATTCTTTGTGATGTGAATTTGAAATACGACAGACCCAGCCGATAGCCGAGAAAAGCGGAAAGTCTATACTAGAGCTTCGCACTCTGACTGTAATTGAGTGACGATTAAGAAGTGGGTGAGAGGTGCCTCATCGCGCTGAAAAGGACGCAAGGAAAGATAGATGCAAGAAGGTGTGCTAGGTTTAAATTAGGTGTGAAACAACCAAACAATATATATTGAGGGGTGAACACAATTCAGAAAATACATATTAACAATTTTAAAATCATGAAATAAGGCTAAATATACCTACAACGAGAATGAATATTTCTCTGCCCATAACAATGGTTTTGATAATAACAAGTTCTGTAGTTACATCAGACTCAAAAGCTCGCGTTACAGAAATAGAAGCTGAATGTTACTTCGAAGCCATTAAAATGTTCGCGAGACCAAGTGATCTTATCTGAATATACTTCAATGACAAAAATTTCAAAAATTTAACACAACCTATTCATGAAGTAGACGATAACGAAGTAACCTTAATTTTAACATCGAGACTTATGTACGGATACGCAGGATCTGTACTTACTTTCATTCATCCATGTGCCTTCCTATACTTGGGACACATTTTCTCTCTTTCAAAGACGGTATTTCAACACTTTATTCATTTCAGTGCCGGAGTGTAAGGGAACTATTGCTGCAGGATTGTTGTCGGCTAGGAAATTCGAGAGGGTTCTTGGACCAGACACCAATTTGTTCATTAGGCTAGGGGCAAGTTGTACTGTCAACAATAAGGTAGCAGAATTTTTCAATATTTGGATAGTTGCAAGGCACTTTCGTACATCAATTCCAAGAATTGTGGAGGGAAAACGAACATTTTACACATTTCTGATTAAAAACGTCGCCATTACTTTTACGGACGTTAATATTTGCGATGGATATTTACGCAATGAAACTCTTTTTAAGCTTCAATATTTTACTAACAAGAATTTTGAAGGCATGGAATTAAATGTAGGTGTTCTTGCTGAGGACTATCCAATTATGAAAAAGATAATTATTGAGGCTATTTGCGATCGATTAAATTTGAGTCTCGTCTACATAATGACGCATAATATCACAGAAATGCCAAACACAATTCAAAATTACAATGTTGATGCAGCTGTAATAGACGGTATGATTTATAAAGCAATGACATTAAATCAGTACGAAGATGATTTTTTCGAGTTTGTGGCTCCTGCAGCCTGATCGAGGCGATTATAATACCGGGGTTAAATAAATACCCTAGGATTATAACTGTACACAAATAAATTTTGAATAGCACTTTCCATTATAAAATTATCTTGTTAACATTTTTATTACCAGGGGATTAAATAAATACCGGTATTATAATCGCCTCGATCAGGCTGCTGGTCCAATTGTGCTTGACAACTGGAATAGCGTATACATGGCATTTTCAGCAGCTATATGGGCTTCCATTGCTGCGTCGATATTAATATTTTCAGCAATGCTTACTCCGAGGCCAGTCAATTTAGCTTCGATTTGTAACTAAGTGTTAGTAACATCATTATGTAATTCTCCCTCAGAGAATATTAAAAGAGACTCCAAAACGCTTTTTATTGCTCCTTTCCGCGTACAGCTTGCTCATAGCTTCGTGTTACAAATCAGCGTTTACAAATTTGATTGCTGCTCCTAAAACAATTGTACCATACGTAGGAAGACGCTTTTGAGTCAGGTATGATGTTTTATTTTGATTTTAGTTTTAGACTTCGTACAATGTGAAGAGAAATTATCTACCAAAAGAGATGCTATTTGCTAATGTAATATTCGATTATGTCAGTTGTATTTCAACATGTATTATCCAAAAGGAGATACCTCACTCATATCTATACTACCAGGGGCTACCATAACTAAGCCGGAAGCCATAATATTTCCTTTTGGGCACCCATTACTTTCCATTTTTAACAAACAGCAGGCGCTATTAATTGAAAGTGGGGTGGCCGATTTTTATCAGAAATTTATATCACAGAAAATTGGGAGCCTGCTTCCAAGTAATTTCCCAAAACATGCGAAGGCCTTCCATTTCAACTAAATCAACTGGCGTTTGCATTTTACATGTATTTCGGATTAACGACGTTGTGTTGTTTTGTGTTAATTCTTGAATTGCTGATGTGCACTCAAACTGACTGCCACATATTATGTTAGACACGTAGACATAATTACCCTATGTACTATATAATGGCATTGTAATTTGGGGATAAGTATACTGTATTATACTGAATATCGCAGGGATTTGTTTTCAATTCATATTGCATTGCCCACAACTCAAGTATTCTATCTATTATCTATTATACACTTTTTATAAAAGGTTAATCGCATACAAATAATTTAATGAATGTATCCAATTGACCTCTTCAGTCGCCTCTGTAGGTAAGTACCCGTGTTGAGTTACGACACCCCTCCGATCGCATGCCGTGTAGAGACTCGCAGTCGAATGAAAAAATATACATGGTACATTTCACCTCGGGAATTTATTAATAGTGCGGCTTCCAAACAAACTATCGACTGCACTAATTCCATGGATACTCCTTGCACATATTGTATATGTACTGTATATTCCGATGTGTAGTCGTTTATAACGAGGAGGTTACCTCTTCGACCAAACTTAGTTCTTTTTTTTAATTTAGTTTTTAAAGGGGGTCCACGGAGTTGGTACCCCCCCCTGAAATATTTGCAGCGTACAGATATACAGATACGGATAGAATGTAGTTTAAGGAGTTTTCCTGTATATTGAGGTTACCTCACATCCGGCAAACCCAAATTGACCCCCCCCCCCTGCAAAAAATGTCCAGTTGGGACCATGAGGATGTCGAGGGATCTGAAATGTAACCATTGGATAATTATTTACTATGAAATTACTCATATTATCTGTCTACTAGGACACTAGGGAATTGATAAATTGGAAAGCATGTTCGAGTAAACTCGGACCGGTTCTTTTACATTTTTATGAAAATGGAGGTAGGGTGGCAAATGTTACACCACCCCTACCCTTAACAACATATCGTTACGTCAATATGGACAAGTGTCACCTTTTTGGATTGAACCAGTACTGGTAGTAGTAGTAGTAGTAGTAGGATGGTTGGACACAGTCCCAGGCCACGGTGTGGGCCCATAGGACAGTGGACCTCCTGATTATAGTGGATTCCGAACCACTTGGGAAACAAAGTGAAGTCACACGATTAGTTCGGAGGGGACCAGGACAAGTCCTACCATGTTTCCCTACCGGCATTGTGCACACTACCAGTACTGGTACCCCTATAACATAGTACATAAATAAATAGTCCTAACATAAGTTTTTGTAAAATAACTTGCATGGCAATTTCTTATATCCCGAATTAAAATCACAATGTACCTACCATTGATATATAGCCTATACTGTAGCCTATACGCTAATTTGCATGTTATGATTTGCCCCTACTTCCAAGCAATACTTAATTAATTATTCAGCGCACGAGTATACAGTGTACATTTGAAAGGCATGCCAAAACTACGTTCCCAATTACAATAATTGGCATTTAGCAATATATATATAGCTGATATGCATAGATACCGTACTTGAACAAGCGGAAATGAAAATATATCAATGAAATTGAATTAATAGGACGTCAATAACAAAGGAAAGCCTAAAATTATTCCATCCATACAGCCAACCCTTAATTATAATAATTAGGGGGCCGTTAAAAAATGATAAATTGAAGTCATTTCATTTCTAAGCGCAGGCGGTGGCAAATCGTGGCACTGAGCGCTTGTGGAAAGCATACAGATAAGCTGACTTGATGCTGAAAAAAGCCTACAACTGGTTTATTTTCTAAAGTACATCGAAAGTACCAAAAGCAATACGCCGCGATGATATTTTGGCAGCAGATTACGTCTGTATTGACAGCAATATCTAACGTTCAACCACTGATTTTAAACAATGCAGAGATGAATGAAGCTGAATGTTATTATGAGGCTATCAAAATTGTGACGAAACCAGGTGATCACATTGGAATATGCTACTATGATTTCAGCACGGACATTTGGTATGCACTCAACGAAGAAGTAGGCAGCAACGACGTCTCCGATTTTCTGACAAAGAACCTCATGAAAGATTTCGTAGCACCATTGTTCATCAGTTCTTATCCAAGCACCTGGCGGCATTATTCTTCGGATAAGTTTCCATTATACAAAAGACGTCCATTCGACACATTATTTATTCCCGTAACGTCCTGTAATTTCTTTGATATCAACGATATATTGTTATTCCGAAAACTTGAGGGCTTTCTTGGCCCAAAAACTAATCTTTTTATATCTTTAGGAGAGGAATGTGGTTTCGATGACATGGTAAGTTTGTTTATACAAATTTGGCAACAAGCTAGACACTTCCGTAGCTCCATTTCGTACATTGCCGAAGGGAAGCGGGTATTTTATACATATAAAATTCCAAAAAACATTCAAATCGTTTATAACGTATGCGATAGAAACAAAAAGGAAATTGCAATTAGACCAAACTATTTTGGGAATTATAATTTTGGTGGTTTGGAAGTTTTGGTTGGAATGGTGAACGATGACTTTCCGATGATCAAAGCAGAAATTATAAAAATGATTTGTATGAAACTAAATATGTATACGCATATTAAATATTACAGTGAAGATGAAATACCAAATGCTTTCGTATATTACGAAGTGGATGCCTTTCTTGTAGAAGCAAAAATTTATCGAGTGACTACTCTAAACCCGTATGAAGACGACTTTTTCGTATATATTGCACCTGGACCATTCCATGATAACTGGAGCAATGTGTATTTAGCTTTTTCAATGACATTATGGACTTCTGTAACAGCGACTATTGTATTGTTCTCCCTAATATTTGCATTGAAGTCATTCAACGTGACTGATTTTTTAAATTCATTGTTGGAAGTATCGTCGTGTCATTTGGATATTGTTCTCCAAGATAAATTTTTGAAAAGAGCTCCCAAGCTCTTATTGTTTCTTCTCTTTGCACATAGCTTGATTTTAGCTACGTGTTACAAGTCAGCGTTCACAAATTTATTGACAATTCCCAGAACAATCATTCCTTATAAGACAAAACAGGATGCTTTTGATAATGGTCTGACATTTTACTTTGAACGCGCTGATGATCTTGAGATCATAATAGACACCGGATCGGACTTTTTAAAAATGGTAATACAGGCTGGCCAAAGCGCAGTTTTAGATTTTGACCAATGCGCCGAAAAATTGGCCATGGAAAGAACAGCTGTTTGCACATGTTACTTGAAAAAGTATTGCAAGAGTTACTTTGATAGATATTATCCAAATGGTGGAAGTTCCCTTATTCAAGTTCTTCCAGAAGTGATAGCAGTAGCACCGGTTGCTATAGCATTTCCGATTGGACATCCATTGTTCGATATTTTTAATAAACAACAGTTGGCTTTAATAGAAAGTGGTTTTACCGAAATATGGAAGAAGCTTTATTCTTGGGCAGATAGAATTCCAAGTAAGGTTACAAAAAATCGAATTGAGCCACTGAAACTAAGACAATTAGAAGTGGTATTTTACATTTATATAGGATTAGTTGTGATTAGTTTTATTGTGTTCATTTTTGAAAGCTTAGCTGCCAGATTCAACGACATTTACATCCACATAATTTTTAGGTTTCGACCACTTATAGGCCTGCCGGGAAAATATTTTATGCATAATGTTGAATATCCTGATGTTTCTGAACACATTTAAAGCTCAATTATTATACTGATGTTGCCAAGACCAATATTAACGCAGATGTACAAATGTGTAGTAGGTACCTACCATAACTTATTTTATAACAATTCTATAGACTGCCTTTTGTATAATCAATATATCATAGATCCTATGTCTATCTTTATTTTTAATTAGGCTATAAGAAGGCAACTTACAACTCGGAAAAAACTCTCTCTATATTAGGTTAGCAATGTTTGCAATAAATTTAGTACCACTACTTGAATGTTTTAAATTAGCTTCAGCACAAGACATTCAATTTGGGGTCGGTCGTCAAATTCAATTGTATTTATATTATTTTTTCCAATATATTTAGCATTGCTAAAATTTAGCATCTCGAATTTTCTTCTTTCCACAAATTTGTCGAAATAATGTAGCCTCGGTGTGTAGCATCGAAAACTATAGCCCACCATAAAAAAATTTTATTGTTAATTATTGCACCCATCGGGTTTATACGCGCATTCCGCTGATATGTAGGCAGTGGAGCAACGATAGGTTGTCGAATGGGGGGCGGTGTTTCATTTGGCGCACCCCCTTTTCCATAAACATTTTTTAAATGGTTCTCATGGACGTACGCAGCCTTTATAACAGCGGGAAAAACCTTGCACAGGTGCCCGAGGGTTCGGGAGGCCGCAGAGGGGCTCGGGTGCTTTTTTTGAAAATATCGATCTGGAATAGTAGGGTTTTACGCATTTTGATAGCGGTCAGGACATGTAGAGTAGTGGAACGGACTCCAACTTTCTCCCGAAAGGTTGTTGGTTCGAGTCCCACACTTGCCATATTTTCTGGCCATGCTTCGGAGGGCATGTAAAGCAGGTGGTCCCGGGCTTTCCTAGTTGAGTGTAAGAGAGGGCTTATAGCCCTAACTCCGCTAGGTTGGCTTAGTGATAGAACAAAAAAAAATCGATATTTATTTATCATTTAGATTTTTCAGGCGAAGAATATTACATATTAAATATTTCCTTAAACACTGGATGGGGCATTTCCTTACTATAGAATGGTCAGTAATAATAAAATATAGTGATACATAAGTACACAACGTGGTATGGTATGCAATGCATTAGGGCCCAGATTTACCATAATATTTTCAACAAAAAAAATTCTTCAAAAAAGGTTCCATGATGAGCAGTGTGTATGATAAACCGGATAAGAGCCCAAAAGTAATTTTACCTAGTGTAATTTTTTTTCTGAATCTAAAATAATAATTATTAATATCAATTTTACGAAGTTTGATTTGAATGTTATGTTTTTTTTTTAATGAAGTGACTAAATTCAAAATTGCAACATTAATGCAGTATGAAAAAAAACACTTTTAATTTTGCGGTATTTATTCGTTTAATATTAAATGTTATTAGTCCATCTTTTGGGTAGGACAATATATGCATTGTCGGGTTCGTCAACAAAATATATTCAGCCGGACAAACCATTGAAAAACCGGGCTGTCTGACATCTGGCAGCCTTGGGGTTTGGCGCATTACTGGCCCACTTTTAAAGTTTGATGAGGGCCCGCTAAGTTATAGGGTGGTTCATTACACCGATTCGACCATTTCTAGCGAACATTTTCGGGGAAAGAGGCCTCCATATGGTGAGTTGTATTGGGCATTACATTGATCGCATTCCAGATTCCGCCATTGAAAATGTTTTTAGCTACAAGTGCGCTATTGAGTCCCATAAAGATAAAACACAATCAACGTGTATCCGAAAAATTCTTCAGTTTTTGTTCAATTTTTTATTTGGCATATTTTATTTTATTGGCGACATAGGTTACACATATACTTATTGCAGTAGTCAACACAGTATGGGTTAATTGTAAGAGTGGGCCGAAAGGCCCAAAATTCTTTCATTCTTTCTTCTTTCACATTGTACTGTATGCTAGTACGATAGGTATATACCTTCAACAGAATTTTCAATAAGAGTAATATAGTACAAATCAATAAATATAAAATATGTATACATACGATACAAAAGTATGAATGCATAAGCACTCACTCTACATGCCCTGTACTTCCTACTTAATAATTCAAAATACTTGAACGAACGGAAATGCAAATAACAGGGTGATTTCTGCCGATAATAACTATGGAGCATCTCATAATTATTGACATACAGTATATTTAGGACTCAAATGAGTTGAGGCATTCTTCTCATCTTGTTTTTAACTAAATTTTGATTTTATTGGGTAGTGAAATACCCACAAAGTACTGATTGATCGTTAGGACGGTTACATAGTCATGAACTGGCAGAACGATATTATTACAAAACTGTAATAATGGCAGGTTATGTAATGTATTGGAACATGAATATTAGGCTATCGATAATTTCTTCAAAAAATAGCTTTTAGTCAAAACCAAGCTTTTCTAGGAGAAGTACCCTTTTCGGTTTTGTTGTTGCATTTAACACCTAAAAAATTAGGTTAGAAAGCATCGATAGAAAGGTTCCACAGAAAAATTATTTTTTAGTAATTGCTCATAAAAATTGAGTCATTTTCATATTTTTGCCACAGGAACCAAATTATTGAGGGACAAGCGACATAATGGGTTTTGTTTACATTAATAGCGGCTACAATATAGTAGGCCTATGTAAATTTAAATAAAACCGTAAGGAGGTCAACCACCCCCTCCCCCCAAATTGAGCTAGGCTAAAATAAAAAAATTGTCCCGCGGTAGGATTTTCGTTAACCTACATGCCAAATTTCAACAAAATCCCTTGAGAACAAACAGACTGACAGACATTTTATAAAAACTACTTTTTTGGTTCCTAGGACCTCGTCAAAACGTGTAAATCCACTGAAACCTCGAAATCGAAAATTTCGACCATCACAATGCTTTCCTTATACTACGTATAAATTGGAAAGCAAAAAATTGGTCCCGAGGTATGATTTTTTTGAACATACTTGCCCAACTTCATCAAAATCGACCATGCAGTTTGCCCGAAAATCGATGAACAGACAGACAGACAGAGCGACAGACAGACACTTCGTAAAAACCACTTAAAGGGTAAATCCGTTTAAATCTCGGAATCGAAAATATCGACCATAAAAAAACTTTCCTTATACTACGTATAAATTGGAAAGCAAAAATCTCGGTTAACATATTTTGTCGTAGGGGGATGTGACTCATGTGACGGAAAGCCCGTAGTTTTATGTACTATAATAGTACGGTAATAAACACTTTTTATGTCAACTCAACGATTTCAAGATTGCGACCAGTCAAAGTGAACATGTAAAAGGAGGAACCAGACTGCCCTGTATTCACAGGACAGTTTCAAGATACATTAAATCTACTGAATAATGCCCAGAAAGGGCTTGGTTAGGTCAGACTGTCAATACGTTTTTTGGGTGGGTATGACTACCGTAGTTCACCATTGTTGTTTACTTTTAGTGATGTAATTTTTATATACCTTCCTTGTGTTTACTAACAGAATCCCAGTTTAATATTAGGGCCGTGATTTTATATGGTGATTTTTAAGTGGCTACAACAATTGACTACCGAACCGTAAACTCCTTGGTACCCGCTATTCAAAATTAGCCTATAAATTTTATTTATTCCATCAATCTTGATTTTGTGGTAATATTTCACTAAGGATGCTTTTAACTGTCATCCCACTTGCAAGGATATTTTTAGGGAATAGAATAGATTAGAGTTTTTTTATTTAAGTTCAGCAGTCGGGGATTGCACGAAATATATATTCTAGTGTACTTCAATTGTGCAATATGTTGTCTTTTATAAGGGAAAAGTAAACCGCAGCCCCGCGAAGCGTTTAGTGCTTTCAATCCCCCTATACCTGATCGGCCGGAGCCGAAAGAGATTTTTTATAGTCTGTTACTCTGTTACAAGAAAATTTTGGAAGGGCCGCTGTCCCAGTGCCCTTTTTAACAACCCGCCACATACCGATTTAAATTAAAGTTACGAAGACCTTATAACAGCCTCAGCTTTATACTTAAATCGTATGTTGGTGATGGATTGAAAACATGACGTGCATGTCTAGATATGTATTGTATAGCAGTTAAAATGTGCAATTAACAAAACTGATATTGTAAAAACAAACATCCCACTTTTCTTCATGAAGTTGATGAAGTACCGCATTATATATGGAGTAATTGTCACAATGTTTCGTTAAATTGTCGGCGAGTAATAGGTCATTTAGTACAAGGACAGCTGCATCGCCACCTTAACATAAAGGAATGTCTACAATATAGTAAGTTGCAGTAGTACAGTATGGTATATATTGTACCAAAGAGAAACAACACGAAACATTTTGTACAAAGATAGCATAAGGCTCAAGCATTTCTAATATAAAGGAATGAGTCCTTTAATTCCTACGCCCCAATGTAGGCAGAGATTTCCCAAGTATCTTCTAAAAATGGAGGAATAAAAATTTTGGGTCAATTAATTAATTCCTAAGCCACTGCCTCAAAGTTATAAGAAAAAATATATTATATAGGTTCATACAAAAGTTCAAGCATTATTATTATCTACATAAAAGCAATGAAGCGCATAAAACACGTTATTGGGAGCACTTAGGCCTAAGTCGAAAATCAGTCGAGAGAATGGGTCTTTACTATATTTTTAATTGTATTTTTAAAAAACAATAATATATTTTTTATCACATCACCTAGGCTCATAAACAATTTTAAATCGTAAAAAATACCTGTATACCGGAGCACAATTTTGGTTTACATAACACATTTGGAAATCTCTGGCTAAATGTTAAAATTTTTCCAGTTGAATGTGATAAACGGCAAAAAAAAATTGAGCTTTAGGGAAGTTGAAATAGGCCTAGCTCTATCTCTTCTTGGATTATGGTACGCTCTATTATCAACGAACTTACATGCAGCTAATAAAAACGTTTTAAAAGTTAAGAAGTGAAACAGTGTGACCTGCGTACAACCGAAGCAAAAAACACCAATCATGCAACTTCGGATACAATTTATGGTGTTTCTAATTATTATCATATTAAAAAATATATATTCTATGAACTCGAATGTTCTAAAAGAGCGCAAAGAAGACTGTTACAATGAAGTCATTAAAATGATTACAAAACCGGGCGATATAATTGGAATATATTACTTCAAATTTGATAGGGGTTCATCTTTTAACGAAGAAGAAGAAGATGAGGGCGTCGCAGATTACATGACATCAAAATTTATGAAGGAGTACATAGGACCAGTAATGATATTTTCTTATCCAACAAGATACGGGTATCTGCGATACTACACTGAGAATAAACTCCCTTTTCACAAAAGACGTTACATAGGGACATTTTTTATTACAGTGCCGGAGTGTTACAGAAACTATCACGTTGCAAAGACAACCCTAATGAGAAAAACAATGAGATTGCTTGGTCCGAAAACAAATTTAATTATTCATTTAGGAGCATATTGCACTTTTGATGACGCGACTACTGCGTTTAAAGAAATTTGGAATGCAACGCGGCATTTTCGTACAATAGTCTCCACAGTCATCGACGGAAAGAGAAAACTTTTTTCTTTTGTACCATCAGGTGATGAAATGTCTATATTGAGTCTAAATGTAACCAGAGAACAACAAGTGAATCCTACGCCAACCTTTCGGACTACACCCTCGGCGCTAGCAGAGAACAACAACACCACCAGCAACAACGAATACAAGGACAGAAATTCGAAAAACAAAACCATATTTGTTAATCTGGAGAGTTTTGAAAATCGTGATTTTGCAGGCTTGACTTTTTATGTAGCAACACCGATTGGTGATAATCCACTTTTGAAACTGAAGATAATGAAAGTCATATGTCAAAAATTGAATTTGAAACTGATTGAACGAAGTATATCTGATTATGACATTGAGTTCATACCAGAAAAGTACTCAGTAGATGCAATTGTAGCAAGTAGACATATTCCCGAAACAATGCCGTTAGACCGATACGAAGATGATTTATTTGTATACGTAGCACCAGGACCGATTGCACTTGATAACTGGAGCAGCCTATACATGGCATTTTCTCCAACAATATGGGCTTCCGTTGCTGTGTCCATAGTAGTTTTGTCAATCGTACTTAGTTTTAATCCTTTTAGAATTTCCTCCTTAGGTTACTCACTCTTAGAAGTAACAACGTTTCATTTGGACATTGGCTTGCAGAATATTACCTTGACCTGGGTACCAAGACGTCTTTTACTTCTCCTCATGCTCCATAGTTTGCTTATATCTTCATGTTATAAGTCAGCGTTCACAAATCTGATTACAGTCCCTAATATTATCACACCGTTTAAGACAAAAGAAGAAGCCTTTGAAGCAGGGCTGACCTTTTATTTTGACGGTAATAATGACATTCACGCCATTTATGACTCCGACCCATCTTTCGAAGGAATGATTATTGAAGCAAAAAGATCGGTTCTTTTAAGTTTTGAAGAATGTGCTTACAAGTTGGCCAGAGAGAGGAGCGCTGTTTGTCAGTGCTATATACATAGTTGTCAGCATTACTTTGATAAATTATATCCCAAGGAAAGAATCTCAGTTATTCACGTACTGCCTGGGGTCCTTATATCTAGTCCACAAGCTATAGCGTTTCTAACTGGTCATCCATTATTTGCAACATTCAACAAATATCAGTCATATCTTTTGGAAAGCGGTGTGGTTGAATACTATAGAAAATTAATATTCTGGCAAGATCGTGGACCACCCAGTGATTCAAGTGATAATTTGAAACCTTTTTATCTCAACCAATTAGCAATGGCATTCTTTCTATATTCAGGCTTAACAATTTTATGCATCCTTGTGTTCATATATGAACTGGCTAGCTTCCGATTAAGTTCATAGTCCAAATGTATTATGTAAATGTATAATTATCTAAACGAAGGCTTATTGCGAGCAGAATCGAATATGCATTAGACTGCATAAAAAACTCGCTTGAAAGGTTGCCTTTTCGTGGTAAACCAAGATAAGTAAACACTGCACGTATAAATATACGAATACATCTTTGGCAATATCAAACATTTCTGTACCTTCTTTTTAGTAGAAGGGTGTTGCTCTCATTATAGCCTTGTTAAAAGCTGGGGCTATCATCAATACCTATAGGAACGTCAGTTTCCATTTGAGTCGATTCTAGAATCCAGTAATTTCTTTCCATTAATGAATCTGTATAAGGACGTTCCCTGCAGGGTCGTCGCAACTATACAGGGGGTATATATTGCTGCTGTGGCCCGATCATGGAGATTATAATACCGGGGTTAATATAATGTCATGGTATTAAAAATGTAAAGAAGATAATTTTACAATGGAAAGTGCTATTCAAAATTTGACTGTTTACAATTTTAACCCCAGGAGTAAGTTAATACCAATCGCCATAATGGAAAAGGAATTTCCATACCTCTTATAAGTTGGTGGCCTTGTTGTAAAATTCAGATTAAATTAAATTTAGAAGACTTTCATAAGACAACATATTTGAAACCATGTGTGTTTTTTCTTACCCTATAATATATACTGTAGGCATGTAAAAATGTGGGAAGCCTTGGTCTCTACATTCTAATTGTTCCTGCTGCGGAAATGCGTAGGTATACCTCCAATATTTCAAAAAATCATTTTTCATGAAAATCGAGTCATTCTTTTTTTACCTCCAGAATCAAACTGAACTAGATGGTTTTTTTAACGTTAATAGTGGCTACGAAAAGATTACGTGTGTGAATTTAAAATAAGATCATTGGAGCCGTTTTTTAGAAAACTAATTTTAAGAAATGTTATAAGTTTACCTTTATTTGAGCGTTGGGGGTGGGGATGGTGTAAGCCCCCCAAATTAAGTTTGTTAAAGATGCGATTGTGTGAACAACGTAAATACAATGTATTGCATTTAAATCCATCGGATGGTTTTCGTAGTAAACAATAAAAATCTATACCGACCGTTCAGGTCCTACTTTTTGGGCTGTTAGGCTATTAAATTTATTTCTAATAACGACTATACATATAGTCTACTCGCCTTCTCGACATTGTCTACTACTATAGCTAAGCACTACACCTTTTAAGAAGACGATGGCCAAGTTGTATTTTTTTTTTTTTTTTACTGTGAAATGATGGAAGATGAAGTAGCCTATTTATATTTTTAACGGTATTAAAAAAGACTTCGAAAAATTGGTTTATTGGCAGGTAGGCTCTTGTTTTAGTTGTAACGATATAAAGATAGTAAAATTATGAAAATAATCATAAAAATAATCATACTGGCGATGGATTGCATGCATATAGCCCAAAGGCCTTGACTAGATGTGGTGACATCTGACATGATAAAATGGGCTATAATTATGGCACTGTACAGTGCTATAGGAGGAAAGGGGATGAAGCATTACATGGAATAATAATTAATATCGTTATTCTCCTAGTAGGGTAGTATGTATATAATCATTGCCAATTCACCATTTCGTGTTTATAAGTCCTAATAGGTCACTTTATATTAAGGAAATAACAACTCATAACTATACGTACAGTAGGTATGTACACATTAGCAATATTTTGGAGTGTGCATTATCGTGCAACATAGACATGTTCTATTATCAGTGATGAGTGTTAAATTAAGAATGTATTAACGTAGAAGTTCTTAGACTATGGCTGCGTTTAAGGTATAGCCTAGATCCGGTAAAGTGCATAGAGTTCGTAGGTCAACCAACAAATCAATGTACACAGTTGAGCTCTCTGTACATCTATACCTATCCGAATTCTAGTAGGAGTGGTAATTTGAGAAAATTACCGACTTCAATGGCAAGGTGGTAGCTTGCTTGTACTTGTGCGAGTCTCTATACACCATGCGATCGAAGACGTGTCGTAACTCAACACGGGTACTAACCTACAGAGGCGACTGAAGAGGTCGATCGGATACATTCATTAAATTGTTTGTATAGGCCAAGCGCCGCAGCAAAAAAAAGTAGGTTCGCAAAAAAATGTTCGGGACCGGGTGTTTTTTTTTTTTTTTTTTTTTTTTTTTTTTAATATGTTTAGGGGTGTCCTCTGAATGTAAATCCAACTTGGCGTCATGGGGGGATGGGAGCTTCAGCCGCCATCTTGAAAAACACGTTTTATTGAATATCTCGCGAACCACGCACCGTACGATAAAAACAGTTTTTATCATTTTTATAGATAAAACTATTTGCCATCGTTTTTATTTGAAACTTTTTTCTGTAAAATGCATAGTTTTTTATTTGCAGCGCTTCAAACTTTTTAAAATATGGTTTATGCTAAATATTTAGTTAATGGTCAATGATAAATTAAAAATGGTGGTAACTCATTTGTATAGCATGAAATTTCCTACAAATTTCACTGGAAACTTTTTCCCGTAGCATTTACAGTTTAGGAGCTGCAGCTTGGTAAATCTTGCACCTCGTACATTTCATGACCCTTCAAAACCGTTCAAAATGTTATATATTATATAATTTATGTATGTATATATTTATATATAATATGCATGTTTGTATATCGATTTTAGGAAACTCTCTAACTTCAGTAAATATTATTCGATTTTGATGAAACTTGGCACAAAAATTGATCATACAAATGTCTTGATCGAGTTCGTTAATAACCAGCTAGATATACTATTTAGTTACATGATGGCGGCCGATTGAAACCTTATATAATTCATATCTCAGTTAATATTGGTCGCAGAGGAATGAATTAAAATTTGACTGAAAGCCCGTATTATGGTGTAGTGTGATGTACTATTGTTTTTGCTACAGAGACAATCTTTCAGGATGATACTGTTTTAAGCAGCAATAAAGATCGATAAATTATTCGTTGTTCTCCACACTATTTCTAATTTTTATTGATTCGCTACACAACTGTATTGACATTTTTTTGAACACTTTATGCCATTTTTTTGCGTTATGAAATGGTTTTCGTATACAACGAGCAATATTGCCACTGATAATGTACGAGGTGCAAGATTTACCAAGCTGCAGCTCCTAAACTGTAACTGCTACGGGAAAAAGTTTCCAGTGAAATTTGTAGGAAATTTCATGCTATACAAATGAGTTACCACCATTTTTAATTTATCATTGACGACTAACTATTTAGCAAAAACCATATTGTAAAAAGTTTGAAGCGCTGCAAATAAAAAACTATGCATTTTACAGAAAAAAGTTTCAAATAAAAACGATGGCAAATATTATTATCTATAAAAATTATTTTTACTGCTTTTGTCATACGATGCGCGGTTCGCGAGATATTCAATAAAACGTGTTTTTCAAGATGGCGGCTGAAGCTCCCAACCCATCATGATGCCAACTTGGATTTACATTCAGGGGACACTCCTGAACATATTCTAAAAAAAAAAAATACCCGGTCCCGAACATTTCAAAAAAGAAATACCCGGCGCTTGACCTAGTATGCGATTAACCCTTTCCTTAAATAAATTTTAAAAAAATACTGTCCATGTTTTTAGATTACAGTTGCGGTCAGGGTAACAGTCTAGCCTACAGTTTATTACAATAGACGTCTATCTGCATATGAAAATACATCAGTTGCACTCTCTTATGCGAACTCCACTTATAGGAGTCACTGCTGATCGCTGATTACCGCAATTAATTTCAGAAAAAAATAAATTATAAAATGATCAGCTTATAGATAAGCTGATGTTGCGATTTTGCCACCTGAAAACGGGTAAAGACTTTTTCAGGGAAAGTTGACTTTTCTATTATGTGCAGTAGCCTACTATGTACTATCATATATAGGTAGGCCTACTATATATCGGTAAGGCAGCCATCCTCAGATTGAGATTAAGTTAGGAGTCAGGAGGTTCTCACCGTAAGCTATATACAGTCAAAATTTAGCTATTACGATTGCCCGAGACCCAACGCCAATTGCGCAGAACTTACTGCGCCGGAGTTCTCTTGTTAGTCTTGCCTATTGCATTGCATTTTCCATTTACTGCTATTTTCTTCTCTTGGAACCTCTATCGGCCTTACTTAATTTATGGTTAGGTGCCACTTAATCTATTTCATTATCTTTGTGTACTACCGGGTGACCCCCAGACCCTCTGTTTGGAGTCAATTAAATAAGAGTAGGAGTGTGAAAATGTGAGGAACCCCAATTTTGGGCTGTTTTTCACATATTTCCCCCTCTGTTATATGAATCTTTGTCGGTATTGTCTGATATTTACTGTCATCAAAATGCATAAGCTCATATTTTATTTTAAAAAAATCCACGATGGAGATCCCCGGTTCCTAGTTAAATGAATCTTATACGGTAAAATTTAACCTTAATGTTATGAAAAATCCAAATGCGAAAAAAACACGATTTTCTTTGTTTCTTTTTTTGTTTCATCAAAATTTTACAGAGGAGGAGACCCCTTTGTAGGATGAGTTATCCAAAATTAGAAAGACCCCATTATTTTACACCTATTTCATGAAAATAAAAATAAGACCGGAGGGCTGGCCCCCGGCACCCCTTATTGCATAACATGTATATAAGTTGCCTATATTTGGTCGTTGAATATACAGGCTATAATGTTACTAATCAATTTCATACAAGTAGTGTACTATCGACTGGACCCCCCCCCCCCACTCCCAGAATTCCTGCGTATGACCTTGAGAATAGGCACTAGGATCTATAATACAGTATAGTTATTATTACAGGTAGATATATAAATACCAAAATAATGTTTGCCCAAATTACTCTCTAAATCATTTCCAGCCAAACCACCGGAATACTGGGAATAACAATCAATAATCATAAAAGTTTGATGAGTTACACCTTCTTACTAAACGACTTGACAAAACATAGCCCTACAGTGGGGAGCTGCTACTTGTAAATGTTTTACAGAAGATAGCCAACCGTAAACACAGTCTGCGATATCATGCAATTATTGTTTGTTTTAATGATACTGAAGAATGTCGATTCATTGATGAACTCAACTACCCAGCAACAACAAGAAATTGACTGCTACTATGAAGCCATCAAAAGAGTTACAAAACCAGGTGACATAATTGGAATATATTACTTCAACTTCCAGAGGACTGCACCGATTTACGAAGAGGATGATACTGGCTACACGGATTCTTTGACATTTCAACTAATGAAAGAGTATAAAGGACCAGTTATGGTCTTTTCCTATCCCATGACACAACAACCGCATTACAACAAGACTAAGCTGCCTTTGTATAAAAGACGCTACTTAGACACTCTGTTTATTCCAGTGCCGGATTGTAATAGGAATGTTCGAATTGAACAGTTAATGTCAGTAAAGAAATCTAGGAGATTTCTCGGTCCCAAAACAAATCTATTTATTTATTTAGGGATTTATTGTAAGTACGATGATGTGGTAAGTATAATTAAACTAATTTGGGAACACACTCGGAATTTCCGCTTACTGGTTTCCGCATTCGTTGACGGAAAGAGACAACATTTCACTTATGCATTTAATGTGAGAGGAAGTAATATTAATATAACAGATGTTAATGCATGTGACAGAAATTTGAAGAACAAAACTGTTTTTAATCTTGGAAGTTTTGTGAATAATGATTTTGGGGGCTTGCCATTCACTATTGGAATGTTAACTGGTGACATACCATATCTGAAAATGGTAATTATGGAAATGTTATGTAAAAAATTGAACTTGGAGCCTGTTCTAAGAAATTTTGAAGAAACGGCACTCCCATCTGTAATTGACGACTACTTAGTGGATGTCTTTGTAGCAACTGGTTTTATACCCAATCAAATGGGGTTAGATCAATGTGAAGATGATTCTTTCGTGTACGTAGCGCCAGGTCCGATTATTCTTGATAACTGGAACAGTCTATATATGGCCTTTTCTCCAATAATATGGGCTTTAATTGCTTCATCCATCGTAGTTTTAACAATTATGCTCAGTTTAAATCCATTTGACATTGCATCTTTAAGTTACTCAATCTCGGAAGTGATATCATGCCATTTGGACGTTGTTCTACAGAAAACCACAATGAAAAAACCACATAAACGCATTTTACTTCTTCTTTTGATGCACGGTTTAATTATATCTACTTGTTACAAGTCGGCGTTTACAAATCTGATGGCGTTTCCTAAAATTATCACACCTTACAAGACAAAGGAAGATGCATTTGAAGCGGGTCTGATGTTTTACTTCGAGGGCGATGATGATATTGACTTCATTTTGGAGGCAGAATCATCTTTTCTCAATATAGTAATAGAAGCCAGACAAACAGGATTTTTAAATTCTCAAAAATGTGCTTACAAATTGGCAAAAGAAAGAAACGCGGTATGTTCGTGCTACATAAAAACCTGCAAACTCTACTATGATGTTACCTATCCAAAAGCAGGAGTATCATCGGTTCAAATCCTTCCAGGTGCAATCTTAATAACTCCAATAGCGATTACATTTGCAACTGGTCATCCGTTATTCGCAATATTTAACGAATACCAGTCTTTTATAATAGAAAGCGGTGTGGTCGAGTTTTGGAAGAGCTTTTTATTTTGGCTACATGATCACAGAACACCGATAAATCCCATAAAAAAGCTGAAGCCACTTAAACTAAAGCAATTAAAAATGGTATTTCTTATTTATTTAGGCTTAGCAATATTTAGCCTCCTTGTGTTTATTTATGAATTGGTTAGTGTTCAAGTTAATTTGGGGATAAGAAAATTATTTTGTAGAAAACATATTTTAACCAAATTTAATGTTATGCCCTCACATCAATTAACTTGAGCAACTGAGAGTAACAAAGTCAAAATAAAATAAAATACTGTATTATGTCACAATATTGTACTACCCGACCACGGTAGGATGGCCCATGGAACTCATATAAAAATCTAATAAACTTGGTGTTCGACTGATGCAAGTTTTCGAACAAATAAAGTGTTCCAAATGTCATCGTAGTCGGGTGTAGCATTGTCAACGCTAATAGTGAATATTTGCTATTAAAAAAAATATATAGGTCTAATATATGCCGATTCAGAGTGAAACTTTCCTTAACTTCCCTCGAAAGCAGTTACGATCGGTTCCTTTCTTGTGTGATTAAGTTTTTCATTGCATGACATTAGCCTACATTGATTATATAATTTTACCTACTTTAACTGCAAGTTTGAATTTTAACTTTTCTGTAATTGTGTTCTTTGTTACTCTTATGCAAAAGATGAGACTCAACGTCACAGCCTGACTCAAATATCTAAAATCTATGCATCAACAGCTGATAGATTAAAACTAAGTTGCCGTATTACATCCTATACATATAGGGCTAGCAGATTTTCTTGTATTTTGGAAAGTCAAGTCCCAATAAATTACCATTAAATGACTTAGTGATAGTAACAGCATTCGTACGACTATTCGACATCCCACCGATATAGGCTATATACGTCTACGCAGAAATTAAAATAGATACAATTTTTTTTAGCAAGGATTCATATTAATTATCATTTATTTTGTTCAGATTTGTTCCCAAAATTAATTAATTAAATTAGTCAATTACATTGTGCTTTTAGTTTTATCGTTATGTAGACTAATTATACTGTACCATTCTTGGATACAAACACTCTTTTACTCAACCAAAAGGTACCTTTGAAGACAGTTAAGAAGAAGCGCTGCTGCAACCAAGTCTTTTAAGGGCACCAAAATTATGTAATTAAAATATTGTACCCTTCTTGGGTAGGTTAGTTAGATACACACACTCCTTTACCATAACAAAGGATACTTCCAGCAGTAAGAAAAAACGCTGTTGCTCCAAGTCTGACAAGAGAACTATAATTACGTAACTTAATTACACTATTGCAATACATATTGTAATCGCAGAAATATATTCATTGATATGGATTTGCTGGCCCCTTGTTACTTTCTGAAACCGGTAAAATCTCTAGTAGTTTCTCTATTGTAACGGCCATATTTTTTTCATTTTTAATTCATGTTATCAATATACGATACATATATGGCAATTTAATATAAAAATATACCTAACCAGGTGCCCTGTTTTGAGTTAAGGTTTAAACAGTAAATGGTTAGAGCGTACTTTCTTTCACAAGAAAGACAATTCACCATTGAGCTCTGACCTTGTTCCTCAAATTTTTCAGAGTGTCTATATATTTGTGACTGAAAATGTTCAAATGCTATTGTGAATGAAAAAAATGTGGCAGCTGAAAAACGTTCCATCTATTCCAACCAACCGCGGCAGTTTGTCGTAGTCACCCTAGAGGACTCATAATTAGACCAAGATCAAATCTATGTTCATGGCTAAGTTAACAAAGTAGGCATATTTATATTATAATTATTTTATTTTATTCTAACTCTGATATTTTAATTTATCGATATTCAAAACATTTGGATATGAAAATATGCACCAATGAGATTGAAATGGTTTAGTGTAATTGGTCGTTCAAGGTACAAGGAAAGAGTAACATTAATTAATCTAACGCTTATGGGAGGGTTGATTGAGGAGAATGGATATTATAGATAAGTACAACTGTGCAAATGAATTCATTTCGTAATTGTTTGTAAGCGAAGACTATACAGTGTATCGTGTCACTTTAAAACAACAGGTCACAACGCAATTGTATGATTGCACAATATTAGCAACTGCTGGTATGAGTCTAAAAGCATTACGAATTTTTAGTAAATTTTACATCCAAATATAAATGAGTTTTAGCTGCAAGAATTATAAATTAACTATCCCTAGTTAATACAAGAAACAAGTTGACACACAGTTGACAAACGATCAATATTTGCCACAAGTAATGAAGAATAATGTTACTTCTACTGCAGGTTATATTTGCATTAATAATACTACTGTCGAGCGGTTATGCATTCAGTTCAATAGATCACGCCAAGCAAGATGCAATGTGTTATTATAAGGCTATTAAAATGGTAACGAAGCCAGATGGCCTCATTGGTATATACCACTTCAATTACTCCGATACCGTAACTGATGAAAACGATATCACCGATCTTTTGACTGCCAAACTAAATCAGGAGTATTCATTACTTTCATTTTCGCATCCCGTCAGCTGGTTGCCATACTATTATTCATGGGATAAGCTTCCATCTTATAAAAGACGTTATATGGATAGTTTGTTCATTGCGGTGCCTCATTGTCAGAATGTTTACTACATTGTAGCGTTGCCAGTCATAAGAAAAGTTAGCGAGCAACTAGGTCCAAAAACAAATTTATTCATTTCCCTTGGAACAAACTGTACTAATGATAATGTGTTGAGTATATTTCAACAAATTTGGATGAGAACTAGGCATTTCCGTACATCAATTTCTGTAATAACTAACGCAACGCGGGTATTTTATACATTTGATGTTACAGGAAATACCATTTCTGTTATAAATATTATGAGTAACGTATGTGAAATTAATTTAAGCAACAAGACTGTCTTTGGACAAATAAGCTTGTTCGGAAATCATAGTTTTCGAGGAGTGCATTTTAAGGTTGGAAAACTCTTTGATGATATTTCACGGCTGAAATTTAAAATTATTAGTATTATCTGTGAAAGATTGAATATGACCATTGTCATTAAAAATTTTAAGGCAAATGAGATCCCAATTGCATTTGACCTGTATTATGTTGATGCGTTTGTGACTAGTGAATATTTGTATAAAACTTTAACTTTAACTCCCTACGAATACGATTACTTTATCTATGTCGCCCCTGGTCCGTATTTGCAACTTGGAGCAATGTATATGTTACATTCTCAGCGTCTATTTGGAAATCAATCACTGCTTCAATTGCATTGTTTTCTTTACTTCTTATAAAGAATCCATTCAACTTGACCTCTTTTTGTAACTCAGCTTTAGAAGTGATATCATGTCATTTTGAAGTGATTCTACCCAAAAACACTTTATATAAAGGCCCCAAACGTTTTTTACTTCTACTTCTCGTGCATAGTTTGATTGTGGCTTCATGTTATAAGTCGTCGTTTACACATTTAATGACACTTACAAAAACAATCACTTCATATAAAACAGAGGATGATGCATTCAATGCCGGCTTGATGTTTTACTTTGACAGCGAAAATGATGTTGCCGTCATATTGGATAACGGAGCTACTTTTTTGAAAAATGTCGCAGAAGCCGGTCAGACAGGAATATTAGATTTTGAAAAATGCGCAAAGAAATTGACATTAGAAAGAAGTGCAGTTTGCTCCTGTTATGCGCAAGTCTGTCAGCAATTATTCGATCAGTTACATCCAAATCGAGGAAGCTCCAACATCATTCATAAACTTCCAGGAGCTAATGTAATTACTCCTCAAGCTATAACATTTGTTTCGGGGCATCCATTATATGAAATATTCAATAAACAGCAGTCATTTTTAATAGAAAGCGGCGTTGTTCAGTTTTGGACGAAAAAGAAAAAGTTTCCCAATAATTCCATAAAAAATTCAGAACCACTTAAACTAGAACAATTGGAAATAGTTTTCTATATTTATATGGGTTTGGTTGCTGTGAGTAATATTGTTTTCATTTGTGAATTATTGTACCATAATGTCTATATAACATCCAAATGTACCAATACTAATGCCTAATTATAACAGTTCTGAAATTGATCTCGTCATATTAATAAGAAATTCACGTGGTTTTTGCAAGAAAAAAGCAGTGAACACTACTTAGTTATTAATTTTTTGAAGAAGCATATTTATAACAATTAATAATTAGTAATATAGGTACTGCTATACGTTTACAGCTCAAGTTGGTTATTCAGTAGAGATATGGTTTTAATAAGATAGAAGTTTTATACTAACCTGGAGTTTTCCCTACTCCTTAAAACCAGAAGTGAATCGAAATATAGAGGAGAATTTCTGATAATTTAACGGTTTTTCTTAACGGCTCTACGATCGATATTTCCTGTGAAAATCGTCTGTAGGCCTATACGAAAAACGCGTAGTGATCAGGGTTCTTCCATTTTTCCGCAAGAAATATTGAACATGGCTAATGAATAGCTATTCTATTCCGCTTTATACTAACGAAAATTCAACACCGATGTTAAGACATCATAGTCTATATCCTGATTAAATATGTCTATGACTCCAATGCACGATATCTCCCCATATTCCTTCCTTCACAAAACTTTGTTTTGATACTACAACTATTCATTATTACTGAATAGCCTATACGCAGTAAATAACCCAGTAATAATGGTAATGTATAAAATTTCTTTTTCGTGGTTATTTTCGCCCAGTAGTAAAATTCACCAGCATCACTCAAATCTATAGCCGTATAACACACGATGGTACTACCTACCTACTATATAATACATAACATTACATTGTGATCTCATGTAGGCCTATAATTTTGGTTTCTGGGAAATATATAAGGTTCAATGCGCATAAAAAGTATGGTCAAAGGCACAAATTCAGAAGGACGACGAATTACAGATGATTTGTGAATGCTTACGAAAATATTTATATGGTAGGTGCCTAGGCTACCACGGCAGGGGTGTGTTTCTTGTGGATGAGAATATTTTAATTGTGTAGGCTAATTAAAAAAAATTTATGTAAATGCTGGATATAAATGGTAATTTTATTAAGTGTTATGCATAATTTTACTTGCGATCACATTATGCCTGCATGAAAGGATATTTTAAACTCGAATAGTTTTAAACAAAGTCTATTGCCCTTTAAGTTAGAAAATGACCGCTTCCTTCATAATTTAATAACGAAATATTTCAAAGTTTCACTGCAAACCGTAAACGAAAGAATGCAATTAATTACAAAATCGAGTAAAAGTAATGAGAAAAGGTTAGGGTAGACCAGGCTATAAAGATGCATTTAACAGCAGTGGAGGACTTTCTAAACGAATTCTGAACAAGTTCGGAATACTCGATTATACACAACTTTATTACAAATTCAGGCAATTTGATGACACCTATGAAATTTCATTGATCCCCGAGCACTTAAGATGGGGAGAGAGGGGTTAGGGGGTGGTTTAAGGGGTGTTCTTTTGTTACCCACGCGGAAGAAAAGCAGCCCCTGCGTGAGGGGGTTGTGTAGGGTGACATTCCCTCATACCAGCTTAAAACATATCAATTACATGTATTGAAGGGTATGTGAGTCATGTCGTGGGTCACTGCCTCACTGATAAGAATGCTGTTTCTTTTTTTTGTAAGAACGTTGTACTTCGTTGGACACCAGTGTAGTCCAATTGACAGGGAACTGGACTTGATGACGCAATGACATGGTTCAAACCTCGATGAGGAATATTGGAAAATTTTCCACGGAGCCTGCGGGGCTACGTTATCACAATGGTTACCTTCCTCTGACCAGTAGATGAAATACGCGGCTGCCAGCTAGGTTATGTTGCTGACTACATTATCCTAAATGAAGCTCAGATAAAAAATGAGAATTTTATTAATTTATGGGCTTTTCTTATCATTTTAATGTTTTTTTTTATCATTTTTTTATTTTTGTTGCATAGCCTAACCTCAACTTCGGTTTTATAAAAAAAAAATGGGAGCTGATTTCCAGCTGTTCTACTTCTATGGTATACCGTGCTAAATCCAATCACTGCAATCAGTCATCAGTGTTGTGTCGTTCTATATAGAGCAGGAGGCAATAATAGACAATATATTCACCAAACCATTGTGAGACGGTATCCCTAGCTGTTCTACTACTTTGATGTAGGGCCTACTAGTAAATCCAATCCATAATACGGCCGGCACACTCGAGCGAATCGACAAACGCGAATTGCCGCAGTTTTTTTTTCATTAAAGCAAATGGGGATGGTGAATGGTAGTTTGCAAAACCACAGAGTCTACAACTCTACATTTCTATGAGCTGGCTTTTCGAGGAGAAAACTGTAGGCTTCTAACTAACCATTTCCAGCTTGTTCTGAAATCAATGGGAGACGCTGTCCAGCCATTCTACTCCTTTGGTGTGCTAGTAAATCCAATCCTTGTGAAAGAATAGGTGTATCCACGTGTATGACGAGCAGGCCGGCACGTGCTATTTCACAGTATGTGCACGTGCCGTCGCAGGATGCAATAATAGGCTCATTCATGAAACCAATGGGCAATCAATGGAGAGTGCGCCTCAATGCCAATACAAATGGAGAATTACACAGAGCTATGCTGACAATCAGGTCATCAGGGGGATACACTATGTGAATTAGCAAGCCAAATGGCTATAAGCCAGGACATGTTGAGTAGTGGTAGGCCCGAAAGGATGTTGGTTCGAGTCCCACACTGGCTACATTTTCTGGCCATGCCTCGGAAGCCATGTAGAGCAGGTTGTTCCGGGCCTTCCTAGTTGAGTATAAGAGAGGACTTTTCGACTATATAGCCCTAACTCCACTAGGTAGGCTTAGTAATAGAACAAAAAATTTCTTATTTATTTATTTAAATGTTTACAACTTTAAATTTTGAAATGTTAACATAATGAAGATACCTATGTCAAAAGTTTAAATCGACCAATTATTTCTTATAAATAAATATAATAATAAATAGGCTAATTAAAAATTAACTGCTCAAACATTGATATCCACTGATAAGCAAAAAATAAATAAAAAATAAAATAAAGGCTGATAACGCAAATATTGACGCTTTCTTGATATTTTTACCATGGATTTATCAAACCATAATTTTTTGTACCGTGCTAAATAATTGTCCATTGTTTTCATTTGTGATAGAGATTTAACATAATATTTAACACGGTTTATGGCAATACGAATAATATTAGGTTTTGAACCGAAATTGACAATTTTGTTGTGAATATTTAAAACTCATTGAGAAATTAATTTAAGTTCCTTTTCGCCAGCATAAATAATAATCAATTCACACGTTTTTATTAGGAAAAACTTAAATGTAACGTGTAAAGAACCGGTCAGAGTTTATTCGAACATGCTTTCCAATTTATCAAATTAGTAGATAGAGGAAATGAGTAATATCACGGTAAATCATTTTTCTATGACTTAATTTCGGACATCTCGGGGGGGGGGGGGGGGGGGTTTGCCAACCTGACGCCACTGGAGTTGAGGTAAATTCTTGATAGGTCAGACCAACACATTACCACACAGCAATAATGACAGGGCACGCAATGCATTTGAGCGTGAATTTTGTATCATTTTTAAAAAAAAAAAAAAAAAAAAATTGGCCCAAACCAAACAGTTTTTCGGGAACTCAACCTGTCCGGTTTTATTCCTCAATTTAACACCTAAAACATGCCTGAATTTAGAAATCATCGATAGAAAGGTTTCGCAGAAAAATTATTTTTTAGTCATTTTTTATTAAAATGTGGTTATTTTTATTTTTTTACCCCCAGAAGCAAACTATCAAGGGGCAAGCGACCCCCCGCATTTTGTCAACAATAATGGCGACTACAATATATGTAAATTTAAAAGAAATCGTTGGAGGCGTTTTTGAGAAATAATTTTTTTTAGACGTTTTTTTGGAGTGTTTAGGGTATAAAACCTCCCCAAATTGAATTAGCCCATAATAAAAATAAAGATTCTGACGTATGATTTTTGTGAACCTATATGCCAAATTCCATCAAAATCGTCTGAGTAGTTTGCCCGGAAATCGATGAACAGACAGAGCGACAGACAGACAGAGCCACAGACATTTCGTAAAAAAAACTTTTTTGGGTTTCTGGGACCTCAACACGTGTAAATCCGTTGAAATCTTGGAATCAATAATTTTGACCAACACAAAGCTTTCTTTATAGGCTACTACGTATAAATTGGAAAGCAATAAGAATAATAGTCTATATTATTCTTAATATCATATTATGATGAGATAATGGCATCGCGAATGAGCGAGAATAGACTTAAAGGTTTCCGTTTGACTTTAATGGATGTGCATAGGGATGTTGCCATTGATGTGGGAAAATTCGCATGATTTGCAATAACCAGTCAACGCCTGCTGACTTACTTGACTTATGATGGCGCGTTCAGCCCTGGGGGACTTCTGACCTCACACACTATTCGCCTCCATCTCGCCCGATCCTCTGCGACGATCTGCCAATCCAGGAGCCCTAAGTCTACTGCCGGGAGGTCCTCTTCTGTTTGTTCCTCCTTGGTCTTCCTATCGGTCTCGGCGCATGTATTTTTTCCTCCCACGTTTTCTTGGCCGTCAACGCCTGCCCTTCTTTGATTTCCTATTTATACGTTAGTATAATGGAAACCTCAGTGATGTTCGAAATTTTCTATTTCGAGATTTCAACGAAATTTCACGTTTGGAGGGCCCTGAATTTCAAAAAGATTTTCCTCAAGTGAGACCTGTTTCCAATTATATGGATCTTCACCTGTTAAAATTAAACTTTGCTGCATTGAAAATACCTAAACCCCTAATATTTCAGGACTATTTTTTTCAAACATTTCCCCGGGATATCAGCTTTATGAATCTTAGTCAGTAAAATCTAAGCCTTACTGCTTACAAAATGCTTAAACCCCCACTATTTTGGGCCAATTCATCAATTGGGTTCGGGAAAACCCTGGGTTCTCTGTTTACAGTGTACAATTCATGTGTATTACTAAAGTTACTTATACTTACCGTACTTGAAATTGAATTAATAGGCTATAATTTTACTACAGTATTGTGCAATGGACTGAACCCCCCTCCCAAAATTCGTGGGTAAGAGTAAGAAATTGGACAATGCAATTCTTCCATTGACCAATCTAATGCTGTAGGATAAGGAAAATAGTCGCAGCCTCTTCGCAGCTTATTGGCCAGGGATGGTCATAGCATTGAATATAAAACACTGTATAACACTAGTGTTATATATTCAATGATCATAGTTACTCCTCATTCACTAGATACCTAATATCGTATATAAATAGGAGAGCATGTATACGTTCTTTTGTAGTGGTAGTAAGCAGTAATTTTAAGGGAGGACTTCAAAGCAACATTTTTTTCTCCCGCCCCCTCCGAGAAAAATTTCTCATTCCGCGCCTGCCATAACATAACATAACTTTCTTATTTCCATCAAGAGTCATTACAATTTCAATTATAACATGATGCAGGGCTCAGCCCGGGTGAAGCTTACAAATTGAAAAAAAAACCTAACCTAACGTCATTAAGTAAGTTGTGTGTATCAGGGACGTAAAGTTGAGGGGCACGGTCCAACATGCCCCCCCCCCCCCGCTCCTTTTGGGGGGCTTTGCCCCAGCCTCGAGCATTTTAAGACGTGGTTCATACTTCATGGTCCCCTTTGCAGCAATATGAATATAAGCATTCCTTTTTTAGCTTTGTAAAATCTACAGCTATACTTTACTACTATTATAACGCGTAAAACCCTACTATTTTGCTCTTATATTTTTAATTTTGCCTGATGACGTCATAAGGTCTACTTAGTTTTGCCCCCGCCATCATTCTAAAACTTTACGCCCCTGGTGTGTATAAACGTTATTGTCAAGTCATCGTTTGTCGGTGATAATTCATTGAGATTTTCCATGGATGAGGATGATTGTAAATTGGCACTACAGTGGACGCCATTCTAAAAAAGTTCAACCTTATCTTATTATGGAGTAATGGTTATACGCTAACATGCTAGTGGCTCTATGTAGATCCGGCCCTGAATAAATCGAAGCCACTAGATCCCATCAAAACTAAATGGCGGCAATCATTTAAGCCAATGACAAAGTAATTGTTATATGAGAGTTTAAGGGACAAGTGTTAATTAAGCGACAGATATGAGACAGAGGGTCCAAATACGGGTTGACTGTCGGCTACCTCGACAGCTATGAATCACACTTCAATCTTCCTCGCAACTTCTTGGTTCTACTGAGGTCACAATCTCAACGATTGGTTGGGAGCAACTTTCTCCATATCATCCTCCAGCTCCCTCAGTCCTGCACGTTCCCCTTCAGCTTTTGGTACATTCGAGTTGCTGCGTCCTACTTCAGTTGATCCACAACTTCCTTCATCGGCCACCCTCTTCTACTGGCTCTTTCCACAGGGCCCTCTTCTATTGGATCCTTCCACTGGGCCCTCTTCTATTGGCTCCTTCCACTGGGCCCTCTTCTATTGGTTCTTTCCACTGGGCCCTATTCTACTGGCTCCTTCCACTGGGCCCTCAATGATGGTGTGTACCACATTTTCGTGCCTTAATAAATTACCCATTATATGAGGTAGCAGCAGTTTCTCCTTTTCAACAGCCTCTATAGCACTCTTTCATTCTTGGTTATATGGCTGCTAAATATGGATCCAGTTGCAGTTTACCAATTCATATAAAAAAGCCATAGTGCGACAACCATTTAGGGTTTAGGCCGAGGGCTGGTAGAGGATCCTCTCTCTTGGCCACTGTTTTATTTGAGATGTTGTGGTCAGCAACATAACCGTCAGTACCCCCCCCCCCAATTTAGATAAGGTACCCATTAGGGTTGGGTGAACCCTGGCCAGTCAGGCAATATTTCATTTCATAGTCCAGTTTCTGCCAACTGGACCATTGCTGACCAATGCATACAATACACAAAATTCGTGCCTGTCCCCCTCTCTTCTTCTTAGTCAGATGGCCACTATCACCGCGGTTGATCAAGGCAAGGCTGCCTGTGAAAGAGTGACGTCATTTCCGCTTTAATTGGGAAGGGGGGGGGGGCGACTTTTTTTACGATGCACCCTTTACAAGGAATTAAGAAATCTAATTTCCAACGCTCCTTCTTACATGGTTTAATGGATTCATTTGCTACAAGCTAAAGAAAGCTTCACCGTGCACTAAATAAGCCATATATTATTTATAGGATACACGGTAGAATTCAATGTTCGCATAATATGTAGATAATTTATTAGTGATAAATCCATGAATTTCACCTGAAATATACATAGTTGGTTTGAACCCCTCACTTCATAAAAGAAGAAATCAAAACATCAACCAATGATTGGAAACGACTTGTCGCCCATTAAACAGGAGCGCCCCTGTGAGCTGGGGCGCTGCCCCCCGTCGATGGCGGCGTCGCAACACACGCTGGAAATGATCCATATAAATCAGCGCCCCATACTGCTGCAATAACATAGCTCCAGCACTGGAATAACATAGAATTAACGCAGTCCAGACCTACTGTATGTCATGTTACTTTCCAGACCCCCACACTCTCTCCATAGTTCTTATGAACTGCCGACAGAGTCTAATAAACACTGGTCAGTGTTTGAGATTTTTTTCTCTCTCAGTTGCTTTTAATTACGTCTTATCGGGTATTATTAGTTTAAGTGTTCTGTCGCGAATTTGATGGGGAGTAGGAGTTATTAATGGATTTTGTAGGGTAGAGGTAGAGAGTTAGACTCCTTAGCCGGAACTGTATTGTTGGTTCGAGTCAGATATTTGGAGGCTTGGAAAATGAACATCCGCAGCTCATGCATTTAATGGGTTCGCTGCTGCGTTCCCATCATACACCAAACACAGTCAAAATCAAACCACCCAACTTAAGAAATCGTCCGTCGAGTGAGCAGTACATCTACACCTGCGAATCTGCTGTCAGCTGTCAGTAGATTTGTTCCATTTTTTAACATTTTCCGATATTTTCTATTTTTCTTTTAATATGACAGTACAAGGAAAGCATTGTGATGGTCAAAAGTTTCGATTTCAAGATTTGCATGGATTAATACGTTTTGAGGTTCCAGGAATAAAAAAAAGTGGTTTTACGAATTATTTGTCTGTCTGTCCGTCGCGTCGGTGAGTCTCTCTGTTTATCGATTGGGCAAATCACATGGTGGATTTTGATTAAGTTAGGCATTCAAGTTCAGAAAAATCAAATCACGAAACATTATTTGTAATGTAAAACAGGCGGTCCCGGGTTTTCCTAGTTAAGTGTAAGAGATGGCTTTATACCCCTAAATCCGCTAGGTTGGCTAAGTAAAAGAACAAAAAGTCCTTATTTATTTATTTACTTTTATTCATAATATATGAATACGACGTAATGTCGTTTTCTGTGGGAAACAAAGCTTGGTGTTTTTAGTTTTCTCTTACCGTCCATTATCATAATATCAGGGAAAACACTGTTACGTACCTACCTAATTGATTTATTTAAAAAGTCAATTAAATACAAAAAACGACTTTCCGACGTTACAAACGGCTGCAACGATTTCTTTCAAATTCGCATATTCAGTGGCTCGATTGCTACTGGAAAATTTTGCAAATTTTAAATTTGGCTCATCAGTATAAAAAGCCGACCCCTGTACGAGTCAGCATTATTGCGTCAATAAATAATTTGCGGAGTAGTTGGGCGTCTAGCAGAGCTTTCTTAAAAATTAAAATCAGCAGCAGCTGGGAAAGTGACACCTATTTTATGATTGGTTATTTTCTGAAAAACCATCTGCAGTTCAATGGGTGCTTAAGGAAAATCGCTGAATTTTCACACAATGCGACTTCATCATGGAGAGTGCCTTTAGCGTTATGGGGGGGGGGGGAGAGTCGTATAATAGTCTGATAGGGAGAAGGGGTGGGGAGGGATTCATGCAACAGTGACGACCTACCCCAAAACTATTAGAATTATAGGGTGCTGACCGTTCTTGCGTTCTTAGATTCTCAATTTTTCTATATTTGTCTAATATCAGCGACCGGCACTGCGGGCAATTGCCCCCCCCCCCCTCCTTCGACAGCAGATATATTCTTTGCCTCTAAAATCTTAGTATTACTGCACTCAAAATGCGCAAAATCTCACTATTTCAGGCCTATTTTTCAAAACCTTTCTCTCGGGGGAGACCCCCGGCCCCCCTTGACCACATTTTTTCTAATATGTAAGCCTTATTGCTCTAAAAATGCGTAAAACTTCACGATTGCAGCCCTATTTTTCAAAAAATTTCCACAGCCCCTTGTCCATAATTAAATTGATTCTTTCCTGAGCAAAACTTTTATAAAATCGGGTGGAGAGGTGCCAAATTATACACCTTCGAAAACCTATCGTTACGCCACTGACCAGTGCCTCCCCCTTTTATGAGGTGTGGGACCGCCTCTGTCTAATATAGTGGTAGGCCTATTTTGGTTTTGGTTACCTTAAGAGAGAATCGGAGTGTAAAATTGGGAATAAAAAAATCACAGGAAATATTGATCCAGGTGTCATAAAGTAGAAGAAAGGTAAGGTATCTAAGTAAAAAATAATAATAGCCTATATATGTTTTTTGATTGTGAAATGACTGCACATTTGTAGGTTTCAAGAAGAAGGGATATATTAATAAAAATACAGACTAGACCTGAACATAATGGCATTCACCAGCAGAGTTATTCTATATTGCTAAGCTAAACATAATTTCGTTCATATTTGGGCCAGGCTAAATGCCCATTGGTCCATTATTTCAAACCAAGACAAAGATGAGATTTGGCAGTTACTAATAAATTTACGCATTCACAATATGTAGGCACAAGAAATTTGAGAAAAACAAATCTTTTCTTAATAGTTTGTACAATACAATCATACGAGACAGGGACATGAATCAAATTCTATACGCATTTAATTTCAAGAAAAGGGGCTTTGTTCCAGACCCCCACGTTGTCACTAAACTGCACAAACAATAACTTATTCTATAGGGTAGGTAATATGTACCTATTTAAAATGTTAGCAAATAACGATTTCAAGAATGTCTCCGAGACCCCAACACCACGGTGCATCCAAAATATTCAAGGAAAGCACTTATCAATGATTTCCATGCTGAACATAGTAAATTCTTACATGTTGCACATGCAATAAATATGCACATGTTAAAAGTATTTTGTCAAATTGACAAATATAGTCAGTTTCAGCGGGCCTACTGTGCCGTTTAGTATTAACTTATTTCTGGGGGTTAAAAATGTAAGCACAACTATTTTGCATTGCACTTTCCATTCTAAAATTAGTCACCATGTTTACTTTTTAAATCCCAGGACAAATTAAAAATAATCGGCACAGGATGTTATGTCATTGTGCCAGTAGGAACGAATTCCCTTTCACCAAAATCAAATAGGGCTTACATTATTTTATCAAAGCTCATTACTTACAACGTCTAATTTAATTCCCCCCTCTCCGCCTCTGTAACAATGCACTCGCAATAACACAAACAGCATCACACAGCAGCTGTACCATGTCAAATCATTGGCATTCAAATAGGATTGAAAAAAGGGGGGCTGTCGCGCTCTAATAACCGTGAAAACAAAAGAAATAGAAAATATGCACACCTGCCTGTATATACACGAAGGTATGCAGAAAGGGCCCAACCAGTTACGAAGTTATCCAGAAAGGGTCCAGCGAGCCTCCCATTATATGCAACTCCCACCGCACACCGCGAGCTACTGACTCCTCCAGTTCTCCAGCATTCGAGGCTGTTGGGGTGCTGTGTTTACATCAGGCAGGGGAGGAATGAGGATTTCTAACGGGGGTGCTGTTCGTAGAATTCCTTCTGTTGCAACTTACCTGCCCTTTGTCTATTCTTACGATGCATACAATTAGTGGTTAGTGGTAATAATTAGTGTAGTTGATTAGGTGTTTACATTACACAGGTGAGGGTTAAGAATTTCTAATAGGGGTGCTGTTTGAGTGTTTGTAGAATAATATCTTCAGTGCTTAGTTCTTACTTCCCTTTATATCAGTATCGTAAATCTGCTCACTTCATGATCATTGCTCGAGAAATTCATGAAATGGTCGCATTTCATGATTGAGTGACTTTAATATGACCAGATCATGAAATTGTCAGCATTTCACGATTCAAAAAAAAAAAATGTCAACTTTATATGGTCGGATAGTATAAATATGGTGTTCATATCGTGGTCATATCCTAGTAGGCAAGTTATTGCTCACTAATTAATGAAATACTCGAGAATTTCGTGAAATGGTCGCCATCTTCACACATAAACAAAACCCTTGCAGCGCCACTACCGCTAATGAAAGTAATTATTTTACGATATGATCAAATAATCTTGACCATTTCATGAAGTAACATCGCGTTTAGGTGCATGGTGCTCATATCAAGAAACAATTTCTTATCATTGATCTGCCCAAACCACATCATGATGTGGCCAATAGATACTGAAACATTTTACGGAACGCGACCATTTCATGAAATTCTCGTGCATGTCATGATCTGCGATATGGCTACGACACATACAGTATATAAAATGTAAATTATATCATAAGTCCCTGCTTTTGTGGAAAAAGCCCTCATATACTGGAAAACAATATGCAGCTAAAGATCTTATAATACTATAAAATAATTTTAACTGACACCCCGATTTTGATAATTGACGTTTGTCATTTAAATATCATACTGTGCATCAATGGAAACCCCGATTTAAAACTCATGTAGATATTTATTATGGGTCTGAACCGTCAAATTCCCTTTTGATATCAATCTAAAGAACCGCTCCGAGCTTACTCGAACATGCTTTCCAATTTATCAATTAAGAATAATAATAATTAATTAATTAATTATTTATTAATTATTAATTATTAATAATTAATAATAATAATAATTTAATATTTATATAAAATAAGAGTAATTTCATGACAAAGAATTTTCCTAAGGTTAAATTTCGGATATCTTAGGGGGGGGGGGTGTCCACCTGACGTCACTGGAGGTGAGGTAAATGCGTGATACGCCAGACTAGCACATTGCCGCACAACAATAATGGCAGGGCACGCAGTGCATTTGAGACTGAATTTTCTATCATTTTTTCAAAAAATACTTTTTTGCACAAAACCAATTAGTTTTTTGGGAAAGCAACCTGTTCGGTTTCGTTACTCGATTTAACACCTAAAACATGCCTGAATTTAGAAATCATCGATAGAAAGGTATCGCAGAAAAATTATTTTTTAGTCATTTTTCATTCAAATTTAGTTATTTTTATTTTTTACCCCCAGAAGCTAACTATCAAGGGGCAAGCGACCCCCCACATTTTGCCAACATTAATAACGACTACAATATATGTGAATTTAAATGAAATCGTCGGAGCCGTTTTTGAGAAATAAATTTTTTTATACGTTTTTGTGGAGTTTGCTGAGAATAACCCCCCCCCCCTCCTCCTAAATTGAATTGGCCCAAAAAAAAAAAAAATGTCTCGAGATATGATTTTTGTAAACGAACATGCTAAATTTCATCAAAATCAACCGAGTACACGAGTAGTTTGCCCGGAAATCAATGAACAGACAGACAGAACGACAGACAGACAGACATTTCGTAAAAACCACTTTTTTGGGTTCCTGGGACCTGAAAACGTGTAAATCCGTTGAAATCTTGTAATTGAAAATTTGGACCATCACAAAGCTTTCCTTATACTACGTATAAATTGGAAAGCAATAAACTTCATGATGGAATTAATGAATAATTAATTCAAGTGTTTAATCCTCATTTCCAATGTCAGTTTTATTGTCTCATTAATAATTCCCATTAATAACTATAATATGTCTGTCAACTGAACACTTACAAAATTATGCAGTATTGCGTGTGATTTAAAACGATCGATCAGGCAATTAAAATACATAAATTTTAGTCCGCCATTGTATATAGTTGCTTCTTACTTGCTCCCCTAACCTCTGGGTGCGGTCAAATGTGATAACTGTGTAACAATCAGCATTCTTGCGTCAAAGTGTGAGACTATCTCTCCAAATTATTCAAATATTAGCTAAGTCTGTCATTTTATATAGCTTCAAAGTTACTCCCCTGCACTCTGATGAGTGAAGTGTCAACTTGCAAATTGACTAAAATAATTTGAGACTTTCTCCCAATCATTTAAATATTGGCCAACCATTGTAGTCAACTAGGCTCCATTCTCTGAACGCAAAGTCAACGTCGAATGGACATGAAGCCATATTAGATTCTGCATTTGACATTTAGAAATGTGTTATATGCTCCAATGCTGTAATCTAATGGACGATGCACGTGAGTCGTGATTGCCGGCGAATTTTCATTCAAAGATCACAGTGGTGCTGAAATAGTGAGACCTATCGAAACTTACACAATGAGAACAATTAATACTAGGTTAAGCTCTATTAATATCCACGATTAAAACGGCATAACTGTGTGCTACAGTGTGTGAGCCTCAGAATCGTTATAAAAAAATTACTTAAGGTATTGTATGGCTTTATTAAAGGTTCGAAACAGTTGTTTAAAATACCGCAGAATCGTTATAAAAAATTAGTTAAGGTATTATGTGACTTCATTAAAGTTAATATTAATTATTGTTGTTGTTTCAAATGAGACCGTTTGCGTTGATTCAAATCACAGCATACGCCATACGCAGTACCCAATTCATAACTTTACATTTTGTTCCCTTCTTATTTTAATTGTAATTAATTCTAGAAGACCATGGACAATTTTTTGTCAATCAATCATGAGAATTAACACCTCTATGGCGAAAATAGTACAGGATGACGGAATTATGGATGCAAGTTATGATTGTTACATTAATTTTAATGGCTGTCGCTCATTCACTTCGCTTAAATTATCTGAATGAAGAAGAAGAAGAAGAAGAAGAAGATGGTTGCTATTACAACACAATTAAACTGGTTACTAGACCAGGCGGCCATATCGGAATATACTACTATACAAATTTTACAAATCTCAATGATCTCACTGATTCCTTGACGTCTAAACTTATGAAGGAGGAACCAGTGTTTGTTTTCTCGTATCCCACTGAAGAACCATTCGGAAAGAAGCTTCCTTATCAACACTTTATGGAAACGTTGTTTATTCCAATACCAAATTGTAAAAATGTCATCATTATCGATTACTTCACAATCGGTTGGATTCTAGGTCCCAACACAAATCTTTTTATTGCTTTAGGAGGAAATTGTACAGAGGAAGATATACTTAGTGTTTCCTCAGAAATCTGGTATAGAAAACATATTCGCACATCAGTTTCAGCCATTGTTGAAGGAAAGCGGCAATTTTACACATTTTCATTGAAAGAGGATAATATTGTGATGAAACGTGGTCATATCTGTGATAGAAATATAATAAACATGACTAGACTTAGGCTTGGCAGCTTGGAAGGCTTAAACTTTCGGGTTGGAGCGTTGGAAAGTGAGATTGAAGATGTGAAAATGGACATTTTAAATACGATTTGTAATAAATTTAACATGCAACTTGTCGAATGTTACTATGAAGCTATTTTCCTAGTGAATATCCACTTATTACAAAAACCAGCACAATATGCGTTAGACGCATTAGATGCGTATGTGGGAAATAGTAGAATTGATTTAACTGTGAAAACATTGAACCCCTATGACGATGATTCCTATGTAATGGTAGCCCCGGGCCCAATCAAACTCGATAACTGGAACAGCGTATATTTGGCTTTCTCGTCTGAAATATGGACTTCGATTGCAGCTTCTGTAGTAATATTTTCTGTAGTGCTTTCATTGAATCCATTTCGATTTGTCTCTTTATGTAACTCAGTATTAGGAGTGATATCATGCCATTTAGATGTAGTTCTTCCAAGGAAAATTTTAAGTAAGGCCCCACGACGCGTTTTACTCTTTCTTTCAGTTTATAGCTTGCTCATCTCTGCGAGTTATAAGTCTGCATTCACAAATTTATTAACAATTCCTATAATAACTATTCCGTATGAGGTAGAGGACGACCCCATTAACGGTGGTCTGACACTTTGTTACGACTATTTTCTTAATCTCTTCTACAGGGGTCAGGATAATAATTATGCTCAACTTTACATAGATGGTCAAAGGCTAAGTTTTGATGAGTGTGCGGAATTAGTGGCCATAAATAGAACTGCAGTTTTCGTATGTACTTTGAAAACGTGTCAAGAACACTTCATCAAACATTATCCATCAGGCGGAGGAAGCAACCTCATTCATGTACTTGAAGATACTGTTGTAAAAACTTCAAAAGTTATTCAATTCGCCCCTGAGCATCCATTATTTGACATTTTTAATGAACAACAATCGTTTTTAATAGAAAGTGGCGTGGTAAGTCATTGGGAGAATATGCGAGTGTGGCTAGTTCGGGCCAGAGTTTCGATTTTCCCAAAACAGACGAACCCACTTACATTTAAACAGCTGACGATGGTATTTGCTATTCATTCGGGCCTAAATGCAGTATGTTGTTTTGTATTCATTCTAGAATTGATTAAAGCTAGATTATTGCCCTTGATGCGAACAAAATACAATTCATTTCGATGTTTATTGGAAATCAATTTCCGGAAAAAGAAAAGCATAGAGTTATAAAGTTTGGTAAGAGTGTACTGGTATTACAATTTACTAACGCAAAAATTGAAATTTTAATGTCTATCTCTGTCCGCATATGCCTAACTGTACATCACTGGAGAGCTCCTTTAATAATAGCCCTATGTAAATATTTGATGTTATTGGAAACTATTTCCGGAAAAATGAAAGCATAGTTTTATGATAGGCTACAGAGCACTGAATGTAGCCTAGCCTGCAACTGTAAGAGTAAGAGAGAGAGGGGGGAGAGAGAGAGCGGGGGGGGGGAGGCCTCTTTTAAGTGTTTAGAAGTTGCAATACAATATACAAAAGCGATAATTGAAATTGAAATTTTCAAAACCTGAATAAAACTGTACTGTGCATCATTGAAAAGAAAAATTCGATGATTCTTGGAAAACTAGTGCCGGGTTTGGCCTTGTGGGGGCCCCTGGGACAGAATTGTGTGGTGGCCCTGTCTCGGGCAGGAAAGTATTGCAGCCTTACGCGAATATTCCACTATCTTTTATAGAATAGAGACACAGGATGCAAAATAGCATAGAACACAATAAAATTGAGTAAGGAGATTAATCATTAAACCACGACACGTTCCAATTTCCCACCAAATATTTCGACAAGTTTATTTATTTGCTTTATTTTGTTGTTTTTGTTTTTTTAATCTATTGCGATTTTGTATTTTTGGGCTTGTTGCGGGAACCCCCTTTACGTGGGGGCTCTGGGGCCATGGCCCTTCCGGCCCCACAGCCAAACCCGGCACTTTGGAAAACTATTCCTAAAAAAGAAAAAATAGTTTTATGATGGGCTGCTGAGCACTGAGGATTGCAAAGCTTCTTACTTTTGTTATGTGTATAGTGGCAATAGAATTTACAAACGTAAAAAGTGATATTTTCAATGTCAAAACCTCTACCTAGGTATAACTGTACTGTACATCATTATACGAGAAGGCTCGCATAAAGACCTATGTAAATATTCGATATTTATTGGAAAACTATTTCCGCAAAAGGAAAAGAATAGGCTCAGGATCGTCTAGACTAGTGCCGATAGCGAGTGGCAATGCAATTTACAACCGCGAAATTGGAATTTTTAATATTAAAATTCCTTGTAAAGAAATCCTAAAGCCACAACGCACCTTTTTCTGCACGTTATAGGGGCCCAACCTTTAACAGTGCTGTACGGTAAGCTAAAAATAATACTTTTCATATCTTCCCTATTACTTTTCTACCTTTCTTCCCAGTTTTTGGAAGTTAAGGAAAGTGCCATTTTCTGAATCTAAAGCCCGAAGTCGCGGCAGACAGAAGTGATAAAGATTGCAAAACCATAAAATCCGTATTCTTTTATGTCGGCAGTTTTCAGTTAGCACTTTAAGCACTTTATCGGTGTTTGTTCACCTTTGCGTCGGTTTTCATAGAAATACCTTTTTCCAAGACTGTTTTTTAACTTTACGGAGGTCTCTGCAAGAGAACTTTCTCAGAAGGACTTTTTACTGAAATTTTAAGGTTCTAAGTAATAAGAAATTCACGAGACCAATTTTTTTATAACTTTAGTATTAAAATAAATTTAAAAAAATTAACCATCCTATATTCAAGAGATCCAGGGGTGGCCAATGTCAACGATGAGCTTCCCCTTAAAAACTAATTCACGGACGACTACAGAAATTGATAAATGAAAATCGATGGGGCGTATGATTGACAGGTGTTGTGGGGCTGTACGCGGGCCGTACCCCCTTGTTTACATGCCAACTAGTCTAAAGTCTACACCGTACTTTCCCATGGCTTCAATTAACTCGATATACAGTATCCGGTGTCAGGTTAACTTGGATATGCGTGTAAACAATCAATTTCATAATGTCATAACATTACAATTAATGAATAGCAGCTAATTCTTTTATTTTGTTTATAAATAATTAAATACTGACTTTTTGTGTAATTAGGTAGTCTACTAAGAAAACCTATTTAGGGCTACAAAACCCTCTCTTTCACTCAATGCTTTACGTGCCCTCCGAAACCTTTTTTTTTTTCTTCTTCTGCCGCTGAGTATGTGGCAATCTAAATATCTTGAATTTTACGGTATTTGACTTAACTTATGGCGAGAACCATCCACTTACGCTGACGAGTCACAACTGTGGAGTCGTTTATTCATTGAGTATTTTGCTAATATATGAAATCGCCTCCCTTGTAACTTTTTGATATTTTGAAAACCTACATTTTAATTTAAATATCTTAGCAAATATTACTTTATTAGTAGTACAATATATCAAGCACGACCGATTTCGACGATTTTCCTAGCTTGATCCCAATAACGTCTGCATCTGATGTCGCCTGGGTAGTTTATGCATGTTTTGAGATACAACACATCTCCGATCACATCGTGTGTAGAATTGTGGCGCAGTATGAAGCTGTTACTGTGCTAACAGAGTAATTTGTAAGATGCAAAAAAGATAAAGATCCAGACATCGTTTTATGCACATAAGTAGGCCTACAACTACCCCCATTTGTCTGGCAGCCTTGTTATATATAAGATGCAACACAAAGCCTTTCATAACGACAATAAAGTACTTTTAATTGTTAGCAGAAAGACTATACCATAAACCAAAAGAGATTGCAGATTTCCACATTCAAAATTAATATTCCTTTGTCACAGAAACACCGTAGTTTTCAAAGTTATTCCGCGCCCAAAAGTTTTCGCGCGTCTGTCTTTTAAAATTGAAAGCAACGGTGAAAATTTTTATTTTTAATTTTCACTCGAAGGAAAATGGATGGTAAACAGTGTGAATGTCTATTATGATTTTTTGTGAGGTAAAATGACGGCTTTCTTTTTGTACCGTTTCGCATTTATAATTGGAAAATCTTTGAGGCATGAGAGACTTTATGGATGAACGCTTGTTGTTTAATATGAGAACTGAAGAATCGCTACAAAATGTTTAAAGTGTTGGTTTTTGTGTTACTAAACTTTCTTCCTGTAGAGATTCTGATTTCAGGTTGCGGGATTTGATTGGATTTTTAGTCTGTTACTTCTTCAAGAGCATGGTTACGGTACCTAGCCTATATACAACTGTTTTGACTATATGAATTGCTAAAGGCACTACTAACTCGATGGCAAGTTACGGCAAGGCACGTGCTTGTGCTTGTGTGAGTCTCTATACGCCATGCGATAAGAGACTTGTCGCAAAAAAAAAAAAAAAAAAAAAAAAACATCAACTAAGTGGTACCTATGAATAATTCATTTTTTAAGAAATAAAAAATGTTTTCGTAGTAAATTTAAATATCAGTTTCCATTGTGAAATTATCTTGTTTACGTTTTTAATTACAGGTTAAGATTAAAAACAATCGCCATATAGTAGGCCGCTGGTGCATTACCTATACTTTGAAAAGATACATTAGGTACTACCCTACCCAGCTCAAGTTCGGAAACTTGAATTTTTGTATCACTTATTTTAGTAAATATATATTTTTTTTCTTAAATTGCGACAGATTAATTTTTGTTTGACTATAATACATTAAGATATGGACCATCAGGCAGATTTTGAAGAAAATATTTTTAAAATCTATGGAAGCATAACCTCAGAGATAATATTTGTTTCCACCCTTGCAAGGACTACAATGGACTATCTATTAAACATAAATGGAACCAGCTCACTGGCAAAAAATACTGCAAAGATACTTGTCGCCAAACTTTGAAGATCATGGGTTTCAATCTTACGCTGCTAAGAAGGAATCTGCACTGATTTTGCGTCAAATGAAATAAAGACGCACTTGTGGAAATCAATTAAAATTTTGGTGAGAAGATAACTGGCGCAGGGTTGTCTGATCCGATAAATCGAGATTTGAACATGGATTCCCACAAGCGCGTCTTCTTTTCATTTGACGCAAAGTCAGTGCAGATTCCTTCTTAGCAGCGTAAGATTGAAACCCATGTTCTTCAAAGTTTGGCGACAAGTATCTTTGCATTACTTTTTGCCAGTGAGCTGGTTCCATTTATGATTAATAGAATCACTAGTGTCCGTTCTATTGCATCAGGCCACTCGTCCAAGGGATCTTTCTTCCCCTTGCGTCATTGTCCGAATACTTCCTTCCGTAGGTTTAGCTACGATTTCACTGGTTTTATCGTGTTTTCAGGCAATATCTTGAACAGTGCCTTCTGCCAGGAGTAGCCGGCAGCTATTTTCCGTACGCCTTTCCCAAGTTACGAAAGCGTTATCACTCATTAGTGTAAATCCGCGGATAACGCGATTCCTCGCGGCACATCACAAAAAAATTTTGTTACTGAAAATATTTCAACTATTATTGTTAAAATGAAATTGTTTTCAACTTTTAGTTGGTTTATGAACCAAAATTAGAGGATATGGAAAAAACCGGGCTTGGCGGGATTCGAACCCACGATCTACGCCTAACCGGGGCGTCGTCTTAACCGCTGGACCACAAGCCCCGACAAGTCCAGTAAATGCCAAATCCTCTACTTATGCTCTAATTGACATGATTCGTGTTGCTAGACAGGTTAGCACAACTACACAACTATCTAACCGAACAGGTCTGCGAGCTGACTTAATTGCATAAAGGCAATGCTTTATTCATTACATTGTAGTATTATATGGTATATATAACACTGACATTAAATTAACTTTGGTTGAAGAGGTAACCTCCTCGTTATAACCGAAATTAGAGGATAAGGAAAAAACCGGGCGAACCCACGAATCATGTCAATTAGAGCATAAGTAGAGAATTTGGCATTTACTGGACTTGTCGGGGCTTGTGGTCCAGCGGTTAAAACGACGCCCCGGATAGGTGTAGATCGTGGGTTCAAATCCCGCCAAGCCCGGTTTTTTCCATATCCTCTAATTTCGGTTATAACGAGGAGGTTACCTCTTCAACCAAAGTTAATTTAATGTCAGTGTTATATATACCATATAATACTACAATGTAATTGATTTTTGACCCGGTAAGTTCAATTTTTTACGAAAAAACCAAGTGGATCATTTTCATAGTCCTTGCAAGGGTGGAAACAAATATTATCTCTGAGGTTATGCTTCCATAGATTTTAAAAATATTTTCTTTAAAATCTGTCTAATGGTCCATATTTTAATGTATTAAAGTCAAACAAAAATTTAAAATTTAAGAAAAAAAATATATATATTTACTAAAATAAGTGATACAAAAATTCAAGTTTCCGAACTTGAGCTGGTTAGGGTAGTACCAAATGTATCTTTTCAATGTATAGGTAATGCACCAGCGGCCTACTATATGGCGATTGTTTTTAATCTTAACCTGGGATTAAAAACGTAAACAAGATAATTTCACAATGGAAACATTCGCGTAAATCCGCGGATAACGCGATACCTCGCGGCACATCACAAAAAAAGTTTGTTACTGAAAATTTTTCAACTATTATTGTTGAAATGAAATTGTTTTCAACTTTTAGGTGGTTTTTGACCCGATAAGTTCAATTTTTTTTACGAAAAAACAAGTCCTAGGAAGTGGATCCTTTTCATAGTCCTTGCAAGGGTGGAAACAAATATTATCCCTGAAGTTATGCTTCCATAGATTTCAAAAATATTTTCTTCAAAATCTGCCTAATGGTCCATATTTTAATGTATTATAGTCAAACAAAAATTAATCTGTCGCAATTTAAGAAAAAAAATTTACTAAAATAAGTGATACAAATATTCAAGTGTCCGAACTTGAGCTGGTTAGGGTAATTTAGATTTTTAGAATAGCAAATTGGGTAACTTGTATCTGTATTGGGTTAAGTCATGCATGGAAATCTGTTACATTGCGTCAATGATAAGCTTGTCTCAGCTGTCCATTAACGCTTGCAGCCGGTATAGGCATTGGCTTAAATTCCCAAAATGTCTGGGGGGTAGGGGCTTTAGGACCCCAAGACTTTCAACCCCTGGAAAAAAAATTGATAAGTAGGTCCTAATTAGTGAGGTTTTTCTCATATTATACCCTAGAGAGAGGGGCGCCGGGGATCTCCCCCGGAGAAAAAAATCCCTTTCGGCTCTGGCCAATCAGGTGTAGGGAGATTCCGCAGAACCTGCTTTTCCTCTACGCTAACTACGCTATGTATGTATTAAAAAAATAAAAAATACTTCATTATCACACAACATCAACACACAAAACACTCTTGTGTTCCATATTTCGAACCACAATGACGACTATGAACTTTTACTTATCAAAGTATTTTCACTTTGGCTGGATGCCATCTTAAAATGTTTGATTTGTTGTAAAAAGTGTTGATTACCATACATATGTATATATATATATATATATAATATAATAATATAAAGTGAAATAACATAAAGAAAGATACATACATATATAATATACATGTAACATTTTGAACGGAGGGTGGTTTTAGGCTCAGGGGGTCATGTAATGAAAAGTTATGAAGAAATTTTCCGGAAGTCGAACATTTGTCGCCATCTCAATAGGTAGATGAATCTCCCTAAAATAAAATTGATAAATTAGTGAGGTATTACGCATTTCGCAAGCAGTACAGTTGAGATTGTACCGACGAATAAACCTTCCACTGAGGTGGGCCCGGGGGTCTCCCCAGAAGAAAAAGTTTGTAAAAATAGGTCTGAAATATTGGGGTTTTAAGCATTTTGAGTAATATATTTTTGTGAAAGTACTTAGTACTAGTAGTGTTCGTCGGGTTAATAACGACTTAGGCCTCATATTTGGGCCCATAGAGCGACCCCGACTTGACTGTCTTATGCCAGCCCTTAGGACAGTGCACCTCCTGATTATAGTGGATTCTGAACAGTGAAGTCACACGATTAGTTCGGAGGTGACCAGGACAATCAAGTCCTACCATGTTCCCCTACCGGCACTGTGCACACGACCAAGTTATCTGCAGCTTTGAACCTGCTCTGGTCCGCTGGATTCAACTTGGTATGGCGGCCGGCTGTGAAAGTACTTGGTCAATATGTTGATTTTTTTTCATGATGTCTTTCATGTAAAATAGGCATACTTACCAAGAATTCATTTCCCTTTCGTTATTGTGGATACTTTGCCTTGCGCCTTCATCAAACGTCATTGTCACCAGAAATCCTGGGGGCTACGGGTGCTCCTTGGGGGGAGGGGATACTAGGCCCCCCCAGGACCCCCCTATTTACGCCAATGGGTATAGGTTGACACCGAGGACGTATACCAGTTTGCCTATGGCCAAAAATTCATACGGAAACAATGTAAATAATGTCCGGAATTCATAAGTAGACCTAGGTTAATAAAAATTAGTCCAGTAAATGATGTAAAAAGGGGAGGGGAAATAACTCCCAACATATTTTAAACATGTGCAAATCCAGCGAAGGCACTGAATATTACAGTCATTGCCTTTACATGTTTTGAACGACGCACTTTCATCTTCTGGGGTTTTGCATTCTCCTTCAGCCTTACCCATTTCACTCCTCTACTTTTTTTGTGAACGCACTACACAGTCCAGAAAGTGTATTGTGCTGGGCACGTGGGCGACCACGTGTTCCAGTCGCATGGAGATTGCGCATTTGTATTTATACTTATTGATTTGCTATTTAGTCCAGTCAAGGTCTTCCCGGGTTCTCAATCACTTGTTGCTCCATGTCAGCGTTATGTGAGTCAATTTCAGCGATTTCAACATTTTTTTAAAATAATTTACACCTAAACTTATTAGAATTTACTAAAGGTGCGCTCCAAGTCATTGCCACAAAGCATTGACTAAGCTACCTGACAATTTATGGCAGCCAGTTATATAACTAAATACTAAAACTTACATAATGTGTAAGGTGTAGGCGAACTGATTAAGACGGTCCCTGAGAATCCGGTTCTCCTGTGCTCCACCAACAGCAGTTTACCAAACATCACAAAATATAAAACGAGCAAAAAATAAATAAATAATAAAAAGAAAGAAAGCCAAGACGATCGATATCTCACCAAGAACCACCCATATGCACCTAATTTAGGAAAGACCGGAATAATCCAGTTGTTAGTCAAGGTTGAAGACTCGACATAAATGGAATAATTTCTCCAAGGCCCTGGGTCCATTCAATCCTAGGGTACCTTCATCAGTAGGGGAAAAGACACGTCTTGGAGACCTAAGTCTATCGCCAATACATTTACTACTACTATAGTCTATTTATTATACCTGGAAGGCTATGATCATAATAAAAGATAATATAACAATATTGTAGAATATACGTATAGGTATAATAGAATATTTAAACATAACACTTGTCTTACTCTAATAACTTAGCTGCAATACTCTCCAATCCACTTCTTTTTGTGGTGTTCTCTCCAAGTTGCCTTAGAAGTCAGAAGTAGTCTGAAAATCGGAGGCCAGGGCGGATTTGTCCACGAATCAGTTGTTACTTGAATTTGACATGAGATCGTTAGCATCCAGGAGGAAAATTAATGACTGTATTTTTGGTTTTAGGTTACTTAATGGTTTTATTGACTGCCCCAATTTATTATCGGGGGTACGTTTTAGAGTTAACACGGCAAATTCTCGATTAAAGAATTTATTTTTGTATGACAATGACGAGCCTCAACTAGGCAGAATTCTTAGGCTACTAGACACGTTTATAGAAATTGACCCTTTTGGAACCTCTCTGAGTGTATTTAAGACAATGTTGTTAGCCGTAATTGATTAAATGTTAGATTGTAAGAATGTATTGTATTGTATTGTAATGTAACCTATATTGGAGCTGTCTGTTGGTTGCAATACACGCTATTATTATTATTATTATTATTATTTAAAAATAAATGTAGGCACCCCCTGTAGAAGTAGCAACCCTCTGCTGGTAAGTACAATAAGTCACCTATATTTTTTTAAACTTGGGTTCTTTGGCGCCCCAGTAAATTAGGGGTCTAACAGGTGTTAAAGAGATGAATGGTATGTCTTGCATTGTCTAGGAATATATACATTTTGCTAGGAAGAAAGGAACAAAGAAGTTCCCTCAATATATCTGGTGTCGGTAGGATACAAAGCTAGTAATCTTTCAATCTAATTTCATTAACTACTCGTCATAACATACGTGCTACTTACAGTATACCACCCAGCCCTATATGACTAATGGCTGCCGCTGGTTATTACAAGCCTTGTTATATTTAAGCTAAGAGACAATACAACACCACCACCTTCCTTTTTTTGCTTTCCTATTTATACCTTGGCAGGCCTATGAGGACAGCTTTGTGATGGTCCAAATTTTTGACTTCGAGATTCCAATGACACTCCCTGTCAGAGCCTTAGCTCCAACTTACTCATATTTCTCACCATTCGGTATTCTGATATCTGGTTACGCCACTGCCGCTGCATTTGGCTAGCTCAGTGCTGCATAAGCAGCACCAGGCTTTCCTAAGAATGAGCATGCAGCCGTCTGGCCCGACGTCAGACAGCCTATAGGCAACCGAGGTATTAAATAGGAGTAAGTTCGGAAATCAGAGGCAGAAAGAGGCAACTGGAGAACCAAGAATAAGCTAGTGTACATCTTCTTAATTAGTTTAATGTTAATAAGTCTTTTTTTAAATCTGCGTATCCTGGTGTAGTTTTATTCGGTAAGTGTACAATATATGAAGTGTACAATGGAACGACAAGCAACCCCTGGTCTGGCTCGGGTAGAATAAAATCTGAAGCTCCGCGGGTGTTTTTTGTGGTGAGTCTCGGTTCAACCCAAACTATCTGCTTAATTCCACTTTCTGTTGAATGGAATTAATATATATATTGTATAAAAGGGATTTAATTATAATTTTTTACATAGGCTAAGTTTCCCTCATATAATAGTATATTAATAGAGCTCAACAAACTGGGCTCAAGATCCCTGGACCCCGCCCCCGGGGAAGACCCACCCTGAGGACAAACGCGATGTAAAAGTAAAAGTAACGGATCTAAACGTGTTGAGGTCCCAGGATCCCAAAAAAGTTGTTTTTACGAAATGTCTGTCTATTGGCCTGTCGGTCTTCGTTGATTTGTGGGCCAAACTACTCGATAGAATTTGATTAAATTTTGACATCTAGGTTAACAAATATATTTTCAATTTTTTCATTTTTTGGTTACATCATTTGGAGGGAAACCCCGCCAAAGTATAACTAAGAAGAAATATTTTCTCAAAAACTGCTCCGACAATTTATTTTAAATCCACATATATATATTGTTGTACTTATGTACTGTAATGTAAAACAAAACTCACTAGGTCGCATTCCTCTTGATAGTTTTTTCATGAAAAATAACTAAAAAAAAAAAATCTGAGTAGCCTTACAATCGATGCTCTCCAAGATCAGGTGTGTTTCAGGTGATAAACCCGAATAATAAGTTGCTTTTCCAGGAAAGGTTTTTTTTTAAAGAAAAAATACAATTAAAAAATATACAATACAATTGAATACATTAATTGGTTCCGTGGCCTGCCTCACCACCTTCTCATTCCGTGTACGGAGTTAGCAGCACGGTGTTGAGCCTTTCGCTACTTGTGTCTTGTTGAACTTTGAGCTTTTGCACTGCGATTTTTATTGGCAGTAGTCACAATAGTATTATTCGTCTTCGTAGAGTATAGCCACTCAGCAACCACCTCAAAAACTTGCCAACTCCCATTATGGTACTTCAGCTAGCGATTCAAAAGTTAACTTTCTGAGCAGAAAGCTAGTACTTACCTCTCTTACCGTGAAATGGAATTAAATCAAATTTTAATTTAAAAAATCTCAGATCCCATCTGAATTACACTTAGATATTATAGGTATATACTTTGAGCACCACTTAATTAAATCCTAGCTGTGATCAGCTTAAAAAGAATTATGCCACCCTTAGTCGAAATTGTGCATTGAATGACACGGCATGACTTGCATAGCACCCAGCACGTGGAGAGGGTGAGATAGTCAGGGGGTGAGAGGGGTACTTCTGAAGAGGTGTAATGTTAATGAGGCGACCTCTCCAACAGTCTGTACTCACCCCGGCCTACCCTACACCCCGAGTTACCTCAATAATGATCAATTTGCGGGAAATTTTTAAAAGGATATGCTTTGATGTTGTGTTTTGTTTGTTTGTTTTGGTTCGACGACGGCCATACCAATTTGAATCCACCAGAATAGAGTCTGTTCAAAATTGCAGCATACTTGGTAGTGTACACAGCATTGGCAGGGGAACATGGTGGAACATGATAACGCACTGATAACGATACTATCGGCTTCCGGACATGATTGGTATTGTTTCTAGCGTTGGCAAAATGGTTCATTCCTTAATGTAAACCCACACCGATTACAAGCGCCAATGAACACGCTCACACATGCTTACCATTGACATTTTAACCGGCGTCAGCTCGTGCGTAACCGAGTATGGGAACAAGACAAAGTAACTGGTAATTACACAGTCCATGGCCGTGCATTAAAACATTAAATACACAAATCTGTTGTGCATATTGAAAATGCCTTCATGGCCGGAGACAGATGCGGAGCAGTAGAACCCGGGCTAGTCGATTTGAAAGCGCACTATACCGCAACTTCCAACATTTATTTTGTTGTCGACTGTTAGCATTACGTTGACATATTCTAATATTGAGTCTTGATATTGAGTTGTTACTGAGCCTCCCGAGATATGGACGTGGGGACCGCCTCTGCGGAGAGAAAAAATATTCTATCTATAGAAACGTTACAGAGTAGAGGTGTAGACGTACAACAGGTCTATATGCGGGACAGCTTCAGGTCCAGTGCCCAGGGTTGCCCCTAAAAATGTTCATATCGGCGGCCATGCTTCTTGTTACTCCGTGATGCTCGTTGCTTTTTTTAATATGTACCTACAATTATCGGTGGGAAGCGCCGTAAGCTCCGGGCACATGATTGCTGACGAAATAAAAGTCAGCAACGCAGCTCAGCACGTGTGGTACAAACGTACGGTATTTAATCCGGTTAGCCCCAACGTGTTGGTCGCAGTTAAAACTATCTGCTGTTCGGGAAACCCTTCATTGTTCAAACAGCTCGTGAGACGAGAGTGTACGATCTATTAAAACTGGGAATAGAAGCCTAGGAGCAGTGGTGTATTTAGTTTTCAAAATGGGTCGAAGAAAAAAGTCATTTTACAAAAGGATACCTCATAGTGCGCCAAATGTGCAATCCAGGTATTTCATTGTGTTATTTCTGTCCTATTTATATTGAATGATTATATGGTTCCAAAAGGGGGGAGGTACATAAATTGTGAACTGCTTAAGATTTTTCACAAGTATGTACGCATGTATGTACAGTATGTGGTCGTGATATACACCATACACCTGGCGACAGTTTTGAAACTCATTCCACCTGACATCCACAGTGACCATTATTTTTTTTTTTTTATAAATCAAGGACATGACTGTGTTAGTGACGACTACATAGTGTACGATATATAAAGGGTAAAAGCATATTTTTTCTAGTTTTTGATGCCTCCCTCTACAATCGATATTTCAAGAGAAATTGGACTTAGGGCAATAAATGGATATTGGAGGGGGGGGGGGCTCCATTGGCCCATAATAGTGGCCATTCCACATCCACTTTATAGATCAGTATGCAAAAGTACAAGTTGCTGACACTATTGCATAGCTAAATTTTTTGTTTTAAAAACTGACCATTTTTCTTCGCAACAGGTTGCAAGACGATAAACCAACCTTGACAGCAGAGGTAACCACAAAAAAGGAGCACGAAAAAACCCAGAATTTATACCCAAACTGCGACACCTCAATATGGCTTCGGTCGTGTGAGCGGGAAGTTGCTGAACCAGTGGCGGGTCACGTGACCGGATGTATACCAGAATGGCTGACAGGGTCGCTGGTCAGGAACGGGCCGGGCAGTCTCAAAGTCGGCCAGATGGAGTTTGAACATTTGTTTGACAGCAGTGCCTTATTGCACAAGTAGGTTTGTGCTTATATTAAACCGTAACTCGTAGCAGTATAATGAAGCTACAGAATCTGGGCTGATGAGCCGTGATCGATCTGGAAGCGAGCTTGCAAACGTTTCATCAACATCTGCAGCTAACATCTTGTCAGTGGTACTGCGTAGGCTTCTAAGACTGTATCGAATCGGATCTGTTGTGAATTGGCAGGAATATGGCAATATTGACAAGGTATACGGAATATGACAACAGACAATAATTGCAATAAAACCTGAGCGTTAATCACATAAAAAGCGCGAAGCGTCTAATTAAAAAAAAAAATCAGTCCTCCGCCATGCTTTATCCAGGGATCAGTAATGTGAGGCTCGCGAGCCTTATTCGACTCCTTGGCTCATTAAGTGCTGCTCTTCCATGTATTACACCAGCTCTATACACAAAAATTGAAACCATATCAAATAAAGGTAACAAAAAAAAAAATTTTTAAATAAATATTGTTGTCTTATTTGTTGGTTTGGGATGTGTGACTCTTTACTCTTTTAGAAGATTGATATCTGGTTATTAGGCTCAGGTGCTAAAAATTGTTGCTGATGATCTCTGTTTTATCCTATGAATGACAAAAGCAGTATCCGTGGGATTCCTTTTCTGTAAGCTTACCTAATTGAGCGACCATAATTTTGTTGCTCTGTTCTATTATAGATTTAAAATTCAAAAGGGTAAGGTAACTTATTGTCAGAGCCGGTCCCTACAGTTTGATGAAGTCCGTAGTGTAGTCGGTAACGATCAGGACTTTCGTATAGAAAGTCACGGGTCCCATTCTGTCACTTATCAGCATCTGTCTATTCAAAAATATTGTTATTCATGTGAGAAGCTGAAACCAAGTGGTTCGGAATCCACTATAATCAGGAGGTCCCCTCTAAATCATAGCAAGTTCAAAGACAAAATGTTGGCGCTATATGTTAGTTCAAACACTGGAACCCATGCCAAGACGAAAAAGAGCAATAGAGATTGTGTTATGTATGAAAAATACCGGAGTTTTTAATACCACCATAGTAAGGCGTAACTTGATGGTGTTAAAATATGCGCGGGAAATTCAAAATAATAAATTATGGGAATTTTTTTTTTTTTTTTTTTTTTTTTTTTTTTTTGGCGTCGGCGATGGGGAGCCATTCAGCCACTAATGTGCGGCAGTCTTAAATAGCTTTTTTACTGTTTTTTAAAAAATTATGAAGAGCAAAATATATTGTTGGGCTGGATGTTTCTAAAATTGAAAGTAGATTGAAAGGTCTGACTATGGAATTAGGGAGGCAATTAAGGAGGACTGTACGTTGTGCTGAGTGTGATGGGCATTCTAATATAATATGCTGTAGGGTTTCAGTTGACCCCGGACAAGTGTCGCACATGCCACTGGGGCCCCTACCTATCTTCCACAAGTACCTCTTCGTGACCCCATGGCCACTTCTCAGTCTTGTAATGGTCGTATAAAAGAGAATGGTTGCATGGTTTAATAATAATTGCAGGAAATGCTAATAAACATTAAAATGTATTGGTAGAAATTTGAAATATAATAAGAATTTCAATTAATGTGTCTACATCTAATCTAAGGGAGAAAAAATTGATAACTCACCAAAAATATAACCCAGGATTCATTAAATTTATCAATTTGAATTTCCTGCGACTTTTGCAATCATTTATTTAAAACAATTGAATAAACCCCGGTATTATATTAATCCCCGCCAACGGCCTTACCATGTTGATTCCATGAAAGCAGAGCATGTTTCAAACAGCGGCAACTTGGTAGTGTGCACAGCGTTGGCAGGGGAACCTGGTGGGACATGATAACGCGCTTAGGCAGTATAAGTCGAGTCCTGGTCACCTCCGATTTAATCGTGTGACTTTACTATGTTCCCCAAGTGGTTCGGAATCCACTATAATCAGGAGGTCCACCCTGTTAGTCAACTCCCCTTTCCCCGAGGTGAAGGAGTCTGCCCTTAGGGTGCCTCAAGTTAACAAACAGACTCACTCCCCCCGCCAGGCTGACAGGGTTGCTTAAAGCAGAAATGCTGAAAGCAGGCGTTAGAAACAAACAAACAAACAAACATTATATTAATCCCAAATCGCCATAATAGGGCTGCTGAAGGGGGTACTAACAAGTCTCCGTCTTCCATTTTCCGTAAGTTTACATACACATGGTGGGAGTGACCCTAATTGTTGTCATATTCTTTGATAGATTTACAATTCAAAATGGTGGGGTGACTTATCAGAGCCGATTTCTACAGTCTGAAACTTATAAGAAGAACTCGGCAGCGCAGAGGATAGTTGTCACCGAATTCGGAACTAAGGCTGTGCCCGATCCCTGCCACACAATATTCCATAGGTAAGCGGTGCTTACTCCAGTATTTCTCTTGTTCAGGCCTATCTTATTTTATTATTTATTTCAAAATATTGGATTGGCTTTTCCCATCACCAATCATACATTTCTCTATCCTTTGATCATTCTGACACTATTGGATAACTATGCTGGCGAAGGAAATTTTGCATTACGATACTTGCGCATTATATTTTGGAAAAATTGTGAATAATTGATTCCCCAATACATTGCCATTAAATTTTGTGTTGTTTTCAGAGTGTCGGCAGTTTTTCGACCCAGTGACCATCAGTCCGACAATGCTATGATTTCGGTTTACCCGTTTGGAGATGAACTTTTTGCGCTAACCGAAACTCCCTTCATACACCAAGTCGATGTTTCAACACTTGAAACCGGTTACAGGTACGACGAGTAGGTAGGCTTATAGATTTGGTTCAAGGTTTGCGCCAACCATAATTGGTAAAGTGTGGAATGCAGAAATTGTGCTTTTGCCTATTCCAATGCACGGCGATTATCTTCGGATTCCACTGTCTGCAACTTTACCTGCGGGGAAGGGTGCCACTGGAGTCCTAGATAGGGGGCATTGGACAATCGTCAGAGCTATTTTTTTTACATTAATTCCTGGCGCTGGCGCCACCAAGCACCTATTTTAATGATTGGTCATAGGAGACGATAAAAATAAAAATAATGACTTTTTTTGTTCTATTACTAAGCGGAGTTAGGGCTATAACGCCCTCTCTTACACTCAACAAGGAAGGCCCGGGACCGCCTGCTTTACATGCCCTCCGAAGCATGGCCAGAAAATGTAGCCAGTGTGGGACTCGAACCAACAACCTTTCGGGCGAAAGTCAGAGTCCGTACCACTACACTACATGTCTCGACGATGCAATTGTAACCTATCTGCCTATGTACAAATTGTACCAATGTATCTCAAAAGATCCCCCCACACCAAGATCTACCAACCCTGGAAACCAGCAACATGCCCAGTCGATGGCACGTGATTTCGCACACTCAACTTTTAACTGTACCATTGAATACATAACACTAGTGTTATATATTCAATGTTTTTATTGCTTTCCAATTTATACGTAGTATAAGGAAAGCTTTGTGATGGTCGAAATTTTCGATTCCGAGATTTCAACGGATTTACACGTTTTGAGGTCCCAGGAACCCAAAAAAGTGGTTTTTACGAAATGTCTGTCTGTCTGTCTGTCGCTCTGTCTGTCGCTCTGTTTGTCTGTTCGACGATTTCCGGGCAAACTACTCGGTTGATTTTAATGAAATTCGACATGTAGGTTCACAAAAATTATCCCTCGGGATAATTTTTTTTTTTTGGCTAACTCAATTTGGGGGGTTTTATTTTCAAAAAACGTATAAAAAACGTCAAAAAAAAAATTATTTCTCGAAAACGGCTCCAATGATTTCTTTTAGATTCACATATATTGTAGTCGTTATTAATGTTGACAAAATGCGGGGGGTCGCTTGCTCCTTGATAGTTTGCTTCTGGGGGTAAAAAAATTAAAGTAACTAAATTTTAATGAAAAAAGACTAAAAAATAACTTTTCTGTGAAACCTTTCCATCGATGATTTCTACCTTCAGGCATATTTTAGGTGTTAAATTGAGTAATGAAACAAACCGGACAGGTTGCTTTCCAAAAAAATTATTTGGTTTTGTGCAAAAAAAAATGTATTTGAAAAAATGATAGAAAATTCACGGTCAAATGCATTGCGTGCCCTGCCATTATTGCTGCGTGGTAATTTGTTGGTCTGACGTATCTAGAATTTATCTCACCTCCAGTGACGTCAGGTGGGCAGCCCCCGCCCCCAGATGCCCGAAATTTAACTATAGGAAAATTATTTACCATGAAATTACTCATTTTCTCTAGCTACTACTTGATAAATTGGAAAGCGTGTTCGAGTAAACTCGGACCGGTTCAATTACATGTTATACAATATATTCAATGACTGACCTTAGTGAGTTTTGAAATGAATTACTTGCATAGACGTAAAGTAAAATAAATAATTAGTAACTAAATGTTGAATTTTCGAAGAAACTAGACAGTTTTTATTTGGAAAGCTCGTAAAAATCCCGGATTTACGGTCCATAGATTAACAAATTACTCAAAGGGGTGGCAGTTCACCCCAAATTTCAGACTTTATTTTAAGCATTACAGTTCTGATGCTGCTGTTGTCGTATCGTACAGCCTAACGGAATTAGTAGTCTATTAAGTAGTCTATTCAATATATTGCAGTATTATATATAACACTGACATTAAACTAACTTAGGTTGAAGAGGTAAACTCCTCGTGATGACCTAAATCCTCTAATTTCGGTTAGGTAGTTTATTGCCTATAATGGTGTAAGGTGCCCATTCCATTGACCGGCTAGGGCTATTTCCAAAAACGGTGACGTGGTAGCAGACATTCAAGACTTAGGTGGCGTCTCCACCGACCTCGCATTGCAGAATTGACGGAAATGTTTATTTTCCTCTATGCCATAGTTAAAATTGATCAATGATCATACAGTAAAATCACAAAAAAACAAACTAAAATTAAAAAATGGGGTCATGGGATATGTTAAGTACAAATATTTTAATAGATTTCTATAAAAAGAAAAATTCTAATTTCCGTCAATGTCATTTGCATTCTGCAATGCGAGATCGGTGGAAACGCAACCTAAGTCTTGAATGTCTGCTACCACGTCACTGTTTTTGGAAATGGCCCTAGCCGGTCAATGGAATGGGCGCCTAAGAAAAACAAATGGCACGACTAAGGGGTTAGGCCTGGACTGGTAGAGGATCCTCTCGCTCGCCCAATGATCTATTTGGTATGTTGTGGTCAGCGACATGCCCGTCAGCCGTGTTTTTCCTACCGATGAATATAAGGTAGGCCACCCATTAGGGTTGGGCAGACCTAAGCCGGTGGAAAATGTTTCTTTATAGTCGAAAATTGAAAAACAAATTAACAATTCAGCAGTTGACAGTGACAGTCTTGATAATTGAATTGAATTGAATTGTAAACGACTTTATTGAATAAAAATGGCGAACAATAAGACTATAAAGTCTTCTTTTCATGCTAACCTTAAAACAAACATTTTGTATTAATATATAGATGCTTTAAATTAAATAGAGGAGAAACAAGAGAAGAAGGGGGGGGGGGATCCATTGTCGTCACCATAATAGCTGAATTTTGACTATATTTGGCTTATGGTGAGGACCACCCACTTAAGCTGGGTCACAACTGCCTGCGGAATCGTTGATTGACTGAGCCCTGGATACCATCCTGGGTTGACACTTCACAGGCAATGGACTATAAAAAAGGAAGGCAAAATGATTTAGTAAAAGATATGAAAATAATAAAAGAAACTGAGAATTACCCTTGCCCCCGCTGCCTACCAGCTACCATAAAGTCACAACATTTTTATAACTCATTATGAAGAAGATGCGTTTTATATTAGAGATATAAAGGGCATCTAAGCTGTAAAAATCTTCGCCGCCCAAGAAATAAGGTAGTTTGCAATATTACGATGATGATGAAAGAAATGATTCTGACGACGATGATGATGGTGCTGATGATGATGATATATATACTGTACATATATATATGTATATATATATATATATAGTAGTTATATTTATGTTAAAATGTAATATTAATTAATTTTCATGGGCGATGGACATGTTTCCAAACAAACCTCTCGGTTTTCAACTGTTTTGATTGTATTTTTGATGATGATCGTGATGATCCTATTTAACGTTAATTCTTTTTTGCTATTTATTGCAGGGTAAATTTGGCAGATAAACTGGGTATAATCAACCATACCTCTCATCCCCACATACTACCAGATGGTACTGTTTATAATCTAGGAATGGCTCTATACAGCACCGGACCTAAATACTGTATTATACAGTTTCCACCAAAACAGGGTAAGTGTTAAGCGAGGCTCCATATGCACTTATATGGCAGATTGGCAGAGATTTTCAAATAGTTTGTAAACAAAAGATATCCCGGTATTTTTCACGCGTAATTAGTTCCTAGTTCCACGGCCGCAATGATTTGAAAATGGGTTTATTTATAAAAATTGGTAAAAGATATAGGCCTACAAGCTTTCTCGAAAAACATACTACTTACCCGACAGATTTACGACAATTCTATAGTACGATACTTATAATCTGAGTAATGCACTCTATCGCCCAATATTTTAGGTGTGCAAATGCAACCTTACTACAAAAGCTTTTATTTTTTATTTTTCAATCAAAAGACGGATTTGGTGCAATGATCAGCACACTACTTCGGCAAGGTGGAGGCTCAGGTTCAAATCCCGGTCCCGTACATTTTTTCATGTCTTCCTTTCTCTAATTCTCAACCACCCAGATTTTCTATTCCTTCTCCTGGCAGGTTCCTGACTATTTCTGTCATGTACAAGGTGATTGATACAACTGATCATAGCAGCAGGGTGTACATTTATTTAAAATCGACAAGTTGCTGCAAGTCAAGATAACCAATAACGTCTTTTCCCATCGCGCAACATTGCATGAAAAGTATTGAAAAGACCTACCATACAGTATTCCTTACTGATTCCATTCGAAACGAAGATGGGTACCGCCCCAGAAACAATGTGGTTCTACAAGCTATGACAGCCATCCCGTGGCTGGAGACCGTTATCAATATGGCTGCTAGTGTAGCCTGCACAAGAGAAGTACGCAATTTCGCGGGGAAACCCAGTGATAAGTGTAGCCTGCACAAGCTAAGTACAGAGTTTTTGACCGGGTCCAGGTATCCGTTCTGCTAAGCTGCAATGTGTAAGACTTCGATATTTTTTCCGTTGGTACCTTTCTCTGATAGTTGGCTTATGGTTATGGTTATTGGTATGGCTTATGGCTTATGGTGGTGCGTCGTAAGGCATATTATGGCTCCCGCCGCTCCAGTTAATCTACTTCTCTGATGGCAGTAGCTTTAGGCGCCCATTCCACATACGTACAACGTCAATGAAAATTATGAAATTGAAGGACATTTCAATTTTACTCTATGCCATTGTTAAAATTGATCAATAATCAATTGATAATAGAGTAAAATCACAAACAATGAAACAATCTAAAATTAAAAAATGGCGTCATGTGATATGACAAGTACAACTATTTTAAATGATTTCTCTAAAAAGAAAGCATTTCTGTATAAAAATTATAATAAGGATTAAATAATAAGGCGACGAAGAAAACAAATACAATTTCAAGAAGCAAATGCAAACAAATTTCAAAAATTTGGCGCATACGTTTCAATCGAAAATTGTCAATTTTTGAAAAAAACATATGGAATGGCCCCCATCAATGAGAAATTGAAATGCCCTTCAATTTCATAATTTTCATTGACGATGTACGTATGTGGAATGGGCGCCTTAAGGCAGTCTGAGTAGTACCTATGTGTAAGTATCCTATTGGTATTAGTCCATTATTTATTGTTTTTTTGTTTATTTAGCTGACGGGAGTTCAGTTTTTGACAAAGCCCGGATAGTTGCAACAGTTCCTTGCAGATGGCGCTTCCATCCGTCATATATGCACACATTCGGTATTACTCAAAATTTGTTTGTGATTGTGGAGCAACCGCTCAGTGTGTCTGTACCCAAAGTGGTCAAAAACGCCCTCTTGGATTTGCCAGTAGCAAGTGCACTTCAATGGTACGAAAAAGCACAGGTAAGTTCTACGTCATTAATTATGTAGACCTGCACCGTAAACGGGTTTTATAATAGACTAATAGGATACTGTACACTGTATATAGCCTATTGTAGATCATATATGGTGGTAGTTGTTAGTAAGTTAGAGTCCGATCATCCTTCGGAGGGCATGTAAAGCATGCGATCCCGGGACTTCCTGGTTGAGTGCAAAAGAGGGCTTTATTGACATAAGGTTGGAACAGTAATAGAACAAATAATAGTCATTATTTATTTATTTGATATATTTTGCCTGAAATCTACTTATATTCGAGTGGTTTGGTATTCAGAGAAACCAATGGCATCAGAATATAACAATTAATACCGAACTGCAAGCAATATACCTGAAACCATCTGATGTAAACGATATAGTAACTTGTAACCTAAAGTACGATAAAATGGAGGAGCCTAAGGGGGGTCCCACAATCGTTTTGTCAGTGATGAGGAGGATATCGCTGCACCTGGTAAAAATTGATCCAGCAATCAGAAGGTCCATAGAAAATAGAGGTGTGGAAAGCCCCATCTTGCAGTCAACTGGCGCTGGCGCTAATTCAGGACCGCTCGCCTTACATGTCCTTACATGTAGACAGAAAATTTGCGGCTAGTGTGTGACTCGAACTAACAACATTCTTGGTGAAATTCAGAGCCTATACTGTACACGTCGACTGGCCTACTAGTAGTAGACGTACTGTATATCAGTAACTCAATTTTTTTCAATTTTTTCAGACTGTTATTTACGCGGTTTGTCGGAAAACTGGGAACCTGCAATACAGCTTTATAACAGACTCCTTCTTTTACTTGCACATAATCAATCAGTATGAAGAAAACAACCATCTAGTCATTGATATTTGTTGCTACAAAGACCCTTCGATGCTGGACTGCATGTATATTTCAGCACTTAAGGTATGTTCCTCGAAGACAACTCTCTCGTCTCTAGTGATTGATATTTTGTTGCTACAAAGACCCGTCAATGCTAGACTAACTGTATTTTTTTGCACTTAAGGTACGTTCCACGAAAACAGCTCTCTAGTGATTGATAAGTCTAGTCATTGATGTTCGTTGCTGAGCTGCTTTTAAAGAGTAGCGGATACGTTAATATACCACTACATAATGCGTACAATAGCAATGCAATGTACATAAACTTGGCCCCATTGCATATTAGTGTAATTATGGAAGCTAGGGTTACAGAAGGAAGGTACAAGCTTTTAGAGTTTATATAGGTACACTTTCCACTTACTTTACGTAACCAATAAAATATCCTTGGACCTATAAATTTTATTTAATAGGGGTGAGCTTCATCAGGAGAATTAATGGCGAGAGGAAATTAGAAATTGAGAAATTAGACCCTCAATTTGAATATCTAGGCTACACTACCCATATTTCCATTAGTTTCGATGAAGGCGTTGCCCCATGCTCGGGCAAGTTATATAAGACTTTTTGATGTCTTAGATTTCAAAAATGTACTGTAAAATCTTCAGTATGCTCTGGGAGGTTGACAGTAACATGAGCGCGGAAGCTGAGAATAGCAAAGCGTCCATTTATTTATTTTTTTAAATGCCCCTATGTTGAGATGCCAACGGCCTTACCATGTTGAATCCATTAGAGCAGAGCATGTTTCAAAGTGCGGCAAACTTGGTAGTGTGCACAACGTTGGCAGGGGAACATGGTGGGACATGACAACGCGCTGGGACTATGCCAGTCAGTGTACGTGCGTGTCGGGTCCTGGTCACCTCCGATTTAATCGTGTCACTTTACCATGTTCCCCAAGTGGTTCGGAATCCACTATAATCAGGAGATCCACCCTGTCAGTCAACTCCCCTTTCCCCCTGAGGTGAAGGAGTCTGCCTTTAGGGTGCCTAAAGTTAACAAAACAGACTCACTCCCCCCGCCTAAGCTGACAGGGTTGCTTAGAGCAGTAATGCTAAAAGCAGGCGTTAGAAACAACAACATCATGTTGAGATGCCAACACTGTCTATCCAAATTTTAAATTTTTCCATATTTTTTTTTTTAATTCTATAGGCTATAATGTTAAATCCTGATCTTCTAGAACATGTACCTAATGATACATGTTTGACTCTTCTAGGACGCACAGAACAATCCAGACTATGCAAAAATGTTCCGAGGACGTCCGCTTCGCTTCGTCTTGCCCCTCATACTACCTGCAGATTTGAAAAATAACTCAAAAAACCTGGCTAATCAAAATTTGAACAAACTTGCTGACTCGAAATCGGAGGCGACGCTTCTAAGCAATGGAAATATATTTGTGAAGCCCGAACTGCTGTGCACATTAGGCTGTGAGACGCCCAGGATCAATTATGAGCGGCATTGCGGCAGAAATTATCGCTACTTTTACGCGATTTCGTCCGATGTCGACGCGGCGAATCCTGGCCTGGTATGGGAAATTTGTGACAACTAGTGGCTCCGAGCGAACATTCGCAAAATTTCAGAGCACATGTTTTTATTTTTATTTTTTATTTATCTAAAATTAATAACATTGTATTGGCTTGGATTACTTAACAAATCTGCAAATATGTGGTTATGCAATCTTGTAAGAAACTGGCCCCTGATTTATGTCCGTCGTGGGTTTATAGTGTTTCTCTGACTAGGTTATTTTTTTCTTAATTTCTTCTGCCCTTTCGACCCAGATATGAACAAGAACAAGAACAAGATTTGTCGAACGACAAAAACGTAAGCTTTCTCTTTGTTAATTAAATTTACAGCTGGAGGAGTTTCTTTGACTTCAAATGGACACGTCATACAAATGGAACACCGCCTAAATTCTAAACATAGACCAACCAAGCAGAAAGCTTATCTTTTTGTCACTCGAAAGATCGCTTTATATAAATGGACTCAATTCTACACAAGAGATAATTATATTACTTGATATTATAGTAGAATAATTTTATTACTTGGATAACTAAACTTAATAAATTTGCAAAACTGTGGTGAAATTGGCTCCTGGCTTACATCCAATAGCGGGTTTTCGAGAGACAGAAACATAACTCATAAGATAAACTTGCTATTTGTTTATTTGCATAGCGTGAAGTGTCTTTTTTTAGAGTGTAAAAGACCCTCAAAGTGGGAACACTGCCTTTTTTAAATGCAAAAAAAATAATGCATCAAGTTTTGATTATCTATTTTAGCTCATCAAAGTTGACACCATAACCAAAACCAAACTGACTTGGGGCGAGCCGAATTTGTATCCAAGCGAGCCTATTTTTGTACCTAAACCTGGAGCTACCGAGGAAGACGATGGAGTAATTCTAACATCGGTAGTCTGGGGTGGGAATCGAACTCAGGACGTCGGGGTGGTCATCCTGGACGCCAGAAGCTGGCTCGAGATTGCCAGGAGTACCTTCATATTGGATGGACCTGTGCCTAAGTGCTTACACGGCTGGTTTGTTGCAAGCACAACCTGATATTTGTGTCAATAATTATTAATGTACTGTTGTATAAAATTTATATAGCCTACTGTATATATACTTATTAATATATTTGTATAATATTATGTGTAAAAGTGAAATTATAGTTTTCTTATTGAGGGATATCGGTATAGCTTGTGGGAACACAGTGCTTCATGTTGGAATCTCTGACTTGCAGCAACTTGTCAATGTTACTAATCTGAACATTGCGGACCGTGCAGAGGCGTAAGCCCCCTGGACTCCCCTCTGGCATCCGAAATCACTGAATTAATAGATGGCATTGCATATTACCATAGAATGGGCAGACCAATACATTTTATATAATTTCTTCAAAAAATAATTTTTTGCACAAAACCAAGTACTTTTCTGGGACAGTAACCTGTTCGGTTTTGTTACTCTATTGAACATCTAAAACATACTTGAAGGTAGAAATCATCGATAGAAAGGTTCCACAGAAAAATTCTTTTTTAGTGATTTTTCATGAAAATTGTGTTATTTTTATTTTTCTACCCCCAGAAGCAAACTATCAAGGGGCAAGCGACCCACACTGAATTTTGTTAAAATTAATAACGACAACAATATATGTGAATTTAAAAGAAATCTTTGGAGCCCCTTTTGAGAAATAATTTTTTTAGATGTTTTTTTGGAGTTAGCTTAAAATAAAAAAAATGGTCTCGAGGTATGATTTTTGTAAACCTACATGCCAAATTTGAAAATGGACCGAGTAGTTTGCCCGGAAATCGATGAACAGGCAGAGCGACAGACAAACGCTTTTTTGTGTTCCTGTGACCTCAAAACGTGTGAATCCGTTGAAATCTCCGAGTCGAAAATTTTGACCATCTCAAAGCTTCCCTTATACTACGTATAAATTGGGAAGCAGAAAGTGAAAAACTGCAAACAGGCGGCTGGTAGTCACCTGGGGGGAAATTTAATGAAGAATAGGCTGAAAATATTGGGGGTTTGCGCATTTTGACAGTAGTAAAGTTTATAATTTAAAAGCCGGTACTATCCAAATAAGGGGCAAGGGGTGACCGGGTAAGGGGTTTTAGCTAAGGTAACGTATACTAGATAAGGGGTGAGGAGTAACTCTCTCGGATGAAAAATTTCACCCATTTTGACAGCAAAAAACTAAACAATTTACAAAAGGAGACGAGAACAACATCCAGAGTCTTTAAGAGCAGACTAGTTTACTTCCGAAAATCTACCGCCCTATAAATTTGCCACCCTGTGCTATATCCCATTTTTAGTCATACTAATACATGTAAATAGAGAGGACCTGCAGCGGTGCTAAGTTCGATGGTCTCAACGACCGTCTACGTGACAGAGACTGCCAAAAACGCCACTGCAGTATTCCATGCCGAGTCATTTCTATAGGTGGTGGGAACGGTCCCTTTCACATAAGTACAAGTAAGGAGTATAATGGCGCCAACCATTGTGATAAAGCTATCAGGGCAAAGTCATAATGACCTTAATGACATAGTGATGGGTCGATCGAGCGCTAGGCGTTTACATACAAACAGGTAAGCCCTTTGAATTGCGTTGCTAAGTCAGCACACGGTTGTCACAGTGGGCTATAAAAGGCCAAAGCCCCCCATTTCCAATTCACTTCAACTAATAGGTTGAGTGCTGAACGGATCATCTGTGAAAATGCTTGACGAACAATTTCTTAACGTGACTTACAAGTATGAGTCAACCTCTGACAGCTTTGAGGCTTATATGGATAATGCAGGTGGGTGAACGACCTTTTTTGAATACAAAGAAAGTTATGGTATAGCCCACCATAGATAGAGAATAGGACTTGAGCTCGGGCGTAGTCCTGTGGGTAGAGAGACGAAAGACTTGGCATGATGAAGCAGTAGAATTTGGGATGAAGAAAGAAGTTCTTAATTTAAATTGACGACACCAACCATTGTACTTGGGGAAGATGGACAATTTTCTATTTTCCCGGGACCTTGCTGCTCCCCCCCCCCCCGGATATGGGCCTGGGTGGTCCGTGACCACCGCGGCGTTGGTAGGTTCCGCCATGTTTTTTTTATTTATTTATTATAATGACGTTTTGTTCTGTTGCTAAGCCTACCTAGTGGAGTTAGTACTATAAAGCCCTCTCTTACACTCAACTAGGAAGGTGTTAAAATGCCTTCTGAAGCATGGGCAGAAAAAGCAGCAAGTGTGGGCTTCAAACCAAAAACCTAGCGTGTGAAAGTCAGAGTCTGTACCACTACTGTCCCGACTGGTTTTCAATGTGTATCAATTAGCACTATTTGAGGAGGTTCCGTAGGGTTCTACTTTCCGCAGCTCTACCAATGTTTTTGAGAGCCACCCCTATAATGATTGAATTTTTTTACTGCAGGTCTGCCAGATAATATGAAGAGTGTGATCCTGAATGACGACAGCGGAACCATTAAGTTTACCAGAGATGGAAACACGTATACTTCACATAGCACTTCAAAAATACGGGACCAAACCATGTCATTTACGGTAGGTCCTAATAGAATTTAGAAATTATGTAACATAACCAGTAGACTAGCCATTGGCATTGGTTATGGAAACACAGAACATCTTGTTGGAAATATGGACATCCAGCAACCGGCAGTCCGAGCTACAAGGTGTGCCAATTAAATACCCGGACTGGACCTAGAACGGTCAGGGCTTTTATCGGAGAGAAATGGTACTTATAGGTCAATGACCTGCTCACTTTGAACGTCAATACCTTGCAATTTCATTCCTTACAGCGATATTTATGCGATTGACGCCCTTCGGAAGTGTACCATGTTGCTACACATTACTGGGGTAATGGTTGATGCAAGTACGTATTGAGCAGCGTTAAAGTTTGACATTTTTAGAAAAATACACCCACACAAAGTTTCCAATTTTTGAAAGAGGCTTATGGCGAAAATGTAATGTCGCGTACAACTGTGTTTGAATGGTACAATAGATTTAGTGATGACCGGGAAGATGTTATGGAAAATGCGCGTCCTGGACGACCAATCTCAATGCCAACAGACGATATGGTGTCGAAAATAAACGAAATTGTGGGGGAAGATCGACTTCTTTCAACAAGATTGATAGCTGAAATGGAAAACAGTAATAAAGAAACGGTGCGACAAATTTTGCACGACGGACTGAACATGACAAAAGAGAGTGCGAAATTGCTAACAAAAAAACCTTTCGCAGGAACAGACAGACCAAACAGAATTAGAGGACAGACAGGTCACTGTGTTTGAACATGCACCGTATTCCCCAGATCTAGCCCCCTTCCACAGTCCGGGTATTTAATCGGCACACCTCGTATTTGAGACCTGTGCACCATAATTATTTCTGGTAGATGCTAGAGACTCGAATTCCCTTCATTAAGGAAAGGGGGCTTGAGGTCTAGATGGAGGAACAAGTATTAGTAATAGTCTGCATGGGCCAGGGGGCAGAATAGGCTACATGGCTACAGACGTAGCCCATAAAAAAATTGAGAAAAGACAGGTAGACTCTCTGAGTGACACATTGTTATTTCACCTGTTTAATTACAAAGGCTTTCACGGCCGGAGTTACGTGATAGGGCAGTAGAATCTGGGATGATAGGTTGTGATAGTTCTGAAAGCGTACTTCCACACGTTTCCTAAGCAGCGGTCTTCAGAGGAACTGCTTAGACTTCTAAGATTGTATCTACTGTAGGCACTATTTGGGCAACGGGACGTGCACTGATATATTTTATACTACGCCGCAGGGTGGTGGGGGGGGGGGTGGAGGCGAAGTCTTCCTTTAAGGCTGGATACCATATTTGTTGACTTTTAGTTCTTCTGCTCTTCTGTTGAAGTTCAGAGGGTGCTTGTAGATTTCTATGGCCTCTCTGAGCAACCGCGGGTAGTATGAAGCAGTTGTAGATAGTACTGTAGCATCCTGAAAACGTATTTAGTGGCCTGTTTGTGTTGGAACAAGCTCAGCAATTGCAGACTTTAAATTAAAGACGGCGGCTGTTACGTCCTGGTCTTAAAGCTACGTTTTGTTTCTCCACACGAACACGGAATCCTGTAAAAACCTTCTGAGACGTATTGATGTAAACTATAATGTAGGAAGAATTATATTTATTTATTTATTTAAACTAGAAATATGGTAGGTACCGCACCATACGCAGCAGGTTAGACCTATGGGTGAACGCAAATGTCAAAATATCAAAATCACTGGGGGACCAAACTAGACTAGTCTGCACCTTCGTCCTTCATATTATGTTAGTTTATTTAATAAAAGGTTAAATCGTGTACAAACAATTAAATGAATGTATCGGATTAACGTCTTCAATCGCCTCACTAATTCACCTAATGGGTACCTGTGCCGAGTTGCGACACGTCACCGACCGCAAGGTGTGTACAGATACTCGTACAAGCACAAGCACGCTTGCCACCGAAGTCGCTAAATGTAGACTCCCACGATGAATTTTATTTTCTCTGAGTTGCCAATGACGGTAAATTTTTCCAATTGTTTTCACCTCATTAAAAATTTCAGCCTGGCGAAGTTTTCGACTACACGGCGCCACATGGTAAAACGTACAAGAGTGACGTAACCGTGGACAGTGACAGTATCCGGCTGGTTGCCACTGACAACCCCGACAAGAAGGTCACTATGGAGTTCAAGGACGACAAGATGGTGGTAATTCTGGAGGACGGTGCTGGGTGTACTGCAACGCGTACTTACTCGAGGGCATAAGAGCTCTGTTGTCAAAAAAATGCGCTAGTAACTTATTATAGATTTTATCTCTTTTTTATAAAGATTGTATTTTCTTTTAACGTCTGTGTGTATATTTGCTAAACATCCGTTCGAAGTGAGTAGGCTAGTAGTTCTGCCTCATCACTATGCCCATTGCCAATTTTAACATTAAATTGACATAGGCTGAACAGTCAAAATCTCCTCAGAGCATTATAGTCCTAAAGTAGGAGTAGCAAATGGAACAGTTAATAAAATCGTAAGACGATGTCCCAGATAGGAATAGATCGCGGGTTCGAGTGTCACTCTATTCAATTACGATTTTTCTAGATTTCCTATTTTCGGAAAATACTCGTTGTAGTCAGGTAAAATTTTAGTGTGATTTAGAGACGAAAACCAGGTACATATGTAGAGGGAGAGGAGCTTCGCTCAAACTCCCCTTACTGTTTCACGCCTATTTATTTAAAAAAGTTATCCCGGGGGAGACCATCCTGCTTACAGTTTAATTCATAGATCTTCGTCTGCAAACTCTATAGGTTTTTCCTCACAAAATGCGTAAAACCTATAATTTGAACATTTTCCGGACCCCCTTGTTTTAAGTAATTTCACTATATGTAGGCCTACATCAATAAAATCTGAAAATTAGGTCTACTGCTCTCAAAATATGTAAACCTCCACTATTTCAGGCCTATTTTTTAAAAACCCCCGCAGGCCTCCCTATTTGCAGTAGAAAATCTATTCGTTGTTATAGGCCCCTACTTTGTAGGCTACTAGTACTAATAGGCGTAAACCTCACTATCCCACTCCTATTTTTCTTTTCAAAAAATTTATCCTACTAGGCAAAAACTTTTCGCAAACCCTCGGCCCTGTACATACGTATGCATAAAATCCCAAATCCTCCCTGAAGTGACTCCTGAATGTACCTGATGCCAGATAAATAAATAAATAATGACTTTTAGTTCTATTACGAAGCCAACCTAGAGGAGTTAGGGCTATAAAGAATAATGGCAACAGAGGTTTTTGTGGGATTTTAATGATTTTTTTTAAAGTAATGTAGACTAAATTGAATTCACAATAAGACAATTTACAAAGTTATATACCGAAAATGATGCAGCTAACTGTTATACAAAATTATGTCTATAAAGCCCTCCAGCCATCATACTGTGGAATCCATGTGTTTAAGATTTCAATAATTGTCACCTTGCATAGTTTCTGAAGAAAAAACAATTTATAGGCAATACAGGATGTTCTTTAGTAGTAGTAGGGGTAGCTGCCCCCCCCCCCCCCCCCCAAATGGTAAATCTATTGTAAATTAATTTATTCAGCTCTGATATCAATTCTACATATGTTTTTCCTATATTTTGACCCACAACTACCCCCCCCCCCCAAATGGGCTGGATCCGTCCCTGGATGAGCTTTCCACGGCGCGTTCACCACTGGTAGTTGGTAGGCCTACTCGTAGAGCAAGTAGACCACAATGTCTTGTTATGGAAACGGTTCCCTCACCATTGGATAATTAGATATGACGGTAGCCTTTATACAGTAATTAAGCAAAAAATAATTCGCAATTAGCATTATGCAATTTTATTGTAAAACAGTACTGTAGATTGTACGAATGGTATAGCTGCATGTACAGTACATGCAATATGCATCAGATGTATCTGTCACTATATAAATTAAAATTAATTGAGCCCCAAACATCATGCAATTCCACTATTAAATATTTTCAACGTGCAAATGATATGTAATTTAGGCTAAGTAGGTACATAAGGGTGGTTTTTGTTGTTGCAACGTGTCAGCACGCACCTATATTCGAATTATGGAGATGGTTGCTAGTGCTTAAAAGGCCCAAAAGCTGAAATTATTGAAATTTTCTGGCCAGTTGCTCTAGAATAGCTGACTAGTTCACTGCTAACTTAGTTGCAAAAATATATACGCGATGATTCAGGATCAATATCTCAATTGCATCTACAAGATCGCCTCGTCGGAAAATTTGGAGCCTTATTTAGAGAAAATAGGTAGGTTTAGTTCATTTTTAAGAGGACATTGGCCACCCTTGATTCACCCCAAAATAGGAGGGTTTATAGTTTTTATTTCATTTCATAAATTAATAAAGATTTTTCCCCGTCAGACAGTAGAGGACGATTTCCGCGAAACTCCTACCTATGCTACAGAAATTTCCCAAATTATAAAGTTCATGGAACAATAATTATAACAACCAAAATTAAAACCACATTATGATAATTATGGTGTATGAAATAGTCCTTTATCAATTGACGAGACCAAATCATAATAACTTAAGTATTAAATAAAATAAAATAAACCTATTTTGGGGTCATGCAGGGGTGGCCAATGTCAACAACCAGCTTCCTCTTACGGTATTGTTTAAGACTTCCTGCATTTTCTGGTCATGCTTCGGAGGGCATGTAAAGCCCGGGCCATCCTAGTTGAGTGTAAGAGAGGGCTTTATAGCCCTAACTCCGCTAGGTTGGCTTAGTAATAGAACAAAAAAAGTCCTTATTAATTCATTTATTAAGAAAAAAAGCTCAATTCTTTACAGACGATTTTCGAAAAAATAAACATTTTTCAATTAACTTGAATCAAAAATACCAAATATGTAACCGAAATTAGAGAATATAGAAAAACTGGGCATGGGATTCGAACTCACGATCGGCGATCTACGCCTAATCGGGACGACGTCTTAACCGCTGAACCCCAAGCCCTATATTTTCTTTATCCTCTAATTTCCGTTATAACGAGGAGGTTACCTCTTCAACCAAAGATAATTTAATGTCAGTGTTATATAATTTTAAGTTACCAATTATAACACTGAAATGTAATGTGTACCGAATGTGTACGTTGAACTTTTGTGAAATCGTTCGAACCGAAATGTGAAAAACCTACCTGTAGGTAAACACAGTGCAAACCTATATACCTTCTAATATATTTACCATTGATAAATATGTTTACAGTTTCGCCATGTATATACTATAGGGTTAGAATTGTTTACAATAGGGTTAGAATAGAATAGAATTGAAAATGTTTTTATTATAACACACAGCCTTAGCTTAGTCCTTAGATTCATTCTGTTAAGCAATCTGAGATTTTTACAAAATCATTGACTACACGATACAATAATATATTGAGCTACAAAAATTTCTCGCGCTTTTCAATTAGCTTGATTAAAAGTGAGAGAACAAGCTTACATAACATTTCGCATTTCAAAGAGTTTCGGACTAGTGTCATCCTTAGTGTACACCCTTGGTGTGTACAAAGTCAAATTTCACAGGAAATGTCGATTCAAGAGTCAAACATGAATTTTGCAAACAAAATAGTCGCCCCTCCCCTCTATATTTTAACGTACATTATGATTATGATTATAGCGTGAGTTAACAACAATGTTTCATGCATACGAGACCCAGGTGGAAACTCGGGTTCTAATACCGTTTCCGTCCATTTTTTCATGTCATCCTTTCTCTAAGCCATTAACACGGTAACATCGACAGGTTACAGTTATATGTACTGAATGTATGCTCTAGGACCTAGAGTCTAGGTACCTACTACAAGGTGCTCCATTCTTCTAGTGTTTGCTGTACTATTTCGCCGCTGATGGTGTGAAAAATTCGCAATGTCATGTATACAGGTGCGGCAGCGGAAATAAACCGAGAATTGCAGAGAGTCCTAGTAGGCTTTCTGACTATTGTTCTAATAAGGTATTTTTGGAAGTCAATTTAAATTTGTAATGAAAGTCCCACCTCACGCGATTGCTATAACTAACCCATCAAAAAGTAGAATATTGAAATCACATGACTTTTCAAAAGGCGATATACCTTACATCAAAATGTTACCCGAAATTAGCAAAGTCGACACTTAAGCCTGCTACATTGTGTCAATGGTGAGCTTGTCTCAGCTTGTCCATTATCGCCCGTAGCCGGTGTGGGTTGACATTGAGGATAAAAGTTTGCCAGTGGTCAAAACAATAACTTCTGAACATTCATTGCGTCTCTTGGAGGACAAGGTTAAATGGGTCACTATACAAGTAGGCCTACAGAAAAAAAGCGTATAAAAACTTTTTCAAATAATAATAGGTCTGTATAGTAAACAGTCCAGCTTGCTCCAATACTAGTCTTTAAATCTGATGTGATATTTCAACGCTGTTTTTCCTGTTTTGACAGCAGCTCTATAGAAACAGCCCTTCGGTGAGTGTTGCCAGTCATTAACTGAACAGATAAGTGCGATAAGTCTGGTGGAGTTGCCACAACATTGCGACAAAATTTATGGATTTCCAATATTGTGTCATCCCTTCCATTCAAAATCATACTTTAACACACTTTTAACAAAGGCCCCAACATAGTCCATAGCTGTTGGTAGAGCTGATTACAGGTCGTGGCTCAAGGCTCCATATAAAATTAAGGAACAAGACTAGAGTAATTCTCTATACAGGAGAGATGGTACATTCACCCTCGCCAAAAATTTCTGGGGCAACCTGTCATGTCGACTCAATTAATGGTCATGAGAGACATGGTATATACCTTGGCTGTATACCCTTAAGCCTGAATTTATAACTCACCTTGGTAAAAGCGCAATGAAGGTTTTCCTCTCCGCTATAAACCAAACATGGCAAGCCGGCGTCCCGGATATCTGGAGGAAGGCCGAGATCATACCGATCGCTAAGAAAGGTAAAGACCCCAGCTCCGTAAAGGGCTATCGACCGATCAGCCTCACATCTACCCTATGTAAGATTACGGAAAGAATGGTCAACAACCGTCTGGTGGAATACCTAGATCGCCACCAAGTGATTGAACCGGAGCAAGCCGGCTTTCGGAAGCACATGTCCACTACAGACCAGATAGTCAAAATAACCCAATACATCAAAGACGGATTACATAGGAAAATGACCACACTTGCCTGTTTCGTTGACTTCCAAGGGGCATACGACACCGTCAGTCGAAAAATCCTCAGGAACAAAGTAGCTGGATACGGTGTACGCGGCAACATGCTCCGATGGCTGTCAAGTTTCTTATCGCAAAGATTTGTGAAAGTGCGATACGGCAGCAAATCTTCCCGCTACCGCCAACAGAAAAGAGGCCTTCCTCAAGGCGCCGTCCTAAGCTGTGCGCTTTTCAATGTAATGATCAATGACCTTATCACAGAGTTAAAGAAGATACCTGGCATCCAAGTCCTGTGCTACGCCGACGATCTCACTATTTGGGCCACTAGTAGTAACGTAAAAGCCCTTGAGGACGCTTTAAATGAAGCCCTCAAACGACTCCACTTGTGGTGCTCCGAAAACGACATGATAGTCAGCAAGGACAAAACCACAGCACAGATCTTCACTATGTCCACCAAAGACCATAACATCAAACTCTCACTTGCCTCAGAACCGCTAGAAGTAGTAGAAATGACCAAATACCTTGGCGTGACCCTGGACAAAAAGTTGAACTGGTCCAACCACATTAAATGCGTCGCAGAGAGGGCCACTAAGAGGCTCTGTATACTCAGAAGGCTCGCCGGTACAACCTGGGGAGCCTCCCAAGACGTCTTGGCTACGACCTATAAGACCTACATCAGACCCCTAATGGAATATGGCAGTGAAGCGTACTCATCAGCTAGTAAAGCCTCAAAAAGGAAATTGGACCTAGTTCAAAACAACGCACTACGTATCGTATGCGGTGCAGCTTTCTCCACACCAATCACGGCACTCGAATCCCATACCCTCACAGAACCAATGCAAGCCCGTCGCGACAAAGCCACCTTAAAATTCTTTGAACGTGCACGCAGAGTTGGGAATTTCTGGGAAACGTACCATACTGCAAACGCCAGGTTAATTTCTCAAACCACGCCGTTGCAGCAAGCGCTAGATTTACAAGACAAGTATCAAATTGACCACGGCGAGAGACAGCCCTTCCGGAGAACTGCAATCCCAAAAGGCACATCAGAAATACCAGTATACCTGGTCCTCCCAGGTGTCAAGGATCGCAAAGCTGATGTTCCACAAAGTCTCCTCAAATCTGCCGCACTGGAAATGCTTGCCACCGTCTACCCAACAACTGAGTGGGCCCACGTGTACACTGACGGATCGGCAATGGGGGACAATAGCGGTGCCGGTTTCTACTCCTCATTCGCTCAGCAAGGCTCATTCTCTGTCGGACTACGCAGAACGAACTTCGATGGGGAGGTTGACGCAATATACCACGCAGCGATGAAAATACGAGGGTACACATCCAACAAGAAAATTGTCTTCCTGTCAGACTCAACCTCGGCTCTGCAAGCATTATCTTCTCCCGTGGCACATGAAAGCGACCTTGTGGCGAGATGTAGGGAGGCTCTGCACCAACTTCAAGCCGACACAGAGCTTTGCTTGCAGTGGGTACCTGGTCACTGCGACCTATACGGCAACGAGTGCGCGGATAGACTAGCGAAAGCCGGCTGTGATCTCCCCCAACAAGTACCACCGACCACCTACGATGTTTCGTGCAATGCCATCAGCAACGCCATCAGGAGAGCTGTCCAAACAACCTGGAAAGCGGCTGCTGCTGGCAAAAGATGGGAAGAGATCACATCAAACTCCATACCGAGCATGCTGTCAAGGGATGTCGCTGTGGCCACTTTCAGGATGCAAACCGGCCACGACTATCTCCAAAGCCATCTGCACAGAATGGGACTCGTCGACTCACCTACCTGCCCCCTCTGTAATGAGGCTGAGGGCACGGCTGACCACCTGCCAAACTGCAGAGCTATGGACACAAACAGCAACAACAATGAAGACTCCTTGCGACAACGGTCAAGGCTCTACTGGGCGACACGGCGCCAAATGGCAGAATTGCCACGGACGGGCGTTGGATGACCTGACCTGACCTAACATTTTTGGCGGGAAATTTTGTTTGTTTTCCAAACCTACTTGCAGAATTTCTGCTTTTTAAGCAACCCTGTCAGCCTGGCGGGGGGAGCGAGTCTGTTTCTTAACTTGAAGCCAGCGGCGTAGCCAGATTTTTTTTTTTTTTGGGTGGGGGGTGTCCAGTTTTCATGCAACACGACACGATAGGTTTTCCAATGGAGTGGTGTTTCATTTGGCGCTTCCTCCCTCCCCCCCCCCCCCGTATTTTCGTAAAATAGTAGAAAAAGAGGAAAGCCGTTTCATGGATGTATGCATCTCCTAATTAGTGGCATGATCTTAATTTCGGGGGGCCGAAGGGGGGCCCGGGGGTCTCCCCCGAGGAAGGTTTTTGGAAAAAAATAGGCCTGAAATTGTGGAGTTTTACACATTTTGATGTATATACGTCATGTAACCTATTGTAATAATGTTTTGGTTTTACAGCCGAAGAATAGTATAGATGATCTACTGCAAGGAAGGGGGGCCCGGGGGTCTCCCCCGGGGGAATGATTTTGAAAAGAATAGGCCCAAAATAGTGGAATTTACGCACTTTGAAAGCATTTATGTTCATATTTTAAATGTGAAGAATATTACAGCTATCAAGGGGGGCCCGGGAGCTGTTTTGATTTTGCAGGTGGTAAAGTTATTAACAAAACTGAAAACAGGGGGGCCGGGGTCTCCCCAGGGATTTTTTTTAACATAAATAACTGGAACTGGCGGGCCCCACTGACCCCCCCCCCCCCCCCCGCCCTTAGCTACGTCACTGCTTGAGGCACCCTAAGAGCAGACTCCTTCACCTCAGCGAAGGAGAGTTAACTGACAGCGTGGACCTCCGGATTATAGTGGATTCCGAACCACATGAGGGAAAAAGTAATGACACACGATTAATTCGGAATTTTCCCGCATTTTATAACTATATGATCAATATTTCTTGCAAGCTTAATTTTTATTTTGCAGCCGTATTGATTCTCTCGACCGCATTATTAGTGTCCGCTAGGAATTCTGGGCGGGATCACCATTTGCCTATGCCTCGCGGTGCCGTGCGCTGCAGTACACCTTACCGATACCTTTCAAAGGATGATAGGAACAGCCCTTAATAGCTAATGTGAATCTTCCCAGTGTGGGACTGCCCCACCGATGGCCCTTATTATTTCAGTCGTCTAGGAGTTTCCCAGTTTGCATTATTTATTGTAATTTTATTTTCAGGTGTTCCACCGGCCATGTGCAGCCTTATTGTGGATGATGACAGCGCGACTTTTAAAATTGAAAAGGAAGGAGGCTCGTACCTAGCTCATACTACCAATAAAGTCAAAAACGAGACCATGACGTTCACGGTAAGCAATAACAAAAACTCAAATACAAGTTTTTTCAAAACGCAAGCTGTTCACCCGACCCCACCACCCTCAAAATGTTTCGAAAAAAATTCGTGGGGAATGGGACCTACTAGGGTACTGCTATGTAACCGAACATGGGGGTGCCGCCTAACCGCATTTAACGGAATTCTTTAACTAAATTCTTTAACTGAATTCTTTAACTGAATTTTTTAACTGAATTCTTTGACTGAATTCTATACCGTGTTTTATGTTATGCAGATGTTATGCACACCGACTCGTTCCCATATTTTGTTAACTCGACCTAAGGCATTTTGCAATGTCAACGGTAATTGCATGTCTGAGCTGGCCCAGTGGCATATGTAGTCGGTGAGGGTCAACCTAATCTTTGGGACATGAAGACATTGGTATTTAACTATATTCGTCAAAACTGTAGACTGTAGACATTTAGAGTAGTGTTCCAGACTCCGACTTCCACCCAAAAGGTTGTTGGTTCGAGTCCCACGCTTGGTACATTTTCTGGCGCTACTTCGGAGGGCATGTAAAGCAGGTGGTTCCGAGCTTTCCTAATTAAGTTTAAGAGAGGGCTTTATAGCCCTAACTCGGCTAGGTTGGTTTTGTAATTGAACAAAAAGTCAATATTTAGGTTATTTATTTATTTAAACTGCCCTGGCATTTTCTACGGCTTCGTTTCTTTAACGACAATCGTTAATTTCCAGCCCGGTGAAGAATTCGAGCACACTGCTCCTCACGGAAAGACTTTCAAGGGTTCCATCACCGTGGAACCAAACAAGATCACTCATGTTTCTGCTGACAACCCGGGAGCTAGCATGAGCATTGAATTCAGGGGAAACCAGCTGATTGTCACATTGAAGGAAGATGACTGTGTCGCAACCAGGATCTTCAAAAAGGTCTAGACAGGGCTTGAAGCATGTAGTCAATGTCAATAGAGAGTTGATTTTGTATTGAAATTATTTGTTTAGTATATACCTATTGAAGATTGGTTGCATTCACTTAAAATTGTAGGCGTAATGGGTATGTGTTGAGGGAAAGTCAGCTAATTGGGACGTAGAAGGAAGATTACTGTGTCCAGGATCTTCATGAAGGCCAAAAGACAGGGCTTGAAGCATATAGTCAATGCCAATAGAGAGATGATTTAGTATTGAAATTATTGATTTAGTATATGGTACTTATTGAGGATTGGTTGCATAATTTTAAAATTGTAGGAGTAATGGGTATGAGGGAAAATCAGCTGATTGGGACGCAGATGAAAGATTACTGTGTCACGACCAGGATCATCAAGGGCTTGAAGCATGTAGTCAATGTCAATAGAGACACGACTGTGTATTGAAAAATAGGTTTATTAATTCATTATACTCAGTAAGAAATTCTTGTAGCTCTGATAAATAACTATCGCCTATAGGGCTACTGTTCATCGCGGCCAGGATCTTCTAGTAGACATAAAGACTGAATCTTGTACACAATGTCCATAGAAAGATAATTGTGAATTGAAATATGTTATTAAATCCTGTAGGATATGGTTTCTTAAAAATTGAAATGTAGGCGTATATGCTACCTAATCAAAATGGACTCCAGGGAAAATCAGCAGGTTTCCTAAGATTGCATTGCATATATTTAGTTAATAGGCTAGAAATAATTAAACTTGGTATTATATATTTTTTTTAAATATAGCGGATGGTGCCTAACGTAATACTATATAGGCCTATACATTCTACTGTGGGTCTACTATATGACGATTATTTCTAATCTTAAGTAGGTATTTTTAATCTTAAATATCTATAAAAAAGATGATTTTTTACTGGAAAGTGCTATTAAAAATTGTTTTGTTTACATTTTAACCCCCAGATTAAGTTAATACTAAACGGCATTGTAAGCCTATAGGCTCGCAGATGGCATACTTATCCTACCACATGGAGATGACAGTATAACTGTGGTTTTCTGCGATAGCTCAGGAAATAAAAATAAGTACCTAACGCACAACAGGGGCGTATCCTAATAAGCTAATAACTAGGAACTCCAAATTACGTTCCTGGTACCTATGAAATGAGAGTGGACTGTATGAAAATATTATGATTTGGTAAGAGAATAAGAAATAAGAGAATAAGCCTACCGTACTCTGCTTACTCGGTGAAGGTGTAGTAAAGCAGGTAGACCTATTATAATATGTAATGTATAGTGTGGTGCTGTAAGGTGTCTGGGTGTATGTGTTTTAAGTGAATAGGCTACGCTACTTATCTACTGCTGGAGTCCGTGGCTTGCAAAGTATCCAAAGGAATCACAGCAGGGGCGAGCACAATAAACACTATATAATATAAAATAATAACATAAACACGAGAACACTACAACCACAACTAATAAAATTAATGTAATTAACAATAGATATATAATTAAATAAATATAGAACCTATCGGAGCCGTTGCGATATATTAAGACTGAATGCAGGGTGCGGGGATGAGTACCTAGCCGATTTTAGGGGTAGGTAGGTACCTCTGCGACAACAACCCGCAACTATGTTTAGCTTATGGAATGCGAGGCATTCACGGACAATAACCTTGACAAGTAAGAATTAATTATTTATAACCAATAGTACGGGAATAGCTTGTGTGTTGCATATGGTGACACAACATACTAGTCTACATAATTCGGCGGGAGTCAGCCATATTTTCGAAATTCACCTGTGTTCTAACATAGTTGCATGTTTCATGCTTCGCAAATGAGATGTGAAAAAATGACAAAACCTGTTTAAATTATAAAATTTTATTAACGATTTTTACAATTTACAATACTTTACAATCCTCAACACGTTTTGTTAACCGGACATACATTTTTTTCAACGTCTAAAGACTCAGGTAAGGCCTGCTATATGCAATGCTTAACTATCAATTTTTTAGATGATAAATTCATTAGAAAATAATCGAATTTACACTTATTTTGCAATGTTCTTTTTTGTCTTAATAAACTTTGAAAAGGGGTGAATTAAGATCTTTTCTACCCTTTTGTTCTAATTACCCTGATTCGGGCCATTTCTTGAGTCACGTTGAAAACTTTTCTTTAATTTTCTTAAATTTCGAATCCATTCTCTTTCTTCTACAGGTCAACGTAACATACAAACATAATAGTTTCGAAAGAACTCGAATGAAGTCCAAACTATCCCCCTTTTATTGCATGATTTATTATTTGAAGGGAGATAATTTTCTCTCGGCTTTTCCAGCTAAATTTTAGACCTGTGACTCCTGCTAAAATATGGGTATGCAATAGTTATAGTACATTTTTAACAAAATCTTACAGAGATTACAAATGTAAAAATCTATGTAGGTCTACACTGTTGTCTTTCATAATTAATTTTGGAAGGGAAATAAATACCCACCTCAACTACCCTTAAGCACAAACTACCCCTTTTCTACGCAATATTAGCAGGCTTCTTTATCATCCCCTTATCAACAAGCGTCTGCAGAGACATGTAAACAGGCTTATCGTTAGCTGCGACATTGGTCACGTGCTCAAACAGACAGGGATGCGAGATGTTCTTTTTCTGGGGGAGGGGCGCCTTTTTCTTCTTTTCTTTCGTGGCCTTCTTCTTTTTTGGCATGGATATGTTGATGTTCTCGGGGTCGGCTGTCAGAATTTCAATCTGCGACAAGAGCTTTTCGGATTCCTCGGCCGAGTCGAAGGAGAAGCCAATGATCTGCCGGTGGTCGGAGGAGAGGTGCATTGTGTGGAATGCGTGACTCGACTTGCGATAGGAGCTGAGGTTGTCTGTAAGTAGGGAAAAACAAAATATTAGTTGGCTAAAGCGGAATATAGGGGCACTATGGTGGACCTAGTCCAATTAAGCCGAAAGTCAAGGGTAACAATTTAAGAAGACAATGTCATGGGTTACCAATAAGCACTAAAGCGAATTCAATTTACGGACTAAGTACGAGGGATTCTAAGACTGTTAGTTGTCGGTACTGTCTTGATTACTGGTTAGCCGAGACGCGGTCAAATTAGAATTCAACTTTGGTGCAAAGCGACCTATCAACAGGTAGGCCAGCAGTGAATGGAGTTTCAACCTTAAAAGGTTGAGGTTCAAGACATTAAATAGAGGAATCGACTGTTCTGGCAACCTCATGCCATGCTCTGAGGCTTCACAAAGCTTCTTGTTGGTATAATATTGCCTGCATCAGTCCGAGCACTTTGAACGCTTTGCGCGCTATTTCTGCGCTACGGCCCATCAGCCCGGATTCTACTGGTTTTTCAATGTCCGTCCAATGGTCTCAGAGACCTGGTACACCTTAGAAATTGCCTACACCTAGCTGGAAGCAAACATCTGGTCTGATAGCCGATAGGATAAGGCAATTGTGTGAGACGGATGTTGAGTCGCTTCACTATGGTAAGTCGTAGCCTAAGACGTAAGCGGACCATAGCGAAGCATAAACTGGACACGATTCAGCTACATGGACTATGAAAAGTGTAATTTGAAAAGGTCCGAGCCCTCTACTAAGGAAAACGGTATTGAGGAACAAGTAAGTATACATATTTAGCAGGGGCAACATAGGCCACAAGGTTTCAATGCCTCCTGCCTACGCAGAAACGTAACTCAAAATAAATAAATAAATCACTGTAGATTTTACCTTCATACGGAACAAAACCGAAGAAAAACTCACCAATAGTATCTCTCCAAATGGGGAAAGACGTGCCCCTCTCAGCAAGGACAATCTGTATCCGCCTCTTGTCGCGGCTCTTCGTATCTCCACTCTCGAAGATAAGTACGGGTACGCCGGTGTGTTTGAACGTCCAGCCACTCTCCTGGCCCTTGGTGCTGAGGTACATGTTGGCGAGACAGGGCACCACCCAGACGTCGGTGCGCAGACTCCGGAAGAACATCTCTATCTGATGCTTCTCCTCATCGGAGATTCCTTCTTCCAGCCTCTTTTGTGCAGTCTGCAAGAAATTAGTTAATTTGATGTTCAACCAAAAATGACGTGCAAGCATGATTTTTCCATGCTGGCAATGTGATGTTTAGATACCAAATTAGCAGTGCAGTTGGAGATAGTAACTCGCAAACAGCATAAGTTACAGGGTGACAGGGCAGTAAGATTATAAGCTGGAAATACGGTAATACATGAGTTAAAATGAGAAATACCCGTTTGAGAACGAGAAGAGATAAGGTAGGGAAAGAAGTGCTTAGAAGAGAGTTCAGGGCTCAGGTGCAGAAAATAGCGATCGAGAAGCATGTGACGGGTGCGGCTTCTGGGTTCTGGTAGGATATAAATAACTGAAAGAAGAGGCTGGCTGACTCGTATCTGTACTTGGTTAAGTCATTCTTTCGTCTGTTAAAGGTAAGCTTGAGTCAGCCTGCCCATTATCGATTGTAGTCGGTGTAGGTTGACATCGAATTATAAAAAAATTCGAATGGAAACGAAATAAATTGTGCCCGAAATCCATATGGTCGTTGATGGCATTGGACAAGGGACCAATGACCTAGGTCCTTGAGGACATTAGTAGTTAAGTGACCGCCTGGCTCGAAGGGGGATCAATGGTACACACTACACAATACACAAAATTGAGGAAGAGAGACAGTAACTCAGAAAAGCATGGAGGAAGGTCAAGATCAACACTCAGGTGCGACAGGAACTTATGGATGATGACCCTGATGATGAACTTCATGGACTAAAGTGTTGTTTAATACGAAAACCAGATACATATCCTGATGCCCAATATACCAAAATGAGAAATTTTCCTCAGAAACCATGTGCAAGATTGCATAACTTGAAAATTGCAGTAAGTACTCCATCATATCATCATGATCCATCATTCGTCTGACACGGCAAAGGGGAGTGATGACATCACTACCCCTATACGTCATGACGTCGTTAGGCTACAGAAGTAATGTTTACCTGATTCTCATTCACGTCTGTAGGACACACAGGCTCAGTCGTGTTGCTGTAGAGGGATGCCCGCGTATTGCTGTAGTTCGGCTCACAGTTGCTGTACAAGCTAGCCGGCCTGGAGGTACGGTGCCTGCTGCTGACGTCACTGTCCCTGCGCCTCGTGACGTCACTGTTGCTGTGTCTCATGACGTCACTGTTGCTATATTGGGACCCGCCAGACACCCGTCGGCTTATTCTCAGGTGGTGGTCGTTGCTGTACAGAGCAGTGGGGGTCGGTGGGGATGGTAGGTCATCCCTGGAAAAGAAATGAACTCATTTAAATTAAAAATATATATTTCCCTACTTTCTAACGTTAAAAATAAGGTTGGACTGGGCTACACATCGTACAACCTCTTCTTGAATAAAGGTGTGCTTAGTTTCAATTGCAACTAAAGCAGGTCAACAATTAATGTATCAGGCTATTATATCCATTACACTGTTGGCCATGCGTCACTGCAGAAAAATCACAGTAAGTTGACTGAGATTATCGACTTCGATGGCAAGGTGGTAGCTCGCTTATACTTGTGCGAGTCTCTACCCACCTTGTGATCGTAGGCGTGTCGTAACTTGACACAAGTACCAATCAGGTTACTTAATTAGTGAGGTGACTGAGGAGGCCAATCGGATTGTTTGCATGCAAATAACCTTTTTTTATGTATTAAAAAAAAACTACTGGAGCAAAACTTGATGGCTTCAATAAAATTTAACTGCTGAACGCTGACTCAGAAACCTTGTGCCTACGAAAAGAAATGTGAGTCATCCCTATAGAAAGAGACTCATAACATCACAATCTGGTAGATAATCTTGTTGCGTCCGCCCGAAGGTCTAAGCCACTCACCAATTTGATAGCTCAAGCCTAGTGTGAGAGTGGCAAATTGCTTTAACATGATCTATCAACTAATCTAACACGCAGTAAAGTTGGATTCATAAATCTTACGACAAATTTGTTTTGCGAGCTTTTATGGGTCATTAATCGTTTTTTCGGCACTATAACTTCGAAATTTGAAAAACAACAACAACAACAACCACCGGGGTTTATTCAATTGTTTTAAACAAATGAGTGCAAAACGTGCGGGAAATTCAAATTGATAAATTAATATTTTTGGTGAGTTTTCAATTTTTACTCCCTTTGATGTAGACACATTAATTAAGATTATATATTCTTATTATTATATTTAAAAATTCTACTTGTAGGCCTACATATTAATGTTTATTAGTAGCATATTTCCTTCAATTTTTAAACAATGCAACCATTCTCTTGTATTTCTATAATTTATTAATTTCAATTTCCCTCGCATATTTCAACATCGTCATGTGACACCTTACTACTGCGGCATTTAAAGAATTAACCCCGGTATTATAGTAATCCCAAATCGCCATGATCGAGCTGCAGGTGATTTAAATATGGGTGTCACGCATTCATGAGAACTGCAATCATCCGCGCTAGTCCAAAATGCAACGCAGGCCCTTGCTCTGTTGTTTGGTAATCATTCTGTATCTGACAAGAAGCCGAAACAACCCTGCTGAGTTTTGACTTCACCTGACGAGTTTCAAACGCATCTTAGCATTGGTAGTGGTGCTACAAACGCATAGGTATCTTCTAGTAGGATCCACTGCTGACACTGTTTTGCCGAGGTCTTACCCTCGAATGGGATGCCAATTAATCTATTAATAAGAGAAAACATACCTAAAATGACGTCGCACCGCTAGGGATAAAGACAAAGTGCAGCTAAACCTAGCATCCGTAGCTATCTCCAAGAAGGGTCCACTGCTGACACTGCTCTTGTCTTCAAATTGACTGCCTGGCTAGGTAAGTAAATAACGACTAAGTAATAAGCATACCTGAAGGAATGCAGCGTCGTAGCGCTAGGAGGTGGGCTAGGTAGAGACGAACAGCTGCTAAACCTGTGCTGCTGTTTTGGGTCTGTGTTTGTCGGTATCTCCTCGTAGGGTCCACTGCTGACACTGCTTGCGGAGCTTTCGTCCTCGAAAGGGCTGCACGGCTCCTCGCAGGACGAGGTGTAGGCAGTCCTTGAGCTCCTCGACGACCTCGTACGCACACTCGAACTCTCGGACCGCCCCGAGGACTCGGTGGCCGCCTCGTCAGTGTCCATACTGAGATTCATGTCTGAGACACGTTTGAGTATGCCTGACAATGAAAAAGGGACACCAATTATAATGGTTTAATGTTTAATTTCTCGGTAAATAACAATTATTGTAGAAAAATATCGTTGAGCTGTCGGGGGAAGATAAACTGTAGCTCTAAACTTTGATGCATAGCATCAGTCACTGACACCAATAGGCTACTTGACAGTTGTAACAATAAAATATAAAATATAATGCTTGATAGGGTATGCTAGATAAGTTAACAATAATAGGCCTAGTACAATATGTTTGTAGCATGAAAAAATTGTACATATTAAAAATAAATAAATGAAGTTGGGATTTTGTCATTGGAGACAAGAAAATGACGTCACATTCACTGGTAGTGGTTCCCCAACTGGCGGATACTCCCCGGCATCACAAATGACGTCACATTTTGTAGGCATGTGACCCCCTTTTTAACCATCAAACGTAAATTAGAGGGAAACTATTTTTCCCCCTACTTAATAACGTTTTTTAGGAAGATTATAAAAGAGGGTTGTAAAAGAAATCTAATAATGCATTAAAATACGTTTTCAACCATTTTCAATGAGCCTATATTGGGTACAGTTATGAAATGGGCTGAGATTCATACCTGAGACCGGTTTGAGTTTGCCTTGTGAAGGGAAAGGGTTGTTCAATTTGTAAATGTGAGTTGCCTATTAGCCAAAGCAAACCTGTACACCCAGGTCGATTTTTAAGAAACCGCAAAAAACTGCTGTGCCGCAACGCCATGAGGTATAACATTACAGTTTTTAACGTTAATTTTAACAGTAGGCCTATTAGAATTGCTTTTGCGTCTCAATATCTGATTCATCGGATAGAGTATTGAAAAATAAATAAAAAATGGCGCGAATATCTCAAAACTGAAGAAAATGGATAGGATTGCTTTTGCTAATAGGCAACTCAATGTGTAATATTTATGTTATGTTCAAAATGTTCTTCTCATATTTTGACGGACAGACAAAGGGTAGAACTCGTATAGGCGTGTAGCCTATGCCCTATGTGGCTGTCACAAGCGGATAGCGTGGAACAGAAAATACTGATAATGAGTGAACTCCCCACATCCCACGCCTTCCATGAATGTCATCATTATGACGTTACACTCAATAATTACAGTTCTACCATTAATATTTTTTTGTTCTGAAATCTCATTTTGTACACATATAAATAGAACGCCGAGGGATGCCAACCAAAGAGAGTTTAGTCCCGAAGCAGTGGTGAAACTATAAATTTGGGGTCACTGTGTAATTTTTAGGTTACAAATTAACTAAGCTAACATGCCCTATAAGGATAGTTGAGAATTGCTGTGGAGTTTTACATATTTTTACAGCAAAAAACCGTAGATTTTACAGAGGAAACCTTGTTCGTATAAACCGGGGGGACCGTGTCTCGCCCCGAATAATCTTGTAAAACAAATAGGTGCAAATAGGTTCTTGATACTCAACGTGCGTGAATCCTGAAGCGGTCACCGCATGGACGGCAGTCGCCCCTGCTAGGTAGGAACTCATTCATGTGAAATGTTGTCAAAAGTAATGGAAGGAAAATTGAGAAGTTTTTAATTAGCCTGTCTTTACTTCCAACTTTTGGTAATATGGCAATATTATTCTCCTTTTAACTAATTGAAATACACCGCATTGTAGGCTATATCCCATTATTTTTTGGTCGGTTGGTTTGGGGGCCCTTTTAACCTTGGGGCAACCTTTTCTCAATTTTGTAGTAGGTGAACATTTAAATTATGTAGCCTGCACCTTCTCATGCGCGGTATCTTGTAATATATCAGACCATCTCGCGGTGTCGCTGAGGCAATTCGTGACCAGCGATGGTCGCGGAAGCCTAAGCAGCCAAGTTTGGGGTCAAGGTATTGCCAGGAAGAAGCCAGGTAGGTAGGTACACAAACACGTTCCGTCTATCGTAATGCTCATCTAGACAACCATCACGAGCTGTCTTGCCAACGAGACTAGACGACTTTCTTGTCCTTTGCGATCTCTGGCAAAGATAATGAGCTAAGCTATGAGGTTTCACGGAACTTAAATAAGGGGATAGAGCATTGAATTAGGCGAAAATCTTGTTGGGCTAACTTTTTAGTAGTTTCATGTTGACCTTCCGGTGGATTATTATCCAGCTTGGACAGTAGATGTAATTGAAAAGGCTGATGTTAGATTAAGAAAATGTATACCTATAGTCATCAGAAGAAAGTGGTTGATTGTTGATGACAGAACAGGGGAACGCGGGCTACTAAGTCACGGGGATACAATCATCAAGTAAGTAGTGGTAGTAGTACAGTAAGTAATGGTAAGTACAGTAAGTAGTGGTAAGTACAGTATGTAGTGGTAAGTACAGTAAGTAATGGCGTCAAGATGGCCGTACACTAGCCCAAAAACTCAACCTCGGACACGAAGAAGTAAAGTAAGTAGTAAGTAGGTAGGTAATAATCATAATAAATTTTACACATTTTTCATTTAAAATGTCAACACCAGCACTAATTACTGTAGAGACTTGTATCGCTGGAGTATGTCTATTTACAGACACTGATGACAGCGACCGCAGCTGATGCGAAACGTTTGGAAGTGGATGATTTTTATTAGCATTCGTGCTATTTCTGCACACACTACTACTACTACTACTACTACTACTTTCAAATCAACCACGGGCCATTAGCCCGTCTTCTCATATTAGTACATTAGTTAAATAAAGTAATTACTGAACTTACCGCTCAAGTTGTCATATTTGGCAAATCTGTTGACAACCCTCTCCTGCATCAGCCGCGGGTGGTTTTTGCCCGGTAGCAGCAGCGGGGGTGGTTTTTTAAGGGGTTGCAGTGGTTCCCCTTTCATCTTGTAACGATTTCGACCTGAAATAATAGAAATTTCACGTAAATACCAACTGTACATGATGATAACAATATTTTCAAGAAACACAAGCTACTCACCCCAAGAATTTTGTATTTGTTTGTTTTGCTTGACAGTAGATTTTTCGAATTTTCCGTTATGCAACCTAGCCTACGTGCAGATCGGCCGACCAAGCTAAACGTGTTGCCTTTCTGGCAACTCAAACTAGCCTACTGAGAGCGTGACTTAACCCAGTTCAGGCACGGATCATTAAATTAACAAAAATAAAATGCAATGTGACTTTGCCCCAGTTATTCACTTTTTTATTTCTAACTCCCTGCGTACAATGTATTTTTATCTTTCCCACTTTTCCACTGGTAAGGTGCCCAGCATTCCACATACGTACAACGTCAATGAAAATTATGAAATTGAAGGGCATTTCAATTTTACTCTATGCCATTGTTAAAATTGATCAATGATCAATTGATAATAGAGTAAAATCACAAACAATGAAACAAACAATCTAAAATTAAAAAATGGCGTCATGTGATATGACAAGTACAACTATTTTAATTGATTTCTCTAAAAAGAAAGCATTTCTGTATAAAAATTATAATAAGGATTAAATAATAAGGCGACGAAGAAAACAAATACAATTTCAAGAAACAAATTTCAAAAATTTGGCGCATACGCTTCAATTGAAAATTGTCAATTTTTGAAAAACATATGGAATGGCCCCCATCAATGAGAAATTGAAATGTCCTTAAATTTCATAATTTTCATTGACGTTGTACGTATGTGGAATGGGCGCCTTAGTGAATACCCTTAGCATAGGCTACTACCGTTGTGAATGATTTGATTGTCCCTATTATTTTAGTAGGCCAATCACAGCCTAAGCCCTACATACTGTACAACGTACCTATTGTATACAATCGATTGACCTAAAAAACCTAAATAAAAACTATGACACGCCATTGATCCAAATAAACAACAATAACATGAAGACACGCTGATATGCCAAAACGCCTTTGTTATGAAAAATGATTTCACGGACGTAAATATTATGAAACGGAGGTGCGGCCCCCTACACTGTTATCTGTGTTACATGTGTTGATTTTGATTGGTTGGGACAATTTTATCGCTCAGGATAGGATGTAGGACGGAATATCCTGTTGATCATCAGAATGTCGCCGTCTACGGTGGGTTAAGAGCTTAGCTAAAAACGAATAAAGAAATTCAAGTCGAAATAGATTTAAGATGAACAGGTAACGGCTAACCCAAAGCAGTAGTAGCAGTACAATGACAATAGTTTACAGTGAGAATAAGAGAATAGGATACTCGTATTATTGCTTTCCAATTTATAGGTAGTATAAGGAAAGCTTTTTTTTTTTTTTTTTTTTTTTTGGCGTCGGCGATGGGGAGCCATTCAGCCACTAATGTGCGGCAGTCTTAAATAGTTTTTTTACTGTTTTTTAAAAAAATATGAAGAGCAAAATATATTGTTGGGCTGGATGATTCTAAAATTGAAAGTAGATTGAAAGGTCTGACTATGGAATTTGGGAGGCAATTAAGGAGGACTGTACGTTGTGCTGAGTGTGATGGGCATTCTAATATAATATGCTGTAGGGTTTCAGTTGACCCCGGACAAGTGTCGCACATGCCACTGGGGTCCCTACCTATCTTCCACAAGTACCTCTTTGTGACCCCATGGCCACTTCTCAGTCTTGTAATGGTCGTATAAAATTTTTTTGTGAGTGGTGACTGGTAACCTTTAAACCACGGAGAAAATGATAGTTTTGGGAAGATCTCCTTATACTGAACCCCAGCTGGGTAACTGGAGAATAGTCCCTGCCACTTCGCCAACAGTGACTGTCTTATGTGGAAACCCAAGTCGGACGGGGGACATAAGGAAAGCTATGTGATGGTACAAATGTTCGATTCCGAGATTTCAACGGATTTACACCTTTTGAGGTCCCAGGAACCCAAAAAAGTAGTTTTAACGAAATGTCTGTCTGCCTCTGTCTGTCGCTCTGTCTGTATGTCTGTCTGTCTGTCTGTTCATCGATTTCCGGGCAAACTACTCGGCTGATTTTGATGAAAATTTGCATATAGGTTCACAAAACTCATACCTCAAAACCATTTTATTTTATTTTGGGCTAACTTAATTTGACTTTATTTTGAAAAAAACTCCAAAAAAGTCTAAAAAACTTATTTCTCAAAAACGACTCCAACGATCTCTTTTAAATTCACATATATTATAGTCGTTATTAATGTTAACAAAATGTGTGGGGTCGCTTGTCCCTTGATAGTTTGCTTCTGGGGGTAAAAAAATAAAAATAACTCAATTTTCATGAAAAATGACTAAGAAATATATTTTCTGTGGAACCTTTCTATCGATGATTTCTACCTTCAGGTATGTTTTAGGTGTTCAATAGGGTAACAAAACGGACAGGTGCATTCCCAAAAAAATATTTGCTTCTGTGCAAAAAATTATTTTTTGAGAAATTATGGAAAATTCACGCTCCAATACATTACGTGCCATGTGTGTGTCATTGTTGCTACTGTTACAATGTATTGGTCTGTTCGTTCCAGAGTATGCAATTAAGTTTTAAGTTTTTTTTTACTATATTAAAGTGGACCCCCCCCCCCCCCCCTCTCGAGGGATCTGAAATTTAACCATAGGGAAATTAATTCCTATGAAATTACACATGAATCGGCCCTTTTTGCGTACACATGATGGAGAATGACTTGACTTACTTGACTTAATTAGGCGCGATGAATTCAGGGGGACTTGAGGCCGCTCTGACAATTTCCCTCCATCTTTGTCGATCCTCAGCAGTAGCCGAATGGCTGAGGGATTACTCTTTTGCTATAGCTATTGAAATATTTTACAAGAAGATCTAACCTCAGCTTAAAAGGCCCAAAGACACACTTTTCTTCAAAGAGAAACTGAGAAAGATCGTGCGCTTGGTAGCCCCTTCTCGCATTGGGAGTTCAACTTATAATGTGTCTGTTTTCCTAAGCGAACATATCCTTCACTATGCATTCACTAAAAATTAAAATTCTTAGTACAGTTTTACGATATAGTTTTAAGATACACGACCGGTTTGGGTTCACGCCATCATGTGCATCAAGAGCAAGAAAATAAACAGAACGCAAAAGTATGCAATCTAAAACAAAAAATCGTTGTCAAGATACAGTACATAGGCCTGCATGGCAAACATTGTTAAAATAAATAAATATTTCCGTTTTTGTTCTATAGCGGTACTAAGGCTATAAAGACATAAAGCCCTCTCTCATACTGGACAAGGAAAGCCCGGGACCGGCTGCTTGACGTGACCTCCGAAACATTGTTTACTTTCTTGCCATATATTTTATATTGCAATTATAAAGTGAAATTGCACTAAAACAATTTAATTTTTATCATGAGTGACAGTATGTTTCACAAAGTTACTAATGAGACTATTATGCATACTATGCATTCAAGTTAAATGTGTCTTTATTATCCTAAACAAGCATAGACGTTATTGTACATTCGTGAAGCAGTCATTAATTGAAGAAGAGTCTTTCTCACACTCTTTAAATCTGTGTTTGTATCTGTATATAGGCTATATACAGTATATCATGCTTTTTTAATTTACGCACCAATTGAACTCAGGAGGAGCGAAGTGAGGAAAAAAGACGTATTACAAGTTGATGTGTTTGCAAGCGCACGGCCTTTCACAGTTTCTCTTAGAAGACAGGCACACGGGGCCCCTTTGGAGCCAGAATAGATCTTCTTGCAAGAATTCATTAAGCACGGGGCAAAGAGTATTCCCCTCCATCCTCCATGTGTATGCAATAAGGGCTAATTCCTAGCATGAAATGACCGCAGAATACACACAACGGCTGTACAATCATCAGTGGAAGAAAGAGGTATGCAAATGGTGTTGGCTCAGCTATCTGTTCAGCTCAGTTGCAGATCTTCATTAGCTGCATATGCTAATCAGGTACCGGTCGCAACAAGTACTAGCCGAGCACTAAAACCGGTATAATAGTCTGCCTTTGTGCCTAGGTAGTGTCCGGAGAACGTGCTAGGTTCAACGCCCCTCTCCACATACTTTATGACTTTGCAATACAGGTACCGTACCTTAGTTCCAAGCGATTACAATAATTTCTGATTATCCAGATGACGCGCTGGAGCATTCCTAATGGGTAGTCTACTGCTGTACATAGCATTGAAAATTGCCATGGGTCTTTGACAGTACGAATGGGGCTTCCTTGGGAAACGTGATTGGGGCTAATGAATCTTTATAATGTACCATATTATATGATACTACTGTAAATTACAGTATTTTTGTATTACAGTCTGTAATACTAAAATTCTCTCTCAATTCCTTATCCTCCTTAACGGGCAATTAATATGTAGGAGCCATATTTCAATATTTGTTATTGTTGGCACAATGGCGGACACTGATTGGCTGTGCTGGAGCTAGCAAGGGTGGTTACAGGGGGGGGGGGGGCAGCAGGGGGCAGGGGGTAGCACATACCTACCACTACCCCCCCCCCCCTAAATGGGCTGGATCCGTCCCTGGCTTTAAACAAGGAATTCAACCCAATCAAAAAGTCAATGGAGATAGACCCATTTGAAAATAGGCATCACGGGGTACAATAGACCACATCCTCGACCTCTGCCTATTAGGGTTCAGTGAAGCCAGGCCCGGTGGAAAAAATGTCATGTTGTGCTGAGTCTCAAACCTCATTCAACCGGTTCGTAACCGACTACTCTATACCAGCTGGACTACACCGGTGCTCATGAAAAACCGCTGAAAGCGTGGAGAGGCAGAGTATGAGGTTTGACCGTGAACATCCACTGTGACTCAATAATCATAAATCACGGGTACGTTATGGGTTATTCTTACCACAAGAGAAACCATAAGGCGGAAAACGATGTGGTTATTAGGCATTATTAGGCTATTTTGGTAGGAACGAGCCACAGTTTTTTTTTTTTTTTTATAAATTGGGGTACAGGTGTTACCTGTGTGCACTTAAGCCTATTGGCCTATTGTGCCCCCTACAACAAAGTATCTACATCACTTCTACATCACTTTCTCGAGGCCTATCTCCCTCACGAGAGCCAGGATCTTGAGGGGATTCAGAAGTGGTAGGTCTTTTACATGTAACTGCAAGCTGAATCTGCAAGACTATAGTTGTCTCCCTAAGAGACTCCAGATATTTAACCCCAGGACCAAAGACGCCAAGGCCTGTTCTTGGTTTTGTACTTCCTAGCCTAGAGCCATCAGTAAACCACTTGATTGTGTGACTATTGAGAATTCCTGCTGATTCGCAGCATTCTTTCATTGTCCCTAATATAGTTTCGATTTCCCTCCTAAAACAGTATTTTGGATGGATTCTATCGCTTGGCATATTCAGGCAGTGGTCAGACGTAGTCAGAGAGGCTGAGTCTCTCTTAATTGCCCCTCCACTCCTAGTAATGCCATTTCTGCTGAAGTTTCCACTACAACATGGAGGGGTGGGAAGTCCAGTACTATCTCCATTGCTGCAGTGGGACAGGATTACATAGCCCCTGTAAAGCATCATGTTAGAGAATACGGGCTTCTGAATGTAGCCATAATTTGGATTATTCAGAGAAAAATTCTCATGTGGTTTGATTTTGCCATGTCCATGAATGGTATGGTTACAGCAGGAAAAGACAGGCATTATTAGGCTATTTTGGTAGGAACGAGCTACAGTTAAATTGAATATTGATCCAAAAGCGCCGCACGGTGCGTCAAAAATTAATAATAATAAATTATGACCACAGTCAGGCCCGTATTCATATTTTTTTGGGAGGGAAGGCTTCGATCCTATAGCATATTATAGTAAAAATTCAATTCTATCTTGGTTAAAACCAAGATAGTTCGGCGGGCTGTAGCCCTCCACCCTACAATAGTGTGGGTAGCTTTTTTTTACATTTTTTCAGCCTTTTTTTAAACGCGACAATTACCGTATCTGGTCTAAACAAAGCGACATTATGTGCACAGTTGCACGTGAGTACAATAAGAAAATAAATTACACATACTGTATGTTTTACGCATTTTGTTAGCAGTAACGTTTAGATTTTACAGGCGAACTATTTTTGTTTTGGTGCACCGCCTCCTCTCGTTACGCTTCTGCCCACATAGCACCCCCAATGGTACAGGCCTGCTCCTGTCATTCCACAAGCTATGAATCCATGCAGGGGCGTAAAGTTGGGGGGGGGGCACGGTCCAACTTGCCCCCCCCCCCCTCTAGCTCCTTTTGAGGGGTGCAAAGCCCCCACCCCCAGCCTCGAGCAATGTAAGACGTGGTTCATACTTCATGGTCCCCTTTGCTGCAATATGAATTCCTTTTTTAGCTTTGTTGAATCTACAGCTACACTTTAAAACAATTAAAATGCGTAAAACCCTACTATTTCGTTCTTACATTTGCAATTTTTCCTTACCCTGCCTGATGACGCCATAAGGTCTACTTTGTTTTGCCCGCCATCATTCTAAAACTTAACGCCTCGGAATCTATGAATATGTGATGCCAATGGCTGCTTATCTAATAGCATACGCCTCCTCGCGTAGACGCACACTTCAGTCTTCAAGGACTAATTTCACGTCGACGTTTAGTCACTTCCTATGCGTTTATCAAATTTATCCCAAATACGAGCCATCCAATCTAATTGCTTCGTTTCCAGGCCAGACTTCTCGCATGTACGCGGTCCCAATGGCTAATATTAGTCGCGATTTTCTTAATACCTTCTTTCAGGCTGCATTTAATAGCAGAGTGACCGCCTACGGTCGTGGTAATCAGGCTGGAAGTGATCTATTTCCTGACTACGGGTCACTGGTGCTCCAGGCTAGTTAAAGAACCAGTCCGAGTTTACTCGAACATGCTTTTCAATTTATCGATTAGTAGAGAGAGAAAATGATTAATTTCATGGTAAATAATTTTCCTATGGTTAAATTTCGGATATCACGGAGGGGGAGGGGTCGTCCACCTAACGTCACTGAAGGTGACGAAAATTCTAGATAGGTCAGACCTACACATAACCACACAGCAATAATGGCAGGGCACGCAATGCATTTGAGCGTGAATTATATATTTTAATAAATTTTTTTTGCACAAAACCCAATAGTTTCTTGGAAAACTATCCGGTTTCATTACTCAATTTAACACCCAACACATGCTTGAAGTTAGAAAGGTTTCGCAGAAAAACCGGCACCCGAGACTGGAAGCTAGCGGAGGAAGATCGTCCGAGGTGGCGTACGGTGTAGTGGCAGCCAAAAGTCCCCCCGGGCTGGATGCGCCTACCTAAAAGTCAATGCAAAACAGTCTTTTTGCTTTCCAATTTATACGTAGTATAAGGAAAGCTTTGTGATGGTCGAAATTTTTGATTCCGAGATTTCAACGGATTTACACGTTTTGAGAACCCAGGAACCCAAAAAAGTGGTTTTTACTAAATGTCTGTCTGTCGCTCTGTCTGTTCATCGATTTCCGGGCAAACTAATCAACCGATTTTGATTTGACATGTAGGTTTGCAAAAATCGTACCTAGGAACAATTTTTTTTTATCTTGCGGTAACTCAGTTTTGGTGGGTTTTATTCTAAGAAAACGTCAAAAAAACGTCTAAAAAAATTATTTCTCGTAAACGGCTCCAACGATTTCTTTTAAATTCACATATATTGTAGTCGTTATTAATGTTAACAAAACGCAGTGGGTCACTTGCCCCTTGATAGTTTGCTTTCAGGGGTAAAAAAATAAAAGTAATTAAATTTTCAAAAAAAATGACTAAAAAATATTTTTTCTGCGGAACCATTTCATCGATGATTTCTACATTCAGGTATGTTGTAGGTGTTAAATAGAGTAACAAAACCGATTAGGTTGCATTCCCAAAAAAAGATTTTAATTTGTGCAAAAAATTATTTTTTGAAGAAATTATTACCATAGGAAAATTATTCACAATGCAATTACTCATATTATCTATCTACTAATTGATAAATTGGAAAGCATGTTCGAGTAAACTCGGACCGGTTCTTTATACTTACTATAGTACTATAGTAAAGGAAAGCTTTGTGATGGCCGAAATTTCAGTGGATTTACACGTTTGGAGGTACCAAGAACCCAAAAATGTTTTTACAAACGTCTGTCCATCTGTCTGTCAGTCAGTCGGTTCGTCGATTCGTGGGCAAACTACTCGGTTTATTTTGAATTTAGAGGAACATTTCACGTTTGCCAACTCATACTCAGTGTATGGAAAGATTAACATACAGTATGTATACTGTATATAAAGTCTCCTAGAACAGATCGTCAGTATAACATGGAGTTACATTTCAGCGGTAAACACTGGACTTAGTAATGTTACATGTTTACTGAAATCAACCATAATTTACTGTATGATTACACATGACTGGTATATTAAGCTACCAATTTGATGTCAATTTACAATTGCAGTTTTCCACTAACCCACTAAAACCACTCGAGCTATTACCGAACTCCCATGAGTCATTCACTCAATCGTCTATAATAGAGCTAGATAACAGCCAAATTTCTACTTCGTTATGACACGAGACAATAATTATGAGACGATACATGAAATATTTGCTGGCTTTATAACCACTGATGGCTAAATGATTAATCATAAAATCATTTCATTTAGGTAGTTTTTGAATCATCTTCCTTGTAAAATGATGACCAGCGCTAGCCGAAACCTATTCTAACGCCATCGCTATACAATAATGAGTATATTCACCTGCATCATAATAGGACCAGTAATTGAAACTATGAATTACTTTATAGAACTACTTTATTTCAGCATTCACAATCCTTTCTCTCTGTAAAAGCTTACAATTTGCTCCCTCTATCAGTTAAATCTGCATTAAATCTAACTATTTACAAAGATAAAATTAAAAAACAACTCAGCCAATACCCTGAAATATACAAAAACCGTCCTTCATTGTCCTAACAGCCACCCAGAATGTCAGCATGTTTTTTTATTGTATTGCATGTTTAGTTATCGCAACTAAAATTTAATAATTATTATTCGCTTATCTTAGTTTTTAGTTTTTTAGTTTTTAGTTTTTAATTTTAGCTATTAGCTATATTAAAAGGGGGCCCAGCACAGGAGCTCGTCCTAAAGGGTCCCCTCCTACTGTTATTATTCTTATAAAATAATTGTTACTCTATATTTTGAAGGAAATAAAAAATTACTTTACTTTACTTTACTTCAATATCGTTCATAAAGGTACATTTTTCATTTTTCACCTCATGTGGTAAGAAAAGTTCGCATCATGGACCGTCGTGGCACTGGTTTGCGCCCCCCCCCCCCCCCCCCACTAACTCAGGGATTTTATTTATTTATTTATTTATTTAAATAATTGAGAAATGAGAACGAACTTAGGGTAAAATTTAATTATTAATAGAGTTATAATTCTGGCACTCCAGCGAGAATTTGCCACCCCCAAAATCTGCCACCCTGGGCTGTATTCCAGTTGGTAAATTAGGCCCTGGGCATACATATAATAATAATAATATAATATAATTCCAGAATTTAGTAGTACAGTGTGTTTCAACAATTTTACCGCAAGGCAAAAGCTCACTTTTTGATATATTTAAATTTGTGGGTTAAAGTAAAGCGCCGCTGAATAATTTTTTTGAGCAGAGGAGTTCATATACATGAGCGCCCGTACCTGGCGGAAGGGAGGGGGGTTGGCGCTCACCCTATCTTAGTTATTAAAAATATTCTATCATAGAACCGTAATAGGCAGAACAGAAGTTTAGATGTAGGTCTAAGTGCAATACAGCTGCAGGTTCAGAACCTCGACATCTTAACAATAAAATAAGCAAAATTATCAGTAAAATAACCTGAAATGAAGTCCAATACTTACAGGTATTAAACTAGAGAAAGCTTTCAGGTGTCGCACTACCGTAGCGTGTAGACCAGGTTTTGTAGTTGGTATAAAAGCAGATTTTTAGAAAGAATTTAAAAACCTTAGCAGCGCGAGAACCACCCACAGTCTAGGATAGGTAACGGGTTTTTTCACAATAAGAAAATAGTCGGTTAATTATTCAAATTATTTTTTTTTTAAATAAAAACTTAACGTAATTGGTTTACCATGCTGAGCAAACCGCAAGCGACTGATGTCATTCAAGAATATCTTTATCAATGAGTCAACAGCGGTTACCATGGATACACTGTCGTGCAATTATTATCGCATATTTAAACAGCTTAGCTGGGTTCTAAGATAATAGGTTGATCAGTAGAAGAAGCCTTTGCTGCCCCAGGTTTCTTACGCGGCACGGGGTGATGCAAGAGTGGGCCGCAGATGCACAAAGTCATATTGCCCATGAATTATTGTAGAGCCATGTTAGTTGTCAAATTTGAAATGTTCCTCTAAATTTCTATATATATATTAATATGACTTATTAAGTATGTGGTTATCAATATTCAATAACACCAAATGGGCACTCTTTGTCTTAAATTGTATACGTTTCACTATTTCTTAGGGCAAATTACTGACCAATATTGCTTTTGTACAACAGTTGAATTTCACACAAAATACCTACCCACTGTAGGGCCCACACAAATCTTGAAAACCAAGGAATAAATATAAAATAAGCAAACCGGGCCATGTCCAGCATTTCACTTAATTTTTCAGAAGAGCCAAAAAAATTGAAGCTAAATGCCCTGTGATTGCATTTAACCCCATTATTTGAACTAGTTCTACGATGGGCTGTACCACAATTACCTTCAGATAATAAATTCAATGGATAGAATCAGACGCGTAAAGTTTTAGAATGATGGCGGGGGCAAAACTATGTAGACCTTACGACGTCATCAGGCAGGATAAGGAAAAATTGAAAATATAAAGCAAAATAGTAAAGTATAGCTGTAGATTTTACAAAGCTAAAAAAGGAATGCTTATATTCATATTGCTGCAAAGGGGACCATGAAGTATGAACCACGTCTTACAATGCTCGCCAAAGGGAGCAGGGAGGGGGGGGGGCAAGATGGCGCGTGCCCCCCCCCCTCCCTCAACTTTACGGCCCAGGATAGAATAATTCAATCAGATGAATCCTTATAATATAGTGCCTAAAACTCAATTTCAGAAATTTGTGGACGTTGCCCGGTTGGCTTGTAGGCTACATGCCACTTAAATCAATCAATCAATCCATCAATATAATATAGTCATACAATGTACATTTGAGAGACAAAAATACTCTCCATCATTTTGGCATATCTCATGTAGCCGTTACTATCACCGATTTCACAGTTTTCGAACTGTATAATCAGCTGGACGAACCCCGTGACAAATCAAAGAGTGCTAGAGCCCTAGAGGCTATTAAAGAAGAGAGACAGCTGCTGCCTCACATAAATGGCAGTAGAGCGAAATGGGTAGGGCTATTCTTAAGACAAGAAAATCTGGTACGCACAAGGCCCGTAGCCAAGGGGGGTTCATGGGGGTTGAACCCCCCCCCCCCCCCTCGAAATGAAATGATTTGATACTAGATAAAATCGAATTTTAAGAGGAAAAATAAAAACCACTATGTAAAATCCAATGAAATTTCTGACCCCCCCCCTCCCAAAAAAAAACCTTACTGCGGCCTTGGGTACACACCATCATTGAGGGCACAGTGAAAGCAACCAACAGAAGATGGCGGCCGCGAAAGGAATTCATGAATCAATTGAAGGGTGGCACGAGAGCTCAAACGTACCAAGAGCTGAAGAGGAAGGCACAGTATTGAGAGAGCTGCAGGATAATATGCAGGGCGTTGCTGACAATCAATCGTTGAGACTGATGTGTCTGTGACCTCAGATGAAGAATCTCCCGAAGAGGGTGTTCAACAGCTGTGGCCAATTGGGGAGAAGGGTGCATGTCATGTATCAAAATGTAGAGGAGCACTTCTGCTATTGTTATGGTGCCCATTCCATTGACCGGCTAGGGCTATTTCCAACAACGGTAACGTGGTAGCAGACATTCAAGGCTTAGGTGGCGTCTCCACCGACCTCGCATTGCAGAATTGACGGAAATGTTTATTTTCCTCTATGCCATAGTTAAAATTGATCAATGATCATATAGTAAAATCACAAACAAACAAACTAAAATTAAAAAATGGCTTCATGGGATATGTTAATTACAAATATTTTAATAGATTTCTATAAAAAGAAAAACAAACATTTCCGTCAATGTCATTTGCAATCTGCAATGCGAGGTCGGTGGAAACGTTACCTAAGTCTTGAATGTCTGCTACCACGTCACCGTTGTTGGAAATAGCCCTAGCCGGTCAATGGAATGGGCGCCTATAGATATTTTTGACTGCTCTACAACTGATATTTCCTGTGGAAAAAGCGTAATTGGCGTCCTACGATTTGCTCTTAACGAAGAAAACAAAATGCACTGTTATTCAGGAGCTTCGAAAGTATTGGTAATTGGTTCAGGTTGTAACAAAATATGAAACAAAAACTGAGATAGCATAAAAAAATTGTAGACGCAACCACGATACCGGTTGTCGTTTATATTCGGGCCTCTGGTTAAATATTTCCTTCTTTCAAACTGGCTTCTTCTAGTCTTGTGCAGAAATATAAGGTTCATCTCCTATAGAAAGATTGTATGGAAACGAGCTAATATTATCTAACATGGCAGCCTCACATCTCAAATTGAATGTGAAAATAAATAAAAGCCGACAAACAGTCCAGAGAGAAATATAATAATATAGAATTTCTCCAGGAGCATATATAAAACGCCTGTGGCGGTAAACTTCACCCATGACTTGCAGAAATCTACTGAGGCGAAAATATCAAAGATTTCTCTAATGACTTTGTAGGAGGTACGTATATAAAGGTTCCTGCTATAGTCTGAACCAAACGCCTTTAAACCATGGAAATTGGAAATGACAGGTTAAATAATCTGGAAAATAAATGGCGGCGTCATCCATAGGACAAGAATTAATTATGAGGGTTCGAAACTTACTTACTTACTAGCTAACGCCCACCCATGGCAGATTAGCCATTTGGTGCGTGCAGTATCTCATTAGGCGCATATTCTACCGACCGGCTAGGGCTAAATACAAATACGGTGACGTGGTAACAGACATTCAAGACTTAGGCGGGGTTTCCACCGACCTCGCATTGCAGAATGCAAATGACATTGACGGAAATGTTTGTTTTACTCTATGCCATAGTTAAAATTGATCAATGATCATAGAGTAAAATCACAAACAAACTAACTAAAATTAAAAAATGGCGTCATCTGATATGTTAATTACAAACATTTTAATAGATTTCTATAAAAAGAAAAACAAACATTTCCGTCAATGTCATTTGCATTCTGCAATGAGAGGTCGGTGGAAACCCCGCCTAAGTCTTGAAGGTCTGTTACCACGTCATCGTATTTGTATTTAGCGCTAGCCGGTCGGTGGAATATACGCCTTACTGTTTCGCGGAAGATGGCTCCGTTTGGGCTTCCCCGTCTTCCAACAGGACTGGGCACTCAGGTAGATGTTTTTTACACAGGAGACAGATGTCCGAAGCATCAAGGTTTCGAAACTCATTCACCCTGCAATTTTCTCTAGTAGATTCTATTATATTTTTTACCTTTGCAACAATTAGATTCTAATTATTAGAAGATTCCAATGCATGGCGATACTGTTGAAAAAAATCCTATGAATAAAACAAGAATGGAGAAGTTTGGGAAGTGCAACAAAAGTATATGAATATACTGTAGACTACGTGGAAGAAGAATTATTGGTGACACTGCAACTCTGAAAATACTATGTTTTTGAATGAAAGGTTAATTTCGTAACACTTTTCTGCAGATCTTAACCTTAATGGGGTTACCTATTCAACATCAAGGTTGTTCTCTCTTACGAGGCAAAGACTTCTGCCTGCAAGCTCTGACACAAATATGAGTGTGTAAGTAAATTTGTATGTAATATTACTACTGTATATAGGCTAATTGTAATAGGCCAGACATAGCTACTTATAGTACTGTACGTAATTGATGTCAAACCTAGTTTAAGTAGTACAAACCGATTTGCTACTGGGCAATGTGAGGTAATAATTCTTAACTGCCACTTAACTCAAACTGCCAGATAATCCCCGGTCAATTGTATAACGGTCCCACAAATTTGAAACCGGTATAATAGCATACGTTTTTTTAATAACTATACACCTTACAGTAGCTTACATAGACGAAGAAACAAACAGTATACAGTCGAATTTGAGTCGGAATAAGCGAAAAACACAGTCTTTTCAGGCTTTTGTCCTGGGGTTGGGAAACCGAAGGCGGAGGAACTCAATGAAGAGTCGAAGGCATAAGGACCCAAAAGGCAACGGGAACCCACTACATTACAATTCCTTAGTATAGTCATCATGACAACAAGTTGTCATAATCTAATCTTCGGTAGAAGAGGCATTAGAAGAGGAAGAGAAATAGAAGCTCAGTTGACATGCGGGCGGATGTCTGTTCAAAACTACAAACAAAATAAGACCGCCCGGCTGTACATCCTTCCGCAATTCCATCATTTAACCCCATTTTAATTTCCATAATGGCAGCATCCGCTTTCTTAGCCCCTAAAAATGTAATGAAACCCTCTCTTATACTCAACCAGGGTATATGTACCTACTCAATGTATTGCAGTGTTAAATAATTATCATACTAATAATACTACGATACGGTATATTAAATAAAAACAAATATGCAATAAAGTAAGCGCACAGACCTTTTCAGTTAGATAGTCGTGTAGCTGTGCTAACCTGTCTAGCAATACGAACCCCCCCCCCCCGAAATAAATTTTCTTATGTAAACCTGTATTGTTTGAAGAATTTATCCATTAAATTAACTAATTATTAATTATTTTAAAAACATTTTTTGGACCCCCCCCCTCCCCCGAAATCAAAACCTGGGTACGGCCTTGCCCAAGCCTATACCTCTAAGGGGGGTGAAATATATCGAGTATAGAAGTGGCGGGTTTGCATTAACTTTTTTGGCAGAGTACGCGAGAATTTTATTGATAAGATTAATTTTAGTATTGATGTATTAATCAACAAGGAATTTATGTTTGAAATTTTACAGAAATTCAAAATTTAGGCACACATCCAGGTAAACAAGTAATCATTATTATTGTTGAAAATGTTCATTCGTGGTCGTAGGTTATATGCATAGGAAAGGTCTAAAAAAATTCACTTCGTCAAAGGCCAACACAAAACTAATTTGAACGCTAGCAATCATTCAACAATAAGATTATCTAACAAAACAAAACTTACCAACACTTGAGGGAGCCGCAGCCACTTCACATCGAGTGCTCCGTCAACGACTTAGCCCTGAAATAGAAAAACTAGAGTTAATTCAACTAGTACATTATCCTAATTATTCGAGTCGTTAACAATACAATACGCCATGTTTGATGTTTCTCTAAATAATAAAAGTCATGCGAGTGCTCTCTCACGCATCAACAGCCGGACATCTCAACAAGGGTCTTCAAGGTCAATTACTGTAATAATTTCTCCAGTTATATTTATAAATTGTCCAGTCATTGTCCATTCATAGCCAGACATAGGGTCATTATCGTGTATGCTCGAAGGGTGACTCCGACCAGCTCTAAAACTATTAAATTCCCTGGAAACGTTTGGATAAGTTTCATATTTATACTCGACTTGCAGCAATCCGCAGTCGGACCAATCTCAAAACATTTTGCATCCAATATAGGCTACTGAACTATGTTCGTTGCCCGTGTATTTCCAGGCAGCCAAGTTGCGCATCTACTCAAATTTCTTGGTCTGAGCGGGATTCGGAAACAGGGTTTGGCCCAGAAGACTAAACAAATTGACAAATTGGCTAGAAACAATCGAAATGCCTGTAAAAGTTAATGGCAATGGTGTAATATTATTTAAGAAACTCTTTAAACTGTTTAACTAACCCTTTGTTAAATCGAATTGCTGTCTACTATCTATTTCATATTTAACATTGTCACACTGTCAGTCAACACCCCCCTTCTCCCCGAGGAGTGCCTCCCCTTAGGGTGCCTCAAGTTAACAAACAGACTCACTTCCCCCGCCAGACTGACAGGGTTGCTTAAAAGCAGAAATGCCGAAAGCAGGCGTTGGAAACAACAACACATTTAACATTGTAGCTGTGTCCCATTGTTACCACGGAATATGTAAGCACCCCTACCTAATATGTATAACAAATCAAATAACAAATCGTTTATTCATTCATACAAGTGTACAATTACTAAGGCATTGACTAGCATAGTCAGGACCTGTAGAGTAGTGGTACAGACTCCGACTTTCACCCGAAAGGTTGTTGGATTGAGTCCCACACTGGCTACATTTTCTGGCCATGCTTCGGAGGGCATATAAAGCAGGCGGTCCCGGGTCATCGTAGTTGAGTGTAAGAGAGGGCTTTATAGCCCTAACTCCGCTAGGTTGGCTTAGTAATAAAACAACAAAAAGTCAAGATTTATTTATTTATTTATTGACTAATTATTGAAAAGCGAATTATTCCCCCCCCCCCTTGGGAAAATTCGCGTCTGTCACCTTTCACTGCATTCACAGATTCCAAATAGCGACTTCACTCTTGATACCTGTTCTTGCTAATTATAAACAAATCATGAGTCATAGGATAGGAGGAAGTACAGGAAGATGTTAAGGTTATTTATACGAGCAGGCTTTATGGACTACTATTGTTTAGTAGCCTATAATGGCGTCACGAACTAAGGTCGGGGTCAAGCGAACCTTATGGTACCAATAATTGTTATTATTGGTTCCTCCTACAGGCTCTACAAGGTAATCAGGTATGATGGCCACTACAATATAGGATATTATCTCGACTCTGTAGGTACATCTATGAAATGAAAATACATCCAACTATAAAAAAGAGTTAATAATGTCTGACCAGCGCTTTTAAAAGAAATGAAACTCTGTGTGTGCTGCTGGTATTTCAATTTCCAATACATGAAAATGCACAGTATATGGAGACTATTTTGAATGCGACAACATTAATATAGACGAATAAATACATTTTTGTTCAAAAACACATCTAAAAACTCGCATTTTGCAAAATATATAACGCTTTAAGGACACTTCTTTGTAAATACCGTAGAAGTAGGTAATACAATGTAGACAACTAATAATTGTACCTATAGGACCTGAAAAGAGGCTAAAAACCTATTCCAATTACTTTGCTTTCATGTAATTAATTAAAATTATTCACCTATTTTATGTGTTACATTGTGATAAGTGATGCCGGTTTTGGACTTTGTTATTTATTTATTATTTAATTAGTATTATCGAAGTAGGAGTAGTCTAAGCAGGGATTGAAGTATTTGCGCCCCCCCCCCCCCCCCCGTCTATGGATCTTTTTAATTTTTGTTTTTAACTATTACTGTGACAATCACTCTCGACACGCCCACTCTGTAATTCATTTCATCTCTGTGATAACATTGACAACTCCACAACACAATGTTGACATTAACGGCATTCAGACGGACTTTCAGCTAGCGCCAGCGGCCGTATTAATAACTCAAAATTTGAAATCAAATTTGTGTTAGGCATACAGACTACAGTATCTAATTATTTTCGTCTAGTCAAGAGTCTTCAAATTACGGCGGCAAAAAAAAAATCAACAAGGATGTGCACGATCTTGTAGATTGAACTTTCGCACGGTTGGAGGCCATAACCTTCGAATGTTCATCTGGAATATGGTTTTGCATTGCCTGCATTTTCTTCTTAAATTACCTTCATGGAGCTGTTATACACCAGTGGAACCCAAGTAAAGGGGAAGGAAGAAGGGAGTTTTTTTTTTTTTTAAATTGAAGTTTCATGGAGACAACTGGAGGGCCAAAATCAAAGTTTACTTTTTTTTACATTATCGAATGCCCGTCCGTAGTTGTTAAACCATTCGGAGTTAAAAGTCAAATCCAACCGGAAATATCGATCGAAGAGTTATAAATGAGACTTTATTAATTTTATTGCTTTATTAATTTATTTACGGTACTTACTCACCCACTCTTTTTTATTGTTGTTGTTCGATTTTAAGTGTTTTTAGTATAGTTACAAGTATAATTGTATTGTATTGTGTTCAATATAATTATTCATTCATTCATCATATCACTGCAGCATAGTCAAAACCTCTAAGCCTACTACAATAGTTCCGTTATTATAAGGGCAAACCGGAGTCGCCGATATTACATTTTCTGTTCAAACTTCAATTTCTCATGAAATATGGAACGCAGAACAATGAAAAAAAGCTGAATGGCAAGAAGAATTTTTTCTCCTAATTTTGATGTATAGTATGTGGCCTTAACTAACCCCAATTCGCCACAGTTGATGAACTCCTTCAGCTTGAACTCCTGAGTGACCGTTTGTTCTTACGTAACAAGTTCACCAACTACAGCCGATCGGTATTGATGATTGCAACATACTGTATATCAAAATTAGGAGAAAAATTCTTCTTTCTATTCAGCATTTTTTCATTGTTCTGCGTTCCATATTTCATGAGAAATTAAAGTTTGCACGGAAATGGAATATCGGCGACTCCGGTTTGCCCTTAAGTTCCATCAGCAGAAGACATAAATTATGAGACATCCAGTCGCTCTCTTCTCTTTCTCTCTCTCTCTCTCTTCGATATTAGAGTACTCCCACTGCGCGCCTTTTATTTTGTTCAAAGTCGATTTTCACAGGAAATATCGATCGCAGAGCCGTCAAGAATATCTTTTGACAAATCATAAATTTAACTTATTGACTAGCCGGCACCAGGCCAATAACAGCTGCACCTGCACCAGAGTCTAATCTACTCTAAACCTAATAGTTACATTAATTCCCAGCAGGAGATATGACTTACACAAGTCAACGTAAGCGCAGCGCATGAACAATTTAAACGTAATTTATGGCATGTTGTTAAGTGGCAATAAACAAACCTAAGTTTAGGGCCTTATAAACATTCTTTGATAATCTGTATAGGTGCACTTAATGTGTGTATGAAGGTGAGATTGTGTAGAATTCTCCAGGTAAAACTCTGTTAGTTATTGTATAAAGGTACAGGACATGTACCTAACATTTCAGCTTGTCTAAAATGGGCCTAGCAGTTAGCGCCTGTGTTTTTATTGTTGTTTATGCGATAGAGTTTAATTTGCTGAACGTGTTTAGGGCTAGTTCACGTATTCATGTACAACGGCTACGAAAGAATTTTTATTGACCTGAAAGTGTCTAAAGGGTGAAATTCTGGACAAAGAGGAATAAAGTCCTCATGTGCGAGTGCCTTTGTTTGGCTAGAACTACAGTTTTGAGCCGTTGCCAACGAAGTAATTTTCCCTTTCAGCGGGCCTACCATGGCGATTATTTTTAATCTTAGCCTAGGATTAAAAATGTAAACAAGACAGTTTTACAATGAAAGGTGATATTCCAATTTGTTTTGTTTGGATACATCACTAACCCCATGAATAAGTTAGTGCTAAATCTCAAACTGTATCGTACTTCTCCTCCGCTATAATCGATATTCTCTAATTTCGGTTTCTGTTTGTTTATTTACATATGGTGAAGTGCACTGAAAAAAATATTTCTTACACACGCTGTGTAAGCCGGGACTTGTTTGGATATTACCCAATAAAGTAAAGATTACCCAAATTTGTTTTAAACTAAGAGTAGCAATTGGTTTCCATCAACAAAATGATATGTGTAAAGTCATTAGCGTAAGCATTACACAATGATAGGGTTCTACCAACCTATTTTGTGTAGGGTGACTATTTACACGAAACTAGTGTTAACGCAGGCCAAAAATTGGGTCAGTATTACTCGGTGTTCAGTGTACTATCTAGCCGTGGGTATTGAGTAAATATCACACGAATAAAAGGGGCTGAAAATACAACGCTGCTATGTACCTTTTACAAAAATTGCGTTAGTGGCTGAAGTTGGGTAAAATATAAACTATTTGGTTAATATGAGCACTAGAGAATGGTGTAAATATTAGTGTACAGTTTGTGTTAAAGTTGCAATGACTACTTGTGTTGTCATAGCCGCACCACTTGTGTTCCATACACGCGAATGCATATTTTTTTTTAGTCTACACAACCCTTAGGTGAAATCTACACGAACCTGTGATATACAGTATATCTGTACATGGCCGTCCCCAGAGGGGTGGTCCATGGGGTCCGGACCCCCCCCCCCCCGAAATAAATTCTTGTATGTAAACCTGTATGGTTTGAAAAATTTATCCATTAATTCATTAATAAATTACGTTAAAAAAAATTTGGACCCCTCCTGAAATCAAAACCTGGGCACGGCCTTGCATCTGTACTATTTATGCAGCGATATTTGTTCACTGCCAATCAAAGAATTGTCAGTTCGAGTCCCACACTTTCCTACATTATTGCCATATGCCTATTACCCTATTATATTAGTAGGTATCATGCCAATGATCATAGTCTAGGTATTGAGGAGAAGTCTCTACTTGCCAAGTTTATTAAAATCGGTTCATAATTACGTATTTTAAAGTGTTGTCAAAAACTGAGATAGGCAAAGGTGTACACGTAGGAATTTAGACTCATGGCCCGTCCCGTATTAAACCTCATCAGTAGCCTAATACCCATGCCACTTGACCGCTGTGGCCAAAGTAGCTAATAATGAACAGTAAATTTACCATTTGTAAAGTTATAGGAGCTCATTTTGAAAGTCAACAGACTAGTCCTTTGATTTTCTTTTGAAAGACATAGGACCTAGGCTATGAAGCATGCAATATCTCTCAATATTGAACTTCTTACTGAATCGTGATTGAAATTTTCTTTTAACATTGTCTATGACTTCTATTGCTTTCATTGGTATGTCTACTATCAACTGATAACAATTTAATTTGAATTTATACGTTAATCCTAAATGTTTACTTAACAAATTTGAATTCTGGCGGGAACGCTCTACACGGAGTTGTGTAAAATGTATACATTACATAAAATTGATTGGAAGTTACACACATTTGTTTAAACATAAGCCCATTATTTGCAGAAATCACACGAAATCGAGTAAATTCTACACTACTTCTCAGTGTACAATTGAGACTAAATTTTATGACAATTTAGTGCATAAATGCATAAATTTTCCATGAAGTCGAACGACGGTCTCGCTCGTAATAGATCTACTGTATGTAGAATTTTCAAATTCTACATATCTAAAACATCCAAACGCGGCCATGTCAACGGCCTACTCCTATTTCAATCTTATATTTTAGACCCCCTCCCCCCATTCCCCTAGTAACGCAGTCTTGTAGCTTTGCCATGTAATTATAATAATATGTGGCGTATCACTGAGGAACCCCCCCCCCCCCAACTACCCCCATAATATCAGGGATATTAATATACATATTATTGTATATGATAACATTTAATACTAGCACGAGGAAACGCAACAAACTACTGTTATTTGGCGAAAAACCGTTGAAATCTGAATACAAGTTGTGTAATGCTAACACAACTTGGATAGAATCCACGCTAGGGTCGTGTAAAATTTACAGCGGGGTGACATCTGCAAACCTGAAATACCGTTATACCCGCGATGCCTGAGCCCTGATGCTTCCCTCTTCCCAGTCATTGAATGTCTATTAGCAAGTGCGGTAGCCGGTTGTCAAACTTTTGGACTTTATTTTCCTTCAGGTGTTTTTAGTTTCAGCGCAATTCAGTCAATGTTCGAAAAAATGGAGGGAGTAGTGCGATTAGATGGCGAGAAGTCAGGTTCGTTTGCCATGAAAAGAGGGGTAAAACAAGGGGACAGTTTAAGCCCACTATTATTCCTGATTTTTATGGATGAAGTAATGAACACGTGCAAGGCAAGAACTGATCGATCGTTGGTCGGTTTGTGGCGACTTAGGCACGCGTACGTGTAAGCCCTTGCCTATGACGTAGTCCTAATAGCAGACTCTCCAGCAAAACTAGAATTATCTGGGTACAGCAGTGAACACCAAGACACCAGACCGAAACCGAGTCCAAAAGACAACAGCAAGGAGAACTCGAACGGAAGACAAAGACCAGAGTCCAACAAGCCATCTTGGAGCCGATTCTCCTCTACGGGAGCAAAAGCTGGACACCTACAACAAGTGACCTAAGTAAAATAAACGGGACTCAGATGAAGTGTCTAAGACGGATTGCTGGTCGAACAAGATGGGAACGAATGCGAAATGACCGCATCAGGCAAGACCTGCAAGTGGATTCCATAGAGAGAAGAAAGGAGAACAAGCAGTTGCAATGGTTCGGCCACGTTTAAAGGATGGACGAGAACAGGACCACCTGGAGATTGGCGGAAGCAAGGCCACAAGGAAGAAGAACCATCGGCAGACCGAGGACAACTCTCGAGGAAAGGATTGAACAACTCGTCGGAGCAAGATGGAAAACAATTGCCGAGCTCAAGGGGCGAATTCAGGAAATGGCACTAGGGGGGGGGGGAGAAGGAGAAGTGTTTTTAGTGTGGCCTCTTCAAATTTAATGTAAAGTGAACGTTTGTTAAGTTTAAAGTTCAAAATGGATATATTTAGTTCTCCAAATTTCGTGTCAGCATTGTTCTCTGATGGCGAAGACATGACAGAAGAAATGCTAAGAGTTGAACGACAACAAGATATCCCTTTTGATAATTACGGTAAAATGTAATGCTTAGTTTTGTTCATTATATGTTATATGCCAATATATAAACTTGTATTCTTATTTGGTTTGTCTCAATCCTTCTTTTGTTTTGTATCAACTGTCGAATATTATTCCTGATACATCGAATGGTTGACGTCACTTTCGTATTTTCCGGACGTGCAGCTAATGTTTGTGAGTGTAGAACTTTTACCTACATGATATGTTCAAGACATGTGAATGTCACTAAATTAGGCTGTTGTTGTTGTTATGTATGTATTTTGTTGTGTTTGTTCACAGTGTGAAGAATTTACCGATGAAACTGAGTGGGATAGTGAAAGAAACCTGCGGTTTGGGTGTTACTTGCCTTACTTTAAAAAAAACTCCCTATTCGTGACTGCCAAATGAAATGGAAATAACTTTGAAAAAAAATCGCGAATAATCAGTTTTTTAATGAGAAGATGGACCGTAGGACCTTTGCCTTGGTGGCGTTCAGTTGTTAGCTTTTTATAAATTATTCAGAATATGTAATTAACGTTAGACCCGCTAAATTTATTTGAGGCTCTAACGTTAATTACAAATGCTGAATAATTTATAAAAAGCTAACAACTGAACGTCACCATGGTAACGGGCCTACGGTACATCTCTTGAGTAAGCTAGGTGCAACCCTAACCGAGGGTACAAGTAACACCCAACGCCTTCTGTAAATTCTACACAACGTGTGTTCAAATCCAACCCAATGCATATATATTGCTGTGTTTCAACCACACAATAAGGTCGGCTAGATTTTACCCAAGTAGTTGAGTAGCATGAACCCAAACAGGTAGCCTAAACTAGATAGTACTCAAATAGTTGGGTAGAAGATACACATGTCGTATGTTTCAATCTACATAAGAGTTGTGTAAAATAAACACAGATAATTTAGTAAGCATTACTCAATCACATTTACACAACTAGTGTAATTTTTACCAAACTTGTATGGGTAATATCTATCCCAATTAGTGTAAAAATTACTCTACGTATTTAACACAACTCATTTAGTAGGATTTACACCCTATTCGTGCCGTCCAAAAGTTACACGAAATTTCGTGTTGCAGTAAGCCCTGTCGGGTTATATTTACAATAAAATTTTTTGAGTGTGTCACTTTAAAGATAATTTTTAAAGACTATTGCAGGAGAATAACCTCAGCAAGCGGAAATCAAATTTAGTTAGCAAGGAGCCAATCTGGACCAGGAATCAAGTCGAATTGACAGCAAAACAATTAAGGACAAAGATGTCTTCACCTCAAAGATAAATAAAAAATCGCTGTGCATCAATTAGGGGCTCTAAATTTATCATCAATAAATAAAGAAATAAATAAATAAATATATATATATACAATATATTTCTGTTAAATTATACAATCAAGTAATCAACAAGTAACTGACAAGAAAGACTAAAGTAAAATCGTCAAAATCAAGCAGTTCTGTCATTGTCATTGTGCTAGTGCCTCAGTGACAGTGTAGAAAGGTTTCTCTAAGAGATGGTCTCCAAGCAATTTAGGGAAGTTGTAGCATTTCTCGCCGCTCTAAGTTCATTCGGGAGTTTTCTAAGGTAGGCGACTCCTTATAGTATAGGATCCAGTCGCTCACACTTGGCTGTGCGTGGTGCTGTAGGTGTGGGTGTCCCCATTTTCCTTAAATTTTCCCCACACCTGATAGCCAGAATAGTGTCTTAACCCTTATATACACTTTCAATTGAAAGTTACCTACATGCAACTGCTGGAATCAATAAACTTAACGTAAAATTAATCACCTAATATAGACGGTAGCCACTGGCACCTTGAACTGTCTGATTAGATATTGAGCAAAAGCGTAATAGGATACTACCGGCCACCAGAGATAATTCGATGTGGAAATCCTTCAAACCGCGATGACTGTTGGTCAACAAGGTACGGGAACTACAAATTTGCCGACAAAGTACAGACATTCGGCAAATAATTGCTGTTAGACTTAAGTGTGTAAAGTGGTTGTTCAGACAGACAAGTTGATAGAAGGTTGATAGAAAACGCCGAGGTAACTGGTACAGCCTTCGATTGATTGAAGGTATAGGCCTGAGAACTGGTAGAAAACCTCTTTCAAGTCTCACAAGAGACCAGCAAGAAGAGCAAAGAGAGATGACATGAGCTTGATAGCTTCTAGCTCACCAAAGGCCTAGGAAGATGCGATGGTATAGACTATTGTAAAATTACGCTGAATTTATCTATACATCATTGCAGAAAAATCACTGTTACTTGATGGAGGTATACTGTGCAAGTGCTACGCGATCAACAGTCATCTTACAAATGATATATACGAAAGCTCGCATTAAAGATTAAAGATATCATTTCAAAGATGGTTGTTGCACGGAATGCCTCAGTTACCGTGACTTTTCTGATCTGACGTAGGTACGGGTCAACTTAGCGTAGTTTACCCAGAGCCTATAAGTAAGATACATGACATACCAAATAATTGGTCCTAATAATGACCCTAAAGGTTACCTTGTTTTAAGTATCCATAAATTTTTTAAGGAAGTACTGAGATTAGCATTTTTAATGTCCATATTTGCATGAGGCAAGATTTCTAGAGATTTATAGAGATTTCTCGGATGTTTCTCAGCTGTTGCCTCTATTCTCATTCTTTCGACCACTAGTCCAGTCCCTGTTCTTTGTATTGTTTTGCTCAGCACAGGTCTATTAATTAATGACTTCGAGTTAGCCACTAATCACTTCCTGAAGACCGCCCAAGAACCATCAAAAAAATTTCCCAACATCACAGCTTGAACCAACAACTTACCCTTTCAAAAGATCAGTTCTTTGAACAAACTAAGTGCTTCTTTAACCTTCAGCAGCACCTCCTTTATCATTATGTTTTTACAAAGTGTATAGGTATAAGGTGTATAAAAAACGTATTACGTTAGGTTTGTCAACTGCAGTACGTTTTGCCATTTTGTCCATTGTCCCATGACGTGACTCAGGCTTGCAACATCAAAAATGTATACCTGAGATTAACTTTCAGGTACAGGAGGCTATAGGTATAGGTACCTGTTCAGATCGTGAGGTTAGGTGCAATTTCGCACTTACTGCATCTCCAGCTAAGGTAAATATGGGTGTTTTGTTTGGTGTTTTTGCACAATACGCTTTTGTACATCAAGTTTTGTTTTGTTTAGAATTGCTCTGCAATTGGCTGACTTGGAGTTGAGTAAGATGGGTGACCCAGCATCTCTATAGGAAGGATTATTAGTTCTTAATTAAATGTTGACTTCAATTGCGTCGCTTCTATTGGTAGTAGACCTATTATTGCATCAGAACCAAGAGGCACTACTGCCTAAGAAGAACCTCGGTCACCTCATGTTGTTAAAGAAATCCAAAAAACTGTATTGCAAGGAATGATAGGCTATATGTCGGATCTAAATGTCTCCGGGCCCGAGCTTTGGCATATTTAATTTTTTTTTTTTAATTTTTATTTGTGGGACATTCATCGTTCCCATCTAAAATCTTTATTAAAATCAGATCCTTATTGGAGCGTTAAAGTGTTAAAGTAAGGTACCCATTAGGATAGGATTAGGTGCACCTAAGGTCTGGTTGAAAATGTCTCGTTTTTAATGTCGAAACTCGAACCATGACCATACCTGGTCATTTTTCAACTATAATGCACCGGGCCAAAACGTAACCTAACGGAACCCGAACCGCCGTTTCAATTTTTGTTGGGTGGCAGAGTGGTGGGGGAGTGCACTTGTGTAAAATTCCTGACACTCTTTTGCTAAATACCAATTCTACCTTTTGTAGTTTCTTTTAAAGGTTAATCACATCAAACTATTTTCAGTCGCCTCAATGAGTAAATTAATAAATGTGCTGAGTTACGACAGTATGTCTCCGATCGCATGGCGCGTGGATAGAGATTCGCACGAGTACAATCATGCTACCGCCTTGCCATCGAAGCCGATGTGTCGAATCCGATTTATGATGTAAACTGCAACATTATCTTATAATATTGTATTAATTGCTCACCACAATAACCCTCTCAGAAATTCAGAATTTTCTCGATTTAAAAAAAAGCTAAATGCTAAACCCCAAATGCCGCCCCTTAGTCCACAGCAAATAGCTTTAACACTGAAAACCACATAGTATACGTTTGATTGTAGGTATGGAAAAGACCTTGACATCAGCTGTTTGACCGAGTCGCCGGTCTTGGACAATAATTACACGTTTCCCCAGATATGATTGGTTGAAAGTGAAAGATGTCTGTAATCCATCAACCGCCATTGTCAGGTCTGCCAATAATACGAGCTCAAAACCATCATGGCGCCCTTCTGACGTATACACAACCCCAAGAATGTCATTATCTATATCCCTTAAGTGTTGGTAAAGTTCGATTGAAAAGTATCCTAATAAATACTGGACGACATCCACAAATGCATTGCGGTGGCTGTTACTTACCGGGAATTTTCAAGCGCTGATGGGAACGATGATGAAGCAGTACAATCCGAGATGATAGGCCGTGGTTGATTTGAAAGCGTACCTCCAAGTGTTTCGTCAACATCTTCAGAAGATCAGCAGCAACAGCTAAGTTGCTGCTAAGCGTAGAGCTCAGAAACGATCTTAGAAATCTATGCATTGCTACTGAAGATGTCAACCGCAGAGGTTGACAAAACGTTTGAAAGTGCACTTAAAAACGACCACGGCCTATCTTCCTGGATTCTACAGCTTTATCATGATACTATTATTGTGCAGTATTTTATTGGTCTGTCCAATATAAGGCTATGTGATCGTCCCATGGATTATTACTGTGCCTTAAAATATGGGTAAGCAGCCGAAATTGGTACCAAGGAATTATATAAGTACCATTGCACAATTGGAAAATAGGAAAGTATGTACGGGTTCATTTGTACCGGTTCTTTGCTATTGCAATTCAATAGCTTAATTGGCGTTGACATTGCTAACCTCAAGAAAAACAATCCTTTCACATTTTATATTCCCTCATTATCAGGATTCAAAGTACGGTATTTAAACAATAGGTTTAGGTACTGTAACCGACCGATAACTGGCTGCTATCTGTATAACAACGGAGAGGATATCGACTAGGTTATTAAGCAATAGACAATAGCCGTTAATAGGTATGTTAAACACACCTCCATCATGCAGCTTCCTTTCTTTTGCAACAGTTGGCAGTAAGACATTACGCATACTTTCATTGTCTTCACGCAATGACATACGGAAGTTCCTATGTACCTCAAGTGTATTGGACAAGTATAGGAACTTATTACACGTACATCAGCAGTAAGAGTAGGCTATATGAGGTTTAGTTGGAAGAGAACTAGGCTATGAAACGGAAGGTCTAAATTTGAAAGTCGATCTAAAAAGAAATATTTTCGACCTGGCCTGGGTCCAACTTACCCAGACGGGTTCCTTACCTTGATCCGTAGGCAATAAAATGGGGTTGCCACCTGCCGGGCATGTAACTGACCCCAACATCCTAAAAAGTGTAGTCGTCAGTTCATGCAGAGTAGTGGTACGGACTCTAACTGTCACCAGTAAGGATGTAAGGTTGCTGGCTCGAGTCCCACATTTTCAACATTTTCTGGCAATGCTTAGGAGGGCATGAAAAGCAGACGGTAGTGTAAGTGAAGTTTTTACAGCCCTAACTCCACTAAGTTGGCTTAGTAGTACAACAAAAAACCATAATTTATTGATTTGTCAGAAAGAATCAAACTTTACTTGCTTTACTTTATCCAACGAACCTTTTGAGTTCTATATAGGAGAGATGGATCATTCCAGCGCGCCAAAAATATTTTTTGAATTCTGGGACCACTTGGTTCGTTTTTTCAATGGCTAGTCATAGGAGGCGTGGCGCGTGGCCCCAGAAATGCAAATATATATTTTAGCGGGAAGGGAATGTCCCTTATATAGCTAACTCCAGTTCAAACATTCGACGCCCAGCCTCCAAATAGAGATTTTCACTAATATCTTCAATCTAAGATCTTCACTAATAGGATCCTTTGTAAGTCCTTAGGCCTAGCCAGACCCTCACTGGCTTCTCGTGCCATGGCGCTTTTTTTTATAGCTAATGGGCATAAAACCGCCCGTAAGTAAATTACATAACAGCTTCCGGATGGAGCATGCGAGCACGTAATTGTCTAGTCTGACAAAGCATTATTAATAAAATAAACTGACGAGGTTCAGGAACACTGGTTAGGCTATTTAAAGCAAGTAACACGGGCCAAGGGTCTTTTTTTAACTCTTCAAGTTAGTCATGTACAGGGCCATACGATTATTTGGAAAGAAATAAGAGAAGAAGATTTAACGGGTGTGAGGACTCGTATCTGTACTTGGATAAGTCATGCTTTCGCCTGTTTCATTGCGTCAACGGTAAGCTTGTTTCAGCTTGTTGATTATTGCTTGTAGCCGGTGTAGGTTGACATCGAGAACGTACACCAGTTTGCCAATGGCCAAAAGTTCAGTTCATACGGATACAATACAAATAATGTCCGAAATCCATGGGTCGTTGGCATTGGACAAGGAACCTACGGGCCACTATAAGTAGGCCTGGGTCCATAAAAAACCCTTCCAGAGACTTTTAACAGGTGGGGGATTCAAAACTAGGTGAATAAAAAGAGGTTTACATAAAAATCCCGCAGTAGCGCCTGCAGTAGCCGATGGCAGTGTTCACGCACTGGAAAGTTAAGCGAGGCAGAAAGTCAGGTGGGGTCAGCACAAATGCCAAAACAGGCTGTCCCAAGACAATACAGGTACAGCGCGCTGTAGTGCGTGAAAAGGCAGCCATACAAGTTGTGTATGCATACAACAGTATACAGTAACCGTATACCATAGATAGCTGTAATTCACACCTACTGGTGGTAGAGTAACAATCATCAGGATCAGGATATATACAACAGCTGCAGGCATAATATAATTTTATATACGAAGTGAGAGCGTATACATTCAATGAAGCCGTTGGAATAACTTGCTGCTTTCCAATTTATACGTAGTATAAGGAAAGCTTTGAGAAGGTCGAAATTTTCGATTCCGAGATTTCAACGGATTTACACGTTTTCAGGTCCCAGGAACCCAAAAAAGTGGTTTTTACGAAATGTCTGTCTGTCTGTCTGTCTGACTGTGCGTCGATTTCTTTTTTTTATTTGGGGCTAACTCAATTGCGGGGGGGGGGGGCATTCTCACAAAACTCCAAAAAAAAACGTCTAAAAAAATTATTTCCCAAAAACGGCTACAACGATTTCTTTTAAATTCACATATATTGTAGTTGTTATTAATGTTGATAAAATGCGGGGGGTCGCTTGCCCCTTGATAGTTTGCTTCTGGGGGTAAAAAAATAAAAATAACTAAATTTTCATGAAAAATGACTAAAAAATAATTTTTCTGCGAAACCATTCTATCGATGATTTCTACTTTCACGTATGTTTTAGGTGTTGAATTGAGTAACGAAACCGGACAGGTTGCTTTCCCAGAAAAGTATTTGGTTTTGTACAAAAAAATAGTTTTTTTTGAAAAAATGATAGAACATTCACGCTTAAATGCATTGCGTGCCTTGCCAGTATTGCTGTGTGGTAATGTGTTGGTCTGACCTATCTAGAATTTACCTCACCTCCAGTGACGTCAGGTGGACAACCCCCCCCCCCCCCCTTCCGAGGTATCCGAAATTTAACCATAAGAAAATTATTTACCATGAAATTACTCATGTTATCTATCTACTAATTTTGATAAATTGGAAAGCATGTTCGAGTAAACTTGGACCGCGGACCGGTTCTATTAACTTGCAGCATCCTCTACAGTCGGAACCATTTCGAACCTGGGCACCCGATTTTTTTCTACTTCCTAAATTCTATTCTTCTTCTATTGATGCCTCTTCTATCGAAGAGTGGTGATCATCATGGCAATATGAAGATTGCAGACTGCTGCTCAGAAAAGGTAGGGCGAGCTCTTGCCAAATCACTGCCTCAAGTTTTTAAGCCACGATGTTCTTCTTCTGCCGGGAGCCCTCAGTCCGCCTATCCTCAGCACTTGGATGATTACATGCAGATCTAGCAGATACTTTTCGTTCCTCATGACATGGCCGAAGTATGTTAGATTCTATTTCTTGACCGTCAGCAGCAACTCGGCTTCTGTGACCATTCGCCTCAGGACCTCGCAGCATTAGATATGGTCTCAATAACCGTATACATGTTAGGGTTTGCCTATAACTGTCAGAATGCTTTAACCCTTGCTGTCTTGATTGGAATTGGCGACAGTTGCTGAATGTCTTCACCATGGTGAGGAAACGGCGAAACAAAAAAGGAATTATTACAGGTACCTGATGAGCTGGGAAAAGCGTAACATAAAAAAGACCCAATTCCCTGAAGATCCTAGCCCTTTGTTAATGGAAAAGGTCTTGTGGAATTAAAGAATGATTAATGAATAATTTAGCAATCAACAAGCACGCAAATGTGCGTAAAGTTCATACGACCTTGAAAAACATGAAATTAAAAAAATTGCATAAACCGCATGCATCAAAAGAGTGGCATTACCTAACACCTAGTGCTGTGTGAACGGTCAAGGAGGAAGCGAGGAACAGATAACATCAAAAACATGTTGGAAGGCGGAGTAGAACCCAGGTATCGAATTATAACCGAACGAGCTGGTCCTAGGTATCGAATTATAACCGAACGAGCTGGATAGGTATCGAATTATACGTATGGAGAAAGCCATAAATCACGTAGGATTGTTGTGGAGGTTAAAGATCATGGCACCTGTTTTGTACCTTAGGCCTACCTATCATCTTCGACTCGTTTGTTTTCTTCAATTGGTTGGGGACGAAGATACCCGAGTGCATGCACAACTTATTTCCGAAAAGTCCGGAAGTGGACGTTAAGTTTGGGAGCAAAAAGTGGAAGAAAATATGACCACCAGCTTCAACGTGCTTACTTTTACCTTTTCATCGCTTTTACTCCTAAGAGGGGTTAACAAAACGGCAGATTCCCTTCCACTACTTGCGATTTTGGGCTTCGTATGCAGTAGCTCCAACAATACAGAGGTCTTGGCGGACTTTTGCTTCTTCCGTTCGCCTGGGCCGTCCTCGTTTTCTTTTCCCCTCAGCTTCAGTATATTTTATCCGCCCCCCATGACAGTCGTCGTTACCAGGCTTTATCGACGATGTTAGCAGTCTCTTCATTTCAACTCTTATTTCGTCGTTGCGGTGACTATCAGCTAGTGTGAAGCCCAGGGACCGTCGCAGCATCCGTATCTCGCCAACATGCAGTCTTTGATGTTCGGCCTTTCTCACTCTATGCTAGGCCTAGGCCGAACCACTTGCTTGTAAATGAGCCCTTTTAGTTTTTGGGGCATTTTTCTGTCTGTTAGAATGCCTATTATGTCCCGCCACTTCAGCCAGCCTATCGAGATTCTACTGCGCACGTCCTCTTCATACCCACCAGCTCCAACATGTGAGTGACTATTCGAAGCAGCGCGCCGGACCACTAGGACGACCAAGGATGTCCTTAGTAACACAAAATGTACAAGGCCGGAACGACGGATGATGATGGTGTGACACAGTGTCGTATATGTTAAATGTTTTGGAGGGGGGGGGGCAAGACCAGATCGCCACTAGCTATCAACTTCTTGCCGCGGCGATGCTGAATGTTGTTTGTTGACCCCCCCCCCCCCAAAAGAAAACCAAGAACACGTATAGAAAACTGATTTCTATACACCTTAAGGGCTGAAACCTTAACCATTAAACATGCTTTTCTATCGGCCCTGGCTGCTGACTACTTGCTTTTTCCTCGCTTGTACTGTTAGCCTGGGCCGTCCTCGTCATCTTCCCTCTTCCCTGTCTGCTGACTGACCACTGTTAAAAAATTACTTAGTAAGAAGATATATTCTATGAAATGTTCAATACAGCAGTGTAAAAGATTATTGGAAAGAGTTGCAAGCCTCGTTATCAAATTATCCATAGAGAAAGCATTGTTGTGGGTTTAAAAGATCATGGCACCTGCGCCTCGTCGTACATCTTCCAGTAAATTGGAGTGCAATTTGTGAAAACCGCAGTGTGGTATGCGTACGAGAAATACTAGGCCTACAATTAGGGCCAAAGAAAGGTGTGTAGGCGAACTAGGCTAACGATAGCTATTGTTTATTATTAGTTATTTAGATTTAGCATTATTTTTGTAGTTGGTTGAATTGATCAATTCATGCGGAATCATTGTTGATGAAAAAGTAACTACCTACTAAAGATGCAGTAACATCTGCGTGTGATCACAGGATTCCTCTCTGGGCATTGCAACTTGAATGGACATCTGACCAACATAGGTGTCAGAGAGTCTAGAGCATGCAGATTCTGTAACGAAGGAGCGGAGGACCCCGAGCATATCCTCCTTCACTGCGATGCAATCGCACGTAGAAGAGCAGCATGCTTGGGAAACTTGCAATTACATGTAAAAGACCTACCACTTCTAAATCCCCTCAAGGTCCTGGCTCTCCTGAGGGAAATAGGCCTCGAGGAACTGATGTAGATATGTAGATTCTTTGTTGTAGGGGGCACAATAGGCCCAATAGGCTTAAGTGCACACAGGTAACACCTGTACCCCAATTTAAAAAAAAAAAAAAAAAAAAAAAAGATGCAGTAGTAGATCTATTATTATTATTATTACTAATTAGAGAGTTGGAGTGACACAGGTCTTGGGACACTTTGAACAGCATAACTATTACGATCACATCAGTGTAACACCCCCCCCCCTCCTCCACTGGCTACGGCTTTGAGCCTATGTACTTATGTACTGTTGCAAGACCGTCAGTCATATTGAAATTGTTAGCCTAATTTTAAAGTTTTTAGTGCTAGTTACAAAAATTGTATCAACAGGCACTTGTATAGGGGATACATAGGCTACAAACCCAAGCATTCTTCACTTTTCATTAATTAAAAAAAAAAAATTAAAAATCAAATAATAACTAATTAAATTAAAGTATTGGGCCGGTTAGCACTGATTAATCAAAGCCATTGCTGAGCGAGAATAACCCAACCTAATCTGCTCAATATTATACCGTTGAAAATAATTTGGCGCCAAAACTGGCCAGGACTCGACGAGTGGCGCGAAATATTTTATACGGTGCTCCTAATTAGAAATTGTATCGTAATAGCATTATTTTACACCTCAGAGAATATAGTTCTGCTACTAAATGCATTAAATTATTGCAATCAAAGATTAACGTTGGCATGAGCAATTAAATAATTTTATTATTGTCCATGTTATTACTTTTCTCGTTGTAGATGCGAGAATTAAGATATTACGGTACCTGTACATAAAGGTTTATTAGTTGTATCGTAAGCCTATTGTGTACAGAGCACTTGAGTATATATAGTATTTATTAGTAAACTAATTAAATAAATACGGTCGGTTACATTTTAATTGGTGAAAGATGGGCTGACCACGGAGAAAGGTAATAAAAAGCGGTACGTACGGTACGTAATGTACAGTGTGTACCTGTATACAAACATGCACATACATGCAAATTTATTGGCTTGCATTAACACGCAATGACCGGAACTAAAGAAATACATTTGCTTTTCACTGGTTAGCTGTTCTCCATTTGGGCAAGGTTCTGTTACAGTATCTTCATGGGAAACAGATGCAAAAATCGGATTCAGCACCCAGGTCCCTCCCCCCCCCCCAAAAAAAAAACATAAACATTTACTTCTAAAGAACTTTCATGAAATGTACTGTTTGTCTGATAAATTGCTTCGAATTGCCGATTGTTTACAAAACCATCCTCTAATAATGGCAGGTACGCGATGTATTTCCCATAATTTCATTAAAAAATAATTTTTTACACAATACTACATCTTTGTTTGGGAAAGCAACCTATTCGGCTTTATTATTCTATTTAACACCTAAAACATACCTGAAGGTAGAAAGCATCGACAGAAAGGAATTCCGCAGAAATATTATTGAGTTTAATTCCCCCCCCCCCCCAAAAAAAATCATGCCTTTTCTACTCCCCTGCATGTAGTAAATCAAAATGCAGAGGAGCACTTGTTCTTTCCACTAGTTTCTCAGGGAGAGCTTTCCTGTGAAATTTGAGTTTGTCCGCCTTAATAATGCTTCGGCACCGTATGCTAGGTACTTTCCACTGAGGAACTCCCCTCATGTAAATCTCACTGCCCTATAACATGCACATAACAATTTGCTACTTTTGACCTGACATCTCTTATCAGATACTAGTGCAATTATTCACCGGTAGTGTGCCAGACGACTACCACTAAATTTCCACTTATCTGTCAGAGAATGACTCCGCTTTTCCCTCGGTAAAGTTCTCTATGACCTGTTTGCAGTGGTGCGTAATGCAATGCGGGTCACTATGGCCCACTATGTCCTCTTGGTTGATCTTTGTGCAACGATATGTACCTACTAACTATATATGCTGCCAAGATTTTCCCTATCTACCTAAGCCATTTGGCAATTTCAAACAATTTCAAAAGAAAATGTTGAGGCCATATGGATCACGCCAAAATCGGTTACATTTTAATTGTTTAAACCCTCTGGAAACCCCCCCCCCCCCATTTATACGTCACTGCCTCCCAGTTAATTGTAAATTGGCCATATGGAAAATAAATTTTCTTTCTTTCTTTATTTCTTTCTTACTCCTTGCACGGTCTTTCACAGTTTTTTTTTTTGAAGGCAGGAACGTATGGGCATTTTGGGGGTCAGGGTGAATCGTCTTACAATATATCATTTTAGTGTGGAAAATATATTGACTAAAAGTAGCCGGATATTAAATACGTTTACTTATTTCAGCATTGCCATAACGCGCACGAAATCATGGAATCGGTACCGGTATCGGCAGATTGAGCAAAATGTAAACTACTACAGCTCCACTTAGTAATAGAATATGTCGCAGACGGCCAGGGACAGACGGACAGATTCATTGAATTATTGTACAACAGAGCTTAATTCTATAGTGGAACCGAAATTAGAGCACTCGAATCCACGATCTACGCCGATTGAACTTCGAATCCCGCCAAGTCGAGTTTTTTCTAAATCCTCTAATTTTGGTTTTAAAGACCTAAGTTAGTTTAATGTCAGTGCTATACACCGTACAATACTGCAATATATTGTGCTATAGTGAAAGCCTGTCGCAATTATTGGAGTTGTTGGTAAAGACGCCTGCTAACTGCAAGTCAACAGCCTGCTTATCATAATGCACCTGTGCACTTGCAATTAAATTTGCCACATGGACTTGCAGTAGGTGGTCCGTTAGTGCGGTATGCAGTTTTTATGGCGGGAATGTCATTATAGAGTGTGATAATGTCTCAACAATGCTATCTCTACATTGTGCTAGTTTGTTTGTTTTTCTGCCATTACCGATTTCTTACTTTTCTACCGTGGGAGACGTATAGGTAAGCAAGAAATCACATGTAATAGACATGGCTAAATGTCTGCTGTAAGACAATCAGACACCTCCACGAAAATGCCGCAGGAAAAATCATAGACTGTTAAGCCATAAATGAAGTGATAAAACAATGGAATGTTCCTCTACATTTCAATATGGATATATTGCGTTACCGTCACTAAGACCCATTGGTCACAGTTTTGGAACGCACATCACAATGTACAGGAGCATTTATTCTAATTTAATACCAACTCATTTATGGCGCTACGATCTGTTGATAGTATAAGTGTGAAATTAGATATTATACACCTGCAGCCTGATCGAGGCGATGATAATACCGGTATTTATTTAATCCCCTGGTAATAAAAATGCAAACAAGATAATTTTATAATGGAAAGTGCTATTCAAAACAGTTATAATCCTAGGGTATTTATTTAACCCCGGTGTTATAATCGCCTCGATCAGGCTGCTGTAGGGCCTCTGTCTACCTAAATACCTAAATGAATAAATAATTAATGAATAATCACTTTTGTTTCATTAAAAGTCTAGCGAAGTTAGGAATATAAGACCTTCTCTTTCGCTCAACAAGGAAGGCACGGGGCCGCCAGCTTCCTATATCGCCAGAAAATGAAGCATGGGTGGGGTTCCCACCAACCACCTTTTGGACGACAGTCCCTACCGCTACACGACACTTTTTACACTCTTCTTATGTTAAACGAAGGGTTAGTCTATCTGCTTATATTTCAATAGGCTTGCTACGGTACAGGTTTAGGCAAATTAGCCTATGTAACAAAGCGTCAGCGTTGTTTCGGACACTTGGTTCCGCTACACTCCACGGCTCACTGTCGCCCATGCGCAGTAGTCGTCATGTTCCACCAGACCACGGCCATTCTATTCTTTCAAGACATGGTTGACGGGCAACGCGAAAATCCATAACACTTTTGCTTTCTTTTGGCATTTCCTGTTGTTTTGTAACAGGTCTTAAAATTATTTGAACGGTTTGACATGACAATTCACAATGAAGGATAGCTACAGTAGCTCGACCGCCGACATACTCAATTATTCTTTTCTATTCTATTCTATTCAATGAAATTCATAAAAATAAGTAATTACTTCAAGAGAGAAGGCAGAAGGAAAACATAAAGGTAGGACAATATATTCATATAACCTATAGCATAGCATTTATTCCAGTATACAGAACCAACATTTTTTGCTTATTCTCCCGAAGCATTTTTTCCAAATTTGTAAAGTAAATGGTTTTGCTTTTTTTTTAATTCCCATCATTGTGCCTCTATATACTGCGACGCTCTTATGCGCCACTTGGTAGTTTTCCTCCTTCATTTGGTTATAGCATGATCCAAATATGTTAAGACAAAGTTAAGTAACGACTTTCCAAGTATAGCGGGAGTGAGATCGGTCTACAGCCAAGCCAAGCATGGGGAAACCGACACAACTTAGTTTCTTATCGGTTTCCCTGCTGAAAGCTGTAGACCGGTCTCGCATTCGGCTGATCGACACACTAGAAGAACAGCAAGCTCGGAGAAAGGTCTTGGTATTGATTTGATGAAGAAACCTCTGTGGAAAAGTGTTGTGATGTATGAGAAAATGAAAAGCACCTAATATGTGAGCAGGAAAAGAAGCGGCTTGGGGGACGGGGTGGGGGGTGCCTCCCTCCTCCTTCACTCCTTTTGTTTAAATTCCTCCGAGTTACCCACCATGAGAAAATGCATACCATAATATAATTGCTAATTACCTGCCTCACTTCAGAGGGCAATCGATAAGAGTGCTTTGCTACCATGACTTAACTACTACAGGAAGGGAGAACGGCCCGTTGGATGATACGGAGATTCTGAGAATCGTAGCCGTCTTAAGAGACAATTAGTGATAAAATGTAAAAATATATGTATATCTGGCTATCATGATGTAGGCTAAATGAGTTTTTCCTTAGCAGTAGTCCTGAATCCACTGAAAGTGTTTAAGCAGATCAGCTGATGTTATGGGCTAGTTGGAAGAGGTGAGACGAGCGAAGATGCACAATACATAAGATAAAAATAAAGTTTTTTTTCTTTAGGTTGTATACAATTGTGTGTTGGGTCGACAATTGCCTAGTTTTTACTCAGTGTCTTCCCATTCATGGTCATTATTACGACTTGAAGCAATAAGGAAAAGATTTAAATGACATAACCTAGGCTGGGCAACCTTTGGCCTAGGAATGACCCCTCTATGAGATGTGACTAGCTCCATTTGGGCCAAACTAATCATTTCCCTGTATTAGCCAGTATAGGAGTTAGGGCCTAGGGTTACGAGGACCAGTTGTTAACCAGTCGCTTATAACAACTAAATGCAAAACAGGAAGAATTCCTGTTCTAAAAGTTAGTTTTCTGACGTTCAATATTTTGAAGTAATGTGATGGGGAGAAGCCTTACAAGTGTAGAAATAAAATGCTTCATAACATATTATAGAGCTGTTAAGAGCCATTGGAGACCTGAATTTTTTGTTTCTTTCCAAAAAGTCAAATTTCTCAGGAAATTTCAATTGTGATCAATGTGTTTGGGGCCGCAGCTAACACCAGTCAGCCACAGTTTTGAAACTCCTTCGACGTGACATCCTCAGTGGTCGTTGTTTTTGCTCTCCCATTAATGCGTTAGTATAATAATTGCTTTCATTGAAATCCACCGAATCGTTTGCCCACAAATCGACGAACAGACCGACAGACATTTCGTAAAACCACTTTTTTGGGTTTCTGGTATCTCAAAACTTGTAAACCCAATGAAATTTCAAAATCGAACATATCGATCATCTCAATGCTTGCTCACACTAACGTATACTAACGTATAATTGTATAAATATGAAAGCAATAAAAGCGCCGGTCGGGCTGCATAGAAATTACGATAGTCAGATGCAAAATTATAGGAATCATGTCATTATGACCGGTCTTGACACTCTTTTTTCAATAACTCATGTGTAGGTAGGCTTGCAACAGTAAATGTACACTTTACAGTCATTGTCATTAAAGTATAGGTAGATATTGACCCCTTGGGTCCTTGGCCGTGACAGGTGGCCGATGGGGCTCCGCGTATCACGGGAATTAATAAATGTGGGCCACACACATATAGTCACTCACGAAGAAAGTCCATTATTATCACCGCAAGTCTAATGAGAATTCAATCAGGTGACGAAACGGTGCACTTGGTGGAGACCTGGACTTGGAGTAACTTGAGGTTGAGGATCGAGCCTCAACCCAAAATCAAAGTCAACTCAACCTTATATTGCAGTATTATATGCTACAATAACACTGACATTAAATTAACTTCGGTTGAAGAGCTAAGTAACCTCCACGTTATTACCGAAATTCCTCTGTGTAACACCCGGGTAGAAATGGACAGAAAACACCTCAAGACGTGCCCAGCTCAGTAGCAGGGGCTCATCAGATTATATGTTGTATTAGGCTGCAAGAAATCTGATGGCGGAATAGCCGAAATTAGAGGATATAGAAAAACTGGGCTTGGCGGGATTCAAACTCACGATCTACGCCTAACCGCCGGGGCTTGTGGTCCAGCGGTTAAGACGACGCCCCGGTTAGGCGTAGCTCGTGGGTTCTAATCCCGCCAAGCCCAGCTTTTCTATAACCTCCAATTTCCGTTCAACTCAACCTTATTTTATGTTATAAATCCTCCATTTGAGGATTTTTTTAATGTAACGAACTGTCCTGGAACCGCTTTTCAACATTACTTCAGGATAGACGTGCCCTACAATACAATACAATACAAAATTATACTTTTTCTGGTGCTTTTAGCTGCTACAGCTGTGTCCTCTCTGTTGAAGTCTTTCCTCTTTCATCATGCGGCTCAAGATTGGTTAAATATCCTTTGAGGATATACAAATGTACAATACATGAAAACCTTGCCTTATTACCATATAAATATTTTTGGAGTAGACTACTAAGGCGCTTATTCCACCGACCGGCTAGGGCTAAATACAAATACCGTGACGTGGTAACAGACATTCAAGACTTATGCGGGGTTTCCACCGACCTCGCATTACAGAATGCAAATGACATTGACGGAAATGTTTGTTTTACTCTATGCCATAGTTAAAATTGATCAATGATCATAGAGGAAAATCACAAACAAACAAACTAAAATTAAAAAAATGGCGTCATGGGATATGTTAATTACAAACATTTTAATAGATTTTTATAAAAAGAAAAACACCCATTTCCGTCAATGTCATTTGCATTCTGCAATGCGAGGTCGATGGAAACCCCGCCTAAGTCTTGAATGTCTGTTACCACGTCACCGTATTTGTATTTAGCCCTAGCCGGTCGGTGAAATATGCGCCTTACTGCTGTCGCTGCACCGAGCTGTTAGCCTAACAATGGAGATAAAGCTACACAAACATTTGAATGAAGCACTACAGGAGAGGGTTTGCATAATACTACAACATTTGTTAGGTGCTCTGAAGTACGCATGTAGTACGCCATACGCACGTGCTTAAGGGCACATTGGGGGGGGGGGATGTACTAGACAGTTTCAGAAAGAGATAAGTACTTCCGGTAGGGTCAACACCACATAAGGGTGAGGGAGAAGAGGAAAACTCAAACACGTATCCAAGGGGTCCATTTTCTTTGTAGATTGTAGACCTAGGCTTATATTACAGGGCCACTCCCACCTACTGTAAACCGATGGCAAGTGGCAGTAGCAGATCCAGATATTTCAGTATTTCTGGAGGAAGGGGCTGAACTAGTGGATGGAAAGTCTACACAATAGTCAGGAGGTTCTATGCTAGAGTCAAGACTTAAGCATTGTAAACTCACTTTAATTACTTGTATATTGTAATGTATGGATTACAATTTAAACTATTAAGCTATTCAAAAGCCCGTTGCATTTTGCTTCACCGCGTGCTCATTTAATATTTTCTCCGCCGTCATTTCGACATCTCCATGAAGATATAGCGAGTAGCGACGCTAGGCAGTTCAAACGCTCTGCGTTCATGGTAGCCCGATCAGCGGCTGCCGTAGGACGCGTGAAAATGTTGCTAAAGAAATTTGAAAGTGCATTTTATCTAATTTAAATTAGGTTAGAGAAGAGAGGGGGGGGGGAGCTATAGCCCCATCAGCCCATAGCCGGATCCGCTAGTGGCAAATGGAATCCGATTCTTGCGCTCTATTATAGCTGTTAGTAGGCTGTGAGAAAGTGGTGTGATATTCATACAAAAAGGAACATGTGCTCTAATAATTGGTGAGAATGACGTCACTGAGTTCCCATGATGGTGGTCTATAAGAAGATAATAGGGGACTTGCGACCTCCTTTCCATAGTGCGGGTGTGTCACATAATACTGTATCTCACATTAGCTTCATTCCTTACACTAGACGTCTCAGTCGAACCTGTATACCAGAGTAAAATGTTACACTCTCTAAGAAAAGTTTTTTTTAATTTAAAAGGCACAGCCCAATAAGAATGACTGAGCTAGGACGGGTCGAGGATCCTTTTTCTAGAAAACTTGCTCTATTTTGGACATTCTCTAAGCAACTATAATAGCAAATCAATTGTATTTTTTCTTCTTACTGGACAAGAGAAAACAAAATAGCATACATTACCCCAAATTATCCCAAGGGATTGTGCTAGGGGAGGGAACATACCATACTACTTGTAGTTAACAAACTTTCTAAATCTAAATTTTAATAGTATAAACTGTAAATTGCTGTACTATAGTATACACAGTATACACAGTGTAGTATATATACAGTATATGTAGTATGTATACGGTACTTGGAATTAAAATAGTTATGTCCGAAAAAGAAAAATTGCTGCTTTGTATTGAGGTGAGTAGGAGGTAATACTTTTTCAAGTCATGGGTGGTTTAGAAAGGTTTTCCTGTCTACAGGTCATGAAATACTGTAGACTTGGTAATAAATGGATGAAGATGAGGATTTCTGATAGTTTTATTTTTTATTTTTCTAAAGTCTGCTTTCAAGCAACCCTGTCAGTCTGGCCGGGGGAATGAGTCTGTTTGTTAACTTGAGGCACCCTAAGGGCGGACTCCTTCACCTCGGGCAGAAGGGGTGTTGACTTACAGGGTGGACCTCCTGATTATAGTGGTTTCCGAGCCATTTGGGGAACATGTAAGTCACACAATTAATTTGGGGATGACCAGGACTCGACACGCACTTAGACTGCCTAAGCAAGTAAGTAAGTACCCCACGATGTTAACTGCCAACGCTGCCGACACTGCCTTCTGTTTTTGACAGGCTCTGTTCTTGTGAATTCACCTATGTATCGAAAAGTACCGGATTATTGGAATATTATAATTGTGTCTAATGGAGCAGCAGAAGTGATCGGTCGGGGTTTATCCGGATTTTTGGTACGAAGCGAAAACCGATGAAAATTGGATCGACAAAGACACCATTGGCAACCATTTTGTCGCTAATTGCTTTCCGCTTTTTCTGCTTAGACTGCAAACTTAGGGTTCCCATAATCGCTTGAAAAGTCTCGGTAAGTACTGTCACTGCACTGCCATGCACTGGTAGATAGCGGTGCACTCCTGCATTCACTACGGATACTTTCAATCTATGGTGGGACCAGCCCTTAGAGATTATAGGCTACAAGAGTGACCTTTGTATACAGGTGCAAAACAGGATGTGCAAAAAAACAAGAAAATGCATAGCAATTAATTGTAGGTACCAGTTGCACTTTTCAGTCCAACAACAATCTGTTGTAATTTATTACGGCACTTATTCAAGTAGAGAAAGAATAGGGTACCTAAGCACAATATAAACCCGTTTAATTATATTTATTTCCTGGGCCTTTTAAGATTAGAATTTGGTCCTAAATTTCAGGGAAGACCGGATCTCAAAGTCTACTATCAAGTATCTTCAACTTGTTTTATATCGCACATAAAATTAGAATGAACAGCGGAATTAAACTTAACTTATTACTGGTATTAAAATTTTAGGTTTTTAAATTACGTCACGTGTAAGTATTTTATAGTCCAGCTAGGTTTATAGACCAGGCTCCTAACCTATGCATTAATGCATGAGTTGTAAGACAAATACGAGTATATAAGGTAAATTTAAATTCTTGTGTAACAGGTATGTATCAGGAGGCCTAGGAAGACCATGAAAGGGGATCCTTTCCTAGAGAATCACAATGAGTTACAATACGGTGTATGAGATTCTATTTTTTTTAAATAACTATGAAGGGCAGGACTGAGGACCGATTATGTATACACGTGCTGTTTGTAATGAAGATGTCATGGATAGTTGAGCCCATGGTTTGGCAAACTGCAATCGGTGTATGAAATATAGTCTATTATCCCCCCCCCCCCATTACGCATACTGTTCCAATATTCGATCCAAATAAAATGGGACCAAGACAAATTCGAAAGTGTAATTGTTGTTTCCAACGCCTGCTTTCAGCATTTCTGCTTTTAAGCAACCCTGTCAGCCTGGCGGGGGGAGTGAGTTTGTTTGTTAACTTGAGGCACCCTAAGGGCAGACTCTTTCACCTCGGGGAGAATACGAGTTGACTGACAGGGTGGACCTCCTGATTATAGTGGATTCTGAAGCACTTGGGGAACATAGCTAAGTCGCACGATTACATCGGTGGTGACCAGGAGTCGACACGCACGTAGACTGACTGGTATAGTCTCAGAGCGTTTTCATCTCCCACCATGTTCCCCTGCCAACGCTGTGCACACTACCAAGTTTGCCGCAGTTTGAAACATGCTCTGCTCTCAAGGATTCAACATGGTAAGGCCGTTGCCAAAAGTGTAACACCTAAATTCAGATTCAAATCGTATACTTCAACGTAAACATTCCAAATATTTCTTCAGGCGAATAAATATTGGGTCGAATAAATATTCTTGTGTGTAATCAGGGCCTGTCAGTCGACGAGGCCAAATCATTATAACAACAGTATACATTTAAATAAAAAAGATAAACCATCCTATTTTTGGGTGATACAGGGGTGGCCAATGTCTACTTACACTTAACATCCATGTCAATGTATCTTTTTAAGGAAAATTAAGACCAGAACAAAGTGACTCCAAAGTACAAACTTTAAAACGAAAAGATTCACTGATCCGAGTCCCCCCCCCCCCTCCTAAATTTTGGCCAAGTTGGTGCCAATGACTGGTCCATAGCCTAGACAAGAACAATAGTTAGCGTTGGTCGGCAGTAATTAGCACATACTGCCTAAAGTGGCCCCAGGCATTGCGACACCACCGTCCCCCAATGACTTTTCCAGCGTGTTAAGGTCAAGTCTGGGCTCCAAATAGCCAGCATTTAGACCAGGACCCAGTCACGGTCTACTTACGGTCTCTCCGATCATCCACGGTAAATTCTATTGACAATGTATGAAAAACTTTGAGTGGTATAAAGGGGTTCACCTATTTCGATAGTACTTATTGTAGTAAAGATGAGATTTATACAGAAGATTTATCTAATTGCAAACAGTCAGGTGGTCTTCCCGGTGGGGGGGTTTGAGAAATAGTGAACGTTTACGCATTTTGACAGACGTAAAGTTTAGTACAGACCTAGACTTATTGGAATGAATTAAAACAAGGGGCGTTTCCACCAATGAAAATTTTGTGGTTTTACACGTTTTGAAAGTAAAAAAACCATTGATTTTATGGACGAAGACTTATCAATAAAACTGCAAACCGGGGTCTTCGGTGGTTTCCCACGGCGAAAAATTTTGAATTTAAATGATCGTGAAGTCACTATCTCACAATAAGTCACGCGTGACGCCCACCAAAATTGTTTTTTTGGAACCTTAAAACCTCCTCCCGCACACGTGCCGTATTCCTGTAGTATATCTCTAAGAGAAAGGCCGTAGTGACATAGTGAGTCGAAAAAAACCTATAATGCACCCTTTCCTCATGATTCGTGAATAATTTGAGTAATTTCAAGTCAAATGTGTCATTTTTGTCTTGAGCAAATACAGCTTTTATTGTGAATTCGTAATGCAGCTATTATTTGAAAAAGGGTCCATCTGGGATAATTATGTTTAGAGCAATCTGAATTGGCCTACGGGCTACAATAACCGGTCCCCGCCCTCAATAATACACTACAGTAGGCATATGGAGCGGTTGTGGCCAAAATATTGACAGCTCATTCATGTCTGCCAAAATTAAGGTGCCGCCAACCGTTATAAGCGGGCAGAATGGCCATGCGTGAAGACATCCTATTTTATTGCTAATTAGACTGGCTTAAGGCGCGATTTGTAGACCCGAACATAACTCAACGATTGTTGAATAGCCTGGAAGCCAATAAATTAATTTATAAAACAAGATGATTATCCCTGCTTCGTTAGCGACAAAACGTAAGGCCGGCGCTTTGTGCCCCACTTGGAAAGCTTACAACGCTTTGTTAAACTCAAAATTTTCCATGTGTTTCTTATTAGAAAAGTCCGCGTCTTTAACTCGCTCAGTTATTCTAAGTTTTAATTTTGAAATATTTGAGATATTCCTCCCTCGAATATCTTTCCAGAACTTTAATATGCTAAAAAAAGATTACATCCACTGGTTCTCATATGACCGCATAGGTCCATTCTCGGGGACACACAGGTGAATTTATTAATACAGATAAGGCAGAGAGAGAATAGAGGGCAGGTGTCAAGGAAGGCCAAGAAACCGATGGAATAACGAAGCGGAATGTGACCTGCGGAAGATGTCAATGGCGGCTTGGCTTGGCACAGTTGACGAACTGCTTCAAAAGGTGGTCCCATATGGTCAATTTTTGATGATTTCAACACGCGAAGAAGTAACTAAGCAAGGTGGCTTGGCAGGCAGAGATGGATTTCAGATGGATTTCTGGAGGGAGGGAGTGGTGTGAGAAACTGACGTGCACCTCGAGCTGTTGCGCCGAGGATGAAGAAGATGAAGATATGTAGGAATGAGACCATTTCTGTACCCATCACTCGAAATTGATAATCGGATGAACCCGCACTTTGTTTGTACCAGGGACGGATCCAGCCCATTTTGGGGGGGGGGGGTAGCTGAGGGTCAAAATAGGAAAAACTTATGGAGTGGAGGATCGACTAAATTACTAAATTAGAGCGTAATAACTTAATTTACAATAGATTTACCAAATTTTGGGGGGGGGGGGAGGGGCAGCTACCCCCCTACCCCCCCCCCTGTATGTATCCGTCCTTGGTTTGTATTGCATTGCCTATTGTACCTTTAGGTAGTTAGTTACTGCAAAACAATAGAACTCACTTAGTATAGTCCATGTTGTAGAGTACAAAGAACATACATGTTCTCTTTGGCAGATTAGCAGAGAGCTGGCATAGTAGGTGCATTCGGTACCAAAGCTACGGAATGAAACGAGTATCTACTTGAATTGTTGCTTAGGTACGAGCAATAAGGCTTGCACTGACTGACTCATACCTACCGGCACCTATTAGCTTGTTATTGTCATTTTGTCACCTAATTCCTAATTGGTTAATTCCATTTATTTCAAGATCAATGGCATACTGATAAGCCAATTAAATTAGTCTTAGTGGTTAAAACCTGCCTATGGAGTGTTTTATTATACAGATGTGATACCTGGACTATGGCAGATAAGGAACTGAACAGGCTTGAAGCGTTTGAAATGGGGTCTTACGGAAGGATGCTTAGGATCAGCTGGAGGGACCACGTGACTAATGAAAGAGTGCTACAGGCTATTGAAGAACAGAGACAGCCGCTACCTCATGTAAGACGTAGGAGAGTGAAATGGGTAGGGTATTTATTAGCACATACTTACTTAACGTGTCCGGGCCTAGGACACGTTGCATGCAACGTTTTGAATCAACGACTAACACATGAAAATCTGGTACACACCATCATTGAGGGCACAGTGGAAGGAACCAATAGAAGAGGGCGGCCGAAGGAGGACGCAGGAGCTCGAACGTACCAACCGCTGAAGAGGAAGGCGCAGGACCGAGAGAGCTGGAGAATGATATGCAGGGAGTTGCTGCCAACCAAGCGTTGCGACCTCAGACGAATAAAGGAAGCTTTTGAAGGACACCCTTGATTTTTTTTCACATTATCGTACCCCAATAGGTACCTGAATTACATCTCATTGAAAGTCGATATTCAAACTTACCCTTAGCGTTTGCTTACTTAGATAATTTATTTATTATTTATTTGATGATAGGTTGAACTTACACGGTAAGCTCAGCGTAGTATTGAAGTATTACTATTGAACCAAATTCTTACCTTGAAAGAAAAAAAACAGTTATAATAATCATTGCCTTCAATGATAGGCTATTAAAAACGAAACACCGCAACTTTGTGTGATGATTATAAAGTAAAAGGAGAATAAGGCGCCCATTCCACCGACCGGCTAGGGCTATTTACAAAAATGGTGACGTGGTAGCAGACATTCAAGACATAGGTGGCGTTTTCACCGACCTCGCATTGCAGAATGAAATCTATTAAAATGTTTGTACTTAACATATCCCATGACGCCATTTTTTAATTTTAGTTTGTTTGTTTGTGATTTTACTGTATGATCATTGATCAATTTTAACTATGGCATAGAGGAAAATAAACATTTCCGTCAATTCTGCAATGCGAGGTCGTTGGATACCTCACCTAAGTCTTGAATGTCTGCTACCACGTCACTGTTTTTGTAAATAGCCCTAGCCGGTCGGTGGAATGGGCGTCTAAAATAACCCTCACCTCGGGTCATACAATGCAAAGATGGGGCATCTCCCAGAATGTTTGACTTAGCCAATAGGCCCGAAATCCGTCCATATCGAAAATAAAGATACATATAAGTAATATAATATAAATATATAATATAATACAAGTTTCTTTCTTTCTTTCTTTAAATAAACTGAGATTTGTATTTAACAAAAATAATACATAAAATAACACAAAACAAGTTCATTTTTCCAATTCTGCCCCAGCAAAAAATAAATACGGTACGCCTATGATATAATTACAAAATAATATACAGCGTATACCCATAACTATGTACTACTAGTATGTACATCAGAATGCAGCATATAACATTAGGGGGCATAGGTAGCCATAAATAACAGTCAAAATAGACACGAGAACTAATCATAGTAATCAATCCGCCCACAAACTCTCAGTTCAAACCAAATTTAAATGTGCTGGGCAAAACGGAACCAAGTACAATACTTAGCTTATAGGAGTCGATTCCTTCCTATTAGCACGACTTAATTTATGTAGCTAACGTAAAATTATAATAATTACACTTGTTCATGTACTGTATCCATAGTACGGTTGATATTCTCAGCTGTGACTTGGTGGAACTTAGGTCTTAGACACAAGCCGGCCGCCATACCAAGTTGAATCCAGAGGACCAGAGCAGGTTCAAAGCTGCAGATAACTTGGTCGTGTGCACAGTGTCGGTAGGGAAACATGGTAGGACTTGTCCTGGTCACCTACGAACTAATCGTGTGACTTCACTGTGTTTCCCAAGTGGTTCGGAATCCACTATAATCTGGAGGTCCACTGTCCTATGGGCTGGCATAGGAAAGTCAAGTCGGAGTCGCTCTATGGGCCCAAATATGAGGCCTAAATCGTTATTAACCCGACGAACACTACTACTACTACTAGGTCTTAGACATACCCCCAACACTGTCCACCCAGCTCACTTTAGTGTTTCATTGTTACGCACGATGCTAAGAACGAAAAAAAATCAGTTTCATAAAAAAGTAGAAACATGGGAAATAACTAGCACTTACTCCGGGGGAAATTTAAAAAAAAATGACCTGAAATAGTGGGGGTTTATGCAGTTTTATAGCAGTAATCAGGCCCGTAGCCAGGATTTTATTGCTGGAAGGACTCCCCCGGGGGGGAATTTTTGTTGAAATAGGCCCGAAATAGTGGGGCTTACGTACAGTATTTTGACAGCAGCAATGTTTACAGTTTACAAGCCTACACTCTTTGAGAGTGCTCGAAACAGGGGGTACAGAAGTTTCCCCCGTGGAACATTTTTTGAATCTATAAGTGCAAAATTGAGGGGTTCGGCGCTGTCTGTCAAGAAACTAGAGAGTTTGCAGACGCAGACTTTATTAACAAAACTGGAGACAGGGGGGCTTCATACTTTGGTATATACCATCACAACAATGCACATTGTACCGTCTACCAAGAGAACAGATTTGTTAGCATCTCAAGAATAAATACAGTAATAATACAGTTCATTTGATAAATGTTTTTTTTATTATTATTGTAAATGAGCTGCCGACACTATCGATATCGTCACATCATGTGTATCATTGGCGAAACCCGATTCGAGGGAGTTAGGTACTTGCCTTTTCGGTAATAGTGAGCCTGAAACCTGGCTGTTCCCGTAATAAACCTGAGATGGTCGACACCTGCCTCTTTCTCCGCGTATTATGTCAGCGCCACACCCTGTAGGTATGCACCTACTACACAGCGAGAAGCCTAATCGCGATTATGGCTTTCACTAGCACGCCTTAAAGGGAACCCTGCGTAAAGTGGATCGAAAAGGAATGATAAATAAGTCATCCGCCTTGCCTGTCCCCACCAGGGCCGGAAGTTTGCCGCTTTGGGGCTCACATGGTTCTCTACACCACCGCTTTGCGGTTCGCCACCTTAAGAGGGAGCAGACCAATATTGGCCACTCCTGGATCTACTTCGATGGCCAGGTGGTAGCGTGCTAGTACTTGTGCAAGTCCCTACACGCCATGCTATCGGAGACGTGTGGTAACTCAACACGGGTACCTATACTAACCTGCAGAGGCGACTGAAGAGGTCAATCAGACACATTCATTAAATACTTAGTAGGCCTATGTGATTAACCTTTAAAAATTAAAAATAAATAAAAAATCCTTAATTTTTTTAAATTTAATACTTAAGTTATAAATTTTTAGTCTACGTTGTCTCTGCGTCTAAGTTTTAGAGGACTATTTGTCATGGTCATATGAATTTTGTAGTTCCGTCGTAGTGATTTTTCCGTTTAGCCGACAGGGGTTTCTTACCAAATTATGAAATTCGCTGAAAAATTATAAGACTAATATTAAAAATACCTTGCACGATGGAGTGTGAAATAGTCCTATACAGCTTACATAGATCAATTATTTATTGCATTGCTTCCGTATTAAAATTAATAAATTATTTTGGGGAGATCCAAGAAAGGGCAATATCTCGAATCAGCATCCTATTAAAAACATATCCAACCAAGAAATTGAACCCGGTTCATCGGGATGATAGGCGATCAAACCACCACTGGCCCAATTAAGCTGTGGCCAAGAGAGGGGATCTTCTATAATATACCAGCCTTTGGGCCAACATCCTCCATGTGTTGTCGTGCTATTTTGTTTTCAATTCATAATATAAATAAATAAAATCACTATTTTAGACTTTACGGGAGAACAAACAATTAATAAGTGTTACATTAAAACATGCTATTAAAGCTAGTGTTTTCAAACCACCCATTAACGTTAAAAAATAACTTTGTCGAGGAAGCCCACTAATGTTAGTAAAAATAAGCTCAGAGTGCTTTTGGCAAGAACTTCGACAGAGAGAAACCCGGTCACTAGCACAGTACCACCTCATCAACGGGTTGAGACTTGCTCAGCTCGAAGAGAAGATCTTGGAGGCACAATTAGCTGGAACGAATCATCTAGACCCAAGCATTGAAAAACTTTCACTTTGTAACTTTAAAAAAGTGAAATTCTATACGGAAGATAATAGAGAAAGGGCTAGGGACATAGCAAATCAGGAGACTTGTTAACTGGTACCTGCTGTATTGTAGGTATCGTACGGTAGGTACTTATAAAATCAAAGTAGGTACCTATCAAACCGATGCGGTTTCAATGGCGCATTGAATAGCTGATGTAATTTTCGATTAAGTTTTGATTGGTTTTCCATGTTCATTTCGCGGTGTTCGGGAGTAATAATGTTTATAAGGTACCAACGGCCTTACCATGTTGATTCCATTAGAGCAGAGCATGTTTCAAACTGCGGCAACTTGGTAGTGTGCACAGCGTTGGCAGGGGAACCTAATGGAACATGATAACGCGCTTTGGCAGTATAAGTCGAGTCCTGGTCACCTCCGATTTAATCGTGTGACTTTACCATGTTCCCCAAGTGGTTCGGAATCCACTATAATCGGGAGGTCCACCCTGTCAGTCAACTCCCCTTTCCCCGAGGTGAAGGAGTCTGACCTTAGGGTGCCTCAAGTTAACAAACAGACTCACTCCCCCCGCCAGGCTGACAGGATTGCTTAAAAAGCAGAAATGCTGAAAGCAGGCGTTAGAAACAACATGTTTATAAGGTCCTGTAGGCAATCTGCAGGACATGTTAAGAACCCAGTTTGCAGGTTATAAAGGCTACCATATTAAAGCTATATTACAACAATATGAAATAGTACAGATGTTCGATCAGATCAGAAAAAAAGACTCACGCCAAAAGAGGGGGCCGAAGGGCCCAAAATTCGCCCATATGGATATTGCGTTTAGAGTAACCGGGCAAAATTAGCGATACCTGGTGGGTAGAGCAGAGGCGGACGCAGTGACCGGCACTGGGGGGAATCTCCCTCCTCCCCCACCCCTTTTGGAAGGCAGTTATATTCTTTGCCTCTAAAATGTTACTATTTCACTATTTCAGCCCTATTCCTCCCCCCCCCCCACCCCCTAATTCACAGTTTTATTAATTCCCTGTAATATATAAGCCTTATTTCTCTCAAAATGCGTAAAACGTCAACATTTCAGCCCTATTTTTCAAATATATCCACATATCCTCCGAACCGAACTAAGGTCATTAATTTAAAAGCTACGTACGTCCATGAGAACGGGTTTCCCCATTTTATACACTTTTATGAAAACGGGTGGAGGGGCGCCAAATCATACACCGCACCCTTCGAAAACCAATCGTTACGCCACTGACAAGTGCCTCCCCCTTTTAAGAGGTCTGGGACCGTCTCTGGGGTAGAGAAAATGTTTTCACTCAACTTTGTCCGTCATGTTATGTCGTTATGAAAAAGGTTATGATAAGCCCTATTATATTGAAATAAGTAGGCTACAGTAACTGCACTATAGGGCAATTTTGTATTACTTATTGTTTTTATTTATAGATTTTATAGATGATCTAATGACAGCAGCATGTCGTCATGGACATGATGAATCAATGATAACTATGTGACGCCATCCAATAATGCTTAATGGCTGTTGATTAGCGGAAAAACTGTTATTATTGACAATTTGCTGTTGCATCACTTCCTTAATCAATCAATCCAGCAGCCTTAAAATGACAGCAAACCAACATTAGGCCAAAATAAATTTGGACCAGGGTCCATTATTGGTGCATAAACATCATATGGGGAGGCTGTTTACAAACATGGCCAATTTCAAGAATTTTTTCAAAGAGCGGATTTTCTGTTAAAAATTTGATTAAGTTTATAACTAACCCTAGACTTCTCAGCGCTTCTGTGCGCAATCTGGCTGCTTTTACCGCTTTATTTTGCAATGTGCAGGTGGTCATTAAAATTTTCTATAAGGTCGGATCAAACCCCCATTTTGTGAAAAAATGGAGTTGGCCACGTTTGTAACCAAGCTCTTCATATATACATACGTTATACAATATATACTGTACTATATGCTAAAGCTATGTTATTCAACCATAGCTTGCTATTATTTATAATGACCTAATTGGCTAGCTTAAGTGAATAATTATTTACTTTGGCCACCCATTATGTATTATGTCTAGGCGTCTAGCACAGTTTGTTTAAAGTAATAATTCTTATCAAATATTAATCACTTTGCCTAGACATTACGAATAACAGCTTACCCTATATTGATTAATACTAATTCTGGCCATGCTTCGTATGGCATGTAAAGCAGGCGGTCCCGGGCCTTCCAAGTTGAGTGTAATAAGAGAGGGCTTTATAGCCCTAACTCCGCTAGATTGGTTTAGTAATAGAACAAAACAATTTTATTTATTATTTATTTATTAATTTATTATTAAGGAAAGAAAAAGATTGTTTAAATATTTTTGTTTAGTAACATTGAATTGACAACATTGAAAATGAGCATGAGCTTCAAGAAAACCTGTATGACATCTGGTATGACACGTAATATTTGTAAAAAATAAATATCGCGGTAGAATGTCGAATTTACACCGCGAACATGGTCTGAAATTGTCAAAAATAATGACAAACAAAGTTTCTATCAAGGGGATTTTTGACTAAATAAACTTGTTTGATACTTTATTATGTTTTTGTAGTTAGGGTGTTTTAGCTTAGGACGGCAGTTTGTAACTCGAAGCCATGGGCCTCATTAATCAATATTTATATCAATATCAATATTTATCAGGGGGGCAAGATGGCAATTTGGTAGATTTCAAATTTTTCATCCTTAAGTCTTTTTATAAGACCTATTTATTATATTATATATATTGTTTTATATTTTCCAATCGCAGGGTGGGGGGCATGGGACCCCAAGTTACGTCCCTGCTCGAACCTATTATACAACCTTTCAGCTTGCAGATGAAAGTCAGGGTCTTTATCAAGTGCTGACACTAACAGATGCGACGCTTTCTTTTAATTCCAATCGATTGCTATATAAGAAAGTAGTTTGTGCAAGTCATATGGATAAATGACTGTGACAGACACATAATACAGGATTAAATACCTCCCCGACATTGAACTATTGCGAAAGACCAAGGGACCGACATTGATACATCTTCGTAAAAATATATAATAATACATATCTGTAGTGCAGAGGGATCAGCTGGGGACCACGTGACCAATGAAAGGGAATAGCTGGAGGCTATTGAACAACAGAGACAGCTACTACCTCATAAAAAGTAGAAGAGCGGAATGGGTAGGGCATTTGCTAATAAAACACGAAAATCTGGTACACACCATCATTGAGGGCACAATGGAAGGAACCAATAGAAGAGGGCAGCCGAAGAAGTAATTCATGGATGAACTGAAGGAGGACGCAAAAGCTAGAACGTACCAAGAGCTGAAGGGGAAGGCGTAGGACCGAGAGAGCTGGAGGATGATATGCAGGGAGTTGCAGCCAACCAATCGTTGAGGCACTTGAGACTGCGGCCTCAGAAGTCTACGCAGTTCTACTGAAGATGTCGACTGCAGATGTTGACGAAATGTTTGGTTCGCTTTCATTTCGACCACGGCCCATCCGCCCGGATTCTGCTGGTTCTTCAATCGACTTTGCTGTTAAATTATGACTTCGAAAGTTAGAGGTTTGAGACTCGACATAAAAAGGGAATGGCCCGTATCAACCCTGTTAGAAACACAATTTTAAAAAGGGAAATGTAATGTTTTCCTTATTTACGAATGATTCGGTGTCACTAGTGTTTCTTCTGTTGTACTGTATATCTAAATACACATCACTGTGTATTTAGGAACTAATATTTTTAAAAAAATATGGATGCCGGTGGTAGTACACGAAGCGATGTTATTGTCGTTTTAACGGATTAAAAACTAAGCTTTTGCTCTGTTAATTAAAACTTCTACTTCAATTCTAACAAACCACAATGGAAAAGGGAGAAAGGGGCCTGTCATGCATGTTGTTGACCACAAATTCCAACCAAATATATATACGTATATCAATGGTCAAAAGAGCGGATCATCTACCAGAAATATTCTTCTTCTCGAGTTGCAATCTAGGGATTGGTTTGCAGCGAATGTTGTAGTCTTTATCTCCATTCTGTCTTGTGCTGTCCTTTTCAGTCCTTTATAGGTACTTCACGATATCCTCTAGGTACTCCTTCCTCTGTCGTCCTCCTCTATTACCAGCTATTAAGTATTTTAAACCCTTGATGAGATACCTTGCCAGGGAGATTTTTTGGTTTCTTGAATCTCAACCCTCATAGTCCAGTCTAATTCTCTTTCGTACAGATGTTACGAGCAAATCGGAGAACCCCCACTACGCTTTTTTGCACAAAGGCAATTTTCCCGGGAAAAATCGACCGTAAAGCCGCCAAAAATATGCATTACAATAGAAGTAATGCACCTCTACATTGTGTTCTCTAACACAGTTCTTTTACTCCTTCCTCGGGACTACCACAAAAATCGCTTTTTTGTACAAATCAAATTCGATAATGGTGGAAAATTTGTGTTGGAAAGAAAAGGCTTCCTTCCCCCTTCCCTTAACCTTCGCTGACATACGCGTGGCAGAAATCTTTTTGGTTTCTTGAATTTCGTCATTCATAGTCCAGCCTTAGTCTACGAACTTGACTACTTCTGTTCCGTACAAATGTTAAAAATAATATTGAAAGAAGTCCTAATCAGTTGAAAGTAGAAAGAAAGCATAAACTTTAAGTGCCGTCCAGCTGTCACTGCTTGCAGCTATCACGCCTGCAAATTACACATTATCAAACAGCAAGAAATGCACTAACACGGCACGCACGCATGCGTGTAGCGCGTATTCCGAGAATGCGCATGGCCTTAAGACTTAACTGTCAGTTACGGGTCGCGTACCATGGCACTCCGTACGGTATCTTGTAGATAGCATGCTAGCAGCTATTGGGAACTGTCGTCTATTGTTTAGGCGTTTCCCTGTGTCGCGGTAAATGGGAGTAATGATGGCACTGGGCAGGACGTTGGATACAATAAAGAGAACAATAAACTTGGATTAGGCTATTTCCTATTACTTGTCATAAGTCGGGAACAGTACGGAACCAACGGAATAGAAGAATTTACGCTGGGAATTAATTAAACCAGTTTTATACGATGTTAAAACTGACAAGCTCGTTTAGAAACAAAGTACAGAACACATTATATTCTTTTCTTAGGTTCGGTCAAAAAAAAAAAATAATGTTTCGCATCATAAACAGCATCTCAGTATTCCGCTTAGACGTTTTGTACCAGAAATAACGTATTGTCAGCACCAAACTACACGTTTCCAGGAATAGGCGAACCATATTCATGCCCTATTTAAGTACCTTAGATTTAAGGAAAGATACAGCGTGATGGTCTTGGGACGCCCAGCACGAAGTATCATTCGGCAAACAAAAAAAAAACTTGTGAAAAATGCGTCTTTACTACGTTATTTTGGCCAAAAAAAAACCAGTTAGGTCTACATTGTCAGTCCATGAACTGAATTGAGGAACGGATTCCCTAGAGAGAACTGATCTAAACTAAACGGATTCAGTACAATTTAACTATACAGCACTACGGTAATAACAGTCCGTAAAATTTCGATACGCGGAGATCTGGCTTATCCCACACCGGGTGAATCCTACAGCCTACGACAATAAAATGTTATTAGAGGTGTGCCCACGAAAAAGTCGCCTATATCATCCATCGACGAAAGTAAAAACGCCAACGCCAACGCGCCTTCTACTGCATAAGACTTTTCAAGTCATCGACCCTCCCGAAGACGCCCTCCGGGTCCAGGGACCGGGTCCAGAGACCAAACACGTCGCGGCATCTCAAGAATGTCTGATCAGGCATCAGAGAAATGAAAAGTCGCCCGACCATACTCTTAGAAAATCACTTCAGGCCAAATCTAAAATAGGGTGTACCTGTCAAATTAAGGTACAATGCAATGAACCCGCCACAGTGGAAGAAGCTGGTTTTAAGCTTGAGATGTTGTAGGTGAATTTGTCAAGTTAAGGTGGAATAGGTAGTTGATGTGACGCAGTGAAAGATGCAGGTGTTAGATATTGGTTTGTGTAGGTGTGGATGTCAATTTAAGGTGCAGTTGGTAGTTAATATGCACTGAGAGATGGTCCAGCCCTCCTAATATGACTCAGATGTATCTGGTGGAGTAATTAACGATTTCTATATTATATTACCAGCATACTGCAATACTGATTGCTTCTACTTGGAACTATTACGGGAAGATATATGCCGTGTACGGTAATAAGGTAATAAACAAAATATATATATATATATAATAGGTAGCCTACTTTAAATCATTTAAAAAAAGAAACTGCAATGATTTGGGCTTTGGGCAAGAGAAAGGTGAACAGCTGGTACGCGACGTACGAAGAAGTAACTGGCAGAGGAAAAGTAGGAAGACCAAGAAAGAGGTAAACAAACCAGAAACTAGAGCTCTATGTAGGAGAGATGGGACATTATTCCAGCGCGCCAAAAATATTTTTAGAATCCATTATGGCCGCCAGCTACGTTTTTTCAATTTTTTCAATTGTAGGAGGCGAGTGTCCCCACAAATTCAAATGTATATATTTTTGGTGTGAAGCGAATGTCCCATCTCTCCTATATAATAATAATTATAATAATAATAATAATTGTGTATTGACCAGAAATTTGACAACTACATTTAAGATAAAATAAATAAATTTCCTCTACCAGAAACCAGGATGAGGACGATAGGACTAGTATACCTGAGACAGTGCAGAATAGTTCTAATTGGAGGTACTTACATGAAGGAGTGGAAGAGGCTCCTACCCCGGAAGCAGCAGCTTATAAAAACGCCTGAACTTTCAGAAGACAAGCACGCATGGGCTCTTCAGATGTCAGTTTGGAATTTTATTAACGATAAGTTGTTTAAAATATGTTTTTTCCAGCGAAATCCAGCACCATTGTCGGTGCAAAAGGATCCATTGTCCGCCAAAATCTCCTCGCAAAATAGGCTGCACTCGTCAGTCTCGCATCTCTTATAGGTCAAAAAACGCGCCAACAATTCATGCGTTGAATTGCCTTTAATGGTTAGCCCCGCACCGGTATGTTATCAAGTGCCATGTACCGTAGGCGGGGTTTCCACATACGTCAATGGTCAATGAGAAATATGGTTTTGACGTGGTAGCAGACATTTTTAGTATGTCTTTAATGTCTGCTATAACGCCAATTTCATATTTCTCATTGACCATTGACGTATGTGGAAACCCCGCCGTAGGTAAGGTGTTCTGTCGGGCCTCACTGTGGCCTGGGACTTTGCCAAATTTACTGCTAACTTTATACCGTAGGTAAGCTATAACATAAACATTTAAAGAGCAACAACCTGCTGTCATGTATGGACAACAAACGATAAATTATCATCAATATAAGTTAAGTACACGTCTGGACCCGGGAATAGCATCAGATTTTGCTCAATTTTAACTGGTTAAAGCTATTGAATCGATCGTACAGCCGTCCATCCATTAAATTAACAGGAATGCTCCTCTACATTTCGATACATGACATGTGGCCTTCACTAATGCCAATTTGCCAAATAATGTATAATGTACCGCATACCAAGTTTTATTATTTAATTATTATTCTATAATTAATATTAACATCTTATAATACTAACCTAGCAACTAAGACAGAACCCATCACGGGCCACATGGCCTATAGGGTTCATTTTCTAATATGTATATTTTGTATTGTATTCTTAATTTTGAATATATTGATTGATTGATTGATTGACTAACTCAAATTGGTCACAGCTCTTGAACTCCTTCCTCGGGACTACAACACCAATCGTTTTTTTTTTTTACAAATCAAATCCAATAATTGTGGCCAATCTCTGTTTTATGTTTTACATATCATGCATCAAAATGCTCAGAATAAAATTCTTTAGTTGGTTCTGATATTTTTGACAATTCTATGATTTATATTTCCCAAGATATTTCAAAGGCCTTTCCCCCTTCGATTAAGAGAGTAAACTCGATTCAAACTCCTCAGTGCTTCGTTCGTTTCGATTGGTCTAACAGTCTAACAAGTAACAACATGGTAAGTCCTACTGTAAACAAACTGTTTTATGTTTTATCTTTTGCCAATGAAATGGCGGAAAACTGATGTATCGCCTGTATACTTTTTGAATTCCACTTACCATAAGGGAAAACCTAACTTTAGAGGGAGAACATCGGACCCACCCCCCCTTTAATATAATCCAATTTCATAGGGAATATTTATTGACCGTATAGAGTCACCGAGTCAGTGAGAAGTCGTAAAGTGGACTAAATGTCGCTTACATCATTATTTATAATATGTGGCAGTCTCTAACTCTTATTTGGCCACAGTTTTGAAACTCCTTCATCTTGACATGCTTAGTGTCCGATATGTATTTTTTTTTTTTTTTTTTACAAATCAAGTTGAATAACTGTGGCCGATCGGTGTTAGTGACGGCGACATAATCCACATCAACATTTAGAGGAACATTTCTACTACTTTGACTTTGCATTTATGGTTCTACAATCGATACTCCCTGAGAATTTTGACTTTTTGCAAAGAACGGACAGTGGGGGTGTCTTCCGTTAGCAGCATAATTCATAATGCGTAGAATTGGCGGGAAGTAGTATTTTTCCAGTGTTGGCTCTTTTATTGTTGAGACCTTCAGTTTCTCACAGTAGTGATCACGGTAATTCGACTGGTAAGTCACCTCTAGTTAGCAATTAGTGCCGGCCCCCATAGCAGTAGCGTCTTCACTGGAAACACGTGCCATTCTCAAATCGTGACCGTTAGATCTGGCATATCAGTACAAATCTCACTACATAGCGGACTTCTGGGTAGAAAAGAGTGAAGTGCCTTGGTCGCAGATGACGTGTATTTTCTGCAAGTAAGCAATGGTGAATGTTATATCCTAACATAATAAAATAAATCATAAGCTAAGTGAGGCCGATAGCGGTGAAACATATGCGGAAATGCCAAAAGTAATGGCAAAGGCAGACAAAGGAAATGTAGGGATTCAACCAAAATTAGAGGATATAGAAGAAACTGAACTTGACGCGATTCGAATCCGACGATCTACGCCCGGGCGTCGCGTCGTCTAAACCACTTATTTTTTTTTATAATTAATAAAGCAAGTTATTAATTATATATCGCATTTAAGTTGTAGAAGACTACTTCATGCATCATATGACTCGGTTTTCTACGTGAAAAACGACAAAACAAAAAATTAAAAAGACCCTATTATACCGTATCCTATTATGATGCATTAAGTTCTCTTCAACACTTAAATGAAACAATATTTTACTTTCAATTAAATAAAAAATAAATAGTATTAAATTTCGGGAGGCCAATTTCGTACGGGACGAACTCTCTTAAAAAATAATAATTTCAACAACAAAACCTAAATGCTGAGTGAGCCATTTTCTTTGTACACAATATAGACAGCACTATAAGGCTTACAATTAAAACAATAACCCATTGCCAGGCTGATAAGAAATTTCACACTGTCAGCACCGACCTGGTTCATAAAGCCTACTTGCGCAAGACAACAACAACTATTAGGCTCGATAGGCTGTATGAATAAGCCTACTTGCCCAAGACAATTATAACAAGTCTTAGGCACCGGAAGAACGGTCTACTATGGGAACCTGCAGGTACCGTGGGTAAATGCAGATAAACCAGGAGCAACCACCAGGGGCGGATTGAGGCGTACTAATTTTAGATACGGCGGCATATTGCAAGACATCGTCTTCCCCAGCCACGGGTATCAGGTTGGGGCTATGCGGCTCGCTTTCCCCACGTAGGCTCTTGAAACTTAGGAAATCATCGTACATACAGTATAAAATGCACTGAAATCAATTATATTTATTTTGTAAGGAAAACATTGCTGCATGCAACACAATTTTTGTCTGAAGATTATCTTCATAAGTTATAATCAATAATCGCACCTCAGTAAAACCGCATTGGTTACGATATCGCCACTGCGCAAATCATAGATGAATTTTATTAAGAGAAAATAAACATAGTAATTAGAGTACGTATGTTGGTTCATTATTATCTGGTAATTCAGAAATAATTTGAAAAGAATAGTGCTGGCCGAGTGCACGAACACATACAGTATCTATTTGTCATTATCATTAACACGAAAAATCTGTCAGAGCCGGCTTCGAACCCGGAACTTTGGGTGCTTCACACTCAATCAATGCTCGGCGACATAGACAAAGTACATAGACATAGTACGACACACTGTCTCTTGGGTTTTAAGGCCTGGTAATTCAGAAATAATTTGAAAAGAATAGTGCTGGCCGAGTGCACGAACACATACAGATACAGTATCTATTAGCCATTAACATTAACACTAAAAATCTGTCACAGCCGGCTTCGAACCCGGAACTTTGGGTGCTTCACACTCAATCAATGCTCGGCGACATAGACAAAGTACATAGACATAGTACGACACACTGTCTCTTGGGTTTTAAGGCCTGGTAATTCAGAAATAATTTGAAAAGAATAGTGCTGGCCGAGTGCACGAACACATACAGATACAGTATCTATTAGCCATTAACATTAACACTAAAAATCTGTCACAGCCGGCTTCGAACCCGGAACTTTGGGTGCTTCACACTCAATCAATGCCCGGCGACATAGACAAAGTACATAGACATAGTACGACACACTGTCTCTTGGGTCTTAAGGCCTGGTAATTCTGAATTAATTTGAAAAGAATAGTGCTGGCCGAGTGCACGAATACATACAGATACAGTATCTATTAGCCATTAACATTAACACTAAAAATCTGTCACAGCCGGCTTCGAACCCGGAACTTTGGGTGCTTCACACTCAATCAATGCTCGGCGACATAGACAAAGTACATAGACATAGTACGACCCACTGTCTCTTGGGTCTTAAGGCCTGGTAATTCAGAAGCTTTTTCTCTCCCATGGACAAAAGGGTGCCCATGCCCTAGCTCCAAGGAGCTAGGTGGGGGATCTTTAACCGGACCCCACTCGGTACTGCTTGGTCGGGGACTGCTTATTCATCTTATTCGCAGCTAACCATCATATCTGATGGCCGTTCACTATCCGCCACCTGTGACCCCTTAAGGCCTGGTAATTCAGAAATAATTTGAAAAGAATAGTGCTGGCCGAGTGCACGAACACATACAGTATCTATTTGTCATTATCATTAACACGAAAAATCTTTCAGAGCCGGCTTCGAACCCGGAACTTTGGGTGCTTCACACTCAATCAATGCTCGGCGACATAGACAAAGTACATAGACATAGTACGACACACTGTCTCTTGGGTCATTAAGGCCTGATAATTCAGAAATAATTCGAGAAGAATAGTGCTGGCCAGTGGGTGAGCAGATTGCCCAGATAAGTACCGTGGGACTCTCCACTCTCGCCATTCATCAATATATGGCACACATAATTCACTCTCTACCCGATTTTCTCATGCTTTAATTGACCTATAATACCATCATACTACATGGGTTTGAGTCTGGAATGAGAAGAGTGAAGACAGTCCATTTAATAAAAGTGCTGCGTCCATAATGGCTGGAACGCGTTGTAACAACGGTTGATGACTGCTCGTCCAACAGAATATATACAAAAGAAACATGACGGGGAGGCGACTGTAGAGACGCCCACGAAACGGCAAGAAGGACGAATTAGAAATTGACCTCCACCCGTAGGGCGTTCGTAGATGTGGAACTTGGCTCAAAAAGGAGATGGCAAGGGTCTGAAGCCCTTCAGAAGAATGAATAAAAACAACAAATCACGTCATTTAGAGTAGTGGTACGGACTCTGACTTTCACGCGAAAGGTTGTTGGTTCGAGTCGCACTTGCTACATTTTCTGGCCATGCTTCGGAGGGTATGTAGAGCCGGCGGTCCCGGGCCTTCCTAGTTGAGTGTATGAGAGGGCTTCCTAGCCTTAACTCCGCTAGGTTGGCTTATATTAGTTATTAGGGCTCTATATTAGACAGGTATTGTCATCCGCCATATTGTATCCACTATAAGTCTGGTGTATAATATATATATATATATATAGATCAATGTGTATAAGCCAAGCATTGGGTGTTTTCCTATTTATTTTTAGAAATTTATCGTTGTTTATTTATTATTATTTAAAAAAACGTGCTACCAATTAGGGAAGTGTTTAATAAAAAATAGTTAAACGTGTATTCGTTTTTTTTTCAATCTTTTTTAATATTTTACTTTTCTTACAATACTTACCATCCATATAGGAAATATGGGATACAAAATGGCTGATGACAATACCCGGGTATATAGTTCCTTATAAGTTATAAAACAAAAAGTCTTTATTTATTTTGTTTATTTATGTCAATGTTTGGCATGGTATACAGTAGTGTTCACTTCACCAAGATGAATTTTGGATATAACTATGCAGTACCTAAGTTGTAAAATTTTTGAAGGCAGCAAATAATCCCAAAAAAGTTAGCCTAATGGTGGATGTCGAGGATGTAAGATTTGAGTAACATAAAATTTCCTTTGAAATATCGGTCATAAAGCCACAAATTCATAAGGTAGAAGAAAATATGTTCCTCTACGTTTTATTAGAAATCATGTAGTCACCACTACCTCCAACTGGACACAGTTATGGAACTTCTTACAACTGATATCCTCAGTGTCAGTTTTTGGGAATCAAATTCAAAAACTGTGGCCAATTGGTATTAGTGACGGTCACGGAAGGGACATAAAATGTAGAGGGACATTTTTTCTACTTTATGACATCTCATTTATGGCTCTACGATTGATATTTCCTTTTAAATTTGATTTCTTGCACCGAAAGGTTTCTCCCCTCCGCGCCGGTTGTGTCTTTAACTCACCGGTAAGGTATTACGGCCACCCACGTCATGTGCGCCGAATCACAACAGAATTATTATATAGAATTAACTATTGTGATAATTTCTGAGCGCATGCGCTATCACAACCAGTACAGACCTTGAAGTTAACACAAAGGTTGACGATCTGACACGTACGTGCCTCAGCATGTATTCAGGTGTTCAGCGCGAAAAATATGGAATTTTGCAAACGTCATAACCCGCTTAGGTATACTCGTATGCATGCATGTAAGATAATATTAAATTTATAAGAACCAATGAAGTCCAAGTCGAAGCGGAGTCGAAATGTAGCGGTCAAATGTCACACTTACCCACTTAAGGAAGAGATGTACATGTAACTTATTGCTTTCCAATTTATACGTAGTATAAGGAAAGCTCTGTGATGGTCGAAATTTTCGATTCCGAGATTTCAACGGAATTACACGTTTTGAGGTCCCAGGAACCGAAAAAAGTGGTTTTTACGAAATGTCTGTCTGTCGCTCTGTCTGTCTGTCTGTCTGTCTGTTTGTTTGTAGTTCTGTCTGTTCATCGATTTCCGGGCAAACTACTCGGCCGATTTTGAAGAAATTTTGCATGTAGGTTCACAAAAATCATAACGCGAGACCATTTTTTTGTAAGGAGCCCTGGGTATTTAATAAAGCGAGTAAGAAATTAAAGAAACAGGGGTGGAGAATAGTAAGAATACGATAGAAAATGTCGAAATGAACGATTCCGTATATCGGCTGCCTGCCATCAGACTGAGCGATTTCTATACAAAATAATACTAAATATTAACAAACAAAAAATTAGAGCTTGAACCTTGTTATAATAACTAGAGTTAGTAAAATCCATATATTTGTTACAAAATTAACATTGTCAAGTGTCTAAAGCAGCCCCCCCCCCCCAGGTCCACCCGTAGCCCCCCCCCCCCAGGATTTTTGGTGACAAAGACGTTATGGAGGCTAAAGGCATAGTATAAATAATTAGATTACTCGTGACTTCGTGGTATTTTATTAAAGGCATAGTATCCACAACAATGAAAGGGAAATTAATTCATCAACTCCTTTGCCTCTAAAATTCATATAGATCGTGGTTTCGAGGCCACCATATCCAGTTTTTTCTTGATTCTTTATTTTTGGATATAATATAAGGTTATACGGATGCCTGAATAGTATAGCTGCGAATAGTCAAATAGGTCATTGACGCATTGGTAAGCCTAGACTGTTCTTGCTGAGATTAGAGAAGGGAAGGCATGGCAAAATCAACGGAAATGGAATTCGAACCCGAGTCTCCACCTTGTCACGGTGGAATGCTTACCACTGGCACTGCTTACCCTCGGGGGGGGGGGGGGCACCTCAATATATAAAAAACCCCTTAAGACTCAATTGCCTATTCTAGAACGAACAGACCAATACATTGTAACAGTAGTAACAATGACAGGGCAGGCCAAAGTTTTGGAGCGTGAAATGTTCATAATTTCTTCTCAAAATAATTTTTTGCACAGAACCAAATATTTTTTTGGGAAAACAACCTGTTTGGTTTTGTTACTCTATTGAACACCTAAAACATACCTGAAGGTAGAAATAGAAGATAGAAAGGTTCAACAGAAAAATATTTTTTAGTCATTTTTCATGAAAATTGAGTTATTTTTATTTTTTAACCCCCAGAAGCAAACTATCAAGGGGCAAGAGACCCCCCGCATTTTGTTAACAGTAATAACGACTACAATATATGTGAATTTAAAAGAAATCGTTGGAGCCGTTTTTGAGAAATAATTGTTTTAGACGTTTTTTTGGAGTTTTTGAGAATAAACCCCCCCCCCCCCCCACATTGAGTTAGCCCAAAATAAAAATATATAAAAATGATTTTAGTGAATCTACACGCCAAATTTATTCAAAATCGACCAAGTGGTTTGCCCGGAAATTCATGAACAGACAGGCAGAGCGACAGACACACATTTCGTAAAAACCACTTTTTTGGGTTCCTGGGACCTGAACACGAGTAAATCCGTTGAAATCTCGAAATCTAAAATGTTGACCATGACAAAGCTTTCCTTATACTACGTATAAATTGGAAAGCAAACATAATATGGACGGTCATGGGCAGCAGCCCCAATAACAACATTCTGGCCCGTTTGGTACCCCACTCCAGTGCAATCCCAATCACTTAATACAATATGTCAATGGTATGCAAGTCTGACCATGTTCATTGTCGGTTGTAGCCGGTGTAGGCTGACAGACAGAAAAGTATATAGTGTGTGACACAAAATGAAGGCTGTAGCTGAGCAGATGGTGGGCGGTCTACTCCGCCATTAGTTTAACAGGCCTCTAAAAAGCATGCATTAAATAATAGTGTATGAGGAGCAGAGTAGTTGTCGGTTATTCATACAAGAATATCCCTATAAAGTAATGTCGGTATAGCTGACTGGCAATAAAACCCATAACTTATTTATTTATGCTTATTTTACAGGAAAAAAAACCCCGGGCTCCCCTCCAGGGTATAATATACGTTAAAACCTCACTAATTTGGGCCCATTTATCGATTTCTAGGTTTCAAGGTCTAAAAAAGGTCCTAAAGCCCCCCCCCTCCCAGAAATTTTGGGAATTTACGCCAATGGTCTAAAGTATTAGTATGCAACCCTGAGCGCTTTCGACAAGAACTGCCATCTACAGAGGGAAACCTATCAGCACAGTTACACCTTATCAACTTTTTGAGACTTGCTCAACCCAAATAGTAGATGCAAATGACCGGAATACCGGCTTGATTTTATTAATTTGTGAAATGTGCGGGTTCGTAATAAATCCATGTTAAATAATTATTGTACAATAGCTTAAATAAATTTGCATAGGCGCAAGAGCTGCCGCAACTAACGTCGTACGATCCTACAACCTTCTTTTTTTGCGACCACCTACCAATAGAGCTGCCTACTTAACTCAGGATTTTTACAGGTGCGGTGTTTAGACCAGCCCTGCCAATTGGACTATGGGTTGACCTATCTAGGATTCAACAAAATCATAACAAAAACGTGGTATCTAACAATAAATAACTTACCTCGCAGTATTGTATTGGAGATTTCACATCATTCTGAGCGCACTCCTGAAAAAAAAAAATAATAATAACAGTATATGACGTTAATGGGCTACGTACCTGAGCAAAATTTTCATTTCACGCCTAAAATGTCACGTGTTAATATTTCGCATTACAAAACAGTCGGCCGTAAAATGCGTGCTATTGAGGGCAATGCCGGCAAATGTTAATTCGTTGTTAACGTATTGTGGACTTGTGCAATCTCCCGCGTTTTTTCAAATTAGCGCCGCCGCACTGCAATGACCTTTGAATGACCATCTTCAACAATGCTAATACTATTAGGAATATTTAAAGTTTGTCAGATCGTATAGATAGATATACGTAAAATAATAACGGTAACGCCTCTCTTATATTTATCTATAGGAAGGCCGGCTGTACATGCCTTTTGATTTCCGATGCATGGCCAGAAAATTGATAGTAAATATGGCAGCACCGCGATTTGTCAACCCATTGTGGATTAGCATTGGAGACACGTGGAGGATCCAGTTGTTAGTCTCACTTCATAACATTAAAATCATGACAGCCCTAAGTCCTTACATACAGTATTTAGATGAATTTTACTGTGTCTTATAAGGCCTGAGGTGTGGGGGAAATTTAAACAAAATGGGGGCACCCACACCTAAACACAAGGCAAAGGGGAGACCTGATAATGCCAGCACCACGCACAGCCAAGGGTGAACGACTGGACCCTTTACTACAAGGATTCGCCTGCCTTAGAATTTAGAAAATCCCCTATTAAACTGAGAGCGGCGAGAAATGCTGTACTAACTTCCCTAATATAAGTGCTTAGAATCCATCTCTTAGAGGAAGCTTTCTACACTTACACTGACCTGCACTAGCACATTGACAATTACAGTACTACCTGTTTTTGACTATATTTTGGCGATTTTACATTATACAACACATTCTCGTTGATTAACTGATTTTATAATTTAATAGAAATGCATGTTTATTTATTTATTTATTTTCGTGACCATTGTTCATTTTTGGGATCGAGTAGACAGCAACAGGTCTGGCAGCCGCCCTTTCCCTGGTGAAATTAAGGTACCCAGCAAGATAGGATTGGGTAGATGACTAAGAATTTCCCATTTTGTATGAGGCTCGAACCTCTACCTTCGTTGTACTGTTGACCGTGTACTCAACTGTACTGAGTTTGAAACCAACGCCCTCTCTAACCTCATTGCTAAAATAAATGAGTTATAATTGGCCCCAAAAAAGTGAGTCACGGCCAATAAGCCACGATGACCAATTACACATCTGTGACAGTTGGGCAGATGAACTGTCCAGAGGCCACCAAAATATTCGGTATAGAATGTCCACTGCGACAACAGATGCGTTAATTACTTTCTCCACTATTTTTTGCATTCTCATCGCACTCAATTGCTATATTTGTTATTTGTGATGGTATCTGCAGTACGCACTCTATTGTCACTAGATGTCTTTGGCCACTCCACTGACATATATAGTGTAAATGTAGACCAGGCGTGCCAGGGGAAGCCATCGGCCTATAGGGGTAGGTTTTCAGCACACACTCTAATTATTATTATTATTATTTTTTTGTCCTCACTGGTTACTCCACCAAGTGAGGGAAATATATTGAAAAAAAAAATGAACAAATTATGTATTGGCGCAGGTACCTCCGGATGCAACACCCAATGAGGCCCTAGGCCAAAACAAATACATGCCATAACATTACACATATTTTGTCAGTGGTGTTACGCCCTAGGCCTAACACAAGAGCGTACGCTCCTCTTGGCCTAGGCTCATGGCTGAGGACTTACAACAAACCTCTGGTTTATAAATATTATATCGTACAGCACGGATGTCCTGAGCCATAATGTATAAAACACAAACCTTGGGTTCGAAGAATCAGAGAGTGAACTAGAATGAGTACTGATTCACCATGTGAGTTGATACACGGTGCAAATAGGAGTAAGCTCCTATGGATGTATGAGTAAGTACGTTATCATGTAGCCCTTTTTGTAACTAAGTTCCCCCCCCCCCAATTCATTATGTTGTCCCTTGCCCCGTAAGTACTTAAGTTGTCCCTAAGTTGTTACGTTGTATTAAGGTTAAGTGTCGTAATATATTATAAGTTATTTGGTACCATCCTATAAGCTTACAGATAACTCCCCTCTCATAAGTCCACTCTGAATACTCTAATCTATAGAAGGTTCTAATTAGTGGTATTCAGAGTGTGACAATTGGTCACCCCCATACTGCCACCAGTGACATCTATCAACTTGCCGGACTAGCCCAAATCCCTGAGTGATTCTCACCCGAATATGGACGAAGACGGTAATTTTATTTTTTATTTTTTATTATAAAATACGATGGAGAAAAATAATAATAATATGTGTATTGAAGACAATTTTACATTACACAGATCAGCAGTAGCCACAACAGGTACATAGCTGAAAGAGTACAGGTACATGTACAACATACGTGTATCACTCAAATTAAAAATATAAATAAATAAAACACAGCATTACATAATAAATTAACTAAATTAATGGAATTAAATATTTTTCGTTAAATAAATAAAGGGTTTATGAGGACAGGAGGCACTCCACGTTTTCTACTGTACACAGCCAGACCCTAAGTTGACTGGCGAAAGTTCTGGGCTTCATGTCCGGGTAAATACAATTATAACTGTGACTGTGAATTGTAATGCATGTTCACGAAAAAAAAATATTTTACACAAAATATTGGCCGCCTACCAAATGGAATCCGCGGACCGATTAAAATCCTTTCGGCGCGATGCATGGGGAAAACACTAGGGAGACAAATAATAGAAATAAATAAATAAATCAAGGTCAAAACATGCCACCATAGCCACATACCCGCACGAATCCAGCATTGTTATTAGGGGAGGTCAAGTTATATTCTCTTTTTTGGGAGTGGACCACCCCCCCCCCCATGGACCCCTTTGGACACGCGCCTGCGAGCTTGGGACCATTCAAAACTCTTTACTTTGTTTATGTAAGCTCATTAAAGTGGGCTGAGCTCGATCTGTTTAAATTAAAATTTTTGACTGGCATAGACAGTCGGAATGTAGGCCAGGCGTGCCAGGGGACGTTAGGGGGTGGCACCACCCCCAGAATTGGGACGGAAGTCTCCCCTTAACGCTACTAAGGGGGAGATTTTCCTTATTTTCAGTTGTTTTCAAAATTTTGTAGCGTGACACAGTTTCAAAAATAGGCTAACATAAATCTTTAAACAGGGTGTGTACATTGAATCGCTAACCTGTAAAATTGTGTTTTCAGTGTAATCATAAATGAGTAGGCTGTTTACAAACATGGCCAACTCCAAGTTTTAGAATTTTTCAGGAGAGCGGATTTTCTGTTGAAAATTGCATTAAGTTTATAGCTAACCCCAAACTTCTTAGCGTTTCTGTGCGCAATCTGGCTGTCACTTTATTTTAAAACGGGCAGGTGGACATTAAAATTTTCTGCAAGGTAAGATCAAAACCCAATTTTTTGAAAAAAATGGAGTTGACCACATTTGTATCCAAGCACCTCAAATGTTCATATAAAATATGTAGCCTATTCTACGTTTAGCAATTGAAAATTCGAATTTACTAGAGTGACAGAAAACTTGTGCAGACTAGTGTAAGGAGTATATTGTAAGTTGTACAGTATATACTATACAATACATATTGTAGTAGTAGTATATTACTACATTGAGAAATGAGTAAAATAAAAAATTTGGAAAGTTCCCCCTAAAGTCCTCAATGATAACTCTAAGATATCTCCGGTGAAATTTGACATGGTGAAAAGAATCGTGGGGGGTGGTATAAGAAGATCTTACTTTCGGTGGGCATCAATAAGTACAAAATGTTGCTTAGCTTCATGGAAACGCTAAATTGTGGTGCATTTGGCCCGGTACACACGGACGATCCTCAAAGTCGCGATTTGCAGACGTCTTTCATCGCTGTGGAAATAAGGCTTGGTGAATGGTTGGTGCAAACCCACAGAGTTTGCTTCAGAAGATTTGTATGATGAGGCGTGTCACGTCAGTTGCTTGCGGTCGGCTTCGCACCATCTTCCAGAATAGTCGAGTAATCGACAACAAATCTGCTGCTACAGTGAAAAAGATGTCGGCAAAGGCGACTGAGAATCCTGCGTGAGTACTGGGCCTCCAGTAAGATTGTCTTTCTGGACAAACTTTTACACTTTTCGTTGGCTGCAATTTGTAAGATAATTTGGACAGTTTTGCTAATAGTCATTGTCATTGAAAAGAAGTGAAGCGTAATCTGCGGTTAATCGCCTCCCTGAATTTCAGTCCAATTGCATTATACTGTGCTATAAAGGTATAATCATTAGATAGTGACTGACCAAGAATCACAATTAAGCTAAGCATCAGGGGTAAGCATAATTTATTTTGAGAAGAAGCTGACCGTAAACATTGGGGATCACTCCAAAATCTGTTCGTTTGTATTTTTTAATTTATTTATGTTATAAAGATATGATCTATTCAAGTAGTAGAGGATACTCTTATATAAGTAGCACTATACATAAGTGTATAGATTTTTGCTTTCCAATTTATACGTAGTATAAGGAAAGCTTTGTGATGGTCGAAATTTTTGATTCCGAGATTTCAACGGATTTACACGTTTTGAGGTCCCAGGAACCCAAAAAAGTGGTTTTTACGAAATGTCTGTCTGTCTGTCGTTCTGTCTGTCTGTGCGTCGATTTCCGGGCAAACTACTCGGTCGATTTTGATGAAATTTGGCATGTAGGTTTAAAAAAATCATACCTCGGGACGTATTTTTTTATTTTGGGCTAACTCAACTTGGGGGGGGGGGGGTTTGTTCTCAAAAAAACTCCAAAAAACATCTAAAAAAAATTATTTCCCAAAAACGGCTCCAACGATTTATTTTAAATTCATATATATTGTAGTTGTTATTAATGTTAATGAAATGCGGGGGGTCGCTTGCCCCTTGATAGTTTGCTTCTGGGGGTAAAAAAATAAAAATAACTAAATTTTCATGAAAAATGACTAAAAAATAATTTTCTGCGAAATCTTTCTATCGATGATTTCTACTTTCAGGTATGTTTTAGGTGTTAAATTGAGTAACGAAACCGGACAGGTTGCTTTCACAGAAAAGTATTGGGTTTTGTACAAAAAAATGTTTTTTTTGAAAAAATTATAGAAAATTCGCGCTCAAATGCATTGCGTGCCCTGCCAGTATTGCTGTGTTGTAATGTGCTGGTCTGACCTATCTAGAATTTACCTCACCTCCAGTGACGTCAGGTGGACAACCCCCCCCCCCCCCGAGATACCCGAAATTTAACCATAGGAAAATTATTTACCATGTAATTACTCATTTTCTCTATCTACTAATTTTGATAAATTGGAAAGCATATTCGAGTAAACTCGGACCGGTTCTTTTTAGTTTCGGTGCAGTGATATTTCTGTGGAACTAATAGTGATAGACGACAGAAATTTGACTAAAATTATCAAATTCATTGAATAATTAAGAATACTTTATAATAACCAACATATTTTGGCGGGATCCAGAGTTGGTCAAAACCGTACAATCAGCTTCTGCTTTTTTAAGAACATAACAATTTCATGCGCCATGCTCTTGCTTTCACCCGAAAGGTTGTTGGTTAAAGTCCCACACTGCTGGCTATATTTTCTGGCCATGCCATGCTTCGGGGGGCATGTAAAGCACGTTACTTACTTATAACCGGGTTTTATAGTCTTAACTTTGCTAGGTTGGTTCAGTAGTATTGAATAAAAAGTCATTATTTATTTATTTTTATAACCTGAAGTACAAATAACTACTAAGAGGAGTTTCATCATGGTAGACGTATCACATGAGTATAGCCAGGTGTGCAGCCTATGTACGGTACCATAGGCGGTCAAATGGGGGGGGGGGGCAAAGTTTAAGAAATGATCATGTTTTGTTTATGTATTAAAAAAATAGTAAAAATATAGTTTAAAAAAACCGCATTATATAAAGTGCATGTTGAAAAATTGGGGGTACCCCGGGCGCCAGGGCCCCCGGGATCCACCCTTTTACAGTACGATATAACATCTGTACACTATCAGTCCGAATCTTTACTAAATTACACATGCCATGAACTAACATCTTTATAACATAATGCAATGCTATGAAGGGGACCATATTAATTATAAGCCAGTTTTCCTCTACTCGGCCATCTGCAAGAAAAGTTCCATTGATGGCTGAATGAGGTCAACTTGTAGGCTTATCGGCTGCAAGCTCCCATCCTTCCTACGACCTTCCTCTACTAACTTCCTTACTTGCTATCATCATAACAATAATAATCCAATTTCCAAACAGATCACAATCCCGAAAGTGAAAGAAATAAAGAAAATTGTCTTTATTTTCAAATTGGATACATTTCTTACTAGGCCTACTATGTTCTTGTTCTTTAAATGCCTCTTCTATCGAAGATTGACGATCACATAACGTTTCACCGTTCTCAATAGAAGGTTCCGACACCGAAGTACTTTCAGCATTTTGATTCTCCTCCCACTCACTGTTTACAATACATCCAATCTACTAGTACTGTTTATATTGTACTACAGGGGCACTATATGGAACAGAAGTTCTCAAACTGTGGTCCATGGACCACTCATGGTCCACAGACATATATCAGGAGGTCCACGGAGCAAAGTAAGAAATAAGAAGATACAACAGCTGAGTAATTGGAAATTATTAGTAAAATTCAGTAAGTCTTGAACTCTGAACGATAAAATCTAACCGGTATCAGTCCCAAACATGTAATCAAATATTAACACGTAAATTTTAGGCGAATTGTAGGTACAAACTACTTGAACTTGGTCCTATAATTTGACGATTTTTCTGTCTAAAAGAGATTGAGAACCCCTGATTTAGAACAATATTCAGATTTATCTCTGCCCCCTTACCGACAGCACGTTAATTAAGATGCCCGCATTTCGGCCTGCTACACTTATTTAATTTCATAACGACTGCTGTTGTTCTGATGAAGCCACCAGCAGTGTCATCTGCATAATACAGATTGTTGACATCCAATTACTCTACAATTAAATATAATGTAAAATACAATAATATAACTAATTATAAGAACAGTAGAAGAAAATCGGCACTCCAAAATCTGGACATATTATTATTTTTATTTAATTTACCACCTATGCAAGCTAATAAAGATTTAGTATAGAAAGAAGAAGAAAGAAAGAAAATTGTCTTCATTTTCCATGTGGGTGAATTTTGGGCCTTTCGGCCCACTCTTACAATTAACCCAGTATATTCAAAACTATTTTATCCATCTTTATATTATCATAGGTACAGTAGGCATATTATTCTTAATATTAGTATAGCTTCAGTGCTTCACAGTACCGTCGCGATTAGTTTTCGCTATTTCCTCGGCCATCTTGAAATCTTCCATCAATTATAAAGGATGAGGTCATCTTGTATCGTCGTCAAAGCTCTCCTTCCTTTGACCTTCCTCTACTAGCTTCCTTACAACAACATCAACAACTAGAAAACAACGAACTAGGCCTACTTGTAGTATTTCCTTTCAGAACATAAAACGATAAGAAATTAATTTGCCAGTCATGAGTCATAGTAGGCATGGCAATTTACACACCAGATGACAAGGGGCAGAGGAGACAAAAAGCTAACAGGTACAAGTACCGAACTAGATTTCATGACGAAACGTTTAAAATACAAGAAACCCAAAAGGGAAACAACACAAATTCCTGCAAAAGGGTACCCTACAATTAACAATTGAACGATTGATCAGCCAACCAAGGCCGATGGTGCCGCTCCAGTAATTTTGAGACGCAACGCACCTCTGACATTGAAAATACCAAGCCCTGATGTGATAGCCCTGAATGCGGCAGATGTGACTAATTATTAATAAAATATGTAGCGAGCTGCATCAAGACTTGACCTGAACTGCGTGACCCATACTGGAATTCATGAACGAGTCTCACATGTTACATGACTCACTGGCTAGGCCTACAGTAATTAAGCTGTAATAATGTCTCTAATCTACTTATTTATAACTGGGGCTTACTGCGTACGAGTATATCTTGGACACAAAAGCCGCCATTGTTAAACTTCCTTAACTTAAGGTGTAGATAGATGGGGTAAAAAAATCAATGCCGCAGCCAGGAATTTTTCGGAGGACGGGATTTTCATGAGCAATGATACTCAAGCGAGGGCAACGCCAGGATTTCAGCCAGGGGGGGGGGGCAGGAGGTAGGTCCTCACCCCCTTAAAAAGTCATTTCGTAAATTTATTTATTTATTTATTCATTTTTAAATAGGTAAGTTGTTTTCAAATCACACTGTGCATGTTTTGCCGTACCAACGGTAAAACTCTTGGTAGGGGCAGGGCTCCCAAAGCAAGCTCTAGGGGGGGGGGGGGGGGGCAGCGGATGGTCTCTGGCGTCGACATTGTACTCAAGTGAAAGTTTGCGAGGCCTGAAGAGATTTTGGCGCCATTTCTTTAATTGGCTGGTTGCGCACTCACTTGCGCATCTACCTGAATATTGGTTGGAATCAAAACTAGTCTTTTCTCTGTTAAATTTAGCTTCAATATTGTCCCTTGGAATCAAAAACACTTTTGTAGGACTATGTTGCCACCACTCCGCCATAATCAAAGTTTTGACATTAGCCTATAGGAACAAAATCAGTTTTCTCCATTCCTTTTTTTCAAAATCGGGAAAATTATGCATAGTAAGAATAGAACTATAATTTCTTTTGTAGGTTAATAAAACACATCAAACTGAAAGTGTTGAGGACCAAACCATAACGCTAGACATGCACGTGTGAGAACACCAGACTCATGGTAGAGAGAACGGCTTTTTATTTCAGACGACTCTTATTGTATACAGAAATATGGTGCATCGAATAAGTCCAGTTTAGCAGGAGGATTAAATGTAAAAAAAATCGTTATCAAGCGTTGCTCACCGGCAAATCCAACATACATACGATATCATGTAATTAATGAGTTGTAATACGTCTAATTAAGTCTCCAGACTTTTTAGATGCTATCTGTAAAATATACAGTATATCGCTAAAGTGATAGACTGCATATATCAGTTCCACGACCATTGCCCATGGTTAGCCTACTCGTATTCCATGAAAATGAAGACAAAGTGGGAAAAGTCTTACAGATATAAAAATTAAATAGGTGTGTCATTTCAGCTGTCACAAATATCATACCAATTAGCGGAAATGTTCCTCAACATTTTGATATAACACCGATAGTCCACAATTAGCGAGCATGGTAAAAATCAGTTGGTGAGGGCGACCGGAGAAAAGATGAAGATTAAAAGAGTTATAAAACAATCGCCAACCAGTATTGTTTATGGCGACATACTATAATATATCTTAAATCAAAATGTAGAGGAGCATTTCCGTGATGTTTTTGACACCTGTACGCGATTGATATTATGAAGAACCGGTAGAATCCGGGGTGATGGGCCGGGGTCGATATGAAAGTGAACGGGGTCACCGAGGTACAACCTTCCATGTTTGGAAGTCTATGCAGCGCCACTGAAGATGGCGACTGCAGCTGTTGACGAAACGGTTGGAAGTTCACTTTCATGTGTGAAAGCCTTTGCAGTTACATTACGATTGTTATTTCCTGTCATATTTGACTTCGAGCAATAAACAGATTGGGCACCCCCATGTGGGGGGGGGGGTTGTCCATATTTTGTTCTATTTCACATTTCTAAGGGAATATTGAATGACTATGTATATCTATAACAATATAGTACTTTTATGGAAGGGGTGGGAAGTGCGCTGAATCGAAATCAGTGGAGTTCATCTCGGGCAACTGGCAACTAGTCCTTGCTATCTCAAGACATGTATGCCTAGGTATTCAGGAACATTTCCTACAATATCTATGAGTTAAATCTCGCGAACCTGTGAAAGTAAGACATTCACACAAACCTTATAGAAAATTGCGGTGCATAGGTACTCGCAGGTATGCCTACTGCGTAGATACATTTTTATGGGACACTTCTGTCAGTAACGGGAGGTCGGTTCAACTCGTACCTACCGTACTGTACTTCTTATGTGTCAGGTGCAATAATTATTGCCTATGCTGGATATTCCAATAATTATTTCTATGAATAGTGAATGAACTAAATGTGGTCATTCCCAGCCATTAAGCAGTGCTAATTAAAAATATAAAATAGGCTACTAAGGCAGAATTTCCCAAACATATTGTTTGTTTGTTTGTTTTGCAACGCCTGCTTGCAGCATTTCCGCTTTAAGCAACCCTGTCAGCCTGGTGGGGGTAGTGAGTCTGTTTATTTACTAGCTTGAGGCACCCTTAAGGCAGGGACGGATCCAGCCCATTTGGGGGGGGGGGGTAGCTGAGGGTCAAAATAGGAAAAACCTATGTAGAGTCGACTAAATCAGAGCGTAATAACTTAATTTACAATAGATTTACCAAATTTTGGGGGGGCAGCTACCCCCCCCCTGTATCCGTCCTTACCTTAGGGCTGATTCCTTCAACTCGGGGAGAAGGGGATTTGACTAACAGGATGGGCCTCCTGATTATAGTGGATTCCGAACCACTTGAGGAGCATAGTAAAGTCACACGATTATTTCGGAGGTGACCTGGACTCGACACGCACTTAAACTGTCAGACTCAGACAGTCTCGTTGTCATGTTCCACCATGTTCCCCGGCCAACGCTGTGCACATTACCAAGCTTGCTGTATATAACGCTCAGCTGGTGTATAGTACAATAAATACCTATAAATTAATTACGATATAAACTAAATTTCCATTTTCTCAATTAATTGGTCCAGTAGATTTTCGTAAATGTGTGCGATATGATTTATTTTAGCTTAATATGCGTGAAAATTGGCTAAATCGATTTAAAAGTTGACCCAACTGAAATCTACGGTGTTTAAACAGTATATGATACTTATAGATATTTTCAAGGCCGCGTATCTACTATATTACATCAAATTTAATATTCTATTGTATAAAATCGTAACTGATGTATACTTTGATTTATCCATTCTACAGTCGAAGAAACTCAGTATAATATACAAATCCAACGTGAAGGGCGCGGGGGCATTGTATTGTATTTGCATAGGTTTTCTCATCCTACTTAGTGAAGCCATGTGAATTCCATTGAGAACGTGTTAACACTTGGTTCACTCCGATTTAGCCCCAAGGTTTGCCAGATAATGCTAAACTGTAAATAGTCAATGGAATTAAAGTTTTCGTAATAGCTGTCTAAATGCGGGTGTGAAATTCTGAATTGACTTCGTTGGCCATTCATTGCTGCTTACAATGGGCAACTTTACACCACTTAATTCCATTATCTTCCAGATATTGCGATTTTCGTTGTAATTTTACATGCCATACTTTTTTTATCTCAACGCAAAACATTGCTTACAAGAGACACTCCCAGAGTGATGAATGACACAAGTGAAATGAAATGAAATGAAAGGAAGGAAATGGTATCAAAATTCGCCCACATGGAAAATAAAGACAATTTTCTTTCTTTCTTTCAAATGTCAACCAAAAGTCAACCGTTACTAGTCAGCTGAACAACCAAGAGTGGGTTTTGTCTATTAAGTAAGCTTTTGGGAACCATTTTCAGCTAATTTCCCGCCGTAAAGGGGGGGGGGGGGGTGTTACATGAACCAGTGGCGTACTGCTTATTATTATTTTCCTGTGTCTTGTGGGCCCGAGGAGTGGCCTGTGGAGACGTTGCCAAATATACCACTACTACACTATACAACCCCCTCCCCCCCTCGGATTAAGTTTGCCGAAAATAAACAACTTTTCCTAAGATTTGATATTTGTGAGCCTTGTCAATTTATCAAGTTTTCCCATAAATCGATGCAAATCGGGACTTCGACAAAAGACCAGACATTTCGCAAAAAAAAACAACCATTTTTTTGGCACCTCAAAAAGTGTGTAGGCCTAAATGCGTTGCGATCTCGAAATCGGAAATTTCGACTATCACAAACATGCCCTTAAACTGACTTAATGCATAACTGATTTAATGCATAGCCGAAGTCTATTGACCTCGCTCGTGGCTACATATTCTACACCATCCTAAAGACAAAGCAATTCTTTATCAAACAATAAGTTAAAGAAATCATCGGGTTAGAAAACTTTTTCAAGGATAAACATCTTTGTAAACATGACATTGGTTCGACCCTATAGTAAAATGAGTCACCAAGATGGCGTCACCTCGCTAAATGCGCAAAAAACTCTAAAACATGGCTCATCAATGACTCAACGTATGGATACTATGTGAGTATTCATTCGTATTATTGGTGTAGGCAACGAAGCACTACATTTTCCTTATAGCCCCAAACAAGGCAATTTCTAATGATGGAAACTCCCAATATAAAAACTGAAAAAAAGAGTCAATTTGCTGCACAGTCTGACTGGGTTACATGTACATATATCAGTTGGATCAATTTGCAGGTTGCTTACCAATAACAAACCATGCTCAACGAGATTGTACCCTACTTAGCATTGAGTAAATTTGAAAATACAGGTAAGAAAGAATTAGGTTTGAAACAACCCTGTTCTTTGCCAAATGAAAATTTTAGCAATTCACTGTAAAGAAAACCTAACCTGCTAATGTCACAATTCTTCTTCAGAGGTCACACTCTTCACGATTGGTTGGCAGCAACTCCCTACATATTATCTTCCGGGTTTCTCTGTCCTGCACTTTCCGCTTCAGCTTTTGGCCCGTTCGAGTGTCCTCCTTCAGTTGGTCCATGAATTCATTTCCATTGATTCCTTCCACTTTGCCTTCAATGATGGTGTGTACAGTGGCGGACACAGTCATGACCCCCCCTACAAAATTTTAAAAAGGCGACAAAATGACAACTTAATTCGTTAAAAAAAAAAACATGAAATATGGAAAGTGGTATTGTAATACTTCTTTAAACGGTTCCGTTTCATTCTGTATGCACCAACCGGAATTGTCGGGACAAACTAAATCAGTTCCTTAAACGAAATACCGTACTGTTTTTATTCTCAGTTAATACCTGAGGGGGCATTTTGAGGGATGACCCTCCCCAAAATAAAAAGCTGTATCCGCCACTGGGTGTTCGTTTCACCTCACAGTAATGACTTCGAAAGTTTTATTGTACCATTCATTGGAGGTACCGGTAATGTTAATTTTCAATTTGATTGGAAATGTTTTGTTAAATTATGGTCTGTGATTATGTCTGTCAGGGCCAGTGCAAAAGCCCTCTGGAGCCAAGAGTGTCTAGCCTATTTTGCCTCTGAAATATAAAAAATTTCCTTCAACGAACCATACTGTTTTGACACAGCTGCTTCTCGCACCATGCCAACCACTCTATAAGCGTCATTGCAGAGGATGAGTTGCACGTTGTCTGGAACGCAAGGGTTCAAGACGCGCTGGCCAATGCCCTCTTCCATCAGTTACGACGTATAAAGGATGACTTTTGTCTTTTGCTGGTAACCAGCCAGATGCCAATCTTCAGCCTCTTCGAGTAGCAAACAACGGGAAAGGCGCATCTATTGAAGATTTTATAACGACTTTCTACACCACATTAATGGCCCGGAATGGTAGAGTGTTCGGTCGAGAATGAGGAGATCGAGAGATCGAGTAGAGAACAAAAGGTTGTGGTTCGATGTATATTAATAATTAATAATATTAATAATTAATAATATTAATAATAATGCTTTCATTATGTCCACGCAAACTGAACCTTGCCTTACTGTCACCGAAATGGGAAAACGCGGCCTCCGGGCATGTTGCTGATCACAACAAAAATGTAGCAGAGGTTCTCAGGCTTAGACCCTCATTGGATTGTGGTGCCGCGTCGTTTTTTTCCTATACTACATAAAGTTGTAGGCAAACAGTCCCTAGGTGCGTCATTTCAGTATTTTTCAAAGGGGCAATAAAACAATTAGGTACATTTTTAAACAAAGTTGTAATGATTTCTTCGTTAGCTGTCGTTTATTATTGACCCCCTGGGACCCCAAATGACGCCCCTGGACTGTACGTAAATACGGTAAGCTGCATAGTGCATGCACAGGGTGTAAGTTACAGCCACATAATCTACAGCAAAATGTAGAGGAACATTTCCTCTGCTCCATGATATCTTATTCTTGACCATTCGACTCATATTTCTTGACAGCTTGCGTTGCTGAAAATCCTAGAAAAAGACATAGAAAGCAGTTGACTTTCTAATAAATGTGATCTAGCGACCGGATAATTGGCAGGTGCCCACCCACCGTTTACACTGTCCAGCTTCTGCCCAACTATTACCAACCTAGGCACGTGCATACCTTAATATCGGCACGCGCCTAGCTCTATTACATTTACCAGATATCTATAGATCTATAGATATTGGAGATATGGGAGTCACACCTGCTAAAAATATTTTTTTTTTAAATTGCGGGTTGCACATCAGACGTCCTCTTCCGCAAGTCAGAGAATAAGATTAAGATTCAAGGATTATAAGATTTTATATATTATACTGTATGTTTTATGCATATCCCTAAAAAAAATTATGCTAGGAGTAATTTAATAATAATAATAATAATAATACGTGTATTTAACCAAAAAAACATTTCACATTCTTCTAATAACCGGTGTCTACTGTGTATAATTAACTTAGGCCAAGTTAGTTTTCTTAGATTGCTTCTTAAGTTAGAATATAAGTTATAGTAATTAATTAGTAATTCATCTTAGCTTGAGGGGGCCCGTGCCCCTCTGAACCATCAATGCCAAATACTGTATGCTTAACATGTAACAGTGTAACAGTAACAGTTACTTAAGAATGTAGGCCTATGTCCCGTAGGAATTAGCTAACTTAATAGGTGCCTCTAAATCCGTTGTTTTTACAAACTTGTTATTTTTTATTTAATTAACAAAGCAAGACATTATTAAAGGTTTGGCTCATTTAAGTTCTAGAAGAATCCTATATAGTTCATGCCTCATATAATAGGGTACCATATTTATATTATTATATTATTTAAATGAATAGGGTTAATTTTTAGTACCGCGCCTTTTTTCATAAAAATGATTGAGGACTGAAATATCACGTAAAATGGATACCATGAAAAAACTACAAAATCAAAAATTAATAATACCGTATTATATGAGGCATATTATTTCCATTATAACTGAAGCAACCGGACGGAGTTACTCTCAACTCGTATATAGGGGGTCAGCAATAAGTACAGCTTGTTACTGGACGGCACCGCCATCTGATGCCAATGTAGGATGGTGCCATACAGAATTCCTTACCAATAAGACTCGTCATTCTTCATACGATGATGGCAGCCAGCACAATTAGTCAAAAAACCTTAGCCCAATATGGTTTTAGTGCTGTAATATTGTCGGTAATTTCATAAGTCAGGGTTATGATCTGTGTTTGCATACAGAATACTTTCTTCTTGAGGTTAAATATCGTATGTATTATACGTGTCTGCTCCATGGTACCCGCTCTGAGTTTCACTTTGAACAATACCATGGTGATGTAAACCAGCAAACTCCCACCATAGACTTATTTATTAATTAAAGCAGACCTGCTTCTACGAATATACCAATGCAACAAAATTCGCCTAAAAATTAATTTGCCGCTGTTATACAATTGGTTTATTGCCTCAATTGGTTTGTCACCAGAAGATGACTGAAGACCGAAACACCGGGAAATTGCAGGTCAGTGCCGCCGAGCCCGTGATATGGGACGGACAAGACAAGTAATCCTATACAATAAAACAAGGATGTTCTGGGAACAAAAAATGTCTGCAGGCCCGGTGCTCAAAGGCACATCTGCTGGGAGATCTGTCATTGGAGCCGATAGGTTGGTGGCTTTCTGGAAACCGTACACCAGCAGAAGCTCAGTAGAGAAAAAGCTGCTGATATAGACTCGGGTGTTTTCCAATCAACCCATTTGCTCTTATATATGCCAGATCTCCAATCAGTACTGCTTCTGTACATCTGCCATTGTACACCGTACAGTACATTTTAGATTTCTGTGAAATAACCGACAGACATTTCGTAAAAACCACTTCATTGGGGTTCCTGGGACCTTAGGGGAGCAAAAAATTAAATAGCATACCATACCCAAAAAGGGGGATTGTGCTAGGGGAGGGAATATATAGTACCATACTACTTGTAGTTACCATACTATCGTTAGGACATGTAGAGTAGTGGTACAGATTTCAACTTTCCCCCGAAAGGTTGTTGGTTTGAGTCCCACACTTGCTTCATTTTCTGGCCATGCTTGGGAGGGCAATCAAAGCAGGCGGCCCGGGCCTTCCTAGTTGAGTGTAAGAGTGGGATTTATAGCCCTAACACCGCTAGGTTGGCATAGTAATAAAACAAAAAGTCAATATTTCTTTATTTATTTATCGTCTACTGCTGGTACGTTAATAATGTAACTAAATGGAAATATAAACTATTTAAAGAGGTATGTATTGTGTGTATATATATATATATATACATAAATATTATATGTATATCAATGATATAGGGTAGGCTTATTTTGAATTAAAAGATTTAGGACTGGAAAAGAAAAATTTCTGTTTTGTACTGATGGTGAGTGGGAGGTAATATTGTAAACTTGGTAATAAATGGAAGTCTGATCTGACGATTTGTGGTAGTGTGGCCTACTGTTACTTATGTATCGATTGATAATGGTATTTAATGATAATAGATTTTAAGGTATTTTAACGTTTTAAATATACTTGCTTTATGGCTATCATGCTCATAGGCTAAGCAGTAACATAGAGTATCATCAGACCTCGGTTTTCCACTTCGTCTTAAGTTACTTTCAACTGGTTTCAATGGGCAAATACGTTCTAAATTTATTGGAGCATTTCATCATTTGGGCGCACCGGGTCTATTCCGCCACTGAGCTCCAGTAGCTTCCAGTGAAGTTTAAACAAGTATAAACCCCAGTTGAACGCTCTCTTAACGTGTCTACAAATTTCAAGGTCTTGGCGAACCGTAAAATGAAGTGCAGACGAAATGGCCTGGGGGTCACGGAGAATTGACCCCTTGATGGCATGTGAGCCCGCCCCGTACCTTGTATATTTCAGGCCAACTTGGCCTACACGATATAATGATATAGATACTGCATCGCATTCAAGGTTTGTTTCTAGAAAAAATTGACGAATAGCTAGGTCTATAGACCTATAATGTAGATATTCTACAATATGTTTTTACGGAAACGCTGATGCACGACAACCTATATAATTATGTCACAATGTACCTGTACCTAGGTAGAGTAGTGGAACGGACTTTCACCCGAAAGGTTGTTGGTTCGAGTCCCACACTCGCTACATTTTCTGGGTATGCTTCGGAGGCTTTATAGCCCTAACTCCGCTAGGTTGGCTTAGTAATATATAACAAAAAGTCATTATTTATATATTGACCTGAGGACTGGTACAGAGGATTTCTCTTTCCCGATCATTGATATGTTTCGGATGTTGTCGTCAGCAAGTCAGCAACATGTCCAGCTATTTCTATTTAAATGTATTTTTTTTTAGTAAGGGCGGATTGAGAGGATGGGCCAAGACCAAATTATAATATCTATCAACTTGTTGCCGCGAGACTTTTCGGCTGAGGCGACGTTGAACTCTACCGACCAAACCGCTTACAGGTACCGCTTACTGCTGACCCCAACATCTGTTACATCTGGCAAATTATACATTAGGCCTACATCAACTCACATTATTTAATTTTGTCGTAAGAGGCATACCAAAGAATTCTTTCAAGCCAGCTCACAGGACCGACGCTGCTGGGAAAACGTGGGAGAAACTAGTGCAGAAGAAAGACAGGCCTTCAAAGATACCAGATACCAATCAGCGGCACAATTTTAATTAACTGCTGGTTATGGCTATCGTCAAAAACACGTTGACCGTACAGGTGTAGCAGCGGAACGTTTCTGCCCTTTATGTGACACCAAGTAAGAAATGGACAGAAAACACCTTAAGACGTGCCCAGCTCTCGTCAATAGGTTCACCAGATTATGTGTTGTATTGGACTGCACGAAAGCGCAATTGAAAAATAAAATTGTTGAACACTACCTCATTTTGGAGGGGGGGGGGGGGTGAGGAGCTGGGCCCCCAATTATATTCGCCTATATGAGGTGATCTTTCAATGATGGATCCATGCATGCTATCAGTTGGCATACGGACTCCTAGTTCTTTCTGACGGTTAAGAAACAAAAACTAACATACTTTGTCATGTGATGAAGAACTAATAATATCGCCTTCTGCATGTAATAATCCAAAGCATTGAATATATAACACATACGATATATAACTCAGTGTTATATATTCAATGTCCAAAGGAAGATAGAAGGGCAGCGGGCTCCTGGGGGGCACGCTTGCCCCAATGGGGCTTCCTTAAAATATGCTCTGGAGCAGCAGTCTCCACGGTCCTAGTAATTGTATTCCTTATGGATACATTTCAAGCGATGGTGGGGCCCGGCCTAATTCATGACTCTCCGGCTAGCCGCTAGATAAATGATACTTCTGCACCATCAGACCCCTTTTAAAAAGCAATGAAGTAGACAGTAGTCCTAGTCTAATTTATACTATGACTTGACTTGACTTACTAATTTATACTATGGTACACTAATAATATTTTTTAATATCACTTATTAGGTACCTATTTGAATTTTTAATCTTCCTAGGCTTACGTCTAATTGCTAAATTTTGGCGAAGCATAAAGCCTTACCTTCATCAAATTTCAGCAGCCAAAAAAAAATTCCAAATTTTGGAGTTTTTTCTGCAGAATTAAAGTACAAAAACTTCACGCACTTCTCACAACTGTCACCAACGTAACCCGCGCGAAGTATCGTACTCGCACTAGACTGTTTACGCGCGTAGCTTCCTACCACACCAACATCGCAATAATGCCAGTTCAGTTTCAGTTTGTTGGTATGGTCTATGGTGGCTCAGCAGGACTGCTAGCGCTCCTGTGGCAGATGACGGAAACAACTTCATAAACAACCTGCGAGAAGGGCAACTTTCGTATAGGACAAAGCTTGCTCCCAACCAACATAAAAGGGCCCAACCGACAACTGCCCTCAACAAATCAAAACGTTGGAATTTGGATTGCTGTACGAAATCAATCCATTTATTTACTGTATTTATTTTCATTTCATATATGTAGATGTAGGCCTAGGCCCTTTTCATTCCATATATATATGGTCATATCCTCATATATATATATATATATATATATATATATATATGAGGATATGGATTCACTTATGGTAGGATTAGCAATGTACAATATATATGAATATAAATAAAAAGAACCGGTCCGAGTTTACTCGAACATGCTTTCCAATTTATCAACATTAGTAGATAGAGAATATGGGTAGTTTCATGGTAAATAATTTTCCAGTGGTTAAATTTCCGGGGGGGGGGGGGGTTGTCCACCTTACGTCACTGGAGGTGAGATAAATTCTAGATAGGTCAGAACAACACATTAATTACCACACAGTAATAATGACAGGGCACGCAATGCATTTGAGCGCGAATTTTCTATCATTTTTTCAAAAAATAATTTTTTGTGCAAAACCAAATATTTTTTTGGGAAAGCAACCTGTCCGGTTTCGTTACTCAATTTAACACGTAAAACAAGCCTGAAGAGAGAAATCATCGATAGAAAGGTTTCGCAGAAAAATTATTTTTCTGTCATTTTTCATTAAAATTTAGTTATTTTTATTTTTTTACCCCAGGCAAACGACCCCTCGCATTTTGTCAACATTAATAACGACTACAATATATGAGGATTTAAAAGATATCGTTGGAGCCATTTATGAGAAATAATTTTTTTAGACGTTTTTTTGGAGTTGTTTGAGAATAAAACCCCCCCCCCCAAATTGAGTTTAGCCCCAAATAAAAAAAAATTTCCCGAGGTATGATTTTTGTGAACCTATACATGCCGAATTTCATCAAGATCGACTGAGTAGTTTGCCCGGAAATCGATGCACAGACAGACAGACAGACAGAGCGACAGACAGACATTTCGTAAAAACCACTTTTTTGGGTTCCTGGGAGCTGAAAACGTGTAAATCCGTTGAAATCTCGGAATCGAAAATTTTGACCATCACAAAGCTTTCCTTATACTAGCCTACGTAGGCCTATAAATTGGAAAGCAACAAGACCAAAGCCATGATGGTGGTCAAGAACAAAGAAGACCTGAACAAAGTAGGACTATATGCAGTCCTTGACGGAGTAGCTCTCAACAGTGCCTAGCAGTATAGGGTTATAGGGTACCCTATAAAATGGTACCTATCTACAATAAATATGCCCCTTTTACATTTTTACATAATCATGTTTTTGCAGGCAACGGTTATCATATTACAATATTTCTCAGTTGCTTAGCAAAATACTGTATACACGTATGGAAACAACCATAGATAAATAAAATTAAGGTTTATCACTATCCACTAAGAATACACTCCAGTAATCTGTCCGTACAAAAGATATATTATTGGATGAATAACTATACATGACAAACTAAATCCTTAGAATGATTTGCGTTACCTTATACAATAGAATCGCATCTACGTAGATTTTATTTTATAAGGTAGAGTACATCAGCCTAAGGATTTGCACTGAAATGTATTTTTTCATCCAATAACTTGCCTATTGTATGACAAATGACTGAATTGCATTCTTATCAAAATAGTGAAAACGTTAACTTAGCTTATGGGTCTATGTATTGCATGTTTTTTTTTTCATAAACGGAGCATAATTACATAGGTACAGTATTTGCTAAGGAATGGAGAATTAATATTACATGCCAGCCACCCCTGCAAAACCATGGTTATGCATCAATGTTTAAAAAAAGGGCATTTTGGCACAACACGGCTACTAATTAGCAGTGGCGGCGCTACGGTGGTGCCCGAGGGGGCCTGGCCCCCCCTACAGTTTCTCCGGCCCCCCCACTTTTGAGATATTTTACATGTTGTTAAATTGCAGAATTATTGAACGGTATTCCTACTCCCAATGAAAAATGTTTTGTTTTTTCATTGGCCCCCCCAGATAGAAGTCATGCCTCCCCTTGGCCCCAACGCCTTAAAATTTCTAGCGCCGCCACTGCTAATTGGAGTAAATAATTATAATTATTAAATAATCCAAGTTTTCACTCTGTTATATAGGATATTAGCGGGATAACAACTATTGTAATAAAACTTGTGGACGTATGTACTGCTCGGTAGATAACAAATCCACGCCAAATGAAAAATGTCCTAAGATAAATTAACAATTTATCATTTTTTATTCTTTTACTAAGCCCATCTAGCGGAGTTATGGATCTAAACTCTAACACTTAACTGGGAAGGCCCGAGCCCGCCTACTTTGCATACCCTCCGAAGCATGGCCAGAAAGTGTAGCAAGTGTGGAATTCGAATCCACAACCTTTCGGATACAATACACTATTATATGGGATATACTGTGTATAACACTGGCATTAAATTAACTTTGGTTTGGCAATAGTCGGGACGACGCCCCGGTTAGGCGTAGATCGTGGGTTCGAATCTACCGAAACGCCAAGTCTAATTTTTTCCATATCCTCTAATTCTAATACTATCCCTACTATATCTACTATCATATTCGAACTACCTAAACTAAAATAAATTCAGTCAAATAGCAAACCAAACAACTTTTCTAAAAATGTTTATTCTTCCATAAAAATTGAAGTAATTTAACTTAACATGGAAATTGAATTTTTAATGCCATTATTAAATTTAGTGACAGAATTCAGAGGCGTACAGTAAATTTGAAGGGGTTAGAAGCCAATGTGTACAAATGACATTTTCTTAAGAAAAGTAAGTACTTATTTAGATAAGTGCAACATGACAATCTCCGAGAGATAAACTATGTGATCTCAGCTAAACGGTATACACGTATCTCTATCCTCTTATCATACATACTGTAGTTTCTGTGTTGTAAGGGGTTGAAAATATTGTCCACCGTAAAAAGGATACAGACATTCAAACTTTAACTGCGTTTTTCTCAAAATCAGCCGAACAGTACTTGTACACATTGGCTTCTAACCCCTTCATTTGTAACTGAAGACTAACAAAATCCAAAAAAGAAGAAAGATAAAAACAGAATATTTTTACATAAAACTAATCGAACAAATTGTATGGATATTTGCTCACCGCAAAATTTTCGATAGTACTTTTCCGTTAAGTACAAATCTAAGTACATACAAATAAAATTTATGGAAATTATCTTTTTAATAGTGAAACTATTTTATGAGCCATATCGTATTGAAGTGAAATGGGATAACTAACCGAAATTTCCATGTTTTTCTTTATTTTCCTACTATTTCCCCACTTTATCACAGGTAAGTGAGTAACCCAAATAATCTTACTATGATAATAATTGAAATTATCATACGGTATTTCAAAAAAAGCTAAAAGAAACAGTTTTAAAATAGGAATCGGAATAAAAATGCTAAAATCCCTGAGTTATTAAAACAGTTAACAAATTTTTAAGTTTTAAGTTACATTACAGCATAATAATATTGGGACCAATAGCTCAAATTAGAAAAAAAAAACATTACTTAATGCAAGTGGCAGACAAAGTAAGTAAATTTGTAAGTATCAACATTGCATCAGCGTCTTAACAACAAAATTAAACTCATGAATTCTGAAGTTCACAAGTTACCTTAATAAAATAAATAACTAAATTACAAAAAAAATCGTTTAACCACTCTGCCTGGTTAATAATTTTATCGGAGAGTTAATTTAACTCTGAAACTAAAATATCTTCAATATTGAACACGAACACAAATCAGGGACATAAATTTGTTAGAGGAGACAGCTAGTGAACTGCGACTATAGCGTATTAAAATCTAGGATTGAAGTCAGGGTGAATATATAAGATAATCAGGTCAGAGGGAGCTTCTACCAGTACAATGCCAACAACTTAAGAGTAAGAATTGCAAATTGATTATTGTGGCCGTTTTACTGGGTAATCTCTACGTCGGACAGGGCCATTTTTAGTTAATCCCATTACTATAATCCATGATTATACACCACAGTATGTGATACCCCTAATTTGTAGAAGGGTTACTCTTTTTTATTGTCGACAGTAATTCCTGTCTTTGGCCAGTTTTTTAAGTTACCAGCAGGGTTGGTAAAGAATGTTTATCAACTGTGTTATTCCACATAGATTCATTTTTGTCAAGGGTAATTTCTCCGCCTATGGCGACCCTTGCCATCAAGTTATAATTAGGGTTGGTAAAGAATGCTTTATTTACACCTAGACTCCTTCAATGTTACGCCTTCTTCTTGTCGACAGTAATACCCGCGTCTTTGGCCATCCCTGCGAACACAGATTTAGGTTTGGCTAGGAGAGTTTGTGGCGATTCGTATTCGACTATTAATCCTTTGTCTAGTACGATAACTCTGAAAATAAAGAGAGAAAATATTAAAATACATAATATGCTAGGTATAGCACATTATTGTCCGTGTACCGGCGTATTCCAGTAGGCAAAGAGATACATAAATAAGTTCAATTACTAATGCCGGTACACACGGACGATTCGGCTCGCGCGAGTTGCCGGCGTTTTTTTTTTTATTGTAGCAAATGGGTATCTGGAAAACCACAAGGTCAACTCCAGAAGATTTTTGAGTCTGGTGTGAAACCGGTGCACGGTTCTTCTCGACACGCCCAGAACACGCGCCAAAAATCTTATGAAGTTGACTTAGTGGTTTTCTAGCGACCCATTCGCTATACCGAAGAAGAAATGTCCGCAACACGAGCGTGCCGACTTGTCCATGTGTACCGGGCTTAATTCAACCTATTTGTTTGTTTTATTATTACACGATAAAGCCCCCTCTTTCACTGAACTAGGAAGGCCCGGGACCCTCCGAAGCATGACCTGAAAATGTAGCAAGTGTGGAACCTGGGCGACGGAAGACGAGACATTATGATGACTATGATGAACTTACTTTTGAGTGTTAGTCGGTAGAGCTCAGACATGCTTACCATTGACATTGTAACAGGTGCTAACTCGACATAACCTAGTATGGGAACTAGTCTTTATTCAATAATACGGTACTTACCTATCTGAGTCCATAATAGTATTAAGACGATGTGCTATCGTTAGTACTGTGCACCCGCTGAATTCGCTACGTATTGTTCTCTGCAACGAAAATATGGTAGATTAGTTTTGGTAATGTAACTACCACACGCAATTTTATTCTCATAGGACCATGACGGATAATAGACGCTAAATAAATGCTTGCAAATCGACATGGGAGGGGTTTACCCAGAAGACGCTAATTGGTCTCCAAAAGACCAATTGAAGCGTGGACAAGTAGAAAACTGCCATTTTTTATGATTTTGAGATAACTGGACCATGCCTTCCTGAAACAGTGATCCATTTTTGAGGCCTATCAGTATATCGGTAGCATGCTTAGTTCCTGAATAAAATGGATTTAACAATCGGTTCATTAATGAGAAACGTATTTAAGCTTCTTAACTTCAAATGTTTTATCTCAAAATAAGTTTGACAGCAGTTATACACTTTGGCGTTTCAATTAGCGTTTACGTACGAGTCCACTTCTTGGATACACTACACTTTTTCATAGACACAAAAAAAATAGATTTTGCCGCATCCTGAACAAGTTTGTTCAGTATAGTTTTCTCTAGGTCAAAACCAGTTGAGTTTGGTAACCTATATTGCAGCCTCTAGGTTATTGTAACCCGGATCGCCAATCTGTCAATCTGGTTGCACCTATCCTTACTTCAGGGAACCGCTGAAAACTAAGTCCTGTTTTCGCTTCGATTCAGACCGCGTATCATTCGACCCCGTGGTGCACCACTCAACAACCGCCTAACAAACTTAATAACACCAATTAGACCAGCTAGTGTTTTCTGATTATTTTTTGTCTCTATCATGTACACGATCAATTATTGATGTCATCGAACATAGCAGTAGAAGGATGCATTGTTCAGGTGGTTCACTTTGACAAGTTGTTGCAAGTCGGATTCCAACAAGAAGCACTATGTTTCTACAAGCTATGCCGATGGCTCATGGTATTTAGAGCCCGTTTATAGCAGGCGGTTGCGGAAGCGTAAAATAAACATAAGAAAAGCTAGCAGTTGGTTTATATACATAGAACGCAGTCTCTTTTTAAAATAAGTTTCAGAAGGTTTATAAGAAGGAAGCACTTTGCCCAATGTAAAGACGGAATAACACGCTTATCCTATGCTGATTTTACCCCCGACCAGCTCCTGCAATTGCTCTTATAAACAGACCCTTAGGGTCATCTTTACTCATCTTTACTACAAAGCCATAGCAGTATACAGTTTGGCCTAGGAAAATGAAAGGGGGCTCTCAAGTAACAAATTAACTAATGAAGCAAACTTACTTGGATGAGATCATCTGTCTCCAAATCGACAGCCGCAGTGGCTTCATCTAAAATTAACACCTTGGTTTTCCTTAGCAGCGCCCGCGCCAGACAGATGAGTTGCCGTTGGCCGACACTGAGGTTCTCGCCACCCTCGGAGACCTCGTGGTCGAGACCGAGGGCCAACTGGCTCACGAATTGTTTCAGATGAGCGTGCTCGAGGGCTTTCCAGACCTCCTGGTCTGTGTAGACACCGAACGGGTCGAGGTTGAGCCGAATAGTGCCGGAGAAGAGAACCGGGTCTTGAGGAATGATTGTTAGTCTGAAAATCGAAAGAAAACACATGTAATGCAACTTAGAACATGATTGGTTGAAGGCCGCTGACAAATTGCTTCAGATGAGTGTGCTCGAGATTGAGCCGAATAGTGCTGTGCGGGAGAAGAGGATGGGATCTGGAGGAATGATTTGTTGACCTAAAGTGGAAGGAAATACATGACATGTAATGCTGAACCTGGTTGGACGAAAACGAGGGCCAGCTAGATCAGGAATAGATTGAGATGAGCATACTCGTGCGCGCCTTACCCATCTGCTGGTCTGTGTAGATAGACACCGACTGGGCCGAGGTTAAGTTGAATAGTAAGAAGAGAACGAGGTCTGTTGAACGAATTCAAGGCCTTTCTACCCCTTCTGGTCTGTGTACAATCCGAATGGGTCAAGGTTGGGCCAAATAGTGTCGGACGGGGTCTTGAAGAGTAATTGTTAACGCTTTAGAAGAGCGTGCTTTCCAGATCTCCTGGTCCCTGTACATACCGAAGCCGAATTTCAGGAAGTCGTGCAGCCACCATCTTGGAGACGTCGATTCCGTCGATTTGAACGGTCCCATTAGCATTGATACGAAACAGTTCCAACGGCAACGAAGCTTTACCAGACCCAGTGCTACCAACCTAACAGACTACTCGACCCACCTGCTTCTAAGATCATGTAGTCCCATCTTGGTAACATCGATTCCGTCGATTTTAATGGTCCCATTTGCAGGCTCAATGATACGGAACAGTGCCAGAGTCAGCGAAGACTTTCCCGCGCCAGTTCTACCAACGATGCCAACCTTCTCCCCACCGTGCACGCTGAAGTTGATTCCTTTCAACACCAGATCCAGTCCTTCTCGGTACCGAACTTGATAGTCTACGAATTCTACCTCCCCCTGCAAAACAAAAACGAACTTGAGAACTCGATTCTTAAGTTAACTATAAGGCACTAATATTTAGCCTGCTTCCATTCTATTCTACTAGTCACCCCCGACCTAACATCCGCAGAGTAATATAATTACGAAGACTTTCACGGCTCGAGTTGATTGAGCACGATGAGTCTGGGCTGATAGGGCCGAGGTCGATCTGAAACCGTACTTCCAAACGTTTCGTCAACATCTGCGATCGACATCTTCAATGATGCTGCAGAGCCATACAATCATAGAAGTCTACGAAGAGCCATTGAAGATGTCGACGAAACGTTTGGGAGTACGCTTTCAGATCGACCAACAATTCTACTGCTTCATATTTCGCAGAGTGGTTAGTTTTTATTTGTTTTGAATGGTGTTGGTATTAATTAATTAAATCAGAAGCATTTTAATAGGACATGAATAGCCAGCGGTTGTAAGGAAAGATTAGATACCCCTTATGTGTAGTATGGTGAACGCAGGACCTTATTTTCTAGATAAACCCGCCCAGCGGCCAGCGTGATAATAAAGGAATGATTCTATTTCCTCTACTGGAAACTAGCTAGAATAATATAATATATTTGTCTAACTAACCTTTTCGGGCCATTCCTTCGGTGGTTTCGTCTCAGGCACGTCCCAGGCTGCCTCTTGCGCAGTCTCCCCGTACTCTTTGATTCGTTCCACAGCCACGATATTGGTCTCCACGTCCGATGTCATGCGCACGAGCCAGTTGAGCGTTTGAGTGATCTGCAAGGAGTACGTGACTGACAGACCGACCAGACCGGGGTTCATCGTGTCCCGGTTGACTACGGCGAAGGTGGCGGCGAAGAAGATGATTAGGTTGCCGATCATTTCCAGACGAATGGCCAACCATCTGAAAACAGGTAAGTCGAGTTGAGGATCATTACGGCAAATCGATGACAATGAGGTAATTACAAAGGCTTTCACGGCCGGAGTTACGTGACGAATCAGTAGAATCCGGGGTGATAGGACGTGGCCGTTCAGAAAGCATACTTCCAGTAGTAGTAAGCTTACGGCCACGACCTATCATCCCGGATTCTACTGCTTCGTCTGATGACAATGGCTTCGGAAGTTAAAGGTCACTTCCCACGTTGTATCGGAAAGTGGAATTTCCACCGAGTTTTTTGTGCGTAACTGTACAAAAGGTGAATAATAATACATAAATAAATAATAAAGATGAGGAAACTTTAAAGACTTACCTGTTGGCGACCATGCTGGGGAAGTAACAGACTTGATTGAAATCGACCTTCTCTTCTGACTCTCTAATAAATCGATTCTGAACATTGTATGCGCGTATGGTCTGCGTGCCCGTTACAGACTCACCAAAGTGTGAGTAAATAGGCGATCTTGAAACCGATTCGATTCGCTTGAGCTGTCGCGAAGTGGCTACATAAAACTGCTGTATCAGGTAATACAGGATGCCTATGGGCAAAATCACCGCGAGGAAAATGGGCGTTGTATAGGATATTACAACAATTGTTGCAACCACCTGAAATGGTTTGATAAATTAATTAGTACAAGACATGCCGCAGAGATTGGAAGTTAAATGCTTAAATTTAATTATCAGGCTAAGCTCTTAGTTGTAGTTTTTGAAACGCTGCGCTTATTTACTTTAACGGCCTTGTCCCTCTAATTTGGGAAAGGTGCCAAATCTACAAGAATACGTGTAAAACGCTGCACTGGCTTCGATTTCTCAATAAGGGGTACTGAACTGTGGGGAAGCGGGAAAAGTACAGGAAAATAGAAAAAGAGAAGACATCGGCAAATCGGTTAGAAGGGCTCTATATTAGACAGGTATTGCCATCCGCCATTTTGTATCCATTTTAAGTCTGGTCTATAAGCAAAGCATTTGGGTGTTTACCGATTCATTTTTAGAAATTCATCGTTATTTATTTATTATTATTATTAAAAAAAAAAAAAAAAAAAAAACATTCAACCAATTAAGGAAGTGTTTAATAAAAAAATACTAAACGTGTTTTAGTTCTTTTCAATCTTTAACTTCCTTACAATTCTTACCATATAGGAATTATAGGATACAAAATGGCGGATGACAATACCCGGGTATATAGTGCCTTATCGGTTAGCAAACAATCGCATCATATGTTGTTTTTAGTCCAGCAGAAATCGCATAAGGTTAATATGAAATCGATAATGTAACACCATCTCGGTTATAAAATAACCTTTTGAGATTTTATTACAGGTAAAATGGACCTAAAATTACCGCATAAACAGTGTAACGTCGAGAGAAAACTCTTCAATACACGTACCAATGAACTTTGTGAGATTATAGAGGTCTCAAAAGGTATAGAAAATTCCTGATTTGCACATATTGTACATACTATACGTTGAGAGACTATTAATTAACTGAAGTCGTGTACTAGTACAGAACCTCAGTTACTAGGGAACTTCTAGCTTGACTGGACGCCGCGTTTTCCTATTACTGATATCGATAGCCTAAGGCTCCTATTACGGTTGGGTAGGTGGAAAATATTTCAGTCATATCGAGACTAGAACCTCGACCTTCCGTTTTATGGTCTAGTTCTTTACCAATTGGACTATTTATTTATTATGCCTAATTTCCATGCTACCTGTTTTTCCGACTTCACCACAGTCAAATAAGTAGCCCTATATGAGATAAACGTACTATACGCATTTCTAATTTTCACACTTTCATATTTAATTACTGCTTACATTTTTTTTTTGTGTCAAAGAAACGTACTATTGGAGTAGTAATTGAAATGAACGAAACACTTTGTTCATTCCAATACCTCCATAAGGATACATTAATTGGATCGGACAGACTCGGTGTTTTGTTCGTATCAATGCATAAGCGAACTAGTACAATACCTATTGTGTCCTTATAAAAAAAGTAATTACCTAACATATTTTTGATATAACGGACAAAACGTCACAATTTAAGCCAACAAATTCACAAAACTTAGAACAAATACGAACGTGAACTTATACGATTTAAGCTAAGCAACCATAATCCTTAATAGGGAGAAGAAAGCTGCAGCTCTAGTTAGAACGAAAAGAGTAACTTATCCGAAGGTAAGATTAAGTCAATCGTGATAAACCACATTATGTACTGGGAAATAAGGTGGATTTTTTTTCTTTGTCAACAGAGATCCATTGTTGCATATTATGATTAGCTTACTGTTTTCTGGGCTTTGTGGTACCAACATGACAAAAACTAAATGAATGTCGTCTGTTGGGGCCCGGTTTTTTTAATAAAGTGCTAAGTCCACCGACCTCGCATTTGATAGGCGGTTATTCCACCGACGTAAATAGTGATTATTAACGTGATTGCCGTGGTAGCAGACATTAAAGACAGTCTAAAAATGTCGGCTACCACGTCAATATCACCAATATTATCACTATTGACGTCGGTGGAATAACCGCCTTAGTGAGCCAGATATTGACGTGGTAGCAGACATTAAAGACTGTCTTTAATGTCTGCTACAACGTCAATATCTGGCTCACTATCAAATGTGAGGTCGGTGGACTTTGCGCCTAACAGGATTCAAATTATTCCCCGGGTAAGTTTTTATTTTCCATTCGTGCTATGCCTGCAGACCAGCAGCCCAACAATTATGTTTGAAGTTACCCAATCCTTTGGGATGACGCAAAACGTGTCAGCGGTTGCCCGCTGGATTTAATCGTCAGGCGGCTGGCCGAAGTCTCACCTATTTTCGTTAAGCCTGGCTTAAGAACTACAAACTTAGATTAAATATAGCGTCTTTCCATTCGGAGTTTCACATAACAAATAAATAAATTCACTAGATGAGCAGAAAGTCAGCTTTATTATGTCTGTTAACAATGAAGTCGTAGCCATGCTATACATGCCAATCTGCAAATGTATGCAAGTGCTCAAGTGCTTTTATTGTACCACTGGACCAGCAATTGAAACCAACGAAACACTTTCTATATTCCATAAATAAATCCATAAGCAGAAGTTAATAAAATCCAGTGTTTCGTTCGTTTCATTTGATGCCCCAACAGTGCGGTATGCACAGAATATACATTGAAGAAGATTACTATCACAATTAAAGTTGTTGAATATTAATTTACAGTATATGCAAGGCTATTGGCATGCCATCTAATGTTTTCAGCAAATGGATATGCAATGACTTTAATACAGACTGTCCCGAACGCAAGATACTACACAGGGTGATCCAGAGCAATCGTCCCCTTTAATTTTAATCGACTTCGATGGCCAGGTGGTAACGTGCTTGCACTTGTGCGAGTCTTTACACGCCATGCGATCGGAGGCGTGTTGTAACTCAACACGGGTACTAACCTACAGAGGCGACTGAAGAGGTCAATCGGATACATTCATTAAATTATTTGTATGCGATTAATCTTAAAAAAAAGTAAAAAAAAAGAATTTCGTTATTATGGGGAATAATGAGGTGCGGTAAAAAACGTATCATAAAATAGGGGTCAACGTTTTTCTGGTTCTACATAGGTCTGCATAGAATTGCTCAAAGTACCACTTAACTCTTTAACGAGAGCGAAATTGTTTCTAATTTGACAAGGTCTTTGACCCAATCTAGAAGGCTGTTCGTTCGTTCCAATTCTACGCTGTATTTTCAGCTAACGCCAAGTTTAGGAAAGCATATTGTACAACAGGCGGCCAATGGCCATCCTAAATTATTACGTACGAGATAGGCCCGGCTCTATATAGCGCCAACTCAGCTAGGTTGCTTTTAAGTCAGGACCTCCATCTTTGGCTCAAATACATTGAAGAAATTTAAACAGATTAATGATTTCCACATAGATCTGGCTTTTTAAGATTTGTATTAATATTCCGATTGTATTTTTATAATCTGTTGAAATAGCGGGGAAAATATGTGCGTCAAATCGACGATAAAGGCAATAGCAGGGCAGGTTTTAAAAACGCACTTTGACACGAGGCATAATTTATTATAATTTACGCACGAAAACTGTTTTAGCTTTTGAGAATAATAGCTTGCTATGTCTGAAAATAGGGAATCAAGATATATCAATGGTTCGAGCACCAAATTTCCCACATTTTTTTTCACCCCCATTTTCGGACTAAATTTGAGGAGGTTGCTTCTTCAACCTATGTTAATGTAATGTTAAAAATTATTAGAATGTTCTAATGGTGTTTTGTTGACTAACAAAATTAGACGACTCCAAAAAAGGGGATTAAGCTGCTTTATAAGTATTTCGAAGTAAATATTTTCCAATTATCATGTGGCACATTTTCACACCTAAAAAAAAGGAGTGCCCACTAATGTTCTGTTAGACAAAGTTCCACCAAAAAATTACCTCAAAAGCACAAGCCACCATATCATGTGCCTGCCACGGCAATTCTTCATCTATGGCTCCGATATCGTAGGAAAATCGCGACATAACCCGACCGACGGGAGTGGTGTCAAAAAACTGCAGAGGGGCTTTTAAGATACCATGTAACAGGAGCCTATGCAAGGCTGTGCACGCGCGCAGGCACCCACTGAACACGGCATAGGCACAAAGAAGCACGAAGATAGCTGCAACAAGACACAAGTGACAGACCCAAAGCACCAAATGCCCCAAAGTGTTACCATGAGTTTGGAAATTGGCGCCAAACTAGTTGGGGATTTAGTTGCTAAAATGGCAGGGCTTGCCGGGCAACAGGTTCTTATACATGACTGTGCAAGAGCAGATGCACCCGCTGAACACGGCCAAGATGCAGAGAATCACGAACATAGATAGCTAGAACAAGACATATGTAACAGCAGGCCCAAAGCACTAAATTGGCGCCAAACTAGTTGGTGATATAGTTGCTCAGTAGGTTGCAGGAGCTGCCATGCAGCAGGTGCTTGTGCATGACTGTGCAAGAGCAAAGGCACCCGCTGAACACGGCATAGGTATAGAGAAGCACGAAGCTGCAACAAGACACAAGTGACAGACCCAAACCACCGAATGTCCCTAAGTGTTTGAAAATTGGCGCCAAATTAGTTGCCTACTTGGTTGCAGTGGTACCACAGGTGCCTATCTACGATCGGGGAAGAGCAAAGGTACCTGGTTAACTCGGCATGGGCGTATAGAATTACGAAGATACAATAATGTATAATGTATAATGAAAGACGCTAAGTCTCAAGTGTTTGAATATTCGGGCCAAACAAGTTGGCAATTTAGTTGCTCATTAAACGTAACTGGTTGCCGTGCAACAGTAGTATTTTACGGACTCAAAGAAGCATAAAGCTGCTCAACGGGAATTTACTATACCAAAAGCACCAAATGCCCCGGCAAGGGAGAAATCCAAATGCAAAGCCCGTGTTCGACCTTCTTCTAATGTCCTCCTTTAACCACGACTAGAGAAAATTTCCAAAAAAAAATTACCTTAAGACCACAAAGTACCACATCATGGGCTTGCCCTGGCAATTCAGAATCTACTGCTTCGACATCGGAGGAAAATCGGGAGATAATCCGACCCATGGGAGTGGTGTCGAAAAATTGCAGAGGGGCCACCAGAACACGATGCAACATAAGCCTATGCAGGACAGTGCAGGCGCGCAAGAAACCAATGTACACGGCATAGGCATACAACAGCATGAAGATCGCTGTAACGAGACACAATTGACAAACACAAAGCATCGCCCAAAAGTGTTGGTGCAAAAATGAGTAGTTAGAGATTTCGTTTCTCACTGGGTGGCAGAAAGAAAGAACATTGAGTTCTCAATTTTCCATGTGTCGAATTTTTGGCCTTAAGGCCCACTCTTACAATCAACCCATGACCAAAAGCAACACAAACATAAGATAAGCTGCAATAATTTTGGTATAAAATATTGTAAGCAACAACATCGGACCGCTAGAATACAATTCAGCTGTAGCTTAAATAATCTGTTATTGCGACAGAAAGATAAAGTAATAATGTTTAAGCCCCACAGAGGTGACAGAGGTCTGTTACTAGAACCACTACTGCCGAAAACGTGCTGCTAGTATTTATGATATAGCGTTGTTTGCATTTTGGCGCCAAACAGCTTTGAATTTAGTTGGTTTTCCCATAAAATTATCCTCATAATCCCCAGGAAGTCACAATAACATCCCTACGATTCGAGACGACGGAAGGACAAAAGTTAACGTAACGATCATCCACAACCCCAGCAAGAAGAACTTGAATTATTGATCTAGTTTAAATGGTGGGTTTGATTTTAGACTTAAAATTCGGAATTAAAACCGAAAAAGTGCTGAGTTGAGGGAAAATGACTGAGTAAAAATGTACCTGTACTTGTGTATGATAATTCAAGACTCCCTTAGTGTAGGCAACAAACGTAATTAAAGTCACCCCCTCAAGGCCAATTCAGACAAATCTGCACATCCAGCACATCGGAACATTAACTAACCTCATAAGCACAGTCCACAGTATCGAACAACGGCCAGGAAAGTTGCGAATCCACAGTCTCAGTGTCTCCGGAAAACCGAGACAGAATACGACCAATGGGCGTGGTATCGAAGAAATAAAGGGGGGCTCTAAAAACACCTTGAAGCATTGTCGAGTGTATCGTTTTAGCCGCGCGAAGGCACCCAAGGAAAACGGCGGACACAGTGGAAATTACGAAGACAACTGCAAAAATAACTGCCCAGTGAGATTCAAGTTTAATTACCTCAATCCAGCAATCAGAAATATTGAAGAAGCCGCGTGTTAGTTGAGTGTCAACGGTCTCATTGTCACCTGAGAAGCGGGAGAGAATACGACCAATTGGAGTGGAGTCGAAGAAGAGGATAGGGGCCCGTATGATGCCGTGTAGCATGGATCGGTGAAGGCTATTGGCAGCAATCAGGCAGCCAATAAAGAAGCCAGACGCAGTGCCCAGAACGAAAAGGGCTGCAATAAGACAATCCTTGGTAACGATAAAGTCAGTGAGACTTCAGCTACTCGACCAACATTAAAAGTATAGAATGATTTTTTGAACTTATTTAACTTAAATGGAAAAGGTGTCTGGAATGGGAACCGGGTGAAGAATCCCATACCCATGAGCTGCTAAGAGCTGTTTTTATCACCCGTTTTCGATGCACAACTGGCCACGACTACCTGCAGGTTTACCTGTTCCGCATAGGCCTGGCTGCTTCTAACCAATGCAATTTGCTTCAGTAATCGCATGGATCCGGCAGACCTACAAAAACGTGTCAATCGATCCTATAGAATAAATGATCGATCCAAAGCCAAAATAACGACCTGACCTCACTTTTCTGGCAGGCGCGGCACCAGATGGCGGAAGCACCAAGAGTGGCCGAGTACTTAAAGGGACAAAACGTGGACTATGGTGTAGGAGTGTTGGAATCGGGTACTTTTTTTTTAATGCGATTAAACTACAAGTTGCTGAAGCTAAAAATAAAAAAAGGTGGGTCTGTTAAGACGGGTGCTTGAGGACTAACATAAATAGCTAACAGGTAAATAAAAGTACAAACCATTTACAAAAATGCAAACCCAACAATTTCACAGGAGTAAAGACAACAGACGTCTTGACTGGACCCATTGATGTTACTTAATAGGCTAATAGGCTAACATCCAAGCCTTACAGCAAACACGTTGCAGACTTTTCTTTGAATCGTCAAGGTACTCGTATATGCTGTCGCATTTTTCTAATTTGATTTTGTGTATATACTGAAACACCGAAATACTGAAATACATAAACAATGACAACGATGGAGACAACTCCCAGTGAAACGCAAGTCATCTACCTCGATAGATAAATCCGAAATATGGAGGAACCCCGTCGTTAGTTGGATGTCAATAATGTCAGTGTCTTTTGAGAAGCGGGAAAGACTACGGCCGACTGGAGTGGAGTCGAACAAGTGGAGAGGTGCTCGTACAATGCCGTACAACATTGACTTGTAGAAGACTCTTGCAGCAACTATGCAGCTAACGTTGAATCCCGGTGCTGTGCCAAGAATGAAAAGGCATGCAAAAAGGCCAACCTCGTTGATGATGCTATACCAAAATGTAGCATAACACCTCAGTATTCCAGACAATCACGCCGCGCTCTATGCAAATTTGGAAGAATGAACGAAGACCCCTTGCGGGACTGCAAAGCTCTCACGCACCCAAACGAAGACACAGATAAACGCTACTTGATTAAGAATGGAATTAAGTAATGGTAAGAATAAATGGGGTAGCGTTGGCTACAATAAGTATTCCAAAAAAACAACAAGGCTGATTTTGATTTAAGAATGGGACAGTGAAACACCTCCTCCATGATGGCTGGAATAAGTGATTGTGTCGTGTAGTGTTAAAACAGTGCAAACTCCAAGTGAACAGGAACAAACAGAATAGTACAATCCAGAGTGCAGAGCAAACATCAACACACAGAAAAGGTAGAGGCCACAAAAGGTGACAACCGAAAATATCAGATTCACGTTGCTCCCAAAACATACATTACTGCGACAACATTTAAGCTACATTATTTTTCGCCAGTGCGCCAACAAATTTGATTGATAACCTGTACATCAATGTTGATAATTTGAACTTTGTGCTGAGACTTGTAGCGCTACGTGTGACTCTCCACAAATTTACCCTTTAGCAAGAAAAGTGTCAAATGCACCTAAGGAAGTTTTCAATTTAAAAAAAGCCTTCCTGCCTTATGAGACAAGCCATCCTGGGACCACTTTTACAGCATTACTCCAAGATGGTCGTGTGCTTCCCGGATTATTTTAATTTCAGCACAGTCCCCGTAATCTAAAGCATTTTTATTAGGGTCTTCGCTCTCCGTACTACTACTACTACCTCAGAATAAGCCCCCTTCACCTAACTACACCCATGCCGAGTTGACATAAGCAAAAGATGCGTGCTCTAAAAAATCTTAACGAAAATGAAGACTTACATCAAAAGCGCAATATTCTGCATCGACTAATTCAGTTCCGAATTGATTGTCGATCACGTCGACATCCTTGGAAAAGCGCGAGAGGATTCTGCCTATGGGGGTCGTATCGAAAAATTGCAGGGGCAGGGCGAGCACATTTTTCAGCATTTTTGCATGGAGGACGGACGCTGCCCGAACAATGGCAACGGCTGGGCTGATCTCAAAGAGGACGTTAGACACAGCTGAAAAAAGAGAGAGAAGTATGCCAACATTGAGTGTTGTAGGGGGATGCGAATGACAGCGTATAGGTTATTGCACCCGGGTAAGTTGAATATGTTATCTGTTAGCGAGGATAGCACAGATAGACGGTTGAGTTGTGAGTTGTAACTAAACACCATGGAAGCAGACTAAATTTTCGAATTGCACACTAGCTTTCATCAGTGGCCTTTAATTGATAGGAGTTCTAAGTGTATTTAAAGCCAATTGTGCTCTCTTTAGAGTGTCTCAACTACATTAATTCTTTAAGACCTATTTCTCAAAGGAGGGCCAGGATCTTGCGGGGACACCGGAGTGGTAGATCATTAAATGATCTATGATCTAATATATCATGTTCGTGAAACATATATATAAATGTAAATTTTACATTCATATATACGTTTCCCAAACACGCAATTGCTTCACTGCTCCTGAGGATGTGCACGATGTACTCCACACCTTCAACAATGGTCTAATATTATTATTATTTTTTTAGAAAGTTGAGCTGACATAGGTTTTGGGACCCTATGAACAGTATAATTATTGAGATCACATCAGTGTACCCCAATCATTCATACTACAACCCAGATTCAAAAAGGTTGGACCACCCTTATTCACGATGCATTTCAGTTTCTATCTCTGTCAATTCGAATAATATATCATTTATTTTAATATAGAAAGTAGCCTAACTATTCCTCTATCAAATGAGAAAAAATTCTCCTTATTAGGTTTAAAACCTATCTGACAAGACAGCTTTGCTCAAACATATGCTGAAATCATCAATTCAAAAAACCTGGAACACTACGTTTTCAATATTTTGTTATAGTGCCTTTTGCATTAATAACTGCCTTAATGCGACGGGACCTGGAAGATACAAGAGCGACACAATCATCTGCAGTGAACGAATCCCAAATTTCTAATAAAATGGTCCTCAGTTCGTCCTTTGTCCGTACAAGAGTGGTTCTCAACTTCTTCTTCATTTTTCCCCAAATATTTTCGATTGGGGAAAGGCCAGGGCTGCTTGAAGGCCAAAGGAGAGGTTTAATATAATTATTTTGAAACCATGCGTTAGCGATTCGGCCGGTATGGCAAGTTGCGCGGTCTTGCTGAAATATAAAATTCCCGTTCGACACCATCTTTGTAAGGGAAGGCTTCAAACTGCCCTCCAAAATCTTAATGTACGTCTACCCATTAACAGTACCCTCAACAAAATGAAATACACCTATTCCTGATGCACTCATACACCCAAACTTCACGGTTTTCTTGATACAGTGCGGTTTGATAGTCTCGCCAGATATTCGTACTACGCGCTTAGATCCAGCAGAATCCAAAGTTAGTTGAAATCGCTACAAATGATCTTTTTCCAGTCCTGTTCAGTCCAATTCACCCTCTCTCTTGCACAAGCAAATCTCCTTCTTTATCTGTACAGGTGTTAATAGGGGTTTCCCCTTGGCAGTGTAAAAACCATAGTGGGGAGAATGGATTCGTCTAACTGTAGTACTCACAGAACCTGGGCTATTGGACAATGTTGATTAGTTCCAAGCTTCCTTGAGCTCTAGAGCAGTTATGCGTTTGGCTTTAATGATTTTTACGAATTCCCTGTCGTGGCGACTAGACGTCTTGCGTGGCCGCCTCGTCGCTTTCCCCCGGATCAGTGGTCTTGGCGTTTGCACAGCGTACCAAAAATATTGTGGACGGTAGACATTTATAATTGGAGGATTCTCTTTATCTCTCTCTCACCTTTTTCTTGCTTGATGATGGAAAATTATCAGTTTCTGAACGCTCTTCGCTACAGCAGATCCTCTTGCCATTCCTCAATGATAAAATGCAGATGGGGAAAAATAACGTGTCTGATGTTTTGAAAATATGTCTACACACTGCATGTAAGCAATGTGCATTTTTTTCAAGCCTGCCTGGATGCTCACGGAAAGAATAACGCTAAGTGGTCCAAGATTTTTGATTCGGTTAATTATGCACATTCTCTCGGAAGTGTCGAGGAATCGATGAAAAACTAACGGATCTAAATTGAATTGATCAAATGTCATTAAGGGAGTATCTGGCTAATTTCCAGAGTAAACTCAGCGACCTACAATTTGTATTAACAGAGAAACAAATTGAAATGCATTATGAATTGAGGTGGTCCAACCTTTTTGAATCAGGGTAGTATGACCATTGCCAAGTAATCAACTGCTCAAAAATAGCAGATTAACGTTGTTAGCAAAAATAGTCCGTGTCCTCAATGGCAAGTTAGTCAGATTGGCCTGGTTGGTGCAGCCCTATAACAGGCTAACCGCGGCCAACCACGTGTTCCGCGGTTTCCTCGGGCTCATTGCAGTGACGGCAAACGGTAGGACTTTCATGACCCAGTTTGGCCAAACAATGGTCTAACTCATACGTGCTTCACGACTACAAGTAAAAATACACATTCGTGCCTATGATACATGTACGTTATGCTATAATTATATACAATGATAAAGTATGAATCACTCTCTCATCAAGTGAATTTATTTATTTGTTGCGATTCCGAATCGGAATGGAAGAATTTTAATGCAATGATGTCACGATCTAGAAACAGAAATGCTTTCATCGCAACACTTACTTCAAGCCCACAATAATAAATATCAGCAAACTGAGTCGCTATTTGGTCGTCGACGATTTCAACGTCCTTGGAGAATCTGACAAGAATGCGACCTATGGGGGTTGTATCGAAGAAGGATATGGGTGCGTGCACCACACCCTGCAGCATGAATGCGTGAAGCAGGGCAGAAGCGCGAGCCGCCCCTATACGGGGGCTCAGCTCGAAAAAATAGGCAAACAGTCCTGAAAGAAAATGTTCCCAGCTAATTGCAAGTCCGACAAATGACAAAAATCCGGCACCACAATAATGTAATTTAAACTAACGGAGAGCAGTGTTCCAACAATCATCCCTAAGAGTAAACCACGCGTATTGCCCAACTTAAAATTTTAGCCAACAAGTATTGTAGTTCAATTTGGCATTTTCACTGCCTACCTACCAACCTAAATATTATGTTTAAATGCTTAAGGTATGCAAAACCTGACAATACAGAACCGTTGTGAAAGCACGACGCCACTTCTACGCCAAATAGCGGGACTCAATCACGCCTAAAAAAACGACTAGCATTAAATTTAAGAAATTCCAGTCGGCTGCTTAATACCTTAATACCGTAGAAATTCTTGACGCGGGTAAATAGAGAGAGAGAGAGAGAGAGAGAGAGAGAGAGAGAGAGAGAGCGGGGGGGGGGGGGGGGGAGTGTTTCAGTCGATAGTACAATAGTACTATACGCATTCAACGTTCAAAGAACAAGTAACTTATGCACATGTTACATACGCTGCAAAAAAGGGGGTCCGAGGTCTCCACCGGGGAAATTATTTGATAAGATAGGTGCGAAATAGTGGGATTTTTGCATTTTGATTTCTGAAAACACTAAGGTTTAGATTTTACCGATGAAGATTCATTTAACTGCAAACAGTGGGGGTGAAATATTTTGATAAAATATGAGTAAAATAGTGGCGTTTTACGAATTTTGATAGTTTCATGATAGATAAGTTAAGATTTTCCCGACGAACTGTGTATTGCATTGATATAACTGACAGAGAGGCATTTTAAATTGAACAAAATTGTGGGGTTTAACTAATTTTGGAAAAAATCATTTTTCGAGAAGGGGGGAGGGTTATACCGGCTGACCCCCCCTCCCCTGGGTACGGCATTGATTGAGAGTCCGAGGCGCTACCACAGTCATACTCTTAAGCACACACGCTCCATAGCCCGGCGGTAAAGTATCGTCGATGAAAGCAAGGAGTCAGTTCTCATGCAGTAACGGGGCATTCTTTTACCATTTGGCACAGCGCGGCAAGCAGGCAGCGCTCATATACATGTGCCCAGCGTATTTTTGACTTACTTGCAGAACAACATAATAAATATCGGCAAATAGCATTCCTATTTTATCATCGACAATTTCGACATCCTTCGAGAATCGAACGAGAATTCGCCCTATTGGGGTAATGTCGAAGAATCGCATGGGCGAGTGGAAGATGCCTTGCAGCATAAACAAGTGGAGACTGGCTGCTGCCTTTATGGAACCAAGGCGAGGCGCGATTTCAAATAAGTAGGAAGTAAATGCTGTAAATAAAAGAGTTTTAGCCTGCTGACAAGTGAAGGAGTTGGAGGGAGCGGATAATGTTGCTAGCACTGGAAATCAAATTTGCTGCATCGAGGGTCATTTACGGCGAGGTGAAGAAATTGCGACCAGAACATATTCCTGGATGAACCAGTTAGTGGTCTGACTTTAGTAAATTCTCTTTGCCATTCTTTGAACATCTCATCCACATTGGAACACAAAATTAGAAACACAAAATCCGCCACCACATAATTTTTAATTAATTCCCCACATTACACTCTGGAAACAAAATTAGGCCCAATAAATATGGGTCCAACATGCCAAATATTTCTTCGATCATATAATAACGAGTCGAATAAATACTAGAGTGTGTAATTAGGGGCATTAGATTAGTAATATTGTAGGCTACCTCATAGATTAACCTCTATTTTTGTCAAGAAGCAATTCAATTTCCCATTTTGAATACCTATAATAATAAAATTAAAACATATCGGTTAGTAGGCTAAATGTGCTTAAACAAATTCATCTTGTGTTTTTAATGCATAAGCCGACATACCAGAACTGTTGAAGTAGCATGGTGCAAACACGGAAAATAGCGTGGTTTTACCATGCCTTCAAAAATTCGATGTTACACTGGAAATAAATTAACTCGAACGTTTTATCAAGCTGTTCTGGCAGGCTTTTCCAAATTCATGAACAGTTTTTCCACCATTTGGCACAGCGCGGCAAGCAGGTAGCGCTCATAACCCAGAGCATTTACCACTTACTTGAAGACCAAAATAATAAATATCAGCAAATTGCATTCCTATTTTATTGTCGACAATATCGACATCCTTCGAGAATCGAACGAGAATTCGCCCTATTGGGGTAATGTCGAAGAATCGCATGGGCCAGCGTAAGACGCCTTGTAGCAAAAACAAGTGGAGACCGGCTGCTGCGTTTATAGAACCAAGGCGAGGCGCGATTTCAAATAAGTAGGCAGTAAATGCTGTAAATAAAAGATTTTTAGCCTGCTGACAATCAAAATGTATAGATCAATAGCTTGAAGGGAGTAGGGCGAAAGGATAATGGTATTATGTAGGATGAAAAGGGCACATCCAGCATGGTATTTATAGGATGTCAAGATTCCGATCCGCTTCGTGGTAGCGGGAGTTCGGTGCTTCGCATGCTGCGATTATAAGGCATGATATTCAACAGCAGCGCTTCCTTTCAATAACATATGCAAGCGCACCATTCAAACTAAAAACAAAAACTTACAAAAAGCCCAAAATAATAAATATCAGCAAATATCATTCCCAAGTCATCATCGAGGACTTGTACGTCTTTTGAGACTCGAACGAGAATTCGCCCTGTTGGGGTTACATCGAAAAATCGCATGGGCGCGTGTAAGATTCCTCGTAGCATTGACCAGTGAAGACTGGTCGCAGAATTTATTGAACCAAGTCGGGGCGCGATGTCATAAAAGTAGGCCGACAAGGCTGTAAAGGAAAGGTTCTCAAATTTCATTTGCCGCGGACCCCCTAAAAAATATTATAGTTCCTCAACACCCATACATCAACCGTAGGCTTTGAATTAAAAAAATGATGGTTGGTATTACTAACTTTAAAAAGTTACTGACGAGTAGTACAAAAACATAAAAAATGTAATTCTACCAATGCTAAAAATGGTACGGGGATTGCGCCAAGGATCCCCTGCCAGGTGCTTGCGGACCACACTTTGAGAACCTCTGCTGTAAAGGAAAGGTTTGGTGAAACAGGCGAAATAACGCACAAGGGGGGTAGGGGCAGCAGAAGAAGTGACAGAAAAGACAGCTGTTGTGGGCAAAAGAGAAAAAAGGGAAGGTCTATAGGTAAATGTGCCCTAAAGCAAGGTTTAAGTTCATCTTCAATGTTGGCATGGCAACATAAATAGATCTAAGGGCTATTTGAACCGCACGCTTCTGTAGTGTTTTAATTTAAAGTTTTCTGATTATTCCACGTTGCTCTTTGCGCTACTTATAACTACTCAGGGATTCCAAGATTTATTTGTTCACCAGTTACCTAGCAACAGACTTTGTAGCTAGGCAACCTGGTCACCCGAGTGCTTTTGCCAGTGCGTGACGTCATTTTATGTTAGTCCCTCAGAAATTTTAACATGGCGTGTCTGGAGTATTATATGGTCTAAGGATTTGCTAATAAGCACCAAAAACGGTGCGAAAAAATGTCAAATACAAAAACATTAACAACAACAACAAAAACTCCAAATGAAAAGGCGCGTTTATAAGTCAGACGATTTACGAGCCTTCATACCGAGAAAAAGCAAGCGTTCAACGCCCTGAAGGTCTCAGGCAGCGTGTTATCAAGTACTTCAATATCTTTGCCAAATCTGCTTAAAATCCGTCCCAGAGGCGTAACGTCGAAAAATCCGTTCGGAGAATGAAGTACATTACTGAGCATTTCAGAGTGGAGAATTTGGGCGGCGCGTACGGTGCCAATGTAAAGAAGAAGTGACGCGGGTAGTGTTGCCAACACTGGAAAGCAAATTTATATATAAACAAGCACCCCACAGACGTAGAATATGCGCACAAGCGCACACCACCCAGAGTTTGATTTCGTAACAGCGGACATCTGATGTTTTGAAACATTTCTGAAAACAATTTAATGTTTTTTTTTTTTTTGTGGAGCTCCATTTAGTTGTATCAAATCCGGCTGGAAGGCTCATTCTGCTGTTGTTTAAATGCATAGCTAAACGATTTTCAACCTTTTTGCTGATACCACAGCCCCCACCAACGTAAATATCTCGAAGCAAAAAGACCGGTTAAATAATTTATTTCCTTCGACTACAACGTAAGAATTATTGTAAATATAATAGCAACTTATAAATATCTCAATGGGATTTGAATAAAATTCATTATTATAGCTAGATTTTTTTAGATTCCCAAAGCAAGACGGAAATAAACAACAGTGTCCCAAACACAATAACCTACATAGACAACGTGACACAAAATCTACGCAAAAAAAAATATATATATATCATACTCGTAATTCTGTCTTATTTTTTACGTTCAAATGTCAAATATATTGTAGAGCAGACTACATCATAATCCCCGACCGTTACCACATAACACTTAGCAAAAACAATAAAAAAATCGGCTGAGTTCAAACACTCCCAAAATTCACAGCTCAAGAAGCATACATGGTTTTCACGAAAACCACCCAGGAAACGGAAACTCAGATAATACCGAAAGCAAAGTGTTTAAAACGCTTCGGAGGTTCATGGGTAGTGTATTGTCTACTATGTCCACGTCCTTCCCAAAGCGGTTCACGACGCGGCCGATAGGTGTTGTGTCGAACACTGACATGGGCGCGCGCATCGTGCGCAACAGCATAGAATCATGTAATACGACTGAAGAGTAGATGGCACCTACTGCAAGGGCTATCGATCCTAGTAGATTGGTTATGGCTAACAAAATAAATATGCATTAGGCCCTACTTAAGGTAAAATGTCTACGGATTTGTTAGTTCATGATAGAGTTGACAGGTGTCGTGTGGAACACTAACATGGGCGCATCTGCATAACAGCATACACCCAATATGACTGAAGGAGTAGATGTTTCTTACGGCAATAGCTATATCGATCCTAGTAGACTGGTTACAGTTAACAAAATCATTATACATGACGGCCTACTTAGGGTAGAATGTCTAGTTTAAGATGTGGTTGATAAAATAACACTGCGAGTATAAGCACGCGCATCAACCGTCAAATACACTACCATAATAGATTTATGCAACATGATGGAAGGGTAGGGAAAATTGTTCCTAGGGTAATGCTTATCGATCCTAGATTGGATGTGGCAAACAAAACAAAACATGTTAGGCCATAGGGGCTACTAATGGTACAAATGTTTGGGTAGCTCTTAGATTTTTCAAAACACCACTAAATATCGTCATAAGCGCTTCTATCGTAAATATAGTAGGTAACATCGTAGTTTACTATGATTGAAGAATATATTGTTCCTAGGGTAATGACTATCGATCCTTGAAATAATTGAATAATATCTACTGCTTTCTATCTATACACAGATGACGGCATGCAGTTTTAAACAGTGAAAACCCTTCAGTTTAAAAAAGAGTAGCAAAAGAACTTACCTTGCCCAGCGCCTAAAGCTCCGTAGACTCCGAGGTACATGTCCCTGTCGGAACTGTCGAGGGTGCCGTTCGTAGCATTGGCGCTAGCGTCGGACCAGACACTCAGCCAAATATTAGACCCAATGCTGAACCCTTGGTAAATCATGTTCATGCTCAGGGTGGAGACGGTGAGGAACACCCCTATGGAGCGGAGATAATGTGAATACACAGCCCATTTCACCTGGAATTAAAAATTAACGGTTAAGAGCCGATCGGAGAGGGAAAACCCTGATAAGTGTAAAAATAAAATATCTCATGAAAAAACAATTAGGTAGAGTGTCAAAAAATCAGTACAAACGGAATGTTCATATATATACAGATTAGCCACAATTAATAAATTTATGAAAGCTAGATAGAGAGCAGAGGAGCATTTCTGCTTATTTAACGGCTATTGCTGATTTTTTAATATTTCCTGTAAAAATCGACTTAGTACAAAAATCGCGTAGCCCGATTTGCTCTTAAGGCGACCCTACAGTGAAGCAAGTCTACCTAATCCATTTTTCGCATTCTCTTCAACTTATTTTTTTAGGTTAATCACATACAAAGAATTAAATGAATTCATCGGATTGGACTCTCACTAAGTAACTTAATACTTGTGTTGAGTTACAACACATCTCCGATCGCATAGTGTGTAGGCTCGCACAATTAAAAGCATTGATCCTGACTAACGAGAAAAACAATGTATACAACCTTGTTTAAAAATGTTCCTAATTACCATCTTGCCCCCCCCCCCCCGAAAAATATTAAAAAATGACGCCCCTGATTTAGATCCACCCAACTTAAAATTAAATAAATAATTAGTTTTTGTGCTTCATTCCACTATCAGCAAAAAAAAACATTACAAGCTTCAAGAAATGCGCCTTTACGCCAACAATCACTTCTCAAAAAATCCAGAACACTTTGGAACCAAGACTGAGGCGAGACCAGGTCATCTGTCGAGACGGACCAAGACGAGACTCGGTAGTCTTGGTCTCGGTCTCGGGCGAACACTAACCGAAGCCGATTTTTGTTCGTATGTATTGTATGATAATATTAAAATGCAACAAATACATTAAATAAAAACGTACACTGCCAGTCTGCGCTTTCTCGATTTCAATAAGCTTGTCCTTGCCGGGTTTCGCATTGCCGTTTGCACTAATGGCCGTACTCTGCTTCCTAGGGCTGATGTCACCGTCGCCATCGATAGACACCGAGTTCTTCCTCCCGATCGACCCGGAATCGCTCTTCGTCTCGGAACGCTGTCTTTGAATTTCACGGAATGTTTCCTCACCAATTGCACCTTCCAGTTGTGTTTTGATTTCCTGCAAATAGAGGGGACATTTTAAATAGGTGTTTAGCTCAAATAAAGATGAATGCACCGACAAGTAGGCTAAATGAGTTTTTGAGGTGCAATACCATAATTGGAGTCAAACGGGGGTAATGACGGACTCATTCCCGTACATTGTCCCTAATCAGTGTGTGATGACATCGAGGACGTGAATCAGTTTTCCAACGGCCAAAAATGCATATGCAAGCAATAACAATAATATCCGAAAAATGGATGGGGCATAGGCAGGTATAATGGGCCACAACTTTCCACATAGTCGTTCAAATAATATTTTTTTTTCCTTTTCCTCGTCCATTACTCCCTGGACAAACTCGACAAAATAATAATAATAATAATCACTTCACTTTTTCCAGTAACTCCGGACAAGGAGTATTGAAAAAAAATTAAATACATAATGGAAATTATCACACACAAGCTTCCGCTTATCGAGCGGTCTTTGAGCAGTGGCACTGCAAAATATACTTTTAATTAATAATTCAATATAATAAACCATTATAGAGTACCTACCCCCCGGCCAAATTAATCACATCCCTATGAAAATAATTACAATCGATAATAATTAGTCTCTATAGTATTGCAAATTAAGTATTTTTTATTTTCCCTATTTTATTCAATTCTTTTAGTTTAAATCACAATTTGTTAAATATCTGTGACAAAACTAATTCATTAAGGCGTCTGCCATATTTGTTATGCGTTATCGGAATCGCCTCAGTAGCCTCCCACAATTTTGCTTAAATACTTAAAATAGTTATTATTGATTATAACATATTTGTAAAGTTTTATTATCGTATAGTATAGCCTGTATAGAATGTACCATTGCCCCATCAATCAATTCAGTTATTTAGGATAGGGGAAATCAAGGCCGGCGAAATTTCACCCCAGCACAATTATTTACCATCGATCTGCAGCTACGCTTAGAAATGTTTTTGTGAGGAATAGTGGACGCACCACCATACATTGGAACATGGGGGGGGGGGGGGGGGGGGGTGCCGCTATACTACATAGCCTAACAATGGCTCGGTGAAGAATTCTCACACCATTGTTATGTAATATGACGGCACCCTCATGTTCATATACAAAGCGTGCCTCCACTATTCTTGACCAAACATTATTAAGTGTGGTGGGACCGGAACTTAACATCCGCATACCTTAAGGGTTGTTTCAGAGACATCTCTTGCCCCCGAACTTCCCGCAATTTTTGAATCAGCTTGCATTTCATTGAGTTCTTGCGATTTAATACATTCTGAGTTAATAACAGCGACATCCTTAAGACAATTAGCTGCAAAAGTATAAGTTATAGGGCCTAATACAGTGTGAATGTGAATGAGAATATTACAGTCAATTATCTATCTATTATTATTACTACTATGTTAAGCAGTTATTTGTAAGTGAGGGCATTTTCGCTGGGAACAATGTTGTTGTTGTTTTTTCTTCATTAAAGACGATTATTATTATTATTATTATTATCATCTACAGCGTTTACTGTGCGAGCCCCCGACAAGTTGATTAACTTGGGGGCCCACAGGTTATTTGTATTATAAGGGTATAATTGTTAATTTATAAATATATTCCTTCGGCGCAGGGGAGTACCGGCCGAAGAAGAAGAAGAAGAAAAATTATTACAATGAGGGATATAACGGATGAGCCATGTCTACTCCTAAATCGTAGTCATAGGTTTATTACTGATTCAATCTCTTACATTCAACCAGCATGGCCAGCTTCACGTGATCTCTAAAAGCCCGTTTGTAGCAGGTGGTCTGTTGTTGCTTAACATTCCGTGTTTACACTGAGCAAAGTGTTTCCTTCTTATAAGCCTTGTGAAATGTACAATATCTTAAAAAGAGACTACGTTCTATGTAAATAAACAAACTACAAGCTTTTCGTATGTTTATTTAACGTCAGACCCACTCCCACAACCTCCTGCTATAAACAGGCTCTTAAACTTGACCACAAATTTTTCAAGAGTAAGACTCGAACCAAAAACCTTCCGGTTGAAAATCAGGGCAGGTAGTAATGCTCTGAAATCTAATCTCGTTGCTTACCTCCAAATCCAACTCAGAAACATCCTCGCTCTCCTGCAGATGCGTAATCAAAAACTCTGCAAACGCACCCTTGCGTTCAAGTAACTCTTTGTAGGTACCCGTTTCGGAGATGGCCCCATCTTTGAGTACGACGATGACGTCGACTTCCGGCAAGTAGGTGATACCGTGCGTGACAAGAATACGTGTCTTCTTGCGCAGAATCCCCGCCGGACCAATGACATTCTCGAATATGTGTTTGCCAACGTGCGAGTCGACAGCGGACAGAGGGTCGTCGAGAAAGTAGATGTCCGAGTTGTTGTACACGGCCCGGGCTAAACTGACACGCTGTTTTTGGCCACCAGAAAGATTAATACCTGTGAATATGGTAAAATCAGTCAGGTAGCGATGGGAGATAATTCGTGAGTGCAATTGCTGAGTTGTTATCGAAAAAGCCAGGGAACAAAGATTAGAATGGTGGAGCCTCACAAAGAGAAGGGAAAATGGCACCCTGCTACGTGTCATTGGCTTTGGTGTAGGGCGCAAGGCTACAAAAATAAAGGAGAAGATAAGGGCCGTCAACCTGCCACTCGAAGATGCACAAGACATTGATGAAGCAGTAGAATCAAGGCCTTGCCTTTGGTTGATCTGACGTCACACCCTTATAGGATTTCATTTTTCTAACAGGTCAGCCAGACATTGTCGAAATGACAACTTCACAGTACAGTGTGGGGGCGATGCCACACCTTCTCAGGCGGCTATGCCATGTGTCAATATTCCGTCATTTGTGCATTGATGAGATTTTTGTTTTAAGGAGACTATTTTGTAGATACTTAACTTATCTATAATAAATTAAGTTATAATATGGTAGAGACCTATTATTGATGCATAAATGACGGAATATTGACAGATGGAATAGCCGCCTTGGCGTGAATTTTCAAAAACTACTAACCCTTTTCTCCAATTTCAGTCTGGTCTCCAGCAGGCAGCATTTCTAGGTCAGGTTTTAAGGCACACGCATCCACCACCCGGTTGTATAGACTGGGCTCTTTCGGCTTTCCAAACACAATGTTGTCGCGCAGCGTAGCGTTCTGAATCCAGGCCTGTAAGCAAAGTAATAGCTACTGTATGCACGAAAAAAAGCCGGGGCACGAAAGCGGTTGGACCGTAGAGCTATTGGAGGAACCTCGGCCGTCACCACGGCGTTATTTTGGGAGCCTTCTGCCGGTGATGGTAAGACACCTATGAGGGTTGGGGGGACCCAAACCCAGCAGAACATTTGGCCTCTTACGTCCACTCTCCAACTTTGACTTTGAGGTTGATAGTTACGTTGTCTGTCAGTAGCGTGTCATTATTGTCCAATCAGAGCGGAGGCTTTCAGTACTTTAGATTACTAACAACGGATAGGCTTTTCCTGAAGTGACAAAGGACTTGTAATCGTGATCTAGAGGGCAATCCTCATCATGAGCACAGGCAGAGAACAGCTGCTAATGGTTAAGGGTTCTGTGTGTGTGTTATATTCTCAAATGGGTAGTTTAGCAAACGTTGTCTGCTTAACACTTACTTTATACGAAATAAGACGCACAGGTTAGAGACGACAAACGAAACAGTTAAATACAAGTGGCTGAAATGAAGTTCATTCAGACGACAAGGGATAGGATTGGAAATCAAGTGATGAGAAGAGAGTTCGCGATGGAAGAACCATTGGGGGATGGGGTAGCGAGATGGAGATTTCGATGGGTCGGATACGCAAAGCGAATGAATAACAGATGGGAAGAGGAAGAAATAGAGGGCACGCAAAGATTAGGAAAACCAACGAAGAGATACTGAAACCTGACTGAGAATAATAGCTGGAGAGTGGGACTGATACCAGAGGTAGCGCAGAATAATCAAAAGAGGAGAGACCGGAGAGAGTGGAGGAGGCTCACGTATCACACCCGGCGAACTGGAGCTGACTATTGAAGATGACGATGATGTGTAACTTTGGGCTATTCCTTCAGGTAGGTTAGATCATGGCTTACCTGCTGAGGAACGTAGGCGACAGTTCCCTTGGTGTTGACCCTCCCCGACATTTTGACCATTTCTCCGAGCATCGCTGAAATAAGGGAGCTTTTCCCCGAGCCTACAGTTCCAACAACAGCTACAAGTTGTCCACTTTTAATGTGCAGGTCGATGCCTTTGAGGGTGGGTGGCTCTTCGGGGCCCCACGAGAATGTCCCGTTTTCTATCACCAATGGTTGAGCTGAAAAACAAATAAATAGTGATGTAATTAGAAATGCTTCCATGGCCGGAGCCAGATTTCGACTTATTTATATAGGCGACGAGCTTAATTGCAACGCAATGATGTAGAAGAAGATGAATCCAAGCTGAAGGGTCGACCTGAAAGTGTCTTTCAAACGTTTCGTCAACATCTGCGGTTAACATCTTTAGTGGTCCATATGTAGACTTCTATGATTGCGTCAAGACTCAGTGGTCACTATTTGGGCAAGAGGATGTGCACTAATACGTCTATGAATAAGCACTGAAGATGCTGACAAAGCGTTGGGAGGTACGCTGACAGATCGACCACGGCTCATCAGCCCGGATTTTACTACCTCAACATCAATAAATACTGACTTTTTAAATTTTTGTTCCGATCAACAATCTGACAATGAATTCCGGCGGAAAATTTGTCTGCTGCTATCCCAAAGGAATGGATCTTAGCAATTACATCCCGATTTCATTGTTCACAGTTAGTTGGATCACCCCAAAAAGGAATAAAGACAATTATCCTATTCCAATGCATGGTAGAAGACCGCAGTATCTGACCGATTCCAATTTCCGCAAGTTTACCATCACATGAAGGGAGTGCAGAGCGTCGCAGCGAACTACCAATGGGTTCCCGCGCAGTATTCCTTACTGAAACTTTGAAACTTACTGAAACTTTTCTAACGATTATGGGCACCGCCCTTAGTAGAATTCACCAAAGCCACCCACAGGGACAGACAGACAGTAAATTAATATCTGGAGTTTAATGTCAAACTTACGTTCAGATTCGTCATGTGTAACGTCACTGGGGTCAATTTCATCGGCGTTGAGAAATTTGTTGATTCTCTTAACGGAAACCGACGTCTGAAATACACAATATAATATGAACCATCGGCAGTTCATAAACCAGCATACAGTTAGACGATTGAGCCTAAACCAAGACCTAGAGTTCTATATAGGAGAGATGGGCCAAAAATATTTTTTGAATCCTGTGGCCACTTGATGCCACGTTTCCTAAGTAAGTAATGTAAGTATATGTATAATTGAACAATCAATATATATCAAAGCATAAATCCCCAGCACTAAGTACAAAAATGACTTGCCACGCTGGGGTCAAAAGTTAAGTATATTTTTTTTTAACTTGAAGTCCAAAAAGTAAAAAATTTAGTAGAATAAAAAATGCAATTAAACTTGTAGTCTCTATAGGTACAATGGTAACAAAGTTATTGGAGAAGAGATCTATGAAGAATTCTGAAATATTTGAAGTAAATGTTTATTGTCAGCTTTATAAATGAAATTTTTAGATGTATTTTAAAAAATCTTACTTGAGCGGAGAACCTTTATCTCTATTGGAAGGGAATTTAAGAGTTTGCAGGCTAAAAATAATGGAGAGTGTTCAAAAATACATTTTCTTGCAGGCCCGGAAAAAATATTATGAGATAGACGATGTCTGGTATTGACATGATGCCGTTGTAGGGAACTATACTAAATTATCACTAGTAAGTTGGTTAGCGTAACGAAGTAACAATGCAGAATAAACTTGATTAAAGGTAGGCACATCAAACTCATTATATATCAAATCAGTGGGTGGAAAAGCAACTTCAATTATGCAATTAATTGAGCTGTTTAACTTTTTAAACCTATGACCAGCCATTGGAGAAACGTACGATTTGGCCCCAGGATTAAAAAAAAAAAATTAGCGCGCTCGAATATCCAATCTCTCCTGTATAGAACTCTACCTAGGCCTACGTAGAAACAATGCAGATGTTCTCATATATTATGGAATAGAATTTCAACATAACAATGTAGCTTAAAGTTCTTCGAATCCTATTTGCTAATATAGTCAAAGTATAGTCAGTTCATCTATTTCACGGTCACAGCCTTGTTGCAGGCTATAAACATATTATTAGTTGATCTCTCACTACTTGGAGGGTGTCGCAAGGTCATTTTCTAACATTCAAGACCGTGCAGTTGTTAACCCCTCTAAATAGTGACAGGTCAATTAATAATGTGGTTGCTTAGAGCGTGCAACAATTGCGCATCCTGTGACCGTGATGAATGTGTATTGAATTAAGGGCGCTTTCGAAGTCAGTACGATATTTTTTTCCAAAATTAGTTAAACTCCACAATGTTGTTATATTTTAAATGCCTCTCTGCCAGTTATATGAATGCAATACACAGTTCGTCGGGAAAATCTTAGCTTGTCTGCTATCAAAATATCAAAATTCCAAGCAAGACAGCCTAGAATGGTTGCTGCCGTCTAGCAGAATTGAAACTAACTACTTTTTAAACTGACTTTTAACTAAATGTTAAAAAATAATTTAAAAAAATGATAATTAACTCCTCTAGGGAACAGCAAGCATTCATTTGTTGTCCCCTAAAAAAGGGTTCAATGCTTCATCGAACGCCTGCTAAACCTAAACTTAACGCTAATGAAAGCATGCAGTTACATGGAAGCACCGGAAAACCAGTTGCACCCCGCAACGAAATGATGATTTAAAGCATTAGAAAAAGCAGAAACAAGAATCAAACTACGTTAAAAACATGTTAATAAGAATGGAAATGGAAAATTAATGGAAAAGAAAAAAAATCATGCACAAGACTTCAATAATCCAAGAATGATTAATCAATAATTTAAATAACAGTTATTTGTTTGGGCTTTTAGTAGGTGTTATAAAATTAAATCTTAAGATTCATTAAGGGTTGAAATAGGGGAGATGAGACATTATCTTCCTACCACAAAATATTTCGCCAGGAGAGCAAATGGACCGTCTCTCCCTACATAGAACTCTAGGTAGAAAATGTTAAGTGTTATTACAAGACTATTGACTACCATAGAATCCGCCGTTCCAATTAATAGTCATAGCGGAACGGATCGTTAATCAATGAATGGCTCCCCTTGAGTATAATGCAAAATTTTATTTTTATATTTCAGCGGGCTATGGCGATTATTTTAAATCTTAACCCAAGAATAAGTGAATACGAAACGGCGTAGTAGGCCCGCTCGGCAATAAATTAGTCCCACAACAATACAAGGTGTAAACATGCGAAAATAATTAATAATGACCATGACTAAAAAAATTACAGATAATACAATTTAAAGCGATTTTGTTATGAATTCGTGTTACAAACAAACCAAACAGGCAGAGTTTAATAAACTGTGCAATATAATAGGCATAATTATCTGCCCCATTCAAAAAATTAGTTATTGAACAAATTGAAACTAGAGTCCCATATGGGTGGGAATTGTAAAGGATTCCACTAGAGATCAATATAGCAGAGATGGGACAATCGCTCACGCCAAAACATATTTTTTTTAAATTTCAGGTGCCATCAAACACCTCCTTTTTAATGATTTTCAATAACTGGTTGTAAGACTTGATAGGTTGTACTAAAAATTCAAAAAAATATTTTTGGCGGGAAGCGAATGTCTCATCCCTCATATACACAGAACTCTAGATTCCCTCTGCCTCCACACAAATAATGTTATTGAACAAAATGGCAACAGTGTATGGGGGCACCAACCTGAACCATGCTGGAGATCATAATCGGCAACATGGATAGCGGGAACCTGAGTATATTAAACAAGGACAGCGCCACAAACGCCCTGCGCGAGTCGAGCACATTACGTTCGTCCGACAAAACATAGGTAGCAAAAGTCACGAGGGCCACCTGGACAAATACGTACACTTATAAGCAAACAGGGCTGACAACATGACTAGAAAAGTTTTATTTTTAAATCTTAAATCACTGGCACAGGTTAAGCTAAAATTGAAAAAAGAGCCGTTAATTTTTGCTTTTATGTCTGTAGAATAACCAACGGTGGCAGTGCCCCAACAAATACATAACAGGACAAATTGCTAGCGTTGTCATTTAAATATGCTACATGCAAGATAAAAATTAAGAAATATGGCCACCAAAGTATGCGATAGGGGTTTTTTCCAACTCTAACTAAACCGCTGAAACATAACTATTTGTATCCAAGAACTACCGGAAAATGGTAAATACCAAGGGTTTCGCACCAGAGACCCGCGATTTTCACTAGGGACGAGTCTGGAGTGGGCTACGTATTCATGCCACGTCATTCTTCGGGACGAGGTTCTAAATGGGAGAGGGAAATGCAAGGGTCAAGAACAACCTTCTTATGCGGAAGTCATATTTAGAGAGGTCAGGGAGCGTAAAAAGAAAAAAAAATCCTATAGCGTCAGGGATGTCGTCAATCAATAAACAGTTATCCGTGATTTTTTAAAATCAAGTTCATTAACGATAGGTCTAAGTGACGGACATTTCTTTTACTTCATTACATCAGATTTATAGCGCTAAGGTCAATAATACAATATATATGTATACATCTGTTATATACTGTATATCTTTCGATAGACTAATCCTATTATCAAAGACATATTCCATGTCACTGCCTGTGTACACAAAGCAGGAGAGACCTACGGTAAAGGCAGTGACGACTGTCAAGTTAGTGCAGAGTAGAAAGATGGCTACGATACGATATCATGGCGAAAGTAAATAATGTGAGTAAATAATAATTATCCATGTCAAACTACGACAACATCCGAGCGGTTTTTCCCTCTCTGGTTGTCCCTTAGCCGCTATTATCGACTTCGATGGCCAGGTGGTAACGTGCTTGCACTTGTGCGAGTCTTACACGCCATGCAATCGGAGACGTGTCGTACTCATCACGGGTAATAACCTACAGAGGCGACTGAAAAGGTCAATCGGATACATTCATTAGGTTGTTTGTATGCGATTTATCTTTTATTAAAAAAAATAAAATAAAAATAAAAATTATATGCGTAAATTGTAGAATCAAATTTTGAAATTTGACCTGGAATAACTTCTTTTGCACGCGTGGGATAGATGGGGACTTGTATCTTATTTGTAATCGTATATGTCTGTTGTGTGTATGTCATTACACTACCTAATGCGTTTAAAACTTGGCAAATTTAAATTACAACATTTTTCTTCGGAAATGTGTTCTACATGATTTCCTGAACATACCCAAAAAGATCGCCAAAAAGCCCCCCTGGGGAACATACCAAAACGTCTAAAAGTCCGTCATCTTCGATTTTTCAGAAAAATGCAATATTGAACTCCTGAACAAAAAGTGTCGTTTTCGCTATAACATGGGGTCATTCAACGCAGAATATAGTTTAATATTTATCGTTTAATGCGGTTCCTTATTCGATATATTGCGTTTTTAAGGCGATCTAAGCAAAAAAAGTGCAGAAACCCCCCTTTTTGGGGTACAGTTTAACCGTTTAACAACAATGTAACTATAATCAGTCGAGCATAGCTATGTAAAAACAAAGTTACTGGGAATGATATCAAGAAAATTGTTCAGAGCAGCGGAGTGAAAATACCGGACAGTCGTTATCTGGAAGATAAATATATTCACAAAGATCAAATGACGCAAGATGAATGTGTTTAGTAGCGATATATTTGAAGCAGTGCGTTAAATTTTGTACCACTACTGTGAGTGAAAAGCACTTCGTCTGATTAACCGACGAGTTTTTTTATCAGGGTTATCAGACACTTCTCCATTATTGCAACATCTAGGAGAAGTGTCTTTAACTGCTAGAACAAGTCGGAAAGAGTGGCGAAACTTAACAGTGCGATATGTTGCACCATCAGTTTTAGAGTGGATAGAAGTTGCCAGGCAGTAAGGCGCGTAGTGGCTATATTGTGTGACCTGTCTGACCTGTGCCATTCCGGCAATCAAAAATGGAAGAGCTGCCAGCGGAAACGAAATGAGGTGAAAATAACTCAGCGAAACAAAAGCCGTGGTCACAGTTAAGACGTAGCCCTGGAGAACGTAACACGCGAAGCTGGATAGACTCACCTGTGAACATTGTGCACTTGCTTGTTAATAGTTAAATAATTAATAATAAAAGTTTCAACATTGGTGTATTTGTAACAGAAAATGAAGTAGAAAAAGATAAAAAAGAACGCGTGGCATTGGGTAAGTCGCGTCTGGAAGACAATTTCAACAAAATAACAAACACTATCTTAAAGTAATAGAAGGAAGCAACTCAAATACAAAATAGTAACAACTAGGCATCATAGAAGGAGAAAAACAATTGAAGGTCAGTTCAGTAAAGAGGAGAATAGGTTAGATTTTTGCAGATCTCCTTTTTTTAATGGTATACTGTGGAAATTTGCTTTTAATCGAAGAATTAGTGTATTTTAGGGATTCAGGAAGCATGGGGCTTTACGGGAATTTTGAAGAAATGATAGACGCATCTGTCAAGTTGATAATAGTTTTACGTCAGTCAAATATGAAGCTAGTATCGGGCAAGATGGAGGTACAAAACCCGCCCCGTAATACAGTGAAATATTGACTTTAACTATGGCATTGAAAATGCTGAAGCATCCTAACCATCAGCCAAGAGCAATCAGGAAGGAATTTTGCAATTTATACGCATAGCAATAGTGGAGGCTACTAATCAAAATTAAATACGTACTTTGAACACACTAGGTAATGACGTTAAACTTAATCAACGAAAAAAGGAGGGAATTAGTGTATTCATTGATTAACCAAAGGCATTTGACAACGCTAGCCCAAAGTTGCGTTAATTGCTTTCAGCGACATAACTTGCATTCTAAGACCGATTAATGGGCAAAATGTGAGTGCTTGTTGATGTATTGGTAGTCTATGCGTAAGTTGTAGGATTATTGAGCATGATCTAATCAAGATATGAGTATGGGCGGAAGATTTTCCATGGATTAATTTTTTTGGTTCAAAGGAGGGCAGATTATTTATATACCAGATCGGAAAATTTTAGAACAAAGAAGTAGTTTTAACCTCTGATGGCGTGCAATTCGAAAAACGTCACAATGTGCTGTGTCAAACCTGAACGATACCCACGATTATCATAGGTATGTGCGACAGAGGGAAGCGTATCGTGTAGAAGTACGACAGCGACACAAACGCTGACGTATAAGTTAGATCATTACCGACGAGGACAAATGTCATAAAAGCAGCAAGAGATACCTGCAAACAAATGCTTTATAACAGACCAAACTACACAGTTCTTGGTTAGCTTACAATATCACCTTTCACGTCACAAGTTCCGAGAGATTCATTACCAACATAAGTCGGGCACATAGGTGTCAAAAGTACAATTTACATTAAAAAAAAAAAACTCTTCATTTCCCAGGTTTTGTTTCATTTTCTAGGAAGCGAGCTCGCGCCGTGATCGGTCAAACATAGAAGTTTTACTGGACTGGAGAAATTAGGTTTCAAAAATGAAGACGCTATGTTTTTATGAAAGTAATTGTGGGGAAAAAATGGTAGTATTGGAGTTTTCGATTGGAATAATTCGATCTATTGAGTTTGCTACTACCACAGGATTCATAACAAAATACAATAAGTAAGCAGGCAGAGACAGAAAGGAGAGGATGAGGTTCACTGCTCCTCATTACAGATGGCGCTGACCATTATAGCAAAATGAATACCTACAAGCTTAATTAAATCACTTGATCTATTGCTTGAAATTAATATAACCCGGAAAAAAAAAATAATAATACTGATCTGATCTCAGCCGAGTATCTTGGTGAGATCCAGCATAAAATTCAATCCAAAACGGATTAGTGGAAATACTTTTTTGAAGAATGTTACAGATAGAATTTCACAGAATTTGTAGCAACAGAGGAAAAAAGGCTTCAGCACCATTGTAGTAGTGGAGTACTGTAGTAGTAGTAGTAGAAGAAGCACCGCTTAGAAGGTGGTGGCAACTGCTTGACATTTCCAGTACCAAACCGGGTGATGATATTAAAACTGTGCTGGTTATAAAACAAACCTGAATGAGGCCAGCTATGAATAGGGGCAAGGTGGCGGCAGGGTGGCGCATTGCGTTGAAATAACATAGCGAAACAAATGCAACCGTATAGCTGAGGTCATTCCCCAGTAATATGAAACTTGTGAAAGCCGCTAGGGACACCTGTGGATTGTCAAATGTAAACAAGGATATTAAATAATTAGTGGCAATAATTACTAAGTAAGCGGAGAAACACAATTTAGACGAATATTACAGACATGGACAAGACTGTAAAATACATGCTGCTAAGAAGTTCATTTCTGGCCATGCTTCGGAGGGCATGTAAAGCAAGCGGTCCCGGGCCTTCCTAGTTGAGTGTGAGAGAGGGCTTTACAGCCCTAACTCCGCTAGGTTGAATTAGTAATAGAACAAACAAAAAAACATTATTTATCCGACTGCTCGGCAAGGACAAGAAGGGATCGGTTTAAAAATGAAGTGATGAGAAGAGAGTTTGCGGTGGTAGAACCAATGTAATGTGTCGCACACGTAAAACTAATGGATGGCTGGAGGAAGATGAGGAAACGCGAAGGTGAGGAAACCTAAGGAAGAAATCGAATGAGAAGAGTGGGACTGGTACCAGAGGAAGTCTTGAACGATCACAAGTGAAGAGACAGGAGGGAATGGAATTTGGAGGAGGATCACGTATCGCTCGAACTGGTAATTGATTGATTGACTGATTGATGATGATTACAAATATTGCTTCATATGACTTGGTAACAGTAGAATAAAAAATAATAAATAAATGGCATCAAAACTTAGTAGTTTAGTATGCGGTGGCAGCTGCTTGACCTTGATTTTTCCCGAAACCAGTGGTAACTGCTAAGCTGTGCTGGTGGAAACCAACCTGGATGAGGAGGGCTATGAATATGGGAAATAACATCATGGTGCGGCGCATAGAGTTGAAATAACATAGCGAAACAAATGCTACTGTGTAGCTGAGGTCATTTCCCAACAATACGAAGCAGGCAAAAGCCGCTAGGGAAACCTGTGGATTGCCAAAATGTAAACAGACATATTAAATTCGTGCAGGTGGGCTACGCGATTTTTTTAAATTTCCCACCGCTACCTAGGACGTTTTGGAGATCAATAGCAGTTTCCCCTTAGGAACTGCCAAATTTCACAAAAAATACGATGAGACAAAAAAATTAAGAGCGGCACCAATTCTACATTAGCTTATGTTCAGCATTATTATATATTCTTATGCCTAACATCGAACCACCATTGAAATATTTCCCCGAGTTCACCATTGCCACCAAGCTTGCGCAAAATCTCAGGTTCCAGGATAATATTCTTAAAACATCAAGCTTTGCCCCAATTTCAGAGACATAACAAACAAACAATAAAGTTCGGACAAACTTGAAGATCTCTTGTAAGCATTCTGCCAATCCAAATCTCCTCGTAGCAACGTCCACAGTACAAGGCAGGCCGCTGACACAGACGTTAGTCTGCAGCATACCTGTATCATAAGGGGAATAAGGTTGGGGAGCATGCTCATGGGGAATCGCATAAGGTTAAAATAGTTGAGCGAGACAAACGCCACGGATGCGTTCACTTGGTTCTCATCGCTGATCAGCACAAAAGTGGCTAGCGACACAAGAGACACCTGCAAAGTTGTAAAGAAAGTTAGCCCAGCTATCATCAGACCAATGCCCACTCTGTATTGAATGGACACAATGAGACGTGCCAAGCAATCCAGAGTCCAAATACTGTTTTGAGTTTACAGGCAGGCGCAGCACCAGATGGCGCGGTAACACCAAGCGTGGGCGATGGCTACGCTTAGTAAGCAAGTAATAAGAAAGACAATATCAAGGGCAATTCGCAACACTTCTAGTGGCCTAAATGCTTCGAAACACTCCCACCATCACTTGGAAAGTATCTGTATGCAATACAAGGCAGCACCTCCATATATCACTGCATAGCGGTGCCTTGGAGTATTCCTTACAGAGACTTGTTTAGCTATGATGGAACGGGCTTTCTTCGTGACACTTTCCAACGTAGAGTTAATGGAGTTTGTCGCACCAAAACAAAACCTGCCCAGTTTCATCGACGCACCGACATGAGACTAATTTAAAGGGTTATTTTTAGTTAGGCATTCTTTGGTGCTAAGGCAAACATCTGTTTTCCGTTACCTGCCACCCGCCCATCCCTGCTTTAACCCGGTAAGTTAAGAGCAATCGGACACCCCCGCTAAGCGTTTTTCAACGAAGTCGAATTTCACAAAAAATATTAATTGTAGTGCTATAAAAAATGTCGCATCCCTCAGAGGAAATACTTCTTTACACGTTGAAACAAGATAAGTGGCCGTCACGGAACACGATTCGCCAACCTTTTTTTTTACACATCAAGTTCAACTGTTGCAGCCAATCGGTTTCTGAACTGCTAGTGTCCGTGGTAAAACTATCATCAGTGTCTAATGGCAAAAGCGGCTATAATTCGGGCTCTGTTGACCAAACTAGAATGGCTCATACATCAGAAAGAGAACAAACACATTACCAAAAACGGAGCACAGGACCAAATAAACGAGGTACCGGCGCTGAGGTAGGCAGCCTGCTTCAGTACTTTGATTTCCTTGCTCCTAATCTTGAGAATTTGGTCCTCAAATGAGGGTTCCCACGCGTAAAGCTTCAGCACTTTGATTCCACTCAACACCTCGTTCATGACCTTGACTCGCTGATCTTTGTACTTCATTTGCTTGATTTGCAGAACTTTGGCTTTGTTGGCAATGAACCCGTTCACGGGTATGAGAATTATCATCACAGCCAGACCGGCAAGCACGGATGGACCTGAAAATGGACGGTATGTTCAATTCTTTGGCTACCGTGGTGCTCACCTATCATAACCAGCAATTAACGCGTAGGGCTACCCTGCTATCTGCCAAGTTATGTGCATCATATTATTATTTATATATATTATTGCCAACAGCAATTTTTTTCGTCAATTCACTATGAGACCCCTCCTTTATTTGACCATAAGCTAAACATTACCTTGACGTTCATTTTCGAGATTAAGTGGTCAGAAATGAGGTTTCTATGGCAATCACAAAAATAGCAGGTCAATATTTGTAGATTTAGATGGAAGAAAATTTGATCCAGTATCCTAGTCATTCAAACTTGAGGCAACATCCTACGAATGAATTTTGGTTCCAGAAGTAAATTATGTCAATACGGGTATGTTCCAGCAATTGCACTGGGATAGCGATGGCATTTACTAAGGACCATTAAAAAGATAGGGCTTGGGAGTGAGGCACTACAGAAGCAGGGTTCAATATACTGCCTACATTGACGAACACATAGAAGAAGCCTACTTCCAGAGCGCCTGCCTCTCACGGCCAGTCATCTCAATGAACTTAAACAAAATGTCGCCACTCTCACAGACCAGTTGCTCTGCCATGTCGCACTAGTAAATATTTATTTTATGGTCGCACTATGAAAGTTAAGGAATTATCTTGATGGGCCTTTTATATATACAGTATTTATATACTGTATATGACATGTACTGAACACAGATTTTTCAGGTATTATTCGTATTGCTTTTGCCATTGGCAAACTGGTGCAATTCAACCCCCACCAGCTACAAGCTACAATGGAGTACATACTATAGTGCCATGTACACCCCCGGCCGTAAAACGTTAAGACACAGTAGTAAAACATTTTACATTTTACATTTTACATTTTACATACCCAACAGTCCCCAAAGAAAGTACAACGACAGTCCGATTTGGAGCGGCGCAGACCAAATCATATTTAAGTACGTAGTCAACTCCATAAACCTCTGCGCGTCCACAGACATCAAGTTGACAATCTCGCCGACAGTGGTCTCTTTTTTCGCAGATACAGACATGCGCAGCGACTTCCGGTAGATAGCGGAAATGAGGGCAGTACGCGAGCGCAGGCCAACGATCATCATTTTGTAGAAGTACTGCGAGAGGGCTATAGTCTGTGTGGAGGCCACAATGAGCAGTAGGACGGCATAGAGGTAACCTTTCCATTCGTTATCATCGTTTTTAATGAATCCTAGAAACAAAAGACAAAATGATTGAAGAATGATTATTATCATTTTGGGGAAATATAGTGAGAGGCTATTGTCTGTTAGAAGGAGCTTTTAGAGGTAGCTTTTCCATTTGCTGTCGAAGTTTCCAGAAGGGGAAAACAGAATGGCTGCATGATGTGCATTTTAGAGAATTAAGTTTTGTATGTAACAGAAAACCATGTTGAGCGTTGAGAACTGTCTGGAAGGTATGCTCCAGCGGAAGAAGAAATCCTGGCAGACCAAGAAGGTGTTAGTTCGATTTACATTTATCGGGCACTCTAACCTTGAACGAAACCTAAGTATATATTAACAAATTCTGCTATGAAACTATTTTAAGTGCAACGCCTGAATTGTGAGCATACATAAGGCTGTAATACGAATCTAACTTCTTCATCTCGAGTCGCAATCTATCGATTGATTTGCAGCAGCAAATCTTTCCAGCTTTTCCATTCTTCTCTGTCCTTGAGTCCCAAGTAGGTTTCACACCTCCCCAACTAACTAATGTAAACTACAATGTCCGAGTCTACTTACCAATTAGGAGCTCCAAGATGTGTGGACTGACAAATGTTAGACAATCATTGACTGCTTTGAGTAAGGCACCAAACAGGAACGTCGGTCCAAAGGCTTTGCATAGCGGCCACAATATGGAGGCCTGATATTTTTTCTCCGGCGTCCTTCCAACCAGATCTACCGTAGATGACTGTTTCCGAAATGAGGCACCACCTGGTGAGCGTCTTAAAAAGAAATTCATCAGTTACGATAAGAATAATGGATCGTTTAAGTATACAATATTTTAAGAAGGGTTTCAAACCATCCCAATTTCGACGCCCAGTTTGCCGGTTTGGGGACAGGGGTCACCAATAACAGAAAGAGACGGAAAAATACAAGCGACTGAAATGAAGTTCATCAGAAGAGCCTTTCAGAAGGCAAGAAGGGTTTGGATTGGAAATGAAGTGATGAGAACGGAGTTCAAGATAGAAGAACAATTGGTGGAGGGAATAGCGTAGCGAGGAGACTGCAATGGTTTGAAGACCTAAAGGAAATGGATACCAGCAGGTGCAAGAGGAGCAAATAGAAGGAACAAGAAGAAGAGGAAGACCAAGGAAGAGATAAGGCAACCAAACTAAGGACGATCTCAGGAGAGTTGAATAAGTTGAATAATCAGAAGTGCCGAGAAAAGCGGGAATGGAGGAGGCTCACCTATCATTGACGCAATGTAACAGGCGTCAACCGAACTTAACCCAAGTTCATGAACAAGCCATAAGGTACAGTAATACTAATAGACCATATTTTAGTTAACTTACCCAAAATTATCCCAAAACTTCCTGAACAGATGCAAGAAGGAAATGAATAAAAATTAATTAGACGTTTACGGTTAAATATGATAAATCATAGGAAGTATGGCAAGAAAAATGGAGCGTGTGCGATATTCGAACAATGGCCTCAGTGCTACTTACGCGGTATACAAACCCCTACCCCAATCGCGTTGTTCCTCAACTATTGCCATCTTCCGGTAGTTGTCACTCTATTCCCTAATTCCTTATGCTAAGAACTACACTACCAAAATATTACAAACTCTTTTCCAGGAACATCCTACGAGGCAAGATAGGACCAACAAAGGGCGTGTAACCTTACTTCGTACTGTCGCGAACAGCTTTGGCCCAATGTTTCTCAAAAGGAGGCACCACTCCACCAGACGTCTCCTCAGGATTCATGGACCACAAATCGGTCGGCTCCAACGGCTTCCGAAAGCCAAGCCACGCCATCTTGTCGAACCAGGAGAACGTGAATCGGGAGAGGGAAGAAGAGCGCAGCTCTGGGCATGGATTCTAAAACAGAAAGTCACAAACTCTCAAACAACCACCTACAGACTTGGTGCACGACGAGAAGTTACCTAGGTACAGATAAATGAATGTCTCCTTAACATTGGATATTTAATTGTTCATTTAATAATAATTTTTATTTAGGCGATTGCGCCATTAACTCCAAGCCATTTTATAGGCTTCGAGTTTTTAGTTGCTTATCGGCATTTGGCTTGCAGCTACCTGCAGTCTGACTAATTGGAAAACATTGGGCATCCAATGTACACTTGTTGGTCTGATGGGACTTGGTAATTGCGTGAGGCGGTTATTGAGTTTTTGGTAAGTTGGTTACTATCTGAACTTACGAAGAGGAAGGCACGGGTCTCATTCTACCACCTATTGACCTGTCTTATTAGAAATGATTGTCAATGAGAGAGGCTGAAGTCAAGTAGCTTGAAATCCGCTGCCTCATTCACATCATTACAAGTTCAAAGACGAAGGCTTGGCGCTAAGGCGCCCATTCCATTGACCGGCTAGGGCTATTTCCAAAAACGGTGACGTGGTAGCAGACATTCAAGACTTAGGTGGCGTTTCCACCGACCTCGCATTGCAGAATGCAAATGACATTGACGGAAATTAGAATTTTTCTTTTTATAGAAATCTATTAAAATGTTTGTACTTAACATATCCCATGACGCCATTTTTAAATTTTAGTTTGTTTGTTGGTGATTTTACTGTATGATCATTGATCAATTTTAACGTTTCCGTCAATTCTGCAATGCGAGGTCGGTGGAAACCCTGCCTAAGTCTTGAATGTCTGCTACCAGGTCACTGTTTTTGTAAATAGCCCTAGCCGGTCGATGGAATGGGCACCTAAGTAAGTTCCTTAGCTGAACCCATGCCCAAGCAAAAATCATGAGAACAAAAGTGATTGTGTAATGAATGAATTGAGAGCCCCGTGACACCCTGAATATTGACTTTTCTTGTTCTATTACTAAGCCAACCTAGCGGAGTTAGGGCTATAAAGCCCTCTCTTACACTCAACTAGGAAGGCCCGGGACCGCCTGAAGGGTGTACTAACGAGGTAGATAAACAAGAATTATTAGTCACCGGAACTTGGGGAAGTTAGGGAACTGGACAACGGAACAGATAGTAAATTAGTTTTGTGGCAAGGCGTTTTTGTTGATTTTTTCATCCGTCCTCATATCAAAGCTACTCCATAATTCTACATGTCTATGGGCCAAGGTTACAGAGACCGCTGATTATAGCAACAGGGTGCATTTGGTTCAGAATTGTTCTCTGACGCTTCGCTGCGCAAAACTTTCAACAAGAAGAATTGTGCTTCCACAAAATATAGCCACTTTAATACTCTTATACTATTTCTACTGCACGGTTTTTATGTTGCTTTCTGTTATTTGATCGTTTTCCATTTTTTTTTCCCAGTAGTCCACAGGCCTTAACTCTCGACGGCGTTTTTTACTTTCTTCTTTCCATTGAACTGTATTCCCGGGACTGCCCCAAAGTTGTATTTTAAGCAGTAAAAACGGCGTTATCTGCACATGTTGACGTTATTTTGATAACACTTTCAGTTTGCTCAAAGTTTACCGGGATTACTCTCAATGACGCCATTTTTACGCAATATTGCCATTCTCTTTATGATACAGAAGAAAGTGTCAGCATAGCTTGGGCGGACATGGAAGAGCTTCTTTTATGTATATAATTTTATTTCAGATTAAAATACAATAATGCACAATGTATAAACATCTACTGCAAGGCGACACCCGCGCGCAATTTTTACATCTGGCTACAATATAATGGTTCTAACAATGTGTAAACAATATATTTACAGTCAAGAGTCTACTTGCAGCATCTTGTCGCGTGACCAACCCGATTTATGTGCTTGTCTAATCAGCAAAAACAGCTGAGCCTACATAAATATCAGACTGAACGCTTAAACAATGCCTTTTCTAATAGGAGTTATTAATTGTGTGAGGCAGTTGCTGAATGGAAACTAGTGTTTCTAACAGTCCTGTCGCACTAAGACAGTGAACCTTACCTCCAGTAGGGTTTCAAATGAACAATCACTCACCTTGGCTGGGGGAAATTCGGAAAATATGGGAGGCTTGTCGGCAAGGCAGTGCAAAATGAATTGGGCGACAATGAGGATGTAGTAAATAATATAGCTGACAAAAAAGTAGCTGGTCGAGTAGCCATCCTGACTGCTGGCGCGCATAATCTCGGAGCGCAACTGAACTATGCCACTGATGCAGAGAAGGAGCCAGAAGAAGAACAGCAGGCCGGAGGCCGTCATGCCCCTCACCTTGTTGTAAACAACAAACACTCCGGATAAACACTGAAATCAAACAAACACAAACAATACTCATTAAGGCCAGGCCCGGCCCGTCCTATGGGCAAGTGGAGCGGCCGCACCAGGCGCCGAGTCCAAGGGGGCGCCGCGAGACGCCCCCTTGGACTCGGCTTTGTGTTTTCAAGCGGGATAATTTAAAAAAAATAAAAATAAAATAATTTTTATAGAAGACTTGTTTTAAATCTGGCGCCAACCGGTTTAACGTGGTGGAACGTTAACTCCTTCCACGACAACTCCGAGTGGTTATGTTGGCCACCCTAACTAAAATGGCAGATCATAGCATTGTTATTGGTTACTAATTTCAGCTTCACTCGTATCTCTTGTGAGATTTTTATAAATAATTGCAATTGGCAACAAAAAAATTTTAAGGTAAGCAGACGCAGATGCTTTATAGCGGTATTTGTATTAAGTTGTTGTTATAATAAATAAGAGAGTTACAAAGCAGATTAAGAAGTGGCTCGGCTTGCAATTCTGCGAATGGTTTGTGTTTGTTATTAATATCAAATAAGAGAATTTATGTCTACTGTATGTCCAACTTATTGTATATTTATTTATTTTGGACTTTATTTAGACTTAAGGTAATTTATGTGTCTTTTATTTTAGCAACTTTGCAAAGGCAATGTGGAAAAAATTGTCAGGCGCCGGAAATGAGAGGAAAAGAAGAGCTAGGGAAGCTGAGAATGAAAAGCAAGCGGCGCAAATGGCCAAATTTCTAAAACGGCCAGGTCCACATCCAGACCCAACCCAGCCCCCTAGTACAAGCAAGGAAAGTACGGTTGAGAGTGAGGCCCAGGCGGTTGCGCTGGACGAGGCCATTTTTGAGAACTTGCCTTGCAGTGAAGAAGAAAGAAGTTTTTCTATGGACATAGCCAAGTGGCCCTCTTACTTGTCTTCACAAGTTATTGACATGATCGTTGAAGAGGGGCCGCAAAACGGGAAACTCGATGATGATAAATACCCAAAAAATGAGAAAGGCCGGCATTTTTCCAACAGCCATTTCAAAAAAAGCATGCCCAACGGAGAAGTATATGAGCGGCAGTGGCTTGTTTATTCCAATTCAACAAAGAAAGTATACTGCTTTTGTTGTCACATCTTCAAGCGCACAAGTCGTTGCCATCTTTCCAATGTTGGCTCTGACAACTGGCATCATTTGTCTCGTTTACTAACGAGCCATGAGTTTTCTGACGACCACCAGCAAGCCTTATTAACGTGGCTTGAAACGGCTAAAAGGTTAAAAAAATGTTGTGGCATAGATAAAGGGCTTCAGAAGCAATTGGAGGATGAAAAAGCAAGGTGGTCTTCTGTTATGGAACGAATGATCGCCATCACGCTGTTTTTGGCTGAACACAATTTGCCTTTTCGTGGTAGCAAGGACACTTTATACACTCCAAGAAATGGGAATTTCTTAGGCCTTGTACAATTACTTGGCCAATTCGACCCCGTCATGATGGAGCACTTGCGAAGAGTGATGCAGAAGGAATCCAAGCATTTTTATTTTAGCAAAAATATTCAAAACGAAGTAATTAAATTATTAGCTGACGAAGTAAGAGGCCAAATATTATCTAAAATAAGAAGTGCCAAGTATTTTTCTATAATTTTAGACTGTACTCCTGACATCAGCCACACTGAGCAAATGAGTGTCACCTTCAGATTTTTCGACGTCGATGAAGCGCGTGTGCGTGAGTGTTTTTTGACATATAAGCCAGTGGCTGACTCAACTGGAGCCGGCCTGACGGGCTTATTTTTGGACGAAATAATTGATAAATATGGTATTGACATGAATGACTGCAGGGGCCAAGGATATGATAATGGTGCTAATATGGTTGGACACATTAAAGGAGTTCAGAGTCGCATTGCTAAAACCTATCCACGAGCCTTTTTTAACCCTTGCGGCTGTCATAGTCTCAACCTTGTGGTTGCCGATGCAGCAAAAACTTCTATCAAATCAGTGTCTCTTTTTGGTGTGCTGCAACGGCTGTTTGTGTATTTCTCAAATTCAACAAAGCGGTGGAAGGTGGTCTCAGAGCATCTGCAAAATTTAAGCCTGAAAAAGGTTTGTGACACACGCTGGGAAAGCAGGATCAACAGCTTGAAAGCAGTGCGGTATCAGTATGCTGAAGTTAAAAGGGCTCTGGAGGATGAATATGAACAATCAACGGACCCTGTTGCAAGCTCAGAGGCTGAATCGCTTCTTGTAAATTTGGAAAAGTTCGAGTTCTTAATGGCGTTAGTCATATGGTACGATGTTTTATTCCAGGTTAATCTAGTAAGCAAAACAATGCAATCTGAAACCATGGATTTGTCCGAAGCTACAAAAATTATGAATAAATGCTTGAAATTTTTAAAAGAATACAGAAGTACAGGTTTCACTTCTGCACTCATCACTGCCAAAGAAATCGCTGAAGAAGCACAAATCACTCAGGAGTTTGAAACTGTCCGTCTGCGAAGGAAAAAGAAGATGTTTTCTTATGAAAATCAAGACGAATCTCCTACTGACCCAGAAACAGCGTTTCGCACCTCTGTCTTCTATCCAATGATTGACACAGCCATTAATTCATTGCAGTTGCGCTTTTCCCAATTAAGTGACATTAATAGTACATGGCAATTTATGTACGATTTGAAAAAGATCGACCATAATGGTTTGAATGCGGCCTGCTCAGATTTAGAATCTGTCTTAACCCATGGCGCTCTCAGTGATATTTCGGGTACCGAGCTAGCCCAAGAAATAAGGAGCCTTAGTGCGTTCTTAGGCGGCGACGATGGGCATCCAAAGGGGGTTCTTGAGTTTTTGGCAAAGCATTGTTGGAAAGATATGTTTCCAAACGTTTGGACAGCTCTCCGCATTTTCATTACTATACCGGTCACTGTTGCTAAGGGAGAAAGGAGCTTCAGCAAGCTAAAATTGATAAAGACCTACCTAAGGTCTGTTTTAGCTGATGAGAAATTGTCGGACTTAGCCATATTATCCATAGAAAATGAGATCGCCAACAATCTCTCCTATGATCATTTGATTAAAAAATTTGCTAGCATCAAAGCTAGGAAGGAGAAATTTCAATAATTTTACATTTAGTTATTAGTTACAGTTGCCTAATACAATCCCTTTATAAGAAGCATGCACAATTTTTTAATGTCTCCCATACTCAAGCGTTCATGAATAATTTACGGTCTCTGGGAGGGGGGGGGGGGGGCGCTAAAATGTAAACTCGCACCACTCAAGAAAATACCTCGGGCCGGGCCTGATTAAGGCGCCCATTCCACATACGTACAACGTCAATGAAAATTATGAAATTGAAGGACATTTCAATTTCTCATTGATGGGGGCCATTCCATATGTTTTTTTTTCAAAAATTGACAATTTTCAATTGAAACGTATGCGCCAAATTTTTGAAATTTGTTTGCATTTGCTTCTTGAAATTGTATTTGTTTTCTTCGTCGCCTTATTATTTAATCCTTATTATAATTTTTATACAGAACTGCTTTCTTTTTAGAGAAATCAATTAAAATAGTTGTACTTGTCATACCACATGACGCCATTTTTTAATTTTAGATTGTTTGTTTCATTGTTTGTGATTTTACTCTATTATCAATTGATCATTGATCAATTTTAACAATGGTATAGAGTAAAATTGAAATGTCCTTCAATTTCATAATTTTCATTGACGATGTACGTATGTGGAATGGGCGCCTTAGTAGTAGTCCACATTTTGAGAGACATTTAGTGACAAGGAAATTGGCGCCAGCAGGAAACCATAGGACATCGCTGAGAATGGCTTTGATTATAGAGAATAGCACAAATTTGAGCAATGAGGCATGAGTCACAGGACCTCAATATTCGCCCAACAGATAGTCTGCATTGAGCAGAACATTGGATGGAAACAGGCGGCAGTACCTAAAAAACACTAAAATTGCTCAGAATGCAGAAAATTGCAAACATTGCTGCAATCCAGGACAAAGAGATCCAGAAACAAAGAGTTATTTTACCTTCAAACACCCTGAATTAATTAATGTGCAATAACCCCCATTTTGGTGGTGACAAAAATATTTAATCTAAACGCTCCTTCATTAGGAGTTACTGACACTTACGTAAATTTCTATGATCCAATTAACATTAAATGAAATGAAATGAAATGAAAACGACTTTATTGAAAGACTCAAAAGGCGAACAATAAGACTATAAAGTCTTGTTTTCAAGCTAACCCTAAAAATATTGTATTATTAATGTAGTACTTAAAATTTATAACAAGGAAATAAATAAAAAACGGGAGAGAAAAAGGGAAAAAAGAAAAGAAAATTATATAATATAATAAAATATAAAACAGAAACCAATCTACTACTGTTACTTAAATACAATATTATAAAATACTATACTGAAACAGAACCTAGACAACACACTACAGCCTATTGAAAAATTGCTTTTCATTTCATTAGGAAGCAGTTCACAGAGGTGAACGGATCAAAATCAGACACACTAACTGTTACAATGGGAATTATAGTGAGATTCTCCAAAGTGACTTCGTGGAACTTCATCATACTTATAATTGTAGAAAGAATGAGACGCAACTGATCCACAGTAAAATATATTAAACGTGACCGGTTTCGGTAAAATACCATCATCAGACATAAACAAATAAATGAAACACGCCTTTATATACATACCAAGGAGGGGTGGGGGATACAATATTAATTGGTAGGAGGTGGGCGGGGTTGGGAACATAACATTAGGAGTGGGGAGCAATTTTGGAAAATTATCTCGTTGGTTAGATTTTCGTTATTGTGTAAAGCTTTATTTATTTCTATACTCTCTAACCTATCTTCTAGCGGAAATTTTTATGAATCATATTGAAACCAAATTATTTCAAACCCCCACACCTTTGTTAGGACATGTCAAACTTTGGAAACGGTACGTCGACGATATCTTTGCCATTTTTAGGGGTTCTCGTCGTCAACTAGACAGTTTTGCCAGTATTCTCAATGATCTTCACCCTAGTATTAAATTCACCATGGAAATTGAAGTTAACAACTCCCTGAACTTCCTAGACCTCACAATTACTAGATCAGATACTGCCCTCCTTTTTAACATTTTCAGGAAACCTACACATACGGACACGGTGATTCCAGCGACGTCACACCATCCCCCGGCTCATAAGGCAGCAGCGTTCCATACGATGTCTCACAGGCTTCATAACGTCCCCATGTCAGCAGAACACTTCAGGCAGGAAAGGAACACTATTCTAGAGATCGCCACTAACAACGGTTATACCCAGGAATTCGCGACGAGGATTATCAGGAAACATGGATTGAAGTACATCGCTCGACAAGTATACGCGGGCCAAAATATGACGAAGGAGGAACACCGCTACTTGAAGATTCCCTACATAGGAGATATTAGTATTAAGATAGGTAGATTGTTAGAACAGTGCATCACTAACAGTAGGGTTTCATACACTTGCCCTCCTAATCTAAGTAAACTGCTCATGAATTGTAAGGACAAAGTTGACAAGTTTAGGATGTCGGGTGTGTATAAACTCAGCTGTAAGGATTGTGACGCTAGCTACATTGGTCAATGTGGACGCAACTTCAGAGATAGGTTGAACGAGCACCGAAGGGCAATCGGTAAAAACGATTGCAATTCGGTGTTCGCCAATCACTTGCACGACAATGGCCATACTTGCGATTTTGACAACTTCCAGCTGATGCACTGTTCTAACAAGGGAAAAATTCTCGATAGGTTAGAGAGTATAGAAATAAATAAAGCTTTACACAATAACGAAAATCTAACCAACGAGATAATTTTCCAAAATTGCTCCCCACTCCTAATGTTATGTTCCCAACCCCGCCCACCTCCTACCAATTAATATTGTATCCCCCACCCCTCCTTGGTATGTATATAAAGGCGTGTTTCATTTATTTGTTTATGTCTGATGATGGTATTTTACCGAAACCGGTCACGTTTAATATATTTTACTGTGGTTCAGTTGCGTCTCATTCTTTCTACAATTATAAGTACAATGGGAATTCCTCAGGGATATGTCCTCGGTCCAATTTTATTCATTATTTTTACAAATGACTTAGCCAAACTACTTGAAGATATTGTGATTTATGCTGATGACACAAATGCACTTATCCGTGCATGCAATCAAGCAAATTTTAAGCAAAAAGCTGATTATATTGTGAAAGTAATGGAGAAATGGTTTGCAGACAATTGCCTTATCATAAATCCTGATAAAACAGTTACGGTGAATTTTCATACAAATAGGACTAAAGACCACACCCCACCTCTAAGTTTATGCAACCAACCTGTCACTTATAAAAATTCCACCAAAATCCTTGGAGTTGTAGTAGATAGCGAGTTATCTTGGAGGAACCACATTGACTCTTTACACAAGAAGCTTTCCTCTATCGTGTATATGTTCCGCTCTATAAGGCATAGAGTCAGTAAAGAAATACTTCTTATGCTCTATTACAGTAATTTCGACTCATATCTTAGATATGGGGTAACTTTCTGGGGGCGTAACAATTATAGCAAAAAAATATTCCTACTGCAAAAGAAGGTACTGCGAATTATAAGCAATAATACCCAATTTTTAAATAATCGCCCAATATCATGTCGGGATATATTTAGAAACCTTCAAATTTTGCCACTACCATCACTGTATATGCTTGAATGTATTTGTTTTACGCATGAAAATCCTCAGAGGCTCATTAGATTTGCGCAGGTTCATGAGCACAATACTAGGTTTAGGACCAATGTGGTTCTTCCAAATCACTCCCTGAAGCTGACTGAAAATCAGGACATTTATGTAGGCATTTTAGATTTTAACATTTTACCTCATGATTTGAAAAACGCTCCATCCTCCAAACTCTTTCGCAAACATCTAAAAACACTCTTAACGGTAAACGCTTTTATTCGGTCAATGAATTTGTTAACTTTATGACACAGGCTTTATAGCCTACGATGTTACGGTACCTCATTATTTTGTATAGTGATTATTTTGTATTATTTATATTGTACGCAACGATTTCTTCGAATACCTTTGAAATAAACAGTATCTTATCTTTCATTCTTCTTATGTTTTCTTTTTATAATTTGATTGTAATTTTCTGTAAATCTATAGGAAGCAGGATGTTTTGTCTCTATATTATGTCTACTGTATACTTAGTATTAAAACAAAATTGTACCATGAAGGAATTTAAATTGTACAAACATTTTCTGTACAAGATTTGCACATGGTTATTTATTTTATTTATGACGTATGGGTCACAGGCCCTTAATATTTGTAGTAGAAAATAGTCCGCACTGAGAAAATCATTGGGAAAAAAATGATAAGCCAGTACATAGAATGTCACGTAAAAAACGGTCCACAATGCCAGAAATGGCACAAATCGGCGCAATGACGTATTGGCCGTGAGGTGCTATGAGGCAGCGAGGTGGCGGCTACCTCAGGTGCCGAACCTACAGAGGGCGTAGGTAGATGTTTTTTACAGGTTTTATATCAGACAGAGAACAGCTTCCAAATCATGCCTCATGCTGAAAAAATCCTCCGCACAGCCCTGTGAGTCACAGGATTTCAATATTTGCCGCAGCTAATAGTCTACATTCCGAAAACATTAGGAGATAAGGAAACGAGCCCCAGTAGAAAGTCATTGAAGAATGGTTCAGAATGCCAAAAATTACACGAATTGGCGTAATTAAGTATGAGTCACAAGACCTCAATATTTGCCCCAGCAGAGAGTTCGCATTGGGAAAAAGATTGGGTGACAGATAATAAGGAAACAGGCGGCAGTTGAAGGGGCATAGAAAGTCACTAAACATGCTGCATATACTATCTCTCGGAAACAATACCTGATGATAAGATAATAATGATAAGACAGGCTATACACAATCACAGTTGGGAATAGCCTAGTTGTTATGTCCTGATAAATCAAACTACTGATAGCTGGACTGATAGGAAAAGACATTTGTAGTTTTACTATCTATTTTAACAGTCAAACCAAACAAAATATTACGACTGGGGTCTGGTTTATACTCCACAAGCTTTAGCATAGACCAGATGAGGATGACTATTCTAGTCTTAGAAAAATTAATTAGGTAGATAAAATTATTATCACCCGGTACATGAGGGGTAATTGCCAAAAGGCCGGATATATGACCAAGTGGCGAGACCCTTCATGACCTATGGCGCAGAAGTGAAGATAAAAAGATAAAAGAGGAGCAGCTCAAGAGGAAAGGCGAGATGGATTGAGAAGATTAACAGGAAACAGGAGAAGAGGAGACAGAAGACGACGCTGCCGACAAAGATCTAGGCCGTACTGACGACCCCCCGCGCGTAAAAAGTAAAAGTAAGTACTTCAGAGGTAAAAGAAAGTATTCAGCCCCTTATCAGTGATACGAAAATTACCAAATCGGTTAATGTCAAAGGTTAACTTAGCATGTTGGCAGAACTGAACGTTTTTAGTTTCGATATAACAGTTCTTCAAAGTTCCTCATGGTGACCATTGAATCGACAAGGCATCTTGTCCGCCTCTAACACCCTTAATTATAATACAACTATTGGAAAGAGATGATACTTACAAAAGAAGCTATAAGTATAAACGGCGTATAATAGTGAACATTGAAGATAACTCCATCCTGCTCGGAAGCCCGGCTAAGCGCGTAGCCAAAATCAGTAAGGCACAAAATGATCAGCAAAAACGTGACGAACAGTTTGGAAAGGTTGAGCCAGTTCCATGGAACGTTTCGATTCTTGCTGTTGATTAGGTAGAACACTTCCAGGGAGGAGAACACCCATAGGACGGCACACGGAGCCCAGATAAGTACGGTGCGTTGAAAGCAGAAGGTGAGATCGGGGTTCTCGGTCGTCCATGACAGAGATGTGTTCTAAAACAGAAAAAGCTATAGATAAAATGCGATGAAAGCAGAAGGTGAGCACCGGCCATGACAGAGATATGTTCTGGAACAGAAAGGAAGTAGATAAGAAACAGCGTGACAAAGTTGTCCGATTCTTGCTGATATAATGTCCATTATTTACAGATACGTATATAAATTAGACAGGTACTGAAATAAAAGTGGAGAATTAAATTCAGCAAATCAGAGAGTCAGGAGGCTAAGTAATGGAAACAACAAGTAGATTAGCCTTTAATTGAGTGCTAAAATGTGATAAAATTGTTATGGTCGAGTGGTTAGAGCTCAATACTCAATAATTTAGAGTAGAATACAAGAGCAATGAGTCAATCGTCCAGAAATCATCAGATCTTCTCAGGACTATGCTTGATGATGGGAGTAACACCCGCTCCCGAAACGTGGCCCTCATCCCCGGACAATGGGCTATGCCCGAATTGTTCGATGACTGTGAGGCCACTGCCTCTAATGACTAATAACACAGCAGGCAATGTAAGTATAGTATAACTAACCCTTTGTCAAGTGATAAAATTACAAAACAATATAGTTTATATATAAAAGCATGATCGGCCCATGTAAATGAATAAATAAATATTGACTTTTTTGTTTGGGCTATAAGCCCTATCTTACACTCAACTGGGAAGACTCGGGACCACCTGCTTTACATGCCCTCCAAAGCATGGCCAGAAAATGTAGCAAGTGTGGGACTCGAACCAACAGCCTTTCGGGTGAAAGTTAGATTCTGTACCACTACTCTACACGTCCTGATCGAGCATGTCAATGTTACGGAAGTTTAGGATCGCAGTTGAACTAGGTACCTAAGGACAATATTGTTTTAAAAGTAAACAAACTCATGATTATTTGGGGAACTCCAGCTGATATACCACCGTCAACTTGCCCACGGTCATAAAGCAAACAATAAGTCTGTCATTCTGGGAAAAATTCAGAGTGTACACAAAAGAGCGACCTTGCGGCCATCCGGCAACACCTCTCAACCAAAATATGACCGCCAATTTGCAAATTGCCCGTCAAGTGCTCTCATGACGATTGTCAACAACCTGACATCCTCGTAATAATTTCATTAAGAGCAAACCCAACTTTCAAACAGACATGGCAAAAATATGAAGACTATATTGCCATCGACAGCCATACGTCATCATTATTGCTCAAATCTGCCTACTTCAGCAGCCCGATCATGGCGATTTGGGATTATTATAATACCGGGTTTTATTTAACACCACAGTAGTAAGGTGTTACGTGAAGGTGTTAAAATGTAAGCGGGAAATTGAAATTAATAAATTATTATTATTAAATTGTTTAATATTTGAAGGAAACATTAAAACAATAAACATTAAAATGCACAGGTAGAATTTTGAAATATAATAAGAATTTGAATTAATGTGTCTACATCTAAGGGAGAAAAAATTCAATACTCACCAACAATATTAAAATATAATATAAATATATAAATAAATATAAAAACCTTACAATCAAGACCGGAGTCATGCCCCACCTGTAGACAAACTCAGGAAAACCATTCTAAACCACCCATAACTTCCGCACACACACACACCGACCGGCGCAAATACTCGAGAGTCCCGCGCCTTAAAAAAAAAAAAAAAAAAAAAATATATCAATTTTAATTTTTCACTCATTTGTTCATTTGTTCAGAACAATTGAATAAACCCCGGTATTATAATAATCCCAAATCGCCATAATAGGGCTGCTGTAATAAAGGCATGATGAAGGGATGTCGCTGACTGAATGCGCAGATCCACCGAGGGCTAAATAGGTAAACGTTATGCCAAGCATTTTTATAACTTCCCGACACTTAAATCTCCTTCATCCATTACCGGAAGAGTTAATTGAAACTATATCATGCAAAGCCCAATAAATTATGTGTCTATACGTAAATCCTCATGTACTGTACAGAATTTAATTGCGAGACATTAGCCCCAGAATGACAGACAAATAAGTGATTACCTTCCCGGGATTACGCAATTTTACGACAACAATCCTGGTGTCCCAAAGCGGGCTTAGGCATTATGACAATAGTCTTCCTACACCTAAATACAACCGAAAGGCTAATGAAAAAACAATCTTGAGAGCCACCGAAGTGAAATGTTAATCTGAAAGCCTCGGGTGATTTTTTAGATTTAACAACTTTACTTTAAATATAAGCACCCTCTTTTGATGGATGAAGGAATGAGGGCAATATGGACTCCCAAAAGGGGGGGATAGAAAGTTCCGAAGGGAAAGGAGTTTCATGAAACTCCTTTCCCTTTCCCTTCTTGCAAGAAGTATGGCAGTATAGTCAGCAAAATAGTTCATTTCAGAAATCATCTACTGCATACATTTAACCAACAATAAACCGAACAATATAGCGTGAATCACATAGTCCTTACCTAGTAATATTGCTATATTGCTATAGAGCTATATTGAAAAAGGAAAAACACTACTTTTCGAGTAAGCTAGGCATTTTTAGCCATAAAATTTCATTCATTTTCGTTAATTTTAATTTATTCATTATTCCAAAACTCCCGCATGATTGCAGACATTGAAAGTTGATGGGGATTTTATCTTCTATAGGCGCCATGATATTTCTAAGTCTAGCCTCTTTCAAAAAATATACCACATGGTACACAATAAAACCTCAATAAAACAATATCGTTCCAATTGGAAAAATCTGCCAAATAGAGATAAAGGTCAATAAACTATTAGCCACAATAATTGCGGTCAATCAGTAATAGCTTGTCGTGGGAAACTGGAGAACTAGGGGGCGAGGAAATAGGCCAAGGCTGAAAAGTATGGGGACCGCGCCAACGAGATATCACCAACAGCTACTACAGCCTGTTGAATGTCTACAAATTAGACGGGGGTCATTGACGAGCAAAGAAGTGTATCTTACCCGGAGGTTTAGAGTTAGTTCTAGATTAGACAAGATCGTAAGCAAGATAGATAGATATTTCGTGTATTTTCACAAGAGCAAAAAAACAACAAAATAACAAAGGTTATTTCATCGTGAAACAAGGCATTGTACCTCAATTTTTGGCATATGTTTGCTGTCCTATATTTATATATTAGTATTTAAGGACAGTTTTGTGATGGTCGAAATGACCGATTTCGAGATTCCAACGGATTTACCCGTTTTGAGGTCCCGGGAACCGAAAAAGCGGCTTTTACGAAATGTCGTCTAACTAGATTCTGGGCCAAACTACTCGATAGAAATTGATGACATCGGCATGTAGGTTCACAACAATATTGTCCAGCGGTATTTTTTTTTCATTTTTTGGATACCTTTATTTTGAGGGTTTTTGCATACCTCTATAATTGTGTAGCATTATATTATTGGCCAGCCCATTCTATGCTATGTGATCGCCCCATCGATCAACTACGTGCTTTAGGATAGAAAATAAATAGGCAGCCAATATTTAACCACAGGACAATTATTTACCAACGAACTATTACGGTACCTATACTAATTGATAAATAGGAAAGCATGTACTGGTTCTTTTTACCACCGATCCTATGAAATATATGGAAAGGGTGGGCTACACACACTTTTTCATGGCAAGTTCTTCAAAAATATGGGAGGGGCAAATTTCCAAATGTTTTGTTGAAACGGACTGACTGTGTATTTATAGATTAATTAATTTCTCGTTCCACATCCGCAAAGCCATGATAGTAGATACTATGGAAAATTAATAAAAAATTCAATCTATTGTATTTCCCCGACTTATTTACAGCTATTTTATAAAATTTGTTTGAATCACTTTATCAGGGTTTCCATAAGTAATAATATTTTAGATGAGAAAATTTAAATTTCCTTCGATAACTTGCATTTTTTTTTTTTTAATGAATAGTACATCCGACCACTTTCACTTGCGCACGAGAAATTTATTAATTTCGACAAAAATCTAAGCTATTAATTTCTTGGTTACAAAATATTATGACATCTATCCCTTAACCCCTACTTCCACCGGACCCTTGAAATTATTCTAGTAAATTGGATGCTCAAAAAAGTGATTCGCTATGTTTAGCATGTGTAACAATGGAAAAAATCAACTGTCTGGCAAGTTTACTATTTATCCATGATCGTTTGTATCGATCAATAGGATCGTTGATAATCGATATCCCATGAACGTTTGTAAAGAAAAACTGTTCCAAAGACAAGAATCCAAATTTTGGGATTTTCAAAAAAAAAAAAATCAAATTTTTTTGCATTTGCATTTTTTCAAACGTCACAACTCATTTTTCTTCTTCGCGATCGGTGCTAAAATGGACCGGTTCAGTCGTGCATGGGTTCCATAACATATTGCGTCTGTGATTGTTCACAAGTCGTTGGAATGTGTGACAGACAGTGTTTCCTTCTAAAATGGTTTGTTTGCTCAAGCCCCCTCCAGCTACGAGTAGCATCGAATTGTCCCTAATCGATTGCCCTTGACCGCTTCTCGTGGGTGTAAAGTGAAATAGGGGAAAGCCTTTTCATTCTTTCTTTAGCCAACACCCGTTCTTCGCACGCAAAGACTGCTATATAAATGACGCAAAGAAGCTCCTAGGGGTCGACTCTGGCTGCGATGTTAGCTCTGACATCGGCCGAGATTAACGTCTAACGGGCAGGCGTACCCGTAGAGGTGACGGGCATCCACCTTACCGGCGCCGCAGAGGCAGGTCGGTCATGCGACGAAGTGGAGTCTATGGAGATGGGACTGCAGATAGTCGTGTAAAGGGTACGCTGAATGCACCCTACTTCTCCTTTCTTAGACATGAAGCTGCTACCCACGGACGACTCGGACGCCGAGAATTTTGTCATGGGAGTAATTGGGTTGATGCAAAACTCCCGAGTCTACTTCAGCAAATTTCTGTTGCTAGCTTGTCGCTGACTTTACGCAGTTGCACGGGTTTCCCCTCGACACAGCTTAGAGAAATATTCTAAAGTGCGTTCAGAATATATTACGTCTACTTCATAAGATTGCTGACCCTGGCGCGGGTGCATGATTTTCCCCTCGACACAACAGCTCCAATAAATTTTCTGCAGTAGACTGTCGGTTCCCATCCACCATTCCCCAAGCGCATTTGCTCCGATGACAGATTTCTCAGCGTCGAACGTCCGTACCGGGCGTAACGTAACTAACGACTTTATAAAAGTGTAAGTGTAAGACTATTGGCAGGCGTACTTAGAGTACTTGGAGGCATGAAAAATAACAAATAAAAATGGCCACAAGACAGACCGCATTTTAAACGTGAAACTACATAACAATCACGCTACTATTGATACACAACAATTTCACGGGACACCTCGAGCTGAATTTCGTAAGAAACGTCAAGGACATCTTCGCGCAGGTAGCCTACCTGCCAAACCCGTCGCGGCTCCTCCAATTTTCTACCGGGGGCATCAAGCTCACAAAATAAAGCTAGAGCAGCACAGCGGCTAACGACTCTACTCTCTGCGGCTTGGTGCAATAAGTTCAAATCCTGGGATGGTCACCATTTTTCGTAAAAAACGTCAAGGAAATTTTCGCGCATCAGGTAGCCTGCCTGCCTAACCCGGTCCAGTTGCTCCAACTTTCTAACTCTTCTTTAAATGCCTCCACTAGTCTTCCATCGAGCGTTGGCGACCATCATGGCAATTTGGACCTTGGAGACTGCTGTTCTGAAAAGGGAAGTCGTGCTCTTGCCAAACCACTGCCAAAGGTTTTTTAACCAAGATATTCTTTACATGGACAGGCAATACTTTTCGTTCGTCATGAATTATGTTAGTAGCCGTTTCTTAACCGTCAGCAGCAATTCGGCTTCTGCATCCATTCCCCTGAAAACCTCAGAATTAGGGACATCATCTCTGCAGGATATGCGCAGCATTCGTCTGTATACCCAGATTTCAAATGCACTGATTCTGTTCTTCATAGCTTGTGTCAACGTCCTCTCATACTCATACCACTTAGAAAGATTGGGAACACATAACATTTCACCATTCGCAATCGAAGGCCACATCTTACTTCTAAAATATAACCAGAGTAGCATATTGGCTAACGACACTTGCATCTACGTCGTGATGCTGCGAGTTCAAAATCTTACAATGTCCCTTTTTTCTAAACGTTAACGTTTCAGCTAGTTTTGAACCGGCTTACAGCTTGATCAGATGTATCCAAGCTTAGCCCTATCCCAAAGTATGGGTCATCGAAAAGAAATAATTGCCGGTAAGAAGTTCGTCATATGGCTCCAGCTTCAACAATTTTACAATTTCGCAGGGCAACATTGACTCCGCTATGACGAGACAAGACAAGCTTAAATTTGATATGAGTATCTATGAAAAGATATAATACCCTGGGAAAACTAGTAAGTTATACTCATTGGGAGTTGCCATTATTATTAAAGTTGGCCTCCACACCAAACGCACACACCGTAACAGATGGAGTCCAGACACCCATAACCGTCGTGGCTCATCTCTCATGTTATGTGGATTGTTATCCACATTTCCGACAAGCCCACAAGCCATTTCATCCACAGCAGCACGCGCACAATATACTCCATCGCACGTCAGTGAATAAGAATTTACGCCCCTGAAGGACAGCAGCTAGTAAGGCGGCTATTCCACCGACGCCGTTTTTCAATGTGCATGTGTCATAACGTGGTAGCAGACATCATTAATAAGTCTCTGCCATATTTTAAGGAGACTATTATGTAGATAATTCACTTATCTATTGTAAATTAAGTTATAATATGGTAGATCCTTATTAATGATGTCTGCTACCACGTTATGACACATGCACATTGAAAAACGACGTCGGTGGAATAGCCGCCTTAGGCTAGTTAATCAGAGCCTGGGCGGTAGTGTTGCCGAGAGGTTCCAATTCGAGGTGGATTCGGTCCACTCTGGATTTCGGTCGGTTCGGATCTTCCAGCTGCTCTTACCATGTCTTTTCTGGGCCTCAATATTGATCATATGTTGACCTGGCGACCACACATTCACAAATTATGCGCTAAAATTATCTCCCTGTGTCTTCCTCCTGCGCACTCTGCAGCCTCTCGTTAGCCAACACATACTGTTTTTGACTCCAGAATGCGTTATGGGATAACAACATGGGGAAGCGCCACTGAGTCCAGTCGGGTTTTCAAAGTCCAAAAGCGTGCCATTAGAGCTCTGACTGGGACATGGGATCAACGAGTGTCTTGTCGACCCTTATTCGAGAAACTCGATATCCTCCCTCTGGCATCAGTGTTTATACTCGAGACCCTGACGTATACTCGTAGGCACTTGCACAAATATGCTTTTAATGCAGAAACTCACCACCATCAGACACAGAGTGGGGATGACTTGCACCAGGAGCAATATCGTACAGCCGCCATGGGAAATACACCCCACCACTTAGGTGCGAGGTTGTATAGCCACTTACCCAGCCTCCTAAGGCTTCAACTTTAACACCATCCCAATTTAGGAAGGACGTGATTAGGCTTCTTGGTGTAAACCGAACCGAAGACGTTAACGACTCGCATGGGTCCAGTTATTAGGTCGATTTTCCTAATCATCAGAATTCGTTTACTTCGCTAAGTGTTTTTTTAATATGCCTAATCAACTAAACCTATATGACAATATTCCTAATTATCTGTACATCATACACTATCTGGACTCTTACATTCATCTCAACTCAACAATAGAAATCAAACCTTATGCACTAACATAGCGCAAGGCCTATGCAGGCTCAAGGCTGTCCAATATCCCACAAAAGTACACAGCGTTGCGTGGTATCACAGGGAAATATTAGTGTCTATATATACTTCAATTCGGGACAGAATGGAAAATTGCATATTATCCAGTGTAATTTTTTTGTAATTTCAGTTCATTTAGTGTATATTAGAATGTCTCTGTATTGAGTCATTAATATGAAAACAATATGCGGTCAAAAAAACCGAGACACAATCACACCATGAAGCACTAAAGCATAGCCAAAAGTAATGTGCCAAATTTTTCGGGAAAACTCAATGTTTTATTGTGTTTTAAATGTGTTCAAATAACTACTACGTCTAAACTTGAGAAAAACCATTCTTGGTAACAAAGACAACCAAAAATTAAATAGTTAATATTATACTTTGAATACTATTCGTATTTCTTACTCAACAAAATATTTTTGGAACACCTATAGACAAATAAAGGCCAACTGTTCCAAACGGTAACAACCATAAAAATAATAATAACACCGTTTGCATACTCGTATGTTCAACGACGGCCGGCGAAAAAACTCGAGAGTCCCGCACTCCAGCGCCTTAATAAATGCCCTTTTAGTAGACTGTAAATAATTGATTACATGTTGAATTAATTTTAAAAGCCGGGACCAGATCATGACTGGCCGGGAAACGGCCTACATACCGAGAAAATCCCAGCCAAACCGGGACTCATGGTAAGCTTATGTCTATATAATGTCTCCTCATTCGTCAAATGAACCTACAACCTGGGATTTTGAGCTGCAATGCGGTAAATAGGCCCACAAAGCTCTCGCACTTGGTGTTTCCATCAAACTCGGAAATCCATGCAGTCTAATGGTCAGAGCGGTCAATGACCTCATGCAACCTACTAAGCTAGGTACCGGTAATTCAAATATACCATCTATCATTAGAATATAAACAACCGTAGCTAATAGTAAATAAGTCTATTATATTTGATTAATTTATTTGACGATGAACCTTTCTTTTGTCATTGAATAACCCCGCAGAGTTGTTGCAATATTATGTAATCAAATTTTAAAGCATTTGACAAGCTACATCTATTACAATCTTCAGCTACATAAAATGCTTGTCATAATATTAAGGAGCATTCGAGCATTTAATTATGAATAAAACAGAGGGGTACTCTTTATTTTTTATAATTTTTAATGCAAAAATTATAGACAAGCGGTCGGTTTGTTTAAGCCATAACCTGTCATTGTTACACGACGCCGTGGAATTTGAGCAATCATTATTCAAGATAGTCAACGTATTGGCAATCAAATAACAATTTTAGATAATAATTTAACATTAATTTCACCAACTTACCCAGAATGTATCACCACAAAATGTTTCCAACTCCGAACCGTCGTCCATTTCGAAACCGACTAAAATTTCTGAACGCCTCCGGTGTTTTTTCGTCTGCTACAATAACAAACAAAATGGCCGCTAAGAGATCTGTATTTTTGGATGTTGATTCAAATATATTGGAAAAAAACTTGCTTCTGGAGGTACATATTAGTTATTGTATTACATGGCACAATTAAAGTTTTTTGTAAAAAATGCGATTGGAAAATTTTGTGTGTTGATGGATATATGCATAATTCTAGCCTCGGCCAAAAATAATTTAGCGTAACCGGTCCATTGAAGTCAACGTTTTTGATTATTGTTTATAGCCTATGTTTTTATCGGGTTAATTAGATAAAAATTAGCTTGTTATTGGATAGACTACTATATACTGAAAAGGGTGTGGAATAATGCGTTGCATATTTAGGGGCATGTGTCGCATGTCTCATTTGTGGTGTCGTAGTGCGCCTAGGTATAGAATATGAACGGATTTATTTCCGTATAGAAATCCATAACGCTGAATATGTTACCATTGAGAAATGATACCAAGTGCCAATGTTTTGATTGGTTGGCCGCAAGCATTCTCCTAGGCCTATACGAAAGAGGTCCAATATTACTTATTATTGGCGGTATGAGAAACCTTTGTAATCCACTGGATAACCATCTAAACCTACATAATCCAGTGACTATCTCTTAGGGAAAGCTTTCAATACTGTTATATACATGTAATCCCACGCATATATTTACACACACTTGTATCTAATTGCCTGAAACTATTTGAGAACTTACTTTCGTATAAATATTGATTGCATAACCTAAGAAGAAATATATTTATTTATTTATTTATGTTGGCAGGAATACAAATCAGACGTGGATGACTACAAAACGTTACTTGGCTTGAAATCGCAAGATGATGGGCCTTGGAAATTGGCTACACCCGAGCCTGGTAAGTTCACTGGCGTGTGAGTATGGCTAATTTAGGTTTGTTTCACATTTTATTTACCTAACTCTTCTTGAGAGCCGGACCTGTAATTAAATCATGTTAAGTTGCCAATGATCCACTGCCCCTGGTCCCTCAAGCACATTTCTTGAAATTCCCCAGTATTTCTAATCTTATGTGCCAACCAAAATTAGAGGATATGGAAAAACCCGGGCTTGGCGGGATTCGAACCCACGATCTACGCCTAACCGGGGCGTCGTCTTAACAGCTGGACTTAAGACGACGCCCCGGTTAGGCGTAGATCGTGGGTTCGAATCCCGCCAAGCCCGGGTTTTTCCATATCCTCTAATTTTGGTTATAACGAGGAGGTTACCTCTTCAACCAAAGTTAATTTAATGTCAGTGTTATATATACCATATAGTACTACTGCAATATACTTATGTGCCATTTTGCAGCTCATAAATAAAAAAATAAATATATATTTCTGTTAAATTATACAATACAAGCAAACAACAGGTAATTGACAAGAAAGTATAAAGTAAAATCATCAAAATATCGTCAAAATTAGGTAGTTCTGTCATTGTCATTGTGCTAGTGCCTCAGTGACAGTGTAGAAAGCTTTCTCTAAGAGATGGTTTCTAAGCAATTTAGGGAAGTTAGAAGCATATCTCGCCGCTCTCAGTTCAACCGGGAGTTTTCTAAGGTCGGCGAAACCTTGTAGTATAGGGTCTAGTCGCTCACACTTGGCTGTGCGTGGCGCTGACCTTACAAGGTCTCCCCGTTGCCTCGTGTTGTAGGTGTGAGTGTCCCCGTTTTGTCTAAATGTCCCCCACTCAAACCAACTGCTACCGGTAGCCTTCTTCACATCATTGTACTTCCTCATCTTGTCTCTTATTATTCTCTCTTATTTATTTATTCCACAAAATAAAGACTTTCAGAATGCTTTCACTGAGTGATCTAAAATTTGAGTATTTCAGCAGTTCAATAACTATAAATAGCCTATATTTAGAGAGTTTAAAAAAGAAAAAGAAAATTTTAGTTGTAAACAAATCGTAAAATTTACAATACAGACGCTTTAAAAATACATCTTACGCGTAGAAGGGTAATTGCATTGATCCACTGTGACATAAATATTAATAATGAATAAACAATTAAATTTTATTGAAGACCTTTAAAATATTCTCCAAGGTCCAAGGAAATAACTAAAGAAACTGTCTTAACTTCACTGATTTCTGCTGGGATTCGAAACACATCCTTTGAATACTAATTCTGGAGGAATTGGCCTATATTAACAAATTTGCCCAATGTTTCGGTGCAAAACAAGTTGCGATCGCAAGCATTCCTTTGGACAATCATGATACCAAAAGTTGGTTGGTTACACCCGTCAGACCTCCATGTACGCAATGGACTACTTTCGTATAAAAAATGTTTGCGCCCAGCCAATCAAAACATTGGATTTTGACGTCATTTCCTCACGGATTCTTATGCAAAAGTTCTCCATTCATGTTCGTCTGTTACAAACTATATTTTGGCTTGGATTGGAGTGGGGCCCTCTAATAAATTAAAAAGGAAGCTCGTACTCACGCTCACTATTCAACGTAAATTAGTTGGCCTATTTGGCTGATTAGCCTAGAGAAACTAATAAATAGGCAGTTGACTTCAATTGAACGTTGGAAATTAGTTTGCTATCTTACGATACAATGCGGAGTGATGTCATTGAGATGTGTAAGATTGTGCTCTGTTTATCTAGTCTTCACTTCACTTGTTTACTTTCTTACTAAACTAGCTACTGACCTACAAAACTACTGCCAGAAAACCTTTTGAGGAGAGGTAGAGTGTCCTCCATGCATTTTGGGTATTATCAATTCTTTCACTGTCTGTGGGCCCCCGTGACTCTCAAGAAGTTGGTTAAGTCGGGCTCACACCTGATACACTGTGTCAGTGACAAGCGTGTCTTAACATGTTCATTGCTGCGTGTATCCGGTGTAGGTTGTCATTAAGGACATATACCTTGTAATCGGTGTCACCCGTTCTTCTCGGTCAGTCTTTTAATAGTGTCCACCTATATATCTAGTCAATTGACTTACTTCTCATTGTAAATCGCTAAATGACAGTTGTACTAATAACATATAAAAAGAAATGTCCTTTTTATCCTTTTATAACGGTACCTGTTACCAGCAACAAAAATGATAAAGTCGTTCGGCATGGTTCCATGGGTTTGGGGTCTACATCCATAAAAAGCCCTTAAAAATAATGATCATCAACATGACAGGCTGGAGTCATCGATGAAATTTGGCAGCGACAATATCAGTTCGTCATTGTTCTCTCTTTACTTTTGATGTTCTAAAACCTGGCCCATTCATCGTTTTTCGGTGTGGTTCTACTTGATTAAAGCGACGAATATTTGTTGGTTAGGTCAATAGCAATGGTGTAATATTACTTAACAAAGGGTTAGTTGGACTTACAGTGCCTACTGGGTTTATAGTCATTAGGGGCAGGGACCTCACAGTCATCAAACAATTTCGGCGGAGCCCCTAGTCAGGTGACGTTTCGGGAGTGGGTGATATTCCCATCATCAGGCTTAGTCTTGAGAAGGACTGATGATTTCTGGACGATTGATTCATTATAATTACAAAGACTTTCACGACCAGAGTTACGTGATGAAGCAATAGCTGCTGGGCCTCCGAGATACAATCTTGGAAGTATACGCTGTTCCACTGAAGATGTCGACCTCAGATGTTGACGGAACGTCTGGAAGTACGCTTTCAGAACGATCACGGCCTATCATCCCCGATTCTACTTTCTAGATTGACTTATGACATTGCTCTTGTATTCTACTCTGAATTATTGAGTATATCCGGTTCCCTTGAGGATTCAAACTACCGTTCTCCCGATTGAAATGCAAGCTCTCTAACCACTCGACCACGGCCCTCGCCATACCTGTTGGCATACAATGGATTGCAGAAAACCAATAAGTCAGTGTGTTTCGGTGTATGACGTCATCCCCTGTGAATGGTCGGTGCGTCCTCTAACAAGTCATAGACGAGCTTCTGAAAACATAATTATTAAATGTTCGGGAACAATGGCCGATGGTTTGTTACTTTGTCACTCTGCGAGTCAGTGACTTGCCAAATTTTCGGCTATGTAGGCAGTGACGTAAACATATCTGTGGACGAGGCAAAAACCTCGGTATCTTTGTTATGAGAACGCATTGCCCTGCCGCGAGTGGCAGCTCGCGGCAATTTATTCAACGCTATCATAAACGACAAGCTAATTTGGTTGGTTTTGTGTGATTAACGATAAAAAAGTGACAATGATCAGTGTAATACTTTAATAATTATTATTATACCAACAACAAATTAATTACATAGTTTACATACCGCAAGGCGCTTGCCCGAGTGCGGTTTAACGTTGGTACATTTATAAAATTGACATAATGCTTAACTTATAATAAAAGAACATTTAATAAAACGAAACGTTTTTCATTTTATGTAATACTTTAATAATTATTAAGTAGAGTACTAAAGAGAGATGGGACACTCTCCTCGCCACCAATCAGAGCGGCCACTGGTACACGTCCGCGATGTCAACCTACAAGTTTTAATAGACAAGCTCGCCATTGACGCAATGTAACGGTATGACTTCTCCAAATTCGGATACGAGTAAAAATACTTATAACAAATCGTGTATTTTCATAATTTTTTTACATCAGTAAACCAAAGCTGAAAAGCGTCGTGCGAGGTTAGCACTCAATACCTAACCAACACTTACAATTACTTTGGACTTCTACCTACGAACTAATTTCTACTAGTCTAACTATACCTAAAAATTAATAAAAAAATACATGTAAAATCTAAAACTGACACTACAAGCTGCCCATGTACATTCTAAACCTGTAACTCTAAATAATCATGAAAAATGTTAATGTAATTTGTGATGTTGATCCTTTGTTCATAATGTTATGATTGTGTTGTATGTTGCTGTTGTTTTATTACTGTCAGTGTTGTTTATGGGGGGATACTTGTACTTGTTGATTTGTCAGAGAGCAGTGGTTGAGAATCCTATACCAGTCATCTGATGTAGTCCCTCGGCATTGAGTTGTCGTGCCACGACGTTTTTTATGCTTAGCAGAAGCTCTGCTTTAAGTTATTGCAGAGAGTTGCGCGTCTCCAGTGACAGTGAACCTTTCGGCTGGTCTTCTCCAGCGGCCTTGTGCCCGGCCACGGCCGATTTTCCAGAGCTGGCCTTGAGTACGCTCATTACATTTATAAGAGTGCACCGTCACGCCGAAATTGTCTGCCTACATATTATTTTTAAGTGTGTGGCTTTTCCGTCTGATGTTAATGTTCTTGGTTTTCATATGGTGAGAACTTCTGAGGTTTTAAGTTCGGAGCGGCGCTGGGACAGATCTTTTTATTGATATGTGATATTGGGGTTGTGAATGGTGATTCTATTTTGATGAAGAGTGAAGAGTCTACCTGCTGCAATGTGATGCTGTAGCCCCAATAGATAAGATAATGTAAAAAGGCACCGCCTTATCAGTAGGGCATGAACAAGTAAGGTGCGTTCGAAGAACAGACGGTAAAGTGTACGTTAGGCTAACTGTCAAATTACCTTAATGGATGGGGTCACATTGAGCTACAAGAATCGATGAAAAAGAAAGAAAGAAGAGGGAACATAAAACAGAAAACATATCATGTATCAAAATACTCAGAAAAATGTCTTCTATTTATCTTGATATTTTTGACAGCTCTACGATTGCTATTTCATCTCTGAATGTGTCTCAACCTATAAATGTCCCGTGCATTGGTGTAATAATTAATAATTAATGTATTTTTTTGCAGGATTTTGCGTCAAAACTACGGACTCTAAAGGGAAGAAAGTTTTTGTGAATTTCTGCACATTAAATGACATCCCGGAACCTAAGGATATAACTGAAGAAGAGCTGCTTAGTCATATTAATGCTGAAAATGCTTCGGACTTTCGGGTGCCACTCAGTTTGCAAGCACCTCACGAAGAAACAGATAAATGTTAGTCTGGGTTTGATGGGGGCTAGGTGAAAACTTAGGCGAAAAAGACAATCGCAATGATCCACAGTAGGCCTAGACCAAGCTATTGACGTGACCGGTTTCGTATATGTTTCTTGTTAGCTTGCCGCGGTGGCCAGCGCCCAACCGTGTCATATGAACGAATCTTAATTTCAGTCCTGCATCTTCCAGGAGTCGACCAAGCTTTAGATAGACAGGCCAATCAAACCACCTGTGGTAGTGACTGCTTTCCTCTACTACTACTTTTATTATTTCCGGGGGTCGGCGGTACGGCATTGCCCTCTTCTCTAAGGCGTCCTGGTGTGTGAGTGTGAGTTGGTCCATATCATAGCGCCAACTTCGGTCTTCCTCTTCTCCTGCGACCTCCATCTCCTCAAACCTTTTCATTAGATGAGACTCGCCTCGCTCTTGGACATACCCATGCCATAACAGGTAGTTTTCCCTGAGCTTGGGAGTGTCATTGCTGTCATTGATAAAGAGTGATTCTGGCAGTGTTTTACTCAGCTCTGATCGGTTCGTTTCTTCGCCTGTCTGGCAGGGTTACTCCAGCTGCCCAGCGTAACATCCTCTTGCCGCCACATGGGGACCTGCTCCTCTTTTTTCTTCATGGCTGACTGCTTCCCTCTGTAATTCCAAACCCCTATCACGTCTCAATTTTGCGGTAAGCTGGCGTTTTCCACTCATTTGTTTTTATGATGATGGATTGTATCCGAAAATCGGTCGCGTCAATATAATTTGTAAAGTTACATAACTTTGAATTTGTAGGAGCTTGTGTTCATCTTGAGGCTCGAATCATCAAATCATCATTAGGTAGTACAGTCCGTATTGCCTAATTATTTTGGTACGAAATGTGAAGTTACTCAACCCAAGAGGATGAGGGATCAATCTCTAGTAATTTAAAGACTGCTTGTTAAAGCGACTTCGATGGCAAGGCGGGAGCCATAATATGCCTTACGAGGCACCCGTTAATAATAAGCCAACTATCAGAGATAAGTACCAACGCAAAAAATATCGAAGTCTTACACATTGCAGCATAGCAAAGCGGATACCTGGACCCGGTCAAAAACTCTGTAGTTTAGTAGTTAGCTTGTGCAGGCTATTTCCCCGCCGAATTGCGTACTTTTCTTGTGCAAGCTACACTAGCAGCCATACTGATAGCGGTCTCCAGCCACGGGATTGTTGAATATCCATTTTATAAACAAAGCCCCGCGTCGCATACCTGTTCCGTATTTGACTTGTATTATTTAAAATAATTGCAGTTTTACCTATTTCTGGCGCTTTACTGTCAAATTAAGTGTTGAGCTTCTGACTGAAGTGCATTTCATTACAAAATTTGGAGGTTTTTATTCCCTGAGAGGCACGTAAAAATGTTCTACAAGGTATGTTTTTAATTGCTTCATGCACAAATATTAGACCTAATGTAATAGTAATTTTTGGTTCAGTCAATAGTGTAAGCATGTCTACGCGTATACTATACCCTTCTATCGATTTTTACTATACCCCTGCGATTTAAAACATATATTACAACCCTCTGCAAAGACATTTCCAGGCCAGTCACATGTTTGTCCGGTTTGGCCTGAAACGGGTACTAACCCATGGCCGTGCCCAGCTGTGTCCAAGGACCAACCCCCCTCCCCCGAAATATATTTTTTATTATGTAAACCTGTATCGTTTGAAGAATTTATCCATTAATTCATTAATAAATTACGCAAAAATATTTTTGTACCCCCCCCCCCCCCCGAAATCAAAACGTGGGCACGGCCTTGTGCTGATCTATAGAGGCGACTGAAGAGGTCATTCAGATACATTCATTTAATTGTTTGTATGCCATTAACCTTTTATCAAAACGATAAGACGATAACCAAAAAATAATAATTTTTCAGCTGGAAATCCCGCCGTTTGCTACGATGTTGCAGTCAACCCCAAGTTCTACAACAAAGTGGAGACGAGTGCGGGGTTTCGCCTGTTCCTCCTGCAAGTCACATTCGACGGTCTCCAGGAGAAGTATGAGGTCGAACTCGATGTAGACGGTATGTACGACTCCAGTGAGGGTCCTCCACTCCCTCCTGCCGGTCTGTCTCCACTTCTGATTTTTCAACACTCTGGTATTAGTTCCACTCAATCTCTCTTCTTCCTCGAGCACTTTCTGTCATCCATTCACTTTGCATATCTAAACCTTTGCAGTCCCTTTCTCTCCACCAATTTTGTTCTTTCATTCCAAACTTTCATCTCATTACTTCATTCCTACTCCTATCCCTTCTTGTTCGGTCACGGGCTGTTCTTCTGAACTTCATCATCTCCGTAATTTTTAACATGCCGCTGCTCATACAGGCGAGAGAAAATACCATTGTCGCATATGAGTTTAGGCCACACTAGGCTCACACATAGCCTTTTCATGGCGATAGATGTAATTGTAATGTGTTTTTAACGGTGACTTAAGCTCTAAATTGACTCGTGCCTGAGATTGGTGAAGCCATGATTGCGCCTGTTACACTGTGTTAATGGCGAGCTTATCTGTTATCCCTTGTAGCCGGTGTGGGTTGATATCGAGGCCAGTTTGTGAATGGGGAAAAAATTAAAATGGATACAATTTCAATAATGTCTGAAAATCGATGAGGGCGTTGACTGTGTGCAAGGGTCAATGGCCATAGTAGGGATGGCTCCATAAAAAACCTCGGGACGTTATTATATTGTTTCAGGCTCTTAAACTATTATTGAAGGCCTTGAATCTTTTTGTAGGGCACGTTATTTTAAAAAACCGGAAATGTGTGGGCACTCTAAGGCCCCACCGCATTCGGACAGCCGCGGCACCTCTCATGCCGAAAAAGCCACTTGTGGAAGAAGTGTTGAAACCGGTGTCAGCAGTTCCGGCTTATACGAAGAGCCCTGGGTACAGATTCTATTCTGCTAATTTGGATGACCAGAATTTGCTGTATGGTGAAGTGCATCTTCCGAAAGTGGTGAGTAAAGGTTATAAATATTTTTTGCTTTCCAATTTTTACGTAGTATAAGGAAAGCTTTGTGATGGTCGAAATTTTCGATTCCGAGATTTCAACGGATTTACACGTTTTGAGGTACCAGGAACCCAAAAAAATGATTTTTACGAAAAGTCTGTCTGTCTGTCTGTTCATCGGTTTCCGAGCAAAGGTTTAATTCTCAAAAAACTAAAAAAAAAAAAGTCTAAAAAAAAATTATTACTCAGAAACGGCTCCAACGATATCTTTTAAATTCACATATATTGTAGTCATTATTAATGTTAATAAAATGCGGGGGGTCGCTTGCCCCTTGATAGTTTGCTTCTGGGGGTAAAAAAATAAAAATAACTAAATTTTAATGAAAAATGACTAAAAAATAATTTTTTCTGCGTAACCTTTCGATCGGTGATTTCTACCTTCAGGCATGTTTTATGTGTTAAATTGAGTAACGAAACCGGACAGGTTGCTTTCGCAAAAAACGTTTTGGGCTTGTGGAAAAAAAGTTTTTTTGAAAAAATTATAGAAAATTCACGGTCAAATGCATTACGTGCCCTGCCATTATTACTGTATGGGTATGTGTTGTTCTGACCTACCTAGAATTCACCTCACCTCCATTGACATCAGGTGGACATCAGGCCCCAACTCCGCTAGGTTGGCTTGGTCATAGCACAAAAAATCTTTATTTATTTATTTAGCAAAAATCGTGCGAATGGCAGAGATTGTGTTGTATTAATCGTGAGTCCCTCGACACCCTGAAGGCTGAAGGGGGTATTTACAAGGCAGATAATCGGAGGTACACGGTTTTTTGTGCAAAGACGATTTTCCCAGGAATTATCCACCATAGAAACGTAAAGAAATAGCCGTAAATGAGCAAAAATGCTCCTCTACATTTCAATATGTGACATATGGCCTTCATTAATACCAATTGGCTACAGTTCTTGAACTCCTTCCTCGTGACTACCACACCAATTGTATTTTGTAGAAATGTAATTCAGTAATTGCGCCAATCTGTGGTAGGAAGTTGTAAACATTATGTATCAAAATGCGGAGAAATGGAAGTTGTAAACATTATATATCAAAATGCGGAGACAAATGTCTCTCTGCAGAACATATATTTGAATAATACCCTCCGTTATTTTTTTTAAGGTGACAGGCTCAGAGATCAGTCTAGAAATCGGTGAAGACCGCATCATTGTCGACTGTCGACGGTCTCTGGATTTACTCGACGTCTTCTTTGCCCTCAAACTCGATCAAAATTCAGTCACTTCTGAATTTTCAAAAGCTACGAGAATTCTTCACATCTGCGTTCCTATTGTTTAATTTTGAGTGAATAAATACTTTGATTCCTGTAAGTACCTTTTTTTCAATACCGTTTATTTTTTTTATTTATTAGAAAGCTCTGCTTTTTCAGCTTGTTGCCCTAAGGCCCTTGATGGGCAATTGTAACTGTTTTGCACGTTGATCCTTGTTTTTTCAGGAGGCACGGACCTGAAATTAAATGTTCAGGTACTGTGTTGCTTTGCCTATAATTTTCTCTAAATCATTGCCAATTCGATTGCTTCTTCTGTCGAATATTGGCATCATGGAAATTGTAAACACGCAAATACCGTACTTCGGACTTCCCAAATGGAATTCAAGTATGTACAGTATCGAACGTACTGAGTCATGATTACTGTATCAGGGAATTGTAATGCAGTGGTTTCCCGTTGTCCTCTGCAACCTTGTGCCTCCTCCGCCTTCGTGGCCAGTTTCCCAACCCCAGGAGAAGAGACTGCCTTAGTAGTGGTTGCTTATTTAGTGGTGGCAACTATTCACAAAGTCATCATCGGGCTACTGTGGCTTTTCTAGACAAGCCTGCACCACTAGACTTGTCACCGATTATGCGGCTGCTTGGTAGGGGACTGTTATTTCGTGATATTCACGCTAGCCACCATATCTGTAGCCTTTTGGCAATCCTCCACCTACGACCCCTGCAGCTCAGCCCTAGAATCATGATATTTAATTGGAGTCCTGAAGAGGTAAATCATTATTAATTATTATTAAAAGCCCAATTTTTCCTACCCATCGCTCTAATTAATTACTTAGATATGATTCATGATTGCTACGCACTGTATGTAGCTCGTTTGAAACAATTCTTTGATGAGTTATTACGATAATTAGTTAAAATTCTGTCCATGAATACTTACCATGACATAGCCATCTACAGTTTGTGTTAAATTGATGAATCACATTAATTAGTGCTGTTTTGGCGTGTTCAGTCTTTCTTGCTCGTTGTGAAAGACAAGTCCATTGTGTATATTATTATTTGTGTTCGCCGTTCATATTTTTGTTTCTGCTTCGTTACGGGAAATTCTGACTCATTTTTTTCTCAACAAGGAAATACTGTTTGCATTTGTCAAGGAGAAAATATTGACGCATCGTAGCTTTTAGCGTGTTTGTGAACTGTTATCTGCTCTGTTTTATTTGATGATTTGACTCTTGATGCACAGTCAAGGAGCATTCTGTGGCTGCTTTCAAACCTCTACAAAACTTCATTTTTATCGCATATTTATTGGACTGGCTGGTAATTCTGAAGGTGCACTATGTCATTCACACTGAGATTTATTCTCTCTTTATACATGGTCAGCAGTGATGGCACAGAGGGGGCAAGTTCTTCATTGGAATCAATATTGGAGTCAATATTTACGAAATTTTTACACCAAGGTGATTTCGTTGCTTATTTTACACCGTCAATATTAGCAGATCACAAAAAACATCTTTTAATACAACCAGAACCAGATATTTCATCCCTGATTCTCAACCGTCTAATGAGTAATTCTTTGCAACACATAAGAGTGTTTTCTGATGATGTCCCTAAAGTTGAGCCCCTCAAGCAAATGAAACAAAGAAATGCTGCAATGACTATAATATGGAACAATAAACCTTTGTTAAATTTGGAACAGTTTAAGAAACTTTTGATTGCTATTAGAACATTAAGAATTATTGATCACTCCAGTAAAATCGTGGTAGTATGGGAAAATGGCCTGCACAGCGACCAATGGGAATTATTTGGAGAAATTGGAGAAGCCATTTGGAAAATACTCCGAGTTTTAAAGAGTGTTGCCATTGTCTACAACGGAGGAGTATTAAGAAGTTTTTCATTTTCTCCCTACACTAGTAGTAATACTTGGAGAATTCATTACAGCAACAGTACTTCTTTTGACGTTGACAATATCTTCACCCAAATCCTACCCCGTAATTTCATGGGATATACTCTAAGAGTGGGTGCTGATAAGTTGCCACCATACACTATTCGTTCAACGAATGATTTAGCCTCTTTCTCAGGAGGTTCTGAAATAATGCTGATAGAGACCGTCACTAAATACTTTAATTTATCGACTAAATACATAAAATACAATGGTTCAGACAGTCGGAGTGCATTAGTGAACGGTAGTTTTACTGGGTGGTTCGGTATGCTTCACAAGCAAGAATTGGATTTAGTGTGCGGTGGAATGGGACTTTCCAAAGAGAGAACATACGCTGCTATTCCTTTGATTGCTACATCAATGGAAGAAGCTATTCTTTGTTTACAACTTCCGCAGAAAAGTCTAAATTGGAAGAGTTTATTTGGATCGTTTGCTCCAACAGTTTGGGTTTTTATTTTGTTCGTACTGTGTTCAGTTACTGTCATTGTATACGCACAAAAACATATCCAAAGAGTATCTGACATACATATTTCATTCATTTCTGCTATATTCATTGTGTTCCCAATCAGTATGGAACAGAGCATAAACCATGGCAGAAACATGGCCCTGATGCGATGTAACCTCTTCTTGTTTCTTTTCTACAACATCATTATTAATGCTTCTTACAAATCGGGGTTGTACACAAATCTCACGACCCCACGACTTCCTAGGTTGTTGAAAACTTTTGAAGAAGTATTTGATGCTGGCTTTAGTTTTCTATTAGATCCACCCGCGGTAGAATTTTTAAATGCTAGCAACAATGCTTTATATCTGAAGATTGAGAATAGTGAAAGGTTATCTATCAATTTGAATGGGTCGGTGAGTAATATTCCAATGTTGTTATTGAATACATCTTTGGCTACTGTGAGCACTAAGCCTATTACCCTGTACTTTGTACTGGATTCTGTTAAAGGTTCTATTAAAGACATCGAAAACGGGGTTCCAGTATATCACGTACCCGAGGGCCTGTATTCGATATACATGTATATTTATATGTCTTCGGGAAATCCTCTGATTCCCTTGTTTCGAAGGAAAATGATGCAACTATTCGAGGGGGGTTTCTATGAGCATTGGAATGAAGATATTTTGTTCAAAGCAACGCTAATAAGAAGATGGCAATCTCACAAGCCTCACCCTTTGACTCTTGCCGATCTTTCTGTTGTGTTTTATATTGCTGATGCTATGTTTGTTCTTAGTTTCGTTGTATTTTTTATCGAAATCGGTTGAGATTTCCGACCCAGAAATTACAGTTAGTCGCCCGGGTATTCTAGTGCCTGGTTAACAGGCTGTAGGCGACAAAATTGTTTTTACAACTGCAATTTGGGCACTGACGCCACAACTTGCCGTTGGTGGCGATGGACCAATCAGAATCGAATAATTTTTATATACTTTAGGTTCAAGTTTTCTAGATTGTAATTGGTGATATAGAATGGAGAATTTTCTTATAGAATAATCCAACCTGATGGGCCACCGTCTCGCTGTGATTCGCGCAACGTATCCCCATACTTATCTGATATAGAGAGAAAAGGCATTTATCTCTTCTGTTTATTATGATCAACTCTCTGATTGGCAGAACGTAATTGCTAATGTTCAGTTAAGTATGGGGATGCGCAGCGCTAAACAGAGGAGGGTATTTTGCCGTGTTGAATTTCCATACGAAAGTTCCTCATTAAATGCACAAAACATGATGAGTGACTGCACTCATCATGTTTTGTCATCACACCTTAGGGCTCTTTTATGGCAAGGGGGTGCGGAAGCTGGTCAAACATAGGATAAGCTTGTCATTCCGATTTCCGTGTTACATTGGGCAAAGTGTTTCATTCCTTATCTAAAGAACCGGTACGAGTGAACCCGTACATGCTTTCTTATTTATCAATTATAGGATAGGTACTGTAATACTAGTAGGCTAGTTCCTTGGTAACTAATAGTCCTTGAGTTAAATTTCGAATACCTCGAGTTTCCCTATCCCAAAGCACTGTATTTATCGATTGGACAATTGCGTAGTCAAGAATGGGCAGACCAATTTAATACGATCCAGCACAGCAATAGAGGTGGGGTATGCTACGCTGTCTTGGGTCGTAATTTCTTATAAAAAATAATTTTTTGTTCATAACAGAATCTTTGTTTGGGAAAGCAATCTATTCGGTTTTGTTACTCTATTTAACACCTGAAACATAACTGCTGTAAGAAAGCATCGATGAAAAAAACCACAGAAAAGTTTTAGTTATTTTTCAAAAAAAATATATATATTTTTTTTTTTGCCCCAGAACCAAAATATCAGGAGGTTTTGTTCACATTAATAACGACTATATTACCGTATGCTATGTGTTTAAAGAAAATCGTTGGAGGTTTTTTTAGAAATAAATATTTCTTCCCATTTTTTGGAGGATAAAACCCCCCAAAATTGAGATGGCCCAAAATAAAATAAATATGATTTTTGTGAACCTTTATGCAAAATTTCATCAAATTCCCCGAGTAGTTTTTCCACAAATCGACGAACAGACAGAACGACAGACCGACTGACAGGCATTTCTTAAAAACCAATTTTTTTAATTCCTGGGACCTCAAAACGTGTAAATCCACTGAAATCCCGCAATCGAAAATTTCGACCATCACAAAGCTTTCCTTGTAATAGGAAAGCAAGAAGAGGCTACATTCTATGTATTGTAAATAGACAAACTGCAAACTTTTCTTATGCTTATATCATTCCTGAACGGCTCCCGCACCCACATGCTATAGAAAAGCCCTTAGAAAACTGCCAATAATGATGTTGGCTATTGAAAATATTATGGATTTAGTTACTATGCTGTATAATATGTTAACACATACGAGCTTACTGTGCGTAAGCTACGCCGTTTGGCTTGATCGCTGTGAGCCTATACGAATCATAGGCCGGATCTCTAATAAATTACTTTTATTGATTCCGCTCGTTGTAACTACTACGTACACTAGTAATATAGATAATTGCGTGGACTTATTGCCCTATAATTACGGCATCCATCCTTTATTATTAACAGCTTTTCTAATTGATATAACACATTAATACGGAAGTAATTGCGTTGCGGGTCAGTCTTTTCCATGAATAATTGGATAATTTGGATAGATACCCTGTGAAACTCAATTGAGTAAATACAATTTTGGTTTTTATCTAAATTAAGTGCTCCTGTGTTGAGCTACAATATTACACTGGTTGATTTAACTTTACTAGGTGTAAATTATTTTGTGTCAAATGTCGCACAAAAACAATTTGTTATAGGCCTACTCATATCTCAATAACATTATAAAAGGTAAGAAGTCGTAACCGTTTAGTGGTGTCTTAATAAATCAAAATATGGAAAGTCTGTTATCTTACGAATGTACCCGTATGTTGCTAGTGTTCACAATTTTCGACTTGCTTAACATATTTTAGGGCTGCGACTGCTGTAATTGTAATCTCCCTTTTTCAATTCCCTCCTGTGTCGTAGTTCGATTTCCTACCTCTATGCCATTGCAGCTGGATAGGTGATCGGCGTTTCCTTCCCCTTGGAAGCAGAAAAGGAATTGCAATCTCCCAAAATGGAGGCTGTCATGACTCCTACTGTAAGGCTACCAACATTAATTTTAAACTCCTTATCTAACATTATTTGCCTGACAGCCGCATATTTCCGCTGCCGATGAAGGGGAGGTACCCCATAGCGTTGGTTAGACCCTGAGTCCCAGCGGGAGGAAAATGTTTCTTTTCATGTCAAGCCTTGACAGTAAACTTAAAAACTTCATTCGTCTATTTTAGGAATGATCAAGATATTCCGTTTTATCCTATTTTTACACGTAATCAGTCCCCACATTATAAAAGGGAAAGCAATGTTGGAGATATTCATGGAAGCAATCTTTACCAAGTATCTACACCATGGCGATTTTGTAGCTTACTATTCAACATCAGTTCCACCAAATACTGGAAGGTCTCTTGTAGTAGAACCACAAGCAGACGTTTCGACAAGATTGCTCAGTTTTCTAATGAAGAACGCTTCGCAGCACATAAGAGTGTATTCAGAAAATGTTAGAGAAGTAGAGAATTTGCAGCGAGAGGATCAAAGAGAAGCAGCTATGATTGTAATGTGGTACTGTAAGCTTACATCAGATTTTGAACAGTTTTTAATTTTTATTAGAACTTTGAGAGTTATTGGTCCCAACAGCAAACTTCTGCTACTTCTGGATAATACTGTGCACGACCAACAAAACGAAGTTTTTACCATTGGTAAAGCAGTGTGGGCAGTTCTCCGAATTCTAAAGAGTTCTGTCATCCTTAATGAAGCCGGAAAAATCCAAAGTTATTCTTACTACCCTTATAGTGGCAAAGAGGCTTGGCAAATTTATTACAATGTTAATAAATTTTCTAACATTGATGGAATCTTCCCCCAAATTCTCCCTAATAATTTTATGGGCTATATTTTAAGAGTCGGGGCCGATATTTTACCGCCATATTCAGTTCCATCAATCGACAACTCTTCCACATTTTCAGGGGGATCAGAGATATTGCTAACAGAGTCAGTTGCGAAACACGTTAATTTATCAACTGAATACACTTTGTACAATGGTTCGGACAGCCGAAGTGTATGGAAAAATGGTAGTTTCAATGGATGGTTCGCTATGCTTTATAATCAAGAATTGGACATAGTTTGTGGAGGTATAGGGATTTCGAGCGAGAAATTGTACGCGTGCACTCCTTTGATTGCCATATCAATGGAAGAAGCAGCTTTTTGTTTGCCAGTACCGCAGATAATGATTAATTGGAGAAGCCTGTTTGCCTCGTTTACGAATGAAGTTTGGGTGTTTGTCATATCTGTTTTTGGTGCAGTTACATTAGTTGTATATGCGCAATGGCACACCCACAGAACATCAGACGTCTCTTTTATTTCGGCTATTTTTGTTGTTCTACCCATTAGTATGGAACAAAGTATTAGGAGAGTCCGTCGCATGAGCTTTATTAGGTTAATTATATTCTTGTTCATCTTTTACAATATTATTATTAACTCTTCGTATAAATCAGGTCTCTACACAAATCTCACTTCTCCAAAGATGCCTCCATTGTTGAAAACATTTGATGAAGTGTTTGACGCTGGCTTTACGTTTCTTTTTATCCCTGCCACAGTCGAATACTTAAATAACAGCGGCAATGGCAGCAGGCATTTCCAAAAAATTGTCCAAAATGACAGATTGCTTATTAACGCCAATTATGTGACAGTTGATAACATTCAATTAGTTATAAATTATTCTTCTCTAGCTACTGTAAGTACCAAACCTATTACACTGTATCTTCTATTAAATACTGTGAAAGACTTTGAGAACGGCATCCCAATATATCATCTACCTGAGGGTTTGTTTTGGCACCACACATACATTTACATGTCATCAGGAAATCCTCTTATTCCAGTGTTTCGGAAGAAAATGATGCAACTTCTAGAGGGTGGTTTCTACGATTACTGGAATGACAAATTTTTGTACAAAGCAAAGCTGGTGCGTAGGACAAGTTCTCATAAAACCCGTTCTTTGACACTTATTGAGCTTTCAGTTGTGTTTTACATTGCAATACTCATGTTCACTTTTAGCTTCTTCATTTTCTTTGTGGAACTATGCTAAAAAGGCTTTGAAGATTAATTAAATTATTACTTTGTAGCGTAGCGTAGTTGAACATTACCTAGGTCTACTACGTAGTATATGACGCATTTAAAGTTCAATGGTTAATCATTTCTACATTCTAAGCAGCACGCAAATGGTTTGCTTTTAGCACTAGTTTTAATTATGTCGCATTCTTCATTTACTCGCGTATTATCTTATAATCTCAGCAGTTGCCACCATTAAAATATTGAATAGGTATTAACGCGTCATTATTTAATTTCCCCATCAGGATAAATACGTGTAGGTTTGTTGCGTACTGCGCATTTACTGTTAGTTTTTAAGAAATATTTCCTTTATTTGAAATTCTAGTGCTTGTGGTCGGTTGAACATTTAGGACAAATTGTTTTCATTCGGTTGTTTCGTTTTTATACAACAATGAATAATTGGCCTAACTGCGTACGAAATGTTTACTTCATCCTCATGGCGTCGCTTCATTAACTGGTCTATAGATACTCACGTGGAACTAAAACTTTATCTTCTGCTTAGTCATTTTTTATATTCCTTATAATAGTCATAGAGCCTATAAAAAAGGTAACTGTATGCAGTATACGGCCTTCTACGACAAGAAATCGAAATGATGGCTTTGCTTGTTCAGTTCCTTCTCTTCGTCCACTGTATACGCGATGGGAGCCTTCAAACCGAAGACACTTTAGTGGGAAATTGTTTAGAGGAGGCTCTATTTGCATGTCTAAAACAAGGAGACTACGTGACTTATTTCCCACCTCCAATCCGAAATGATTCAGTTCTAAATATTTTTAGATGGGTACCAGATTCAGACTATTCTTCTATTGTGCTAAATCGTCTGATGAGCATAGCTTCACAAAGTATAAGAGTGTTCTCTAAATATGTTAAAAAGATAGAACCTATACAACAGGTAAAGCAGAGGGAAGCTGCATTGGTTATAATATGGACTCAACCTTCTAAATTCCGTGAATTTTTTAATTTGTTAATGGTTATTCGAACACTGAGAATGATAGGTCCCTACAGTAAAATACTTGTGATTTTTGAAAACTCAATTGGAGAAATGAATGATATATTAAGAATTACTAAAGAAATTTGGGAAACTCTTCGAGTTTTCAAAACTAACGTAATAACCATTCGCAGTCGAAACTGCCAATTTTACTCTTACTTTCCATTCACTTCAATGGGTACAGTAAGTGCAACTAATACTTCTACTGATGCATTATTTCCACAAGACCTCCCTAATAACTTCCATGGGTACCCATTAAGAATTGGAGACCCTGATCAATTTCCCCCCTATGCTATTTCAACCAAAAACCATTCAAGCCCCCTTTCACGAGGATCAGATTTTATGCTTGTCGAAGCTGTAGCAAAATATTTTAATCTCTCTGCAGCATATATTAAATACAGTGGCCCAGGTGATAGTAGACTAACATTGGTTAACGGAGCCTTCAGTGGTTGGTTTGGTATGCTTCATAGTCAAGAATTAGACGTAGTGGTTGGTGGCTTCTCAGCGTCTCAAGAAAGAACTATGGCTTCTTCTCCTGTAATTGCAACCACCCTAGACGAATCGATGTTTTGCTTACAAACGCCAAAACAAACAATTAACTGGGAAAGTATATTGGGGCCGTTCTCTAATGTTGTCTGGATTTTGATTATTTCTGTTCTCGTGTTTGTGGTTGTGGTTGTGTATGTCCAATGGTATATTCTTGGAATTCCCGAATTGTCTGTATCATCAGTAATATTTGAAGTAATCCTTATCAGCTGCGAACAGGGTTTCATAAGTGTCAAGACAATGAAGTCGTACAGATCATTTTTATTCCTGTTCGTGTTTTACAATGTATTGGTGACAACGTCCTATAAATCGGGCCTGTACAGGAATCTCACTTCGCCAAGTCCACCAAAATTGTTTGCAACTTTTGAGGAATTATTCAATGCGGGGCTGACATTTATTTTTTCTCCTACCACTTTGGAATTGTATCGACAAGGAAACAACCAGCATTTCCATAGAATAGAAAGTAATCATCGATTAGTTGTTAGTCCTAAAGGCCCGTTAGATAACATTAAGCAAATTTTACTGAATCCATCGTTGACTACATTGAGTATTGAACCTTTGTCTCTGTACCTACTTGGTTCCGCTGTGAACGATACAATAGAAACTCCGTCCGTTTACCACGTCCCTGAAAGCGCATTCTGGAACTATGCGTACGTTTATATGTCGTCTGGAAATCCTCTAATTCCAGTTTTTCAAAGGAAACTGATGCAACTTCTCGAAGGGGGTTTCTATGTTTACTGGAATCAGCAAATATTGCACAATGCTGTAGTAAAGGTGATGGGTACCATCAGCGGGCCTAAGCCGTTATCACTTGATCAGTTATCTGTTTTGTTTTACATTTTAATAGCTACGTTTTTTGCGGCTTGTCTTACTTTCTTGGGTGAAATTCTCATGCCTCAAAGAGCTCGAAATAGATTGTAATATAAATTAACTTAATCAAGGTCAACTGAGTCCTCTGGAGACTACTGTGCGACAAAGTATGTTTATATAATTAGAATCTAGCTGTTAATGTGATACATCCTTTTTTAGAATTAATTGCAATTTTATTATATTTTAATCATTTAGTATCTTGTGAAGTAACTAACATGTACAATATCATATGACATATTGTACATAGAGTCGGCGACTGAGAACTGGAACTGAACTTTTTCTGTAAATGTGTAAACGTACCTATTTATCGTCATTTCAATTATTTAAGTACAGGCTTGGATCGCGATGCGATGCGTCCGATAGTATTTGTGTGAATGCACTATAAATAATAGCAAAATCTCCCGATTTTAACTGAGCAATTAATGGTAAAAAATATGAAATTGTTTGTTTTTGTAATTATGTTTTGGTTCAAAATAAACATATTTACAAAAAATAATGTATAAAATAATCCATTACAAAAGAAGTAAATCTTGTAACAGCAACTGCTACTGAATTGTCGCTTAAATTGAAGTGCCATATGCGTGTTACATATCCCCAGTTACCTCTTGGGTGCTTCTATCTTTAAGATAAAATTATTTATAATAGATACTGTATAAGGTTGAAATTATTTATAAATAATATTTAATAAAGGGTTAGTTGCCTGTTGAGTTAGTAATTTCATTGGAGGCAGGGGCCGCAAAGTCATCGAACAAATGTTAGGGGAAAGGGCGCCGTTTCGGGAGTATCAGTGAGTCTGTATCGCCCACTCCCGAAACGTCCAACTTACCCTTTGTAAATAATATTGCACTGCACACATATTGCATTATACATATATTCATTTAAAAGTCAACTGTATTTGTTATGATTTTTTTACTATGTTGCGAAATTCAGCCTATAGCCCAAGGCTTAAGCAAGTCTATTATTGCCATAAAACTCTGCTGAGTTCCTATTTTCACAGCTTAACATCCTTCTATTGTAGAGGTTGTATTCGCTCTATAAAAAAAAAAAAACATTTTTAGCCAAACTATGAGTCAGCAATGGACAAATACAGTAAGTAATTTGTAATTTAATTTAAAAGTTATACAAAAATACAGTGAGTTACAATTTTACTGTATATCCAGCGTTACCGTTTTAGATGTGGCTCACACTAAGTACCTACCTTGCAGGACTTGTAACGTGGGCCCTTTCTGTAGTGTTGATCAGTAAGTAAATAAAATAAATAAAAAATCGATAAATCGGTCTCGCCATAAAGTATACAAAAATACAGGATATGCAGCATACTCATATAATAAACATAGGCTACATATATTTAGTAGCACATGTTCAATCTTGCATAAATGAACAATTAATAATATATATTGCCGGCATATTATATAGAAACATGGAAGGAGCCTCCCCGAAGATTGCGCTTACTTGAGCCTACGTGTCCTAGGCCCGGACACGTTAAGTAATTAAGTATATAGAAAAAATTAGATTACTCCTGAATGGCATATTATACATTTTATTTATTACTATTCATATAATTATTATCAGTTTTTCAATATATTGAAGAATAATTCTATCACCTGTATTTTCCTTGGGCAGCTACGCTGAAACTTAAAAGTGGTTTGAAAATATGTTGATTTATTATGATGTACGGCACGTAAAATATCTAATCATTTATTCATTGAAAGAGTCACGAACATCGTTGGATTTCAGCGCTAGTGTCCTCAAATTTTCGTTTTTCCTATTCAATTATGTGAAAGCTCTCATTTTACTCGTGTGCATGCGTATAATCACGGCGCTTGTTACCATATAAATATATAGCAGATATGCCCTCTAGAACGTGTCAATATTTAGTTTCTCCACTATATTGTGATAAATAGCCTTCGTATCAAGTTATTTCTCGGCTGCGTAATGTGCCGTTACTGTTGATTATAATGAAATCTTTTATTTATTTCAAATTGTAGTGTTGTTGCCTGCTGTTGGCATTTTAAAATTTTCTCTGGTCTCGTTTCTTCTTGCTGTGCGTGTATATAGCTAAATGGAAGCCAAGTCAGCTTAATTTTAATAGTGGTATTTTGCCTGGTTAAGCTACCCCTCAATAACTGGACTTATCCAATTTTGGACTTACACGTGAAACTAAAACTTTTAGCTCTTCTTTGAACTATTTTTATATTTTTAATATTTTATATGCAAGTAGTTTAACCTTGTGTGTACGTATATGAAAGAAGTTACTGTATTCTATACTTCAAATATTTAAATAATGACCCTTCTTGTTAATTTGCTGCTCTTTTTCCACTTAATACGTTTTGGTAGCCTTGAAACCAAAGATGCGTTAATAGAAACTTGTTTAGAAGCGACGCTCTTTGCATGTCTCAAACAAGGAGACTACGTAGCCTATTTCACACCTTCAATCAGAAATCATTCAGGAAGAAATATCTTTGCGAACATACCGGAAGCAGACTATTCGTCTATTGTGCTAAGTCGTCTAATGAGGAATGTTTCACAAAGTATAAGAGTATTCTCCAGGCATGTTAAAAAGATAGAACCTGCACTACAAGTGAAGCAGAGGGAAGCTACATTAGTCATAATATGGACTGAGCCTTCGGAATTCGTCCAATTTTCAAATCTGTTAATGGTTATTCGAACGCTGAGATTGATTGGGCCCTACAGCAAAACTCTTGTGGTTCTGGACAGCGCAACTGGAAGTCAGACTGATATATTAAGAATTACTGAGGAAATTTGGAAAATACTTCGAGTTTTCAGAACTACTGCAATAACTTTTCCCCGTCGAAACTGTCAATTTTTCCCGTACTTTCCATTCGCATATACCGACACATTGCTAGTCAGTACTACTAATAATTCAACTGACGCAATATTTCCACAATACCTTCCTACTAATTTCTACGGCTACCCTTTAAGAATTGCAGGAGCTGATCAATTTCCACCCTATGCTATTTCAAATAAAAATGACTCATGACCCTTTTCTAAAGGCTCAGATTTCATGCTTGTCGAAGCCATAGCGGAACATTATAATCTCTCTACAGCATATATTCAATACAGTGGCCCAGGTGATAGTAGACTTACATTGGTTAACGGAACCTTCTGTGGCTGGTTTGGTATGCTTCATAGTCAAGAACTAGACATAGTGGTTGGAGGCTTCTCAGTGTCCCAAGATAGAACAATGGCTTCTTCTCCTGTAATTGCCACCACCGTTGATGAATCAATGTTTTGTTTGCAAACGCCAAAACTATCATTAAATTGGAGAAGTATACTGGGTCCGTTCTCTAATGAAGTCTGGATTTTAATAGCTGCTGTGCTAGTGCTAGTGACTTTGGTTGTGTATGCTCAATGGTTCATACTTGGAATGCCCGAAACGTCTGTATCCTCTATTCTGTTTGATGTATTTCTTATCAGCTTCGAGCAGGGTTTCATACCTGTCCAAACAATGAAGACATACAGGTCATTCTTGTTCTTGTTCGTGTTTTATAACATATTAATGACAACGTCCTATAAATCGGGCCTGTACAGGAATCTCACTTCTCCAAGTCCACCGAAATTGTTTGCAACTTTTGAAGAATTATTTAATTCAAAATTGATATTTATGTTTTCTCCTATCACTGTGGAATTGTATAGGCAAGGAAACAGTCTGCAGTTTCAAAAGATAGTTAGAAGTCAGCGTTTAATTGTTAATACCAAAGGTTCTTTAGATAACATAAAGCAAATATTAATGAATCCATCGTTAACTACGTTAAGCATTGAACCTTTGTCCCTGTACCTACTTGGTTACGTTCTGAACGATACCATAGAGACTCCGTCAGTTTATCATGTGCCTGAGAACGTATTCTGGAACTATGTGTATGTTTTTATGTCGTCTGGAAACCCACTAATTCCTAGTTTCCGGAGGAAGGCGATGCACATTCTTGAAGGGGGATTCTATGTTCATTGGAATGAGAATATATTGCACAAAGCTGTAGTGAAGGGTATGAAAACCATCAATGGACCTATCGCTTTAACACTTGATCAGTTGTCTGTTATGTTTTACCTTGCGATAGCTACTTTTGTTGTGGCCTTCCTGACTTTCTCGGGTGAAGTTTTATACGCTTCTTATTACTTGCCTCGGCGAGGTCATAGTTAACGTAATCAAGGTCATCTGAGGCCTCTGGAGAGTAGCGTGTGACAGTTACATTGAATCAGAGATTCACTTTATAATACACTATTTCTTTTTAAGATGTCAATGATTTTAATCTTTTACTCATTTCTCATATTTTATATATTTTTAACAAGTAAATCCAACTGCAGCGTTGTTCTGTTTAGGTATAAATTAAATAAATAAATAAAATAAATAAGGACTTTTTATTGTTTCTATTACTAAGCCAACCTAGTGGAGTTAGGGCTATAAAGCCCTCTCTTACACTCAACTAGGAAGGCCCGGGACCGCCTGCTTTACATGCCCTCCAAATCATGGCCAGAAAATGTAGCCAGTGTGGGACTCGAACCAACAACCTTTCGAGTCAAAGTCAAAGTCCGTCCCACTACGCTACATGTCCTGGTATGCAATCATTTATCCTCTTGTAAAGCGTTCAATTAATAAAATGAAATATAAAAGTATGTGGGTGCTTTCGAGATACCCCCGACCAGTTTATCTTTGACGTAGACGTAGCTGATGGTGGGGTTGCCTGGCTACCCGGCGCCGGCCAAATGTGCTTGATAATTACATACGGAAAAAAAATATTTACCAAATTTCGCGTGGAAAGTGATTGTTCTGAGACAAATAAATTTGGCATTGTTTGTTTTCCTAATTTCCTAATTGTTCCTTCCTTCCTTCCTTCCTAATAGTTTGTTTTGGCCTAAATTAAATATACTAGCAAGAAGTAATATTTGAAAACTAATTCCCAAATATTAGTAAGCACGCGGAATTGCGGAATAAATTTAAGTATCTAAAATCGAAATATACATGTCAGATATCCCCAGCTTCCCAACATAGCAAAATACTAATACCCTCCTCTGATTGGTGCGGTGCATTCCCATTCTGACCTTATTGCCAACATAAAGCATTGAATTGTATAATAATTATATCAATGATTGCCAATTACGCCTTGCCAATCAGAGCGCTAGATCATGGACGAAAGTGATACTATGCCCTCTCTCTATAAGATAAGTGTGGGGATGCGCCGCCCCAATCACGGCGTTGGATTATCCTATAGGAAAGTAATTCTCCATTAGCACTTGAATATTTCCTGCTGCATGTAATGTACACCATTCAGATAAATTATTCATGCACATTCTCACGCACATAGGTCTGCCAGTTGTAAAAGTCTCTCCATATAACTGAGTAATAACCCTCATTATACTCGTTTAATTATTCTAATCAAAGCCGCAATTATAATAAAAACACGGGTAACCCTCTCAAATATTTACCAGGCTCATATTCTTTTTCGGAATCTAAGTTACAACTTATTGGAGATAGCCTGTAGAAAACCAACCAACTTATGGTGAATTTATCTTACTTTTAGAAATTCCCAGGTACGTAGCAAATTAATTCCGCTCATATAAAATGTTACAATATTGGATTGGCTAATTACCATTAATGTACAGGTATACTATTATATTTGCAAAATATCTTAATGTCAAACACTGATGATATTGAAGAATGGGTTTACATTAAGCGGTGCTTTGCGTAAAGTCCTATATCAGTAGTGCAATAATTGAACGTTCTAAATGCAATACATTAGGTACAAATGTATGTTGCTTCGGTGCAGGGTAGTACCGGCCGAAGAAGAGAAAGAAAAAAAGAAGAAAAAGAATTCTTTATTGTTGTTTTTTAGAACTGCTATACATTTTGTGGCCCAAATACTGTGACACAGGTTACACAATATTCACTTTCAACAATTTGCAGGAATGTGAAGTAAAAGGAATGAAGGCACTCTTTCAGTTTCTTCTCTTAGTCCAGATATTCTACCTTGGCATCCTCAAGACATTGTTACTAGAGGAATGCTTAGACGAAGCATTGCATACATACTTAAAACAGGGAGACTTTGTCGCATATTTCACATCTTTAAACGTTCAAAACAATTCTCAGAAGAACTACAGATTTCTTTCAAATCGATTCAACGTAGATACTTCATCTCTCGTTCTGAGTCGTCTGATGAATGATGCTATGCAAAGTATACGAGTATTTTCCAGAGAAGTTAAAATGGTGAAACCGCAAATGCAAGTAAAACAGAGGGATGCAACGTTGACCATAATATGGGCTGATGCATCGACATTTGTTCATTTTCCCCGGTTGTTAAATGTTATTAAAACTTTGAGAATGATCGGACCCGACAGTAAAGTTCTTGTTGTACTAGAAGACGTTAGAGGCGTTAATGACATTGTTTATGAATTCAGCAAAGAAGTTTGGAAAATTCTTCGAGTTTTGAAAACTTCGGTTATTTCAAATCCACAGAACAAGTGTAATTTTTACTCGTATTTCCATTACAGCAGTAAATTTAATTTACATGTTAGCAACAGCAGTTATTTACTGATTAATACTGATGATATTTTCCCTCAAGAGCTTCCCAGAGACTTCAAAGGACACCCTTTAAGAATAGGTGGCGATGCATTTCCACCTTACGCACTCCCATCCGCCGACAGTTCAAAACCATTCTCAGATGGCATAGAAATTTTGCTCATCGAAACGGTTTCAAAATATTACAATCTCTCAACAAAATACATCAGGTACAGTGGTACTGGTGATAGTAGAAGTACATTGGTCAATGGAAGTTTTAGTGGTTGGTTTGGTATGCTTCATAGACAAGAATTAGATATAATTTTTGGTGGAATCGCGATTTCTCAAGAAAGAGCCTTCGCTAGTACGCCTTTGATTGCTACGTCTTTGGAAGAAGTAATGTTTTGTTTGAAAATGCCTAAAAAAGTCATTAATTGGAAAAGTATTTTCGGATCATTAGCAATTGAGGTATGGATTTTGATAGGTTCTGTTCTTTTGGCAGTAGCTTTGGTGGTCAATGCACAGTGGCATTTTATTCTTCTCTTATCAGACGTGTCCATTGTTTCAGCTCTATTTGATGTATTCCTTATCTGCTTTGAACAGGGCTATAGGCGTGCTAGCTCTATGAATTCTTACAAATCCTTCCTCTTCCTATTTATATTTTACAACATCATTATAACAACTTCATATAAGTCTGGCCTTTACACTAATCTTACCTCACCAACTCCTCCGAAATTGTTAAAAACGTTTCGAGAATTATTTGATTCCGGGGTTACATTTGTTGTGATTCCAGCTTCTGTTGAATTTTTAAAAGTAGGTGATTCGAAAATATTTGACATGATGGAAAACAGTGGTCGCTTGTATGTTAACCCGAAAGGTCCGGTTGACAGCATACAGCAGGTTATACAGAATAGGTCAATGGCTAGTTTAAGTATTAAGCCATTCACAATATATCTTGTTCAAAATGTGTTCAATGCTCTCGAAGGTAGTTTCCGTTTATATCACGTACCTGAGGGAGTGTTTTGGCATTATGTTTTTATTTATATGTCGAATGGTAATCCTTTAATTCCTTTATTTCGAAGGAAAATGTTACAGCTTTTGGAGGGAGGTTTCTATGTTCATTGGTTTGAGCAAGTTTTTCGCAAGGGTGTATTAAAGGGGAAGAACCTAGTCCATGAGCGCGATCCATTAACCCTTGATCAGTTGTCGATTGTATTTATCATTGCAATTGTTATGTTTTTTCTAAGTTGCTTAACCTTCATGGCCGAATTTGGTTACTTTTATTACATCAAAGTGCCAAACATCACATCTGAACATGAGTTCGGTGATTGTAGTCATCGTCTATGGGATAGGTAGCCTACTATTTACAATGTCCCATGTACCGTACACCATTCAGATGTATTATTCATGCATATTGACCTGTAGGTTTGCTAGTTGTAAAAGTGTCTCCATATTTTTTCTTTTTTTTTCTTTTTTTATAAAAAGATAAATCGCATACAAACAATTTAATGAATGTATCCGATTGACCTTTTCAGTCGCCTCTGTAGGTTATTACCCGTGATCAGGACGACACTTCTCCGATTGCATGGCGTGTAAAGACTCGCAGAAGTGCAAGCACGTTACCACCTGGCCATCGAAGTCGATACAGCTGAGTAATAACCTTCATTATCCCCGTTAAATTATTCTAATCAAAGCCGCAATTAAAAATTTTACACGGTGTAAATGTTCACATACTATTTTTCGCAAATCAGTTTTACACCTGGTTGAAGGTAGCCCTTACAAATCTAACTTAGGGTTATTGAGGATTTTTCATATTTTAGAAATACCCAGGTAGGACAAATTTCCTGCTGTGATTGGGGGGTCAATTCCTAATTATGGCGCCCATGATTAACTTATGGAAAATCCTCGCTCTGATTGTTGGCTTGGATGAAGGATTCTCGTCTACCTCATTATAATTCAGATTAAAAACAATGTCAGCTGTTATTTCGCCGTGAAATGAATTAAATAAAAGAAAAGGTAATACAATATGCCTCTCTCCATAATTTAATCATGGCCGTTATTTATGGGGACTTGACCTCCCTCCCCCCCCCCCTCAATCATAGGAGGGCATTCGCCACACCGGTTTTTGTTTTTTCTATAGGAAAGTTGTCCATTGATTCTGCTTTCACAGTAAGTTCAAAATTAATACCCGGAATACCCACCTTCTATATCTGTTATGGCGTGGAATATTGAGATGGGGGCTTTTATTTAATTCATAAACAGGGGCCAAAATTTTCTATTTTTCTAGGTTTGACATGCCCACTATGACGCCATTCATCGGATTAAGAATTGAGTTCATCGCCGATAGTTGTTATTATGGCAAATGAAAGACCCGAAGGATGTATGGGAGTAAATAAGGCCATATTTAATAACCCATTGCTCTTTCGTTAAGGGTGTGAAAAATTAAAATCACTATCCCAAAGTCAATGGCAATCATTTCATTAGTCGAGTACCCTGAGAAGCAGGTTCAATAATAATTTAGCAATTGATGGTATTGAAAAAAGGATTTCATTTGATGTGACCAATGAACACATTCGAAAATTCCATGATCGCCCTACTAACCCCCCCCCCCCCTTAACTCCATGGGCAGTACGTCACATCCCACTATCCGCATCGCTTAGAAATTACCTGTAAGAAATAGCCTACTGGACGATATGCGACATCCCCATCTACCAGTGCGAATCGCTGCAGTGTTCCGTACCGAGATTGTGCAATCGATTATGGGAACGGCCCATAGTAATTAATTTGTTAATCCCATCTCAATATATCCCACATAAGAACTTTAATAAATTGGGTGCACGGGTGGTGTGATACACGCAGTAAACTGCATAGGTTAACCTTTATGATATTCTATGTTGCCGAAATATCACAAATTCAAACACTAATGTTGCATGATAAACGTTTTTCCTTTTTCCTAATAAAATTCAACTACAATTACTTCAATCAATTCTAAATATATATTTTTATTACTTTTTTATGTTTGCAAAACCTTGTATCTGACTTATTGTCCGTGACTCATAAATTGTGACATGCCAAATTTCAGTCTCAACTAATTTCAGGAATGTGAAGTAAAAAGAATGAAGACACCCATTCAGTTTCTACTCGTAGTCCAGCTATTCCGCCTTGTCATCCTCAAGACTTTGTTACTAGAGGAATGCATAGACAAAGCATTACTTTCATGTTTAAAGCTAGGAGACTTTGTCGCATATTTCACATCTTCAATCGCTAGAACTGATACTCACACGAAGTACAGCTTAGAGTATTTTCCAGAGAAGTTAAAATGGTAAAACCGCAAATGCAAGTAAAACAGAGGGATGCAATATTGGTTATTATATGGGCTGAAGAATCGGAATTCGTGAATATGTCCCAGCTGTTAAATGTTATTAAAACATTAAGAATTATCGGACCCATCAGTAGAGTTCTTGTTGTTCTAGAAGGCGTCAAAAGTGTTGATGACAATGATGTTTCTGGAACCTTTAAAGAAATTTGGAGAAATCTTCAAGTTTTGAAAACTTCGGTTATTTCAAATGCACAAGACAAGTGTCATTTTTACTGGTATTTTCATTACACTGGCGAATTTGATTGACATGTTAGCAACAATAATAATATATTGATTCCTGCCAGTAATATTTTTCCTCAAGAGCTGCCTACTGACTTCCAAGGATTCCCCCTAAGAATAGGTGGCGATGCATTTCCACCTTACCCACTCCCATCCGCAGACAGTTCCAATCCATTCTCTGATGGCTTAGAAATTTTGCTCATCAAAACTGTTTCAAAATATTACAATACTGGTGATAGTGGAAGTTTCAGTGGTTGGTTTGGTATGCTTCATAGACATGAATTAGATATAATTTTTGGTGGAATCGCGATTTCTACAGACAGAGCTTACGCTAGTACACCATCAATTGCTTCGTCTTTGGAAGAGATTATGTTTTGTTTGAAAATGCCCAAAAAAGTCATTAATTGGAAAAGTATTTTCGGATCATTAGCAATTGAGGTGTGGATTTTGATAGGTTTTGTTTTGTTGGTAGTAGCTATGGCGGTTTATGCACAGTGGCATTTTATTCTTCACTTATCAGACGTGTCCATTGCTTCAGCCCTATTTGATGTGTTCCTTATCTGCTTTGAACAGGGCTACAGGCGTGCTAGCTCAATGAATTCTTACAAATCTTTCCTCTTTCTATTTGTGTTTTACAATATAATAATAACTACTTCATATAAGTCTGGCCTCTACACTAATCTTACCTCACCAAGTCCTCCGAAATTGATAAAAACGTTTCGAGAATTATTTGATTCCGGGGTTACATTTGCTGTGATGCCATCTTCTGTTGAATTTTTAAAAGTAGGAGATTCGAAAGTATTTGAGATGATGGAAAACAGTGGTCGTTTGTATGTTAACCCTAAAGGCCTTGCTGACAACATACAGCAGGTTATACAGAATAGTTCAATGGCTAGTTTAAGCATAAAACCTTTTACTCTGTAGCTTGTTCAAAACGTGTTTAATGCTCTTGAAGGTAGTTTCCGTTTATATCACGTACCTGAGGGAGTGTTTTGGCATTATGCTTTTATTTATATGTCGAATGGTAATCCATTAATTCCTTTATTTCGAAGGGAAATGTTACAGCTTTTGGAGGGAGGCTTCAATGTTCATGGGTTTGAGCAAGTTTTTCGCAAGGGTGTATTAAAGGGGAAGAACCTAATCCATGAGCTCGATCCATTAACCCTTGATCAATTGTCCATTGTATTTATCATTGCAATTGTTATGTTTTTTGTAAGTTGCTTAACCTTCATGGCCGAATTTGGTTACTTTTATTACTTCAAAGTGCCAAAAAACACATCTGAACAGGACTTCAGTAATTGAAATCAATGGCCTGTTATCTCAAAACTTTTTCAGATTTCCAATCAAGAAAGCTAGGGGTCACTCGGTGTTCTAAGACTCATACAAAAACTACTTCATCAAAAATTGAAAGCTCCTCGTTTCAAATTTCAATGCGCTGTATAGAACTGTCATCTGTCTATCTATTTAGAGTATATCCTTTTTTTGGTGAATCCTAAATATAATGTTACTTATATATACATATACTTTATAGTAGGTAGTCCAACTTATCCTCAGGCTATATTTTGAAAATGTCAGGCACATAAATTTAATAAATTTAATTATAGTACAATGGAATGAGATTTTTTATCATTTTCCTTGACAACTCTTGGAAATTGTAACATTATGTTCGACGGGGCTGTGAAACATCGTGTTTATTCCAATATTCGTAAATGCATATTAGATGTAACGGTATCATGTAAAATGTCAGAAGTTCTCACGCCGCAATGCTACAAGACTACTAATTTAAAACACTCGCCTATAAATTACCAATCATTTTCCTCATGACATGAAATATATTCGACTATTATCTATAGTTGGTGTCACCTTCTAAAAGTAAGGGTAGGTACAGTACCATAATCTGTTAGGGAAACATGGTAGGACTTGTCCTGGTCACCTCCGAACTAATCGTGTGACTTCACTGTGTTTCTCAAGTGGTTCGGAATCCACTATAATCAGGAGGACCACTGTCCTATGGGCTGGCATAGGACAGTCAAGTCGGGGTCGCTCTATATGGGCCCAAATATGAGGCCTCAGTCGTTATTAACCCGACGAACATTACTGCTACTACTGTAGGTAGTGTCACCTTCTAAAAGTAGGGGTAGGCACAGTACCATAATCTGTATTAATCATTATTATCCAGGCGCGGATCTACGCCCCCCCCCCCATTAGGGTCCTCAAAATGCGTAAAACCCCACTATTTCAGTCCTATTTTTCACAAATTTTCTCCCGTGGGAGACCCCCGGGCCCCCTTGTGCTCGATTGTATTAATTACCTATAGGCTATTATAGAACCCTTACTGCTCTGAAAATACGTAAAACCCCAATATTTCAGCCCTATTTTTCAACAGAAAAAATCGAAATTTAATCTTAGCCCCCTCCTTGGTCTCATTCTAGATCCGCGCCTGTTATTATCCATAAGTTAACGTGGTTTACAGATACGGTATTCGCTATAATGCTTTTTAATGTTAACCCCTTCGAGACGGAAAATGTTTTTAACGTTAGCGCAGGCTTTTTTTAACTTTTAAAATAGTTGGAACAACTTCTCTTTGGTTTTTTTCCCTTCTAGCCTTATGACAGAGATTTCTATATATATTGTAAACAAAGAATGGGGAGTCAATTTGACGAAATAAAAAAAATTCCTCCTTCCACAGCCACAAAGATATGAAAATCGCTGGATGAAAAGTTCATATAATATTTAAGTAATAATCCATTCTCATAAAATTTACGTTTTCTCCCTTGAAATATTATTAAGCTAATTCAAAGTAACCCGATCTTGGCAAACGTTCATAAAATAGATTATAATAGGCCTATAGAAAATAGTAAATCAGTCGCGTAAAGATGCTACTTTTTTACTATGCATTTTTCATCCGACCACTTTTATATGTATATCTTTGCGGCTGTGGAACATGAAATTAATGGACAAACAAACAGTCATTTAATGAAACTTATTAAAATTTATTGTAACTAGAGTTAGTAAACCCTAAAAAATCGTTAATAAAATAACACTGTCAAAGAAATCCACTAATGTTATATATTGTAGTAGGCCTAACAAAAAACATAGGGATTAATTAAAAACTCCAAGGAATAGCTCAAGTTAATACACCTAACTGTGGATAGACATTTCACACTAACATTCTGCCGTGGGTTCGAATCCCGCCAAGTCCAGTTTTTTCCATATCCTCTAATTTCGGTCACCCTGCCCCTGCGTATTTATTATATGTGGTACGTTCTCATGGGTCCCCAGCATGCGCCAACAAAGCTTCGTCATGATGAGCGCAATTGTTATTCCGGAGCCACCGACGCAATAGCTTACAAATAAAGTGCTGCTGCAGGCCGCGGGCAGCAAGTGCGATTTAAGCAGCAATTACCTACTGTAAGCAATTTGAGCATAGTTAATATATGCCGCCAGCATGGGCAACAACTCCGTCATCAAACGCATTCATTGTCCCAGAATTCAGCTATGTCTCACTCTCCTGGCTGCAGCTGGTGTTTTCATTATTTTTTGTGGTGTCATCATGGTGTAAGTACCGTACCTATTGTATTTAATACTGTCTAACTAGGACAAATAAAATTCTTCTACTTCTGGCTCTACAGCCGTTGATGGGATTTGGTCTGCTTGACAGCACTCCTCCTCTAGTCATCTCGGGTTCCAATCTATTCATAGAGACAAGCAGAGTTCACGGTTTCTCATTCGTCCTTCCAGTGGTTTCGTGGACGTCCCTTCATGCTTTGTACATTTTACTCGGCATTCGGTCTAGCCAGAATTCTAACAGGCTAAAGGTAATAAAATTAGTGGAGGCCACATACTCTACATCAAACTGTAGAAGAGCATTTCTTCCAAAGGTACGGTGTTTGATATTTCTCAAAGCTGTATTGGTACCATAGGCCCTAGACATTTTTGTGAAATTTGAATTTGCACGCAAGTAAGATTTTCCGTCCATGTATCGAAAACAGTGGCGTATATAGCCCCCCTCCCCCAGAAATGGGTCAATGTTTGACGAAATTTACTAATGTGAGGTGTAATGCATAATTTGCTAGATCTAATAGATTTTCAGGTCAACAGTGTGCGGTAAACTGTTTGGCTGGTAGAATTCAACGCCTCTACCCGCGTTGATAGTCGATAGCTAGACTAGAGGCGATCTGGCCCTGATTATTTTATTTATACGCCGCCACCGGGGCGATAATTTTACAGAAAATCGTTTCCAAATGGTAGTTACCTACCTATGCATTGGTAGCATAGCATATAAAACAAATACATTTTATAGCCGGCTACATAATTAATTTTTGATGTATTTACAGAGCCTTGGAATTACCATCAATTCCACGCACAAAATTCTTAGATACTTTCTCGGAAAATGCTTACACAAATGATCAGAAACGAAGCTGGCACTTTTTCATTTACAACTGGACGAATGCAGATGAAGTGGCGACTCTGAAACGGGCGCCTACATTTGATAAATTGGGTCCTTTTTCTTTTGAGGAAAAGATTGAGATGTCCGATGTTTCATGGAAGAAGGATAGGATAACGTTCAAGAAGAAGAAGAAATTTTTCCCTCTAACTTTTGATGGGCTAAATGGCAATGTGACCAATATTGATATTTTTGAATTGGTAAGTAACGGATTTTTCACAAAAAAATATCAATCGTAGAGCCATCAAAAATATCCATTAATTTGAAATGCTTCTCTACATTTCGATGAAATGTGCTGACATATTATGGCCTTCTCTAACACCAATGGACAACTTGCTTATAGAATTACCTGCTGTGATTGGGTTGTCAACTCCAACAATAGTATGCATTATTAACTTATGGTGATTCCTTGATCTGAATGTTGATTGATTGGTTTGGCTTCCCGTGAATAATTTTTGAAATTACAGCAACTTAATTTTCATCTACACCCAAATTATTGGTTAAGGTCCAATAATTATTGTTATACATTTTAAAGATCACTTTTTATAATTCAAATAGGTAATCAACGAAGCCAATGAATTAATGATGGAAATAAAATAAAAAGTAATACGGCTATTTCATAGAAATATATGATTTTTACACCTGTAAAGCTTTTCCCCTCCGATTTTCTCTCATAAGGGAGAGATTTCAAGTTATTTCGTAAAGAATGAGTGTGTATTGTTGACGAAACTAATTACTTCCTCGTTCCGAAACCGCATAAAGATCCGAAAGTGGTCAGACGGAAGCATAATTCATAAAAAATGTAAGGTTTCTCAAAACAAAGTATTCTTCAAAATCTGTTTCTTTGAAGTAATAATATTTCTGGTGAGGTGAAATGGCATATCATAGGTGGCCCAAAAAATGTTTTTGACGTGCTCGAATGTCCCATCTCTCCTATGATATAGAATTCTAGGCCCTGATGTTTTGTTATGAGCCTAGTCTTAAGGTTATAGTCCTGGCCCAATGTCAACGAGCATTATTGTTAATTGTTTCCGCATGATTTTTTTTGCCACATTACCAAAATGGTATATACGCGTCGTCGATGTTAAGCGATAGTCAACAAGTTTACCACAAAATGTAACAGGCGTATGCGTGACTTCCCTAAGTTCAGCTATAGTCAATTGTTCGGCGTATTGTTGCCAATATTTCTCGTTATTCATTTTACACAGATGAGCGTCGTTGATTACAAATTAGCAGTCCCGTACAGACTATCCACTTCACTTTTTGTAAAAGAGATGACAATCCTCGAGTGGATGGTTCCGAAATTCAAATCGCGTTTCGAGCATCCCGGCTATAAATTGTTATTTACCCTTATGGGCTCTAATGGATCTGTTGAAGAGGACGGCGTTTGGACATATTCGGCTAATGGCTCGTTTTTGGAATGGAGAAGTTGGAATGGTATGCAAAGTGTCGACGCTCTGCCGCCTAGCAAATATGGGACGGATTGTGTGTACATACCCAGGGGTTGCACGTAAGTGAATACCTGCTTTCTTATTTATATGTTAGTAAAAGGAAAGCTTATTTGGGATGGTCGAAATTATTTGATTTCCCAAAACAAAATATTATGCTATAGCAGTAGATATCACGCCACTAAAAAATTTTGTAGGTTTACCCCCAACAAGGAGAAAACATTTACCTAAAAACGGCACCAACTGGTTTTTTTAGATTCACCGTAATCAGAGTCAATTCCTTTTTTACTACCTAATAGATAAGTAAGAAATAGTTTTTTTGTATAGTGGCAAGCCATTATATTGTTGTCATTAAAGAGTGCACACGTCCCATATGAGAAGTAGGTAGGCTACCCAAAAATCCGTTGTTTTTACAGACTTCTTATATGTTATTTTATTAACAAAGCAAGATATTCAAGGTTTTACTTATTTAAGTTGCAGAAGACTACTTCATGCATCACATAGGCCTAATAGGGTATTTTTAATTTTTTGTACCGTAGCTTTTTCATAAAAATAATTGAGGGCTACAATTTCACGTAAAATAGATACCATCCATCAAAAAACTACAAAAGCAAAAATTAACAGTAAGTACCCTATTGTTTGATGCATAATGTAGTCATCTAGGCCTACTACTGAAATGTTATGGTATTTTGTGACTTTAATGAACCAATATTTTAATTGCCAACGGTCTTACCATGCTGAATCCATTAGAGCGGAGCATGTTTCAAACTGCAGCAAACTTGGTAGGGGAACATTGTGGGACATGATAACGCGCTGAGACTATACCAGTCAGTCTACGTGCGTGTCGAGTCCTGGTCCCCTCCGATTTAATCGTGCGACTTTATACCATGTTCCCCAAGTAGTTCGGAATCCACCCTGTCAGTCAACTCCCCATTCCCCGAGGTGGAAGAGGTGAAACCCATAGGGTGCCTCAAGTTAGTTATCAAACGGGCTCACTCCCCCCGCCGGGCTGACAGGGTTGCTTAAAGCAGAAATGCTGAAAGCAGGCGTTATAGAAACAACAATATTTTAATACGGTTACTTGCTTAGTTAATAAAAATATAGGAATATAAAAATAAAATATAGGAATTTTAAATTTCGGGCTGCCAATTTCCTACATATTTAATACAGTAGGCTATACATATGTTTTTATAATCAAATAATTATGATGCCTATAATCAACAAGAACAGAACAGAAAGCATGGCGTGGGCTCAACACTCGTATATTGGTTCTCTAAGAGTCTAAGGCTAGAGCTGAACTTTTTGAGGTGTGCGAATTATTGTGCTTTTTGGTATATGCATCCTTTATTATTTAAATGGGTGTTGTACTGAAAATAAAAGAAAGTTCATATTAACTGAACATCAAGGTCAAAGTAAGCAATTTCAAAATAACTGGAGTTCGGATAATTGGAGTTCTACTGCTTTCATTTAGGCTACCTTGCAATACATTTTTTGACTGTTTACTTATAATTTCAGGAGATTTTGCCGGGACTTTCTACTGAATGTGATTGATGTTAAGCCCATGGTTTGCGAAGAGTGTACATTTTGCAATCCTCCGTTTGTATTTGACTTCCACTGTGATCCGGCGAATACTCGATACTACTGCAAGGTAGGCATTACAATTATTATTACATTATTATAATAAGGAACTTTCGTATTGAAATCCAACATGGTAAAATCCTCTCCCCTCATGGGTGCGGCGCATTCACATACTTAACTTATGGTTATTAGCAATTACGCCCCACCAATCAGAATTCTGTGTCACATACAAAAGTCCTGATATGTACGATGCCCACCCACTTTTTGTAAGTCTGGGGATGTTCCCCGCTAATCGCAGCGTGATGGAGATCCGCCAGGTTGGATTTTACTCTAGGAAAGCTGTCCATTCACAAATATATTTTTGGCGCGCGAGAGAAATCTACTGAGGTAGACTCTGTGCTTTTACACCAACTGATTTGCTCCAATGACAGTTCTTCTAGCAGTACTGTAGCCATTGACAAAAGCTTGTCGAAACATAGTACTAGTTACTTATAGACACTCGACTTGCTGTGGCCTGCAGTCAAGTCAATCTGAAACCATTGTGCATCCAATATGTGCTGAAAGATGGCCTCAATGACCATGTACATGATTGATATTACCAGTAACCTGTCACACGTGTCACCCTTGCTGTGATGGAATTTGGTAATTGTGTGAGGCGGTTATTGAGTTTCTGGTAGAAGCCGTACAGTATAGTTGATTCCCCCCCCCATTGATATCATAGCAAGTTCTGACGCTATGTGAGTTCCATAGTTGAACTATTGTCAAAAAAAAAAATCATACGAACGATAGAAATTGTGTTATGTGTGAATTCAGTCACTGCTGACCTCGACACTGACTAGGTAAATAAAGAACAAGTATTTAACTTAATATGTAAAACGCATACGCAGTCATCTAATTGACTTATGTTGAACCTCATAATCTGGACTTTGTATCCGATTTTAGAGAATCAAGAAAAACTGGACACTGTTGGACTCGAATCAATCATCAACCTTAATGTTGATTGGCACTATACAGAGAATCGTCAAACCTGGAAAAGGCAGATGCGAGGTGAAGTGGTAGTACGAGGGTACGGAGAAGACATAGATCATTAGTCCAGTTTTTTCTTGATTCTCTAATTTCGGATTCACAGAATATGTCTACCTTAGTGCGCCCGGCCTTAATTGGTTTTTGTCTACAGGTGTTTAGGACAGAATACGACTACTCATATTCAATCAGCTTAGGAATCGATCCGCGACTGTTCCAATTCCTTCAGTCGGATGTATACCCACTCGTTCAAATCCACTACGAGTCCGAATCCCAGATTTACTCGAAAAAGGCCGAGCGGCGGAAATTGGCGTTCGAAATCATGATGGCGGGCGCAGCATTGCTGTTGACTGCGTTTTTCACTTTTACCGTTACGTATTGGTTGTTATGGAAACGGGGAAAGAACAGAATGCAAGAGGCCGGGCAATACCAGGAGTTGACCAATTGCGCTTCGAGTTAGAACGGGTTTTATTCTAAATCGACAATATGGTTATGGAACTGTATAGGCTGCTCTGTCAACAAATTTCTATTGCTTTGATTGAAGTAAATTGATGGTTGCCTTGACTTTCACCCGAAAGGTTGATGCTTCCAGTCCCACACTTACTTAACATTTTCCATGCATGCTTCAGAGATCATGTGAAGCAGTTAATTGTAAAACAGGGCTTTTTAGCCCTAACTGCACTAGGGTTTAATAGTTATTGTTTGGCTTACTAATAGAACACGAAAGTCATAATAATTGTAATAATAAGTGGAACTTTTGATGGGAGGTCTTTAGAATATGAAACGCAAAATTGCTTTTATTTTATTTATTATTATTTTTTTTTTTATTGGTCTTCAAGCGGGTTAACATAGAATTACGGGATTCATCGCAACTTGGGGCGTGAACCCACTGTGATGTGTATGACAAATAGGCACAAAGTGACTCTGAAGTGTCAGCAAATTAAACGATCAATAAGTAAGTAGAGGTGTATTGAAATATAAAACAAATAGGACACAATTTTGTAAGGTAATAATGAAATTGTAGCCCAATAATAATAGACCCAAATCCTCCCGAATCACAGCTATGTTTTCTTACTAAATTGACACTTGACATTGAAAAGGCGGGGATTCCGCCAACGTCAATAGTGATATTAAATGTTTTTTGAAGTGATAGCAGACAGTCTAAAAATGTCTGCTACCACGCCAAAAAACATTTAATATCACTATTATTGACGTTGGTGGAATCACCGCCAAACTACAGGAATAAATTGCGTGACGTGTATTGTATTATTCAAAAATTTGAACCAATCAGGTAATTGGCGGGAAGCAACAGAAATACAGAATGTTTCAATTTTATTATGTTGACAGCCATTCATTGACAACAATATTAAATATTTTGAATATTATTATTTATGGAGGAGAATGGAGATTCAAGATATGACATGTATGCTTATTAATAAATTAATAATGCAAAATGTCATTTTTTCTAAATAGAACCAATGTCTGATGTGATAGACGTAGTAATCCAGGATGTAGTAATAAAGGAAGAGTTGGGTGAGTAAGTTTCTAAGTCACGTGTGCCAAAATAAAATAAGCCATGTTCACCAGAGCCGGGGTATGCCTTGGCTCAGTGATATATTATTTTTTTAATCATAAAATCTGTTATTGCATAAATACAAAAATGAATTTAGATAGCCTAATAGAATATTCGGTAAAGGTCTGGTCATTAGTTATTTGTCTATGGGTCTGGTTAAGCAAACCCGTGGTACAATAAGTCGGATGAAAATACATATAAAGTTGCTGATAGTAGCATGTAATGCTAATGTCGATTGATTGCCAATAATCTCATCGATCACAGTAAAGTTAATTTAGTGGTACGACAAAATCCGTGCAATTAGCTATTCTGCATAATTTTTTAATGCAAAGGTCGGGCCCATTGGCAAGACAATTAACATTTTAAGCAGGGGTGTGTTAGTGGCATGCCTCTGACATATTCCTTTCTTAAAATCCGGTTTTACTCAGAAACACTCCACGGAATTAGTCTTACAATTTTTACTGAAATAATGGAAAAGTGAGTTGACAGTAGGAAAGAAAATGAGGTATGAACCCACTAGCTTAATTTTAGCTTACTTTTTAAAACTTGATGAATACCGACCAATAAACGTCCTGCCTGGGATTGAAAAACTAATTGAAACCCTATATCATGAAGCACTCCTTAAGCATATTCAAGAAAATAACACATTGACACAGCACCAGTCCGGTTTTAGACAGAAACACTCCACAGAACCAGTCTTACAATTTTTACTGGAAAAATGGAAAAGTGAGTTGGCAATAGGAAAGAAAATTGTGGCGGTTTTTGTGGATCTCAAGAGAGCATTTAAAACCATTGACAAGTAGAGATTAATATCTAAGTTAAAATGTAATGGAGTAAAAGGAAATGTTCTTGAATGGTTCAAAAATTACCTAACAGGAAGAAGGCAACGAGTAAAAATAAACTACATGCTATCAAGTGAAACTGAAGTCACACATGGCGTTCCGCAGGGGTCAAAAATTGGACCACTTACATTCATATTGTACATAAATTCATTGCACAAAATACTAAGATATTGTAGAATACAAATGTTTGCTGACGACACCCTTATGTACCTGGAAGGAGAGGACACTAATGAAGTGATACAAAAAATAAACGAGGACATTTCAAGATTGTGCCATTGGTTGGAAGTAAATAAACTAAGAATAAATACTAGTAAGACGGAAGCCATGATTATAAGTAAAAAACAATGGAATTACAAGATATAAGTAGAACCGTTATGAATGGGCAAGAGATTGAGGTGGTCCACTCTATGAAGTACCTGGGAGTCATAATCGACGATAAACTAACGTTACGGCTACACTACGACTATCATAAACACTACGACTGTCATAAACAAGTTGAAGCAGAAAATGTCAATTTACAGACGTTTGAAATACTGTCTCACAACACCCAAGAGGAAGTTTCGTTACATGAAAAGAAGATGTGATGAATCTCCTTCCACGCAAATGGGAGTTACCCTTGACAACGCCTGGAGAGAATATAAATTGATGAGGAATACATTTGTTGTAATGCTTAGGCAAGACAAGAGGAAGTATTATGAGAAGGAGCTGGCAGATTGTGGAAAGGATCAGTCAAAAACGAGGAGAGTTCTTAGGCATTTATTAGGGGTAAAACAACCTGGAATTCACACCCTAAAAGATGGCGAAGAAATTCTCACTGAGCCAATTCAGATTGCGAACAAGTTAAATGATTACTTTATCGATAGTATTGTTTCTATTATACCTGCAGCTCCATTCCCATACAGTCCCGATTTGCATTATCAATACAACCGTGTTACTATTCTAGATGACACTGCCTAGCATCGAATTTGTGGAGAAAATTGTTAAGTCTCAATCAAAAAAGTCTGGGGACATTCAGCCTTACGGCCACATTCTGAAAGAATATTGAACCGAACTCAAAGATGGAGTTATGCAGGTTATTCATGCTTGTGTAACTGAGAGTAAGTTGCCAGACAAGTTAAAAGTAAGTGTGATTACTCCAATACCGAAAATTAAGGGTGCAAGTGAGTGCTCTGACCAGAGACCAGTAAATGTACTTCCAGCTTTGGAGAAGGTCATAGAAACTGTTTACTATGATAAAATTCTGGAACATGTAAATGAGAATGGAATCATTCATCCAAATCAATCTGGATTCAGGCAGAAACACTCAACGGAGACAGCTTTACAACTCATACTAGAGACATGGAGAAGGGAAATTGAAAAGGGCAACTACGTCATGGCAGTGTTCATCGACCTTTAACGAGCCTTTGAAATGGTTCAAGTTGATCCTGTATTGAGGAAGCTATATGACATGGGAATAAGAGAAAAGTTACTTCAATGGATTGAAAGTTTTTTGACCGGTCGACTGCAAAGGGTCAAAGTGGCTCAATTGTCAGCACTCAGAAGAGTCATGCACGGTGTAGTCAAGGCAGTAAAATCGGACCATTACTGTTCGTTCTCTTTATCAATGACTTTCTGTTCTTGCTGGAATGTGGGAAGCATTTATTTTCTGATGATATGCTGATCTACTTGGTGGGAAAAAACCTGGTAGAATTAATTTCAAAGATGAATGCGGTACTGAATTTCATTACAAGATGGTTAGCATTGAACAAGATGGTGTTGAATACTAAAAAATCGAAGGCGATGGTTATTAGTTCGAGAGCTATGGAATGTTCGGAACAGTTGCTTCTTGGTGGTGATCAAATAGAGTGGGTCAAATCCTTCAAGGATCTAGGAATACTCATTGATTCTCGCCTTACCTTAAATTTTCACTATGAGACGGTCCTAAGTAAAACGAAATGCATAATGTCGCTGTTTCGTTAGGTGAAATTCCTTCTGCCACGTACCGCTAAAGTCACTTTGTTCAACTCTTTAATTCGGCCACACTACTACTACTGTAGGCTATAACAGTGTTTTACCCGGCGAACCGCTGCGTGCTTGACGCTCTGCAGAAGCAAGTGAGTGAAGCTATGCGTATTATATTAAATAAACCTAGAGATGCCAGAGGGAACCGGGATGCTGAGGTGGCAGTCATGAGACGCAATCTGGGGTGGAACACGGTCGAGGAATCTATTTTTATCGAAGGCATGACATTTCTGTTTAAAATAACCAAGGGTTTGCTTCAATCGTATTTAAATTCCCTTGTTCAGTATAACTCGGATGTCCATCAACACGCTACAAGGAATTTTACAGGATTTGCACAAGTTTCGGCCACGGGCTCATCCTCAAAGTCACTTTTTGCAAGTGGTATAGCGCAATACAATCGACTGAGTCAAGCTATTCGTGCGTGTGGAACAGTGTCGTCATTTAAAAACAAGATAGGCGAAGAAAGTTGAGTGTACAACTTCAGCTGTAGTACAGCGGGAGCAGACATTTATTCGAGGCGTTAGGACCAATAGGTTGTTCAAATTAGCCTTTGGCTACCAAGCAACAACACAACAACAACAACCCACAAAGATATATATATATATGGCACTCTTAAAACCTCATTTTAATTACTGTTCTTCTCTCTAGTATCAAGCGTCAAAAGAAAACACATCAAAACTCCAGAAAATATTAAATCAAGCCATGAGAATCATTCTGCGAGCGGAATGGGATACCCCTATAAAGGAGATGGTGATGAAATTAGACTGGTTAACAATTGAAGAAAACCTCTACTTGGACACTATGACATTAATATTCAAAATCGATAAGGGTCTGACACCCGAGTACCTAGCGCTAACTATGAGATACCAAGAAAGGCACACCTACGAGACGAGAAATCGAGAAAATCTAACTACTAGTGGTAGTCAAGTCAGGAAGACAATATTTCAAGGCGGAATCTCCGAAAATAACAAACTAAGCAGAAGAATAAGAGAATGCAATACAGTGGAAATGTTCAGAAAAAAACTAAAAGAAGTGATTGTGTAAAATGTTAAATGACTGAGCTGAGCATGGATGAAAGACAATTAGAAGACTGAACTGTGAACTGTTGTAAACAAATAAGTGTTTCACTTCTAAGTTTTCAGCAACAACAACAACAACAAATGCCTCAAAAATTCGACAGAAAATGAGCTGTAAGTAAATGACTATGCTTCACCGACCCTTAATTCTTTCAGAAATTGGTTTCTCAGCTCAATAAACGGTACAGAAACAAAGTTTGTTATTTGATTAGGGGTACCTAAACCGAATATTCAACTAAACTTTAATTTGCAAGAGTTCCTTCTCTGTTCTCTAACTGATATATAACACAGTAACTCAACGCTCAAAAGGGGTACGTTATTCTATATACCTAGGTGTATGAAAAATAGGCTAAGTTACTGTTGTACAGATTTATCAAATGTACCTACTCATGGAGAATTTTTCTGTATCAAAACTTTGGGCCTCCGCCGTCCGCCTATCTGTGAATGGCGTGACGCATCCTCTTACTTATTTATGAGACGAGAGTATCGCCATGCCAACTTATCACTTATGTATGTGATCCAACGCTCTGATTCATGGGCAAATTTCTAATGGCCATTTTGTTTTTATGAAAATGAATGCATCCGACTGACCAGTTCAGTCGTCTATGTAGGTCAGTACCCTTGTTGAGTTACGACACGTCCCCGACTCCCGATCGCATAGTGTTTAGAGACACAACAATAACAAATAGAAGCAAGTACGCTAGCACCTTGCCGCCGAATCATTTAGCTGCATTGTTTCTCTTTCATTTCAATAGGAAGTTTACATGCAACTTACATACAGTAGGCAGAACAGGCAATAATATATTGATCCCCCATAAAGTGCCAGAATTAGATGCTTTGTTTTTACTGTCATAAAGATATATAGAAGATATTGCTGTTCCCAGTCATGGCACTCATGATATCCATGTTGTTTTCTCTTTAATGCAACAACTTCAACACTTGACTGAACACAATCTGACCTTTGGACTTGCCGCTCTCACAGTTTAATATACCGGTTTGTTGTAGGAGAAGTTGAACTAGCTGGGGAAGCTGAACTAGCCGCTGCTAATGGTAATGAACATTGAACATACATAATATTGATTGACCGAATTTGGTTCAAAAAAGGAAGAATTTGATAATTTTATTTCGCTACTCCACTCTCCACTCCTCTACGGCAACACAAGTCCTCTTGAGGAATTTAGGGCCGGGATAACTAATGGTGTTTTTTAATTGTAGTTTTTTTTCAAATAAATATTCATTCATTCATTCATTTAGCGCCTAAAACATACGTGAAGCTAGAAAGCATGGATGGAAAGTTTCCTCACACTATTATTTTTTAGATAATTGAGCCATTTTCTTTTTTTTTACACTGAAGAAATTATCAACGGGGTGTGAACTACTGGTTTGATTTTATATAAATAGGGACTATCATTATAGTCTGTTAGGTTGCAACATATGGCTCAGAAACCTGGAATCTTACAGCCATCGACGTCAAAAAACTCCGAGTAATGGAAAGGAAGATAAGTAGAAACCGACCTCCGCGTGTCAGGAGTCCGTAGATGGTGGAGCGTCGTATAAAGCCGAGATGAATGGAGTAGTGTTGCTGAGCAGGCCAGAGAAGAAGAACAATACAGTCAGAAAGTCGTTGGAGCCGTTTTTGTTTTTTAAAACAATTAGTATTTCATTTCATGTATTGTTATTTCAGATGTGTTGGTGAAGGAAGAGGTAAGCGATGGAGAAGAACAGGCTAGTACGTCACGTGACACCTCTCAAGGGCGTGGGCCACACTGCTGCACAATATGTGACAAAGTGCTCGCAAGTAAGCGGGGCCTGGAAACACATTACAGAATACATACTGGGGAGAAACCCTATCAGTGCCAATTCTGTGACAAACGTTTCATGGCCAGCTGCAATCTGCAGTACCATATGAGAACACATAATGGGAAAAGGCCGCACTGCTGTCAGACGTGTGACAAAGTGTTCACAACTAAACAGAATCTGCGGTTTCATATGATAATACATACTGGTGAGAAAGCTTTCCAGTGCCAACGCTGTGACAAACGTTACTCACGACCAAACGGTCTGCGGTATCATATGAGAACACATACTGGGGAAAGTCTACACGGCTGTGTAATATGTGGGAAAGTGTTCACAACTAACCGGAGTCTGCAATCACATCTTAGAACACACACTGGGGAGAAATGTTACCAGTGCCTACGCTGTGACAAACGCTTTACGCAACAGGGCATTCTGCGGTACCATATGAGAAAACATACTGGGGAAAGATACTGCTGTACAATGTGTGACAAAGGTTTCACAACTAAACAGAGACTGCAAATACATGAAAGAACACATACTGGAGAGAAACCTTACCAGTGCCAAATCTGTGATAAACGTTTCATAAGGCAGAGCAGCCTCCGGTATCATATGACTTCTCATACCGGGGAAAGATTACATAGTTGTACAATGTGTGGAAAAACATTCATCACTAAAAGTGACCTTAATAAACATGTTAAAACTCATAGCAGGGAGAGGCCCTTTCAGTGTGAGACTTGCGGTAAAAGTTTCGCTTGTAAAAGCCACTTGCCACAGCATATGAGGTGTCATGCAGGAGAGAATGAGTTTGAGAACGGTACCTCTCTCTATTAAGTATGTTTGATTCATGTGGGAGGACGACCTTACCAGTGTAGGACCTAAAGGGGGTCATTAAAAATGAGCCAAGTCCCAGTCACGTTGGAACCCACACCGGGACCAAGCCGTTACTGTCCGAAGTGGTTTACCAGTAGAAATGGACTGCGAAATCATCTGAGGCACCATACTGGATACAGGCTGCACAGTTGTGCAATAAATGAATGAATGATATTATATTTATATTATATCCATTATCCATGGCCATTATATCACACGCAGCTCAATAGAATACTACATTAGAGGTAAAGCACGTGTTTGGCACAGTCTGCGGTAAAAGACGGTGACTTAGGATAGTTTCTTTTCTAAAAAAAATATCATAGTACGTAACCTTTAAAAATACAGTATGTAGTTATATTTTGTCTAGCTGCTATATCATTTTAAGAGCAGTGTTTTATGTTAACTAAGCAGGCATAGCGTGGGAATGCAGGGCCAAATGTAATAGTAGGCCTTATACTCCCGTCTTTCTTTAATCTACAACCTGACTATGATGTATGTATGGCACTTGGAACATTTCGTTTATTCTAAAACTAGCATAAGCGGAACACCGCCGAGTTTAATCGATTCCTATCGTGATTGGGTAGTAAAGACAATCAACTTCTTGTACGTGAGTAGTGGTAAAAGTGACGACCAAAATATAGTTCTGTAGGCCTAAATTTGTGTTATGGCGGCTGTTATTGCTTCTCCTATATGAGAAACACGAAGTGGCTACCCTGACGAGAACAAGTGACAATGTGACCCGGTCACTGCCTAAGTGTTTGCCTACGATCCCGGTCGCACCTGCTCCAAGGAGCAGTGACAGTGGTCATTACACACCATTACGTACCCGCAACCAGCCCCTGAGGGAAAATTGAGGTGCTGGGTTATCCCATCTGGCCGCAGGTCTCGAGTCCTGAGAAAACCTAAAAACCTAGTTGCTGACCCTGACCGGTTCGGTCTAGGTGGTTCTGCTAGACTGCTAGCAACAGAAGGAGGATGGATGTTTTGTTAAAGCAGAAAAGGGTTTAAAATGTGTATCGGCTGCTCTTCGCAGCCATATTAGATTTTGTTCATATGAAATTGCAATCTATATCTAAAGTAATAAGTACGTTTCCTTAGGTGCCCATTCCATTGACCGGCTAGGGCTATTTCCAACAACGGTGACGTGGTAGCAGACATTCAAGACTTAGGTGGCGTTTCCACACGAGTCGGTCAGCGTAACACCTGATTTTGCACCATTCGTTTGCACTGCGCATGCTCGTGGACTTCAACCACAGAACATCTTATAATTATATCATAGTACTCAATTCATGGCTGCCACATTCCGTGGTTTACTTCTGAATTCCGTGGGAAATAATTCTATTCCGATAAAATTTCCGGGATCAACAATTTTTGAGGTTTTTCTGTGGATTTATGCACTGCGCATGCTCGTCAACTTTTACGTTTTATCTACAATGTAAATTTGGTTTTCAATTTTACTGTTTAGATTTTCTTTTTTTATGTACGTTCCATAGCTGTATCATGATGTTTAAATGTGAGCAATGTCATTTTTAAAAACCTTATTAGGTGCAGTAGAAAAAAACTAAATGCACTAATGATGTTAGGCTACGATGAGTACCAGCCAGACTTCAGCCGTATTCCTAAGAATTTTTAAATAATTCACGGAATACTCCGGAATTTTTTAAAATGTGTTGGTACCCTTTATATGATATGATTTTTGAACTCTCATCTGTCCGCCATGGCCCTGGTTCCTAACCTTATCTGGTTATTTTAATTGTAACTTTAAATTGCAGCCGCGATGAAAAATACCCATCAGCTTCATCTTCAACTATCACAAATTGACATGCTGATTCCATAAATTGGCATACAAATATTGGTATGCATACTTCCCCAAAAATCCACAGAAAACCCCCAAAAATGGTTGATCCCGGAATAGAATTATTTCCCACGGAATTCTGAGGTAAACCACGGATTGTGGCAGCCCTGAATTGAGTACTAAGATATAATTATACGATGTTCTGTGGTCCACGAGCATGCGCAGTGCAAACGAATGGTGCAAACACAGGTGTTACGCTGACCGACTCGTGTTTCCACCGACCTCGCATTGCAGAATTGACGGAAATGTTTATTTTCCTCTATGCCATAGTTAAAATTGATCAATGATCATACTGTAAAATCACAAACAAACAAACTAAAATTAAAAAATGGCGTCATGGGATATGTTAAGTACAAAACATTTTAATAGATTTCTATAAAAAGAAAAATTCTAATTTCCGTCAATGTTGTCGTGGCGCTACTGGGTTTTGTATACGTTCGAAAAAAGATTATAATTGAAGTCAACCTGAATGTTTTGAAATTATCGCTAACGTTTCGTTTTAATAAAGAAAAATTGTGAGCCTTGAATAATTATTTATAGTTTTTAACAAGTGGCGACCGTGACAAAGGGCATCCATGGACGGAACGGCAAGTCTTAATCTTAATTGTTTGAGAAAAAAAAAGAGGGGCCTTACGAATGATGATAACCAAAACCATTCGGGACGCAGATTTAGCCTATGACGATGAGAAATGGGAAGAGTTTCGAATAAAAACCCACACAATTCCGATGAGAGGCAAAGAACTAGTTAAATTAGATGTGAATATTGTGAATTTGCTTGTTTCTAATGAGTTAGTGACGGAAGACGATATATGTAGCGAGAATGAAAGTGCCAATGATTGCCAAGAGAAGATAATGAGTTGTTGCTCAAGGTAAGTTAACCTTACTGGATTGTGTAAGGTTAATCTAAGTGCGCAATTATGCGACGGGAAATGCAATCTAAAATTGCCCAAAATAGAACTAATAAAATTCGATGAGAAATTGATTTTGATGAAAAAGCGGGCCTCTTTATTTTGCACAGAACTTAATCACAAAGCCAACGATTGTGTGGCCAAAGTGTCTTGCAGGGGATGTTCTGGAAGACATGGGACCATTATGTGCTCTGGACAAGGGCGGCAGACAGATGATGATGGTATTTATCTTGATGAGGATAATGATGATGATATTGATCTCGATGACGATGATGATGACCTTGATAAGGATGATGATGATATTGATCTTGATGACGACGATGATGACTTTGATAAGGATGATGATAATGGTCTTGATGACGACGATGATGACCTTGATGACGATGATGATATTGATTTTGATGACGACGATGATGACCTTGATGATGATGATGATCTTGATGAGGAGGATGATGATGATGATGAGAAGAAGACAGAAAACATACCACAACCGGAGGATGAATCTACTCAGAAGGAAGAAGTTATGCCTGACCCCCGTACCCCAGTGACCAGCCGAGGACGCGTGTTTTGCCGGCTGGCCGACTACGTTAACGCTGAAAGAAGATACCTTCTTTGGTGGGAGGATGTCGTGGCGCTACTGGGTTTTGTATACGTTCGAAAAAAGAAAATAATTGAAGTCAACCTGAATGTTTTGAAATTATCGCTAACGTTTCGTTTTAATAAAGAAAAATTGTGAGCCTTGAATAATTATTTATAGTTTTTAACAATGTCATTTGCATTCTGCAATGCGAGGTCGGTGGAAACGCCACCTAAGTCTTGAATGTCTGCTACCACGTCACCGTTGTTGGAAATAGCCCTAGCCGGTCAATGGAATGGGCGCCTTATTAATTTTGACCAGAGACAGTGAAAACTGCAGGAATAACTTTTATAAAAATACACCAAAAACATTTCAACTTGATCCTAGTCAGGGAATTGGCGGGAAATTAAAGATTTTTTTTTATTTTGTTAGGTTGGCAGTGGCATCCCCATTATTTCATTGGCCATTTTCAATTTCAAATTTTCAATAGTCAACAAAGTCAATATATTTACAAATTTGTCTGAGAAGCTGAAACGAAACCTAATATTAAAGAATATTTGTTGTCATTTTCCTAAATAGTACAAATTCCTGTTGTATTAGAAATGGAAGAAATAATCCAGGAAGTAGTAATAAAAGAAGAATTTGGTGAGTAGCCTAAGTCACGAAACCACAATATAGAACCGGGGCAAGTGAACCGTTAACCGTACACTCTTTCCTATTGATCTATTCTCAAATCTCAACTAATACCGTAACAGTTCCATGGTAAATAATTGGTCCATAGATTTCACCTTTACAAAAGCACTGGATTGATCGACGAGAAAATAGCATAGTAGCCTATAGAAAGGGCAAGTCAAAAAGATAATATTACACAGCAATAGGGGTATTCACTGTGTTGACAGAAAAGGTAATAGAGAAATAGCTCTGAAACGTGAGGATACCTCCGTCAACCGTAGAAATAGAAAACCCTAAACTACCTTACTTACCTCCAAAGTTTCCTTGCCTTTGGCTGTTAACTTATGAACATCTGCTGTGCTTAACCAAACTATCAAGGGGGATGCGACCTAGGAGGGGGGGGGGTTATTTTACAATGATAAGAACTATAATATATCGTTTTGGGCCTTTGGGGGATATCAATCAATCATAATGTATTTGCTCATCTTTGTTACATCTTATCATAGAAGCTCCCAAAATGGATAGGTTATATCCAAAAAATGTGGAACATTACCCCTGGCCTGGATTTAGGGTTGCCAGGTGTCCGGTTTTTCGCCCCCTGTCCGGTTTTTTAGCTCGAGTGTGATTTTTTTTTTAAACTGATACCAGCTACTATTATAGAAAGTTCCTCAAAATTCACTAAATTCAAGACCAGATAAAAGACATTTAAAAAAAAAAATTACACTAGATAGATTGGCCCATTGACTCCCTATCCGGGTTTTATGTTTTGTAAATCTGGCAACCCTACGGCTGGACAATATGTATGGGGACCTACAAGGCGAATATCTTCAAATTCTATCGAGTAGTTTGGGCTCATATAACTCAAAGTATATAATAATATAAAATATAATATATGTATAAAATATACATATAAATAAGCTTCTAAAGAAAAATTACGTTCTCTATTGAGTGTTTCAAAAAATCAAACCGCAATGTAGGAGATTCTGAACTTTTGCTAACCATTATTTTCACTTTGATTGGGCGCATTGAAATCGTTAATTTGTTGAGAAAAGTGCATAATTCCACTTATCGTAAGTAATAACCTTTCAGTCACATTTTTTCCATTCCTCTGCAACCCATGTTAACTGAGACATGGAAAATGGCGCATCTAGCTGGTTATCGAACTTGATCAAGACATTTATAGATATGATACATTTTTGTGTTTCATGTTTCATCAAAATAACAAAATCGGGTAAAATCTACTGAAGTTATAGTGTCTCCTTTTTTATTTTATTACGTAAAACTTTAGAAAGTATATTTTTTCACAATGAGTCTCCTAAAATCGATTAACAGTATATAAATATGCATAACATATTGAACGGGGAGTGGGCACAGGGGGTCATGAAACGATAACTTATGAAGACATTTTCCGGAATACGAACATTGGTCGCCGCCTCAACAGGTAGATAAAATCTCCCTAAAAAAATACTGAACAATAGATTATTGAAGAAAAAAAACACTGATAGTGAATTTAATATGCTGGTTTGTTGCAGGGGAAGTTGACCTAGCCGGGGAAGCTGAGCTAACCGCTACTAATGGTAATGTACATACAGTATATACAATATATCTTTATTGAAAAAGTTATTTTTGTCAGTGAGCTTGTGTCCAATGCATTCGGATATTGGGCCTAAATTGGTTAAATATATAACTGATAATGTAGCTGTGAATCATCAATAATAATAAAAAAACATCAAAAATACTGAATCATTGCAATGCCACACGACTTTATGGATGGCATATCCTTTATCGACGACAGCAAATGTGTCTGATGTTTTCTGTGGTTTGAGTGAAGGCAGCGTAAAAGCATGATTTCTACTCTAAAACCTTTTACACAAATAAATAAATAAATATTGACTTTTTGTTGTTCTCTTACTAACCCAACCTAGCGGAGTAAGGGCTATAAAGCTCTCTCTTACACTTAACTAGGAAAGCCCGGGACCGCCAGCTTTACATGCCCTCTGAAGCATGGCCAGAAAATGTAGCAATTGTGGGACTCGAACCAACAACCATTCGGGTGAAAGTCGGTGTCTGTACCACTACTCTACATGTTCTGACCTGTCCTTTTGTGTTTGAGAGAGGACTAAGAAGCTTACAGACCGCTCAGAGCTCACATTAAGTTAACTTAATTGCCCACAACTTCTAGTCCATAAATTCCACCCGTAAGGTTAATGGTTTACCCGTAATTTATAACAAAAATATTCGCTTTATGAAAACATGAGCTATTTCCAAATAACGGCATTCCGAAACTAGTTGACCTATAGAGCTGCAATTGGGCTTTAATTGCCGTATATTTAGTATTAGTAAAAAATGTATTGCTAACTTACCTCGAAAAAAATGCAAACATAAGGAGATATAGAGCAAAAACTGACAAAAGTCCGGACATTTCGCGGTTTCTCATGTGCTACACTTTTCGACAACTTTTTGAAAGTTATACACTACCCCAATGAGTAAAAAGAAAAATGACCTATTGGATTGTGTTCACATTAATAACTACTGCTACGAAAATTTAAAAAAAAATGGAGCCGTTTTAGATGCAAAATGGCTCAGTCGTGTTCTTGAAGTTTTTGGAGGGTAAAACCACCCAAAATTATATTGTTTTCTCACAATTGTTTACGATGCAACTAACTACTCATAATATCTATTCCGGTACCTATACTAATGAATACATAGGGAGAATCGTTTGGTTCTTATTCATTTGGCAATTTTCTAGAAAATTGATCCTTTTTATTTATTTTTTTTACACTCTGAACAGATTATAAAGGGGGTGGTGACCTAGTGTTTTTTTCTTGTAGACATAAGTACCTAAGGAAGTTATAATCTACGCAAATTTAAAAGAAATCGTCTGAGTAGGTTTTTTAGAAATTCATTTTTTAGTAGTTTTTTATGTATTGTTATTTCAGATGTATTGGGGTTAGTGCGGGTGAAAATGGCGGAGGTCAGCGATGGTGAAGAGCAGGCCGGTTCGTCACGTGACACATCTGAAGGACGTGGACCCAACTGCTGTACAATATGCGACAAAGTGCTCACAACTAAAAGGGGCCTGCAAATACATTACAGAATACATACTGGGGAGAAACCCTACCAGTGCCAATTCTGTGACAAACGTTTCATGGCCAGCGGCTATCTCCAGTATCATATGAGATCACATAATGGGGACAGCCAAAACTGCTGCCAGACATGTGACAAAGTGTTCACAACTAAACAAAATCTGCGGCTACATATGATAAGTCATACTGGAGAGAAACCCTATCAGTGCCAACAGTGTGACAAACGTTTCGCACGACCAAGGGGCCTGCGTTGTCATATGAGAAAACATACTGGGGATACGACCCACAGTTGTTTAATATGTAGTAAAGTGTTCACAACTAGATGGAATCTGCAAGGACATGTCAGAAAACACACTGGGGAGAAACGTTACCAGTGCCAACACTGTGACAAGCGTTTCATAGGACGGGGCGTTCTGCGGTATCACATGCAAACACATACTGGGGAAAAGTACTGCTGTACAATGTGTGACAAAGTTTTCACAAGTAAACAGAGACTGGAAATACATGTAAGAACACATACTGGAGAGAAACCATATCAATGCGATCGCTGTGATAAATGTTTCATACGACAGAGCAGTCTCGAGTATCATATGACTACCCATACAGGGGAAAGATTACATAGTTGTACAATGTGTGGAAAAACATTCATTAGTAAAAGTAACCTGAATAGGCATGTTAAGACTCATAACGGGCTGAGGCCTTTTAAGTGTGAGGCTTGTGGTAAAAGTTTTGCTTGTAAGAGCCACTTGCCCCAGCATATTTTGAAGTGTCATGCGGGAGAGGAATTTCAGTCTATATAAGTCTTAGGAGTTTCAGTGTATATAAGTCTTGTAAATGGGCGTATGCAAAAATGAGTATTAAACTTGTGAAGAACTTGCTGAAACAGCTGATGAAGAGTTATAATATTTATGGAGAACAGTGAATAATATTTAGTATTTTTTACGCTGTAAGGAAGCTTTTAATCTCGGGTGATATGGTCCAGCAGTGAAACGAAAACTGCTGCTGATAAGTTCTTGAAGACTGGCAATGAGTGACTCAGACCATCTTGGCCATATGGGACGAGCGGGATGGCGGTTCGACGGGTATATGCTGTCTGATACTCCTGGTGCTACGTCACACCACCTTTCCAGTTTCCACCGCTGCAGCTAACGTAGCTTCTTTTCATTAATTCACTTCAAGAATCAGTGGTAGTTTGTCCGGCAATAATTTACAGTTTGCTAGTTTGTGTGTCCACATCTCAGTTAGTTGGACCTACTGTTAAAATACTGTATGACTGCTTTTTTGAGGGTACCATGGCTTAACTAAAGAGCGCTTGTTTCGTTTTGTGGTAAATTAGGAAAAACTAGTGGTGGTTGGCGCCTGCAGTGGGCATTTGTCCTAATTTATATGTTATTGAAGTACCGTAGGTCCGTACATCCTGAGATCTGCTCACTTAAACAATGGTCCCGTTTGTTTCCAACATATCGTGATTTTTTTGTACGATACATGAGTTCATGATTTAAAGAACCGGTTCGAGTTTACTCGAACATGCTTTCGAATTTATCAATTAGTAGGTAGCTAATGTGAGCAATTTTTTAGTAAATAATTTTCCTATAGTTAAATTTCGGATTTCTCGATGGTTATGGCCTTGATATCCCCTATCTCAAAGCACTCAATTGATCGATGGTATTCCAAATCCTACAACGGGCAGACCAATACATTTTAACATACGAACAGTAATAATGACAGGGAACGCAATGTTTTGGAGCGTGAATTTTCCATAATTTCTTGAAAAACTATTTTTTTGCATACAAGCTAATATTTTTTTGGGAATGGAACTTGTTCAGTTTTGTTACTTTATTTAACACCTAAAACATACCATAAGGTTGAAATCATAGATAAAAAGGTTCCACAGAAAAAGTATTTTTTAGTCATTTTTCATGAAAATGAGTTATTTTCATTTTTTTACCCCCAGAAGCAAACTATCAAGAGGCAAGTGACCCCCCGCATTTTATTAACATTAATAACGACTAAAATATACAGTAATATGTGAATTTAAAAGAAATCGTTGGGGCCATTTTTGAGAAATAATTTTTTACGCGTTCTTTTTATAATAAAACCCCCCAAATTGAGTTAGCTCAAAAGTAAAAAAAAAAAAATGGTCCCGAGGTATGATTTTTGTGAACCTACATGCCAAATTTGATCATAATCGACCGTTGAAATCTCGGAATCGAATATTTTGACTATCACAAAGCTTTCCTTATACTACGTATAAATTGGAAAGCAACAAGGCAATCGTTGAGTAGTTAGAAAATGGTGAAAAGGTTGCCACTATTCAAATGGGCCTAAGCAAGCGCTTCGGCATAATAAATCAGCGCATTGCACTCAAAACACTAGAATCCGTAGGCATTGGTGGTCCGTTTTTAAAAATTAGTTCAAATCCTATTTCTCTAATACCGGTAGAAGCCATTGTACAAATTTATAAAGGCACGCTACGCCATTGCGTTACCCACTTTTGGTCTACTGAACTATTATACAGTACCTACTTGTATTTTATTTTCATCAACAAACATGCAACCTGTTGTATTATGTAACAAAGACAATAGTCTGCTTCTTACATTTAGTACATGTGTAGGCCTACATTTTAAATAATTACTGTTAATGTTAGGTTGATGTTCCACCCTCACAAGCTTCGACAGCTTTGCAATTCACGTTGTGCTTATTTGTTTTTGATAAATAAACGGACCTTCTATCCATCTACGTATCTATCTAGTTCTTGGGAGACGTTTTGAGACAGCCGATTCCTGAGGTTGTTTCCACCTGTGAATCCCACGAGCTGGGTAGGTGGGCCGTTTCGATCTCAGCAGCCTTGACGCAATGTTAAAAACAAAATTTAAATAGACCTAATAATTAGGGAGTTAGATAGTAAGCGAAAAATTACGTGTGATACCTGTGGTAAAGGGTTCTCTCAAAATCGTCTGAGTACCCGTGCGGGTGCGAGTGAAGCCTTACCAATGTAGCACCTGTGGGAAAGGGGTTACTATAGTTTGTATTAGGAGCCCTGTTCCATTCGTTACTGATGTCAACGCTATACCCAGTGGCTTACCATTAGAAATGGACTGCATATGGACAGTCCATCCATTTTTTGTGCTCCATGTGGCAAAACATTCACTGAATAAAGTAGATAACCTACAACGTCATGTGAAGTCAATCGAGGCTGAATTCATACGAGTGTGATGGCTGCAACAATGCCACTGTAGCCTAGCAACCAGCAACACAGCCCAGGTACCCTGTATGGACATCTTACAACTCACACCAGTGTAGTGCTATGGCCCTGTGAGTTGCTAAGTAGTACGACATAAGCAGCATGAAAAATGAATCAATTATGGGTCTTTTAAATGGAGTTTTATTACCGTATTTTCCTAATGCACATCTGTCGTACGGTACCGGCAGAATGCTTTCGCCCAACCAGGCTGGTAAGTGGTAAGGTGGGTGTGCGCGTCCATAGCGCTGAAATGAAGCGGCAGAATGTTGTGACTGAGATTAAGCTTGGATAATCTCGCCATAGCGCTATTTATATTAAGAGTCAAGTACGCAGAAACTTACTGCGCCGGAATCTGCTGTCAACCCTTAATAAATAAATTAATGAATATTGACTTTTTTGTTTTGCCTTAAGCCAACCTAGCGGAGTTAGGGCTATAAAGCCCTCTCTTACACTCAACTAGGAAGGCCCAGGACCGCCTGCTTTACATGCCCTCCGAAGCATGGCCAGAAAGTGTAGGACTCGAACCAACAACCTTTCGGGTGAAAGTCAGAGTCCGTACCTGTCCTTTTGTGTTTGAGAGAGAACTATGAGGCTTACAGACCGCTCAGCACTCAATTTAAGCTAATTTAATTATTTTCATTTCCCCTTAGGTTTCCCGGCTCTTGGCCTTACTTGGCTTATGGTTACGCGCCATTTGCATTATCTTCTAAGGCCCATGCAGTATACACACGGGCGATTCTCCCAGTCGCGATTTGCCGACGTCTCTTCCATTGGCGTAAATTCGCTAAATTTCTGGGGGGGGGGGGGGCTTTAGGATCCCAAGACTTTGATCCCCTGGAGAAAAATAATCTATGAATGGGCCCAAATTAGTGAGGTTTCACGCATATTATACACTGGAGAAAGGGGAGCCCTGGGGTCTCAACCGGAGAAAAAAAAATTGATAAATGGACCCCAATTAGTGAGGTTTTACGAATATTCTAATCTGGAGAAAGGGAGGCCCGGGGGTCTCCCACGGTGAAAAAAACATTGGTGAATAGGCCCAAATTAGGGATGAGGTTTTACGCATTTTGCAAGCAGTACAGTTTGAGATTTTACCACTAACGGGGGCCCGGGGGTCTCCCCCGAATAAGAAAAATTTTCAAAAAATAGGTCTAAAATATTGGGGTTTTAAGCATTTTGAGTAATACATTTTTGTGAATATATATTGATTTTTTTAATGTAAAATAAGCATACCAAGAATTAATTTCCCTTTCGTTATTGTGGATTGTATTGGCCTTTCGCTTCCATATCGTCTTTGTCGCAAGAAATCCTGGGGGGGCTGGGCTTAGCCCCCCCAGGGCCCCCTATTTACGCCAATGATATCTTCCAATCAGTGGCGGATTAAACAAAAAGTTTTGGGAGGGGCGGATGGCAATTTGAAGCTTTGTTATTACTTTCTAGTCAACAACAAAAAAGCGAAAAAACGTGGCAAATAGACACGTCTTGTAGACATCATTGGGGGCTCTTATGGGGATCGCCCCCCTTTTAATCTGCCGCTGTTTCCAATGTAGATATAGGGGTAGTCATATATTATGTTGTTCTGTGGGGGTAGCAACGACCATTTTAATGGAAAAGATATCGGCAAATCGCAGCTCGGAGAATCGTCCGTCTGCCCCGGGCCCTAGCTATCTTTGCTCCCAACAAATCAAATATCGTATCATCTACCTTATCTACGGAGTATGGTCTTCTAAATATATAATATATGATAGAGGTCCAGGTCCGGGCCTAACCCTCAAAAAAATATGTTTCTATTAAATAACAATCTAAACTTTTTTTGAACTTTTATAATTGGGGGGAAATTATATTTTTTTATGTTGTTCAGGTTGGCAGCCATTCACTAACAATAACAACAATTTAGCAAACATTCAAACTAAACAAATAACAAAAATTCATTCGAAATTTCAAATAATCGAATGTCAGAGTGGCGTGTGATGCTCTGATTATTATTAATGCATAGTTATTGATAATAAATGTCATAGATATGGACGTAGTAATAACGGAAGATGTTGTAGTAAAGGAAGAATTGGGTGAGTAAGTCACGAGAAAATTATGACGAGCCAAACACCAGTTTAAACACAGCCGGTGTCCGCCGTGGTTTAGTGTTATTTTTTAAAATATTAGTTGCTGTTGCACAAATAAAAAATACCTTGGCATTTTTGCCACCGTTTTCAAGTTTTGACAAGTTGATTCGATGTTACTTAACTTCCCTTAAAAATCAAAGTTATTGCTATAGAACTCAAGGCTCACCCGCTCACAGAGGTCGAAGACCCTTTATATAGTATATTGTATTCTAGGTTTTAGGGAAATTTCAAGCGATTTTTATTTTTTATCTATGATATAATGGTTTTTAACATTGCGAGAAATCAACAATAACAATATGGCGGCCAGTCAATGTCCAAACTCCAAAGATCAATCAATCAATCAAAGTGTATTGAAAATGTATTGAAAGAGAAAATGATGAGATACTTCAACTTGCATTACAACCTGATTTATGGTTCTCTTCAATGCTACAACTTAAATACTTGACTGAACACAATCTGACTTGTCGCTCTCACAGTTTAATGTGCTGGTTTGTTGCAGGGGACATTGAACCAAGCGGGGAAGCTGAACTAGCCGCTACTAATGGTAATGTACATTTAATTTATTGGCAACATTATTTTTTCTATAGCCTATAAAATGGACTATGGAGTAATGCTATGTTCAGTTAGTTTTTAGAAGATCGACCTTGGTGGTTGGCCAATGTAGTCTGTGTGGAATTTACTGTTCGCCCAGAAAAGTTTGCAAATATCCATGAAAATATCCCTTAGTGCTTTACCAAGTCGGGGACAAGCCTCGCCTCTCCATGTAAATTCCCTATGTTGCATTTTCAAATCAGATAGAACTACTTTGCATGTGTTTGTATACACAACACTTACGGGGGTTCCATTCCAAATTGAATGCATTAAGGTCACAAGTGGACATTGCTTATTTTTTGCGCTAACATTGTCGATCTGTTGCACATTTTACGAATTCACGACTCCAATGTCAAAATTAAAATTACAATTTTCTGAATGTTAGTTAATTGTCTTCAACTACTGTAGCAACGTTAGTGGAACGGTTTTAGAATCGTCATAGAACAAAATCAAACCAATATTTATTGTTATAAATATTATTAGTGATGCGTTTCTTGAATTTGAGAAATTTATAAGATTTTCATCTTACCATACTGTGTTATAGAATGGATCAACTTGAAAGTAGAAAATTAACTTAAGAGCGTTCAGGCCACAGAATAGAGTTTCTGTGTATCACACCAATAAGGGTCTCGTCAAGGTATACAATGCGATTTCCTTCAGACCTGGCGTTTCGGATTCCTTGTAAATACCTATATCGCCAAGAAAGCGTGCGTGGCGACTCGACCAAGACGTTGTATTTTGTCAAACATCTTAAATCTGCACAGCATTTAAATTGTGAATTCTTTGTTTCTCCTGCACTTCTGATGCGTGTATTTATAGTAGTCTCCTCAACCGACTGGTTGTGTTTTTTTATTTTACCTGAAATGAAGACGCCTAATAATAAATACGCGGAGGCTCTCCTTGGGCATTTGGTAACGACCATCAAGCTCTAATATTTCATGTCGCAGGGTGTCCAAGCTAAACAGTCAGCAATCATCCTAGGATGAATATACATAATTATGGGGTTCCTTATCATACTTTCATCACATTCGTCGAGATTATTGTAGTATTTTTATTTTTATTTTTTATTTATTATTTTTTTATACCAACACAAGTGGGTTTCTTAGACAAAGTTAATTTCTTAACGATTATTTGGGTTTTACTAATTCGGGTTGTTATAACAAGTTTTTCTAAAACTCTAAGTTTTTGTTATTTTTTTGTTTATTAAAATGAAATACCACGAAGTCACAAGTAATCTCATTATTTATATTCTTTCCTATATATTTTTGTTGCTTTTATACTTCGACGGACTCCTAGACTCTGCATATATAATATATATCTTAAATATAACTTTCAACTTCCTTAAATAGGGTTTAAAAAAAAGGTTTAAGATCATCATTCATGCCTGCTAGTGAATTTGCTTGCCTTACCAAACGGTTCATGCGGAAATGTTGCTTCAGTTGCTTCCTCTTACTAGGCCTGCTTCCTTTGGTAAGACTTAACACTCGTTTCTGTGGTCTGAATGCCCTTAACTTCGATATTAACTGTCTACTTTCAAGTTGATCCATTCTATAACACAGTATGGTAAGATGAAAATTTTATAAATCTCTCAAATTCAAGAAACGCATCACTAATAATATTTATAACAATAAATATTGCTTTGATTTTGTTCTATGGTGATCCTAAAACCGTTCCACTAACGTTGCTACAGTAGTTGAAGACAATTAACTAACATTCAGAAAATTGTAATTTTAATTTTGACATTGGAGTCGTGAATTAGTAAAATGTGTGAGCGCGCTGGAATTGGATAAGTAAGTAGTAAGACGTTTTGCGTTAGACTAACTTGTATTTTTCTAATTCTATTTCTACAAAGTACAAACTTAAACCTAGAGGGGTGCGTTACAAGAGGGGTGAGCCTGACCCTCATTCGGCCACCCGGAATTCATACCTCCGCGTCGCTGTACCTATTGTCTGTTGTTGTTGGCCAAAGGGCCTCAACAATCTGCCCCCCTTGAAAGCCAGTGAGGCTTGCAAGACCAAAGTAAAAAAGTTATATAATATGTAAATGATAAGGATGGTGACTCTGGTAAGCGATCATTGGTGAACGATAAGGCGCAGCGACGCGGAATCCCAACAGACAAGTCATGAGAGAACGATTTACGATTAAAGAACCTAACAACTATGCAAATAATAAGCTATGGCGAGTAATTTTACGGGTATTAACACTATTGATGTTACTTTGCGAACATTTTTTTTAACACGAGCGTAAGGCATCGCATACACAAGACATTCAAAACTTTTTAAAAAACCATCTCACGATTTCTTAGAGAGTCTATTTGCGATTAAACAACTTTGTGAGGAACCCATTAGGTTATATATTTTGAGACGTTATTATGATGAAATGAATTCATACGAGGATACGGATATGTAATGCATGACGATTACAATTTGATCGAAACGTTATTACTACTAAATTAATTATTTTATACTAGGATACGAATATAAGTTATATGATACGAAATAAACGGTTAAGCCACTGGGCAAACAATATACGATTGTTGAAAACAAACTGCGGTTCTGTAAGCTTATTTACTAAAACTACAAATTACTGATTATGATGCCAATCGAGTTTTAAAGAGGATCGCTTACGTCTTAAAGAGGTTTTTACTTTTGATGAGATATGATTGTTCGCTTACGATTTTTGCAACATTGCGACGAAATAGACATTACTGAGTACGATTATTATGATCACGACAATTTCGACTATGACACATGATTACGCAAACCACACACACAAAAAAAGCATGAATTACATTTTGATGCTGCACCGATATTTCACTGCACCTTTGGGTTAAAAAACACACAAAAAAAAGGGTGACTCTTGCGGGTCTGAAGTTCATGGTTCCCACAACTGGTGAAGGTGAACCTGGTTAGCAGCTAGCGCCGTGCTGCCAACCGCTCACTGCGGCGGACTGTCTGGGGTTGTGGCTCCTCAGGAGATGCTGCAGGTGCGTCATTGGAGTTTCCGTCAATATGTGTGCCGTCGTCTAGGGGAAGCTTGCATATGCGAGTAATTGGGCGCTGGTAAGTGCTGTGTTGTGTTCGCACGGTTACCGCCCGAGCCAAACCATCTGCGGATGCATGAACTTCGAGCACTCTGCCCAATCGCCATTGAAGTGGGTGGAGATTGTCTTCCTTTATCACTACTAGATCGCCCATGCGTATGGGCGGTTGTTGAGTACACCACTTTGGACGTTGATTCAGTCTCGTTAAGTATTCCCGAGACCGTCGGCGCCAAAAGTCTTGAGACATTCGCTGTACTAAAAGCCAACGCTGTCTTGGCAGTATCTTATCCTCTTCCATGCGCTCAGGAGGAGCGATTAAAGGGCCTCCAACGAGAAAATGCCCAGGTGTCAATGCTGCGAGGTCTGATGAATCTCCTGAGATGGGAGTTAGCGGTCGCGAGTTGAGAACGGCCTCCACCCGGCAGAGGACGGTAGACAGCTCTTCGAAGGTCAACACGTGGTTCCCAACAATGGCATTTAAATGGAATTTTACGGATTTTACACCTGCTTCCCAAACACCACCCCAGTGTGGAGCGGCAGGAGGGTTGAACTGCCACTGAACTTCTTTGGTAGACAGCGCATTTTGTACTGACGCTGACTCGTGAATGTCTTTTAAGATCTTCGATGCAGCGGTAAAGTTAGTACCCCGGTCACTGAACATTATAGACGGTGTGGAACGCCGTGCACAAAGACGCTGAAAGGCGGCCAAGAAGGCATCAGCTGATAAACTTGACGTAAGCTCCAAGTGTAGGGCTCGCGTGCTCATGCAGATAAACAAACATATGTACCCCTTATAGTGGCGTGTCCCCCGGCTAAGGTAGGTGCGTAAGTTAATGGGACCGGCAAAATCAACCCCACAACGCTGGAAAGGTCGTGAAACTGTGGTAACACGGCAGCGAGGAAGATCAGCCATTAACTGGGTGGCAGCCTGCGCCCGAAGACGAGTACATGTCGCGCATGTGCGCGTGATGAATCGCGTTAGATTACGGAGCCCGGGGACGTGGTATGACTGAAGGACGATCGCTGCCAACAACTGGGGCCCCGCATGTTCACTCATCACATGCAGGTTTCTGACGATCAGCTTCGTAGCTGGATGCGCATAGGGTAGTACAATTGGGTGCCGAGTTGACTCAGGGAGCTCGGAGTTGCGCAGACGGCCGCCTACTCTTACTATGCGTTCGTTGTCCAAAAAGGGGGCCAGTTTGAACAGTGAGGACGAACGACCGACAGGCTTTCCTGTGATCAACCGTTCGATTTCCTCGTAGTATACTTCGCGTTGAATCATTCGCAGCATGGTGAACCGAGCCTTGGTAATTTCCGGTCCTCTGATGGGGCCCCGGGGTCTCTGCACTACCGGAGTAATGGCTCGTTGAACGTAAGCAATTACTCGCAGTGTCTTGGATAGTCGTTCATATCGCGTCAGTAAAGGAATTGCCTTGGCCGCCACTAACAATACGAGTTTGGAGGGGCGAGCCTCCGGAGCATTGACGTCCATATTAGGGTCCGGGGGCCACTTGTTTGACGTTAGCCATTGCGGACCACGCCACCACAGTTCACTATCCCTCAATTCGGAGGATGAACATGGCCGGGTTGCGATATCTGCCGGGTTCTCCTCGGACGGAACATAATGCCAACTGTGTGGTGGAATGAGATCTTGCACCGCTTTCACCCGATGTGCTACGAACGTGTTCCATTTGCTTGGATGCGCCCGCAACCAAGCAAGCACGATTGTGGAGTCCGTGAATACTGCTGAATTATGCTTCACTTGAATCGCGCTTGACACCTTGTCCATCAGCTTAGCTAGCAGCACCGCACCACACAACTCCAGGCGAGGGAGTGTAAGGGGTCGAAAAGGAGCTACCTTTGTTTTAGCTGCTATAAAACTAACTGTGTGGCTTCCGTCGATTAACTCTTGTTTGATGTAAATCACGGCTGCATAAGCTGCCTCACTTGCGTCACAAAAACCACAAAGTGTTGTCATTGCGGCGGAGGGTTCGTAGACCTTCCGAGGAATAGAAATATACCTAGTTTCTGCGGCATTTTGCATGATCTCCGCCCAACGAGAGGAAAGGGCAGTTGGAAGGGTAGAATCCCAGGTGAGAGTATTGTCGGCCCATAGACGTTGGACAAATATTTTTGCGCACGAGAGAACGGGTGACGTCCATCCAATTGGGTCAAAGAATCGCCCGAGGTCACTAAGTACGGTGCGCTTTGTTGTTCTGCTGCGATTTATAGGCGTAGTCGTCTCCAGCGCGAGCATGTCATTGGCGGTACACCAGCGAATTCCCAAAGTTTTGGTATCTGCGGCGATGATTGTCTCTGGATGTTCAGTCGCTATTGCCGTGAGATTGGAGGCCCATTTATGGAGTGTGAACCCCGCATTACCCAAAAGCTCCTCAATTTGATGCCGGAGATTCTGTAATTCGAGTTGTGATTGCCCCCCAGTGAGGAGGTCATCCACGTAGAAATCGTTAATGATTCTATTTGCTGCGGCCGGCATGAACTCTTGCGCTCTATTTCCTACTTCTTGCAGTGCCCGAGTGGCGAGATAGGCTGCCGGTTTTGTGCCCCAAGTGACTGTGGTCAGCTCGTATTCCTGAATTGGATCGGAGGGTGTGTCACGCCAGAGAATTCGCTGTAATGAATGATCGGTACGGTGTACGTTAACTTGTCTATACATTTGTACCACGTCGGCTGTCACAGCGTATTTCCAAATGCGAAACCTTACAAGAATATCAAACAGGTCCCTTTGAATCCGGGGTCCATTTCGCAACTCGTCGTTTAGGGATCGACCGTTAGAGGTCTTCGCGGACGCATCGAAAACAACCCGTAACTTACCCGCTTGGTTCAACACTCCATGGTGGGGAATGTAGACAGCGCTATCATTTGGTGCGGCCAGTGTAAGGTGGCCTTGAATCCAAAAATCATTCATTACCTCTCGGTATCTGGCAGCGTATGTGGTATCCTTCGCCAGTTTACGTTCTAGGCCTTGGAGCCGAGCCAACGCCATTCTTTTGCTGTCACCTAGATTCGGAGGGTCATGCAATTTTGGGATACGAACGCAGAAGCGTCCCGAAGGTTCCACGATGGTCGTCTCCTGGAACAACTCTTCCACGTACTGTTCCTCCTCGGTGTATATGGTAGTTGAGGGGAAGTTCTCAACCTCAAAGAATCGACCAAGAGTCTCCCAAGTCTGGGGCACTTCTCCGGTGACTGCATGCACGTGGTGAGTCACCTGTCCACCTGAATGAGTTTGAGAAACAGGGCCCTGTAATACCCAGCCGAGTGTTGAGTTCTGTGCACAAGGGGCACCAGGTACTCGCTTGATTTCGGGCAACAGAATGTTATGTAGAATGTCCGCCCCCAGTAAAACGTCTATTTTGCCTGGGATGCCGTACGTTGGGTCGGCGAGAAGAAGCCCTCGCAAATGAGGCCATTCCTCGTTAACGGCCATTGATGGTACTGAGCCTGTAATTTTGGGTAACACGTACGCGGTGATTGTGGTGGCATAGCTACCGTCCATGGATGTAATGGGCAAGTCAACCAGCTCACTGAGCCTTTGCTCTCTCCCGCCCGCGACTGAAATGTATCCTTCCGTTGGCCTTGTCGGTAGGCGCAGTACGTGCAATGCCTCCTTTACTACGAGCGAAGTCGTTGAACCTCCGTCCAACAAGGCTCTTAACTGTACACGAGACCCGTCAAAGGCCGTAACATGTATGATGGCGGTTTGTAACAGAACGGTTTTCTTGTTTAGAACATGGGTTGCTTTCTGTTCTACTCCCCGAGGATGTAACGTGGTGTTGTGTCTCCCGTTACATATCTTGCAATTGCTTGCCGATTTACACTCTTTAAGTGTATGCCCCCCGATAATGCAATTAGAACACAGCTTGTGCTTACTTACCAGAATGTGCCTTTCGGCGAGTGTGGCTTTGAGATAGATAGGGCATCGGTAAATATGATGCTCGAGCGAACATTCTGGACACCTTGGGGGAGGAAGAAATTGCCGCAGCGTGGAGGCCTTGGTTGCAGAATCGTTGATAGGGGCTGTCACAGCGGAATTCATGGGACGGATGGGCACCGTATAGTTAATCCTGGCCTGTCTCTGGAGGAACTCGATCAACGAGACCGTGGACGGTACCCTGTCGTCAGGGAGAGACCGCTCAAAGTCAGCTTGCAGCTGTCGATCACATTTATCCAAAATTAAAGAGTTCCAAATGTAGTCACTCTCCTCTGGGTTTAGCCCCAAGATTCGGAGAGTTCCAAACCCTTCTTGAAAAGTGTCTATTATCTTTTGAATGTCCGCTGTTCTCGGTTCATTAAATAGCTTGTGTAATGTGTCAGTCACGTTAAGCCTGACATTTGTGTACCGAGCTTGCAGTATTTTCCAAGCCTCGTCAAAGGCAAACCCCGACCCGGGCTGTATGTTTTGAATGATGGCTTTGGCACTACCTTCCATAGCATTCTGCAGGTACTCCAGTTTGTCTTCGTCCGGTGTATTTGGGTACCTTTGCATCAGTCTACTAAACTTGGCCGCAAATGCCGGCCAACGGGAGGGTTGACCATTAAAGGTAGGAACGCCTAGCTCCGGGAGTCGCGGGCCCATCCACGCGGCATTTGATGGCGGCGTTGTGTGGGAAGGCTGTGTTGGTGGAGGTGCGAAGTCACTTCGTAGACTAATCAACTCTCCCATTGTCTTGTTGAATGTTTGATCGAGATTATTCTTTTCGTCCGCTTCACAAATCGACAGTAATGCCAAGTGGTTGGCCACCAACTTGTCAAGTAGCTCCCCGACATGTTTTATATGAATTGGGTAGCTGTGTATGGGGTAATTCGAGAAACCCCGCTGCAAAATGCCCATTTGTATCAAAATAATGTCACGATCACGCAATAACGCTTCCATTGTAACACGATATATACTATACGAAAATACGATTACGAAATAACAAACTTACTATTTACGAACACGAAACGACACGAAAATTATGAATACCGACCACGAACTTACGACGGAAATGAAATGGCGACATACACGAACTTCTTACGACGCGCAATAAATTACGACTACCTAGATGCTAACCTATACCTATGTTATACACGACAAAAATAAACACCGCTAAATTACGACAATCCTTTACTACCTACTCCCATTCCAGTCACGTCACACACCAGAAAAAATTAACATCCTGGCTCGTAGAGGACCAAACTGAGCGCGCTGGAATTGGATAAGTAAGTAGTAAGACGTTTTGCGTTAGACTAACTTGTATTTTTCTAATTCTATTTCTACAAAGTACAAACTTAAACCTAGAGGGGTGCGTTACAAGAGGGGTGAGCCTGACCCTCATTCGGCCACCCGGAATTCATACCTCCGCGTCGCTGTACCTATTGTCTGTTGTTGTTGGCCAACGGGCCTCAACAATGTGCAACAGATCGACAATTTTAGCGAAAAAAATAAGCAATGTCCACTTGTGACCTTAATGCATTCAATTTGGAATGGAACCCCCGTAAGTGTTGTGTATACAAACACATGCAAAGTAGTTCTATCTGATTTGAAAATGCAACATAGGGAATTTACATGGAGAGGCGGGGCTTGTCTCCGACTTGGTAAAGCACTAAGGGATATTTTCATGGGCATTTGCAAACTTTTCTGGGCGAACAGTACCTATGTTATCAGGGCTGCCGTTGTCCGGGAATAGTCCCGGAATTCCGGGAATTTTTTAAAATTACGGAATTTTTCCGGACCTATCAATTTCCGGGACTTTGCTGCAACATGAAAAATTGCGCTAAATCGAGCTAGCACGGCAAATTTTAAAAAAAAATATAAAAAAATGGCGTAAACCTAACCTACAAACGTGTTTTTAAGACAAAATGCAGTAATTTCTGAATACTTGATACTGCAAAAAACTTACAATTACTCCTAGCCTAAAATACCTAAATAGCCTAAAAATATTTTTAATACAGGTTTAAATTAAAAAAAAAAAACTTCTTGGTTATGATGTTAGTGGAGCCGAAATTTTATACCGGTTTGTTGGTAGTACCTTTTCGAATTTTCCGGGAATTCCGGGACTTTTCAAGCAGTGATTCCGGGAATATGAAAATAATGAAACGGCAGCCCTGTATGTTATTAACCAGGAACCTTGCCAGGGTGTGTGTACTACTGACCACTGCTTAAATGCCCCACCCTACGCCCACACGACAGTGTCAAATTTTGTCTTTATAATTAGCAATATCACTTATCGTAAAAGAATTCTTGTTTGTCCTGATAATTTTGACAATTCTACGATTGAACGGCGTAGAAGGACCAGAGGGGTGATAGAGGCCCAGACGCGGAGGTGAGAGAGCCGTCTCTGGAAGAGGTAAAGATTTCTATAAAGGGCATGATAAAACACAAAGCTCCAGGAGAAGACATGATAGCAGCTGAACTACTGAAGAAACGTGGAGAATATTTGCTCCAAAAGCTATGTACCTTCGTGCTTAAGGTATGGTGGGAGGAAAAAATACCAGCATGGCAGGTCCAATACGCAATAAAGGATCAAAACTATATTGCGACAACTACAGGGGCATATTCTTGCTCAACACCACATACAAGGTACATGGACGAGTTTGTCGAAAATAACCTTGGTGACTACCAGTACGACTTCAGACGCGAAAAAATTCATTTCCAGCAATCCCATTTGAATTGCATGGGCGGGTTTAAAGCACTTTAGACGGCCTATCTTAATTTAAATTATACCCATGTCTTCGTCTATTCTTCCTCTTTCATGCCATGCTATATTTGTGGTGATCAAGCAAGGGGTTTGGCTTTGGAGGTGTGAGAAACGTCAGGGGGTGCGCACGATTTTAAACAAAAATAGACCTCTTTCGGCCACGTTATTATTTATTTAAAAATTTGAAACTACTTAAGGGCTTTTCCACATTTCTTTCTCTTTCCAGCCACATATTATGTAAGTGAAATTTAGTAATTTAGGCGTTTTCACGATAAACTATCGTCTGTAAACCGACTTTACAACCGACTTAGAGACAACCAATATAATTAATGAAATCCTATTATAACCTTATATTATAATCATATAAGGAACAAAAGGTAAAATAAATAATTGAATTATTTGTATACATGATTATAATAATAAAAGCCTTTTGCTTAAAATTTATCTAATTTAGCTTTACTTAACCAATTTCTGTGAAGTTGTAAATATATTGTATAGTAGATCAATTTTCGAAAAATGATGTCATAAGGAAGTTTCACTTCTTACGTGTGTACACCGATACACGCACGCTATTTTTTTTTTATAAAATCGATTATACGTGAAAAGTTATTGTTTATACAGTAAAACATTTGCATGTTTATGACAAAATTACAATTTCGAAAATTAAAAATATCTTATAATATGAAGTAGTTTTCTACAACTTTAATGGGCCAAATCTTTACTAACATGCTTGGTTAATTAAATAAAAATAAAAAGTATTAAATTTCTGGCTGCCAATTTCCTACGGGCTGTACCGGTACACTCTTAAGAAAAAACATTTGTAGTCTTATTTCATGTATTGTTATTTCAGATAAGCTGGGGTTAGTGGAGTTGATGGTCTGCGATGGTAAAGAGCGGACAGGTACGTCACGTGACACCTCTGAAGGTCGTGGATCGCACTATTGCATAATATGTGACAAAGTGCTCGCAACTAAATGGAGCCTGCGTATGCATTACAGAACACATACTGGGGAGAAACCCTACCAGTGCGAACGCTGTGACAAACGTTTCATGGCCAGCAACACTCTCCAGCATCATATGAGAGCACATAATGGGGAAAGACCATACTCCTGTCAGATATGTGACAAAGTGTTCTCAGCTAAACAGAATCTGCGGTCTCATGTCAGAGCTCATACTGATGACAAAGCTAACCAGTGCCAACACTGTGACAAACATTACTCACGTCCAAACGGTCTGCGGTTTCATATGAGAATACATACTGGGGAAAGTCTTCACTGCTGTGAATTGTGTAGCAAAGTTTTCACAAATAACCGTAGTCTGCAAGTACATCTTAGAACACACACTGGGGAGAGGCCTTACCAGTGCCTACACTGTGACCAGCGTTTTACAAAACGGTGTATTCTGCGCTATCATATGAGGAAACATACTGGGGAAAGATACTGTTGTACAATGTGTGACAAAGTGTTCACAACTAAACAGAGACTACAAATACATGTAAGAACACATACTGGGGAGAAACCTTACCAGTGCCACTGCTGTGATAAAAGTTTCGCACGACAGAGCAGTCTGCAGTATCATATGACTTCCCATACGGGGGAAAGATTGCACAGTTGTACAATGTGTGGAAAAGCATTCATTAGCAAAAGTAACCTGAATAATCATGTTAATACACATAGCAGGGAGAGGCCCTATAAGTGTGAGACCTGTGGTAGAAGTTTCGCTTCTAAAGACCACTTGCCACAGCATATGAGGTGCCATGTGAGAGAGAAAACCTAACCAGTGTAGGAGCTGTGGTATAGAGTTCACAAGCAATTAAGTCCCGTTACTGTCAACGCTGTACCGAGTGGTTTACCTGTAGAAATGGACTGCCATATCATCTGAGGCACCGTACTGGTGATACATACTATAGCCAACGCCCACCCCTGGCAGGTTAGCCATTTGATGACCCGCATGCCAGTATCTCCTTGCGTACTGCGAGTGATAACATATTGACTGACAAAGGTTACCAACCTACTACTTCATGTGAATGCTGAGTTGAGGAAGATTTCATATGCGTGAGATGGCTGCACTTACTACCCAGTTACGGTGGCGCGTGATAATTCATGCTAGACGCAGCAGTAGTCTCTTCAGACCTGAATTCAGCGGATGATGTAACGTGTATCTTACAACTCCCTTTATTAACTGGCAAACAAGCCCAATTTGTTTACATATCTCATGGTCTGCAAATGTTGTTAGCAAGATGCCGATTATAGAGCAGCAGCAGCGACCCGATCATGCGATTTTAATACCGGGATTAATATAATACCCTGGTATTAAACATGTTAACAAGATAATTTTACAAGTGCTATTCAAAATTTGTTTGTTTACAGTTTTAACCCCGGGAGTAAGTTAATACCAATGGCCATAATCATGGCGATTATAATATAATATATAATATAATATAATAATAATATAATAATAATTCAATACAATAATGCCATGTTACAGCGTTTTCTTAAGTCCATATAATACCGGGGTTAATATAGTACCATGTCACGTGATGGTGTTAATACAATTGTTTAAAATAAATGAACAGCAAACTCACAATTTTTTAATTTTTGATGTTGCTAATCGTCGCAAGAGTGCTAAGCGCGGAAATTTCAAATTGTCTATTTAAACAATTGAATGATATTCGGTTATATTTTTGGTGAGTTTCTTAATTTCTTAATTAATGCCATCACGTGACATGGAACCCTGTATTATAATAACCCCGGTATTAAAATCACCATAATCGAGCTGCATAAGGAGAACTTAGGATACTCACTTTCCTAAAAAAATTTCATAAAAACATAAAATAAGTAATAAAAAATAAAAGTATTGTGTATAAGCTATGTACCTAGATATATTTTTTCTAGTTGCTGTATGTATCCTCTTAAATAAAAAGCACCTATATAGGAGCATTTCTGAGTAAGTATTTAGCGTGAGAATGTAGAGCGACTGTAGCTATAAAGGTATGCTCCCTCGTTTTTTCTTAAACTTAACTATCGCGGGGCAAGCGACCCATAGCATTTTATTAACATTAATAACGACTAGGCCTATGTAAATTTAAAAGAAATCGCTGGAGCCGTTTTTGAGAAATAATTTTCTTTTTTGGAATTTTTTGAGAATAAATCCCCCCAAAATGGAGTTAAATAAAATAAAAATTGTCCCGAGGCATGATTTTTGTGAACCTAAATGCGAAATTTCATCAACATCGACCGAGTAGTTTGCCCGGAAATCGATGAACAGAGAAAGTGACATACCGACATTTCGTAGAAACCACTTTTTTGGGTTCCTGGGACCTCAAAACTTGTCGATCCATTGCACTCTCGGAGTCGAAAAAACACAAAGTTTTCCTTATACTACGTATAAATTGGAAAGTAATACATGAATTCAAATTTATTATGTGATGCGTGAAGTAATTCTTTAGAACTTGAATGAGCCAAATCTTCAATATCTTGCTTTGTTAATAAAATAAAATATTAGAGATCTGTAGAACAACGGATTTTGAGATAGGCTTACATATTTCTTATGAGGCGTGGACTCTTAATATTGACAGTGAAAACTACAGGAATAAAATAACTTGCATATAAACATAAATTATATTAGAAGTTCTTTGAGGCGGGGATTCCACCGACCGCGTTGTTTGTCAGCGTGATATTGACGTGGTAGCAGAAATTAAAGACAGTCTTTAATAAGTTCTTCGTCAATATCACGCTGACGAACACAAACGCGGCCGGTTGAATACCAGCCTGATAAACAGAACACCCCACAGAACAACATAATATATGTAGTATATATATATAATATATGTAGCCAGGTCGTTGGCGGGAAATTAGAGAATATTTCAATTTTGTTATGTTGGCAGCCATGAGCCATTCAATTTCCATTTCCAATTTTTGTTTTCATTTTTATTAAATATAACCATGGAGCTAATAAAACTTTTATAGTAAAAGTTTTACTATGTCTATGAATAATTGAATATAACAAACAATGTGAAGTTACATAGTTACAATAATACTATTTTACATAAATGAAAAATGACATTTGGAATTGCATTGACAATGTCGGAGGGCCGGTAGGAGTCTGAAATTAATATTTATAAATAGAACAAATGCTTGATGCATTCAAAATGGACGAAGAAATCCAGGAAGCTGTCATTAAAGAAGAATTGGGTGAGTTACTCGGCCTTAATAAAGAACCGGTACGAGTGAAGTGTTCTGTTAATTAGTATTAGTACTACCCGACCACAACAGGATGGCTTTTGGAACACTTAGTTCTTGCGAAAACGTATATACATATATGATCCCACACTCAAACTCTTGGAGGCAAATTGCTATATAATAATCCGTTTAAAAAAATTTCTCAATTACATTGCTTACTCTTACATGCAGTAGGCCTACCTAGGTAGAACAGACAATGGTGAATAGTTCCCCCGTGAAGTGTGAGAAGTCGATGGTTTGTTTACAAAGTTGTAATAATAATATGTAAAAGATATAGGCCTATATTGTTATTCCCAGTTTAAACATCCTTGTTTTTTTTTTATTGCGCCATAGCTTTAGGCTTCCGCCATCAGCATTCTTGCAGCCCAATGGGAGACATAACTTGGTGAGCCTCTGCTCTGTTTCTTGGGCTGCTGGAGAAAGTGTAGATGGTTGACAATAACTATATGAGATTTCTCTTCACACAATCTCTGCGTCCAGGGGATACGACAAGGACGCGATCTACTTGACATCCTTATTGTTTCATATTCAATGTACCAACTAATAAAATAATTAACACTGGACTGAACACAATCTGACTTTGGGTCTTGGTATTCTGACAGTTTTATATGCTGGTGTGTTTCAGTGGAAGTTGACCTAGCCGGGTTTGCTGAACCAAATGGGGAAGCTGAACTAGCCGCTACTGACGGTAATGTACACATACAGTCTATCTTTATTGAAAACAAATTATTTTTTTCTGTGAGCTTTTCACGTGTCCATTCGGATACAAATTTTCTTGCAGTTTTTTTTTCAGTACCCACCATTCGACCATATTTAAAACTATTTATGAAACAAAAGCACGTTGTAAAAATTTTGTCAAATTGTGCCACACTCTTTGTAGATCATCCTCAATCTGATTTTTGAATCTCATCCTTTAGTCACATCTTCTCCATTACCACCAAGGTCCGGGTCGGGTCTGGATTAACCAATCCTGGCAATATTTCTTATATAGAATTTCGATATCAAATTTACTAAGAAACACCAATTAGCCACAGTTTTGAAACTCCTGACATCCTCAGTGACCGTCATTTTTAACAAATCAAATTTCATAACTGGCCGATCGGTACCAGTGATCGCACCTGTAAATCAAAGCGTAGAGGAACGCATCCTCTAGATTATGACACCTTATTTATTGCTCGACAATCTATATTTCATGAGAAATTTGGCTTTGTCGCAAAAATGGGAACTGGAGGGCTTCATTCGCCAACGAATAAATTTAAGTATCATTTTTACGCATTTAATTACTGCGACCACAGCTAGATAATAGCTCCAAACCGTACATTTCCAGGTCTTAACTAGATCTTACTAAAGATACGTGCAGCTAGTTACTGTTCAGGTCATGACATGTAGAGTAGTGGTACGGGTTCTAACTTTCACCCGAAAGGCTGTTCGTTCGAACCCTACGCTTCCTAAATTTTCTGGCCATGCTTCGGAGGGCATGTAAAGCAGGTGGTCCCGGGCCTTCCTAGTTGAGTGTAAGAGAGGGCTTTATAGCCCTAACTCCGCCAGGTCGGCTTAGTAATAGAGCAAAAAGTCCTATCTATTTCTAATCTATTTATTTAGATAAAGAACTTCCCTAAAAGGAAACGCAAAAGTGGGCTTCCCCCTTACTGTGAATGGCGTGGATAATATTATATGCTCCAACGCTATGAATATTCACCCTTATTGCACATTCCGGGTGTATTGGAACAATATTCCATTCAATAAATGTGGGTCGAAAAAAAATTGTAACATGGATTAACAAAAATTCCAATTCAATAGTAGATTCGATCCAATGCGAGGCGCTTCTTCAATTCGATCGAATATTATTGTAAATAAAACAACCAAGGCAACCAATGCATACTTGGTAATACATACATAGATCGCTTATGCCACAAGCTTAATATGTACTACTAAAACGTGATGGGTTAAAAAAATTTGAAAAAAAAATTTTTTTCTATTCAAAACGGAAAATTTGCTAGGGAAAGCAACCTCTTTGGTTTTGTTACTTTATTTTTACACTTAAAACATAAAAATGTCCAAAAAAATTATTTCTCTGCAACGGCTCCAACGGTTCCTTATAAATTCACTTATTTTAAAGTAGTCTTTATTAATGTTAACAAAACGCAATAGTACGCGTGCTCCTTGGTAGTTTTTTCTGGGGGAAAAAAATACTAAATTTTCATGAAAAATGACAAAACTAACTTTGCTGCAGAATCTTTCTATTGATGCTATCTAACGTCAGGTATGTTCTAAGTGTAAAAATAGAGTAACAAAACCGAAGAGGTTGCTTTTCCAAGCAAAGTTTTGATTTTGAATAAAAAAAAATATTTTTGAAAAAATTGTTGTTTCTATAATTGAAAGGCAATAGTCGGAGCCATTTTTGAAATTTAATTCTTTATTCGTATTTCATGTGTTGTTCTTTCAGATGTGTTGGGGTTAGTGCAGGTCAAGGAGGCGGAGGTCAGCGATGGGGAAGAGCAGGCTAGTACGTCATTTGAAACCTCTGAAGGACGTGGACCAAACTGCTGTATAATATGTAACAAAGTGCTTACAACTAAAAGGGGCCTGCAAATACATTACAGAATACATACTGGGGAGAAACCCTATAAGTGCCAATGCTGTGACAAACGTTTCATGGCCAGCAGTAATCTCCAGCATCATATGAGAACACATAAGGGGGAAAGGCCTCACTGCTGTCAGACATGTGGTAAAGTGTTCACTACTAAACAGAACCTGCGGTTTCATATGATAATACATACTGGTGAGAAACCCTATCAGTGTCAACAGTGTTACTTATGTTTCGCACGGCCAAAGGGTCTGCGGTATCATATGAAAAAACATACTGGGGAAAAACATTACTGTACAATGTGTGATAAATTGTTCACAACTAAACATAAGCTGCAAATACATGTAAGATCACATACTGGGGAGAAACCTTACCAGTGCGATCGCTGTGATAAACGTTTTATACAACAGGTCAGTCTGCAGTATCATATGTCAACCCATACAGGGGAAAGATTACACAGTTGTACAATATGTGGAAAAGCGTTCATCAGTAAAAGTCACCTGAATAGGCATGTTAAGACTCATGGCGGGGAAAAGCCCTTTCAGTGTGAGAGTGAGACCTGCGGTAAAAGTTTCGATTCTAAATGCCACTTGCCACAGCATGTGTCGTGCCACGCGGGAGAGAAGGAGTTTGAGGGTGATACTTCTTTCATTAAGTTAGTTTGAGTACCCATGTGAGAAGTCAAGGGGAAGTGAAACCTTACCGGTGGAAGGTATTTTGTAAAAGGGCCTATGGGAAAGGAACCCTATTACAGTCTCGTTAGAACCCACACGGAGGACATGTCCTTTCACTCTCAACGCTGTGACAAATGGTTTACAAGTCAACTTTGATTGCAAGATCATCCATTATGGAAATGGGCTACACAGTAGTGCCCGTGTGGTAATAAATTTACTGAAAAAATGACCGACTACGTCACGTCAATACCCACTCGATGAAGATTTCATATGAGTGTGGTGTTTGCAACAGTGTCTCCGTAAGCTTATATACAGCAAGACAGCCCAAGTATGGACTTCTTCCTACTCACACTAGGCCCTGTAGTGCTACGGCTGTGAGGCTGTAAGTTGGAAATAATGTAATATATTACATTACATTGGAACCAGCATGAAAATTGAATAAATTATGAGTCTTTATGGTGTTGTATTATGTTCTGAATGCACATCAGTCGTATAGTAGATTGCTTTTGGCAAACCCAATCAAACATTAGGACTTATCACTTATCCGCGGGTTGCAATATGAAAGAGATCTATTCCTGGGTTGCCGCATGAGACTAGGTATGTAACTCTGCAGTGCGGACGTCTTTTATAAGTCACAAAATAAATCTAACGGGTCAGCGGATTAAATGGTCAATGAATCAGATCCCAAATACTGTTCTTGATCGATCCTACAATTTGACTGAGGCGGAGAATCTGCACCGCACCCGTGTTCGCTAACAGATCCTCTGTGTAGTGTAGGGTATCCCGCCGAAGGCCTCGAGCTGTCAGAAAACTTAAAAGCGTCGTTTCTAGCAGGTTCGGTGCAAGGGTGGATCCAGCCGAAAATTTAGGGGGGGGGGGGTTACAAGTTTTTTTAAAGATAAAAAGGTAATTTTTTTGTTGAAAAGTTTAGTTTCATTCAATTTTTTTTTACTAGGTATCTTATGTATTTACTCATTTGGGGGGGGGGGGGGGCATGAACCCCGTGGATCCTGGATCCGCCATTGGTTCGGTGTGGGTAGTAGTAGTAGCAGGCGCCCATTCCACCGACCGGCTAGGGCTATTTACAAAAACGGTGACATTCAAGACTTAGGTGGCGTTTCCACCCTCCCACGCTTCGGCTTGAGGGGGCACAGGTTATTTCACGTTCATTTTGTTGAGAAATATACGGTTTTTCTATTCTATTCTATTTGCAGAATGCAAATGACATTGACGGAAATTAGAATTTTTGTTTTTTTAGAAATCTATTAAAATGTTTGTACTTAACATATCCCATGACGCCATTTTTTAATTTTAGTTTGTTTGTTAGTGATTTAACTGTAATATCATTGATCAATTTTAACTATGGCATAGAGGAAAATAAACATTTCCGTCAATTCTGCAATGCGAGGTCGGTGGAAACCCCGCCTAAGTCATGAATGTCTGCTACCACGACACTACCACAACATCCACTTCCACTGTCAGAATCATTAGATTTTTTAAACGTGTTGACCCCCAGCCTCCTAATTTAAAAGTATGTTGTACATTCATTGGCCTGAGCATACTAACGGTACCTAGCCTGTATATTTTGCACGTGGCTATGTATGTTCACAAAAATTTAAGCAGTATCCAGCGGGTAGAACATGTCCGCAATGATGGAACGAGGTCAAGGTCAAACTTGGTTGCCATGCAACACAAAACCCGGCGGGACGAATGTAAGCCGTCTTTTATCGGTGTGCGCATATATAACAAACTGCCCAAGCCCAATTAAATAAAGTCAGCCACGAACTTGGCAGAGTTCAGAAGGAGTTTGAAGTGTTGCCTTATTCAAAGGACATTGTACAACATTCAGGAGTTTTTTTGAATAAGGAAGCACTTTGAACTTTTCTTTGGATTCTGTTAAGTTCTTGACTGCATTGTACAATGTGTTAACATTTATTATATACGCTATTGTATTGAAAATCGGTGCAATATAGACTTTCTATTCTATTCTATGTGTTGTAACTGAAAGTCCAGGCTAAACTCCCTTAAAAAATATGTTAAATACGTAATAACATAAACATGGTAAACTTTTATCTTTCCCATGCAGGTAATGGCGGGAAGAAAATGGTTAAATTTTATTATGTTGGCAGTGGCCAGTGTTTAAAATTTAATTTTTTAATAAATAACATCACAGAATAATATGAATAACATAATAATATGGCGGGTATTCCATATACTTACAACGTCAATGAAAATTATGAAATTGAAGGTGGTAGCAGAATTTTTAGTATGTCTTTAATGTCTGCTACCACCTTCAATTTCATAATTTTCATTGACGTTGTACGTATGTGGAATGGGCACCTAAGGGGGGTATTCCACATACGTACAACGTCAATGAAAATTATGAAATTGATGGTGGCAGCAGACATTTTTACATACTAAAAATTCTGCTGCCACCATCAATTTCATAATTTTCATTGACGTTGTACGTATGTGGAATACCCTCCTTCGTAACATAACAATAACATGGTTGATGGTGAGGTGAATTGGTGATCTGATCTGTCATCGGGCCTGGCGTCTGATTAATGTTTATTTTGATTTACCTACATAATAATTGTTTGATATATTAGATATGGATCTAGTTATCACGGAAGTAGTTGTAAAGAAAGAATTGGGTGAGTACCTAAGTACCCAGTGCTATTACTTATAAAATATGCCATGACAAAGAGCCTTCCCGATTTTCCCCCCCAAAACACCGGGAATAATAATATATTATAAAAGACGATCGTTTGTGATGTGAGCACCTCTATAGGCTGGCCATGCTGGCTGGTCTTCCACGTCTGAACCGGAAGTCTCTTAGGCCCGGTACACACGGCCGATTCTTTTTTCTAATGCAGAGTGCGGAATGACCTTTTGTGCGGCCAGCTTCCCAAGGGTACTAGCCCTAAGGCTACAGTGGAAAAGACGTCGGCAATCGCGACTCCAATTTACCGACTACCGGAACTTTGCCAGTTACTCACTGGCATACCACTACAAAGACGCCATACACCCCATTGAAATGGTTTTCCATATACCCGGGAGTTATAAGCTTTAAATAAAAATAAAAAATCAGTATCACGCTGCACCGTGTCGCCTGCACTTGCCGAGTCAATTCTTATCATTTTAAAAGAATTCATAACCCTTATTACTTTATCGTTTATCAACTATTGCCTACTATACATAAATTTCGGTTGTTTTAATTTATTATCTTCGAATAGTGCAAATCCAGGGTCATATGAGCTAAATAGGCACTCTATAGAGTCATTTCACTGTCCTTACCTTACTAAAAAATTAAAGTAATTCCGTGTTATTATTAGACTTAGAACAATTGTTTTTATTAATTATTAATAAGAGGGCAATTTAAATGCATTTTGCCCTGCTGCCGGTTCAGGATCTTTATCAGCATTACCCGAGCAGTTCTTGCAAAACTTAGCTGTCAAGTTGAATATTATTATTATTATTAATATTATATTATTAAGTTAAAATATTTTATGCGAATATGCCACTGAATTTTATTACAATATTATTATATATTGCAGTATTAAATGGTATAATAATTTGTATATACGCAATATAGGCAAACATGTATGTAATATAGTGAACTCATTGACCTATTCGGCTAGATATGTCTGCGAACAGCTACACAACTATAGTTCAATAGTTGTGTACTTGTGGATCCAACCTGTCTAGCAATACGAATCTTGTCAAAAAGCATATAAGTCGAGGGTTTTGCAGACACTTGTCGGGCTGGTGGTCCAGCGGTTAAATCGATGCCCTGGATAGGCGTAGATCGTGGGTTCGAATCCCGCTAGTAATTTTTTTCTAAATCCTCTAATTTCGGTTATGCCACTATATAAAACACATTGATGTTCCCTATTATTTTCATTTATATTTATTTATATCATTTATAATCATTTGGCTGACTACAATCTGATGGCGTTCTCACAGCTTAACATATTGATTTGTTGCAGAGGAATTTGAGCCAGCCGATGAAGCAGGACTAGCCGCTACTAGTGGTAATGTACATTGACAACTTATTATTTTTTCTGTAAGCTATAACCTAGGTTGAGGAGTAATGTAATGTTTATTTACAGTAGGTCTTAGAAGATGAATCTTTCCGTAATTGCCAAGATTACCTGTTTGGAATGTAGCTTCGTTATTAACCGGGAATGTGTGGTATTGTATAGAATCGGTATATACAGTATGTACTGCACCAAATGAAATGCCTCACAGAACACCCCAGTATCAGTATTACAAAATTACATATCCCAGCAATAAAATTATAAACAAAACAAAATTTTATTGTTCAAATGGACTCTAATTAAAAAATTCCTTTTGGCTTCACTTGTTACTTGTTACTTGTCACTTGTTACTTAGCGAGGCGGCGGTTTTTCCAACACTTATAAATTATATATTGCACTCATTATAATTAAAATATTTTTGCCTAGTCCGCAAATAAAATAAAATGTAATTTGATATATTTAATTTAAGCAGTAGTGGAGGGGGTGGGGTTATCGCATCAGGCACTGTCAACTTCGCTACTATCTGCTCATTGGCCACCAGCTCCAGGTCGTTAACTACATATTTTTTAAGAGTGATTTTTTTAATTTCAAAGCTCTCCAAACCGTGCAGCAACCTATCTTTGCTGGCCAGTTGAAGAACATTGAAATTAGAAAAACTGGACGAATGCCCAAACTCCTTAGGGTCTCGATGCGTTTTTCCCAAGCGTTTAGGAAAAACGTTGCGTTTTAACGTGCATATACACGGCACCCAGTGAGAAAACGCACCGGTTAAAACGCTGAAAGCGCTATTTGGAATTCGAAATGAACCGATTTCTTGGACTTGGAGCATGCGTTTTCTCGTCGGTTAGGCGGGCAACATGACAAACACAAAATCCCTGTCTATTTCGCAATTTTTGCTTCCACGATTTGTTTATCCCAAAGAACTTACATAATACACTAGAAGAACCATTGGCGCTAGTGTCGCATGGTCATTTGACTTCCGCCATTTTTGTGCTCACAGCAGGGGGTATTCTGTATTTTATGCTGAAAACTCTCATCCACCGTGCTAATCGGATTTGTGAGCCCCAGCAACTACGATCAGAACTCAAACACCTGGATAGAGCATTACAAGCTAACGGTTATACGCCTCAAGCAATCAAGCGAGCTCTCCATCCTAGACTGAACACTACGGCTGCAGACAGACCCCAACCAATAGGAATGGTGTGTTTGCCCTACATGAAGAAAGTCACGGATCGCATTGGGAAACTGTTCGAACGTCATAACATCAAAACAGTGTTCAAGCCTACGCAATAGGTCCAAAGCATGATAAGATCAGCCAAGGATCAGAGATGTGAGGTGTGTACCGAATTCCTTGCTCTTGTGGTGAAGTATACATAGGTACGACTAAACGCAGCGAAAATACGAGGATAGAAGAACATAAACGAAGCTGCCGCCGTCTACAACCGGAGAAGTCCGCGATTGCCGAGCACGTAGTAACACAATCTGGACACACGCTGCACTACAAAAAGGCGACTGTCTTGTCACGGGCTACTCAATATTTCCCCAGACTACACAGAGAAGCTATTGAAATATACAAGCACCAACATAATTTCAACAGAAAGGAAGAAGGCCTAAAGGTGAACAAACTCTGGTATCCGGCGCTGAACAAAACTACAACAAAAAGGATGACGTCAGCCAATTGGGAAAAAACAAGGTAATGGAAAATCCTCGCTCTCAACACAGCATGCCCCTCTGGGGAACTTCCATGTTGTGTTGAGAGCGAGCGGATCCTCGCTTTCAACACAACAACAACAACGTCCAGGTAGGTTAGGTTGAAGATGTCGACCGCAGATGTTGGCGAAACGTTTGGAAGTTCACTTTCAATTCGACCACGGCCCATCAGCCCGGATTCTACTGGTTCTTCATAGGGTACAGTTACTGTTTTGGATGATTGAACTTATTTGATGCTATTGTTTCTTTTTAATCCACATAATTTTCAGCTATTTTGGGAAAGCATATTTATCAATAATGACGTAGAGATACTATATGAAAGCATAGAAGAACTAATGAAGGGTGTGAAAGCAAATGAAAACTTAGTCATTATGGGTGATTGGAATGCAGTTGTGGGACTGGGAAGAGATGGTTCGACGGTTGGACCTTGGAAATAGAAACAATCGCGGTAACAGACTGGTACAATTCTGCTGAAAGCACGACCTAGTGATCACCAACACACTCTTCCAGCACCACCCAAGACGACGGTACACCTGGCAAGCTCCTGACGGTAGAACCCGAACCCAAATTGACTACATTATAGTGCGCGGCAGGTATAAGAACCAAATAAAAGACAGTAGAAGCTACTCCAGCCCCGACATAGAAAGCGACCACAACATGGTACTGACCAAAAGCAGAATAAAATTGAAAAAACTGCAAAAGGGAACGAAAAAGCGATGGGACCTCTCAAAGCTAAAAGATGCCGTAGTCCTAGAGCGGTACCAAACAAAGACATCAGAGGGCCTTGCTGACAGAGGCAATGTAGAGGGATGGTGGAACCAGATTAAAGACAATATACTTCAAGCGTCAGACCAAGAAGTCCGAAACAATGATAGACCACAAGCACGAAAAGAATGGATCACAGAGGAAATCCTGGAGCTAATAGGGCAAAGGAGGGAAGCCAAAAAGGACAAATCGGAAGCAGGCCAAAGAAGGTATACAAACCTTGAGAAACAAGATTAACAAAGAATCGCGGCTTGCCAAGGAGTGCTACTACCAAGAGAAATGTCTTGAAATTGAGGAGCATATGGCGAAAGGAAACACAGACGTTGCGTACAAGATGGCTAAGAGCTTCTTTAAGAATAAAAAGGGACAGTCGCTGGTGATCGAAAGCGCAGATGGGAAAATACTGTATGATGCCGATGCCATAAACAAAAGATGGCAGGAATACATTGAACAACTGTATGATGGAAATAGTGTTGTCAATGAGAATGAAATACTAGAAAACGAACCAGACGACAGTGAGTTAGGAGACAACATACTTAGAGACGAATTCGATCTAGCGGTAAAAAAGTTAAAAGCTAAAAAAGCCCCAGGAGTAGACGATATACCAACAGAATTGTTAAAAAATATTGGGGAGAACTGCATGGAAGAGCTCTATAGACTGGTTTGTAAAATGTACAACACTGGCTCGATACCAAGAGACTTTGAGAAGTGCGTTATTGTGGCGCTGCCTAAGAAGGATGGGACCACCAAATGCGAACAACATAGAACGCTCAGCCTAATCTCCCATGCGTCCAAGATCCTGACCAATATAATTCTAAAGAGAATAAATCCGATAATTTAAGAGCGATTAACCCCAGACCAATTTGGGTTCCGCAATGGCAGAGGAACACGAGAAGCGATTGTATCACTAAGAGTACTGCTAGAAAAAAGACTAAGAAGAAACTGTAGAACTTATATCGGTTTTATTGACCTGGAGAAGGCCTTTGACAAAGTCTAATGGAAAAAGCTCTTCGAAATACTAAAAAAGTCTGGAGTCAAGCACAAGGACAGGAAAATCATATGGGCGCTATACAATAATGAAGCGGTAGTCATAAGGTCTGGGACAGAAATTGGAGAGGCCAGAATACGTCAGGGGGTAAGACAGGGATGTTCGTTATCCCCGGCACTATTTAATATAATTATGAGCCTAGACGACCAGTAGTCGGCACAATCTGAGGACACTGCACTGCTGACTCAAGGCGTCAGCAGCACACCTGCAGGCGCATGAGAACGGGAGCAGTTAGTCGAGTCTGGGGCTTATACAGGTATAGTCATACCATACGCGTTTTTTAAAAATATTGTTTTCGCGCGGTTGAACTTAAGTGGCGCTGTGGACAGGATACGGTGGTTGTGTAGTGATCAATTTGGAGAACTATTTTAGGATTACCTCCGGAGCACTACGACAATTAGTTCTTAAACTTTAACACCGTACCGGACTGAGTTGGATTGATTTGGCTCGACTCCAGGAATCTGAAGACACCTAGGGGCATTGCAGAATGTAAGTCCTGTTTTCCTATCCCTGTTCCTATAACCCCTTTTTCATTAATTTTGGAGATTTTGAGAATTGTCTGCTTAGTGGTCAATTTAGGCGTACGTGTAGTACCATTATTGATTAGTATTGATTGTTATTGTTATTGATCGTTGTTGATTGTTGTTGGGTATTATTGATTTCCATTAATTCATAACTTGCGTATCATGAATAACGATAACGAAATCGAAGTAGTGGGTAGGTTAGACGAGGACCATATAAGGCAGTTAGACCAATTGAGAGCCCTTAGGCCCAACGCTCTATTCCCACAAAACGACCTGAGGGAACGAGCGCAACCCCTACTAGACCATTACGACGATCAAAGGGATGACCCTGAAGACCACCAGGATGTTAGGGCTAACAACAGACGGATCATCCCACCAGGGAGGAACGATGGGGCCCCCGCTAACGATGAAGATGCCCGATCTGAGGATAGTGAGGTTAATTTTATGGCCACTAGGAGCGAATTACAAATGCTAATGACCACTAATCCGGAATATACAGCAGGGCAGAACTTGTCACTATTTATAAATGAGGTTGACAACCTGCAACAATATCTCCTCAACAGACTCACCCCCGAACTAGACTACATTCTAGCAGCCACCATTCGTTCGAAGATAAAGGGTGAGGCCCGGGACTTTCTAGCATACCAAAATGCAAGAACATGGGTAGCTATAAAGCGAGTTTTGTTAAGCAAATACGGAGACCAAAGAAGTGAGGACATATTAATATCTCTACTGACCCGCACTGTTCAGAAAACGAGTGAAACTTATATGGATTTTTATGGAAGGTTGCTGAAGCATTACAATGACGTCATCGAGAATCTGGTCTTAACCACCCCCGACCAACAGTACCTAAATTTTAAGAAGCAAGAACACGAGAAGTTATTTTTGAAAACCTTCCTCAGGGGAATTCTTGAACCCTATCGATCATACTTCGGACACTTCGATATAACTACCATAGAAACCGCACTGAATAAGTGCAAAATTTACGACAACAGAGCCCAAGAGTGGGAATACACAGAATTCCTAAGAAAAACTCAAGAATGGAAGATTTCCAAGCCTCAGGGCTATGGGTCCAACAAACCCCAAGCTGCGCAAAGCACACCCCAGCAACCGAGGAGGCAATATCAACAACCCTTCCAGAGGATGCCGCAACCTGGGTCCTACCAACCCCCACAACAGCAGCAACATCAGCAGTACCCTCGTAATGTCGGGTTTCCAAGGCGACCCTACATGTATACCCCACAGCAGAGGCAGTATAACTACCAGCCAAACCCGAACCAAGGTGTGGGAAGAAACGACAGAGAAGGGGCTAGAGTGATGCCTAAACAAGAACCCCAGTCTACACAGAGTAGATTAAGGGACCAGAAACCCCCTATGTTCAGAGAATTATACAATATTGAGACTGACGCAGAAGAAGCCGGAATTATGCCAGAGCAGGAGAACCAAGACTACGAGGAAAATGGCCAATTCCCAGAAGAAGAATTTTTAGATAACCACCCTTATGATGACGAAGAGGGAAATTTTCGGCCACCAGCCTCAACCGACCCACCGACATAGTAGATCTGAACAATATCGGCTCCTGCCCAAAGCTTCCATTTTTCTACCTACCTAAGGTGGGATTGAAAGTTTTGATCGACTCGGGTGCCTCGAATTCGGTAATTAACAAATTCCCTGCTCATCAAAAATTCAAATATTTTATGTTCAAAAAACCGTTTACGGTAACCGGATTGGCAGGAAAACAGATTAAAGCTCAAGATAATATTCGTATCCCCATGTTACTAGAAAGTGGAATAGCCAATGAAATTAAATTGCACGTAATCGATTGGCATGACAAATTCGACGCTCTCTTAGGAAGTGACGATTTGCGGAAAATGGGAGCAAAAATCGATTACGAGACACAAACGCTACAAATAGGTCAGAAGATTATACCGTTCATATACGAGTATACTTCCAATAAACTGGAGCCGCGTAGAGTAACCTTCACTAACGAAGTAACACTCCCAGTCACTATAGAAAACGGAGATGTGCTTATCCCCGAAATAAAATTGACAGATAATGCGATTGTACCAGAAAGTATAGTCACAGCGAAGAAAGGCTATTGCACCGTTCCTATTATAAACAGCAAAGAGATAGCAATAAATTTTTTAGCAAGATTTCCAGTTCAGCCGATTTGCGATTTTAAGGTTTCTGAACCCCCTAAACTTGCAGGTAAACCTCCCATTGAGGATTTAATCCGTATTGACCATCTGAACTCGGAGGAGAAGGATAAGATCGTCAGATTGTGTAAAAAGTACAGTGACGTGTTCTATTACGAAAATTGTGACCTATCCTTTAGCAACATTGTGAAACACAAAATACGCACGGTAGACGAGTCCCCGGTGTATGTTAAATCCTATAGACATCCATACTTTATGCGCGGTGAAATCCAGAAGAACGTCCAGAAGCTCCTAGATGGGAAAATTATTCGGCCATCCATTTCCCCTTACAGTGCACCCGTGTGGATTGTTCCGAAAAAAGCCGATGCATCCGGGGTGAAAAATTATAGGATGGTGGTAGACTTTAGGCAACTTAACCAAAAGACGGTCGAGGACAAGTACCCTCTGCCCAGAATCGAAGAAATTTTGGAAAGTTTAGGAAAATGTGCTTATTATAGCACGCTCGACCTTGCCCAAGGGTTCCACCAAATTGAAATGGACCCGGATTCAATAGAAAAAACCGCATTCAGTGTTAATAATGGCCATTACGAATATGTTAGAATGCCATTCGGATTAAAAAATGCACCGTCCACATTCCAAAGAACCATGGAAGAAGTGCTAAAGGAGTACCTTCACCGCTTTTGTTTCGTTTTCATAGACGACGTGGTGGTTTTCAGTAAATCCCTCGAGGAGCACATCCAACACATGTCCCTGGTTTTCCAAAAATTGCGATCCTATAATTTGAAGGTGCAGTTAAATAAATCCGAATTCTTAAGGAAGGAAGTACCCTTTTTGGGACATATTGTAACCCCTAATGGTATCAAACCAAATCCGGAAAAAATTAGGGCAGTTGAAAACTATCCGATCCCTAAAACCCCTAAGGAGATAAAAGCCTTTTTGGGATTAATCGGGTACTACCGGAGATTTATATCCGACTTTGCAAAAGTGGTGGCCCCGCTAACTAAATGCCTGAAAAAGAATGCGAAGATCAATAGCTTAGATCCAGAGTATTTGGAAGCGTTTAATACATGCAAAGAGTTACTGGTGAACGCCCCTATATTAGCTTACCCCGATTTCTCTAGGAAATTTCACCTGACCACAGACGCATCGAACGTAGCTCTAGGAGGAGTTCTTTCACAGGGAAACCGTCCCATAGCCTATTACTCCAGAACACTGAATTCTGCTGAACGTAACTACAGTACTATTGAAAAAGAGCTGTTGGGCATAGTTGAATGTACCAGGCATTTCAGGCCCTACTTGTTTGGCCAGCGGTTCACCATCGAAACTGATCATGCCCCGCTAGTGTGGCTAGATAAACTAAAAGAACCAAATTCACGACTTATCCGCTGGAAAATAAAACTAAAGGAATTTGATTATGACATCCAGCATAAGAAGGGGAAGGAAAACCTGGTTGCGGATGCCCTTTCCCGCATTGAGGTGAACCTCAATGAGGATGGAGACGCGGATTCCATGATTCCCAACATCGGTGAACCACCTATACTAGAACATCCAGACTTTTCCGATTTGGCGGAGCTCTGGGAAGGAGACCTGAATATAGAGCCACTGGAAGTGTCCCAAGAGCAAGCGGGCCCTACCTTGGGCGATAACCGGCCCCCTGCAGAGACATCAGGCACGGAAGGCCAGCCTCTGCCTGCCAACGATGAACAGGGAGACATCGAGGAGAACGACAGCCAGAATACCGCGCACTCTCACCAGGGAGACGCCGGAAAAGGAATTCCCATTAGTGAAAAACCTGTGAATGCATTCCCTAACCGCTTAATCATCAGTATTGGAGAATGTTATAAAAGACGGTTGGTGCGACCTTTTAACCGTCACACGCACATAGTTCATGTAAATAAAAACCGACTGAACGAGGACCTCCTCGAAGTAATTCGTGACACTATTCACCCCGACAAGACGGTGTGCGTCCACTTCAAGGACGACGAAATACGGAAACCATTTCTGGATATCTGTCGCACGAACTTCAATCCCTCTATCAAGATTTTTATCAGCAACAAATATTGTGCTGACATCACGGACCCTGAAAGGCAAAAAGAGATTATCCACGATTACCATAACGGGACACACACTGGTATAACCGAAACGGTGAACCACATTAAGCAACAATTCTACTGGCCAAACGTAAAAGACATGGCTACGAAGATTGTCAACGAATGCGCTGAGTGCCTCAAAAGTAAATACGAAAGGCATCCTTATAAACTAAAATTTACCGGACCCCTTCTGGCACAGAGACCCTTCGATACCGTACACGTTGATACATTTTCGTTTCAAAATTCCAAATTCCTGACGATCGTAGATCTATTCTCGAAATATGCCCAAGCCTATCTACTGAAGGATGGCACCGGGTTAACCGTCCTAAATACTTTGCGACAGTATATTGCTCATCATAATGTAATGGGGAAAATCGTATGTGATCCTGGAAAAGAATTTAAAAATAGAGTATTTGTTGAATTTTGCAAGTTAAACAAAATTGAACTCCACTATACCACCGTGAACAACCCCGAATCAAACTCTCCGGTGGAGCGACTCCATTCAACCCTTATTGAAAAACTAAGGGTGTTACGGTTAAAAACCCCTAATGAACTTCCCTCCAGTCATATGACCACCGCCATCCAAATCTATAACCAGTCTTTACACTCCACGACGGGATTCTCCCCCTTCCATCTACTATACGGACCGTACGATAGGCTAATAGAGTTCGACAGGCACCTTGACATATATGAGCAGTACAATGAAAAGAGGAAGCAGGAGATATTACCGTTTTACGATGAAGTCTATAGGAAAGTTCAAGAGAAGGCTTCAAGGAACCTTGAAACCCGCAATGCAGGCAGGGAGGAACCCCCTGACAGGGAGGGTCAAGTAGCTTACATAAATAGGAAAAGACCAGGAAAAACAGACCCCCTCTTTGAACGGATAGCGGTAACTCAGCAAAAGGGGCCCGTAATAGCCGGTACCACCGAAAAGAATAGACCTGCAACAGCGCATCTAAGGAAAGCCAGACGAGTTAGAAATGTACCCGAAATTTCTGCTTCACAGGGTACCGCTGATTATGATGCTGATGGCAGCCCACAGCCTGGCCCTTCAGATCGATAGATTGGAAACAAATGGATACTTGGAAGAAAACCTGGGAAAAATCAAGCTACTCGACCACTACCATAAATTCCTATTTTTCGTTAACACCTCCCAGTTAGTATCGGCCTACAATACAATCAGTGAGAACGCCATGGCATTGAAATTAGAGGCCAACGACACAGTGTCTATTAGGCTTAAGGTTCAATTAACCTCTAACTTAGAGGAAATTAGGGAAATATTAGTTAAGTTGGGAAGCCCCCGAATGAAGAGGGGTCTTGTAAATATATTGGGGAAAGCAATTAAGTTTATTTCTGGAAATTTAGATAACGACGACCTTTTAGTCATAAATGATAACTTGGGGAAGTTACATGCCACCCAAAAGGGAGTCATAGAAAAAATAAATCAGGTTACATCCTTCGCTAATAACATTAATAAGCGCCTTGCTGACGAAGCAGAGATTATGAATAGGAATCTTGACCAAACCAAAGTTACTATTTTTAAGTTTACGGAAAGGCTGGAAAGACGAGGCCTCATCCAAGCCGAAATCTTCCAGACCGAGAACCTGTTGGAACGATTACGAACTATAGAGAGAACCATTAGTTTTTCCTTGCACAACATCCCTAACTTAGAAATCGTTAACGTAAAAGAATTAATGGAAATTCAGGGGTATTTGGAAAAACTTTATAACCCTAAGCAACTGTTGCCCATAAACAAAAACAACCGATTCCAATTACTTGGAGCCGCCAAAATATCAGCGGCAGTTACTGAACAGACAATTACGTTGCTTCTCAAAATTCCTATCCTTAAACCCCTTCATGCCGAGATGTTCCGAATCTACCCAGTTCCTAATCACCAGAATATCCTTGTTATACCCCCTAAAAAGTTCCTTATCAGGCTTACCGAAGGTGAACTGTGGACCAATGAAGATTGCGGAAATATCAACAACGTCATGATATGCATGGAAAAGCCAATCCAACATCCCTGTAACACTAAGGACATAGTGTTTTGTGAAACCGCTAAAGCTACTAATAACTACGTGATAGTTCATGTGCTTGAAAACAGACAATTGTTAGTTCTCCTAAGTGATCCCACCAAAATTATCGAAGACTGTAGTGGTGTACTACAAGAAAAAATGCTGGAAGGGACCCTGCTTGTTAGTTCGCCTTGCAGATTGATTATTGGGACATCGTCATACTCTTCCACTATGCCCCGTTTCGACATAACGCGAGTTAACATCACCCTCACCAGTCTGACCAGTGGAAAAGGGATAGAACTCCAAGTCAGACACCTGAGCACACCGCAGACCTTGATGGAAGACATCAAACCATTAGGGGAGCCCACCCCGCTCACCGACACAATCAGCTACACCACCGCCGCGGGAAGCTTCTCGGGCCTGCTAACAGTGGGCGTCTTGGCATGCGCATTCCGTAGAAGACTCAACGAACTCTTCTGCCAGCCGCGTACCATTCTCCATCTGCGACCCACTACCCCCGAAGTACCTGGCGAGGACGCTCAGGGCTAAAGGGGGGAGGAATTATGAGCCTAGACGACCAGTAGTCGGCACAATCTGAGGACACTGCACTGCTGACTCAAGGCGTCAGCAGCACACCTGCAGGCGCATGAGAACGGGAGCAGTTAGTCGAGTCTGGGGCTTATACAGGTATAGTCATACCATACGCGTTTTTTAAAAATATTGTTTTCGCGCGGTTGAACTTAAGTATATATACATACAAATGGCCTTAAACGAGATGAGAGAATCGCTGCTTGACGTAAGAGGTGTGAGAGTGCAGGGGGTAAAAGTTGACATGATACGTTCGCTGATGACATTGCACTTATCGCTGACGACGAAGAGGAACTACAGCGTGCCTTAGAAACAATGCAGGACATATTGACATGGGGATATAATATGACCATAAATAAAAGCAAAACCAAAGTCATGGTTGTGAAGAATAAGAATGACATTAGCCAAGCATATGCATCCCTTGACAGAGTAGTTCTCAGCAGTGTCAAGCAATTTAAGTACCTGGGCAGCACAATAACAGAAGACAATAGCTCAGCGATTGAAATAAACAGTCGTATCCAACAAGCCAAGGTGGCATTCAATAAAAAATCCAAGATTCTGGAATCCTATAACATAAAACTAACCATCAGGAAGCAATTTCTAAAAACATGTGTGTGGAGTGTTTTATTGTACGGCTTTGAAACCTGGACTATAGCAGATAAGGAACTAAAGAAACTCGAAGCTTTCGAAATGTGGTGTTACAGAAGGATGCTACGGATCAGCTGGAGGGACCATGTGACAAATGAAAGAGTGCTAGACGCTATCGGGGAAGAAAGACAGTTAGTAGCCTAGATACGAATCAGGAGAGCGAAATGGATGGGGCATTTGCTAAGGCACGAAAATCTGGTACACACTATTATCGAGGGCACAGTAGAGGGAAATAACCGAAGAGGACGGCCGAAGAAGGAATTCATGGATCAAGTAAAAGAAGACGCAGGAGCAATATCATGCCAAGAACTGAAGAGGAAGATCGAGGACCGAGTAAACTGGAGGACGATATGCAGGGAGTTGCTGCCAACCAATCGCTAAGATTGTAACCTTAAGAAGAAGAAGAAGAATATTTATCATAATAGTGAAGTAAGACAGCCTGAATATTTAATAAAGACACATTTTGTTTAGTTTTAAAAATCTTGGGTTAGGTAATATGAGATTACTATTGAGTTTCATTTGGCGCGAAAATTTGAGGCCTAAATATGGCGGACTTTCTATTGGTCCCCCGCTGCCGCAAGCAAATCATATGGAGATTTAGGGGCTCGGAAGCTCGGTTTATACTATCAAAAGAGACAAACTGGCGGAGCAACTACAACAAGATATTTTGTCGGAATTTTTTGATGCGTTTGAGTCATTTCCGTGCACACGAAACATTCCAATTATTTTAACAAAATTATGCAAAATTACTTGGCATTAAACTGTAGCTCCTTAATGAGCCTAACATGGGAGTAATCGTACCGATTTAGTAAAAATCGTGATTTAACTTATTGCCTATCATGTCGTTGCTCTTCTTCGAGCTTCATCTGTAGAATTAGGAGCATTGCAGCAAATATAGTCTTTTTCTTCTTTTTGGTCTAGGCATGTTAAAAAATTAGTTTTGCATTGTATTTTTTAGCAAAAATAACAGTAAACAAAAATGGCGGACTAACGATTTAACTTCGCGAAAAACGCATCGTGTCCAGAGAGCCTTAGGTTGAGCTGCAAACGCCGACTTAGTCTCCTGTCTCCTTACATTCCTTTTGTGCTCCTTGAGTCTTGTTCAGCAACTGCACTCCGCGTCGCAGACATCGCAGGTTATCATCTACACTCCGGACATATCTTCTTTCTTTCTTCTCTTCTTCCTCTCACTTAAGTACGGAGAACAGTAGTGGAATATATAATTTAATAGAAAACTTACCGTTTTTTAATTAAAATTTAATGTATTTCAGATGTGTTGGGGTTAGTGCAGGTCAAGGAGGCGGAGGTCAGCGATGATGAAGAGCAGGCTAGTACGTCACGTGACGCCTCTAATGGACGTGGACACAACTGCTGTACAATATGTGGCAAAGTGCTCACAACTAAAAGGGGCCTGAAAATACATCACAGAATACATACTGGGGAGAAACCCTACCAGTGCAAACGCTGTGACAAAAGTTTCATGGCCAGCAGTAATCTCCAGCATCATATGAGAACACATAACGAGAAAAGACCACACTGCTGTCAGTTATGTGACAAAGTTTTTACAACTAAACAAAATCTGCGGTTTCATATGATAAGCCATACTGGGGAGAAGCGTTACCAGTGCCAACACTGTGACAAACGTTTCGCACGACCAAGGGGTCTGCGATGTCATATGAGTAAGCATACTGGGGAAAGGGCGCACACATGTGTAATTTGTAGTAAAGTGTTCACAACTAAGCAGAGTCTGATAGGACATGTCAGAAAACACACCGGGGAGAGGCCATACCAGTGCCTACACTGTGACAAGCGCTTTACAGAACAAGGCATTCTGCGGCATCATATGACAATACATACTGGCGAAAGACATTGCTGTACAATGTGTGACAAAGTGTTCACAACTAAACATAAACTGCAAATTCATGTAAGAACACATACGGGCGAGAAACCTTACCAGTGCGATCGCTGTGATAAACGTTTTATACAACCGGTCAGTCTGCAGTATCATATGTCATCCCATACAGGGGAAAGATTACACAGTTGCACAATGTGTGGGAAAACATTCATCAGTAAAAGTCACCTAAATAGGCATGTTAAAACTCACAGCGGCGAGAGGCCCTTTCAGTGTGAGACCTGTGGTAAAAGTTTCGCTTCTAAAGGCCAGTTGCCACAGCATATGAGGTGCCATACGGGGGAGAAGTGATTTTGAGTACGAAGCCTCCCTCAGTACCCACGTGATGAGAGGTCATATGGTAAACCTTACCAGTGTAGGGCCTGTGGTTAATGGATCGCAAGGAAATAACCTACACGGAGAAAAACCCTTTCACTGTCAACGCTGTGCCAAGCGATTTTTCCAATGGAAGGACTGTCAAACACCATAATGGAGTTTGGCCGCACCTTCTATGCCATATGAATACTCACTCGAGGAAGATTTCAGCTGAGTGTGTTCACTGCAACATGACTTTCAAACTGACAACCCACGTCACGTGAAAATACATACTTTGACAGTGCTGCAGTCTCTGTAGCCTTACATTCAGCAATTCAACTTTCTTCGTGTGGTGCTGTAAGCTGGTGTTGCTAAGTAGAACGACGTAAGCAGCATGAAAAATGAATAAATTGTGAGTCTTTTAAATGGTCTATTCGTATTCTTGATCCTTCAGCTAGATGGCTAATATTGAGGTATACTGTGGAGCATCCATAACACAATCCGTGCTCCAAGTAGCCCCCCTAAGTAACCAAAGTGCTGCGTTGGGGTATACAAATATGTAACTTCATAGCGCTGTTACTGACAGGCTCGGTCCAGGTGGCTGGACGAGCAGCTTAATATGCGCAGGATAAAATTAATGATGTTAAAAAGGAGAAAATGATTTTTACAATTTACAAAGTTAAAATTTTAGAATTTATCATAGGCAAGCAATATGCATGACAATGCATATTAAATTTAGATTGTACAGAATGTTAACCCCCATAATCCCAATTTCTAAGTACTTCAGCTCACTATTGTCAGTGAAAATACAAGATTACTTTCACAAAACGATTTTGAACTTCTTTGTGGGCAAGGTTATTGGCGGAAAACATAGTATATTTAAAATTTATTATGTTGGCAGCCGTTCAATAACATCAAACATGGAAATTCTAATGGAGTAAGATTCTGTTTGATTTATGACTAGGAGCCGAAGTTCTGGCGTCTGATTATTATTAATGGAGATTTATTGTTAATTTCCTAATTAATATCTGATCTATGATCTGCGAGATATGGACGTAGTAATCAAAGATGTAATAGTAAAGGAAGAATCGGGTGAGTAAGTCACTACTGCCATAATAAAAGAACCGGTCCGAATTTACTCGAACATGCTTTCCAATTTATCAATATAACTTAATTTATAATGAATAAGTTAAATATCTACATAATAGTCTCCTGAAAATAAAACAAACGTCAATTACCAAAATCAAATATGAAGTAAAATCGCAGGTGGAATGGTCGCATAAAGAAAATGAGTGTTTTCGGAGTAAAAAATTTTCCTATGGTTAAATGGGGGGGGGGGGAGGTGTTCATCTGACGTCACTGGAGGTGACGTAACCTTAATAGGCCTATATTAAAAAATCCTTAAAACTCCATTCTATTTAGTGTACGCTGCAGCCATTTGGGGAAGGGTGGGGGGGGGGGCGGACCCCCTTCTGGCAACGGCCTACGATATCCCCTATCCCCAGAATTAATCGATGGCATTACATATTCTAGATCGGGCAGACCAATACATTAGGCTACCACACAGTAATAATGGCAGGGCGCACAATGCATTTGAATTTTGAGCGTGAATTTCCTATCATTTTTTCAAAAAATAATTTTTTGCACAAAACCAAATAGGTCTCTTGGGATAGCAACCTGTCTGGTTTTGTTACTCAATTAAACCCCTAAAACATGCCTGAAGAAATCATCGATAGAAAAGTTCCCCAGAATAATTATTTTTTAGACATTTTTCATGAAAATTTAGTTAATTTTATGTTTAACCCCCAGAAGCAAACTATATCAAAAGGCAAGGGACCCCCGCATTTTGTTAACATTAATAACGACTACAATATATATGCGAATTGTGAAATAATTGTTTTATGAGTTTTTTTGAAAATAAAACCCCCCAAAATTGAGTTAACCCAAAATATAAAAAAATTGTCCCGAGGTATGATTTTTGTAAACCTACGTGCCAAATTTCATCCAAATCTACCGAGTAGTTTGCCCAAAAATCGGTGAACAGACAGACAGAGCGGCAGACAGACATTTCGTAAAAACCACTTTTTTGGGTTCCTGGGACCTCAAAACGTGTAAATTCGTTGAAATCTCGCAGTCGCAAATTTTGACCATCACAAAGCTTTCCTTACACTACGTAGCCTATAAATTGGAATGCAATAATAAGAGACAAATATTTTCAGGCCTCCACAGCCGGCGTCTGCCCTTGTTCAGTGGATTTTTGCTTTCCTATTTATAGGTAGCATAACTCACATAAGGAAAGCTCCGGGAAGGTCAAAGTTTGCTATTCCAACGGATTTACACGCTTTGAGGTCCCAGGAACCAAAAAAGTGGTTTTTACGAAATGCCTGTCTATTCATCAATTTGCGGGCAAACTACTCGGTGGAGTTTGATTAACTTTGGCATGTAGGTTCACCAAAAACCGGTTGTCTGTTTACCGACGATAGTTTAACGTGATAACGTCATAAGAAAACATTGATGACTGCATACTTTTATGAATAATAAAATTGAATCATTTTTATTGAATTATCATTAGCCTATTCTGTAAGAAGGAATGAAATTAAATCTACAATTTAATTGATCCATAGGGAATGGTCGTAGTCCCATATCGAATGGTTTTTGGCCAGGACACGTAGACTCTTGCTTCATCACGCACATGTCCCCAATCGAAGAAACAGATAATGAAACCTAATATATGGCTGGAATTTTTAGCTGAAAATCGGCAAATTTGGGCGCAACTCCTCACGTTTTCTCCGCCCAAAGTCGAACCCTTTGCCCTTTCACCTCAAATATAGCAGGGCCTAAAAGAGGGAGAATAGACGAAGAAATGGTTATAATTTAAATTGAGATTCCTTCTACATCTGCCCAAAATAAGCAATGAATATCACATAACGCTTTTTTGGGACAATGAGCGTAACGCATCGGCGTAACACTTTTTCGTGCATGCACCCAGTGTTCCAGCCAGCGTTCATCAATTTATTAGTCGTTGTCACGTCAAAATAATGCCCTGAGACTATTTTTATTTTATTTTGGGCTAATTCAATTTTGGGGTTTTTTTAACTCAAAAAACGTCTAAAAAAATATTTCCCAGAAACGGCTCCAACGATTTCTTTTAAATTCACATAAATATTGTAGTCGTTATCAGGGGCGTAAAGTTGGGGGGGACGGTCCAACTTGCCCCCCCCCCCCCAGCCTCGAGCATTGTAAGACGTAGTTCATACTTTATGGTCCCCTTTGCAGCAATATTAATGTTAGCATTCCTGTTTTAACGTTGTAAAATCTACAGCTATACTTTACAACTATTAAATGCGTAAAACCCTACTATTTTGCTCTTATATTTTCAATTTTTCCTTAAATCCTGCCTGATGACGTCATAAGGTCTACTTTTTTTGCCCCGCCATCATTCTAAAACTTTACGCCTCTGGTCGATATTAATGTTAACAAACGCAATGGGTCGCTTGCCCCTTAATAATTTGCTTCAGAGTGTAAAAAACTTAAAATAACCCAATTTTCATTAAATACGACCAAAAATTATAATAAAATTATCTCCCAATTTAAAAATTAGTTATTGCATAATACACAATTCATTGTGTTTAATTATACTACTGTATAAATGAAATGAATATTATCCTGAATATGAAGAATATGCCTTTTCTGCGTTGTTTAATACTCTCCCCATAAGGGGTAAGGCGTGTAATATTCTATAGTTACGATATCCGTGTGTATGTATATTCATATATTTTGGTACGTCCGGTTATGTTTGACTCTCAGTATAGTTATAATAGTATATCCTGTTGTGTGATTCTATGAACCTAGCCTCTGTCTAATGTAACAATCGATGTATAAAATGATTGAACCACCACTATTATACAGCATAACTCCTTGCTCATTCTTAGTGCACCCTTAACCATTTCGGGGCATTACAATTGCAAGAAGTAAGGCTAACGAATAAATCTTCGTAACTTGGTCGGGATATACATAGAATTATTTTTAAGAGTAACTCTGAAAATGTATAATTCGGAAAAATTGTAATACTGTAAATTAAAATCTTGCTTACTAACTCCCCACTTTGACTATTGGTAGCTGGTGTACTAGCTCATAGAAAGTAGCTCTGACTAGCTCATAGAAAGCTCCTATGCCAAGTAGCAAGCAATTAGGAAACAAGCGATCACAGGCTAGCCCTAAGGTCAGTGTAGCCTTTCTGCGGCAACCTCTTGGTCTTACTTCTCAGATATTAGTTTACTGCTGCAGTTGGCCCGTAGGCAGCGGCGGGCCAAAGGGTACTCCCTACTACCGTTCCTTCTATATGGTGTAGCATGTTCATTAACAAACTTATAACATCTTTCAACGAAAAAAGGAAAACGTTATCTTTACTTTTCAAGAAACCAGCTCAGTCTGACCTACATTTTGAAGTCTGTGTATCACTTTTCAGTGTCTCGCTTGCGGATGGCCACTCTGCCTCCCGCCATTTTCCGACACATTTAAATCCGTTACACTTCTCTGTTATCAAACTTATCTAAACATGAAAGTTATTGCTCAGTAACTCAATGCTCAAGGTATGTCGTCTAGGTTTGTAAAAATATAAAGTATAGATATAGAACTTTCTTCTAAGGAAATCCAAATGGTGTCCAAGAATGGCGCATCATATAGGGAAAAGGCGTCGTGATTTGTGATGGCAACGTATCACTTACTAATCAATATATATCAGGACATGTAGCGTAGTGGTACGGACTCTGAATTTCATCCGAAAGGTTGTTGGTTCGAGTCCAACACTGGCTACATTTTCAGGCCATGCTTCGGAGGGCATGTAAAGAGGGCGGTCCCGGGCCTTCCTAGTTGAGTGTAAGAGAGGGCTTTATACGTGCTATAAGGAAAGCTTTGTGACGGTCGAAATTTTCGATTCCGAGATTTCTACGGATTTACACGTTTTAAGGTCCCAGGAACAAAGTGGTTTTACGAAATGTCTGTCTGTCGCTCTGTCTGTTCATCGATTTCCGGGCAAACTACTCGGTCGATTTTGATGAAGTTTGGCGTGTAGGTTCACAAAAATCACACCTCCAGACCATTTTTTTTATTTCGGGCTAACTCAATTTGTTTTTTTTCCTCAAAAAACACCAAAAAAAAAAACGTCTAAAAAAATTATTTCTCAAAAACGCCTCCAACGATTTCTTTTAAATTCACATACTGTATATTGTAGTCGTTATTAATGCTAATAAAATGCGGGGGGTCGCTTGTCCCTTGATAGTTCGCTTCTGGGGGTAAAAAAATAAAAATTACTAAGTTTTAATGGAAAATGACTAAAAAATAACTTTTCTGCGAAACCTTTCAATCGATTATTTCTACCTTCAGGCATGTTTTAGGTGTTAAATTGAGTAACGAAACCGGACAGGTTGCTTTCCCAAAAACCTATTTGGTTTTGTACAAAAAAAATATTTAAAAAAAATTGAAAACATTATTGAAAATTCACCGTCAAATGCATTAAATGCATTGCGTGCCCTGCCATTATCACTGTGTGGTAATCTGATGGTCTGACCTATCTAGAATTTACATCACCTCCAGTGGCGTCAGGTGGACTCACACACACACACACACCTACTAATTGATAAATTGGAAAGCATGTTCGAGTAAACTCGGACCGGTTCTTTCATTTATATATAGGAATGTTCTACTAGAACAGGCTCTGGTAAACAGTTCCCCCATGAAGTAGATGATTGTTTTTAACTGGTTTAAATATATACAGTGGCTTATTTAACCCATATTGAAAATTTAATCATATTTGGATCAATCGTGACGGTAAGCCCCCCCGATAATACTTTTAATATATGCCTCTGAAGTTATGTAAAAGATATTGTTGCACCCATGATGTCCATGTTGTTTTCTCGTCAGTGCATCTACTTAACACAACAATTGACTGAACACAATCTGACCTATGGTCTTGGCATTCAGACAGTTTAATATCCGGTTACTGGTTTGTTGCAGGGGAAGCTGAACTAGCCGCTACTAATGGTAATTTAATGTATCTTTTTTGACAGCATATTTATTGCTCCACTGTGCTCCTAGGGTTGCCAATTTGTGTACAGCTAAATATAATACTTAGGGCATAAAACATATTGTAGTATTTGTTTTATTTTTTATGTAAAAAAAAAGTAAGGTTCAAATTTAATACACATAAGCTGTAGGTTACGTTTTTCGTATTTTATAAGAATATTTCCTTTCATTGCAATCAAATATCAAGTTCATGAAAACTAATACGGTAGTTCTTTATTTTCAATTTGTGGATGTTATGTTTCTCTCCTGCCGCCATTTCAAATTCATTACCGTACAGAGAATACTCTCTCAGTGAATATTTGAGAGGCAAGAATGGAGGGAAAAAAAGGTTTTGAACTTATAATTGGGTTAAGAGTGTGCAGCCCTTAGGAAATTGTCAGTCCGACATTTAATACTTTTTATTTTTTATTTAATTAACTAAGCAAGTTATTAAAGATTAGGCTCATTTAAGTTGTAGAAGACTACTTCATGCATCATATAATAAAGTAGTTTTTTTGGTTTCGAAAGTGTAGTTTTTTTTTATATAAAATCGATATTATACGAAAAAGTTATTGTTTATGAAGTATTATCTTTTATTATTATACTCGTTATAATAAACTCCCGGCTGAAATCAAGAGGTTCGACAAGTTGGACGCCGTCATGAGTGCTTTGTTTAAAATTATGAGGAATAGTTAATTGCACGGTTTTTGTGATGCCACTCAATCAACTTTACTGTGATCGCTGAATTATTGGCATTACATGCTACTATCAACAACAACACTTATGGCCAACACTAAGTAGGCCTAGATCATTGACATTTACACATTATATTGCAGTATTATATGGAGTATATAACACCTCTAATTTCGGTCATTGACATTTGATTAGAACTAGTGCACCTCCGACAATTCCTAGGGTGGCCTTTTTTGTGATTGATGTATTGTTATTTCAGATGTGTTGTTGTCGGTGCGAGTGAAAGAGGAGGAGGTCTGCGAGAGAGAAGAGCAGGCTGCCACGTCACGTGAACCGCACAGCTGTACAATATGTAATAAAGTGCTCTCAACTAAACGGAGTCTGAAAATACATTACAGAATACATACGGGGGAGAAACGTTTCCAGTGTCAATACTGCGATAAACGTTTCACACATCAGAGCACTCTGCAGAAGCATGAGAGAACCCATACTGGGCAAAGACATTTCTGTACAATATGTGTCAAAGTTTTCACAACGGAAGAAAATCTGCGGGGTCATATGAAAAGACATCTTCAAAAAAACACGGGACTTTGATAATAGATATATAATTATTACGCAACTTGCTTCTTTGTTTGTGCTCGTCGCCCTCAAAGTACTCCCCATTGCCGGCTATACCGCTTCTGCCATTGCTGGGAAATGCTCTCTAGGTTTTTTCTTTCCAATTTATACGTACCTAGTATAAGCTAAGTAAAGCTTTTTGATGGTCGAAATTTTCGATTCCGAGATTTCAAAGGGTTTACACGTTTTGAGGTCCCAGGAACCCAAAAAAGTGGTTTTTACCAAATGTCTGTCTATCTGTCCGTCTATCGCTCTGTCTGTCTGTTCGTCGATTTCCGGGCAAACTACTCGGTGGATTTGAATGAAATTTGGCATGTAGGTTTATAAAAATCATACCTGGGGACCATTTTATTTTTATTTTAGGCTAACTCAATTTGGGGGGGTTCTATTCTCAAAAAACTAAAAAAAAAAGGCTAAAAAAATTATTTCTCAAAAACTGCTCCAACGATTTCTTTTAAATTCACATAGTATATTGTAGTAGTTATTAATTTTGATAAAATGCGTGGGGTCGCTTGCCCCTTGATAGTTTGCTTCTGGGGGTAAAAAATAAAAATAACTAAATTTTAATGAAAAATGACTAAAAAAATAATTTTTCTGCGAAACCTTTCTATTGATGATTTCTAACTTCAGGCATGTTTTAGGTGTTGAATTGTGTAACGAAACCGGACAGTTTGCTATTCCAAAAAAAATTTGGGTTTTGTGCAAAAAAATGTTTTTTTTTTTTAATGAAAGCAAATTCACACTCAAATTCATTGCGTGTCCTGCCATTATTACTGTGTGGTAATGTGTTGGTCTGACCTGTCTAGAGTTTATTTCACCTCCAGGGACGTCAGATGGACTGGACACCCCCCCCCCCCCCCCTCCGAGATATCAGAAATTTAGCCATGGGTAAATTATATACCATGAAATTACTCATTTTCTCCATCTACTAATTGATAAATTGGAAAGCATGTTCGAGTAAACTCGGACCGGTTCTTTTTTAGAGTGTAAATGTAACCTTTCACTGGAGGGTTTGAAAATGCGGATTGTAATCCTTTCTGTGTGACGGAAGTGACGTTACTCAAATTCGATTTACTGGCTTCGAAGTGAAGTCTCCGGCATCCTAAGGAGAGGATGTGATTAGTAAAGTATTGCTGATAAAATATATAAGGTTGCTATAAATATTGTCTATAATAATGTCCTTCTGATTTGATTCGCTTGATGCGACTGTGCAACCCTTAAAGTCTTTGAAAGAGGACGAAGACTGCTAGAGGACTTCTGGAAACGTTACCTTGCGCAACACTCAAGGCTGAAGACCCTGCACATACCCCTGGGAAAAGCATTGGCCGTGGCAGAACAATACAACCTGGACGTCAGCGGAAGGCTTCCCTTCGCAAGGCCTGAACTACTTGGTGAGACGTCAGAGATCCCCGTCTCCCTCTCATTGCCGGGCTTGGACGTGAGAAAAGCCGACACCTCTCCACAAATACTTATGGCGGCTGCTCTCGACTTAATAGCGACGAGATACCCACAGTGCGACTGGATGCATGTTTATACGGACGGCTCAGCCATTGGCAACACCAGTGGAGCAGGCTACTATTCATCCGTCGCCAAAGGATCATTCCCTGTGGGCCAATTCAAAACCAACTTTGATGGGGAAGTAGCAGCTGTCAAAGAAGCAGCAGATGCATTGTGCAAGATGGGGCTAACCAAGAAGATTGTTTTTCACTCAGACTCGACCGCAGCATTACAAGCCATCGCCTGCCCAGAAGCACACGATGATGACCTAGTAAGGCAGTGTCAGTCTAGACTCCTGGAGCTACAAACCGTCTCAGATATCCACCTACAGTGGGTCCCTGGCCACTGTGACATCCGTGCGAACGAGGCTGACAAACTAGCAAAGGCGGTGTTTCTACTACCGCAACCTCTGCATCCCCTCACCTTCTCCACCACTTGCAGACTAATTCAAGCAAATGCCAAGAACGCGACCAGAGATGCCTGGAAAGTAAGAGCAGTTATTGGCAAACAATGGGAACCGCTCCAAGCAAAAACCATCCCCAGCAACTTGCGCCGGGACATCGCTGTGGCAGCGTTCCGAATGGCCACAGGACGTGACTACCTCCAGAGCCACCTCCACAGAATAGGTATCGCTTAGTCATCCGAATGCCCCCTCTGCTTCCAAGGGGAGGGGAATGCCGATCACCTATTCAGCTGCACTGGCATTGAGGTAGAAAACCCAACTGAGGGTTTGCCCAGCTCTATTACGCGGCACGGCGTCAAATGGCCTACCAGCCAAGGACGGGCGCTGGCTGAAGAAGAAGATTCGCTTGATGAATTCATATGACTATGTTGACTTCTTAATTCCTTATGGCCAGCATTCAATACCACAATGTGGTGAAGAGGAAAAACTAGGCCTAAGCAGGTCATTATTGGTATGGCCCAGGCGGCAGGTTTTGTGGGTCATTTTCAAAAACCGGGTATTATGCCCGGTCGACAACATTCTTACAATTATCAAATCAAATATATACAGTATTTATTCCAATTCTTTTCAAGAATACAAGTATATATAAAATGACAAAATTATAATTAACTTTAAATTGTGTGTTTGTTTCATGTTCCGTTACAATAGCCGGGAGATGCCTACCATTTTGTTAAAATTGTTAAATGCCCGTATTAAGGAAATAAGATACAAAAGAGCATCACTTCTCTCTTTTGTTAATTTAATTAAGGCTATTTAAGACAACTACTTATTTTAGGCTATTTACTATTGCATTGCACTTAGAGGTTAAAATGAAATAAGTCTATTGTCCTATTATATCGAGTTACAGACGTCAATTCGAGTCATACGCTTATGTCGAAGTGAATTTGTGTAAAATTCGACAGTAGAAGCTGTAAAAAATAATTTAGTAGGATTCACGATATTCAATTCAAGAAATAAAAAAAAAAATTAGATTTGGCGGGGAAAGAAAACAACCTTAGCCAACCTGACGGCGGCCCACCTCTGTTGTCTTGTCAGTAGTAGTAGTACCCACGGATTTGGCGCCCATTCCATTGACCGGCTAGGGCTATTTCCCACAACGGTGACGTGGTAGCAGACATTCAAGACTTAGGTAACGTTTCCACCGACCTCGCATTGCAGAATTGACGGAAATGTTTATTTTCCTCTATGCCATAGTTAAAATTGATCAATGATCATACAGTAAAATCACAAACAAACTAAAATTGAAAAATGGCTTCATGGGATATGTTAATTACAGACATTTTAATAGATTTCTATTAAAAAAAACAAACATTTCCGTCAATGTCATTTGCAATCTGCAATGCGAGGTCGGTGGAATTGCTACCTAAGTCTTGAATGTCTGCTACCACGTCACCGTTGTGGGAAATAGCCCTAGCCGGTCAATGGAATGGTCGCCTTTATATAAAATACCAGTACCATAAAGATACAATAACTGGAGCGGCGGGAGCCATAATTTGTCTTGCGAGGCACCCGTTAACCATAAGCCAACTATCAGAGACAAGATCCAACGCAAAAAATATCGAAGACTTACACATTGCAGCATAGCGGAACGGATACCTGGACCTGGTCAATAACTCTGTACTTAGCTTGTGTAGGCTACACAAATCATTGGGTTTCCCCGCCAAATTGCGTACTTCTCTTGTGCAGGCTACACTAGCAGCCATATTGATAACGGTCTTCAACCACGGGATGGTCAGTACTCTGTATTTCTGTGCTCAGTTCCTCACACAGAATAAGGATATAATAGAAGTGCTACTAACATAGCCCCCCATAATTTATTCAAAAGAGCGCAGTCTCGTTTCTGTCAGCGGAACTAGTGACACTACGTTAGACATTTATGTTCATATTATTGATAATATTAAGAATAAAAACGTCGAATTAATTCTCAAAAACGTTTTCTAATTATTTTCGAATAGAAATTGCAATTTTGTAATTATAAAAAAATATATTAATTTTAAAAGTGGCTTACTGACTTGTTATTTGACGGATGCGCATGACCGAATCTGAAATGTACACAAATAAACAATCGCCATGCCATTCCATTTTTGCATTGTCAGAGTTCAATATGGAATATCACTGCTGCAATTATAAGTGAAGGTGCCCATTCGGCCCCCATTCCACATACGTACAACGTCAATGAAAATTATGAAATTGATGGTGGCAGCAGAATTTTTAGTATGTAAAAATGTCTGCTGCCACCATCAATTTCATAATTTTCATTGACGTTGTACGTATGTGGAATACCCCCCTTCCACATACGTACAACGTCAATGAAAATTATGAAATTGAAGGTGGTAGCAGACATTAAAGACATACTAAAAATTCTGCTACCACCTTCAATTTCATAATTTTCATTGACGTTGTACGTATGTGGAATGGGCGCCTAAGGTGAGGGTAGAGCTGAATTTAAGTGAGGTTGCATTTAAATTAGCTAATATTTGGAAATATTTTCACTTAAAAATTTATTGAAGAAAATTAGGATAATTTGAATACTGGCGGGAAACAGACAGCGCCTCTCGTTTCTGTAAGCGGAACTGAGGTTGGCCGTATTGGATAAATCAAGTTTTTAACATGGAGTGACATCCCCCTGGTTCCTCAGTTCTCACTTCTTGACTTCTCTGTTCTCACTCACTCACTGTTCAGTTGTCTGTGCCCTGGGGAAAATCAAAATATCAAATTAATTTTATTTTTATTTTGTCTGACAAATTAATTAATTAAAATATTGATGAATGCAGTAATAAAGGAGGAAGTTGAGGACGTTGGTGAGTAGTGTAACCAAGACTATGTAGTACTGTGTTATCAAGACGTTTTTGTAGGTCTGTCACTTTATGCCGCTAACAAAAGTCAACATAACCGTCATAACCATGTCTGCCGACTCAGCCCTGGGTCGAATATTTTGTCATTCTTCTTGCAAGCACTTTATCTATTTTATTATTGTTTGAGCACTTATGTGACTGAAGTAAAAAGAGCTACCCGTATGGGGCGAGAGAAGGAAACAGTTTGTGAGGTTGTTTCGGATGAAAATGTGATTGAAAGTGATGATTTGCCCATAGCTCTGGAAGAGCAAGTTATTGATGAGGCGCCACCTGTACTGGTTGGTTTTGATTCTATAGAAATTGAAGAAGGTGACGAAATTCCCATGCCAGAAATTACTAAAGTTCTTGCAGGCACCGCTAGACATTTGAGCATGGAGGTGCCGTTCAGTATTTCTTGCCTATACTATTTAGGAGATCGGCGGGATACATTCCTCATATAAAACGGAAAGGGAATGATGGCTCCTTAAAGGAGTACTTGGACGGCACTACCGTGTTCCAATGCAGAGCGTTGATGCGCAGTATTGTGTCTAGTTTATATAGTGCAAATCAATATTATTATAAGTTTATTTAAGGAACTGATGTAATTAAATTACGGTGTAGCAATTCTAAGCAAATTCTACAATTGAAGAAATGAGATATGAGATAATTTTAATTTCTGAATTAACTTAGATATCATGAACCAAGTGTAACCAAGACTATGTAGTACTGTGTTATCAAGACGTTTTTGTAGGTCTGTCACTTTATGCCACTAACAAAAGTCAACATAACCGTCATAACCATGTCTGCCGACTCAGCCCTGGGTCGAATATTTTGTCATTCTTCTTGCAAGCACTTTATCTATTTTATTATTGTTTGAGCACTTATTACAAGCCTCATCACAGCGCCCACATAATTAAACCATTGTCACAGCCCTTGAAGTTTTTTTGTCAATTTGTCATGAAGCTAACGTTTTGAGAAGTGCCTATTGTCTTCTGTCTAATACTTATGAAATTAAATATATATATATATATATATATATTAAATAAAGGAAAACAATAGCATAGGATGCCATGCATTAAGATTTAAGGTACGGTTTTCCTCTCTTTGTTTTCACAAATATTGTATCTTATGTAGCCAAAACCTGATTGATAAAGCAACAGACATGTCGTAAAACAACCAATCAATAAACAACAACAAAACTCAAAACGTGTACCTACATCCGTTTAATTTCGAATTCTAAATTTTTTATCTAACAATCCTTGGTTTAACCAGAAAATTGTCTTGCAAATGGGACGTTAACCAATCTGAATCCTGGTGTGGTCATTAATAGCAATTAAGTATACTGGTTTGTTGCAGATGTGGGGACGTTTTATGAAGATGAAGAGCTGTCCGCTACTAATGGTATTATTATCCATAAGGCCTGTTAAAAACTATAAATAATTATTCAAGGTTCACAATTTTTCTTTATTAAAACGAAACGTTAGCGATAATTTCAAAACATTCAGGTTGACTTCAATTGTTTTCTTTTTTCGAACGTATACAAAACCCAGTAGCGCCACGACATCCTCCCACCAAAGAAGGTATCTTCTTTCCGCTTTAACGTAGTCGGCCACCAGGCAAAACACGCGTCCTCGGCTGGTCACTGGGGTACGGGGGTCAGGCATAACTTCTTCCTTCTGAATAGATTCATCCTCCGGTTGTGGTATGTTTTCTGTCTTCTTCTCATCCTCCTCATCAAGATCACAATCATCATCAAGGTCATCATCGTCGTCGTCATCAAAATCAATATCATCATCCTCATCAAGGTCATCATCGCCGTCTTCAAGATCATTATCATCATCGTCGTCATCAAGATCATTATCATCATCCTTATCAAGGTCATCATCGTCGTCATCAAGATCAATATCATCATCATCATCCTTATCAAAGTCATCATCATCATCATCCTTATCAATATCATCGTCATCGAGATCAATATCATCATCATTATCAATATCATCATCGTCATCGAGATCATCATCATGATCAATATCATCATCATTATCCTCATCAAGATAAATACCATCATCATCTGTCTGCCGCCCTTGTCCAGAGCACATAATGGTCCCATGTCTTCCAGAACATCCCCTGCAAGACACTTGGGCCACACAACCGTTGGCTTTATGATTAAGTTCTGTGCAAAATAAAGAGGCCCGCTTTTTCATCAAAATCAATTTCTCATCGAATTTTATTAGTTCTATTTTGGGAAATTTTAGATTGCATTTCCCTTCGCTTAATTGCGCACTTAGATTAACCTTACACAATCCAGTAAGGTTAACTTCCCTTGAGCAACAACTCATTATCTTCTCTTGGCAATCATTGGCACTTTCATTCTCGCTACATATATCGTCTTCCGTCACTAACTCATTAGAAACAAGCAAATTCACAATATTCTCATCTAATTTAACTAGTTCTTTGCCTCTCATCGCAATTGTGTGGGTTTTTATTCGAAACTCTTCCCATTTCTCATCGTCATAGGCTAAATCTGCGTCCCGAATGGCTTTGGTTATCATCATTCGTAAGGCCCCTCTTTTTTTTCTCAAACAATTAAGATTAAGACTTGCCGTTCCGTCCATGGATGTTCCTTGTCACGGTCGCCACTTGTTAAAAACTATAAATAATTATTCAAGGTTCACAATTTTTCTTTATTAAAACGAAACGTTAGCGATAATTTCAAAACATTCAGGTTGACTTCAATTGTTTTCTTTTTTCGAACGTATACAAAACCCAGTAGCGCCACGGCAAGGCCTAATTGTCCCGCGGGACACCACCACTAGTTTTTTGTACAAAGTTAAACATTAATTATTTATTGTACAGTTAGAAAAAATATTTTTGGCATTGGAAGAAATATTCCTCGGCATTTAGCTACATGAAGTGTAGGTAGCCGTCACTATCACCGATTGGCTGCAATTGTGTAAATGGATTTGTTGATTGGTTAGTAAGGCTTGCAGACGTCATTTGTGTACATATCATCAATTCTGACGGTTGTGTGCGTGCTAGTGACAAAATGTATCTAACTGTTAACAAATATTTTTCTAATGCCTAAAATCTTTCTTTTAGCTCTACAATAAATATTTACTGTGAAGGCCGACTTAGTACAAAATACGAGTGTCGATGGGATCCCGTGGGATAGGCGGGACTCCGATTGGGTCATAACTTTTACTGCAAACTAAGTTTCTTGACTAAGTTGTAATTTAATAATCTCATCGCTTCCTAGTCATTTTTTTTTAAATTTTAAAATTATGTGTTCTTCAACGTTTTTAAATACCTAATAAATCTTTCGAGTGAAGAATATGTTATTTAAATAAATCTATCAATAAAGTTTAATATTTATAAGTATATTAAGTATTCTTTTAAATAGGCTTCATTTTGATTTCGTCAAATCGGGACGGAGAACAACAGTCCATTCTCTCCAGTGCAAGTTAGAATTTGGAAATGCCACTTTATCCAGTGTAGGCTACTATTAAACAATACACATATGTTATATTATCCTATAGTATCCTATAGTATATTGTATTCTGTCATAGGAAATAAAATTTATTCAACTTAATTTCTGTATGCGCTTTAAATCCATCTCAAATCAGTAAATCATTGCTTGAAAACCTGGGAAGATATCAATGTTTCAATAATTTCCCTTACTCTGAATTGCCCTAAGAAGATTCATCTCTGTTCGATTTATTTCATGTTAAGTTAAGAAAACTTTGAAAATCGGGACGTTTGGCTCTCTTTTCGGGACGTCAGGACATCACCTTCAAAATCGGGACGTCTGGCAAGCCTACTTTTAAATTGTACTTGTGCGAGTCCCTACACGCCTTGCGGTCGGAGACGTGTTGTAACTCGACACAAGTGCCTATTAGGTTACTTAGGCGCCCATTCCATTGACCGGCTAGGGCTATTTCCAACAACGATGACGTGGTAGCAGACATTCAAGACTTAGGTAGCAATTCCACCGACCTCGCATTGCAGATTGCAAATGACATTGACGGAAATGTTTTTTTTTTTTTTTTTAATAGAAATCTATTAAAATGTTTGTAATTAACATATCCCATGAAGCCATTTTTTAATTTTAGTTTGTTTGTTTGTGATTTTACTGTATGATCATTGATCAATTTTAACTATGGCATAGAGGAAAATAAACATTTCCGTCAATTCTGCAATGCGAGGTCGTTGGAAACGCCACCTAAGTCTTGAATGTCTGCTACCACGTCACCGTTGTTGGAAATAGCCCTAGCCGGTCAATGGAATGGGCACCTTAGTGAGGCGACTGAAGAGGTTAACCGGATACATTCATTAAATTGCTTGTACGAGTTTTTATAAAAAAAAAAAAATTGTCTTTTCAATTGTGCTTCAAAGTGTTTAAGCTAAAATTTATTTGTTTTTTTTTCTTAATTAAATATACTTTTCAGTTTTAGTATACTATATTATACCATTTCATTTAAATTCTAAATAGTAGGACTTGTAGCTGACCCTAATCTGATATTCTCATGTTATTGGCCTTGCTTATTTGTATAAAAAGGATAGCGATTCTGCCCGGTGGAAGGAGTTCCATAAATATCCGATCTCGGCCGCACACTACATACATAAGTATAAATATTTTGAGAAATACTGTACTCAGTGGCGGATCCAGCTTTTCATATGAATGGGGTCATGACCAAAAAAATCTGAAAAATTTGTTAACGAAGTTATCGTTTATTTTTTTGCATTTATTTTTCCTACATTTGTCTCATATAGGCGCCCTTCAGGAGGTCATGACCCCGTGACCACCTCTGTGGATCCGCCACTGGCTGCATTGTTGCTATGTTGTTCTTTTACAGGCCTGTTGGAGTCAGTTCATGTGAAAACGGTGGACGTCAGTGATGGTGAAGATCCGGCAAGTACGTCACGTGACAGCTCTGATGGTCGTGGACGACACTGCTGCCAGATATGTGACAAAGTGCTGACTACTAAGCAGAGTCTGAAATTACATATAAGAACACACACTGGGGAGAAACCATACCAATGCCAACTCTGTGATAAACATTTCATGGACAGCAGTAATCTGCAGCGTCATATGAGAATACATACTAAGGAAAGACCACACAGTTGTATAATATGTAATAAAGTGTTCGCAACTAAACAGAATATGCAGAGACATGTCAGGAATCATACTGGGGAGAAACTGTACCAGTGCCAACACTGCGACGAACGTTTTACAGACAGCAGCAATCTGCAGTATCACATGAGAACACATGCTAGGGAACGACCGTACTCTTGCCCAACCTGTGGAAAAACTTTCCTTTGTAAAGGTCACCTGACTAGTCATGTTAAGACTCTCGTGGAGAAACCTTACCAGTGTACTACCTGTTGTAAAAGGTTCACTCGGGAAGAAGACTTGTTAGATCATGTTAGACTCATGTTCCACTCCTCAGAGGAAAAGCCCTTTCACTGTCTAAGCTGAAAGTCCATAATGGAGGTTCTCAGGGTGGAACTCTTCCTCTGTCAACGCTAGTAGAAATGAAACTGCATTATCACCGCAGAGTCCATTTAAACTCATAGTCGTCTACATAGCATGTTGAAAGAGCAAAATGAGTGGGGTTGGTGATTGTGCGAAATATTGTGTAGCTTATGTTTATAGTGCATTATGTTATCATTTATAACGGAAAGAGAAACCGTCGTTGCTTTTTTGAAATCTCACTTGAATATCTTCTTCAAGTCACAGGCGGATGGCTGGTTAGCAGCAACATGTGGCTTCGATGCCTCGAATTATACATGGTTGCTGGTTCTTGGGATGCGACTTGGGCCTATAATGCGGTGGTTTCCCCTTGCCTTCCGCATCCTATGCCGTTGACCGTCACTTGTTGCCAGGATCCAGTTCGTCCGCCTTTAGGGAGCTTTTCGACTCCCATAGACAAGAGGGTGCCCATGCCCTAACTCCACGGAGTTAGGCGGGGGGTCTTTGACCGAACCCCACTCGGTACCTGCCTGTGTTAGCCGTCATTGAATGTTGACGTTGCCCGACCCTCACCGCGAGGAGGTATAGGTCAGGAGTTTGCTGAGGGGCCACTTCAATATATTAATTCAAAATTAAAACTTGTTTAAATCTAGGGCGATATGTGTTTATATTTGCTGAGACATGTTTTATTATAAAATAAAAATAAATAAATAAATATGGAATTTTTTGTTCTATTACTATAAGCCAACCTAGCGAAATTATAGTAATATCCATATACATTTTTGTCATAACATGATCTTAAACTTTTTGGCTCGCCTAGAATTATTTCATTGATGTCAAGGGAAGCTGGTGTCATGTATAAAAATACAGTACTTATAAGAAACTTACTACGTTTGTATCATTGGTGTTTGTAATTAGTGAAGTAAAACAAAAATTGTTGGAATACATTTATAGTTAGAGTGTACAGCCCGTAGGAATTTGGCAGCCAGAAATTTAATACTTTTCATTTTTTATTTAATTAACTAAGCATGTTATTAAAGATTTGGCTCATTAAAGTTGTAGAAAATACTTCATGCATCATATTATAAGGCGGGTATTCCACATACGTCAATCTGACTGAAAGTCCGTATTATTATCTACGATAATGGTAATCACCACTTTTTACGACAAATCAAGTCAGGGGATTAAATAAATACCGGTATTTATTTAATCCCCTGGTAGTAAAAATGTAAACAAGATAATTTTGTAATGGAAAGTGCTATTCAAAATTTGTTTGTTTATAGTTATAATCCTAGGGTATTTATTTAACCCCGGTATTATAATCGGCTCGATCAGGCTGCTGATCGGCCAGAGCCGAAAGGGATTTTTGGAGTCACGTCAGCTCGAAGGTGGGTACCAAATAAGTTCTTGTTTTCCATGTTAATATTTATTAATATTTAACTTATATTAGGTTTGAAGTGCCACCCTCCCACGTTTCGGCTTGAGGGGCACAGGTTGTTATTTCACGTTCACATGTTCATTTTTGTTGAGAAATACACGGTTTTTCGATTCTATTCTATTCTTAGCACCTATTCCTGCCAAAATTCAAGCATTCTAGTATTAGTAATCTACCAGTTAAACATTTCTTCCTCCAATGTTTTAAGTTTAAACATTTTCAATGAAAAATGGAAATGCCCAGGAAAGGTAAAGGGGAGTGGTAGGCTTCGCCCCCCCAGGAAAAAGTTTGGGGGGGGGGGGCAAAAAGTTCCGGCCCCTCCCCCCTTTTAGTGTAATGGGCCTTCATTCCAAGTCTAGTTAATTGTGATTAAATTGGCTTATTTGAACCTAGTAGCATTGAAGAAATGACGATATATCGGTCTAATGTTGGTTCGAATTTTGTAAACCATTTTTACAAGTTTTTCCAATGTCAGGAAGCCCCTTTTTACTTTTAATGGACGTAGGCCTACTTGTAGAACCTACACCGACACCACTGACTTTATCGTCATTACTAATTAATTAATTATTTATGTTTTGTGGAACAGAAATTAATAACCCATGGTGAACTTAAATGGCATTATTTATTAGTACCGTATTAAAACAAAATCAGCATTCACATCATAAACGAAAAGCAAAGAAGCCGAAAAGAATCTAGAATTGTCACAGTAAAATATTCTATAATGCGAGCAAGGTAGTGGAGGAGGCTCACATGTCACACCCAGGCAACTGGAGCTGCGGACTCTCGAGTATTTCTTTAGTTTGTCTACAGCAGCCTGATCGAGGCGATTATAATACCGGGGTTAAATAAATACCCTAGGATTATAACTGTAAGCAAACAAATTTTGAATAGCACTCCATTATAAAATTATCTTGTTTACATTTTTAATACCAGGGGTACCGGTAAATTACCGGTATTATAATCGCCTCGATCAGGCTGCAGGTGTGGCATGACTCCGGTCTTGAAGTTAATTGATTATTAACTTTGTTACCTCATAAATTTTTGGGCGATGGCAAGCTAGTCCTCGTCCAGCGATAGTAGACAAATTGACGTAGCTTACCATTCACACTTAGTTCAGCACTAACTAGTAGATGTAAGTTCCTATAGTATTGTAGTTCTTAGATAAGACTTTCTGTTGGTAACGAAACCCGAAAAATTACATCAATGACAGGCAAGTCTCAGCTTACCCATTATCGCTTGTAGCCGGTGTGGGTTGACTCAGGACGTTTACAATTTTGCCAGCGACTAAAATCCATTACGGAAACAATGGCTTGTCAGATAATGACATTTGTCCAGTCTGTCCCTAGCTCCAGAACACCATCACAACAGGCAGATACTGGGAGGCTTAGCGTCGGATAAGGCCCGGTACACACGGACGATTCGGTCGCCAGTGACCAGCTGAAACATTGGTGATGGGAGCAAATGGGATACGGTGTAGAATGTAGATTATTGTAGTTGGCTTGTCGCAGCTACAATCTGCTGCTGTATAGACTGGTTTTGCCAGATTTTGCCCCCATGAAAAATTTAAACCGCTAGTGTCCGAAAATTGCAATGGTCAAATCAAGTAAAAGTAACTACGAATGCATTGTACGTATGTGCCACTAAAGTAGGTATAGGATCACTTCACTTTGTTACTCGGACAAAGTGCAATATATTGAGAAAAACTTTAGTACGTAATAATAATAATGGACCATACCTGCCATGAGGCAAAAAAACATTCAAATAATATTGTCCATCGGTTCTTTTGGCCAGTACTTGGGAGACTTGAGGTCCAGGTACCGTTCAAAGCTCAGCTGCATTGCAGTTTCCATACCCAAAATCTTGCAACTGTCTACCCCGTATATTTCTTTCATTTCCGACAGCCGTGCATCCGTCTCTTCTTGTGGTGGCACAAACTCAGTCGCTTTTTCTTCCCGGAGAAATTTATCTGAAATACAAATAAAAATTTCAATTGTGACAAATCAGTAGAATACGGGATGATAGGCCGTGGTCGCTCTGAAAATGTACTTCCAAACGTTTCTCAGTGGAACTAAGATTGTATCTCGGAAGCTCAGCAGCAACTGATTGGCAGGGGGATGTACACAGTAAGTACACTGATATGTATACCAAATTCGCCGTAATTGTTCGATGTCTGTGAGGCTCCTGTCTTTAATGACTATTAACACAGCAGGCAAATGTAAGTCCAACTAATCCTTTGTTAAATAAGGCTATGACCTATGAGTCACTCTTTACATAAAGGCATGATATTATAGAATACGACGAAGATGCGATGCGATGCCTGAGAAAGGCATAGATCTTGAGTTCGAGTCCTCCAGTGACCTTTTTTTTTTTTTTTTTTTTGCTTCACTATTTTCTAATATGGAATGCCTATGAACCAGATAATTATCGCATAGAAGCTATTTAATGAATGTATCCGAAAACCGACCTGTGTGGTAACACCTGCGTTGAGTTATGACAGGTCTCCGATCGCATGGTGTGTAGAGACTTGCACAAGTACGAGCAAGTTACCTACCAACTATATCATTTGATCTACTGCTCATAACAATCATTCGGAGTCAACTCTCATTAGACCACGGTATAACAGTCTAGAAATTGTAAATATTACCAATAAATCATCTCACCTTTCTTTAGCTGTTTCTGGTGCTCCAAGGATACTTTAAAAAATTCAAGCATCTCCTGCGATACTTCAAGTTTTACCTCTTCCTCTGGTTCATTGCCAACGAAACTTTCCGTTCGTTTTCTCCTGTTCTTAATTCTCAAAGCTCTGCGCCTCCTCTTTCCTCTACTAAACCTACTTGTGCTTCGAGTAGCAGGACATACTATATTCTCGTCGTGGATTAATTGAAGAAGTTTCTCATTTTCTTCGGCCAGAGCGACCGCTTGCGACTTCCAATAAGCGGCTTCGTGTTTTTTCATCCATGTCATGCCTGCAGAGTAGTTAGACCAGAACCAGTTGCTTGAGATTGGAGGTGTTGGGAACATGACGTGCTGATGCTCAATCTAATACTGAAAGAAATGAAAGAATTTTTATAAGACGTAAATTTATTTTCAGCAAAAACATAAGACGACTGCAGCAAACTTCCTCGAAACTGCTGGTAAGACGATTTAGAAACCGACCAGTAGTGCGTAGATGATAGAGCGTTGTGTGATACCGAAATGACCGTGCTGTCGAGCGGGCCAAAGTCAAACAATGGCTGCATAGCAGGAAGAAGGTTATGAAGTAAAGCTGGCTGTAGTATATATTATTTTAGAGTAGGTAACAATTAAAGGTCTATATTTATTGTAAATTGTGCATAGATAGGCAAAAAAAGAAGTTCTGAAAAGAGTACATTGAATGACGGAATGAGAGCAATTTACTTAATAAAAACCTCTGTGAACAATTTATCCCCAATTCGCACAATACGGGAAAACTATGGCCCTTCTGGTTCGGCGGGTATTCCACATACGTCAATCGTCAATGAAAAATGACGTAAATTGACGTGGTAGCAGAATTTTTAGTATGTGTTTAATGTCTGCTAAAACGTCATTTTTCAATTTTTCATTGACGATTGACGTTGTGGAATACCGCCTTCGGAATCCACTACAAATACGAGGTCCATCCCATAGAATACTATAACATATATACTATAATCATCAGAAGGTCCATCCTGTGTCTTCTTTCTCCCTGAGGGGAAGAAGTCTGCGAGTTAGAAGATTAATTAGTTAGATTTTTCTTTTCTACAATAGGTTTAACTTTATTGCTGGTACCAAATTAACAAGGAGAAAGTAATTTGAAAACAGACTTGCTGAACAATTTTCCGCCTGTTTTTGACGTGACAACGTATAATAAATTGATGAACGCCGTCTGGAATACTAGGTGCATGTCCGAAAAATCTAACGCGGGTCAGTAACACTGGTTTAAAGCAGCTTTTTAGGCAGATGTAGAAGGTCTATCTCAATTTAAGAAGGAACAATAGACGAAGACATGGGTTTGACCGTTTCCTAAACCCGTGCTGATTTGGGTTAAACAGGCCATTGCTCTCGAAGTACTCCATTAATTGGCAGTTCATGACAGTCTCAAAAACTTTAGCTAATGTTGGTATAATTGAAATTGGCCTGTAGTTTGAGAGAGCAGAGGGGTACCCTTACATTGAGATAGATCTTCTACATCCGCCCAAAAAGTTGCTTTAAACCAGCGTTACTGACCCGCTTCTCTTATGGACATCACACTTTTCGTGCATGCATCTAGTATTCCAGCCATCGATTTATTAGACGTTGTCACGTCAAAATTCAAACTACTTAAGGGCTTTTCCACATTTCTTTCTCTTTCCAGCCATATATTATTTAAGTTAATTAGTTAATTAAGTATACGTTAATTTAGGCGTTGTCACGTTTTTTTTTATTTGACAATGTTTTGTTGTATGCCGATGACCTAAAGGTTTTTAATACGATCGATAATATTTGTGATGCAGATTTTATGCAAAACATCATACATCAAGTTGCAGAATGGGCAATGTTGAATAAAATTACTATTCACAGTGGTAAATGTGAGTTGGTGAGTTTTTGTACAGGTACACAAACTGTAAATTCTTATGTTCTCAACGGGAGCACACTTAAGGAGCTCGACAATTAGAGATTTAGCAGTTGTTTTTACATCTAATTTTACCTTTAAACCCCATTTAGAGGAAATTGTGAAGGCGGCATACAGAGTTCTTAGTTTTGTCATTCGGATGCCGTACCACTTCTCAAATTCATCCACGCACAAGCTCCTTTACAACGCACTATCTAAACTTGAGTATGCAACCGTTGTGTGGCGACCGGAGTTTGAATCCCTGTCAATTTCGATTGAGAAGGTTCAAAAGCGCTTTCTGCGCTATCTCTATTTCAGGCCGCACGGGATCTATCCCCACTACGCCAATCATCCGATCAGAACCTACCTGCTTCTTGCTGAGTTTGAGATGAGCTCGCTCAGGAATAGGAGGGTGTCTGCAGACTGTATATTCTTCCACAAGTTAATAAACATTACGCTAGATGCTCCCACTATACTTGAAAGGGTTCAGCTCAGAGTCAATGTGAGGAACACAAGATTAAGAACTCTGTTTGTGGCTGATTCACTATCCAAGGCTCCACTGTCCAGAATTTTAAAAACAATTAACGAACATTGTGATCTAGACCCCTTTTGCAGCCTACCTGTTTAAAATTTGTTTGCGGGGTTTTATGAATTGACGATTGCTTATTAACGCTTATCTAATTACTTTTAATTGTTGAATATTTCTGTGTTGTAAATTGAAGACACGAGTGGATGTAGGTGTTAACTAACATTTTCATAGTTTTGAGATAAAAGTTTTGTCACTCGGGATTTTTCACTTTAACTATATTCCGCATTGTTTTAGGCTTATTTGAAGGCTTATATTCTTCTATTTTTTAGCTCTATTCACTTTTTACCTTTTTATTTTAATAGGCGGTAAAAATGCGAAAAAAGTGTACTTGACACGTTCATTGACTGAAATAAATGATACATTTCGTCTGATCAACGCGAAGTAGGTGTTGCATGCAATAATAAAAAGATACGACGCTTGGCTTAGTGAAACAATGTTTTGTTTTATCAGCTATTATAACAATTATTAAGGTATTAGGCATTAATTATTTTGTCATAAAATGATTTCAAAATATTGGCATCCCTCTATAAACTGGTTTGGGCTGAATTTGTTCGAATAATAGCCCCCCCCCCCTTTGTTGCAGTAGGCCTACTATTCTTCGGCTGTAAAACCTAAGCATTATCAAAATACGTTACAAGACGTATATACATCAAAATGTGTAAAACTCCTCAATTGCAGGCCGATTATTTAAAAACCTTCCCAGGGGATAACCCCGGCCCCCCCTTCGGCCTCCCGACCCCTCGGCTGGGGTAATTACGTAAGTACAAAACCCTCTCGGGTGGCTATTTTTGTTTCACAGTCGATCCGGCTCTGGCTGGTCAGGGACTCCAATTTCTGTATTGTAATAATAAGGTCATACCCCTAATTAGAAGATGCGTATGTCCATGAGCACGGCTTTCCTCGTTTTCTACTATTTTACAAAAAATCTATGGTAAGCGGGTAGACTTTATGTATGGATGTTGCATGAAAACTGGACCCCTACCCCCAAACAACATTTTCTGGCTACTTAGCGCACAAGGGGGCCCGGGGGTCTCCCCGTGTTTAAAATATTTGAAAAATAGGCTTAAAATAATGGGGTTTTACAAATTTAATTAACAGTAACGTTTAGATTTTACATGCAATGAATTAAGTAGGTAGTTGCAAACAAGGTGGGCCCTGGGATCTCTCCCGGTTGAAATTTTTTGAAAAATATGCGTGAAATAGTGGGGTGTTACGCATATTGTAAGCAGTAACATTTAGATTTTACCGGCGATGAATACAATTGCACACAGTTCGATAAAAATTTCAGCTTAATCGTAAAATGACATCACTCAATTTCGTGTCTAAAAACCAGGGAGATTTACTGGGCCATTTTCCAGAACTGGGAGATTATGGCCTCCCGACAACATTCACCGGGAGCCGGGAGAATGGACTGAAAACCGGGAGGTATGACAGGCTTACCATATTGCTTACCTGCTGTAAACAATGGCTACGCTTCGCTAACTGCTCAAATAAAACCGATGAAGGTGCCAAGTACGCACATTGACACCTTCTTTCACGCGTAAATGCACTTGCAACCAGTGAATATGACTGGATAAATGAATTATGGGATTATGGCCCGTTTATTCATTCAGCTTCTATCTTTTCATTGCACATAGTACCTTCATTGACTCTAAATACCACTGTTCCTGATTTTTCTACAGATTAATAGCGCCATGATACAGAGCGTCTCTTAACACCTTCATTTATGCAATAATCAGAAAATCGAAAATTTGGTTGTTAGCACCTAGGCTACGTCCTACATCCACTCGTGTCTTCAATTGCTAATTGCTGTTGTTATTGTAAATGCCTTCGTTATTGGATCCATTTATTTCTGTTGTTGGCATATAATAAATATTCTATTCTAAACTATCGTCCGTAAACCGACTTTACAATCGACTTACAAACAACCAATTTTTACAATAATTACAACTTCGTTCAATGCAATCTAAGCAGTTGGCAGTGCATAGTTGCAACTTGCAAGTGACGCAAATAGTTTGTTTTTAATTAAGACTTTATGCCAAGACAATAACGTGTACATTTTTACAGCACTATGAAGCAAAAACTTACGCAGAATACTAGAACTTGCATAAAATATTTATCTATTACTGTTGATTGTTGAATTTTAATAATTTATCTTTATTGTTTATTTATCCGATTTGTTTACATACACATCGATATTTAAATCGAATCTCGAAAACTCGAAACATTGGATTGGTCACCCATTTCATTTGTGATTTTAGCATTTTTTTGATTGTTTGTAAACACTAAAAAAAAATCAAGGTAGAAATTGTAGAATATCGATTAATTTTAATGAATTAATTAAGCTTACAATTGCTTAAATTTTCATGATAAGTAGGAAATGAATACAGGCGATGTTATCTGCCGGCTTTGTTTAAAATCCACGCCTATAACTTCTTGCACTGATATTTTTACCACTGCTGACTTACATGAAAAAATTTTCATATTTTCGTCATTGAAGGTTAGTTTGTTTGGTACTCTAGTACTAGTAGCCGGCGTTAACACGTACGTGAGCCCTAGTGATTGTAGTGAACAGGAGCCATTAGCTTACTCCCAGCAGTGCACAACTTAGTACTTCTTGACTGTTACTGATGTGCCTGGCTGTCGCCTGTGCTAGTATTCTTTTTCGTGACTAGCTGACCACCTATACAATAAGTCGCCATTAACATTAACAAACTGACGACAGCCATAAGATGATGACAATAGCTATTAGTTTCAACTCATCCGGTTGACAAATATATTGCTTCTTGTCAGGCGGTATATAATAAGGTGAGTACAATTATAAATAATTTCCAAAAAACAGAATTGTCCACGCGTGCAATTCAGTATCAGTTTGGGCCTCATCATATAATTATATTGTGAGAATAATGGCTGGAAAATGACAGAGACATCCATGTCGGCCTCTAATTCAGGAACTCAAAATACTTACCGCTCCGAGTATATACGTACTGCGCACTTCTACACTGGTTAGAGAGCACTTAAATAAGTTTCCTGTAAATAGGGATCCCCACGCCATAAACCAACAACCTACAGCTAATGCTTTAATTCAAGAAAGCATTGGTTGACTTTTTGCAACAACGAAGATTGTACTGAATGAACAGTAAAGCTATAGACTACCTATATTTATATATTAGGTCCTTGTGAGAGTTTCCTTGGTGACTTCGTGGAACTTGGAGAACATCATGAGTAGAGGAAGAAGAACGCAATGATCCACAGTAAATATATATATATAAATTATATATTAGGTCGCAAGATGATTGCTCAATATTTTTACTATGATTATGATAAGAAGTAACAAAGATGGCAAATACATTATGATTGATTTTCCAAGAACTGTCCTCACATAATGTTAAAGTGAATCCAACAAAAACATCTCTAATGCTATTCAAATCCATACACAAGGAAATAAATTTTGAACCAAGTCTGATTATTTCCGACTGCAAGGTAGAAATGGAGGATACTGCAAAGTTTTTGTTTTTTTGGCATGGTCGTTGACATTGAACATACGTGGACTGACCACGTTGATACTGTGGCCAGCAAAGTATGTTCAGGGCTGTTTGTACTGAGGAACATGAAAAGAATATCAGATAACCACACGGCACTATCAATTTACTACTCCCTGGTTCAGAGTCACATAGCATATGGAATCGTCCTCTGGGGAGCAAGCTCTAAATACAATCTTGAGAGAATTTTTAAGCTTCAGAAGAGGGCGATTCGATATCTCTGTTGTGGTCTGTCTAGGGTCGCAGCATGTCGTCCGCATTTCATAAGTCTGGGCATTCTAACGGTACCATCTCTCTATGTTCTGGAGGTGTGCACCTATGTAAAGAAAGTGTATGGCACCTTGCTTAGGCTGGGTGACACTCATGCCATTGGTACTAGGGGCAGGGATGATCTCGTGATCCCTATGCATAGAACTAGTAGGTATGAGGGTAAACCAGCCTATGCAGGTGCTAGATACTTACAAGGGCTGCCTAGGAACATTAGGGAGGTGGAAGATATGACAGCTTTTAGAACTAAGCTAAAGAGGCACCTCGTAGACCGATGCTTATATGTGGAAGACATGATGTGGAACTAGGCAGCTGTTCTTCTTTTCATGATTCTATAGGTATATAGTGTAGGAAATGATGCCCCAGAGGTTGGCGACACTGAGAAGGCGGTGCGTCAGTTGTTGTGAGATGGCGGATGGTGTGGGAACGTTTAGTTGCCCACAATAAAATGTGTTTCTGTATTTTGTATTAATAAATCTTTAACTCAAATTAATGTGTATTTTCTCCTATAAATTCAGAAGTGGGATTCGTGTTAAGTTAACTTTGTGAACTCGGCTTTAAATAAGTGAAAGTGATTGTTATTGAATTATAAATGAAGAAAATATGTTATGGACAGCGGTATGCACTGCAGTCGCAGGCGCGGTCGAGTACACTTGGCTCACTAGAGTTGTGTGATGAGTGGTAGGTGAGACTATAATTGAGGCCGACGATAACTGAGGCTAGTGTACGCAACTTGATAAAAACTGTAAGAAGACGTTCGTGACCATTGTGTTTGCTTTAGCTACTTCCTCTTTGCTAAGTGCGGCTGGTGAAATGACCTCGTGTGAGTAGTCTAAATTCTAATGTATTGAAATAAAGACGAAGTATAAAGACGAAATATAAAGACGAAGTATAAAGACGAAGTATAAAGACGAAATATAAAGACGAAGTATAAAGACGAAGTATAAAGACGAAGTATAAAGACGAAGTATAAAGACGAAATATAAAGACGAAGTATAAAGACGAAGTATAAAGACGAAGTATAAAGACGATGCATAAAGACGAAGTATAAAGACGAAGTATAAAGACGAAGTATAAACACGAAGTATAAACACTGTAATCGGCAAACAACAGCTACGACGTTGAAAGGATCAGTGGTGAGGGGCCTAAAATGACAACTACAACTGCTGAGTACATGAAGGAGTGGTGCCCAGGGTCGGGACCAGGCAGGACGGCCGATTGTAGGAAATGATGCCCCAGAGGTTGGCGACACTGAGAAGGCGGTGCGTCAGTTGTTGTGAGATGGCGGATGGTGTGGGAACGTTTAGTTGCCCACAATAAAATGTGTTTCTGTATTTTGTATTAATAAATCTTTAACTCAAATTAATGTGTATTTTCTCCTATAATAGGTAGGTATAGGTATATTATTATTCATGATTCTATAGGTATATTGATCTAGGTTATCTTTAAGTACTCCATTTTTTTATATTATTTTTTTATTGACGTAACGCCTATTGTTTTATATTATGATCCAATACAAAGATATTCTATTCTGTTCTATTCGATTGATTGCAGTACATAATAATGAACAGTGAACGAGTGAATCTCAAAAAATGTAAATCTGCTGAAATCTCGAAACCAACCACCACGTAGCATTCCTTACTAACGTTTGAAAAAGAAAACAATTGTTACAGAAGCTTATAAAAAAGTTTAAATTTTAGGTTTTGAAGAATGATGGACTTCCTCCAAATATCTGCCAAATGTGCAACTCAAAACTGATTGATTCGCTTACGTTTCGGGAACTTTGTATTATATCTGATAAACTTCAGCGCAACGCTATAAAACAGCAATATTCTCAGGTAAGTTCAATGACAAGAACCTGTATTACTCTGAACCACGTTTTAAAATGAAGTTTCCTACAAAATATTGATTGTTTAGCCATCGTTGAGACCATACACATTATTAGCAAGTGTAGAAGTCAAGGTGTGTGAGAGTAACGGAAAATTTGTGCCGTGTACTTTCCCCCTTATTTCCTTTCTGTATCTTACTCTAATGAGTGTTTGATGCTAGGGTCTCTATATATACTATATACATATATACATACATATATATAGCACGGATTTACGTATTTATGTGTGCCCGCATTTCAAATCCACTGATTCTGTTCTCCATAACTTGTGTCAAGCCTTCATAACATATAGAACGATTGGGAACATTTAACATTTCACCATTCTCAGAGGAAGGTGCAACTGCAGATTCTTACAGCGAAGTTCTTTCTGCATTTTGATGAAGACATTTATCAACTCACCTCCCACACACTGTTTACAATGGATTCGAGGTACCGGTATTGTTGTTTACATTGTACTACTGCTGGCCTACTACGGCCTTGACTCCTGTGCTGATTTTCTTTCTCAAAAATTCTGGTCACCCTATTTATTGAAGATTAAATAACACTAAAAAACTATTTTTTACGTATCATACTGATCATCGCCAGCTGAGTTCCCTCACAACCCCCGAGTTTATATACCTTTCGCATTTGTGGCCAATCAGTGTTTTTGACGGTTCCTTTCTAACTAACTACTTGTACCAAAATGTACAGGTCATTTTATCTTTTAAGCTTTTTTAAATTTAGCCTTTCTAATTATACATTTTATCTATAGTAACTTATTGGCTCTTCTTCTGCTTTAAATGCTTCTTCTATCGAATATTGGCGGTCATCATCATCATGGCTGCTCTGAAAAGGGAAGTCGTGCTCTTGACAAACCATGTTCTCCTTCTGCCGGGAGTCCTCAGTCCTCAGTATTGTATAGTGAACGTGGAAAATATTATTGAAATATTCAGTGTTTATAAAGCAGGAGTGACCGTAGCATAATAATAATAATAATTTGAATTGCACTATTTCAGTAACTACCCGCAATGGAAGATGTTACAAGCCCCGCCCCGTTGTCCCGGCCCCAAGTCCCCCGCCCCACAAATCTCGGCCCAGCTTCCCCCTGCCCCTATGGCATACGATCATATGCTGACGAACTGTTCAAATTATGCGATATATTCACCAGCGGAATCGATCACGAAGATATAAACTATTTACAAGAAACCTACAACAGGCTTGACGCGACTTGTAGTCAGTTTTTTCTACCCTGGGTTATCCACCCTACAACTGCCTTGCACGAAGTGACCACTTGCGCCCGTAACTTACCCCTGGCTAGTCTCAGAAAGAAAAAAAGAGCATCTAATGGCGCAGAGAGTTTTGTATTCTCAGCTAAACCCAATGGACGAGTTGCTCGCAGCGAGCAACGAAGGTTACTGACTGCTTTCGAAAATCTGACTGATTCTGAGCTATTGAAATTTAACCAGTTGAAATTTAGGAAAAAAAAACTATATATAAGTAAATCTAGTATACATTCGTGGGGTTTGTTCGCGGGCGAAGCGATACCTGCCGACGAGCTTATACTCGAATATGTTGGTGAAATCATTCGGCCATCAGTCTCAGATTTGAGGGAGGTCAAGTATGGGAAGGTTGGTATTGGTGACACGTATTTTTTTCGCCTCACCAGAGATGCCATTTTGGATTCGACCAGGCGGGGCAACATTGCACGGTATATTAACCATAGCTGTCAGCCGAATTGTGTGGCGAAGATGATTTTGATAAATGGACAGAAAAAGATTGTTGTATACGCGAAGACGGTTATTCAGGCGAATGAGGAGATTACGTATGATTATAAGTTTCAGCTGGAGGAGGCAAAGATTGCGTGTCTTTGTGGGGCCATACAATGTAAAGGTTTCATGTGATTTGTGTTGAGCAACAAAAGTTTCAGGCTTAAAAATGTTTTTTTTGTAAAACTATCCGTTTTAACACAGAATACAATTTTGTAGAAAATATATATTGATTGTTGAGTTATCATTGCGGTAGTATTGCTATAAAGAAATCTTCCCCTACATTTAGATCTAAAGTTTGTGACAGCCACTAACACTGTTTAGCCAAAGGCGTGGAAAATTTCCTAAAATACTATAACTGCTCACTTCTCACGTCCTATGCTGTAGCCAAACCGTGCTAGTACCTGTCACTTACTAGGTATCAAGATGTAGGGAACATTTCATCAAATGGATGTGACCTCATTAATGGCTCTATGATCAATATTATCTGTAAAATTAGATTTTGTTCAAAAGGCGGATAAGGAGCCGTTTGACTCCCAGCAAACGCCTGTATTTTGTATTTTGAGAATAACATTGGCGCGCAGCTGACTATTTTGAACTTTCATTAAATAAAATGTTTTGAATTTATAAGTTCAAAGTCAATTAAGGGCAGGGACAGAGACTACGGAGCCCCCCAAATTCCTTTTTTCGTGCAAAATAAACTTTCTCTTGACATACTGTTCGTAGAGCCATAAATGAGGTGTAATAAGCTAGAAAAGAATATTCCTCTCCGCTTTGATGCACATTTTGTAGCCGTCACTGACACCCATCGGCCTCAGTTATTGGACTTGATTTGTAAAAAAAAACGGTCACTGAGTACGTCAAGTCGATTGAGTTCCAAAACTGTGCCCAATCGGGGTTAGCCACCTAATATGCATAAAAGTGAAGAAGAGCATTTTTCCTTTTTTATGACGTTTCCTTCATGACTCTATGATTACACTCAGTGCAAAAATTCGGAAAATTAGGGGCTCCAATTGTTAAATTGTTAATTAAGAGTGTACAGCCCGTAGGAAATTGGCAGCCCGAAATTTAATACTTTTTATTTTTTATTTCATTAACTAAGCATATAATTAAAGATTTGGCTCATCAAAGTTGTAGAAGACTACTTCATGCATCATATTATATGATATTTTTAATTTTCGAAATTCTAGTTTTTTCAGAAACATGCAAATATTTTGTAAACAATAACTTTTCACGTATTAACGATTTTATAAAAAAAAACTACAATTTCGAAAACTAGAAATACCTTATTATATGATGCATGATTCGAACCCACGGTCTAGGTCTAACTGGGGCGTCGTCTTATATTGCGGCACCCTAAGACTCCTTCACCTCAGGGAGAAGGGGAGCTAACTGACAGGGTGGACCACCTGATTATAGTGGATTCCGAACCAGTTGGGCAACATAGAAAAGTCACAGGATTAATTTGGAGGTGACCAGGACTAGACACGCACTTAGACTCACTGGTAATCTTACCGTGCCATCATGTCCCACCATGTACCTCTGCCAACATTGTGCACACTACCGAGCTTGCTGCAGTTTGGAACATGCTCTGTTCTGGTAGATTCAACTCAGACGACACTTAGGCATTTGAAAACCTGCTGCCGAGTGCGTATTATAGGAGTTTACACTGCTCCTAGTGGTAGTCCAAGCTGGGTTGCATTAAGTACGTTAACTTTTAATTTGGGTGATTATTTAAAAAAAAAATAGCACTTTTTATTTATGCATAGCTCTGTTTGTGGTAGGGCTCTTTATATATTCAGAGCTCTATTAGTGTTTGGGTGTAATTTAATTATTCTTTGCTTGCAAAGGGGCAGCTATGAACATATTAATGAATAAATATGTTACATTGTCAGTTTGGGCACTTTTGGAGACGAAAATCAGGTAATTTTCTCTGATGGTAAGCTTATGTATTTATGTGTCATCTTAAACAGACTGTGAGACATAAAGAGAGTTTCATATGCTTCCTATGAGTTAGAATCAGGTGGGCTGGATGGGCGTCCTTAGCTCAGTCATTCAATGATTCCGCTGTAGTTTCCTCGTGTAAACGGGTGGTTTTCGTCATAAGCTCAACACGTCAATATAAAGCTATTTAGATTGCGAGTCAAATGCGCAAAATCTGTACCGTACCTATTTCTAACACAGTTTAGCCATTTGTGCAAAAAGCGATTGTTGGGGTACTCATTGTGAAAAAATTATTACTTAGTTGAAAACAGTTTTCAATTGCACTTGACGATGGCGTGAGTCGAAACCGGTTGTTTTTTATTTGATTACGTAAAACTGTACTAAGTAATAATTTTTCCACAATAAGCAAGTTTTACAAAGTTACTAGGGAGACTATTATGTTTATTGTTGGGGTAGTCCCGAGTAAGTCCAAGTCCAAGGACTTAGTACTCAAAACATGTAGTGGTGGTACTCCAAGTTGCTCTTAATAACATTACTTGACCTAACCATTGCTTCAAATAAAAATAATGATTATTCTTATTTCAGAAACTGGACAGCAGTAGCTTTGCCACGATAAAACTATTGGGTCGCAATGAAAAGGAAGAGCCAGAGGATACCAAGCCTACCTTCGTCACTGACACTCAAGCTCTAGATAGTCTCATTCGCAATGACGGCGAAAATAATCAGCAATGGCTACAAATCTATCAGCGAAACACTAAAAATACAATAGATTGCATTGAAAAACAGCAAATAGTACCCAGATCTTCAAATGATGCATTGGTTACTCCTGTCAAAACTTGTCACTGGGAAGTGGATGATAAGATAAAGCTGGAAACAGAAGAGATTGATGTTAGCTGGGAAAGTAAAATAGGTGTAGATTCAATTAAGAAACCAAAGACAAGAAAGACGGAGAAAGAAGCAGTGAATGTTAGCGATGCAGAAGGAAATGTACCGAAAAAGAAGTTGTCTAATAGGAATGAAAATGGTTACACCTGCAAATTTTGTGAAAAAGTTTATCCATCTGTAGGTAAGTTAAGGCCTCGCCGTAGTGTAGTGTACCACTGACAGTTTTTCTACAAAATGCAATCATCACAAAATATCGATGGTGGAGTAGTCATCAAGGCATCATACCCCGAAATGTCTCTCGGTAGGAAATACTGCACGGCACAGATATGCAATGGTATATGACAGTGTCGAGTTCGTTAACCAGCTACATCCGCCATTTTGTTTCAAGATGGTGGCCGATCAAAACCTTACAAAATTAATATGTATCAGCTAATATTGGGAATGGAATAAAAGTGTGACAGAAAGCCCGTATTATTATCTATGATAATGGCAATCAATAATTTTACGACAAATCAACGATTTCAAGGCTTCCAGTCAAAGTGCAAATAATGTGATACTTATGCAAAAGTTCATAGTTATCTACGTTGTGGTTCGAAATTTGGAGCACAGGAGTGTTTTGTTAGTTGATGGTGTGGTCGCGAAAATAATGTAGTCAAGAGAGAGCTTAATTGTCTCTAAGAAGTCTTTAATTGTTAAATACATACATAGCATAGGGGATATGCGGGGTCGGCGCTAATGCAAAATGTGTTCAGCAATATGGTGTCATTTACAAGGGAAGAAGAAACCACCGCCACATTTGCATGAAATCTCCCTACACCTAATAGGCCAGAGCCGAAAGGGATTTTTAATAACTTGCTTAATAAATTGAAAAAAAAAATGTGTATTGGATTTGGTCAATTTTATGCTCCCCATATCCTCTTACGTCTTAACAGTTTAACTTCCTTATTATTATCTTCTATACACCTATGGTATTTTTGTAGTATATTGCTGCCCCCCCCCCCCCCCTGGAAGATTTTTCTACGGGCTCCCCGGACCGTTTCATTGTCCAGTTCTCTATCAACTACAGAGCCCACTTATTTAGCCTTCGCAACATGGAAATCCTACAAAGCAACGAGACTTTTGCAAGGCTATAAACCTCAGCAATCTATATATTTTTACTCTTTGACATTTCAGGCGGTTGGCGGTACCACATGCACACAATGCACAGCCAAACATTTCAACCATTCATCTGCGACTTATGCGGGAAATCCTTCAAAGCCAAAAAAAATTTAGAACGCCATAAAAACTCGCTCCACTTCCACATGAAGCTCAATCTTTGTGAATTGTGCGGTCGAGGCTTCTCATCCAAGTATGGTCTCAAAGTCCATAAGATTTGGCATACTGGCGAGCGCAACTACCACTGCGAGACGTGCGACTTCAAGTTTCGAACGAAAAGTAAATTGAACGCCCATAAGGCTGTTCATGGCGGACCTAAGAATTTTATGTGTGAGGTTTGCTCCCGGGACTTCCGGTGGAAAAAAGATTTCGAGATTCATTTGAGAACGCACACAGGTGAAAAGCCGTACGGCTGTTTGGTTTGCGGGAAATTTTTTGCGACTGTGAATAACAAAAAAAAGCATGAGCGTAGCCATGGGCAGGCTGCGGCAAAGTTGCAACAGAGCCAGCATGTTGATGGTTTAGCGTTTGTAACTTTGGATGTTGTACCGAATGTATAATTTAGGGTAATTAGGTTGTTAAGGGGACATAATTAGCCGAATTCATAAAAAGAAGCACATGCTCATACTTTATAGTTATAGTTACAGTTGAACAGTTGAACAAGACGGACGCGAGTGACTAAATTAAAACAATGTCGACGCGGGGTCAAGGTAACAATTAGAAGCCAGCAAATACTATGCCGTTTCTCCGATCGAGAGCTGCCTTAATCAAGACGAAACGTGTGGATCCGACTACAAATAATAAAGAACCGGTCCGAGTTTACTCGAACATGCTTTCCAATTTATCGATTAGTAGAGAGAGAAAATGATTATTTTCATGGTAAATAATTTTCCTATGGTTACATTTCGGATATCACGGGGGGGGGGGGGGGGGGGGGGGTCGTCCACCACCTGAAGGTGACTTAAATTCTAGATAGGTCAGGCCTACACATTACCACACAGCAATAATGGCAGGTCACGCAATGCATTTGAGCGTGAATTTGCTTTCATTTTTTCAAAAATAAATTTTTTTTTGCACAAAACCCAATAGTTGTTTGGAAACCAAACTATCCGGTTTCATTACTCAATTTAACACCTAAAACATGCTTGAAGTTAGAAATCATCGATAGAAAGGTTTCGCAGAAAAATTATTTTTTAGTCATTTTTCATTAAAATTTAGTCATTTTTATTTTTTTACCCCCAGAAGCAAACTATCAAGGGGCAAGCGACCCTCCGCATTTTATCAACATTAACAACAACTACAATATATGTGAATTTAAAAGAAATCGTTGGAGCCGTTTTTGAGAAATAATTTTTTTAGACGTTTTTTTGAAGTTTTTTGAAAATAAAAACCCCCCAAATTGAGTTAGCCCGAAATAGAAAAAATGATCCCGAGGTATGATTTTTGTGAACCTACATGCCAAATTTCATCAAAATCGACCGAGTAGTTTGCCCGGAAATCGACGCACAGACAGACAGACATTTCGTAAAAAACACTTTTTGGGGTTCCTGGGACCTCAAAACGTGTAAGTCCGTTGAAATCTCGGAATCGAAAATTTCGACAGTCACAAAGCTTTCCTTATACTACGTATAAATTGGAAAGCAAAAAATTGTTTCAAGGAAGCCATCTCCTCTTCAAACAATAAACATAATAGTCTCCTTAGTAACTTTGTAAAACTTGTTGTCACTCATTGTTAAAAATAAAAACTTTGTATAGGTTTACTTAATAAAATTAAAACACACACAACCGGTTTCGGCTCACGCCATCGTCAAGTGCGATTAAAAACAGATAAAACAAAAGTTATGCAAGCTAAAACAAAACAAAACTCATTGTCAGGATAACACACAGCATCGCATAAAGTAAACAAATTAAATTGAACAATTAAACATTAACCAATGGAAGCGCCAACAAGGGGGAACTACTTAAAAAGGTTATGTCATTAAGTAACGTTTTGTTTTTAACCATAGCTTCCCTAATCTCAATGGTTTCTAAATTATCAATTATTATTTTTAATAATGAGGTCCTCTTCAAACCACGGTGAAAAATAAAAAAGACATCCAAGAAAGAAGAGAAATGTGATCCGTCGGACTCCACATCCCCCAATGAAATCATGGCACAGGAGGAAGTGCACAAACCGTGTGAAATTGAGCTTAAAGCCACAAAGGAACGAGAAAACCTTTTCTTCAATCAGTGCATGGCCCTCCATAAGGACCTAGATGACTTAAGAGAAAAATATGATGAGCTGCAGAAGCAAAGACGATTGGCCTACACATCCAGACCTGTGATGGAGCCACACAAACTTCACCCACAATTACACCAAGCAAAACATTTGTGCAAGTTGGAATCCAAACAGACCATCGGACCAATGAGGCAGCCAAGCAAACTGTGCCACTCAGCAGCAGCCGCCACAGAGCAACCCAAACTGAGCAACAGCAGTAGCAATCACAGCACACAAACTACGCTACCCGGACTGCAGGAGACGGTGACGATACAAACTCAAACTCACCAAATGGCAAGTAAGCACAAAACCCTTCTTTGCTGGAAAGAGGCCACTATCTCAAAAGCTTTTCCTAATAAACATCTTATTAGCTTATCACCAGTTAAAAAGCCACACTTTAAACCTGTATCAACTGTGACTGGAATAAGTACCAAGTAGACTCGAGCCACGAACAATTCCATGTACTGTTCGCCCAGAAAGGTTTGTAAATGCATAATAGATTTTCCCGCGAAGCCTTCCCAAGTCCCGCTTCTCCATGTAAATTTCCCATGCTGCACTTTCAAATCACATACAACTACTTTGCATGTGTTTGTATACACATTCCGTTCGGAAGTGGCCCCTGTTGCATCATACGGCCTGCCCGCCATCTGGGAATACCTAACAGTGAAAAACCTCTCGGTCATCGAAAATGTTAAGTCCACCTTCCTAAAGAGGGTTCTCTGCGTTTCCAAATACACAAAGAGCCGCTTGGTTTATGTGATGGCACGGGAGAAATTCTTCATCGAGGATCTACAGGACTCACTAGATCTGCCCTCCTCAGCTGTAGTAGCGCAGTTCCTGAGGAATAGGAGAGAGAAGGCAAGCCATATCAACCCCGAATTCTAAGGGAATGACGCCATTATATATTGGAACACATGGACTTCCTGTAACCAGCTAAACCGGCACGTTCTCACGAGAATGGCGAAACATGGATTCCATTACAAAATTTGTAATCGAACTGGCTACCATGAGGCCGACGCAAGCTGCATTTGCACCCTGTGTGGCGGCTCCTGTACGCAGTACCACATAGAACTCTGTCCCGAAAGAGTGTTGTCCCTCACGCGGTACGCGTCACAGTAAAGTGCAGTACAGTGTGTAACTTAACTAAATCTGTTAATGTTGTAATGACCCTTTGGTTGTAAATATAACATTAAAAAAACTTATGGGGTTCCATTCCAAATTTAATGCATTAAGGCTGAGTGTTCAAAATGTTTTGTAAACAAGAAATTTTGCTGATTTTTTGACGAAAATAATTTATTGCTCATTCCATAGATACAAAGATAACAAAGTGAACAGATAAAAAACTCATAAAAAATCCAAGATATCGCAGGAAGTTTATATTTTCTGAACTGAAATATTATTACTTTAAAAAAATTGGATAAAGAGCCTTAAATCCATTTTGTGGCACCGTTGTAAATCTGTAAGGGAAATAGACAGCTTTCACAGAAAGCTCGTATTTTTTAAGATTTTTTCATCTGTTTCCTTTTATATCTTTGTGGCTGTGGAACGAGCAATTAATTAATTTCGTCCAAAAAGTACGATAATTTATTGTTTACAAAACATTTTGAACACTCAGCCTTAAGGTCGCAAGTGGACATTGCTTATAATTAAAAAATAAGTAAAAAACTTTTAACAAAGATTTAATATCTCAACCGTTAGAGAAGAAAAAAAAAACAAGCTATAGTTGCCATAGCAACCACAAATAATAGAGGAGGCTAGTTTTCATTTCAATTTGCCCTCACACTCTCACACTAGCCTTCTCTAGAAGCGTATTTAGCCGACCACGAGTCAATCCTTTTGTGAGGGCTCTTAACGGCTTCGCTATAGGTTGGCCCCGCATCAGCCAAGCACACGTAGTCGGTCAGATAGCCAGGTCGACGTTGCTGCCTTTGTGGTCGACCCGCAACATGAGTAACGTCATCGACGCTGCTATGACTGCCATCATCACTAACAGTCTCACTGACATCATCTGGAAGCTCATCACCTACAACACTCGAAATGACGTCCTTAGTAACAGGGTTAGGCCTGTTAAGAATTACAGTCACACTTTCACTGTCGCTCGGGCTTTCTGCATCAATGTTTGTCACTTCAACATTGTCCATGCCCTCTGCTTTAATGTCTTTCACTTTTTCATTGTTCGTGCCCTCTGTTTCAATGTCTCCCGATAGTTCAAAAGGTTTGAAAACAACATCACGACTCGTTACAACAGTACGTCCGGTATAAACTCGGTAACCATCCCTTTCACCACAATAGCCAACCAGTCGTCCTTTCACGGATTTAGAGTCCCATTTCTTGCACTTCTGTTTTGGAACATGTACATAGCACTCAGTCCCAAACGGTTTAAAGTGCTTAATAGGTGCAGGATCACGACCATACCACAGTTCATATGGAGTTTTCTCTTCTCTCGCTGGACCTGTACGATTGATAACGTGGCATCCCATATACTTAGGTTCTGCCCACAGACTTAATCTTCATTGGCATACAACATGGTTCGTGCTGCCTCAACCAATGTTCGCATTTCTCGTTCAATTGAACCATTTTCTTCTGGCGTATACGGCATAGTACACTGCATAGTAATACCACGATCGGACAGTAACTTCTTGATAGTAGAATTCACAAATTCTGTGCCATTGTCACACATGAAGGTCTGGACAACATGACCAGCAGTCTGGCACTCGTTCAGAAATATCTTCAGTTCTAATGTCGACCGAGATGTCCCAGTGGATCTCAATGTACCTGCAGGCTGCTCTGAACGAAGATATATTTAGCAGGGTGTCTAGTAGTGCTGTCCACCTCCAACCGCTTGGGATCCCGTTTACCCAATCTCCCATGTAAGGTCCATTGTACCACCTGGCGGCGAACAACGACTCCCACAAGGTCGACATCACTCTGCGATAGTCCTCTGGAACTGAGGGGTGATCTATACAAACCGTCCATATGGCGGATAACACTGCAGCTATGGTTGCCTGAGACTGGTTTTGATCAAAGCCCCCCTGGTCAAGAGGCACTTTGTAAGTTCCCGGGTGTGTCATATGCGCCATGAGTGCTAGATCCAGCTCCTCTGCTCCCCTGGAACCGGCGAATAAGGTAGAACTTTTGCTGCCCTGTAACCCTTCCTCGACTACTTCAGACAGGAAGTCCATCTTCCGGTATACTTGGTTGCCTGTCTTTACAACTGGTCGGACCTTGACCCCCTCGGATTTTTGCATGACGGATCATTTCCTCTGGTGTGACCGTGAGCATCTCCTTTCTTAACTGGTCATCGTCATACAAGACAGCATCATAGCCCTTGTTGGGACCTCGCCAGTACCCGAATGGCCCCTTATCCAAACGCCCAGTGCCAGCCACTCATCCAAAGTAGGAAGGCCCTGGGGTAAATGCCACTCTGCTCGCAGATACTTGCAACACTGATGGTACATGTCTGTTATGAACGTTTCAGTCCCTATGGGGCCACCCAACCCTTTCCAAGTGCCAAGTCAGTGCTCTACCTCCGGTTGTAGGTCGGCTTGAGGCTTAGGTGGGACATACCCAAACATATTCTCCCAATAACAATAAAGTCTCCAGTTGTTACTAAGATATGTCCCCCCTGCTTTCCATAGGCCTGTATTAGACTTCCAGAGCTTCTGTACCTGATCTATACAAACTGAATAGCTTCGCTTCACTCTAGAGTATTCTTCCCACACCATACGGGCCTGATCGACCCTTAATGTGGAGCTCATGAGGTGTAGTGAGTCTTCAAGCCTACCTCTGCCCCACACTGGACAATATCTGCATTTGTGATTGGAGCCTATCCGATATCTTTGTAGATTAGCATTAAAATCATCTAGAGGTGTATTCCAACCTGGAACTCCGCAATCGCAATGTTTTCTGCCCGTCCAGCTCTCCTTCTCTCTTTGCCGAAACAACTGAAAAGTCCATCTCCAATCTGGGATCGTTTTTTGGTAGTCCTTCAGCCTACCTATATGTCTTGTTGTGGAAGGTGAGACGCGTTGTGCGTTTTTGCTGGATCCGCACTTACAAGGGCGGGTTGAGGTGGCGTTAGGTGGGCAGAAGCATCGATTTGCAAACCGTCGGGCTTGTCCCGAAAATCCGACTCTGTGCCGGACACGTCTTCGGGCCTTGGGCACAGGCCCGAACGCCGACCAGGGTACTGGTCTGTCCCTGTACAGGGGTCTCTCCATCACACCCCTGTATTCTAGTTCTCTCCGTGCCGTATATCCAGGGAACAAGTCACTGAACTCGTTGTTTGACAACCGTTCATAGAAGTTGCGGCCCAAGGTGATTGATTTTACATGGCCAATGAGGAAATCGTTGACAAATTGACGGATTCCCCATCCGTGTGTATAATGAGGTCTGTCTGCCACTGGGATGTCCAAAAGCTCTTGATTCCACCCTAAGAGGAATGATAGCGAAGTGAAACCGGGACCACTAACCCTAAAAGGAACGTCCATGTTCAGGGCGCGTACAGGGTGAGTTCTGTATTGGATGTTATCCCTATTAACTAGCAGCATATTGATTTTAAGCATGCCACGATCCCAGTTTACATCAAGATCGAGCCCGTCGTCGTCTGATATCTTTGCAATCCTCTGTGCTAGAACGTATCCTGGATCTGCTCTCACCATCTGATACTCGGTTGAAGAGGTACCTAGACGGGGCTTGAATTCGGGGTTTCTTAGTTCATGTACGAGCCATGAATTGGGGTGCGTCCTTAACCCTGTGAATGACGCCCGGCATGCTGTTCGTAGCGCAACCCCCCATCTTGTTTCTGACGGCCTACGGGTTCCCATGAACCGCATCGCAAATTCAGACACACTCTCCTTGTGCCCCCTCAGGACCTCGGTCAATACATGCCAGTGCGCACGTAGCTCGGGGTATGCCGCTGGGCTGCATACCTCATCACGTCGACCTAAGAACTTCCTTAGTTCCTCGGCCGCCGTGCGCAGTAATATGGCTCTCCTCGGATGATCGGCTGCGGCTGACTTGTGCCTGTTATCCCCTCCTTCCACGGTTGCCGTTTGATCATAAACGAAACTCTTGGCTGTAGTGCCCGTCATCATTTCTATGGCGTCATTTGAGAGTAAGTTAAGATTTATATCTCCACAGTAAATCGTCGGAAAAGGTGTATAGGTGGACATGGAGAGTTCAAGGCTTTCTATAAAAACAGTTGCGTCCACAAAAGATGGTGATCTATAGATCCCTACTATTTGTAATTTAGTCACATTATTTATTGAAAAAAATCAGTGAAAGAGCTGTACAGTGTTTTACATTTTTTTCCGTATTAACCTTTGCCTTCAGATTATTTTTATAATAAATAACCACCCCTTCATTTCTTGTGGCAGTACCGATAGCAAATTCATAGTTATACCCAGTCATATTTATATTGCCGATAGGAAAAGATTCATTTAGGAATGCCTCAGTTAGGACGATAACATCCATATCAGATTGCATGCTTGTTAAAAATACAATTAACTGGTCAATATTTTTCCGTATGCTACGTATATTCATATGGAAAACCTTAAAACCATTTAATTGTTTAATCATAGCCATGGTTTCACCAGAGTTCGGGCACTCTATGGTGTCTAACTTTGGAAATTGTATCTCATCACTTTCCATCTGATAAAAAACTTTAAACAACGAAAATATAAAAATAAAAATGTAAAAATAAGCCATGTGATAGACCTACTAAGCATGAAAATGTCAACATTTCTATATGTACTGTACAAGGAACTATTCATACAGGGTCTGTATAATAAGTAACCGGACTGACCTCAGGAAATTTTTTATTGGCAAAATATGTACAATTTTTCTTTAGAAATCTTCAAAGTAGTCTCCATTGGAGTCAATAACACGCTGATACCGGATTTTCCAATCCTCGAACGATCCCTGGAAGTCGGCAACCTCGATGCTGTCTAGAGCCCTCGTCGTAGCACGTTGAACGTTTTCCAGAGTCCCGAACCGCGTCCCCCTTTTTTTTTTTTTTTTTAAACCTTCGTGGGGCCTACTCGTTTGAGTTCCTATAAGCGTCGACCTAGAAGGTCTTTTGCTTCCACGTTTGCCGTCTACGCCCATCTTATAACACCAGTCTTTTTGATAAATTCTAGTGTTTTTGTGATGGGATTAGATCGGATGGTTTCCTCTTCAGACCTAGGGTGGCCAAGAGTTTGGTATCGAGTTTTTCCCAGCGCTTCACATTCAAAGAGAATGTGTTCAGCTGTTTCTTCTTCAACTTCACACAGTCTGCATCTACTGTCGTTTTTCACGCCAACCCTATGCATGTGTTTGTTGAAGTGGCCGTGGCCCGTAAGCGTGCCAACCACCCTTCTAGCTTGCTCTCTACTTAAAGAGAGAAGCTGATCGGTGAGCTTTTTACTAGGACCCGGAATAACCTTCTTAGCAAATCTGCTTTCCGGGACTTTCTTCCATTCCTCTGCAGTTTTTCTCTGCACCCATTTTTGTACAGAAGTACGGGCCTGGCAATAAGCCATCCCATACTTAGGTTCTGCACCAATGAATGGCGTTTCTGCACCTTTTCGAGCCAGCTCGTCGGCTCTTTCATTCCCATCAAAGTTCGAGTGAGCCGGGACCCAAATCAGCGAGACTGAGTTTTCCCGACACACCTTTATTAGGAGGTTGATGCAGTGCCACACCATTTTTGATGTGATCTTTATAGCCTCCACAGCCTTAATCGCTGCCTGCGAGTCTGTATAGATAATAATGGTTTTGCCCTTGCTTTCCATTTCCATACACTCCTCTAGGCATTTTATAATGGCCCCTACCTCAGCCTGAAAGACTGTAGCATATTTGCCGAGGCTTAGGACTATGGATTTGTCTACAGTTTCCCCATAGACTCCTCCTCCAGCCCCATTTTCCATTTTCGACCCATCTGTATACCAGACTAGGTCATTGTCCCCTGTTTGATGTTCTTCAGCATTCCATTCTTTTCTAGCTGGAATTCTAGTGTTAAATGGTTTGCTGAATGAGAGCAGGGGTGTCATTCGGTCTGACGGCATTAAAAGCGTGTCTTCCGATATGCTTTTGGTAATATTGGAGTGGCCTGACCTTTTGCTTCTCCAGCAGCCTTCCAGCTCCAATCTATAGGCGCCCATCCTGGCCTGTGCTTCAATGAAGACTCCCAGGGTTGGCAGGTTCAATAAAGTATTCAGGACATCCCCTGGTGAAGTTGACATTGCTCCTGTGATACAGAGGCAGGCCAGCCTCTGGAGCCCATTCAACTTGGTTGTCACTGTGACCTGTGTAGTCTTGGTCCACCAAACTACACTTCCATAGGTAATCACCGGCCTAATGACCATTGTGTAAATCCACATTGCCATTTTGGGCCTGATTCCCCACGTTGTGCCTATTGCCCGTCTGCAAACATAAATTAATTGTTTAGCTCGGTTAATAGTTTTTGTAATATGGGGATTCCAGGTAAGTCCTTTGTCTAGGTTAACCCCTAGATACTTAACCTCCGTCCCCAGTTTTACAACTTGATTGAAAAGCTTAGGCAGCTTTCCCCCATCAAGATTCTTCTTTCGAGTAAATGGTACCATCGAGATTTTGGATGGGTTGATGCTCAGATTTTCAGCCTTGCACCATTTTTCTACTTCAGAAAAAGCCATTTGCATTAGCTCGGTTATGACCGTCATGGACTTACCCCTAATCACAATGGCCAAATCATCCGCATATCCTTGTGCGTACACTCCCACCTCATTGAGTCTGGTGATGATTTTGTCCACCACAAGGTTCCACAACAGGGGCGAGATAACCCCCCCCCCCCTGTGCCGTACCCCTGGTGGCCCTTACCATCACCTTCTCATCAGATAGGGATGCTAGAATCTTCCTATTGCTAAGCATGGATCTGATCCATCTACACACAGTTGCATTTACGCCAACTCTCTCCAACGCCCTTACCATGGAGTCATGTCCCGCGTTGGAGAAAGCCGCCTCAATGTCCAAAAACGCTGCCAGTGCAATCTCCCCATTGTCCAGGCTTTCCTCCAGTCTGCTCACCAGTTGATGCAATGCAGTCTCAGAGGATCTGCCAGGGCGGTACGCATACTGAGAACTATGCAAACCAGCGTTAGTGCGTATTTTTTCCCGGATATGTTTATCCAGGATTTTCTCTAGAGCTTTTAATAGAAAAGAACTGAGACATATCGGCCTGTATGACCTGGCCTGGGCGTAGTTCGCCTTTCCAGGCTTAGGTATAAATACTACCTTAGCCATTGCCCACGACTTAGGAACATGTCCAAGCGCTACACTGGCCTGATAGATGGTTGTCAATGCCGGGGTGAGGATCTCTTTCCCCTCCTGAAGAAGGAGGGGAAAAATCCCATCCGGACCTGGAGCCTTGCATGGCTCAAAAGTGCTGATGGACCAGCCCACCTGTCCCGGTTTTATCAGCCTTTTGGCACAGTTCCAATCCGCGTCCCCTTAAGGTGTCTCTTGATCTTGGGGAACAGAAAGAAGTCCGCTGGTGTCATATCCGGCCTGTAAGGAGGCTGTGGCAACGTTCCCCTTGACTGACTGCCTACTGCTCGGTGACGAGCAGGTAGGTGTGCGACGGAGCATTGTCGTGATGGTGGATCCACGAATCGGCAATGTTGTGAACGGTCATCTTATCAATTCCGACCTCATCTGCGATAGCCCGAATGCTCGGACGACGATCACTGTTCAACACATCACGCACTTTTTGCACATTTGTGTCCGTGTGATTCGTTGATGGAGGACCGACGCGCTGTTTGACATGGACGTCATCGCGGCCCTCCCGGAAATTTCTGTGCCACTGAAACACATGAGTTCTGGACAGAGCATCCTCACCGTAAGCCTCTTGGATAATTTGAAGAGTTTCCGTGGCCGTTTTCTTGAGTTTGACACAAAATTTGATGCTAACACGTTGCTCGATCGTACGCTCCATTTTCACTCCGACGACGTAACTGAACACGCACTCCGCTCTCGCTCGATGCTATCTCTCCAATCGCTGGGAGGCAATTTCTGCAGCCCGGTTCCCTTTCCCTAGACCCCCCCCCCCCCCACCACTACAGCACCAGATACCGGTTAGCAGACGCTTTGACGGCGCGGGGCAGGCTCAGTCCGGTTACTTATTACACAGACCCTGTATGCACTTGAGATGTGATAACAGGTTGTGGGCTAATGTTAAATCTTGTCAAGCACTGCGCTATTCTGCAAAAATTCAAGGGACCGTCCATAAGTAATTTCTTATTATTGTGAATATAGTTTATTGGTTTTACTATATATATTTATTTAGGTCTTCTAGTTTAAATATTTTAATTGGAATGTCATTTTCTTCTTTTTTTAATATTTAAATAGCTGCAATAGATCTCAAAGGTCGACGCAACGAACCTTACCTTAAGGAGGCACCGCAAAAAAAAAAAAAAAAAATATTTAAATAAAATTCACACACTAAAATCACTTAAAAACTATTTTTTTATTAAAAATAGAAGAGCACAGCAAGAAACGTCTTGCAGCTAGAAAACTCAACTTGCAACTAATAGTGGAGGCTAGTTTATTTCAATTCTTATTTATTTAGCTAAAATTGTCAATCTGTTGCACTTTTTACGAATTTACTGCTCCAGTGTCAAAATTAAAATTAAAATTTTCTGAATGTTAGTTAATTGTTTTTAACTACTGTAGCACCGTTAGTGGAACGATTTTAGGGTCATCATAGAACAAAATCAAAGCAATATTTATTGTTATAAATATTATTAGTGCGTTTCTTGAATTTGAGAAATTTATAAAATTTTCTTCTTACTAGGCCTATACTATATTATAAAATGGATCAACTAGAAAGTAGACAGTTAACTTTGACGTTAAGAGTATTCAGACCACAGAAAAGAGTGGCAAGTCATATCAAAGGAAGCAGGCCTAGTAAGAGGAAGATGGAAGGCCAAAACAGTGAAACTAAAACAAAATTTCCGCATAAACCGTTTGGTAAGGCAAGCAAATTCACTAGCAGACCCTAATGATGATCTTAAACCTTTGCAAACTATTTAAGGAGGATGGGCGAAGTTGAAAGTTATATGAGTGATTTATTGTCGGATATGCTTCAATTCTGATATAAGAGTCTAGGAGTCCGTCGAGGTATAAAATCAACAAAAATATAAAGGAAAAAAGATGTCAAGAATACTACGCGATCTCGACGAATGTGATGAAAGTATGATAAGGAACCACACAATTATGTATATTTTTCCTAGAACAATTGCTGACTGTTAACCTTGGACACCCTACGACAAGAAATATTAGAGCTTAGATTAGAGCTAATATTAGAGTTCCTCAGCGAATCGCCAGCGAACGAATCGTCAAACACAAAATTACTGCAAAATGGCTAACGAGCTATCTAAAATAATCAATTGTATACACCACCTGACTGTCTAAATATGTTAATCTACACAGGCTATTAATGTATTACACATAACTCTGTAAAGTTATTTATTCACAATAAGTCATACAACTTAGTAGCTCTCAGTTAATGCATAACAACAGTGCCATAACACTACACTACAGGGCCGGGGGTGAGCTATAATATGTCCATAGAAGTCACCTGTACTGCTAAATGTTAAGCTGCAGAGGCTTTCTCATCTCTTTATGTGTGTCACATGACGCCGTAGGCTGCCCTTCAGGGGGGCAGTCAGATTACAGGTACCACACTCATATAACTTCTCCTTGACATGAGTAGTAAGGTTCTACTGTCAATGCTTAGCCATACGTGGCAAACTTGTGAGGTCTGACTCCATTATGGACTCTCAGGTGGTAACTTAACTAGTCATTTTTACTAGCAAAGCTGCTGGCAGAGAAACAATTAAACCAGAACGTTGGCACTGGTCAGGTTTATACCCAGTATGTGTTCTGTAACCTCTTTGCAGATTCTGTTCAATTGAGAATACTTCGTCACTTATTTTACAGCAGTGTGGCCATTAAGTGTGGTCATGTGATAGTTCACATGTGACCGTTGTGCGAAACGCTTGTCACAGAGTAGGCACCGGTACGTGTTCTCATATGAGTCTTTACTCTACCGCTGCTTAAGAAACGTTTATAACAGCGTTGACACTCGTAAGGTTTCTCCGCAGAATTTGTTCTCACATGTAGCTGCAGAGTAATGCTGTGCGCACAACGTTTGTCACAGTATTGGCACTGGTAAGGTTTCTCTCCAGTACGTTTTCTCATATGCAACCGCAGTTTCATTTGAGTAAGACACACCTTGTCACATATCTGACAGCGGTGTGCACTGTCCCCAGTATTGTGTGTTTTCATATGATACTGCAGATAGCTGCTGTTTGGGAAACGTTTATCACAGTGTTCGCAAGGGAAAGGTTTCTCCCCAGTATGTATACTGGAATGTATTCGCAGGCCCTGTTTACTTTTGAGCACTTTTCCCACATATTTGACAGCAATGTAGTACAAGTCCACTAGAGTTGCCACGTGGCGTCGAATGCTGCCCCTCATCATTGCTGGCTTCCTCCTTCTTAACGCGATCTGATCCCAACAGGTCTGCAAGATAAATTTCACATTTCATTAGACTGAGTAATAGAAACCCGGACGATCACACCATCAGTTCACCGTGAGTTAGCCTTATTATAGAGCTATCATTGATAGATTAAGGATTTAGTTAATAGAAGTAGTACACATTTTTGTACACAGTACGCAGCCGCTACTATTACAGCTATTGTCACAGTTATGGAACTCCGTCCTTCCGGCAAAATAATCTTTCATACAAGTCCAAGCCAATAACTGTGCCCATTTAAAAAAAAAACGGGACCGTCGTTAGCACTTCCTGCTTGAGTTTTGGTTTTCTTTTTTTTATGCAAATTTGTTTTTTTTGTTAAGAGTATAAAATTATTTTCTTAATTGTTTCATAATTATTTTCTTGATTTGCTTTAATTTTGCTCGATTTATATGTGCATCTCAAAATGGGACTGTCGTTAATTTTTTTTCAGTTAAAGGCAAATTTTGTCCAAAATACTTTTCGAACCTGAACCAAACATGCTATCCAGCTATATTAGTAGTAACTTGTTCATAATCTATAAAAAGCTTAATCACTGCTTTTAAAACTACTCAGTTTTGGAAGGGTGAGTGCGAGTGTCCCATTTTGTAGGAATTGCCGAGTAATATTAACTATATGAAATTCAACTTTATTCAAAACACGTGTGGCATTGGAGTCCCATAAGAGGGGGGCTACGGTACAATAACTCCAATTCGGTCTTAAGGAATGACAGGCTTAGCAAATGCGCTTCCGAGAAACATAATTTAGAAGATACTGTAAGTAATAACATACCCTAAGAACTTTTCTTTTGGCCTCTTCCCATGAGACGTTGCCATACCAGAGAGTTTCCATGTGGAAACTGGACACTCTAGACTTCCCTGCCTTGTGCCGTTTGTAGGATCTGTAAAAGGAAACAAATAAGTTAAAAAACTCGAGCCTAAAAAGAATGCCGTACTTAAAAATTGGGGGTTTTAAGTAGCATTTTCTATTTTTTAGTTGAATTGTCAACAAAAGCGTGTTTTTAGTTTTTTATACTATTATTTATGTTATAATTAAATTTAACATAGACCTATACACAACACACTAACTGTAAATAGTTGCACTTATTTACACTTAGTGGGCCCACTCTCTATCAATTTCGCCAAGGCTTCGGTGGTAGAGTCCGTGTACTTGTTGATCATCTCTACATGGTCTCTAAATACCCTAATACCGATCAGAGACAACGTAACCCGACACAAGAAACACAAGTACCAATTATGTTACTTAGTGAGGCGACTAAAGAGGTCAATTGGATAGATTCATTTAATTGTTTGAAAGCGATTGACAAAATAAAACTGCCTAATCGTTATCCAGATGCAATAAAGTACCTGGTCGCGATATATACACTACAACGTCTGCAACGTACTTCGTTCGCAGAGAGCTTTCGATCCAGTAATGGAGATTTTAAAGAGAAAAATTGAACCTAGTTTAATTTTATATATTACGTATGTACTTGCAATTTGTTTTTATGACGACGTCGAACTGCAACCATGGATTGCATGGTTTCAGGCAAAATGACACGAAATACACACGATTTACGATTTAGAACAATAATTTTATAAGCTGCGAGAGCCGGCTAATTCAAAATATGTGCACATTTACCTCGCTAAACGGTATCTGGAGACGAAATTTCCCTTCAAGTTGTTGAAGTTCTCCTCCGTTGTCCTCATTTTGTAGGCCACGAAAATGCACCGAACGCTCTCCTTTTCCTGGTGATTGGTGAAGCAAAGAACTCTACCAAAGTTTGGGTGGCGGCCCCGTCTGTCCTTGAATTGACCGTTGTGTTCGTCCACAACCAGCCATATCGTCTCAAGCATGCTTCTACTTACAGCAAATATGTGCCTCGTTACACAAAATGTTTGACCCCGGTGATGTGTAAATAACTTCTGTTCGGTTGCCCTGTTTTTTTCGCTCCATGAACCCAAATAGAAATTGGGACTGTTCTTCATAAGTCTTCATGCTCCTGAATTGCCTAAAGAGGCTCTCCCTTTGCCTCACGCATACTTTCATATAGCATTCCAGTCTGCAAAAACATGCTCTACCAATCACCTTTCCTTAATCCAATTGCGGTTTTTGGAATATAGAATATAGAATATAGGGTCCCCTGCCGGTGGGCTTCCTTCCGCTGCTCATTAGGCCAAGGAATCAAGTCCATTTTAAAAATTAAAAATATGAAAACAACTGAACACATTAACACAGTACACACGTGACACACAGCTCAGTACAAAACTTGTATAAAATAATTAAAATTTAAATTTAAAATTCATAGATGAACGCGTCTGCCGTCTGAATCAGAGTATTATTACATGCGAATTGCGAGTGATGAGTGATGCGACCATAGGTGCCCATTCCATTCACCGGCTAGGGCTATTTCCGCTATTTCCAACAACGGTGACGTGGTAGCAGACATTCAAGACTTAGGTGGCGTTTCCACAGACCTCGCATTGCAGAATTGGCGGAAATGTTAATTTTCCTTTATGCCATAGTTAAAATTGATCAATGATTATACAGTAAAATCACAAACAAATAAACTAATATTAAAAAATGGCGTCATGGGATATGTTAAGTACAAACATTTTAATGGATTTCTATAAAAAGAAAAATTCTAATTTCCGTCAATGTCATTTGCATTCTGCAATGCGAGGTCGGTGGAAACGCAACCATGTCTTGAATGTCTGCTACCACGTCACCGTTGTTGGAAATAGCCCGAGCCGGTCAATGGCGCCTTAGATAAGGTGCCCATTCCACATACGTACAACGTCAATGAAAATTATGAAATTGAAGGTGGTAGCAGACATTAAAGACAAACTAAAAATTCTGCTACCACCTTCAATTTCATAATTTTCATTGACGTTGTACGTATGTGGAATGGGCGCCTAAACTATAAAGAACTAACCTTTAGATGGTCCACTACGGCCTTAAGAGTAGTATTTGTTTATTTACAAATGGCGGGGAAAAAAAAAAACTTGCCGACCGGGAATTCAGATAGCGCTAGTATCGCGTTTCCGCCCTAACCTCCAATAAGGTGCCCATTCCACATACGTACAACGTCAACGAAAAATTGAAAAATGACGTCAAAATGACGTAACTTGACGTGGTAGCAGAATTTTTAGTATGTCTTTAATGTCTGCTAAAACGTCATTTTTCAATTTTTCGTTGACGATTGAAGTATATGGAATACCCCCCTAAAACAAACTTTCATTTTTAATTGATTTTATTTTTTTATTTAATGTTCATTTAATTAATAAATAAATGCAAATTTAAATTTAAACAATTTTCAAAGTGTTAAATTTGTTCAGGCTGACGAACTACGTTTATTTTATTTTCAGCCTGAACTTTGGAAAAGGTCATTTGTTATAATAAATATATTTTAATTTATAAAAAAAATTAAAGTCGCTTAGATAACCAATTTAATTGTAATTAATTATTAAAAACACTGCTTTGACATATTGACAAGGAAGGAGATGGCGGTTGTAGTCATGGATTGTCCTCAGAGATATCATATAAACTTAAATTTGAAAAACAAATTGGTCACTGTTTATAATAAATAAATTTAAATCTATACATAATTAAATTTGCTTAGGTAAATAATTTAATTACAATTAATAATTAAAAACTGTGCTCTTGGCTTTTGTAGTCAGATAAAACTTGCCGACTGATTCTGCAGATAGCGCTGCGGGCGGAAATACTGAGCCCTTTATGCATTGAACGGGGTCGGCATGCGACTCGCATGCTACATTGCTTCATTCATTCATTGCTACAAATACAATGGAGTTCTTGCGCAGGTAAAACAAAGATGGCGGGCTGTCGGAAAGGGAGGGGGTACCCCTGATTCTCGGACATCACCTCCTCATTTTAACATGGAGTGCATAGGCTTTCCAATGAAATTTATTTTATTTTAAGAAATTTTAGCTTTTAAACGGAAAATTAGTGCTTTTTATGTTTCTTCAATACTTGCGCGGGTACTGACAAAAAATTGCGGCAAAGTAGCTGCAAATAATTGTCGAAAAATATTATTTACTAGTGTATCTAATATTATATCATTGGTTCTGATACTTCCGCGAGGGCAGATCAGATTTTTAAATGGGTATGTGAGCCTAAGCTTGCTTATACATATTACAATTAATGTATTAGTAATGATTTATTACCATAACCATACAACTTTACTGCATAACTACCATGAAATATAGCCTAGTCGGCTGGGCTGCCGACACGCTAGCCTATCATGTTGTTTGTAAATATTAGTAGCGTAAAAATGGTTATTGTCTCCCCATAATACTATCACTAGAATTCAATTTAGTATCTGAGCACCAAAGCAGTTAATTTTCGTAGGGCCACAGGCCGTGCCCAGCTTTTGTTGTCGGGGGGGGGGGGGGTGTCCAATTTTTTTTTAACGTAATTTATTTTTGAATTAATGGTCATCGAGCAATACAGGTTTACATAAAGTTTATATTTTTCCTCTCGTAATCCGATTCTATCTAGTATCAAGCCGTTTCATCACGGGGGGGGGGGGGGGGGAAGGGGAGGTTGAACTCCCCCTTGGCTACGGCCATGATCTCAATCGACTGTCCGATTGGATCTGGAAAAATCTTTTGTTGGCCCACTAGGATCCACTAAATGTTTTGAACATATATACAAGGCTGTTCCCAGGTTATGATTTCGGGGGGGGGGGGGTCCAAACATTTTTTTACGTAATTTCGTAATTTATTAATGAATTAATGAATAAATTCTTCAAACCATACAGGTTTACCTGCAGAAATTTATTTCGGGGGATGGGGGGGGGGGGGGTGCGGACCCCATGGACTACCCCCTGGGCACGGCCATGCATATATATGTGTATTTTGTAACTTTAAATATTGTGGACTTCGTTCTGCCACAATGATGCAACCACCACTTGCATTTCTAACGTTTTTCCAGTGGCTTGGGGAACGATATAATTCAGACCTCTCTCGTATGTGGTCTGTCCTGGTATCGGCTATCACTATTACACAAGTCATAGCAGCAATGCTTAATATATAACGCTAGAAATATGAATAATAACATCTAAAAACTTTAAAAATCAACAGCGCTCAATGCACATTATATCCTCCAATGGCCGAACAGCTGATTTTGTTTACATTATTTTCGCTATCACGCATGCGCTGTTAGCTCCGCCCTCTTACTGTGACGTCACTACGCAAGAACTCTATTGCCGGGCTCGCTCACCGTGCTTATACTACTTATGCGCATGCGCAAAGATATGACGTCATTGTTTTTTAGAGTTCGGTGGGGACTGCGGGAGTGGGGGACTGCATTTGGATTACTACCACGGCACCTAGCCCATGCTGAACAAATGTTTTCACTTTTGGTCACGTGACAAAAAGGGTTATTATGGCAAGAAGTGGTTGACTCCATTGCGCTCAATGCGATTTAGACGTATTTCATTGCCTGTTATTTAATCTATTTACCCATTTATTGAGTTTTTCTTTGGTTTGACATAATGGTCATATCTTGCTTTGCTTATAAATGCACTAATAGGTTCAAGATATGTCGAGAAACGGGGGAAAATATTACTTTTCACAAGTAAGTGTTCGCATGGTTTGGTCATTAGTTGAGGCAACATTTATGGGTTTATTTTAGTTTTCTTAATCATTATGTTAACAAATTACACACTTTCAATTGTCCTCAAGGCCGCTGCCAAGGGAGGATCCTTGGGGGCGGAGGGGCGGTCGCGGACCACTTAGTCCCACATGTGTAATAACCAGTCTGCTTCCAGCTTCACCTTTTTCCCGGTAGATGGCGCTGTTCACATTCAGATAATTCAATATTCCTCAATCTTCCTTTTACGTATTTATTTCTCTTATTCAATAATATCATTAATCTACCCTCTGTGTCTCATCAGCTCCTTTAGCTGTGGACACAGAGTTGGTTTTTCTATATGGAAGCAGGCTGGATCAAATTCAATATTAATTGTAAGCATGTATCGTTCTCGTCTCACAGCTCATATTGTAACCACTGTGTGTTCCATCCCATCCCTTAAGTAACGAACGTTTTATTTCAGCGTCTACAGGAACCTACCTGACGTGAGATGGTAGTGGTTTTTAGAGGGTCGGCTGGCGGCCTACTCGAGGTTGAACGCTAAGTTAACCCCTCACTACCTGGATGCTATCCTGATTCACTCATGCCGGAGCATGACCGTGTTGAAAGGAGGCAAGTAAAGGCACAGGTGCTTGGTTTGCAAGTTTTCCACTTCCGCAGAAACAAAAAAAAAAAAAAAAAAAAAAGTGTTAAATTACTCTAACTTGAGTCGAAGCACTGCAATACAAACCAATTCAAGTCTACACTGCCTATTCAATTGCATCGTCCTTCGACTAGCTACATTGGTGACCCTCGACAACGGAACAAGCAGCCTTCCAGATTCCAGTTCCAGCTCCAGTTCCAGCCAGTTCCAGTTCCAGTTCCAGCCAGTTCCAGTTCCAGCCAGTTCCAGTTCCAGCCAGTTCCAGTTCCAGCTTCCAGCTAGTTCCAGTTCCAGCTTCCAGCCAGTTCCAGTTCCAGCCCGTTCCAGTTCCAGTTCCAGCCTCCAGAACGTCTCATCCGGCCATAGGCGGTGGAAACCACCCCGGAGCAGCTACATTCACCGCAGCAGCACAGCAACAACCTGCAAGATGCCGCAGACCACAGCCACAACCATTGCAGCTACAACCGCTACAGCTACAACCGCTACAGCTACGACCACTACAGCTACAACCGCTACAGCTACAACTGCTACAGCCACAACACCGACACCCACGGCTACAACCAAGATGACAGGCCCTGCTAGTACGATGGCAGTCTCGGTCAAGCTTCCACCCTTCTGGACACAGTCGGCCAACCTGTCACCGGCACTGTGGTTCACTCAAGCGGAGGCTCAGTTCGCACTTGCTGGGGTCACAATGGAAACGACGAAATATTACCACGTCCTTTCAGCGCTCGACCAAAGTACCCTCAGCGAGATCTCAGATTTGTTAGCTGCCCCAGTACCAGTAAACCCATACACTGAGCTAAAAACGCAATTAATCCAACGAATGAGTCTTCCAGCAAGCAGTCGCATTCAGCTACTAATGTCGGAAGACATAGGGGACAAAACTCCCAGCTCTTTTCTCCGGAGACTGCGGGCCCTCGCAGAGAAAGCCATATCAGACTCGGTTTTACGCACCATTTGGACGTCTCGCCTCCCGCACGCTATACAATTGGCAATCATCGGTCATGATCACCTGTCACTAGGTGACGTCGCGAACCTCGCCGACAAGATGGCCACCATCAATTCAGCAACACGTGACCGGATTCTTGAGTGCACAATGGCCCCTGTGGACCTATTGAAGACGTTAACAGAGAACGTCGCGGCTCTACAGGCACAGTTCGCCGACAGATACGGACAACGTGCCACACAGCCATGGTTCCAGGGCCAGTTCCGTTCACCAGCGCCTAAACAAGACCCAACTTGGTGTTTTTACCACCAAACCTATGGGAGGAAGGCCAGAAAGTGCCAGCAGCCATGCAGATTTCCGAAAAACGACGATCGCAGCCAGTAAAGGCAGGGCCTGCCTGCGCCACTACACACCTGCTTAACACCTCACATCGCCTTCTTATCACGGACCCTTGCACCAAGATACGTTATCTCATTGATACAGGGTCCGACATCTGCGTTTTTCCACGTGCCCGTCTCAACCTACCGCTCCGTCGTACTCAACTCGAGCTGACTGCCGCCAATGGCACAATCATCAATACGTACGGAACAACAGCTCAACAACTGGACCTGGGATTACGACGCAGTTTCCGTTGGAATTTCATCATTGCCGATGTCGCGCAACCCATCATCGGTGCAGACTTTCTCGCAGCCTCTAATTTGCTGGTGGATCTCCAGAACTCAAAGCTGATCGACGGGACAACGCATCGCAAGGCGAACCTGTGTCAAAGCCCCTCCAAGCAACCTAGCGTTTCTACCTTAACAATACCGCACAGTACCCCGGCCAGTCTAAAAGTAATAATTGAGGAGTTTAGCGACCTCACGCGGCCGAGACAACCCACAGACCAGGTCAAACACTCCACGGTCCACTACATTAGAACGACAGACGGACCTCCCGTCTCCGCTGGCCCACGCCGGTTGGCCCCGGACAAGTTTATTATCGCCAAAAAGGAGTTCAACGACATGATCCAGACCGGCGTATGTCGTCCGTCCGACAGCCCATGGGCCTCACCATTACACCTAGTACCTAAAAGCGACCATTCATGGCGCCCATGCGGGGACTACAGACGGCTCAATGCTCGAACAATTCCTGACGCGTACCCAGTCCGCCACATCGCAGATTTCAGTGCAGAATTGCGAGGAAAAACCGTATTCAGCAAAATTGACCTGGTCAAAGCATTCACCCAGATACCAGTTTCCAATGGTGACATTCCAAGGACAGCAATAAATACTCCGTTCGGCCTTTTCGAATTCCCATTCATGACATTCGGTCTTCGCAATGCTGCTCAAACCTTCCAACGCTTCATGGATAACATCATACGCGACCTCCCGTGGGCATATTCATACATCGACGACGTACTGGTTGCATCAAGTGATAAGCAGGAGCACGAATCACACCTACGTCAACTCTTCCAACGATTCCGAGAATATGGCCTGGTCATTAATCCTAGCAAGTGTACCCTCGGCGTTGGGTCAATCAGCTTTCTTGGTTACCTCGTGTCAGCAGAAGGCACACAAGCCCTACCAGACAGGGTAAAGGCACTCACTGAATACCCTCTTCCAAAGACATTCAAAGATCTACGCCGTTTCCTTGGCATGATTAACTACTACCGCCGGTTCCTACCAAATGCAGCCAACGAACAAGCACCACTCAACACGTTGTTATCTGGAGACAAGGTGAAAGGGAACGCTTCGATACCATGGACAATAAAGCTTACCGAAGCTTTCAGCTCATGCAAACACAGTCTGGCACGCATCACCCTACCCGCGCATCCAGATCATACGGCTCCGATTGCACTAGTCACAGATGCATCAGACACCAGTATCGGAGCTACAGTCCAACAACGGATCAACGATCATTGGCAGCCATTGGCATTCTTCTCGCAGAAACATAAAGAAAACCAACGAACATGGTCCGCCTACGATCGCGAATTGCTTGCGGTACACGACGCCATTCGTCATTTCCGATACTTGCTAGAAGCGCGCGCTTTTGTCGTGTATACCGATCACAAACCGTTGACGCACGCTTTTCAGAATCCAAAAACAAGTTGCTCACCTCGCCAAATGCGGCAAATGGAATTCGTCTCTCAATTCACCACGGACATCCAATACATCGCTGGGCAGGACAACTTGGCCGCTGATGCATTCTCAAGAATCGAAGCAATCTCTACTCCCGTATCTCCTGAGCAACTTTCTTCTGCTCAGAAAGACGACAGAGAACTCAAAGAGCTTCGGTCCAGTAGAAAGACGTCCCTCATCCTCGTTGATGTTCCCATTCCGGGCTCTGATTCAGTCCTTACGTGCGATTCTAGTCAAGACATACAACGCCCATTTGTGCCCAAACCATTACGTCGACAACTTTTCGAGCACCTACACAGCCTACATCACCCAGGAATAGCAGCGTCTGCTAACCTGGTTGCCCAACGCTACATATGGCCTTCTATCCGTAAGGATTGCCGTGCTTGGGCTCGTCTGTGTGTCAACTGTCAATTGTCCAAGATACATCGACACACCCTCACTGCGATTGGAACCTTTACTCAGCCTGACCGACGGTTTCAGCACATACACCTCGACATTGTAGGCCCATTACCACCGTCGGAAGGCTACACGTATTTGCTAACACTCGTTGACCGTTTCACGCGATGGCCGGAAGCCGCTCCTATGGTGGACATCACCGCCGAAAACGTCGCCAGAACCCTCATTTCCTGCTGGATCAGCCGGTTTGGGTGCCCGGAGACAATTACTACAGATCGCGGCCGACAGTTTGAGAGCCATTTGTTTGCTGACCTGGCCCGATTATGCGGATTTCACCATGCACGGACTACCAGTTACCACCCTGCATCCAACGGCATGGTAGAGCGTATGCACCGCTCACTCAAAGCCTCCATTATGTGTCATGCCAATGACAAATGGACGGAAGCCCTTCCGCTAGTTTTACTGGGCATGCGTGCCACTCTTAAGAAAGATCTTCAAGCTTCTCCAGCAGATCTGGTCTATGGTGAACCATTAAAACTACCAGGACAGATGCTGACAACTCCTCCTTCATATCAGAGTCCGGCGGACACTCTCATCTGACTTCGAAGGAAATTCGACTCACTACGCCCCACTCGCGTCAAGAGACACGGGGCTCATCAAACATTCATCCCACAAGACCTTGCGAAAGCCACGCACGTTTTCGTGAGACAAGACCACGTCCGTGCTTCCCTCGAACGTCCTTATGCGGGACCATTCCCTGTGTTAAGTCGCACCGACAAAACAGTTACGATTTCAAGCCGCGGTCGTGCGGTTACTGTGTCAATGGACAGGGTCAAGCCGGCCTACATTAATGCCAGTACAGACGAACCGTCTCACCAGTCTACGATCAACCCCCCGCATCAGCATCCTGCTCAAGATAAACCTCAGGAGAAGGTCTCCTCACCACTTCCTGCCACTGACGTCGTGCCGACACCACCGACTCGCACCACTCGCTCAGGTCATCACGTCCACGTTCCACGACATTTCTCCGACTTCCAGTCTTAGGAGGGGGGTAATGTGGGGACCACTTAGTCCCACATGTGTAATAACCAGTCTGCTTCCAGCTTCACCTTTTTCCCGGTAGATGGCGCTGTTCACATTCAGATAATTCAATATTCCTCAATCTTCCTTTTACGTATTTATTTCTCTTATTCAATAATATCTTTAATCTACCCTCTGTGTCTCATCAGCTCCTTTAGCTGTGGACACAGAGTTGGTTTTTCTATATGGAAGCAGGCTGGATCAAATTCAATATTAATTGTAAGCATGTATCGTTCTCGTCTCACAGCTCATATTGTAACCACTGTGTGTTAAATTAAACACTTAATTCCTTCGACCCGCGACCACCGGTCTCCAGATCACCGCTCTGCAGCTTGACGGACTACTGGTGGCTTGCCTTCTATTTTTAAACCGAGCTAATCTAGGCCCCCCCCGGCCCAACTAATTTTATATTGTATTTTTCAGTTACTTTACCATACGAACAAACTAACTAACGCTAAATACTCGAACTCAACCCCAGTACGGCAAACCGCGCCTTTCCAGTTGCCGTACTGTTACAATTAAAATCCTCTCCTCTCTCTCACCTCCATCCGAGTTCCTCCCAAATTACCCATCCCATCCCTTAAGTAACGAACGTTTTATTTCAGCGTCTACAGGAACCTACCTGACGTGAGATGGTAGTGGTTTTTAGAGGGTCGGCTGGCGGCCTACTCGAGGTTGAACGCTAAGTTAACCCCTCACTACCTGGATGCTATCCTGATTCACTCATGCAGGAGCATGGCAGTGTTGAAAGGAGGCAAGTAAAGGCACAGGTGCTTGGTTTGCAAGTTTTCCACTTCCGCAGAAACAAAAAAAAAAAAAAAAGTGTTAAATTACTCTAGCTTGAGTCGAAGCACTGCAATACAAACCAATTCAAGTCTACACTGCCTATTCAATTGCATCGTCCTTCGACTAGCTACAACGTATTATTTTAAAGTGATATTTTTCTATACATCATGGAGAATATATATATTAAATTATATGCAGCGAAATAAGGCCCAGGCATAGTAAAAATATTATGAAAAATATTAAAAGAATTAATTAGATGCTAAGAGCTTAGCTGTCACATGCAAACGGCGGCCATTTCGAATAATATGGATATCGGTTTTTCATCAGCGAACCTAGTGACCAAAACTGTCCCTACAGAACCTCAGTGAAGTCGAAGGTAGCTCAATACAATCCAGAATCCATCTACATTCAAACTGTTCATTCAATTCCATCGTCCAGCATTCCATTACAAACTTATTTGATGCTATTGTTTCCTTTTAATCCACATAATTTTCAGCTATTTTGGGAAAGCATATTTATCATAATAATGAAGTTAGACAGCCTAAATATTTAATAAAGACACATTTTGTTTAGTTTTAAAAATCCTGGGTTAGGTACCATAAGAAAATTGAGTTTCATTTGGCGCGAAAATTTGAGGCCAAAATATGGCGGACTTTCTATTGGTCCCCTGCTTGCGCACGCAAATTATATGGAGTTATTTTGTTTTATACCAACACCTTTTTCACCTTAAATCTAAAAGTTATTTTAAACATATTCTACGCAGTACACATTTCACAAAAACAATAAAGATAATATACAGTACGTCATGCCTAGCCATTAGTTGCAATATTGCATTGAGTTAATTTTATTATCTTAATTTATTGTGTGGTGACCAGGCGGGTAAGATAAACCTTGGCAGCGTAAACAACGTACAGAAGTAGCAGTCGCTATTTGCTATATTTATATAATATATTATTTTTAATAGGGAAAAGACGGGTTTTGATTCCAACCAAAAATCGAAGTCGAAAAGGCTATAAGCCGCATAAAATCAAACGCTGTAGGGTGTGATGAGATCTCTATTAAAATGCTCCGAATGATTCTCACCTCCATTATTACCCCTTTTACATTTATTATAAACTACTCATTTAAATCCAGCACCTTCCCCTCCCAGTGGAAAATGGCCCATGTTCGCCCCATACCAAAAAAGAAACAACCTCTATCTGCATCAGACTTTCGTCCTATTTCAATTTTACCTGCCTCCTCTAAGGTCATAGAATATATAGCTCACGATCAGATCTCCTCGTTTATGCTCCAAAACAATCTCTTTGATAGGCACCAATCTGGCTTCCGTCCTGTGCATAGCACCACCACAGCCTTACTTCAAGTGACTGAGGACATTAGACGGGCCGCTGACTCTCGCCAGCTAACCCTATTAACCCTACTAGATTTCAGCTTGGCGTTCAATTCAGTCAACTTTGAAATACTTCTGGCCAAATTGCAAGCCATTGGTTTCTCTAACTCAGCAACAAACTGGACAGAGCAATACCTAAAAGGTAGACGGCAGCGTGTCTCTATGGAGGACAGCAACAAACAGACAGTTTTTTAATCTTGGAGGGACCTAACATGCGGTGTACCCCAAGGAGGGGTGTGTGCCCCCCTCTACTTCTCCATTGCAGCACTAGATCTTCCCACTGTCCTTGAATATTGCCAACACCACGGATATGCGGATGATTTCCAAATATATTTACATTTACCGGCCTTCGATCTCCATGAGAATTTTAATAAAGTAAATGCCGATCTTAATAGAGTGTCCTCATGGGCTAAAAACAATTTTCTTCTGCTGAACCCAATCAAAACCCAATGCATTCTCCTTGGACCAAGAAGAACCCTATCCTCCCTTGATTATTCCTCCCTCCCCCCAGTGCTAGTACTAGGCACTAAAATCTCCCTAACCACGAGCGTGAAAAACCTTGGGATTACCATTACTGATGATTTATCATGGGACGCCCAGGTGACCAACACCTCGCGCAAAACTATGGGCTCACTACACGCTCTTAGGCGCCTGAAAAATTTTCTGCCCCCTAATCTGAAGAATCGGCTCGTTCAAGCCCTTATATTTCCTCTCCTAGACTACTGTGACATAGTCTACAGTGATATGACCGCAGCACAAGCAACTCACCTCCAGAGGTTGCAGAATAACTGCGTTAGGTTCGTACTGAATGTCAAGTCGTACAGAGACCACATATCTCCACTCCTGAACTCTCTGGCTTGGCTGAATCTCCAACGTCGGCGTCAACTTCACCAGGCATGCCTTGTCTTCAAAGTGCTGCATACCCAATCCCCATCCTACCTCTTCTCGTCCCTTACACCACTTTCCTCGGGAGCCTATAATACTCGTGGGGACGACCTCTTTCTAACCCATCTCTCTCATTCCCGAATCTTCCACTCTTCATTTCTCATCTCTTCCTCTACACTATGGAACTCGATACCCATAGAAATTCGTGCCTCTCCTTCTCTCAACGTATTTAAAAACAAATATTACAAGTTTCTCCTTAGTCAGCAAACCACTGTCACCAGTTGATCAAGGCAAGGCTGCGTGTGAATGTGTGAGAAAATGTGTGTGTGAATGTACAGTAGATGGTAGCGAATGTGAATTAGTATGTCTGTTATCATGAATGAAAGGTATGACTGATATACTGCATGAATGTAGTTTATAAAAATATATTTCAATCAAACTATATCGTTGTTATGTACAGTTAGGTGTAAGAGAGGGCCATAGGCCCTAATCTCGCTGTATCTATACATATATATTTTTTTAATAAAGACTTTATTATTATTATTAAAATCAGATGGATGCGCAACCAATCAAAGAAATGGCGCCAAAATCTAAAAATTGGAAATTTTAGAGAGAATCGCTTTTGATTTAAGACGACTCGATTGTAAGCCCTTCCTATATTGTATCCTATTCATTCATTTATTTCATTTTCTGCAAATTCATGTTTATGCAATGCTGTTTACTCGAACATGCTTTCCAATTTATCAATAATTAGTAGATAGATAATATGAGTAATTCCACAGTAACTAATTTTCCTATGGTTAAATTTCGGATCCCTTGAAATTTCCATGGCCGCAGCCAGGCACTTTTTTCAGGAGGGGGGGGTCATTCTGACCTCATCTGATGAGAGGTAACCTCAATATACAGTATATTTACAACTCCTTAAAAGTACATTCTGTCTAGTATACGCTGCAAATTATTCGGAGGGGGGGGGGGCAATGGCGTAAATAACATCCCCGCAACCCCCGCGGCGCGGGGGGCGCAGCAATGTCGGGGGCGCACTTCAGTTCCCAAAAATAATAAAATAATTTAGAAAGCTACGTAATTAATAAAAATATTAAATATCGATTTGTTATCCATGTTGACTATAATTATGAAATTAGGAACTTCATCTCATTTAATACTAAAAATTATCTTTCTCGCCAATCCTCCGCTTCACCAGTGGCAGCTGAATGCACTAGGTACCAACAAAACCAGACAGCGGCTGGTACGTTTTCCATTATTAATTTATTATTTATACTACAATCTTTTTCTTCCTATTCCACCAAGACCGTAGGCAAGAGGGGCTAATTGGGCTGCAGGCCCCTCCCCCCCCCACCGAAAAGAAATGTTGAGCAAATGCATCTAGTACGGTAACATGAATATGTTAAAATGTAAATTATAAGCTTTACTGCTGTTAAAATCGTAAAACCCCACTATTTCGGGCATATTTTTTTTTCAAAATTTTTCCCCCGGGGGAGACCCCCAGACCCCTTCGCAGCAATATCAATAAGCATTCCTTTGTAAGTTTTGTAAAAATCTATACTTTACTGCTGTTAAAATGAGTAAAATTCAACTATATTACACAAAGTTATGTTTTCAATTTTTTTCCCCGGGGGAGAGTCCCGGGCCCCCTCGACGCACAATATTATTTCTATAAAATCTAAGCCATCGTAATGAGTAGTATAGAAAGGGCGGTTCTGGCGCTTACCCCACCCCCCGTCGAGCTACCCCATCTACCCCACCCCCCGTCATGCTACCCCTCGTGGGTGGTCTGAGGTTCTGGCGCTTACCCCACCCCCCGTCGAGCTACCCCATCTACCCCACCCCCGTCATGCTACCCCTCGTGGGTGGTCTGAGGTTCTGGCGCTTATCCCCCCCGTCGAGACCCGTGGGTGGTCTTTCTATGGCACTATGATTGTTTTTTTTTTTATAATTACTAATTTGTGAGATACAGAGTTATATTTTGATTTTTTTTTTATGGTGTTAATTGAATTAAAACATTTCTTTCTTCTTCTTTCTTCTTCGTGGGTGGTCTTTGTACCCCGCCGTGCTTATCCCGTTGTCTATCTATCTCTGTACCAGGTGGGTGGTCTATGACGCACCCCCCCCCCCCTCCCCGTACAGCGTACATCTAGAATGTTCCAAATGTGTCGTTACAAAAGGCATCGCCTTGGGTTGAGGAGCTTAGTTGAAGCCAAACCTTCATTCAAGACTCAAGTAATACCACTTTATAAGTAAAATTGTATAATCCTACAACATGACATCTCTATTCAATAAAGTTAATGCCATCAACCAAGTAGCCGGGCCTACCATACCAATGCGAAAACTAGTGATTGGAGTTAAATACCTAATATTGAAAATAGTGCAAATCGAAAAAACAGAATATGGACCAGCTGTAAAAGTCATACTGCGAGGATTGGAAAAAGAAGTCGTGGAATGTTTTGTGCCTCAACAATATCTGCCAGCCTTTCAACAAAGTGAAGTTACTCCAGGAGCTGAGATGTATCTTATCGTTTCAAGCCATCGGGGAAAAAATAGTGTCAACCTACAGATCATAGAATGAATATTTCATGATGTATTATTATTGTAAACTACAGAAATAATGTAAATATATGGATAATTTCTATATATATTTTTGTTTTATTAATTGCATAACTAATTTTAAGCTTACAGTTAGATGATGATGAGTATTAAAAACTAATGTTTGAAAGAAACAAGCTATTGCTTCAGTCATAATCGAGAACTTGAACTGTGAAGGGTTATCATAATCATAGACTATGAAATGATGTAAATCAAATAATTAAACGAGTACATTAGCTAATTAATTTTAATAAATCTATCCGAAGCATAGGTTTATGGGAAGTATTGATTTGGTAAATAGTTAACCGTGTGCAGGTTCAAACCTGTTGTGAATCACCAGGTGCATATAACTCTGTACAGCCGTCTAATGGTTCAGACAAACAACACATTAATAAATCTACCCCTCGCGGACAGTCCATTGTAAGCTAATGTGATTTTTGTTTTCGTAAATCTATCCAACACTTATATTGAAGGGAAGTATTGATTTGGTAAACAGAGTGCAGGTTCAAACCTGTTGTGAATCACCAGGTGCATATAACTCTGTACAGCCGTCTAATGGTTCAAACAAACAAGCCATTAATAAATCTACCCCTCGCTGACAGTCCATTGTAAGCTAAAGTGATTTTTGTTTTCGTAAATCTATCCAACACTTAGGTTGAAGGGAAGTATTGATTTGGTAAACAAATAACAGGGTGCAGGTTCAAACCTGTTGTGAATCACCAGGTGCATATAACTCAGTACACCCATCACACCAGGTGGTCCATTGTAAGCTAAGTGATTTTACAAATGGTGCTTACCCCCCCCCCCCCCCCCTCCGCACCGTACAAACACCTTCCCCTCGCCGACAGTCCATTGTAAGCTAAAGTGATTTTTGTTTTTGCATCAGTTGCAATCGGTCGTTAGAAAATGAAGGGTGTCTTTACCACATATTATCCGCTTCGTGATGGACAAAGTGTTATTGTTGGATTACAATTCAAAACATCAGAATTCGAAGTATACGTCGTAGTTGTTGATAAAGATCAGGAAATTGCATTCAATATGATTGAATGGGAGTTCTGGTGTGCAACATTACCATTATTTCGATTATATCTCCGTAAGAAAACAGTATGCTACAACGGAAATATACTATGGACACCTAATTTCATCAAGTCAAACCTGACGATGATGTTAACGAATGATAATGAATTGGAAATGAAGTCTCCATCATCACACATTAAGCTATCTAGAGTAAATATTGAGAACATACAAGCATTGAAAGCTATTCTTCATATTGTATGCTGTGAGTTGGAGGAGAAGAAGATGCAGGCTAACTTCCACTTAAAAAATATCTTGAAAGACGTATACATGGACTTGGAAACAGATGACGTTTCAATGGAAGCTTTTTTACAGTTTGTGCAATCACCAACTCCAATAGTAGCAACTATCGAGGATGTTCGTTGTAAACTAGTGTCGAAGAAGTATCGAAATCAATCAAATCGTATATATTTAGAAATTATAACCATCTATGAAAATGAATTGTGCTCTGTGATACTTAAGCACTGGTTGGAGCGACCTCAAGTCAGTATGAACCAGACTGTTGAACATGATGAAACCGCTGGGAATAGTTGAGTTTCAAGGTTTCAAAGATAATGAAAACAATTTCATCATCAAAGAATTGGCTATGGGCCCTGCATACGATGACCAGTATGAGCATTGGTTTTTCCGTCCACCCTTTCCATTCGCCAATCTTACAGCTCAAGTAAAAAGCAGCAACACATGGAGCACAAATAATCTCCATAAACTTCGTTGGGAAGAGGGGAACGTGAACTACATTTGGCTAAAGAACATTTTACTTGAGTTTGCTAATCAGTATACTAGAATTGCTACTAAAGGAGGAGAGAAGCAAGTATGGCTTGCAGGAATACTAGAACGTGTTGTATATGACTTGGACTCTGTGGTTCTGGCAAGTTTTCAGAAGTTACCACCTGTAGAAGCTAAACAATGCATTCACACGGGAAACTGCGCGTTGATAAATTTGAAGAAACTACAGAAATGGTTTCAAGATGTCTATTGTTTCATTGATCATGATGAGGTTGATTAAAATAAAGTTATATTTATAAAATATCAGTTTTATTAATCCATGTAGGTTTCGGGAAACCAAGCCATTTCACATATAATTTATCCTTAGACTTTTTCAAAACTTTCTCCACCAAATATACATCTGGATGCTTAGTTTTCTGCAACTCTTCCATATACCATGAGCCCAAGATGGGTTCGCCATCCATAGCCTCAAGGAGATAGGTGGTAGGTCGAGTAGGTTGTACTAGACGCACGCGAAATACTTCTGTAGACCAGTTCGGTTGGTAACCCTTCTCAAATAAGGCTTTTTGCTTGCTGATTCTGACAGGATCACCCTCTTGAAATTTCTGTTTGATAGTACCTTTCACATCAACAGCATTATACATGGATAATAATTTTGCTTCATGTTCTTCTCGCACATCAGCAGGACACATGTTAATCGTCCTATGCTTGGTAGTGTTATATTGTTGCACTAGACGAGGTAGTAAATGCAACCACTTATAATTTCCCTGCAAGCTGAATTCCTTCCACATTCGATTTTTCAGAGTGCGATTCCAGCGTTCAATAATTGAAGCTTTCAGTGTAGAATACGTAGCATAATGATTAATGCTATATTGTTTTAGAAGACTTTTCATTCGCATGTTGAAAAATTCTAGTCCCATATCTGACTGGAGGTGAGCAGGAGCTTGTGGAGCTCTATTGAGAATTTTTATGAAAGCTTCAGTAACATTCTTCATAGATTTAGTTTTTACTGCTTCTGCATAACCGAATTTTGTGAATGCATTTATCACTGTTAGAATATATTTATATCCTTTATTAATCCTTGAATATGGAATCATTTCCACTAGATCTGCTTGCCATAAATCATGCATTCCTTTAAGAGTCACATGACGTCGAGGATAATTCCGTCGAGCAGGCCGATGAATTTCATCAACCAAAGCTTGCTTCATTGAATAATATTTGCTTCTCGCAATTCGCTTATAATATCAATGATTTCGTTTTGATGACTTGTATGTCCTGCAGCATGTGATGCATTAAGTAAGCGTAATCGTTCTACCAGTTCATTTGGATCGTTCCAATACCGGTATTCACCACCAGATTTTATCCCAAATAGCTGTTTAATAATCTTTTGATATTTATAACGTTGACTGCCCCTCAGACGACCACTAGTGGTTAAATGAGCTCCAGTTCTTTCCAGCATATCTTTATAAGCTTGTAAATCTTCCGGAGTATAGTTTTCAGGCTTGTTCAAGGTTAATAATTCATATAAGCCCAATGTACCTTGCCATGTTTTATCTTCGATTGTGATTGAATCATCTTCATCATTGAAATGTACAGGGTATGAACCCAGCCTAAATATACCTTCATTACTTCGTGTTAGTCCATAGTATGTATCAATGGTTTTCCTATTATAATGATCAGGTATAAATAAGTCTAAATATTTGCTAACTCCGGGTTTATTTATTGTTTTTTCTGGTGCTGTCTGTTTGTTCAACTCAATTAATTCTTGTAGTGGTTTCGAGACAGGTTTTAACTTTCGCTCTTGCTGAGCAGCCTCATTGTGTAGATCACGTTTAAGATTAAGGTACTTTTGCTGCAGAGCTTTGCGTATGTTGACAATATTCTTGATAACTTTAGTATCCATATCTACCTCACCGAGTCACAGTTGAATGAATAATGATGAGTTGAGTGTTAAGCAGAGTTATTTATATCTTTGAAGTAGTGATCGAATCCCTGCCGATATCGTCCATCGTTTAATCCAAAATCTTTTGCAATAACTAGGAATGCATGTGACTCTTTCCATGCTTCGGCGCAGAGTTTCATGAATGTCGCTAAATCCATATCCTCCGCAACATGGTCTCTATACACATTCTTTATATTAAGTAAATCCTGTTTGAATAGCACGATAAAATTTAAATTGTCTCGCAACAAATGTTTTGGAATAGAGGTATAGGTCTGAGTGAGATAGAAGCAATCAATCCCTTTATGACGACCCATACAGTAGACATTTCGAATTTCCGTTTGTGATTCACATGAAACATCGTCGAATATTAGCACAGAGTTAGGTTTGATGTCAGAGAGTGGTGTAACCGAATCGCTTGACCCCGTAAAAGTCATCCCACGAATAGAATTTACATTTTTCTCAAGCTGCTGGTATTTATGTTGAAACAATGTTTTACAGAATAAGTATACATTTTCAAATCGTAGCCCAAACGGATGATATACCATACTGCATAGTAGGCTTGTTTTACCACAACCTGATGGCCCGCAGATTGCACCACGAATCGATCCGGGGAGTAAAGGTCCATGCTTTCTATTACTCCGTACATCTTCATCTTCTTGACTTAGAATCACACTGAACTTGTGTCTCTGTGGTACGAGCTTCATTATATGACTGATAAAAAAGTTATAAATACCACTGTATATATGTATTTTACTCATTCACATTTGAGAATGTCTATGGTGAACAGCATAATTAATAAGTTACCATTTGAAGCACATATCCCCGGCTATCAATTCTGCGGACCAGGCACCAAGTTAGAAAAACGATTAATTCGAGGAGATCGAGGGAGAAACAAACTTGATCAAGCTTGCCGTGAACACGATATAGCTTATTCGCAGTCATCAGATATAACTAATCGACACGTAGCGGATATAAAATTAGCAGATCAAGCGTGGCAACGTGTTAAGGCAAAAGATTCATCTATAGGGGAAAAAATTGTCGCTTTAGGTGTGACAGCTGCAATGAAAGTTAAACGAAAGCTGGGATTTGGGCTGAAGCGGAAAGTATCCTTCAGATCACTATTGACTTCAGCGAAGAAAGCGATAAAGCTTGCAAAACCACCCACTGTGGCGGATACAATCAAGATTGCTTATAAATCTGTGAAGAAATCAAAGGGAAATAAGGTGAAACTTCCCCGAATCATACCTATTGCCAAGACAGGTGGTATATTACCACTTATCCCAATATTTGCGGGGCTTTCTGCACTAGGCGCTCTCTCTGGCGGTGCTGCAGGAATTACATCAGCTGTTAATAAAGTCCATAGTGCACAGAAAAAGTATGAAGAAATGAAACGTCATAATCAAACTATGGAATCTATAGCTATTGGGAAAGGCTTGTATTTAGCGCCACATAAGAAGGGGAGTGGACTCTACTTGCATCCTTATTCAAAAAACTAAGTTGCATGCCTCGGAACCGTCCAATGACTAATGTGGAACTTATAAAATTCACCGCTAACGTTCCTCATTTTCGTGGTGTGTTCATGCGAAATGCATTGCCTCGCATACCATGGAAACATAATGAAGCTGGAATAATTAATTTAGATGATGCTATAGGACCTGGTACACATTGGGTTGCTTACCGCAAGATTAGAAACCGAGTTATATACTTCGATAGCTTCGGGGACTTACAACCACCATTGGAATTGAAACAATATTTCCACAACTGTACAATATACTACAACCATCAATCGTATCAAACCTATTCAACATCAAATTGTGGGCAGTTATGTTTAAAATTTCTCTACATGAAAGATCCATTTTCCATACTATTAAAAGTTGTATAAGTTATGAATATGTTTAATTTATTGCATTATGTCGCTAGCATTGACATTGAGCGGTAACGACTCATTGCTAAGTAGCAACTACTTCCCACCGATTGTACTTGAGGGTGCATGGGAAATCGGCTTGCTTGACCTCGAAACATACAATTCAATTCCTAATCTCTCAAATGGTGTCGTTAAAATTGTAAACAATTCAATTCCTCCGAAGACTAGAATAATTGAAATACCAACTGGATCCTACGAATTGTTAGATGTAGTCAAGTATATTAATCAAGTGTGGGGTTCTGAAATCATACGGATACGCGCAAATCGGAACACCCTACATTCGGAAGTTATGGTAATACATGAAGACTTTGAAATTGAAGTAAATGAAGAACTAGGATACCTGCTAGGCTTTGGTTATGATGTGATGATATTTTTCCCTGGGGAAAGATATGAATCACCACATAGCATTAAAATATCCAAAGTCAATGCAATTCGAATTAATTGTAATATTACAAGTGGATCATATTTGAATGGTAGACCATCACATGCCGTTCATGAATTTTATCCTAATGTACCACCTGGCTATCGGATTGTTGAAGCACCAAATACAATCATCTACCATGCTATAAATACGAATGTACTTACAAGTCTAACGTTAGACATTGTCGATCAAGACAACGAGACGGTTAATTTCCGAGGAGAAACTATTACTTTACGTCTTCATTTACGTAAACGACAATGAGAGTATATATTGCACAGCGGTATGCACCATACATCATTCCACATCGGACTTCCACGCAAGCACGTTATATTCGGCTCACTAACGAGAACAAGCAATATTTACAATCAATAGGTTTTAAAATCCACGATGACATCAATACTAAACGTGAAGGAGTCCATTCTCGTGGATGAGAGTTTAACGCGTTATGAATACCACAAGATTGCACCCTATTCATCAAGTAGTCTAAATAATAATGATGAAATTCGCATACCAATCCATCAACAAGATATACTTACTCTACCATGTGAAAGCCGACTGTATATTGAAGGGGTGCTAGAAAAAGGTGTGACAACAATTGCTTATGAAGATGAAGACGGGCTTAGCGCTAATGCTATGGCACACTTATTCTCTGAAATACGCTATGAACTCAATGGGATAACTGTTGATCATGTGCGAAACCCTGGTATTGCTACTCAGCTTAAAGGGTTAGTATCATTCACCGCTCAAGATGCACAACGTCTTACAAACAGCTCATTTTATACCGATGCCAATAAAACAGAAAGGAACTTTAATTTTTGCGTGCCATTGAAAATGCTGTTTGGATTTTGCGAGGATTTTCGACGAGTTCTACTCAACGTTAAACAAGAACTTGTGTTAGTGCGATCACGCAGCAATCTGAATGCCATGCGGGATCTTTCAAACACTAAAGACTTAACATTGAAACTAACTACTGTGCTGTGGGAAATACCTTTCGTAAGTGTGAGTGATAGCCAACGTCTTGAATTGCTGAGTGTACTAAGGGAAAACGTGCGGTTGCCTATTGGCTTTCGAACATGGCAACTGTATGAATATCCAAACATTCCCTCATCAACATCATCAATTAATTAGCCTGTGCGCATGATTTCTTCAAGTGAAAAACCACGGTTTGCTATTATTGGCTTCCAAGCTGCCCGAGCGGATGATATTACGAAAGACGCTAGTGCCTTCGATCAATGTGCTATACAACAAATGCAACTATTCCTCGGCTCAGAATGCTATCCATACCATCCGCTACAGGCGAACTTCAACAAAAAGGCTGTCGCTGTGTTGTATGAAAATTTTGTCAATTTCCGGAAACACTACTACATGCAGGATGAAGCAGCCCCAAACGTTTCCCGTAGTGAATTTCTAAATTCATACCCGATTTGGATTATTGACTGCTCGCGACAGAATGAGCTCATTAAAACAGGTGGTGTTGATATACGTTTGGAAATTCATGGCCAAACTAATTTCCCTAATAAAATGAATGCCTACTGTCTACTCATCAGCGACTGCTTATATGAATATGTACCTTTAACTGGTATTGTACATCAACTATTGTAAATGAATGTAAACCATTTTATGATATAATAATTTTATAATACACATATTTTAAAAGAAATCAATGTTTTTTCATATAATCACTTAAAACAAGCTTTTAAGCCTAAGACTTATCTATAATACAATAATGACCATGAGCTAAACGAATGTAAACCATTTTATGATATACAAATTTTATAATACACATATTTTAAAAGAAATCAATGTCTTTACATACAATCACTTAAAACAAACTTTTAAACCTAAGACATATCTATAATGCGATAATGACCATGAGCTAAACTATCAATTCCATTACGACACACATACCGTTTATCATCATAAGGACTAAGAGTGACTTTTTGCTGTTTAATTGTAAAAAGCTTATGATCTCTACTTTGAATACGGAACATTGGTTTACGTGAGTCTTTTGCTATGCAAGGCTTAAATAAGGTATTGTAATAGTCTTGATGGTTAATATGATGTTTAAGGGTTGAACGAACTATACCTTTGCCCACTTTCTTCTCCTTTCCCTCCTCTAAAAGGGAATACAATTTTGGGCGTAAAGCAACACATTGTAAAATGTGAGATTGAGCATTTTCATCTTTGAACGTTCCCACTTTCTTTTTATTTTCAATATTGTATAAGAGATGGTTCGGAGGATATACTGAGTTATCAAATAAATGGGGATATGGTTTTAAATCAGTGTACAAATCATCACTCTCAACCTCATAAACGAGCGAATCTGTATCTGTTAAAATCAGTGCAGCTTTATCACCATACATTTGTTTTACAAAGTTATAATGAAATTCGTACATAACTACCTTGGATAGTTCGAGAACGGTTAGGCCAATAAATATTGGCTTGTTTAGCAAAATATTAGTTTTTTTTTGACCGGACTGCTATTAAATCGTTTGAAAAAATCTTAAAATCTTTAAATGCAGGGGATGAGATAAGTTTACGAGCTCGTTTGGCAGTGTTAACTAACTCTAATTTTGCGTGATTTCTAACATTCTCCATTGTCTTCCCATACATACTATTAATTTTCAATTTATAAAAATCCTTCTCGAAATCATTACAAGCTAATTTCCGTTTTCCTGTGTTAAAATCGATAAAGGGTCGCATCCAAGCGCTTTGCTTAAAAGCTAAAATTTTATGTATACATTTTAATTTTAATCCCAATTCTAAACATTGCTTCAAATTTCGATAATGTATTATATAGTTGTGTTTATCGTTTAAGTTGGGAATAAGCTTTGAGATGTTGGATGTTAAAGATATATCATTTTCAGCGAGAAATTCCTTACAATAGGGGGAAATCATGTCTGATGTTACAACACAATGTTCAGCTGCTAGTGGGTATTCATTATGTAAATCATGTAATTTTTGTGGATATTCCATGTCCACCTGTAATATGAACCCATCATCGCCCTCATCAGGTGCGAGCATTACATTAAAGTTTTTGATTTCTTCCTCCTCCATCCAGCGAAACCCACTAATAGGTAAAAATTGACGCATCGCATGTCCGTATAAGTTAGTGCAATCCCAATATACTATAAATTTGGATGGCTTATTTGAGTCAAATTTTTTTAAGTATTTATTGTTGCTTTCCGCAAATCTTTTTGAAATCATACTTATACCCCCGCGAATCCCAGCCTCACAAAACAAATACATATCAGGTTCGCTCAATAGCTCAAGTTCTACTCCTGTCATTTTCAGACAGCTCTGAAGAGCTAGCCCTGGTGCTGTGTACATGTGACAAATTTCGAGGTTATCGTTTTCAAAACATAAGGCTCTAAAGGCTTCAAAAACATCGCAAAGGAGAAGGGTGTCTGTTAATACATACAAGTCTTGGTATTCTCCTAAATTCTTTATACTAAAAGCATTCCACACCTTTTGAGCATGTTCATATTTTTCTTGTGAAATCCCCTCTTGAGTTAATTGACTAAAAAATGCATCGATTGGAGGTAAGTGTTCCTCATTAAATTTTGACTCGTGCGTTATATATTCATAGGGGAAGACACCCTTCCTCAACATCAAGTCTAATTTTTCACCCTCAAAACATGTTTTCATAATTTTAAATTTATTTTTATCCGCATCAACAAGATTTTTAACTAATGAATCTAATGAGGAGGCCATAAATTGATAAGTGTCTAAAAAGCGTAACTCTCCAATACTAAAGGCTATATATTCCTCCATAGTTTTAGCTATACAAGTAATATTCATATTTTTTAGTTTCCCAACCCCTTCCATGATAAGATGGCCATCATAACGTTTTAAGTTATGCATAAAAACGGGGATATGTTTTGGAGTTCGAAAATTGCTCATATTACAGACATTGTGTAATGCTTGTCTATATTTCCCCGTTATATGGCAGTGGTCTATTACACGATCAGTTCCTAGTGGTTTTTGACAAACATTACAAATGACAGAGTTTTTAAAATTTTCTCTATCCTCGTCAGTCATAATTACTGCTTTAATATTTTTATAAATTTTTAAAATTTCATCCTTAACATTTAATAACGATTTCAAAAACACATCAACAGCATTGGCTCCCCTGTAAACTACCGGTTCTTTAAACTTATTCCCATTGATATCTACAACAACATAACAAAACCCTGATGGTATATGTGCAGATAATTTTTCAGTGTTACAAATAGTCCCTTCAACGGGACTGAGAATGCTCTCGAAATCGGCATATATTCTATATGCTACAGGGATCATATATTGTGGCTTGTCAAATTTCATAGTGCTTTTCTCCTTAATTGGAAATGTGGTTTTTTGAGGATCATGTCTTGAGCAGAGTGGCTTATGTTCATGTAAGCGTTCAGCACTACCAAAGGCGTGTATGCACCAACGACAATAAAACTTTTTTTGCTCATGTTTAGTGATTGAGAAATTAAGTTTGTTGAAATTTTTAATAAGACAATAATGTGAATTTTCGTCTTCCGTTATGTAAAGCAGATCCACCTGCTTATTATAATGGTGACTTTGTGATAAATATAATGGGTACAGTCTGTGATCATAACCAAACACATTTACTCCAATATTATTATTTTTTTCAAATTTTGAAATGACTTGCAAAGGTACTGGGTAAGTTATACCTTTCATATCTAACTCTTTTTCATACTTTTTATAATTATAAACCCGCTGAGCATCCCGACTTACTGGATGTAAGTATGCTAAAATTGACCATATAAAACATTTGAGATCGTCATTTTTAATATTGATTACTGCTTTAGTGTTATAGATTTTTTTGGGTAAAGGGATGTAACTACTACCACTGCATGGATTATATTCAGCAATAAAAATAACAAAACGTTTTAAAGATTTCAACACCCACCCGCTTCCCATTGCTTGAAATTTATCTATTTTTACTAAAATTTGTTCAATCATTTGTTGATATTTTATTGTGGAGTCATCAGTGAGGAAAAGTTGTTCGTTTTTAGCATGAAACCATGCTTCAGTATAGTTTTTATTATTGTCGGGTCCGCGTTCAAATTTAATGTGTAAGGCTACATACCATTTAATTGCATTAAAAAGTTTAATGTTTTCAGTTGTAATAGAATCAACCTCACCTTCCATATTATTTAAATATACAACGGGATCATGTATGGTTATGTTTTTATAATTGTATTGTTTTACTACACCATCTAGAGCTATAGATGTTTTGCATAAAAAGTTCTCCTCGTTGGATAGTGCTCCCCCGCTCATAATTGTGCAATTATTCTTATGATTAGTAAAATCTTCCCTCATAAACAATTTCTTGCAATTCAAACAATTAATAATATGTATGCTTAATATGTGGACTTTCAAACTATACTTCCGAGCAAAAGGGACCGAACAGAATTCACAAATATATTTACACTCAAGGGTTTTAACAGATACAGGATTCTCATACTTACACGAAAAGATAGATGAACATTCTTTACACAGAACTGTAAGTGGACTGGAGTTGTTGATTTTGCCCCCGCATGCCTTGCAGTCCTCTCCATTCCCAGCAGATGTCAGTTTTGGGCGAGTTTGTACAATTTCCATCCCGTGATTTGCTGATGTATGCCGCTGCAATATATGATGAGATAGGTCCTCTCTGCATGTGAATGTAGCTTTACATTTTTTGCACGGTATAATACTAACTCCATGTTTGTTTATAGCATGCCTTTTCAAATGACAATTTAGTGTGAAACTCACAGCACATATTCTACACACATATTCCCTCGCGTTCAGTTTCCTTTTCTTCGATTCCATGCTGTACGATTACACAAATTCACTACACTGAAGTGGTACTACGCGAATGAAGGTTCGGTTTCAACTAAGCTCCTCAACAGTGTTGCCGGACGTGTAATATGAAATATCACGCCACTGATGTTCAAAATTCACGACATATCACGCAAGCAACTAATCGGCTAATATATATGCATATTAATATAATATATATATATAATACATAATTTATATTAAATTTTTTAATATGGTAACTAAAAAAATATGTCATTTGTTTTGCTAATTTTATCTAACAACTTCTATGCTTAGCTTGTAGTGGGGCTGAAAAATCAGTGTGAATTATTTTTCTTACTTCCAGTGGCGTAACGATAGTTTTTCGAGGGTGGCGGTGTTTAATTCGCCCCCCCCCCCCCATTTTCATGATAGTGTAGAATAAGGGGACAACCGTTCTCAAGGACTTTCGCAGCATTTAAATTAATGACATTAGTGTCCGTCGCACAGGGGCCCGGGGGTTCGGGAGACGTGAACGGGGGCCCCAAGGGTCGTAATGAATATAAATACAAGGAAGGGGGGCCCGGGTCAAAATTTTTGAAAAATAAGCCTGAAATGATGGGGTTTTACGCAATTTGATAGGAGTAAGATTAGATTTTCCAGACAATTAATGTAATTACATGTACAAATTACAGGGGGGGGGGGGGTCTCCCCGGATGAAATTTTTTGAAAATAGGGCTGAATTGGTAAGGGTTTTACGCATTTTGATAGCACTAATGTTTAAATTGTACAGACGATGAATATAGCTAACAAGGGGGGCCGGGGGTCTCCCCCGGGTGAAATTTTTTGAAAATAGATCTGAAACAGTGGGGTTTCAGGCATTTTGATAGGTTAACGTTTAGATTTTACAGACAATGAATCTGTAGGAGGTCGATGTAGTTGGAATTGTATAAGCGGTTAAATGTAGAGTGACTGTATTGAAGTAGTTTCGACTCTACTTGGTATGTTGGTAAGAGTGACTTAACAAACATGATTACAAATAGTGTCTCCCCCCGGGTAAGAAAATTCTTGAAAGATGAGCATGAAATGGGGGTTTCATGCATTTTGATAGGAGTAATGTTTCGATTTTTACAGGCGATGTATATAGGCTAAATACGAACGAGGGAGTCTGGGGGTCTCCCCCGGGTGAAGATTTTAGTAAAATACCTGAAATATGGGGTTTTACGCATCTTGCCAAAAATGTTTAGATTTTGTAGATAACGACTTTATTAAGTTGTTACGTTTTGATGATTTTACAGACAATGAAAATAATTACGAGCAAGGGGGGCCGGGGGTCTCCCCCGGGTGAAATTTTTTTAAAAATAGGGCTGAAATGGTAAGGGTTTTACGCATTTTGATATGACTAATGTTTCAATTGTACGGACGATGAATATAACTACATACAAGGGGGATCGGGGGGCTCCCCCGGGTGATTTTTTTGTTGTTGAAAAATAGGTCTGAAACAGTGGGGTTTTAGGCATTTTGATAGGTTAACGTTTAGATTTTACAGGCAATGAATCTAATTACGAGCAAATTCTTGAATGATGAGCATGAAATGGTGGGGTTTAATGCATTTTGATAGGAGTAACGTTTCGATGTTTACAGGCGATGAACATAGGCTAATTCCAAACGAGGGGGTCCAGGGGTCTCCCTCGGGAGAAGATGTTTGTTAAATAGACCTGAAATACGGGGTTTTACGCATCTTGCCAAAAATGTTTAGATTTTTCAGATGAGCACTTTATTATGTTATTACTTTTTAAATAATTCGGCCCAAAATATTGACTTTCTATAAAATCGTGGGGTTTTAAGGCTTTAAGTGGTCGCCTTATTCGCTTGAACAAAAGAGTTCAACCTCTTTTGAGACATTGTGGTTCGTAAATAAGTAGTTTTTTTAAATTAATTTTCAATCAGAGAAAGACCTCTCACATGTGGCATTTCTTTGTTCTATAATATGCATGTTTATTATCTTGTTCGATTTTGCGCCCATGTGGCGCAGAGGCAGACAAATATGAAATAATGAGCAAATCACAATGGCCGCCCGCTGACCGAGTAGATTTGGAATTTGATTTTTGGAGTTGTGTTGGGGTCTTGTCACTTGTGGTCTGTGGTCCTAGACAGGTAAGGTAAACAGCATTTTTTTTTAAAGTTTTCATTTTTCCTGGGTTTTAATTTTTTTATTATTTTATTGGTTTAAATTTCAATATTTTTATTTAATTATAAAATCAATTTTGTCTAAAATACACGCACTTTACACGCACATCACGCAAGCTCTGAAAATACACGCATTTCGTGATTTTTCACGCAAAACGGCAACCCTGCTCCTCAACCCAAGGCGATGCCTTTTGTAGCGACGACCACCCACGAAGGATAGATGGTAAGGGTACAGGGATAGATTGTCCATCACGAAGCGGATAATATGTTGTTAAGACACCATTCATTTTCTAACGATCGATTGCAACTAATGCAAAAACAAAAATCACTTTAGCTTACAATGGACTGTCAGCGAGGGGTAGACTTATTAATGGCTTGTTTGTTTGAGCCATAAGACGGCTGTACAGAGTTATATGCACCTGGTGATTCACAACAGGTTTGAACCTGCACTCTGTTTACCAAATCAATACTTCCCATCAACCTAAGTGTTGGATAGATCTACGAAAACAAAAATCACTTTAGCTTACAATGGACTGTCAGCGAGGGGTAGATTTATTAATGGCTTGTTTGTTTGAACCATTAGATGGCTGTACAGAGTATATGCACCTGGTGATTCACAACAGGTTTGAACCTGCACCCTGTTATTTGTTTACCAAATCAATACTTCCCTTCAACCTAAGTGTTGGATAGATTTACGAAAACAAAAATCACTTTAGCTTACAATGGAGTGTCAGCGAGGGGTAGATTTATTAATGGCTTGTTTGTTTGAACCATTAGACGGCTGTACAGAGTTATATGCACCTGGTGATTCACAACAGGTTTGAACCTGCACTCTGTTTACCAAATCAATACTTCCCTTCAATATAAGTGTTGGATAGATTTACGAAAACAAAAATCACATTAGCTTACAATGGACTGTCCGCGAGGGGTAGATTTATTAATGTGTTGTTTGTCTGAACCATTAGACGGCTGTACAGAGTTATATGCACCTGGTGATTCACAACAGGTTTGAACCTGCACACGGTTAACTATTTACCAAATCAATACTTCCCATAAACCTATGCTTCGGATAGATTTATTAAAATTAATTAGCTAATGTACTCGTTTAATTATTTGATTTACATCATTTGATAGTCTATGATTATGATAACCCTTCACAGTTCAAGTTCTCGATTATGACTGAAGCAATAGCTTGTTTCTTTCAAACATTAGTTTTTAATACTCATCATCATCTAACTGTAAGCTTAAAATTAGTTATGCAATTAATAAAACAAAAATATATATAGAAATTATCCATATATTTACATTATTTCTGTAGTTTACAATAATAATACATCATGAAATATTCATTCTATGATCTGTAGGTTGACACTATTTTTTCCCCGATGGCTTGAAACGATAAGATACATCTCAGCTCCTGGAGTAACTTCACTTTGTTGAAAGGCTGGCAGATATTGTTGAGGCACAAAACATTCCACGACTTCTTTTTCCAATCCTCGCAGTATGACTTTTACAGCTGGTCCATATTCTGTTTTTTCGATTTGCACTATTTTCAATATTAGGTATTTAACTCCAATCACTAGTTTTCGCATTGGTATGGTAGGCCCGGCTACTTGGTTGATGGCATTAACTTTATTGAATAGAGATGTCATGTTGTAAGATTATACAATTTTACTTATAAAGTGGTATTACTTGAGTCTTGAATGAAGGTTTGGCTTCAACTAAGCTCCTCAACCCAAGGCGATGCCTTTTGTAACGACACATTTGGAACATTCTAGATGTACGCTGTACGGGGAGGGGGGGGGGGGGGTGCGTCATAGACCACCCACCTGGTACAGAGATAGATAGACAACGGGATAAGCACGGCGGGGTACAAAGACCACCCACGAAGAAGAAAGAAGAAGAAAGAAATGTTTTAATTCAATTAACACCATAAAAAAAAAATCAAAATATAACTCTGTATCTCACAAATTAGTAATTATAAAAAAAAAAACAATCATAGTGCCATAGAAAGACCACCCACGGGTCTCGACGGGGGGGGGATAAGCGCCAGAACCTCAGACCACCCACGAGGGGTAGCATGACGGGGGGTGGGGTAGATGGGGTAGCTCGACGGGGGGTGGGGTAAGCGCCAGAACCTCAGACCACCCACGAGGGGTAGCATGACGGGGGGTGGGGTAGATGGGGTAGCTCGACGGGGGGTGGGGTAAGCGCCAGAACCGCCCTTTCTATACTACTGTAATGGTATCATAACGCATATCCACAAAATGTTATCCGGCTGTGCCCCCACTAAATTAGCATTTTACGTGCCTATGCTATCACATAATATAGCCTACGAGTTGTAATGTTTGTTGTTGCGTTGTATTTTAATTAATTTTGGTTCTTGAAAAAATAATACAATCTTGAAGTTTCCATGTTGAATTTATTACCTAAAACAAAATGGCCGCTTCCACTCGAAGCGCCTAGATTCAAACTACTTGACATCTCCTTTTCTTTCCCCAATGAACAAACAATAATAATACTACTATAGTACTAAAACTAATAGCTAAATGTACCCATTAATGCATTCAACAATAGATAACAATACTCTCTTAAACATAATCATTCAAAACAACCGGTCTTTCTATTTTCCTGCCGTATCTACTATACACCGGAGTTTCATTATTTGCCATAAGTTCATTATTTACCGGCGGTTCGTTATTTGCAGTCACTTCACTTAGTCTTGGTGAACTTTCTGGCTCTTTGCCTTTTGAGTAATCACCCTGCATGTTGGTGAAATCTTTATTTTCCTTAAAACTTGTATTCTTAGTTAAGAATTTTCTGTTTCTTTCCACCAGAGTTCCTCTCTCTGTTTTTATTTTATATGACCTAGGACGATTTGCAAAATTTACAATTTCACCAGCATACACGTGACCGCGTTGTCATTTACATATACAGGATCTAACTGCAAAGGCTTTCACGGCCGGAGTCGAATGAGGAACCAGTAGAATCCGGGCTGACCGCAGATGTTGACGAAACGTTTGGAAGTTCACTTTCACTTCGACCACGGCCCATCAGCCCGGATTCTACTGGTTCCTCATATACAGGATCTTTCGGGATAAAATTTCTCATTAATCTTGTTTTTCTGTCATAATATTTTTTCTGTATCTTTTGCCTCTCTTCTAATTTAGCGCGAATGTTTTCATCAACATCTAACTCGCTTCCAAAAAAATCACTTACACTTGGCAATATACCAGTCAATTTTCGATTGAATAACAATTCAGCTGGTGATTTTAAATTAGTGTCAATAGGAGTAGCTCTGTACTCTAACATAGCAATATAAGGATCTTTACTATCAGCAACACATTTCATTAGTAATTTTTTAACCGTTCCTATAGCACGCTCTACCATGCCATTAGATTGACTGTACAAAGGACTCGAAGTCTTATGCTCAAAACACCAATCTTTAGCAAATTTTCTAAATCGAAAACCCGAATATTGTGGTCCATTATCTGAATATACAATTTTTGGAATGCCATGACGGCTGAAAATGGATTTCAATGCTTGAATAGTTGTCTCACAGGACAAATCAGTTAGCAACGCAAGTTCAACAAACTCAAAGTAATAATCAACTACCATCAAGTAATGTTTATTATTTAATTGAAATAAATCAGTACCAACTACTTCAAAAGGTTTGTAAGGAACTTATCGTACAAGTAAAGGTTCGGATTGATTTTTCCTTTGAAATTTTAAGCACACTGAGCAATTCTCAATTATATCTGTAATTTGTTTGCTCATACCGGGCCAATACACCGATTCTCTGGCTCTACTCAGAGTTTTATTTATTCCCATGTGTGTATAATGAAGTTTCTTTAAAATATCCTTACGCAAATTTGTTGGCACTATTACTGATTTATTTTTGAACAGTAACCCTTTATATTCAAACAATTCATGATGAAAAGAATGGTATGGCTTAATACAATCAGGTAAAAACAATTTATTTTCCGGCCATCCATCTTTTAACATTGTAGCCAGTGTTTTCAGAGTTTCATCAGTTTGAGTTTCTTTTATAAATTCAGCATATTTTCCTTTTGACATTGGCAATTCTATAACCGTAGAAACTTACAACTCAATTTCACTGTGCGACAATAATGTGTCAGAACCACTGTCACTATTATTACAATAATTTCTAGATAAAGCATCAGCTAATAATAGCTCTTTACCTGGTTTCCATTTAATTTTCAAATCATATGCCTGCAAACGCATTAACATTCTTTGCAATCTTGGTGGACATTGATGTAATGGTTTTTCAGCAATAAATTGTAATGGACAATGATCAGTTTCCACTGTCACTAATTTATTTGCAAAAATATATTTGTGAAATCGTTCACACGCAAAAACAATAGCATATAATTCTTTCTCGATTTGTGCCCATTTTTGTTGGCTTTCATTTAAAGATGACGAAATATAAGCAACTGGTAAGTCATTTTGAAGCATTACCGCGCCTACTCCCGTACTTGAACTATCAACTGAGAGTTTCACAGGTAAGTTAGGATCATAGTATTGCAAAACTGGAGAACTTGACAATTGTTCCCTGATCTCATTAAAAGCTTTTTCTTGTTCAAAATTCCATGACCAAGCTACATTTTTCTTTAATAACATTCTTATAGGTTCACTTATTTGACTTAAGTTAGGAACAAACTTGGATACATAGGCTAACATGCCCAACAGTGATTTACATTCAGAAACATTTTGTGGAGCTTTTAATTCTTTAATAGCTTTAATTTTATTTTCGTCAGTCATAAGACCATTCGCAGTAAATTTATGACCCAAGTATTTCACTTCACTTAAACCAAATTTACATTTGCTTTTATTTAAAGTAGGCCTAACATTGTACTCTTTTGCACGTTTTAGAACTTTTTCTAATAATTCAGCATGTTCTTTTTCATTTTTTGAAAAACAAAGCACATCATCAATGAAAATTTGTACCCCTTCAATTCCTTCGAAAATCTTCGAATAATGCTTATGAAAAACTTCAGGAGCTGAATTAATACCATAAGGTAAACGCTTGAAACAATATCTACCATAAGGAGTATTGAAAGTTGTGTATAATTGACTCTTTTCATTTAATTTTAGCTGCCAAAGGGCCTGTCTTGCATCTAAAGTGCTAAAAATACGACATCCTTTCATTTTGGCACTTATTTCTTCAAAAGTAGGCAATTGATGATGTTCTCTCATAATACATTTATTTAAGTATTTAGGATCTAAACAAATTCGCAAACTATTGTCAGGTTTCCTGACAATTACCATAGAATTCACAAATTCAGTAGGTTCATCAACCTTTTTTATTATTCTGTCTTTTAACATTTGGTCAATTTCTTTCTTTAGCGGAACTTTTAGCTTTTCTGGTACTACACGTCTTGCCTCAATCTTACCAACGTAGTCAGATTTTAATTTAATTTCATATTCAAACTGTCTCAGCTGTTTAATTTTATCGGAAAATACTTCAGCGTACTTAGTAATCAATTCAATATATCTGTTCGGAATCTCATTTTTTATTATATTGACTGTAAAGGCTAAACCATATTCGTCAATGGCGGGTCTGCCCACCATAGTATTAGACATTATATTCGTTTTTACTACAATAAATTCTAAATTATAGTTCTTATTTTCCTTGTCGTGTACAGAGATATTAAATTTACCAAAAACTTCCATACGTGTACCATCATAATTAAATAACTTTACATTGCATCTTTCTAACGGTAAATCTTTTGCAATCAATTCATATGTTGCATGTGGCATCACTGATTTATCAGCACCACTGTCCAAAATGGCATTAAACCACCTATTATTTGACACATAGAAACGCTTGACCCAATTATTGGGTTCACGCGACCTATCTTTATTAATTGAACCAACATAATATTTTCTTTCATCACTTTCACTGCCACTTTCTTCTTCAACAGCATTTACTTTCTTAGGCCTATTGCCTGTCTTGCAAGCCTGACTGAAATGATTCATTAAGGAACATTTATGACACTTCTTACCAAAAGCAGGACACTGATTTATTTCGTGACTTCTGAGACATCGGGTGCAATCATTTATGTAGCCTTCTCGACGTCCTCTCTGCTTCTGATGCTTGATAAACTTCTGCTTAGGCACCTTCTGGCTATCCTGACGTTGACTTTGATGTTCATTTCGTATTCTATCTACCATTGCTTCATCAGTCTTCCTCATTGCCATTATTTGCTTTTCTGCCAGCTCTGACTGCTCACCTGGCCCCTCCGGCTACGGCGTTGGATATCCCCTATCCCAAACCACTGAATTGATCGATGGTATTGCAATTATTCTGGAACGGGCAGACCAATACATTAGAACACAGTAATACAATATGCTGGAGCGTGAATTTTCCATAATTTCTTCAAAAAAGAATTTTTCGCATAAAACCCAATCTATTTTGGGATAGCAACCTGTTCGGTTTTGTTACTCTATTTAACACCTATAATATACCCGAAGGTAGAAACAATCGATAAAAAAGTTCAGCAGAAATAACATTTTTTACTAATTTTTCATTAAAATTTAGTTATTTTACTTTTTTTTATCCCCGGAAGCAAACTATCAAGGGGCAAGCGACCCACCGCGATTCGTTAACATTATAATAACGACTACAATCATAATATGTGAATAAAAGATATCGTTGGAGCCGTTTTTGAGAAATAATGTTTGTAGACGTTTTTTTTTTTTTAGTTTTATTAAAAATAAAACCCCCCAAAATTGAGTTAACCCAAATAAAAAAAAATAGTCCCGAGGTATGATTTTTCCGAACCTAAATTCCAAATTTCATAAAAAAAATCAACCGAGTAGTTTGCCTGGAAATCGATGAACAGACAGAGCGACAGATAGACAGACATTTCGTAAAAAACACATTTTTTGGATTCTGGGACATCAAGACATGTAAATCCGTTGAAAACTCAGATTCGATCAATTTTGACCGTCACAAAGCTTTCCTTATACTACGTATAAATTGGAAAGTAATAATTTAATAATACTACACTAAGTAGACATTTTAAATAATACTTATCATCTTATTAGGGTTAGGCTATCGCTATGACGTGCACATATGATGCATCCGGATCTGGAGACTGAATAATACTTTGTTATATTGTTATGATAAGACGAATCAGATTACAAACGATAAAGAGTACAAGTACCGTATCTTTTTTACTAATTATCATGGCTCAGTCAACTTTAGTTTATTGTCATAGCCTCATATCAACGGTAAGTTTCCCTTACAGTGGAGAAATTGCACAATTTTGGGAAATATTATTGTAGAGTGGAAATGACTATCGTGAATAGTGGTGAATAGGGTCAAAACAGGCGCGGATCTAGAATGAGACCAAGGAGGGGGCTAAGAATAAATTTCGATTTTTTTAAATAGGGCAAAAAAATTGGGGTTTTACGCATTTCAGAGCAATAACGGTGCTATATTATTGGTAATTAATACAATCGAGCACTTGGGGGGACCGGGGGGTTTCCCCCGGGAAAAAATTTGTGTGAAATAAGACTGAAATAGTGGGGTATCACGCATTTTGAGGACCCTAATGGGGGGGGAGCTATAGCCCCCATTGCCCCATAGCCCCCCCCCCCTAGATCCGCGCCTGGGTCAAAACTCAAAACATACATTTATTACATTAACATTTGTTTGGTTCTAAAGCCCATGCAAGGCTGAACCCCAGAACTCTGAGGGAGGGAGGGGGGCGGTCACTGGTCAGTAGAAATTACTTTTAGTGTTAGTTTCTACTGTTGAGTGCTACCCTCGCGGCGGGGCGGGCCTCAAACATGATTACAATATCAGGTTTGAAAAGAACAATAAAGGAATAAAATGAATAAAGGAAATAAATACGTAAAAAGAAGATTGAGGAATATTGAATTATGTGAATGTGAACAGCGCCATTTACCGGGAAAAAGGTGAAGCTGGAAGCAGACTGGTTATTATATATGTGGGACTAAGTGGTCCCCACAAATCTATTAAGTTAAAATAATGCTCTATATTTAACAAATTTACCAGACGTGAAATATAGACAAAGATATGCAGAGTTCAGAAGGAGTGTTTCCTTATTCAAAAAACATTGTACAACATCCAAGATGAGTTTTTGCAATAGGGAAGCACTTTGAACTTTTTTTGGATTCTGTTAAGTTCTTGACTGCATTGTGCATTGTGTTAACATTTATTATTTACGCTATTGTATTGAAAATCGGTGCAATGGTAGAGTACTATTGCAATAATGATATAAATCATCTGCAGCCTTCTTGTGAGAGCCTTTTTTTATTTCCTATTTAGTATAAGGGAATTGAGGAAAGCTTTGTGATGGTCAAAATGTTCGATTCCGAGATTTAAACGGATTTACAAGTTTTGAGGTCCCATCAGGAATCGAAAAAAGTAGATGTCTGCCTGTCTGTCTGTCTGACGGACTCTCTAGCTGTCTGGTCATCGATTTGCGGGCAAACGAGCGATATTGATGTAATTTGGCAAGTAGGTTCACAAAAATCATACCTCGGGACCATTCATTTCTATTTTCGGCTAACTCAATTTTGGTGATTCTACCGTCAAAATCAAAAATAAAACTGCTAAAAAAATTATTTCTCAAAGACGGCAACTTTAAATTCACATACATTGTAGTTGTTATCAATATATCAACAAAACGCAATGGGTCGCTTTCCCCTTGAAAGTTTGGTTCTGGGGGTTAAAAAATGAAAATGCCTCAATTTTCATGAAAAACAGGTAGGTAGGTATCCAAAAAAATTATATTTCTGCGGAACCTTACTAGGCCTATCGATGCTTTCTACCTTCAGCCTTAAGGTAGGTATGTTTTAGGTGTTTAAAATAGTACCTAACAAAACTGAACAGGTTGTTTTCCCAAACAAAGATTTGGTTTTGTGTAACAACAAAATATATGATTTTTGAAGAAATTATGGAAATTTCATCCTCATATACCTTCAAATACATTGCGCACCCTGCCAATATTACTGTGTTGTAATGTAGCCTATTGCATGGTCTGCCCGGTGTAGAATATGCAATGCCATCGATCAATTCAGTGCTTTGGGATAGGACATGTCCTAAATTTAACCCTAGGCAAATAATTTACTATGAAATTACTAATTTTTAGGCATCTATTATATGATTTACATTGTAGTATTAAGATCAAAATGTAAAGTTTTTCTTTTTAAAAAATCAAATTTATTTTTCCCAAAAAATCTTACAAGTAAAGAAGTAACTAAACGCTCGAGTTCTAGAGTATTACTGATGTCTGCATTGCTGCGCATTGCTGGTGTAGTCTCCGTGCTGCCCGTGCAAGGCCAGGTCTGGTGCTGACTTTGCTGTCAGCACTATGGTTGCTGATATTTCGTCTTCTTTCACATAACTCCTCCCCCCTTAAGAGGGATGAACGTCCTCGTTCTTTATGTCGTCACTATTACTGGTGTGATCAAGGTGAATAATGGTTCTCGGCTTGCAGAATAGGTCGTGTAGGCGTTTTCTGAACCTAAGGGTGAAGAATAATGCCGCTGCCAAAATAATAAAACACGTGGTGGTAGTTGAGTAGTGGATGACTTGTTGTAGATTCTCGAATGGTTTTGATTCACTAAGTTCTTTTACGTCAGAAGTAATTTCTTGCGGGTTGTTGAGGTGTTGGAGCAATAGTTGTACACTTTGATTTGTATTTAATGTAATCATGGTGGCTTTTGTTATGTTCATTTCGAAGGATGGCACGGTGAATGAGTAAGTGTATGGTCCAATTATTATGCGACATTGAGAACTAAGGAGAAATATTCCTTGAAGAGTTTTTCGGTCTAGTAAACCGGTACAGTCTTCGATCACTTCACATGGTTCGTTAAACATAACTAGGAGTTGTCGATTTTTTAGTTCGTGCACTAATTTGAAGTTATTAGACACTTTGGCGGTTTTACAGCTAGTCGGAGTTTCGGGGGAACACTGGTCTTGTGAGGGTTCTTTCGTGCAGAGGGTGATTTCGTTAATGGGTACGCATCCATCTTCAATCCACAGTTCGGAGTCTCCAATTCGTATCAAGAACTTCTTCGGGGGTATGACAATGACGTCATCAGGATTTGGTGCTGGATATATACGAGATAGGTTGGCAATGAAAGGTTTCAGGATTGGTATTTTTAGGAGAAAAGTGATTGTCTGATTTACTTCAAAAATCGATAGTTTCGATGCTTCTAATAATCGGAATGGGTGGAATTTGTCAAGCGGAAGTAATTGCTGTGGGCTGTAAACTTTTACCAAGTGTTTGCGAATTTCTAAGAGTTCTTGGAGGTTAATTATTTCTAAATTTGGTATGCTGACCAGTGACATACTTATTGTCCTTTCTATCATCAAGAGTGGTCTCAATGTATTCTGTGCTTGAAAGATTTCTGTTTGAAGGAGAGCTCTGAGGTCTATTTCGGTGGTAAGGTTGTGTAGGTACTTTTTGGTTTGGTTCAAATTGCTGTTAATAATTTTGGTTTCATACGAAAATCTCTTACTAACATGATTAGCAAAGGAAACAAAACGATCTATTTTGTCGATTTCAGATTTTTGATTTGTGAAAAGTTTGTTTATGTTGTTATTAATCGTTTGTAAGTCGTCATCGTCGGGATTTCCTGTTATAAATTTTATAGCTTTCCCCAGAACATTAACTAAGCCTCTTTTTATGCGACTACGATTAAGCTTGTCTAACACTTGCCTTATTTCCCTTAGTTCTAATTCTAGATTTCCCCTTATATTATTAGTAATTATATCTTTTACCCCATTATCTTTAATTTTATCAAAGTTTCCTTTTAGGGTTAAATAGTTTTGTTCAATTTTCGAGAGATCGATGTAGAAGAAAAAGCTATGATAGTGGTCTAGAATTCTGCAGTTGCCCATAGGTTCCTCAAAGAATCCATTAGTCCTCGTTTTCGTCACCTGAAGAGCTAGGCCCGGGTGATGGGGTACGAGCAACCTGTAAATTAACATTATGTTGTCTCAGTCGTTTGATAGCTTTAGCGTGGGCAGTTGTTGGTCTGTTTTTCTCTGTTAGTCCCATGATTTTTCCGTCGGATTGATTTACAACTTTAATTTTTTCGAAAGGAGGGTCTGTTTTCTTCGGCCTATTTCTTTCAACGTAAATCTCCTGATTTCCGAAGTCAGGAGGATCTTCTCTATTTTGGTTTAGTTTTTCTAATTGTTTCGTGGCTCGTTCCTCATTTCGAGAATATACTTGATCATAAAATGGGAGGATTTCGTTTTTTCGTTTTTGATTGTATTGTTCTAGTACTGTCATGTTAACGTCAAAGTCTGTCAATTTTTCATAGGGCCCGTATAATAAATGAAAGGGTGAGTAACCTGTTCCTGAGTGGATGACTGGTTGTAAATGAGTATTGCTGAAGTCATTAGCGTGCATGGGAGATCGTGAGGGTTCTTGATTTTAAGGGTTCTTAATTTTTCCAAAATTGTGGAATGGAATCTTTCTATTGGGGAGTTGGAGCTGGGGTTGTTTACTGTAGTAAAGTGTAGTTCGATTTTATGTAATTTACAGAATTCCTCGAAAGTTCTATTTTTGAATTCCCTACCTTCGTCACATACCAATTTATTTGGATAATTATGATGGCCAAAGAAATGTCTCAGTTTATTTAAGACTGTAAGCCCGGTCCCATCTTTTATTTTATAAGCTTGTGCGTATCGAGAGAAAAGGTCAATGATAGTGAGAAATTTTGAATTTTGGAAGCTGAATGTATCTATGTGGATTACTTCGAAGGGTCTTTTTGCCAATAGGGGCCCCCCTATTTTTGGGTTGTAAGGGTGCCGTTCGTATTTAGAACGTAAGCACGTATCACACTTGTTTATGATTTGGGTGATTGTATCTTTCATTTTTGGCCAGTAGTATTTTTGTTTCACATGAGCTAGGGTTTCGTTAATGCCATTATGGGTTTTGTCGTGGTCCTCATAAATTATCTCGCTTTGACTATCGGGGTCGGTCACATCTAAACAACGGTTATTACTGATAACTATTTTTATGGAAGGGTTGAAAAGTGATTTGCACATTTCTATAAAACGTGTCCTTATTTTTTCGTCTTCGAAAAATACTCCGTATGATAAATCTGGTTTGATTGTATCTTTTAAGAGTTCAGATAGGTTCTCATCGATGGCATTAGGATTGATGGTGATGATATGTGTATTTTTATTAAACGGTCTAGTAATACGACGTTTGAAAATTTCGCCTAGTTTAAGATAAATTCTGTTTGGGAAAATATTTACCGGTCTCTCGGAGATTGGTAGACCTTTTCCATTATCGTCATTGGTGGAATGAATTGTTTTTGATTATCGTCAATGTCAGACTGGTTGTTGGGGTCCGGAAGAGATAGTATTGGTGGGTCGTCTAAGGGAATGATATCGGGTGACAATGGGAGTAGGCGATTCAGCGGAATATTGTCTGAGTCATTAAAGTTATCAGAGGGTGTACTGACTTCTCTTTGGGATTCAATTATCCTTTCTACGTCAGCTTCAGATATAGCGGGTATTTCGTCTATATTGGGAATTATGGAGCAGAGCTCGTCGATGATCTCATCGTTTTGAATCTCTATTCGCGAGAGAGCGTCGGCTACGTAATTTTCTTTACCTTTTCGGTAGACTATGTCGAAATTAAACTCATCTAACTTCAGTTTTCCATCTAATCAGTCGGGAATTGGGTTTTTTTATCTTATATAGCCAAACGAGGGGATTATGATCTGTTTCGATAGTAAATTTCTGACCAAACAGATAAGGTCGAAAGTGTTTAGTGGATTCTAAGATTGCGAGTAATTCTCGTTCGATGGTGGAATAGTTTCTTTCCGCAGAATTTAGCGTCCTGGAGTAGTAAGCTATAGGCTTACCGTTCTGAGATAATACACTGCCTAGTGCGACATTAGAGGCGTCTGTTGTTAGAATAAATGGCTTCTTGAAGTCAGGATATGCAAGTATGGGGGCGTTTGTCAGTAATTCTTTGCATGTATGAAAAGATTTTACATATTCAGGGTCATTCACATTAATCTTTGATCCCTTTCTTAAGGCCCTGGTCATGGGAGCTACAATTTGAGCGAAATTGGCAATAAAACGTCTATAGTACCCAACTAACCCTAAAAACGATTTTATTTCTTTAGTGGTGGTTGGAATAGGAAATTTTTCAACAGCTTCTATTTTAGTGGGGTTTGGTTTTATGCCATCCTGGGTGATGACGTGTCCATGAAAAGCGACGTCATTGCACAGAAATTCTGATTTGTCTAATTGGAATTTCAAGTTGCTATCCCTTAATTTTTGAAATACTAAACGGATGTGGAGGAGATGTTCATCTAGGGATTTTGAGAAAATTACAACGTCGTCCATATAAACGAAGCAACATTTGTAAAGCAATTCTTTCAGAAGGTTGTCCATAACTCTTTGGAAGGTTGCTGGGGCGTTTTTAAGGCCAAAAGGCATCCGAAGATATTCGTAATGGCCGTTGTTTACTGAGAAAGCTGTTTTTTCAACCGAACTCGGGTCCATCTCGATTTGGTGAAACCCCTGGGCTATGTCTATGGTACTAAAATACTTGCATTTGCCTAGATTATCTAAAATTTCGTCTATCCGGGGGAGAGGATATTTGTCCTCGATTGTCTTCTCGTTAAGCCTGCGGTAATCAATCACCATACGATACTTGCGCTGTCCCGATGCGTCTAACTTTTTGGGAACTACCCAAACAGATGCGCTGAAGGGAGATACGGATGGTCTAATAATTTCATTATCTAATAACTTTTGGATTTGTTTTTGTATCTCTGCATTCATGGCGTAAGGGTGTCTGCATGATTTGACATAGACTGGGGAGTCATCCGTGGTGCGTATGCTATGTTTCACTGCATTGCTGAATGTTAAGTTTGCCTTTTCGGTGTACAAGATATCTCTAAATTTTTTGCATAATTCGGTAATTTTCTTTCGCTCTTCTGAATTTAAGTGAGAGGTTCTAAGTACCTTGGGAACATCGATAAAGTCGTGATTCGTTGGGGGAGTTTCTAAATCGGTCTCGTGTATCGATGATACTTGTATTCTGTTTCGGAAATTTATTCCTCCTAGAATGCCGAAAGTATTGGGGATATTACAGATACCATTCTCCGCGGTTGCAATAGATTCTGGTATTATTAAATTCTCGTGAATTTGTATTTCTGGTATAATGACATCTCCCTGTTCAATAGTAACTGGAATTTTTATTATGTTTTCTGAATAAATTGGGTGCACATCTACTAATTTGCTATTTAAAAATACATATGAGAAAGGGATTTCGACGTCATTCATTTGCAGAGTTTTGTTGCGGTAGTTTATTATAGCTCCAAGATTGTCCAGGTCCTCACTGCCAATAAGGGCATCGAAGTGATTGTGCCAGTCTATGACGTGGAAGTGCAAACTGTTTTCTATTCCAAATGGGTATAACACTGGGAACATTACGTTGTCTTGTGCGGAAACCCGCTTCTGTAGGCCTGTAACGGTGAATGGTTTTTGGAAAATGTAATTTTGAAAAAGGTCGTAAGCTGGACCTGGATTTATGACTGAGTTGGAGGCGCCGGAATCAATGAGTATTTTTAAGTTCAATTCGGGCAGGTAGAAGAAGGGTAGTTTGGCTGTTGAGTTGAGGGAGTTGAGGTTTACTATATAGGGGGTGGATGTGAGGCATCCCCGTGAAAATTTCCATCTTCGTTTTCGTTTTCTTATAGCGTTTGGGCAGGAGAATATTGTGGAGTTTCCATTTCTTGTGCGTCGTATTGTTCGAAATAATTCTCTGGAGGGTAGTAAGGGTAGGTTTCTTCAGTGGTTTCGACATTATACATTGATCTAAAGGGTTGTTGTTGGTGGGGAAATGCAAAATTATTTGGTTTAGGGGGCACGTATGACTGAACCGACATAGGTTCAGGTGGGGGTAGTTTTTGCGTGTTAGGTGCCATATTCGAAGAAAGGCCAAAATTTGGTTTATTGAAAGGTTTTGGTTGAGATGTTGGGAATGGAGCTCTCTGGAATGGAGTTTGTCTGTTGAAGAAATTTTGTGAGCCATAAGGCGGTTTTGGGAACTGCGGTTGGAAAGGCCTTCCGAACGGGTTGGATTGGAACGGCTTAGCAAGTGGCTGAGACGTGGTTAGAGGCCTTTGGAATTGATTTCTCATAAATGGATTATTAAATGGTTGGGGACGGGAGCTAGGAGCCTGCATTTGTGCAAATGGTGTTTGAGACGGAGTTTGGGCTCTCTTGTCGGTAGTTTTGACAGTACTATCGTTAGTTTTCCTTAAAAATTCGTAATAGTCCCATTCTTGTTTGCGATTGTCAAGAATTTGGCATTTAGAAATGCACTCTTCCAATGTGGATGTGACAAAATTCCCTAAGAATGACCTATGAGGCTCTTGTAGGCCGTTCTGGAAAGTTTTACGTGCTAATTTTTCATAATCAATTTTTTTATATTTCATGTATGTAGGGTGTGAACTGTGGTTCAACTGCAAGTGCTGCATTAGGGCGTTCAGTGCTTTTAGGAGCCTGCCATAATAGTCTAGGTATGTTTCATTCTTTGCTTGGACGCACTGAATCAAGCTATTAAGAAGTATGTCTTCGTTCCTTTGGTCCCCGTATTTTTGGATTAAACATTTTTTTATGTCCCCCCAACTAGTAGCGTTTTGGTATGCTAAATAATCTCTTGCCTCCCCTTTAATTTTGGATCTTATCGTAAACTCAAAGACATACACGTGATCGGGCATAAGCCTCTGGTGTGTATGGGCACATAAATTATCTACTTCACTTAAGAAAATATAAAGATTGTCCCCTGGTGAAAATTCTGGAATTGCGTGTAGCAATGTTTTAACTTCGCTCTCGCTCAAAACATTGGTAGTGGTTGCATTGGGAGTAGACATTTTAATGTTTACTGGACTGGAAATTGGACTTAAAATTTTTAAAGTAGGGGGTTTTAAGATTAACTTTTTTCCAATATTCAAGGCTACTTTGTTACCAGCAATTAATTCAACTGACATAGGCTATACTAGCATAAATTTTTAGTTTAAAAATCAGACAATAACTTGGGTAATACAATAATAAAGGAAAGGAAAGGAAATAAAGGACTTACAGGTACAGGTACAAGTACAGTAATGCTGTGACGTCCATAGATACTTCAGCTGTTTCCGTTGAACTCGTAGTGTTCTCCCGCGTCTAGGGGTAGACAGTGCGGGGCGAGGTTCTTTAATGGATCCGTGTAAAGGTCTGAAGGCCACGTGTCTTCGTAGGGGAAGAAAGCTGCGTTTTTAAGGGCTGCACTAAGTTCACAGATGTCCTAGCGCGAACCGAAAAACTTTGGCATTAAACCCCCGAAATTGAAAACACTCGCGGATCCTACCGACTGCGCCAATTAAGATCAAAATGTAAAGTTTTTCTTTTTAAAAAATCAAATTTATTTTTCCCAAAAAATCTTACAAGTAAAGAAGTAACTAAACGCTCGAGTTCTAGAGTATTACTGATGTCTGCATTGCTGCGCATTGCTGGTGTAGTCTCCATGCTGCCCGTGCAAGGCCAGGTCTGGTGCTGACTTTGCTGTCAGCACTATGGTTGCTGATATTTCGTCTTCTTTCACATAACTATATGGTATATATAACACTGACATTAAATTAACTTTGGTTGAAGAGGTAACCTCTTCGTTATAACCGAAATTAGAGGATATGGAAAAAACCGGGCTTGGCGGGATTCGAACCCACGATCTACGCCTAACCGGGGCGTCGTCTTAACCGCTGGACCACAAGCCCCGACATGTCCAGTAAATGCCAAATCCTCTACTTATGCTCTAATTGACATGATTCGTGTTGCTAGACAGGTTAGCACAACTACACAACTATCTAATATATATCTATTATATGATAAATAGTAAAGCATGTTCGAGTAAACTCTGACCGATTCATTTAACTTGTGGTCCCCCAGGTCTTTGTTAGGCTAACTGTTTGGGTAGGTCTATCGTTTTTCTAAAATATTATACACAGGCTATATTGCATTTGTGTAGCCTGTAGGGTAGTACCGGCGAATGAAGTAGTGATGTCAAAAATACAGGTTTATTTATTGGGTAATATTTGTGTTGCAGATGAAGCTGGGTCCCAGTTTTGCGTTGGTTTTGGCTCTTGTAGTCCTGCATTCTTGGACGACGCAGTCGTATATAATTGGCACAGGTCTGCATATTGTAGATCCGTTACAACAGAACGATTTGTTTTACTCAACCACCTAGTAAGCTCAGGCATTACAACAGGTTGGGAGTGGTGCCTTAGAATGACACTTCCATGCAGTGGAAAATAGCGGTGTCGTACATTATTAACTAGCCATTGACTTTACAAATTATATCAAGACTAAGTAAGACCCACCATTAATATAAGGTAGTACGAGGTGTTCATAAGTTGTAGGCTTAGGTACTGTACCAGAGCTGGATGGTCCTCTGACATGCGATAGAAAGCAGGCGGCTAATTTTGAGTTCCATCCTATAGGCTTATATCGGTGTGTGTACATACAAAAACGAATTACGGAATGTAATGTAAAGCTGCCTACTCGTTCGAGTGCCGCAATTATAGTTTACATTCGAGCCATGTTTTAGGGACCAAGTAAATCAGGCGGATTTTAGACTATTAGTTTCGTTTAAGAGATAAATAACCTAAATTCTTCTATAGGTTGGTTCAGAAATAGAACAATAAGTCATTATTTATTTATTGCAGATGGCTGGGCTGAGTGCCCACTCGTAGACGGCACAACATACTTTCCGAGCGAAAAAGGCAGTAACTTCTTTTACATTTGTGAAAATGGCATAGCACAAGAACTGGAATGCTACCCTGGCTCTTTCTTCAGCCTTGACGATAAGCGATGCCGGGACTATGCCGCAGTCGACGACGATGCTGATGATGACGACTACTATTCTGATTCTGATGAATACAGTGATGGTTTTGGTGATGACTGGTTGGAAAATTCCAACCTTGCCTTTAAATTAAATGAAGGCCTTTATGAGGAGAATAATAAATTAAATGAAGACGTCAAAATTAACTCGTTATCTTCTAATCAAGAATTATATCAGGGATTATGGGAAGATAGAAAATCAAAGCCTGATTCATATGATGACTCAGTCATTGCCGCTGCGTCAGATATATATAAAAATTATGATCTAACGAAATATCAAGGAAGAACCATTGATGATAGCAGTTGGAACGGTATGTCAAATGGTGGATTAAGTTACAGCAATGACAATAGCTATGGGTTTGAAAGCGGCAATTCTTTCAACATTGATCAAATAGACTATTCGAAGAATAGTTTCGATGAATTAAGAAAACCCGATAATAAAGTGGTTGTAGAAGATAATGACTGGAATGGGGTGTTTGATAAAGGCTTCGAGTACAATAAAGACGACAGCTATGCGTTTGCTGGAGACAATTCGTTCAATATTCAACCTGAATTTCCCAAAATAAATTTTGAAGAATTACGGAAATCAGATGATGATGATGTGGTAGGAGAAAATGGTGACTGGAATGGACTACATGATACTGGCTTTGATAATAATAAGGATAATAGTTTCGCATTTGACCGAGACAATTTTTTCAATATCGTACCTCAACAACCCAAGTCTGTATCAGGCGAACTCAGTAAAGCAGATATTGGTGGATTTTCTGGCTGGCAAGACACTTTTAATGACAAAGCTTCTAATATGAACAATGGTGAAGACCAAATCTGGGATGACTATAACGATAATAACATTGTTAGAAACCAGATGGGAGAGAATGCAAAGTGGGCTGAATTGCCAAGTGATTGGTTTGATAATAATGTCTTCGTAGACAACGAGGCTATGAATGGAATGAATGGTGTTATTTTAGCTGGGAACGACCTTGATACTGATAAGGTGGTTGAGTCAGCAGTACCTTCGGAAGATGAGATTGTGGAAATTGTCTTTCAGAAGGAAATTTTGGCCGTTGTGGTGAATGCCAACAATTTAGAAGAAACCCAATATTTCCCCATTGATAGGGAGAGTGTCTTGGAATTCACTGATAACACGGATGAGGATTCAAATCATTTTCAAAACGGCAGAGTGATAATTAATAATAGTTCAAAAGCAAAGGACGGGTCTTGGATCATGGTAATCGCTGACATTTTTATGTCATTTACATCTGATATGAATCAAGGTTTCTGTGTATTTTTGGACTGCTAAAATTTTTTAAACTTGACCCAAAACTCAGTGACTGAAAATTAATGTGATGACCCTAAAAATATAGATAGAGGCCCTAAACATAGGCTACGGTAATTATTATAACAACTGTTTGACGAGTTATTGAATATTATACACATCAGTAATATTCCCACTCGTCGTTAAAAATATTAACTTAGTACAGTTATATGTAATAAATTAAAAAAATCCCTTTCGGCTCTGGCCGATAAGGTGTAGGGAGATTCCGCAGACCCTGCTTTTCCTCTACGCTACCTATAAGGGCAGATTTTGCCTCCAATTAAGGGGGGGGGGGGTTCAGCAGGCAGGTTCAGTGGATTATAACATTAAAAAACATTATTATCTATAATTCCCACTGTAAACCCATTGTTATCTATAGTGTAAGTTCATTTTTTTGGGGGGGAGGGGGTGAATCTCCCTAAAAGAAATGGTAATGCCTCGGAATTCAGTCAATGTATATTTATAGAAACTTCGAAAATGTGTTTTTAATAGTATATAGAAAAATGTTTAAAAACTGTTTTGCCCCCTGTCAATTTTAAACTACGTAGGTCATAGGGTTACCATTTTTTTACTCGCAGCGCTCCACCAATACTCATTGTATCGATATTGGAAAACGTAATCTTAATGTTTTGATCTTCGAAACTATGTAAGACAAAACTGTATAGTCCCGCCTCTCGAACGAGACCACTAACACTCCGTTACGACATAAACCGACCGAATGGCGCGCATTACAAAACAGGAAATTATGCTGCCACACCCTGACCCTGTAGTTTAAAATTGAGAGCGGGCAAAATGTTTTTTTTTAAACATTTTTTCATATAACTGAACATGAAACTGACCTTCGTGAGCTGGGAGTCCGTAGATGGTGGAGCGTTATACAAAATCGAGATGACTGGAGGAGTGTTGGAGAGCAGGCCAAAGCTCATCAAGGGCTGTAGAGCCAGATGAAGAAGTAGTAGTAGTGATAGTAGTATAGTAGTGGTGGTGGTGGTGGTGGTGGTAGTGTAGTAGTAAGCTAGTTCCAGTCACTTCACCTCAAATAAATAAAGAACCGGTCCGAGTTTACTCGAACATGCTTTCCAATTTATCAATTAGTAGTTGGAGAAAATTAGTAATTTCGTGGTAAATAATTTTCCTATGGCTAAATTTTCGATATCTGGGGGGGGGGGGGGTTGTCTACCTGACGTCACTGGAGGTTAGGTAAATTCTAGATAGGTCAGACCAACACATTACCATACAATAATAATGGCAGGACAGGCAATGCATTTGACCGTGAATTTTCTATTCTCATTTTTAAAAAAATTTTTTTTTCACCAAAACCAAAATGTTTTTTGCGAAAGCAACCTGTCCGGTTTCGTTACTTAATTTAACACCTAAAACATGACTGAAGGTAGAAATCAGCGATCGAAAGGTTTAGCAGATAAATTATTTTTTTGTCATTTTTCATGAAAATTGAGTTATTTTTAATTTTTTACCCCCAGAAGCGAACAACTATCAAGGGGCAAGCGACCCCCCGCATTTTGTTAAAATTAATAACGACTATAATATTGTGGTGTTACGACAGGTCATCGATCGCATGAGGTGTAGATACTCGCACTAAAAGCACACCATTATGCCATCGAAGTCTTTAATTTTTTCTTAATGGCCCCCATTCTCCACCCCCTTCTCTCGACCCGCCACTGCCTCTTATAGATCAGTTCCAGCCACCCATATAAATGACTCCAGTGGTGAATACTTGACGGCACTGTCATGCGTTGGAACATGGTGCCCTATAAATTCCATAGAGTCACAAATTTAATGTTATATATAGTCTTAGTATAATAGATAATTATAAATTATATTGCGAATTGAGTTTGTTCTACCGTATTCACCGCTTAGTCGAAATGAAAGAACCGGTCCGAGTTCACTCGAACATGCTTTCCAATTTATCAAAATTATTAGATAGAGAAAATTAGTATTTTTTTTGGGAAAGCAACCTATCCGGTTTCGTTACTCAATTTAACACCTAAAACATGCTTGAAGGTAGAAATCATCGATAGAAAGGTTTCGCATTTTTTAGTCATTTTTTCATTAAAATTTAGTTATTTTTATTTTTTTACCCCCAGAAGCAAACTATCAAGGGGCAAGCGACCCCCCGCATTTTGTCAACATTAATAACGACTACAATCTACGGAATTTAAAAGAAATCGTTGGAGCCGTTTTTGAGAAATAATTTTTTTAGACGTTTTTTTGGAGTTTTTTGAAAATAAAACCCCCCCAAATTGAGTTAGCCCAAAAAAAAAAAAATGGTCCCGAGGTATGATTTTTGTGAACCTACATGCCAAATTTCACTCAAATCCACTGAGTAGTTTGCCCGGAAATCGACGAACAGACAGACCGACAGACCGACCGACAGACAGACATTTTGTAAAAACCACTTTTTTGGGTTCCTGGGACCTCAAAACGTGTAAATCCGTTGAAATCTCGGAATCGAAAATTTCGACCATCACAAAGCTTTCCTTATACTACGTATAAATTGGAAAGCAAAAATACCTCATACGGAATTCATGGCACATACGGACGTACCTAACCCTCACTACTCTATTGACTATGGCCTATGCTATGCTACTGATTATCTAAGGCCAGTTGTCAAAAATTTGGCTGCACGAAAGGCAAGGGAACACATTTGTGTTAATCCTTATCTTTGAGGTTTATTTTTTAGCGTTGATGTTAATTAAATTATGCCTTGAGACTTTACACCTTATACAGTACTTTGGTCGTATTTCTTACAATTTCCTTTCCTAACATTTTGTTTTAATGGGGTAGGGGGGGCTGGAAGACTTGTTGCCCAGGGCGGCGAAATCACATTCGCCCTGAGTCTGCCTGCCTTCAAAACTGTAACATTATGCACTAAAAATCAAGGCCGTAGCCAGGATTTTTTCATTGGGTGTTACATAGTTTTTTTTTATTATTTTTCCTCTCAAAATCCAATTCTATCTAGTATCAAGCCATTTCATTTCAGGGGGGGGGGTTTGAACCCCCATGAACCCCCCTTGGCTACGGTCTTGCTGAGGATCGACAAATATGGAGGGAAATTGTCAGAGCGGCCAAAAGTCCCCCTGGGCTGAACGCGCCTAATTAAGTAAGTCAAGAATTTACCAGAGTGACTTACTTTTGTAATTCTGCATTGCATGACGTGTGTTCAATTACGTTTGATACATATATCACTCATAGGTATCTACTACACATACAGTAATTGCTTTAACTTTATACTGTAAGCGTTATCCGGTAATATAATCTATTATATTTATTTATTATTCATTTATACATTTAAATGCTATTTGAGTACGATAAACTTGTCACATCCTATGATTTCCTGAATTTCATCGGTTATGCAACCATGGAATAGGTTTTTTTAATTCCGCCGAGTGGTTATAAAAGAACACTAGTCATAAAATTTGACGTAAGCTACATCCTTTCCTGTTAATCAACAAGTATACCTGGGTAGGTAATAAGGCACTGAGATAGATAATATTCATATTACTTCCTTATTATTAGTTCCATATTGTGAATAATTTATTCTTCTAGGGTTACTTTTTGATTGCCAAAGCACTGAATTGATCGATGGGACGAATGCATAGTCGTGAACGGGTAGACCAATAGATTACAAGAGAGTAATAATGGCAGGGTATGTATTGGAGCATCAATTAGAAATAATTTAATCAAAAAAAAATTATTTTTCAAAACAAAAACTTTACTTTAAGAAGCAACATGTTCGGTTTTTTCTACTCTATTCATTACCTTCAATTCGTACCTGAAGTTAGCATACATCAATAGAAAGGTTCCGCAGTAATTTTAATTAAGTCATTTTTCATGACAATTGAGCCCTCATTATTTTTTTTACCCCAAAACCAAACTATCATGGCGTAAGCGAATGAGAGAAAAAATATTATAATAGTATTAATAGAGTATTGATAGAGTATTCCTCAATAGTTCATTGTTATATTTAGCTCCTCCTAAAGGCTTTCGTTGAAATTAATAACGACTAAATTGTGAATTTAACAAAATCGTTGGAGCCCTTTTTGAGAACAAGGATGGTTAACAGTTTTTTTTGTTTTTTTTTTTGTTTTTGGAGGATAAAACCCCCAGAACTTGAGTTAGTCCATAATAGAAAAACTTGTGAACTTAAATCCCAAATTTAATAAAAATCCTCCTAGCAGTTTTCCCACAAATCGAAGAACAGGCAGAAAAACCGGCAACATTCATTCGTACAAACAATTTTCTCGACAATAAAAAGTCTTTACAGGCCTTCTAACGTATTTAATGCAAAAACAAATTCCAAGTTATAATTTTTTGAATTATTGATTTTGTATTTTTGTTGTTCATTTTGTAAGTAAACAACCAAGAATGAATATAAATAATATATCACTAAAAGTAAATATAATATGGACTGCTGAACTTACAGGCACGGGTCAGATCATTTTCATTCTGTCTGGTCGCCAACTTGAAATTGATTTTTTGGGTTTACTACCATGCAACTATGGGCTTTCAGTCACAGGTTATCTCATCCTTCTGCGACCAATGTTAACAAAGACATAATTTTTTTGTTTTTGATTGGCCGCCATCTTGAAACAAAACGGAGGATCACACTGTTTATCGAACTCGATCAAGAAATATGCATCATAAATTTTTGTGCCAGTTAAGCACCATCAAAATTGGATACTATTTATGGAGTGTTTCCTAAAACCGATCTGCATTATATACTATATAGGCTATACATGTACATGTACATGTACATACTCGTATATGCGTATATAAATATCAATATGAACGGGGGTGGTTTTAAGACTCAGCTAGGGGGTCATGAAATGAAAAGTTGTGAAGATATTTTCCGGAAGTCGAACATTGGTCGCCGTCTCAATATATATAGGTAGGCCTACCTACCTAGATGAATTAAAAAATCCCCCTAAAACAGCCCTACACTTAAAATATTCATGAACAATCTTAAATGACACCTAATCCTAAATTAAAACAATAATTGTATGCATAACACTGACATCAAATTAACTTTGGTTGAAGAGGTAACCTCCTCGTTATAAACGAAATTAGAGGATATTGAAAAAGCTGGGCCTGGAGGGATTCAAACCCACGATCTACGCCTAACCGGGGCAGTGTTATATACGGTATTATACCAGATTATAATATACTACAATGTATTGAATAAAGCATTGCCTCTATACAATTAAGTAAGCTCACAGACCTGTTCGGTTAGATAGTTGTGTAGTTGTGCTAACCTAACTAAGCACACGAATCATGTTAAGTAGAGGATTTGGCGATTACTGGTCTTGTCGGGGCTTGTCGTTCAGCGGTTAAGACGACGCCCCGGTTTAAACCTATCACACATACTTAACTTACCTAGCTTCAATATTAACACAACGTAACTAACATTAACTAACTGTAGCCTACCTAACTCATAGACTAACAATATAGAATAATAATTGACTTATGAAGCTCCCTGTAGTTAAGTCACATGCGACAAATGCCCGTGGCTATAGATAGTTTTTTTTTTTTTTTTTTGTAAACGATAAATACAACATTATTATTGTACTGTTATTAAACTGTTAATAAACTGTTATCTAAGGATATTGGGCTTACCATATTACCTGGATGTAGGCACCTGTATAGTGCACCGAACTGCACACTTTTGACAACGTGTAAAAAAGACCTAAATGCAAATGAATGGGTGAAATCTGTTGAAAAGTTTATCATTAAATTGTTTAACCTTCATAGAGAATAAATAAGAATGGTATCTCGGCTGCATTATGGCTTATAAGTTGACAAACATCATAAATAGCTTACTTTATATCGCCTACTTGATCTGCTTAATCCTTCACTGCTTTCTTCTATCGACAAATTACAATGAAATTTCGTAGCACCTGGATATCTAATGGATTATTTTAAGTGGAAAGGGTCCGCAATTTCTGCGAATATATAAGAAACGAATAGTTCTTCTGAAAATCACTTAGACACCACATCTGTCCTCAACATGCAGATGTTCGGTAAGTAATAAATATACATCTCCCCCCCCCCCTTAAAAATATAGCTCTATATAATTAATGGTAGAGGATGTTTAGGTGCAGTCTGCGAAATTGAAAGAACAATCAAGTCATAATGAATAGCCTATTGTCTAAGGTAATTATTCATCTGTTTGTCAGCAAAGCCTCCTCAAATTCATTGTACAATTGATGTTCCTAGGTATGGGATAGCTGAAACCAAATTTGTGATAACTGTTGCCCCTCAAAATGACATCTGTCCTCAAGGTAAAACGTGCAAACTGGGGTAATTTAGTCAGTTTCCAAATATTGCCAAAATGTGTTTGATAATAATTTAACAAATTGTAAAAAGGTTTATGAAAAACGATGAGTTCAGTAAATACATTTTATAGGAATGATAATTTTTCTGTGGGGCAACTCGAGTTGTTGATGTAACTTTTCATTTTCGCATTTGAAACTTACTGTACGTTGCTTTGATGATAAAAGATAATGATGAATGACAGAGTGAAAAAAAATTATAGATGATTAATGGTGTTCATCAAGACGAATCAATGAAGATGTTAAAACAGCATGTTGGAAAATGGCTGTATACCCCTAAGCTACATTTTCTGGCCATGCTTCGGAGGGCATGTAAAGCAGGCGGTCCCGGGCCTTCCTAGTTGAGTGTAAGAGAGGGCTTTATAGCCCTAACTCCGCTAGGTTGGCTTAGTAATAGAACAAAAGTCCTTATTTATTTATTTATTTATTTATAAGTCCCTCCCCCCCCAAAAAAAAAAAAAAAATGTTGGAAAAAGGCAAGTTACCCTGGCTTGCACTTGCACGGAATTAGTGTTACATCTGCAAAGATCTCGGTATGAAACTGCGTTAGGTAAAACATGTCATATTGGTTATTAATTCACATCATAGATTTAAACGGTTATTACTATGCTTGTGACTGTATTGGAAACCACAGGCCAGCATGAACCCAGCAAAACTGTTTTAATAGTAGTATTATATATAGGGGTAATCACTGTGTTGGTAGAAAAGGGAAAAAGGTAAAATGGGAAAATAGCGAAAAAAATCAGCGTCAGGATAACTTACCTCCCCCAACCATAGAAATAGAAAAAGTACAAGTAAACTTACCTCCAAAGTTTCTTTGCCTTAATTTTATGAACATCTGCTGTACCGGTAGTCCACCTCTTGCCACATGTTTCCTTTTGTTTTGTTTTTTATTAATTTCTGTCGCAGAGCTCATTTTTTAAATTAAATTTTAAATAAAAATAAAAATTATAACTCAAAAGCTAATAAACAACAAATATGGTCGTTTTCGATTCTCCAGGTGCAGTTCCCCAACCTAGGGGTTGGGTAAAGTGAAAATGTTAGGTAAACAGGCATCATATTTTCCAATAGAAAAACTGAAGTTCTACTATAGTATATTCTTCCTTCTTACCTGGTTTTCCTACTTTCCCTTAGGGTAAACCCAACACCGTGATTACCCCTCATCATAGTCTTCTGAGGCCTAATATTGCAGCTAAAGGTACAATATACCCTAATTTTTTCATAATTTCCTTGCAGGTTTATACCTTTTTGCCCTCTTAGCAGTCGCAAATATGGCTTTTACGGTGAATCCAGTACTTAACGCCGGTGGTAAGCATAGATTTTTTTGTAACTTTGAGGTGCACATAGTTGGCTTTGAATCCCATATTGAGTATAGAGACGATGTTGAAATTCAATTACATTTTTACATATTCTATAGGCCTAGACTGGAGGGGGGGGGGGGCATGTAAGCAGGGGTGATTGTAACCAGATACCGCAGTTCTATATCATTATAAAAATTGGCGTGAGAATCTCATTCTGCGCCACTCTGTAGTGACTTTAAAAGGCTGCTATCGTATTTAATTGTTTATAAAAGCTACGAGAAATGTAAAAATTTTATTTAAAAAATTCCTTATTTTTAAACAGCGTTTCACAGTGACCACCTTCAATTGATAAGTCACACAAAATTTTACATTAGATTTTTTTAAATACATCAGTGTAGGCTTAAAAGAGGATATAAATGGCGCCATTAAATGTGTAGAGTTAGTAACCATGCTATGTTATTCACTTACAGAGGGAAAGTTGGCTTACATTCACCTCATGAAAACATAGCTCTATGGTAAAAGTAAACACTCTTTCGGGGTAGAAGTAAACAATGCATTCTTTCCTTCTAAGCCTCGCAAATAGCCAATCGCCAAGCAAATACCTCGCACTTACATCCGAAAACTTGCGGCAAAAACTTGGTAGTGTGCACAGCGTTGGCAGGGGAACCTGGTGGGACATGATAACGCGCTTAGGCAGTATAAGTCGAGTCCTGGTCACCTCCGATCTAATCGTGTGACTTTACCATGTTCCCCAAGAGGTTCGGAATCCACTATAATCAGGAGGTCCACCCTGTTAGTCAACTCCCCTTTCCCCGAGGTGATAGAGTGTGCCCTTTGGGTGCCTCAAGTTATCAAACAGACTCACTCCCCCCGCCAGGCTGACATGTGTTATAGGATAAAAGTGAGGAAAATAACGGTCGATCAAATTGATCAAGAAGGCCTACTGGCTACTCCTAATGTCCCAATGGAAAAAAAAAAAACAGATTCCCCGAGACTATGGCTCTCGTATAATGAGAAATATATAAAGCATGTAGAGTAATGGTACCGACTCCAACTTTCACCCGAAAGGTTGTTGGTTCGAGTCCCACAGTTGCTACATTTTCTGGCCATGCTTCGGAGGACATGCAAAGCGCCTTCCTAGTTGAGTGTAAGAGAGGACATTATAGCGCCGACTCCGCTAAGTTGGCTTAGTAATAGAACAAAAAAAGTAACGTTAAAAGTACTAACGACCAATTCGAAATAAGGCAGAAAATGATTTTCCCACTAAGCATGCTGTTAATTTCCCGGAGGTAATCATTTTCTACCACTTTACTAACGGTGGTCATTAGGGCCCTAAACTATGAATTAAAGTTAATTTCGTCAAAATTTTCTTTACTAACTTTTTTTATTAGGCTGTTGTGAATAAATAATTTACTTCGTTCTATATAGGGCTATTAGGGGTATTCAATGTGCTTAGTTTACCCTAAAGGAAAGTAGGAATAGCTAGAACTCCAGTTTTTCTACGTAGAAAAATAATGACATAAGGAAACGTATTTCAAAACATGCCCACACTTTATCCAACTACTTGGTTGGGTAAACTGAGCTTGGGGAATCGAAAACGCCGAACGGCCGTATTTGTTGTTGTTTTGCATTTGAATTTTGGTTTTTATTTTTATGTAATTTAAAAAAAATAAGCTCTGCGACAGAAATTAATAAAAAAAAACAAGAAAAGGAAACATATGGCAAGATGTGGACTACAGAAGATGTTCATAAGTTAGTAGCCGAAGGCAAAGAAACTTTGGAGGTAAGTTAGGTTAGGTTGGGGAAAGTGGGAAACGTACGTAGAGATACACGTTTCCATGGCATTATTTTTTTCCCATAGGGACAACCAAACGCAGTGACTACCCCTATTGCATAGTGCCGAAAAAATAGAAAACGAAAACCAGTTTACATTCACCGTAATTCACCGTATCTGTATACAATGTTGTTACTGATTAGTGAAGCAAATTTAAACGTTTCTAAATTCCTCTTTTAAATTTAATTGAAGCTGATGAACTCATCGTCCTCATTCATTAAACCCATCAAGTAATGGTGGGAAAAACTAAGACATTTGCCAAGCTCACAAAATGTTGCCAATGACATAAAGGATGGGCGACAAGTGTCAAATCTGTTTACATTCCCTAGCCTAGTATTTAAGTTGTCGTGAATGATTTACTGTAGCCGTTTCTTGTTGCAGTGCCAAAAATCATTCAAACCACAACTGCAGCTCCACCTACTACCAGCACAACTAAGAAGCCTCTTCGATGCCCTGAGGGTCAGGACACCCTTCTTCCCGGAAGCAAATGCAACACATTCATTCTCTGCAATGGTGACATTTGGGCTGAAATGAAATGCGCTCAGGGAACTCAATGGAACGACAACGCAAAGGTATGCGACTGGCCTGAAAATTCCACTTGTAACAACAATTCAAACACCACTGTAGCTCCCCCTACTACCAGCACAACTAAGAAACCTCTTCGATGCCCTGAGGGTCAGGACACCCTTCTTCCCGGAAGCAAATGCAACACATTCATTCTCTGCAATGGTGACATTTGGGCTGAAATGGACTGCGCTCAGGGAACTCTATGGAACGACAACGCAAAGGTATGTGACTGGCCTGAAAATTCCACTTGTAACAACAATTCAACCACCACTGTAGCTCCCCCCACTACCAGCACAACTAAGAAGCCTCTTCGATGCCCTGAGGGTCAGGACACCCTTCTTCCTGGAAGCAAATGCAACACATTCATTCTCTGCAATGGTGACATTTGGGCTGAAATGAAATGCGCTCAGGGAACTCTATGGAACGACAACGCAAAGGTATGCGACTGGCCTGAAAATTCCACTTGTAACAACAATTCAACCACCACTGTAGCTCCCCCTACTACCAGCTCAACTAAGAAGCCTCTTCGTTGCCCTGAGGGTCAGGACACCCTTCTTCCCGGAAGCAAATGCAACACATTCATTCTCTGCAATGGTGACATTTGGGCTGAAATGAAATGCGCTCAGGGAACTCTATGGAACGACAACGCAAAGGTATGCGACTGGCCTGAAAATTCTACTTGTAACAACAATTCAACCACCACTGTAGCTCCGCCTACTACCAGCACAACTAAGAAGCCTCTTCGATGCCCTGAGGGTCAGGACACCCTTCTTCCCGGAAGCAAATGCAACACATTCATTCTCTGCAATGGTGACATTTGGGCTGAAATGAAATGCGCTCAGGGAACTCTATGGAACGACAACGCAAAGGTATGCGACTGGCCTGAAAATTCTACTTGTAACAACAATTCAACCACCACTGTAGCTCCGCCTACTACCAGCACAACTAAGAAGCCTCTTCGATGCCCTGAGGGTCAGGACACCCTTCTTCCCGGAAGCAAATGCAACACATTCATTCTCTGCAATGGTGACATTTGGGCTGAAATGAAATGCGCTCAGGGAACTCTATGGAACGACAACGCAAAGGTATGCGACTGGCCTGAAAATTCTACTTGTAACAACAATTCAACCACCACTGTAGCTCCCACTACTACCAGCACAACTAAGAAGCCTCTTCGATGCCCTGAGGGTCAGGACACCCTTCTTCCCGGAAGCAAATGCAACACATTCATTCTCTGCAATGGTGACATTTGGGCTGAAATGAAATGCGCTCAGGGAACTCTATGGAACGACAACGCAAAGGTATGCGACTGGCCTGAAAATTCCACTTGTAACATCAATTCAACCACCACTGTAGCTCCCCCTACTACCAGCACAACTAAGAAGCCTCTTCGATGCCCTGAGGGTCAGGACACCCTTCTTCCCGGAAGCAAATGCAACACATTCATTCTCTGCAATGGTGACATTTCGGCTGAAATGAAATGCGCTCAGGGAACTCTTTGGAACGACAACGCAAAGGTATGCGACTGGCCTGAAAATTCTACTTGTAACAACAATTCAACCACCACTGTAGCTCCCCCTACTACCAGTACAACTAAGAAGCCTCTTCGATGCCCTGAGGGTCAGGACACCCTTCTTCCCGGAAGCAAATGCAACACATTCATTCTCTGCAATGGTGACATTTGGGCTGAAATGAAATGCGCTCAGGGAACTCTATGGAACGACAACGCAAAGGTATGCGACTGGCCTGAAAATTCTACTTGTAACAACAATTCAACCACCACTGTAGCTCCCCCTACTACCAGTACAACTAAGAAGCCTCTTCGATGCCCTGAGGGTCAGGACACCCTTCTTCCCGGAAGCAAATGCAACACATTCATTCTCTGCAATGGTGACATTTGGGCTGAAATGAAATGCGCTCAGGGAACTCTATGGAATGACAACGCAAAGGTATGCGACTGGCCTGAAAATTCTACTTGTAACAACAATTCAACCACCACTGTAGCTCCCCCTACTACCAGCACAACTAAGAAGCCTCTTCGATGCCCTGAGGGTCAGGACACCCTTCTTCCCGGAAGCAAATGCAACACATTCATTCTCTGCAATGGTGACATTTGGGCTGAAATGAAATGCGCTCAGGGAACTCTATGGAACGACAACGCAAAGGTATGCGACTGGCCTGAAAATTCTACTTGTAACAACAATTCAACCACCACTGTAGCTCCCACTACTACCAGCACAACTAAGAAGCCTCTTCGATGCCCTGAGGGTCAGGACACCCTTCTTCCCGGAAGCAAATGCAACACATTCATTCTCTGCAATGGTGACATTTCGGCTGAAATGAAATGCGCTCAGGGAACTCTATGGAACGACAACGCAAAGGTATGCGACTGGCCTGAAAATTCTACTTGTAACAACAATTCAACCACCACTGTAGCTCCCCCTACTACCAGTACAACTAAGAAGCCTCTTCGATGCCCTGAGGGTCAGGACACCCTTCTTCCCGGAAGCAAATGCAACGCATTCATTCTCTGCAATGGTGACATTTGGGCTGAAATGAAATGCGCTCAGGGAACTCTATGGAACGACAACGCAAAGGTATGCGACTGGCCTGAAAATTCTACTTGTAACAACAATTCAACCACCACTGTAGCTCCCCCTACTACCAGTACAACTAAGAAGCCTCTTCGATGCCCTGAGGGTCAGGACACCCTTCTTCCCGGAAGCAAATGCAACACATTCATTCTCTGCAATGGTGACATTTGGGCTGAAATGAAATGCGCTCAGGGAACTCTATGGAACGACAACGCAAAGGTATGCGACTGGCCTGAAAATTCTACTTGTAACAACAATTCAACCACCACTGTAGCTCCCCCTACTACCAGTACAACTAAGAAGCCTCTTCGATGCCCTGAGGGTCAGGACACCCTTCTTCCCGGAAGCAAATGCAACACATTCATTCTCTGCAATGGTGACATTTGGGCTGAAATGAAATGCGCTCAGGGAACTCTATGGAACGACAACGCAAAGGTATGCGACTGGCCTGAAAATTCTACTTGTAACAACAATTCAACCACCACTGTAGCTCCGCCTACTACCAGCACAACTAAGAAGCCTCTTCGATGCCCTGAGGGTCAGGACACCCTTCTTCCCGGAAGCAAATGCAACACATTCATTCTCTGCAATGGTGACATTTGGGCTGAAATGGACTGCGCTCAGGGAACTCTATGGAACGACAACGCAAAGGTATGCGACTGGCCTGAAAATTCTACTTGTAACAACAATTCAACCACCACTGTAGCTCCCCCTACTACCAGCACAACTAAGAAGCCTCTTCGATGCCCTGAGGGTCAGGACACCCTTCTTCCCGGAAGCAAATGCAACACATTCATTCTCTGCAATGGTGACATTTCGGCTGAAATGAAATGCGCTCAGGGAACTCTATGGAACGACAACGCAAAGGTATGCGACTGGCCTGAAAATTCTACTTGTAACAACAATTCAACCACCACTGTAGCTCCCCCTACTACCAGCACAACTAAGAAGCCTCTTCGATGCCCTGAGGGTCAGGACACCCTTCTTCCCGGAAGCAAATGCAACACATTCATTCTCTGCAATGGTGACATTTGGGCTGAAATGAAATGCGCTCAGGGAACTCTATGGAACGACAACGCAAAGGTATGCGACTGGCCTGAAAATTCTACTTGTAACAACAATTCAACCACCACTGTAGCTCCCCCTACTACCAGCTCAACTAAGAAGCCTCTTCGTTGCCCTGAGGGTCAGGACACCCTTCTTCCCGGAAGCAAATGCAACACATTCATTCTCTGCAATGGTGACATTTGGGCTGAAATGAAATGCGCTCAGGGAACTCTATGGAACGACAACGCAAAGGTATGCGACTGGCCTGAAAATTCTACTTGTAACAACAATTCAACCACCACTGTAGCTCCCCCTACTACCAGCTCAACTAAGAAGCCTCTTCGTTGCCCTGAGGGTCAGGACACCCTTCTTCCCGGAAGCAAATGCAACACATTCATTCTCTGCAATGGTGACATTTGGGCTGAAATGAAATGCGCTCAGGGAACTCTTTGGAACGACAACGCAAAGGTATGCGACTGGCCTGAAAATTCCACTTGTTAGGATTACTCAACTCGCTGCCGCATTTTGATTTTTCTTGCTTCAGATCGCATGTAATAAACCAATGTTTACTTTGTTAGACAATTTTGTAATTGCTATAATTACAACGCAGTCCCTAATTGTTAGATAATAATTTGTAAATATACATATACCTCATACCTATCGTCTTTTACTTTATTTTACAAACATGCCTCTAATATGTGATTTTATACATTACTGTTTGTTAGTATCATTACCACAACTGGATGCGATATGCCCGTATTTAAAACCTACTTTAAAGCTTTTTTTTATAGCTGATAACTAAACGTACAGTAGGTACTGTGTAACACATTAATTGAGGAATGACGTCACGATGTTAATGCATTATTATGATATATTTTAATGTTGCTAGTGTTAAATAGACAACCCGATACAGATTAGTTCAAAAATCCATTCTCTAACGGACTATATTCCATTGCAAATCGAAGACGAGGTTTAATGGCAATTCGTTCAATTGTTGAAGAATACCAACTTTGAGCTCATTTCATCCGTTTGTTTCATTGTTGCGCATACAGCATCGGCTGTTTATAGCGTTTACATTGAATACCATCAACTATATAATAATTGAATTAAAGCCAACTATACTATATAATAAAAGTGCTATAATGCATTATTAGAGGCAATATGTATTTAATTTTGTTTCATAAAATGCGGATGTTATAGTTACTTAAACATCAACTATATTACTATACGATAGTATTTAATACTATCATGTAGTACTATAGTACCTATGCATAAGCGAACTGTAATACCAGTCTTCAGATGTGCGACGGTAGGCTAATTATTTTACATACTTAAGTTTACTATTATATATTGTATAAAAGTATACTTAAGTCTTGTATAATTTAACAGCAATATATATCCAAAAAGTCACGTGGCCTGCAAATATAATGTAGTAATATAATAAAGTTTACTAGTATAGGTGTATGTGTTTATGTATATGTGTTTATATTGTACTAATATCCTATCAAATAAGTTTGAATGTTCTTCACTCCTAGTGAACATTAATATCCATGTTCCTTCGAACGCACCCGGCACAAAAATATGTTTTATATATGAATTTGTGTGCAGAGCCAACTACCCGTGTGGGTAAACGCGCTTTCTGGTTTGTAGTTGCCGGTGTTGTTGTCTGTGGTGTGTGTGTGTGTGTGTATGGTATTAGTTGGTGGTGTGTGGCAAACTGCGATCAGGAGGGCATTGGACAACGGGTTGCCCAGTGACCGTCTAAGGGCAGTTTGCCAATGCTTGTATTAAAGCAGGTACCGTTACTATTCCACTTGTAGTAACTTTGTCAAAATTGGAGTGTTTCCGTTTATTATATACAGCATATAATATCATATTATATATTACGTTATTTATTATGTTATATTGGCCCTATTATACAAGATTAAACTCAAGTCACGTGAATAAATAAACAAAAACAAAATCAATAAATAAATAAATGCATTTATTTCCTTAATTCAACCATACATAACAAAGTAAAATTAAAGTACAACAGTATAAATAATAGAACAAAAGTAGTAGAAGTATATAGCTGGTATATAGTATATAGAGTACAGAGGAAGGTAGAGACCCTGTAGATAAATCTGTAATGGGCCCCAATTTAATACTGTTTGATACATGGTGCGAATAATGCGAATTTTTATTTTATCTGATATATATACAACGTACTGCATGTAATAAAGTGAAATAACATATAAGATGCGGACTGTTAACAAAAAATTTTAAATAACAAAAACTACATAACTTATTATTGTACAGTATTGATTTTATGTTCTTAGCATACTGGATGGTTAAGGTGGTGTTTAGTGAGGAGATATGGAAATTTTTAGTGACAAAGGAGATTGTTGTATAAGATTATTGACCGATATATATGAGATTCTTTAAAATGTTCAGTATTAGGTCGAGGAACAATACGGTTACGGCCAATCTCTTGTCTAGACCCCCTACCATGGCGTATTAAATTTGCATTTTGAAACGATTTGATTTTATAGAGTAGTAACTGCCGTTCGTAAGTCAGTCGTAAAGATGGCACTCCAAGTTCTTGGAACAGGCCGGCTGAGGGGTAAAGGAGTGGTCTGCACATGGCAATTCGAATACACAATCTCAGCGCAACCACGAGCGGTTTGAGATGCGTTGGACATGCTCCACCCCAAGAGAGTATACAGTATTGGGCAACTGAATGCACTAGAGCATAATAAACTTGTCTCAGTCCGTCCAGGTCCAGTACATGTCGTAGTCTTCGAAATTTGTAAATAGTTCTTCTAGCTCTATTTGCTGTTTGTAGTATGTGACAGTCCCAGCGTAGATGTTGGTCGATTGTAACACCTAAGCACTTGTAGGAGGTGGTTCTGTGTATGTCGTTGCAATTGCAGTCTTGTGTAGGTGTGCAGCCGTTTTCGTGTAGTTTTATTGTTTGTCCGTTAGGTAGTCCGGCAGCTGTGTGGCTGAAAGTCATGCATTCTGTCTTCCTAACGTTTAATGTCAGTTTGTTTGCCTGAAGCCATTGTCTTATGTGTGTCAAAGTATGAGAAGCTTTGTTGTGGACTTCGTTCCAGTTCCGCCCAGCAAAGTAAAGGACCGTGTCATCAGCAAAGCCAATCAAGTATAAAGGAATATAAGGAAGAGTAATGGGCCTAAGAAGGTACCCCGCGGGACCCCAATACAAACATCGGATAGTCCACTTGCTGCAGAGTCGCCATTGTCAGTCCGTCGAAGAAGAACTTGCTGTTTTCTGTTTGTGAGGTAAGACGATAGAAGTTTATGCACATGTCCGCGTAGTCCGGCTTCTTCCAGTCTCATTTTTAAGATATCATATGAAATAGTATCGAAAGCTTTTTGTAAATCAAGATAAACGCAAAGTGGATGTAGTCCATCGTCCATATCCGAGTAAAGGAGAGAAGTTAATTTGGTGATCGCGTCCTGGGTATTACGCCCAGCCCTATAAAACCATACTGATTGGAAGCTAAAAAGTTAGTATCCTCTAAAAAAGTTGTAATTCTCGCTGTCATGGCTTTCTCAATCAGTTTGGCAATGTTAGAGATTAATGATATAGGGCGGTAATTAGTCATATCTAGTTTGTCGTTTTTTTTGAAAAGAGGTATTACATTAGCTATTTTATAAAGGTCAGGAAAGATAGCAGTTATGAAACAGAGGTTGATTAAATAGGTAAGAGGTTTAAGTAAGTCAAGTTTGTGTTTCTTTAGGATTTCGGCAGTGACTCCATCTGGTCCAGGGGAGGAGCCTGTCCGAAGTTGGCCTATGTAGAGGGCAGTTTCTTCTTCGTTCGTAGGTTTAAGAAAGGTTTTTTGGTTAATGTCGGCCTGGTTAAACTGTGGCGTATTAGAAATGGGAATCTTAGCTGCCAGAGTTTCTCCTATAAGAGAGAAATAATTGTTGAAGGAGTTGGCCATTTCGCCCATTCTGTCATTGGTTATGACCTGGTTCGTACTTTGGTCCTTGATTTCAGTAATATTATTTGTTTTAACTTTAGTATCGGTGATCTCATTAATTATCTGCCATGTCCGTTTTGAATTTGTTTTATGTGTGCTGAGTTGTTGCTTATAATAATCATTTTTTGCTAACGCAAACTTTTACGTTTAACTCATTTCTATAAGTAGTAAATTCTGTGCGGAGTCTCGTATTAAGGGGGTGTGAGTTCGATTTCCAACCTAAATTATCTCTTTTTCGCAATGAAACCAGGAAACCTGTAGTCATCCACGATTTAAGTTTAGCTTTATTGCTTGGAATTTTTTTGTTTTTAGTTGATAATTTTAAATAGTTCTGCATGATGGTTGTAAAGTTTTGAGCACAAGTTTTTAGCGTCGTTTTCCAATGTAACAAAGTTCCATGATTCCCTTCTTAAATAATTTTCTAATAGGTTATGGTCAATGGCTTTAAATATGTGATGGGGAGGGCATGGGAGTGAGTAGAAGTGGTACAGTTTATTTGCTCAATTGAGAGTGCCGTTACGAAGTGGTCAGTGATATGATTTTGAAGAATGTGTCCGATGGAGTTCATGGGCGGAGACACGAAAAAATGGTCTAGGCCTAAGCAAGATTTTCTGTGCCCATCAACCCTAGTGTAATTGTTTATTGCTGAATGCAGACCAGCTGATGCTAAAATATTTAGGTATTCCAAAATTTCATCGGTTGGATGCTGCTTTAAAATATCAACATTCGTGTCACCTCCTAGGCAGTGGATAGTAGGTGATCGTTAAAAATAAGATTCTAAGCCTTCATTAAAAATCGAGATGGAATGGGATGGTGACCTATATATAGCAAGTACGTTGCATGGCCTGAAATCAACAAGGAAAGAAATGGATAGTGCGCTGCAGCCCGTGATATTTGCATCTGAAGCAGGGGCAGTTAGACCAGACCGGGCGAAGACAGCAACTCCATCGCTCTTATTAATTTGACTGCATGAAAAGAAAAAGTCGTAGCCTGGTATAGAGAAAGTACTCCCGTCTGTCCCAGAGTGCCAAGTTTCACTTAAAATAATGACATCAGGGTTAAATTTTAATTCATTTAAAAAAATGTGGAAATGGTCTAAGTTTTTATTTAAACTTCTAATGTTCAAGCTTATAAATTTTAGATGGTGTTTGGTAAAAAAGGAAGGTTCGAAATCGGTTGCATGCCGTATTGTAGAAATTTTCATCGTGTTTTCATCTGATTCTTCAATTATATTACTCATTATTCGCCAAGTAACTTTTATAAAGAAAGAAGAAAAAAACTAAAATCTAGATCAAACAAAAGAAACAAAAACAAAAAAATCAGTATAGCTGTTTAAAAGCTCATACTTTTATCATTGCTGCCAGAATTATATAGGACCTACATCTATCAAAGTGCGATTTCAAATCCAATAAAAATACAGTAATTGCATATATATATAATACGTTAATACTATAGTGTTAAGAAAAAATTCAAAGATTCCATATAAAATATACAATGTACCATTATTTGCTGGATACGGTACAAGTCTTTGGTCGTATCAGCAGATTTTCAAAAACAAAGACAAGTACTGTGAGGCAGAAGCAGGAGTAAACATGTTATGGCATCGTATCACATTGATATTAATTCATTTACGTTTTCTCAGCTTCTTCCTTTGCTCTTCGTCAGCTGTTAGGCCTATGTCCGGTGTTGCTATGGATGTGTGATTTAGCCAAACTTGTTATTTAACTTCGAATTCGATGGCCAGGTGGTAACGTGCTTGCGCTTGTGCGAGTCTTTACACGCCATGCAATCGGAGACGTATCGTACTCATCACGGGTAATAATCTACAGAGGCGACTGAAAAGGTCAATCGGATACATTCATTAAATGTATGCGATTAATCTTTTTTAAAAAAAAACTAGAAATAGTAAAACCCAAATAAAAAACCAAAAACTTTTTGCATCTTCTCCTCGAGGTGAGCAAGTCCCAAGTCGCAGATAAGATGTAATTATGCTAGTGGGTCCCCTCTATAGTTGGCAGTTCTTGCCAAAAGTGCTCCGGGTTTGATACTAACACCAGTTGGTTTCTTAGACAAAGCTACGATAATTTTTTAACCATTATTTGGGTTTTACTAATTCTAGTTATATAGCCTAGTAGGCCTAGTTATAAGAAGTCTGGCTAAAACACTAAGTTTTTGTTTTTGTATGTTTATTAAAATGAAATACCACGAAGTCATGAGTAATTTAATTTTTTTCTATCAAGTCACGTGACCTGTAACTATAATGTAGTATATAGTAAAGTTTACTAGCATAATTATATGCATAGCTAATTATAGACTCGGCCAATGCTCTAGATACAGACTATCAGTAACATTTGTTGGTCAAGCACGTCACTAAGTTAATTTATTCCATAGTCACCTAATTTCAGACGGCGAAGTACTTTGTCCAATTGCTTGCGCAAATAATAATTTGTAGTAATAATAAATACAGTATATTGATTGAATCCTATAATCCTAATCCAATTGCCGTTGGAAATTGTTTAGACTTCCTCGAAAACACTGGAAGGATGAGTTAGAAACTGACCATCGCGAGTTGGGAGTCCGTAGATGGTGGCACGTTGTACAAAACCGAGATGACTGGAGGAGTGTTGGAGAGCCGGCCAAAACTCATCAAGGGCTGCAGAGCCCGAAGAAGAAGAAAGAAGAATCCGCAAAAAAGTACCCGATATGTAAGAAAAAACATCCCTTTCGGCTCAGGCTGACCAGGTTTTCCATTCCCTCCGATTCCATTCCATGCAAGCGCAGACCCCTCTATGCTACATACGCTATGTAAATACAGTATGTAATTAAAAAATAAAATAAAATACTTGAGTCACATTATTTTCACGTTGACTGGAAGCATCTTGAAATCGTTGATTTGTCGTAAAAAGTGTTGGATTACTATATTATCTTTCTCCATTCTTTCTTTATTTTCCTTGCCCAGTATTCCCTGGACAAGGAGCATATATTTACATAATAAACTTACAATACATAATAATACCATCACGCATCGGAGATAATAATATTTAATAATAATTTATCCACTACAGAGCAGATAACCCTCTCCCCAAATTCATAGTAGCGCAAATTCCCAACAGGGACCCGCGCTTTGATTTAAAAAATAATAATAATAATAATAATAATAATATAGGCTTTCAGTCAGATTTTATTTCATTCCTCTGCGACCAAGATTAACTGAGAAATTAATTTTATAGCGACTTTTAGCGACTTCGGTGGCATAGTATAGTAGCGTGCTTGTAGGTATACTTATGCGAGTATCTAAACACCTCTAGACACTCGACACAAGTACCTATCATGTGACTTAAGCGGCCCTTAGACGCTCAATATTATTGTGCAATGTTGGTTGCACAATGTTTTGACGGCGGCCCCTAAACGTTCAATATTATTGTACAATATTTTGGTTTGTGCAAAAAGTTGTATCATATGGAGGCTGAAGGTTGTGCAATATATGGCACAACTGCGAGCCCAGACGTACAACCACATTGTGCAAACAGTTCCCGGCAGAATTTCTTGAAGTCAAGATGTTGAGTGAAAGTGAATTGCGTTGCGAGATAATTGCTGTGGCCGCAAGTGCAAAAAAAAAAAAAAAATGAAAAGGGCTCGAAGAGAGGTAGAAAATGGGCTAAACAGTGGTTTCTTGATAAAATAGGCTATATAAATATAATAAATAATATAACATAAATTAATATATATAAACTCAACAAAAAATTGTTTTTCCGCTTTCTTTTCACCCATGATGAGGCGTAGTTGCGACGACTTGTTGACACGACCGCAACTCGAGACCAACTGACGGGATATTGTGCAATACTGCACACAGACGATGCCATATTTTCTAGGTTCTACAATATATTTTCAACTCTTCGTCAACCGCACAATATATTGTGCAACCTTTCAATATCGTCTACACACGATCAATGTTATTGTACAACCTGGGATATTGCGCAGTGAGGCGATTGTTCGAAGAGGTTAATTGGATACATTCATTAAATTGTTTGTACGCGATTTATCCTTTTAAAATAAAATAAAAATAAGGTTGTAATTGGCCACCATATTGGAATAAAATGGCGGATCATATGCTAGTTAACCAACTCAATCTAATAATATCTACGGAAATTACAGTGTTTTCTAAAATTTATTTACATACGTACAATTTGGTACATTGTTCATACATAGGTCGTACATACATTTATACGTACCTATATACAGGTTATAATATAAAAAGAGGAAAAACATAATAAGCTACACGTCATTTACTGTTTTGACTTACAAGCGGTTAGGCCTATGCCTTCGCCATTGCGAAATGAGTCTTCATTTTACTACAAATCGAAACTAAATAGTTACAACTTCATAATTGTCGACATAGCTACTGCCTACAGGCCTACTAATTGATTATTTCTGGCACGAGGGAGAGGGAAAGGGGGCATCGATCGAAATCGCATCCTGCAGTTTCTGCGTATCTGTAAAACAATTCGCATTATCGCATTCACTCAGATAATCTTGAAGTTACATTTACTGGTTTGGAATTAAAAACATTTTTATTTCTTTGGCAAATTTTTTTTAATTTTAATGTGGTTAGGTATAAGAGCGAAATAGGCCGTAACAGGATATAACAGGATAATCGAAAAAATACAAACTTCAATACTGCCATAACACTCGAAAATATTTTTTTTATTGCTTTTAATTCAATTGAAAGTAGATTGTTTTACTCATCAAAAAGAAACACTAACACCCATGCCATTATGAGTACAAAATTTTACAGCAATATCTTGAATAACCAAGAAAAAAATTACAACCTATTGTGTAAATCTTTCTGCCATTCTTCTGAGAATTGCCAATTCCTGTGATGTGGCAGTATTGAAAAAGGGGTGCGATATTACATTTTCAAAGGGGGTGGATTTAGGCTCAGGGGGTCATGAAACGATAAGTTGTGAAAATGTTTTCTGGAAGTCGAACATTGGTCGCCATATTGATCTCCCTAAAAGACTTGACCAGCTATGCAAGCCTTCCATTTCAATCTAGTATTGCATGCTGGTCTGGTATGGGTTGGTTTTGAATTATTTTGATGGAATAAACTGTAGTATGGTTATATGTTAGGCACAATGCCTACTTGGTTAGGCACTTATACTTAGATACCTGCTTATTAGGTACCTAATAGCCTATAATTAGAGCAAGTAAAGACGTACTATGTCATATTTAAAAATAATATCAAAATCTTGAAGGAGCATATGAAAATTGTATTTATGAAATGTGGATTTATGCAATAGAATATTTTACTATTATTATTATTATTAATAATATTATGAAAAAAAAAATAATGAACAAATTTAAGCTTGAGAGGGTTAAAAGAGGGCATAAAGGAATGGTTGAAAGGATGATCGAATGAACAACAAATGTCAGTGGTAACAATAATAATTTTAACAAATAAAAATGAAACAAAATAAATAAATAATAATTTCATGATGATGCCTTATTTTAGCAGCACTGCATAAGTCCTCCATCCCAATAAAGCGCAAACTTGGGTATGTTATTGTACAGTACGTAATTGTATTCATAAATATTGGTAAACGGGTTATAATTAATTATTGTATTGGTATATTTAAGCTCCTTGTCCTGGGAATACAGGGCAAGAGATTGTGTGAATTTCTCCTGCAAAAATATAATTATGCAACAATGTAAGAAGAGGGGCGTCTTTGACAGTAATGCCCACTATCCACCAACTTCGGAGATTTGGCTTAAGTTCAGTTATTTGGGAGCGAGTGGGAGAAGTTTTGTCAAGCAAGCCAAAGCTCAACAAGGGCTGTACAACCAGAAGAAGAAGAAGATTTGGTTGCGAAAAGTACCGGTAAGTAAAGCATAGAGCAGACATTTTAGAAGCACGGCATCGGTCATCCTTAAATTAGGGCTCTATTACTATTCCTCTATATTAGACAGGTATTGTCATCTGCCATTTTATATCCATTATAAGTCTGGTGTATAAGCCAAGCTTTGGGTATTTACCTATTTATTCTTAGAAATTTATCATTGTTTATTTATTATTATTTAAAAAAACGTTCTACCAATTAGGGAAGTTTTTAATTTTAAAAAAATACTAAAACGTGTTTTCGTTTTTTTCAATCTTTTACTTTCTTACAATGCTTACCATATAGGAAATATAGGATGCAAAATGGCGGATGACAATACCTTACCTCACTGAACTATATATTATATATAGGCCTACAATGCCTTACCTTAATAAGAGTGTACAGCCCGTAGGAAATTGGCAGCCCGAAATTTAATACTTTTTATTTTTTATTGAATTAACTAAGCATGTTATTAAAGATTTGGCTCATCAAAGTTGTGGAAGACTACTTCATCAAAATCAACGCTTTGATATCATTGCATCTGGTGCGGCCATCTACAAAATGACGCCACAAATGAACCCCATTCAATGAGGTTTGGAAGCCCCTTCAAGCAGAGAGAGATCAACTTACAATGTGACATTTTTCCATAAAGAATTTACCTTGCATTCAAATCAAAATTAATGTGTCACTTTTTCCTAAACAAAAATTGACTTTCTTGTGCATTCGTTACGCAGTCATTATTTTATGAAGGGTACTTCTAAAACGTCAATAGGCTACGTATTTGTTCTTTGAATTCCAGCCCCATCTGGCCTTCGGAGTACGGTTGCCAACTATTCTTTTAGCTAAATATACTGTAGTATTTGTATGCACACAGGCCAAAAATTATACTAGCAGTACATGAGAAATAAATATAGTAGGCCTATTCATCATTTTCATTTAAAAAAATTTAAACAAGTTACAAATGTAGTGCACTTATTAGCTAAAGGTTAAATTCAAAATGAATGTTATTCCCTTAACTGTAACACCATTGAGAACCTGTTTTTCCTCTTTGAATATATAGGTACTCCCTGAGCTTCACTGCGATCAAACACTACCACTACCTGCTTCCTAGAAATATAGTAGCCTAGGCCTACATTTGACCAATTTTAGAAATAAATATAGCATATAGTATTTTGTTCCAAAATACAGTACAATACTATATAATATTAATATAGTCAAAAGCATGTAAGTCTATTTTTGGTAAAATATTTAAAGTTCAATCCGCTATAAATTTGACCATGACTGTTCATAAATAGGTACAATATATGCTTACGATATAATTGACTTTTGATGGACCGTTTCACCCAGGCCGTTCGTGTGTGTTCGAATTCTCTAAATCTATTGAAAAATCTTTAAATAATAACAAACAAACAGCGGCTCTGCTCGTAGATTTATCTAGAGCATTTGAATGTTGTGACAAAGAAATAATTCTAGACATACTAGAAAGGGCAGGTGTGAGAGGGAACCCGTTAAATTGGCTGAGTTGCTGCCTCACCTTACAGTGCGTCCTGGGGACCCTACAGCAATGACTAACGGTACCCCGACGGGGGGAAGTTTGTCTCCTCTTTTGTTCAACATCTACGTGAATGCTATTTGCGAATATCCTTTTAATGGAAAATTAGTGGCTTTTGCCGATGACATTTGCCTCCTGTATTCATGTGAAAAGGGGTCTGATGACGAGGATTGGTTAATGGTTGAAAGAGAGATGAATGAGGACTGAAATGTGTTGCAAAAGTTATTTGCCTCAAGAAAATTGGTTATGAATGTGCTAAAAACTAACTTTATTACATTTTCGTTAAGACCCAAACCTGAGTCTGAACTTGCAGTTAAGGCACACCTGCCCCTAAGCTACAACTGATGGCAAAACTGTCCCTGTTCGCCTGTATCTCAAATGAGCCAAGTTCAGTACCTAGGCGTCATCTTTCAAAAGTGGGACCAACACATAAGTAAAGCAAATGGTTATGGCCGATAATAAAATTACTAAGAAAATTATTTTTCCTCCAGAAATTTACTTCGAGAGACGTACAGAAAGAGCTATATTCATCTCTTTCCCTATCCCGGTTGTCTTATGGGTTGGCAGTGTGGGGTGGTACATTTGAAACTATACTTTAACGCCCTTATATGTTACGCAGAAGTATTTAATTAGAACCATTGAAAAGGAGAATCGTCTGCACCCATCACTTCCATTATTTCATCGCCTCACACTACTACCCCTGCGATATCTATTTGTTTACGTCACACTGAGAACTTTTTTCAATAGATGCGGTGAAATGACTCATCAGGGACTACGACAGCGAACCACACCACACATTACAAATGTACCGCCTCATTTCTGGGACCTAGAGCCTTTAACATGCTCCCTGTCGAGTTGCAGTGAGCCTCGAGTCCGGCAAAATTTATGCCAAAATTAAAATTGTTTTTAATACCTGAAGAGGGTGAACAAATGATCAAAAAATTTAAAAATTAGAAGTAGGATACAGTATAGACTAAATTAAGTTAAGTTTTTGGGCTAGGCCTATATGGGCTTACGCTCATCGCCGTCAATGATGTATTGTCGGAAATTTATTTATTTTATCTTGAATGTAGTTGTCAAATTTCTGGTCAATACACAATTATAATTATAATTATATAACACCATAACTTCCCAAAATTTCCCCTAGATACAATTGAGTTCTATAGTAAAAAATTTAGAGTACCCACAGGATCACAGTCACCACAGCCCCCGAAAACAAAGTCCTGGCTTCGCCTTTGCCCCCTATGTATCCAACGCGAGCATTTTCACAACTTGAAATGACCGTAGAATACGTAAACCTACTATACTTACAGATGACCAACAAAAGAGGAAGTAGCCAAAGTTAGCTACTGTACAGCAATATAGTCCCATTGAACCGACAAGTAACACCCTTAAAAAACAGCCTCCTCCAGTGATTATCAAATTAACAATACCCTCATTTTACAATAAATTTCCTATTATGCCATAATCTTAAATAACGTCAATAAGATGATCCCTTTTGTAATTGACAGTGGGAAATTAAGCCTACTAACCCTTTGATTGTAATAAAGCCACCATAAAACAATTATCTGACATACTCAGACATTTAAGTTGAGTATATCCAGTATATGGCATCATCATACAAATATACTCATACAGCCTGCTGTGGTCAAAGCCGCGGCTACTACCAAATCCTGCACATCATTGTCTCAAATAAATGCCGCAATTACTGAAGGAAGCCATAAAGATAATGAGGATTTGCTGATATTTAAGGCGGAAAGTATCTGACAGAGATATACCTACGGTACGTCATTCGATTAGGATATAAGCGAGAAAAAATATTTTGGAAGTCACTTTACCGCTAGACCTCATAGCAAGCAATATGCAAGGTAAGCACAATAGTAACATAGCCCACTTATCCGTATCTCCCCTTAAAAAAGTGCACAAGAATATTGGGAATTGCTTCAGCGAACGAAATCTTTAAAATTTTATCAATTCCAGCAGGATTCCCAGGATATCCTACAATTATAATATACGAGATATTAATTCGTTCGCGTCCAAAACTATTTTTGAACCACTTCAGTTAACTGTGGCGTCAGGCTGGGCAGGGCTGCCGAGTTGGGGGGGGGGGTGGTGGTGGTAATACTGGAGGCATCAAGTTACTCCCACAATTCACATAAAGGTACTGTATAAGATTAATGCCTACTGCCTATCCAGAATTCAGATTATATTTTAATAGTAACAAATTATTATTAATATTGTTAGTTTTAAGTTTTAAATGTATTCTTTATAAAAAAAAAAAACACAGGACACAAAGGACACCCCTATCCGTACCACAACAATACAACTAAAAACCCCTTGTATCTCTAAAGAGTCTATTGTAGGTCCTTCATAGAGGCTAAATGAATCCAAATATAATGCTTTAAAATCAATTAATTTGCAAATGAATTTACAAAATAACCCCCGAACCCCCTACTGCGATAGTTTGCCATTGTTTACAGTCAATAGTGAACTGTCTCAGAACATCCCCTATAGGGTCAGGGCGTTAAATATTTGAGTCCCTCATGGAGGGGAGGAATCTCACCTTTTCGGGCGACCCTGATTGGGGAAGCTACCCTATAATAACATGGTCTGTTGTTTGCAATATACAGCAAATAGCAATATAAAGTATAATAGCTCTAATTAAAAGGGGCATTCAGGCTAACCCGAAATAAATTCTGAATAAGTGCATGCTGAAATTTAAAACTCGGCGTCCAGTACCAGTCCAATAGAATACTGATACAGACTCTAACTGTCACCTGGAGCGTGATTGGTTCGATCGAGTTCCACACTTACTACATTTTCTAGCCATACAGCCATGCTTCAGAAGACATGTAGTTCCGGGCTTTCCTAGTTGATTATAAGAGAGGGTTTTATAGCTCTAATTCCGCTAGGTTGGGTTAGTAATAGAACAAAAAGTCATTATTTATTTATTTATTTTTGAGGCTGCAAAGCGTGCTTTGTCTGCTGGTAGAAAGAAGACGTGTTGGAGTATTTGACAAATTCAGAACAAATGGAAATTGCGTATGTTGCTGCAAACTAACCCCTAGTGTTTGTTAACCTGAAGAAGAAAGATTTGAAAAATCCCATATCCCATCTTTTCTGGGTCTGGGTCTGGTGCACCTTAACTTACAGGGGTCTCACTCTCAGTGATCGTGTAAGCCCGAGTACATTGCTATGGCCCCATCACATCGTGTGCAAAACACAAGTCTGGGGGTGGGCTGGAGCGGTTATTGAAAACATACGTAGCTGCCACCAGACCCATGATTCATGAAGAAAGCAAAGAACATTTAATAATATATGTACATTTTTTTCACTTTTTAGGTCTGAAGCTCTTTGTACTGATAGCAGTCGCCGTTGTAGCTCCAGCTGCCAGTCGGTCTGTCTCCTTTGGTAAGTTATAGTCAGAGCTTCCCTTTTAGAAGCCAAGCGGGCACAATAAGAGAAGTATGGCATGTGACTACAAATTGTCAGTCAAAAATTCTAATAATCTCCATGTTGTACGATTTCAATCTTAATCAAATCGGGTAACATAATATTGTTCTTGGTTTACTTTTACAACACAATGCATTGGTTCTTGTTACAGCGTCAAAGGCCCGTTTCAACTGCCCATGGGGCGGCGACACCCTCTCACCAGGGAGCAAATGCAACACCTTCATCCTCTGCAGAGGTACCATTGGTGCTGAGCTCGAGTGCGCACAAGGAACCCTCTGGAACGACAATGAAAAGGTGTGCGACTGGCCTGAGAAGGCTACTTGCAACGCCAACGAGAAGGAAAGCAATGAAGACAACAGTGTAGGCAGTGAAGAATCTGGTGATGGCAACGAAGGCAGCAATGAAGATGCTGAGGGAAGCGATGAACAGCAGGGAAGCACTGAACAAGGCAGCAATGAACAACAGGGCAGCGATGAACAACAAGGCAGCGATGAACAGGGAAGCGATGAATCCGTTTCCAATGAACAGGGAAGCGATGAACAACAAGGTGGAGATGATGAACAAGGAAGTGACGAACAGCAAGGTGGAGATGATGAATCCGGTTCAAATGAACAAGGAAGCGATGAACAACAAGGTGGAGACGGTGAGCAGGGAAGCAATGAATCCGATTCCAATGAACAAGGAAGCGATGAACAACAAGTTGGAGATGATGAACAAGGAAGTGACGAACAGCAAGGTGGAAATGATGAATCCGGTTCAAATGAACAAGGAAGCGATGAACAGCAAGGTGGAGACGGTGATCAGGGAAGCAATGAATCCGATTCCAATGAACAAGGAAGCGATGAACAACAAGGTGGAGACGGTGAGCAGGGAAGCAATGAATCCGATTCCAATGAACAAGGAAGCGATGAACAACAAGTTGGAGATGATGAACAAGGAAGTGACGAACAGCAAGGTGGAGAAGATGGATCCGGTTCAAATGAACAAGGAAGCGATGATCAACAAGGTGAAGACGGTGAGCAGGGAAGCAATGAATCCGATTCCAATGAACAAGGAAGCGATGAACAACAAGGTGGAGATGATGAGCAAGGAAGTGACGAACAGCAAGGTGGAGATGGTGAATCCGGTTCTGATGAACAAGGAAGCGATGAACAACATGGTGGAGATGATGAACAGGGAGGCGATGAATCCGGTTCCAATGAACAAGGAAGCGATGAACAACAAGGTGGAGATGGTGAGCAGGGAAGCAATGAATCCGGTTCCAATGAGCAAGGAACCAATGAATCCGGTTCCAATGAGCAAGAAAACAATGAATCCGGTTCAGATGAGCCAACCTCAACTGTTGCTTCAACCACAACCACACGCAAACCTTGCCCAACTCACCGTCCCAAGCCCACAACTACTCGCCGCCCCACCACTACCCGCCGCCCCACTAATACCTCCACTACAACTGAAACTACGACCACTACAACCGAACCTACCACTACTACAACCGAACCTACCACTACTACCGCCAAACCTACGACCACCACTACAACCGCTGAACCTTCTACCACCACTACTCGCCGCCCCACTACTACGTCTACGGCCAAACCTTCCAGCACCACTACTCGCCGCCCCACTACTACCTCCACTACAACTGAAACTACGACCACTACCACAACTGAACCTACCACTACTACAACCCAACCTACCACTACTACAACCGAACCTACCACCACTACAACCGAACCTACGACAACTACAACCGAACCTACAACCGCCCCTACAACCGCCCCTACAACCGCTGAGCCTTCTACTACCGAAGTCAAGCCTTCCAGCACGACTACCCGTAGACCCACCACTACCACACGTCGCCCAAGACCTCCCCAGCACCATGACGACGATCATAGTGGAAACCATCACGGACGTCCCCCACACCATTCCGGCGAGGGTAGACAGTAACGATGCTATTAAATAATAGCAAATTCAAATTGTACCTGAATAACAATAAATACTAGGTAATACTAATAAATGTCTTATCATTCCTCCTATGCGTCACATTAGAGAGGTGGAAGAAATGACAGCTTTTAGAAGTAAACTAAAGAGGCACCTCATAGACCAATGCTTGTATGTGGAGGACATAATGTGGAACTAGACAGCCGGTGTTCTCATGATTCTCAGTGAAGATATTGCTTTAGGCTACTTTTAAGTGTTTCATTTATTTATTGTTATTGTGTCATAGGTTTTTATAACGCCTATTGTTTCATGTTATGACTCAATACAGAGATACTTTATTCTTTTCTATTCTATACCAGTCACGCACTCCGAGCTCCCCCCCCCCCCCTCAAGGGCGGTTCCAGGAAAAAATTTGAAAATATAAGTGCAAAATATTGGGGTTTCACGCATTTTAACAGCAATAACGTATAGATTTTTTAAAGTTTACAAAAGAATGCTAAAATGCTTATTCATATTTCTGGAAATACGGGGTCCCTGGGGTCTCCCCCGGGGGAAAAATTGGAACATATAAGTTCAAAATAGTGGGGTTGTACGATTTTTACAGCAGTAAAATTTATAATTTAAACATGGAAGACATATTCATGCTACCATACTAAGGTTTTTGTTTAGAATGTCCTATTTTACAAATATAGTGTACGCTAATTTTTCTCTTGACCCGCCACTGCCCCCCCCCCCCAAAAAAAAAATCCAGGGATCTTGCCCTGTGCGATCGATATATCCTGTGGAAATCGACTTTGTACAAAAAAACGCGTAGGGGGGTTACACTGGGGTACTCCGATTTCCTTTCTAGTACCCCTAATATAAAGCTTATTATGCTTAGGGTGGATTCAAATATACTCCCTGTAACGTTATTATTCATTTTATGTAGCCAATATCCAAAAATTGTCAGTACGGTATATTAAATGTCCGATTCGACCAACTACCCCACAAACTTCCAGCGTGCCCGGCAGCTTTTATCGAAGTTAAACCGTGTTATTTATAAGCTAGCTAAAGTGGCATTGCATTTAATTTTTCATAATTTCACCAAATTTGCGGCATGTTCCTTGCTCAAAACTATAGTATTATTTTATTAATATTTGAAGATATTGGATGGGTTTCATATGGCATACATGATTTCCTATTTATATGTATACGTTAGTGGGCCCCACAGAAAATCTTTGTGGTAGTACACATTTTTTGTTTTTAAATGGGTTTACAAGTTTTGAGGTACCAGGAACCCAAAAAGTAGATTTTACGAAATGTCTGTTTGTCTGCCTGCAACTTTCGCTATCCACCGCACATTTTAGTTTGGGACATAAGCTATGAACCGTCTATAAGCCCGTTGATTTTATTGCTCCAGGACAGGGAATCAATTCAGCCCATTATTTTCGCATTTTAGCAGGTCTGGCTGAATGTCTGGCGTGTAGCGCCCTTTAGGATTAATTATGATTATAATTAATAATAATGTTTTACTGTAATAAAAGCTGAGAAGCCTCGATAGAAGATTAAATGCATACAGTATAGCCTACGGGAAGAAATGGACAGAAAGCACGTGCCCTGCCCTAGTCAGTACCGGAGGTTAACCACATTATGTGTTGTATTGGGCAGCAAGAAAGCAAGATGGCGGAAGCCTAATGCATAGCTTAATTAAATAATCCCTTTGAGCTCTGGCCGATCAGGAGTAGCGAGATTTTATAAAACACCGATCCAAGGGCCAATGCGGCGGTTTCTCTCTCCATTATATAAATGATAAGATAGGCCCTATTGCACTATTAAAGTACACTACCTACCTAGCTCATATTTCGCAAAACTTTACCACCTTTTAGAACGGTACGTAGACGACTATGAACTTTAGTTTATAAAAATTCCATTCAATTCCATTCCCTATAAATATTTAAAATGAATGAATGAATGAATGAATGAATGTATTAAATATAGAACAATTTAAATACAATAATTGTAAAGCCCCACATGAAGACCTATAACAATTTACCCTACTCTAAAACTAAAGAAAAAAGAAAAAAAATCAATTAGACTTAATTTAACTTATTAAACTACACTTACATATTAATAACAGATCTCTCGTAAACAGTCTAGTCCACTATTTCAAATAAAGATTCCACCTCTTCCCGTCTCATCAGCCATTCCCGGACGAATTTGGAAAATTTATTTATTGACAGCGACCCAGGACAAATATTAAGTAAGTTAAATAATTTTGGTGCTATATATTGGTAGGATTTGGTAAAATTTGCTATGTATGCCCTTGGTACTACAAGGTGCTCAATTCTTCTAGTATTTGCTGGTCTGGGTCTCTGTACCATGTCCCCACTGATAGAGTAAAAAATTCGCAATGTCTTGTATAAGAACAAGTGCCGCAGCGGGAATAAACCGAGAGACGCAAAGAGAGGGAATGATGGCCAAGTTCTAGGTTTTTTGACTATTGTTCTAATAAGGTATTTTTGGGTAACTACAAGTGAATTTAAATTTGTAACAAAGGTCCCACCCCACACTTGGATACCATACGCTAACCGAGATTCACAAAGTGAGTGGTATAGTTGGATTAAAATTTTTTGAGGGCAGACCGTGCGGAGGTAAAAAAGTTGTCTTAAAAAATTTCGACATTTTCCGTTTATCGATTTTAAGTGGCTGCTCCATTTCATATCACTGTCGAAGTGGACGCCAAGGTATTTCGTCGTTTGTGCTTTAGTGATAGCCGGGCATTGACAATTTGGATTTTGTAAGTCGCAATTATACGCATGGCATCTCACTTCGAGGGGCTCATCTATACTTCCTGTTCTTAGATTGTATGGCAGAAAACAGGTTTTACTAACATTAATTGTAAGGCCATGGATTTGGAACCAAGTGTTAAGATGTTGTAAATCCTCAGTCATAAACATTTGTATCTCATTCCAGTCTCTTGCAGAGTAGCAGAGTGCCGTGTCATCAGCGAAGCTAGTCAAAGTACCATGTAGCCGCAAGTTGCATAGTTGATTAGTGTATAAAATAAATAATAATGGGCCTAAGATTGAGCCTTGTGGTACAGAACATAGTTGTTCCAAAGCGTCACTATCTACAAAACCAACTGTTCCACTTTTTTGAATTTGCAAACGTACTCTCTGAGTCCTCCCGATCAGATAGCTCTTGAACCACTCCCACGCTATTCCTCTTACCCCTGCATTCCATAAAATGTCTAGGAGCAAATTGTGTTCGACAGAATCAAAGGCACGGCTTATATCTAAGAACAAGCTGGCTGTTTTACGGCCTTTATTTAGAGAATCGTATATGGGTCGGGTAAATTCTATTAACGCTAAATCTGTTCCTTTACCTGCCCTAAACCCAAATTGATTTGAACTTATCCAATTATGTTTCGTTAAAAAGTTGTTCAAGCGAGCTGCCATAAGTTTTTCTATGACTTTACTTGTTACATTGAGTAAACTTATAGGACGATATGACTTTGCAGAGCGGCGATCCCCTTTCTTATGCAATGGTATAACTATTGCTTCTTTCATTTTATAAGGAAATATTCCTTGTGAAAAACTGAGATTTATGATATGTGTAAGATAGGTAGTAATATGAGCCACAACATTTTTTAAGCAGCCTGTAGATAGACCATCAGGACCAGCGGAGTTTTTATTTTTTAGTCCAGAAATAACTGTCATTACTACATTTATTCATTTATTCATTATATTTTAAAAAGATTTATAGACAAACTAAGTAAAATATTACTCAGTAAATCAGGATAGAGAAATTAAATATAGACTAATTTAGGGGGGAGGTCACAAGTTTTTTGTAAGTTTAAAAGGTAATTTTTTTTTGTTGAAAAGTTGAGTTAGCCTATATTCATTTTTATTTTTTACTAGGTATCTTATAAATTTACTCATCCCCCGTGGATCCGCCATTGCTGTGTTTAGAGGCTCAATTCTATTATTTTCAAGTTTTGTTTAGTTAATTATTTAATTATATAATTGGAGTGAGAGAACATTTTTTAACTCTGGTAAAACTTACTTAATATTCAAATATTCAATTAGAAACTTTTAACGGTCAGTCCGTTATTTTTTCAAAAAACAAACTAGTCACTCGGATGACCAGGTTACCTAGAAACAAAATCTCGGTTGCTAGGTAATCTGGGTTGTGACGTCATCCACTGGCAAAGGATGAACATAATGTTGGTGCGCCTTGGTGCAACTAGAATGCCGTGTCTAGAGTATTATATGGTCTAAGATAAAATCAAACTTGGATTTTGTTAGTAAACAACCATGAACGAATATAAATAATACAATATCACTAAAAGTAAACAGTAATGGTGACGTACAGTAGTCTTTCTGGACATTATTCAGTAAATTTAAAAAATCTTGGAACTGTTCTGTTAATACAGGGCAGTCGGGTTCCTCCTTTTACAGTACTTTGTAGACGACTGAACTTATGTCCTCGTGTCACATCATTTTCAATTTGACTGGTCGCCATCTTGGAATTGTTGAATTGCCGTAAAAAGTGTTTTTATAACCATTATCGTAGATAATAATACGGCCTCTCAGAAATTTTTGATCGCACCCCTCTACGACTAAAATTAACTGAAATATAGTCTAGTTTTCTTAAGTAGTCTTTGATCGGCCGCCACCTTCAAACAAAACGGAGGATCACGCTGGTTAACGAACTCGATCAAGACATTTGATTTTATAAATTGTATTATAAATTTGTGTGTCGAGTTTCATCAGGATCGGATGAGATCTACACTACGGAAGCCCGTGGCCCAAAACAAGCCCGTAGCCAGGATTTTTTTTCGGGGGTGGCTGCGGCAACTGTGATCCTATCCAGTGTAAAAAAATTTCTTGAATTCAATTGTATCTAGTGTATTCTTTTGAGGTTATGGTGTTACTGAGTATATATGATAGCATAGGCACACCAAACGTCAATTTCTAGGTGGACTTAGTTTTGGTGCGAACACTGACACACCATATTTTGCGGAAATGCGGACTAAATCCTAATGTTACCATTACGACGGTTTAGATTGAATAGAAATAATATTGCATTTCAACCAAAATGGGGGGTTCGGGGGTCTCCCCCGGGGGAAAATTTGAAAATATTAGTGCAAAATAGTGGGGTTTTACGCATTTTAACAGCAGCAAAAGATAGATTTCACAAAGCTTACAACGGAATACTTACTCATAGAAATAATATTGCATTTAAACCAGAGGGGGGCCTCCCCCGGGGAAAAAATCCACATATAAGTGCAAAACAGTGGGGTTGTACAGCAGCAAAGCTTACAAAGGCATGCATATTCATATATCTGCAAACAGGGGGGCCCGAGGGTCTCCCTCGGCGGAAATGTTTTTCAAAAGTTTTCATTTCGGGGGGGGGGGGCTGAAGCCCAATAAGCCCCCCCCCCTTGCCTACGGCCTTGGCCCAAAATAGAAGAGAGTTTACTCGAACATGCTTTCCAATTTATCAATTAGTAGGCAAGATAGAGATAATGAGTTATTTCATAGTAAATAATTTTCCTATCATTAAATCTAGGAACCCCCAGGGGGGGGGGGGTCCATCTGACGCCCCTCTGGCTACGGCCCCTATTCCGAAGTACTGAATTAATAGATGGCATTTCATACGAGTATTAGAGAATGGGCAGACATTACACGGTATGGCACGCAATGTATTGGAACGTGAATTTTATATAATGTCTTGAAAAAATAATTTTTTGCACAAAACCAATAAATACTTTTTTGAGAAAGCAACCTGTTCGGTTTTGTTACTCTATTTAACACCTAAAACATACCTGAAGGTAAGAGTCATCGATAGAACGGTTCCTCAGCAAAATAAAATTATGGTTTAGTAATTTTTCATGAAAATTGACGTACTGTATTTTTATTTATTTACCCCCAGAAGAAAACTATCAAGGGGCAAGCGACCCACCGCGTTTTGTTAACATTAATATCGACTACAATATATGTGAATTTAAAAGAAATCGTTGGAACCGTTTTTGAGAAATAATTTTTTTTAGTTGTTTATTGGAGTTTTTTGAAAATAAAACCCCCCAAAATTTAGTTAGCCCAAATGAAACAAATGTTCCTGAGGTATGGTTTTAGTGACCCCCACATGCCAAATTTCATCAAAAACTAACCAGTAATTTGACCGGAAATCATTGAACAGGCAGAGCGACAGACAGACATTTCGTGAGTTCTTGGATCGTGTAAAACCGTTGAAATCACAGAATCGAAAATTTTGACCATCACAAAGCTTTCCTTATACTACGTATAAATTGGACAGCAAAATTGAAATGGAACTGAAATATGATCGATCCTATACGCCAATTTTCATCACTATACAATGTACATTGAGTAGTTGACAAACAAATACAAATGCAAAGGCAAACTTGCAGACAAAGAATAATTTTTAAATCCTGGGACCTCGAAGCGTGAAATTCCGTTGAGATCTCGGAATCTATCATTGTCACCGTGACAAGGCTATAGCTAGAAAAAAATGGTGGTCAAGTAACAGAAATTCGAACAGAGCCAGAAGCCAGAGAGAGAAATTGAGCACACCATTACAAATATAAATACCAATAGGTCCCCATCGAACTCATGGGCGCTAAAAAAGTAATTCAACGCCAAAGGTTAATATTTTCGGTATGTGACTCAACTTAACTAAATACTTAGGAATAGGAAAGCAAAACCGTCATAGTCTACAAATAGTAAAAACAGGTTGGGGAATGTACGATATATACCTACTGTATATGCTACCATGTCTTCATAATGAGCTCAAGTTACGCCTATGCCTGTGCATATAGGCCACAAAAATATGCATTTATAAGCCCCTGCAGTCCGAGGCTGCTGCCGACTTCTCATCTACTGAATGTTCATAGATAACCCCTCCCCCACATGCAAAAAAAAAATCAACACTGCAGCCTAACATTACGGTGACTCACTTTAATTAGCCTAGTCTCACTAATAACCTGCTGTAATAGTCCGAGGTTGCTGCCGATTTATCAGCTACTAAATCTGATATCTCTCCCAGACTTGCACAAACCCAAACCACAGCTGTCATTACTGACTTATTACCAAATCCGTCAAAGCTTTGTGAGGACCAAAGTGCACTGGGGACCTCCCGGAACAATTGTTACATGAAAGCTCACATGATCAATCGGGATTATTGAAATCTGTGTAGCCTAAAAGTATCGGGAGGGAATACGTCACTTTCGGGCATATTTAAACCGGGGAAAAGTTTTTGAAAGTCACTTTACTGCGACATCTCAAAGCAGGCAACATGCAAGGTAAGGCTACTTTTTCCAAAAATTACAGCTGGCTCTCTGCCTATATGAATCAAGTCCTAAGTTTCTCTCCCACAATTTACATAATGTATCAGAAATAATGTAACAACTATCATCAGCAGGTAGTCTATACCTCCCTTTGGGGATTTTTTATCACCAGAAAATATTTATTAAAAATTAAAAATACGAGTTCACATAATGAAATATAATAAAATATTTTTTTATTTAAATATTAATGAGAAATTCATTGGCCTACATGTATTATGGATAATACAGGCTCTCTCTAAACGTTGATATATTCACTCCACTGAATTACTACTATTGCATACCTAAAATAATTGTAATACACGTCTTGGTAGTGTTTTTAGATTATTGTATTAATACTTTAACGCGAAAACTTGTATTTTCATCGGACAATTTCAAAATATCTGTGTGGCTTCAGAACGAGGAAATGATTATGTAATTTAATCAAAAATATTCTAGACTATATCCATATCGTCATTTGTTTAAGAAGTATTTTCAAAGCAATGCCTTAAACAGTGCTGGGTTTGGCTATGAGGTCCGATAGGCCATGGCCCCAGGGCCCCCACAAAAAGGGCTCACCACAAAAAGCCACCAAATACAAAATCGCTCCTGTGATTTCATAATTTTGCCCATACAAGAAGCTGTTTCTGTTTGTAACCGTTCTGGGTAAAACTCTCTCTTCTTTTATTTATGTATACATAAACATACTGGGGAATGCAGTATCTAGGCGCTACCCATACAATTAAAACTCACGGAAACTGTCAATACCCCCTTTTACAATGCTGGTTATCCTGGTTAGCCTGATAATCACTCTTGCTGACATTTTAACCCATCGCCCCAATTTTTAAATAAATCGTAAAGCAGAGATTTAAAATTATTTTGTAAACAAATTAACTGCTGTAACTACTAATAATATTTCATAACACAGCCGCTAAGTTATGAAAGCATGGAAAATCCATAAAAATAACAATCTTTCTGAACATGCTGAGTCTGAACCCGATTGAATTACTTCCCATAGTAAAATACTATTGTATTAAATCAGTGTGCAAGGGAATGCATTTTATATTTTTTTGTTTTAGAGTAGGCAAATAGGCTAATATTTCAGCTAAGAAAATTTAACTTCACTGTGAAAGCTTGTATTTCTTCCGAATTTTTCATATCTTTGCGGCTGCAGAATAGTTTATAAACTAATTTCGTCAAAAGGGCTCAGTTATATAACTTATGTTTAAACCTGCCTTAATTCGTAGTGACAGTGAATACCTGGGTAATCTATGCTTTAAACGCCATAGATTCAATTGGGCCCCCTTTTCATTTCCCACAACGATTTAGCCCATTTTCGCGCCTCTTATTTAGCAGAAAAAATATATTGAAACCATATTGTAAATCATTATGAAAGCAGATTAATTGTGGAAAAGGCTATTTAATTAATAGCCTATAAAACTTATTTAACCTCACCAGCTAAGCTTTAAGCTCGGTCTCCTGATAGACCGTATATATATTTACAATCCAATATGTTCGGTACGTTATACTTGTGGTTAGTGTTACGCCTGGACGAAGTAGAACATTACATTCCTCCAGCTTAGGCGTATTACTCTCAGAGCATGCCAATTGTTACCAAGCTGTGTGACCAACCTGTTTGACCTGACTATTTGCTTTATTTCAGGTTTGAAGCTGTTCGTACTGATAGCAGTAGCCGTAGTGGCCCCAGCAGCTAGCCGCTCCCTTAACTTTAGTAGTAAGTAGCCCTCTCATTATCATTTTTGGCGTAAGCTCCTTAAGTGATAAGTTAGACTTACGAGTACTATCACGATAAGTTTCGCCGCAATCGTGGCACCATTGTAGTTGTGTCATGACTTTTGTTTGAAAGCCATTTGAGATGGCTGGAACACGTTGAAAGAATGTCAATAGACTCAATGCCGAACAAAATTTTGAAAGCAAGCATGGCGGGACAAGTGAGGAATGAAGACGACTGCAATGGGAGGACAAATTAGAAGCGGACGTCCGCGAGCAGGAAGTTCGAGGATGGCGGTGTGTTTTGTAAAACTAAGATGACTGGAGACGGTTTGTCGAGGAGACCTATACCCATCAAGGGCTACAGAGTCGGAAGAAGAAGAAGAAGAAGAAGATGATGATGAAGAAGAAGAAGATAAGGAAAAGAAGTAGTAGAAGAAAACGACTAGCTGCTTGGTTGTTGACATAATCTAGGTACTTCTTAGGTTATCTCATAAAGAAGCATTATCTTATCTAATTATGTACCTATAAAAAAGCTTTTGTCAAATAAGTTGTGTAAAATTGAAATCATGTAAAGCTATCATTATCAGGACTTATCAGGCCTCTCCCTCCGATTGTCTCTTAATCACAAAAAAGACGCCAGAATAGGGGCATTAACCATTGAATGTGCCAATACAGTAGACTAATTGAAAATTTGATACGGTACTAGCATTACTGACTGTAAGTTGGAAGGCTGTGGAAAATAGGCGCCAATAATTAACGGCAGTTCCCATCATCTCTTGGAAAGTCTCGGTAGGGTATTCTGCACGGCACCGCCAATCCGCCATGATGTCTTGTTAGACAGCGGTGCCGGCCAGTATTCCTCACCGATTCTTCTAAAGCGCTGTTGGTATCGGGACATGGAATTGGCTTCAATTACATTCAAATAATTTTGCCTATTTTTTTTTTTTTTTTTTTTTTTAGAACTGACGGCTATCAGATGCCCGGCTGGTCGAGACACACTCCTCCCTGGACCCGAATGCAACACATTCATTCTCTGCAATGGCAATATTGGAGCTGTTTTGAAATGCCCCCAAGGAACTCTTTGGAATGATAACGTTAAAACCTGTGACTGGCCCAAGTACAGCACCTGTGGCGAAAACAATGGCGAAACCACTACTGTGTCATCTACAGTAACAACGGGTTTCCCTTCCAGTACAACTCTTTCAACCACGACAACTCCTCTTCCAACCACAACTACCAGTCGTCCAACCACAACAACTAGCACGACCACTAGTCGCCCTACCACAACCACTAGCACAACCACGACCACCAGTCGCCCAACCACGACCACCAGTCGCCCAACCACAAGCACAACCACGACCACCAGTCGCCCAACTACGACCACCAATCTCCCGACCACAACCACGACCACTAGTCGCCCTACCACAACAACTAGCACAACCACGACCACCAGTCGCCCAACCACAACCACGACCACTAGTCGCCCTAGCACAACCACGACCACTAGTCGCCCTACCACAACTACCACAACCACGACCACTAGTCGCCCTACCACAACAACTAGCACAACCACGACCACCAGTCGCCCAACCACAAGCACAACCACGACCACCAGTCGCCCAACTACGACCACCGGTCTCCCAACCACAACCACGACCACTAGTCGCCCAACTACGACCACCAGTCTCCCGACCACAACCACGACCACCAGTCGCCCAACTACGACCACCGGTCTCCCAACCACAACCACGACCACCAGTCGCCCAACTACGACCACCAGTCTCCCGACCACGACCACTAGTCGCCCTACTACGACCAGTAGCACAACCACGACCACCAGCCGCCCAACTACGACCACAACTCTCCCAACTACGACCACCACTCTCCCAACTACGACCACTACTCTCCCAACTACGACCACCACTCTCCCAGCTACGACCACCATTCTCCCAACCACAACCAGCAGCACTACCACGACCACTAGTCTCCCAGCTACGACCACTAGTCGCCCTACCACCACCACCAGTCGCCCAATTACGACTACCCGTCGCCCAACTACGACCACCCGTCGCCCAGCCACGACTTCTCGCCGTCCATCTACTCGTATTAACTTCTAGATGAGTGAGCAAAATGGTCTCAGATTGATTAATTGATTAATAAAACAGTACCATCATAGTACACGTACCATATAGTGATAGTCGTATGCCCGTTACAACAGTACATAATTACTTGCATGTGGTGTAAACATAACTAAACCTTTTCTTCAGTTCCTAACCATTAGGTACATTTCCAATGAATAAATTTCTTATGGAAATCCAGCATGGCAGTCATCCAAGCAGTGCGGCCAAGTTCCGTTCTCTGATGGGTGCCCTCGTGGCTCATGGCTGCCTGTTCTTATGTTATGGGAAGATCACTTTTTATTTTTACATCACAAGGAAATACATATAAGTAGGCCTATATTTCGTTGTTTCTTTCAGTTATAAACAAAGCATAGATACTGCAAAGAATGAACAATATTAGCTAACATCTCAATAATAGCCTATGATTTGGGAGTAGATTATTATCAAGTAAAGTTGAGGAAAATTAAAAACAAATTTTCTGTAGGAATGAATGTCTTAGTACATAAGCCAATCAAGTTGATGATCTATAAGTTATACACCCAATGATAGGCTAAAAGTCAGTTGATGGTTATTGTTGCACTTATCTTGCAGAATCAAATTTGTACCAGTAGTACCTAATTCAAACAAACAACAAAATGAGCTTGCATTTATTTTATTGTGAAATAAATTAAAATCTGATACGATGCATATCTCTCTCCTGAAGAAACTAAAAAGTAGCCGTTAGGGCAACAGCGAGGTGGAGGCCCGCCATGTTGAATTTTCCTGTAAGAAATTATTCTACATTTTCCTAAAAGAAATTAATCCTGAAGCATAATTATATCAAGCAATGTCTCTAATAGGGCATAACCATGCGATGTGACGGATACAAACACTCAATTTTGGCCTCGTGAGGCAGTAGATAGATGCCACAATATCACCCATAGATTCCTATGTCTGTTTGGGACCTTCTACAGCCATTACGGCCAGTGATTCCCGAACCCCTAACACACCTACCTACAGAATTTTACACACTTGCTGCATTTTCTGGCCATGCGTCGGAGGCCATGTAAAGCAGACTTTCATAGTCGAGTGTAAGAGAGGGTTTAGTAGCCCTAGTAGTAGTAGTAGTGTTCGCCGGGTTAATAACGACTTAGGCCTCATATTTGGGCCCATAGAGCGACCCCGACTTGACTGTCCTACGCCAGCCCGATTTCCTTGTTGAAGTCCACAATGGCTCCAAAGCTTAGTGCCCCGGTGTGCTGCCTGGACTCCGGCGTGGAAAATTCAAAATACTTCAGTCTTGCTCGCCAAATCGCCGGACATTCCGCTAAAATATGCCATCCTGTCTCTTCTTCTTCCTCGCAGTACCGACACATCGTTGATTCCACGGGTACCCCCATCTTAGACAGATGGTTCCGGAAAGGACCGTCTCCTGTAAGTAAAGCCGAGATGATCCGTGAGCTGCTTCTCCCCGGGAGATGAATTTTAAGGCACTATCCTTGCTGGGGTCCGCAATACATACCATCTAACACCTACCTACAGAATTTTACTCACTTGCTGCAATTTCTTTCTGGCCATACTTCGGAAGCTTTCATAGTCGAGTGTAAGAGAGGGCTTAGTAGCCCTAACACCGCTGGTATAATGGATTAAGACCGAATTGCCTGTAGCTACCAATTTCTTGCAGCGGGCAAAGGCCCGAGACGAAGTTTAATTCTCACCAATCAAACCGCGAACATCAACTAGATCTGGCAAATTATGCATTACAACTCACATTACATAGGCCTAGTTAACTTATTTTTGCTTTCCAATTTATACGCATTGCTTTCCAATTTATACGTAGTATAAGGAAAGCTTTGTGACGGTCCAAATTTTCGATTCCGAGATTTCAACGGAATTACACGTTTTGACGTCCCAGGAACCCAAAAAAGTGGGATTTACAAAATGTCTGTCTGTCTGTCTGTCGCTCTGTCTGTCTGTTCATCGATTTCCGGGCAAACTACTCAGTCGATTATGATAAAATTCGACATGTAGCTTAACAAAAATCATACATTGGGACCTTTTTTTTTATTTAGGGCTAACTCAATTTGGGGGGTTTTATTCTCAAAAAACTCAAAAAAAAACGCTAAAAAAATTATTTCTCAAAAACGGCTCCAACGATTTCTTCTTTTAAATTCACATATATTGTAGTAGTGCCCTTGATAGTTTGCTTCTGGGGGTAAAAAAATAAAAATAACCAAATTTGAATGAAAAATGACTAAAAAATAATTTTTCTGCGAAACCTTTCTATCGACGATTTCTACCTTCAGGCATGTTTTAGGTGTTAAATTGAGTAACGAAACCGGATAAGTTGCTTCCCCAAAAACTATTTGTTTTTGGGCAAAAAATGTTTTTTTTTTAATGGTAGTAAATTCACGCTCAAATGCATTGCGTGCTCTGTCATTATTGCTGTGTGGTAATGTGTTGGTCTGAACTATCTAGAATTTACCTCACCTCCAGTGACGTTAGATGGACCCCCCCCCCCCCCAAGATATCAGAAATTTAACCATAGGATAATTATTTACCATGAAATTACTCATTTTCTCTATCTACTAATTTTGATAAATTGGAAAGCATGTTCGGGTAAACTCGGACCGGTTCTTCCATTTTGGGAAGGCTTTCCTTAGATACGCCACTTTACTTACTTTACCTTTTCCTAAGAAGAAAACGAACTTAATGTTTTGAATTGTGCTAAAATGTTCAAGGTAACTATGCTCACTTTCATTCAAAAGTTCATTCTATCTAATGTAAGCCCATTGGGGGGGGGGGTCATGACCCCCTTGAGACTGTGTCCGTGTCGACCGTGTCTGTCCGCGGCAGAACACTGTTTAAGCCCACCCTGATGTGGATCCACTCCTATACTATACTAGTACATCTTGCCGATTTCTGAGGCACCTGGCGGAATAAATTCTGCCTCATCTATGGCACATACCTGGGCTTTCCATAGAAATGATGTCAATATCACATGTAATTTAGGTCAGATACTTAGTAGGTATGGCAGTTAGTTAGGCAGCTGTGCACACACTCCCAACACTCAGACCCCCATTGTTGTCATCGTAATGGCTAATGGAAGACGACACATTTGATTCGTCTATAATTAAAACATGCACAATTTAGGTAAGTCTTTGTTATACGGTAGCCGTACAAGAAGAAGGGGTAATATGACCAGGTAGGGTTCTTATGTAGGTAGAAGGTATATTGCCTTTCAATGAGAAGTTAAGTCCCTACACGTATAGTACCGTGAATTTGGAGACACAAATGTAGGCTTAGGTGGAAATGAACAGTAGGCTATACCTCCAATTATCCAAAAATCGAAGACCAGACCCCATTCGGAGAGTCAAATATTCGGATACCTAGCTACTTTCTAAAAAATAGTATTTAATTTGAACGAAAAAGACGTAATATTCTATATTAATTAAATGAATATAATTTAGTGAAGCACTAAAAAGAAAATAAAGTCTAGTGTATGCGTACAGTCACAGTAAGCAGTTTGACATGACTGTCTTCCGCTCAAATGTATTGGTCTGAAAGCGATTTAAATAATCGCCGATTCAGATAATTTGGAGTTCGACTGTAATTACAAACTATTTTACATCTTTGCAATTAAGTATTAGGGAAAAGTAAGAAACTGAGTGAAAATGGAAAAATAGAACCCCAGTTCTTCAATTAGAAAAGTGATGATACAGGCCTAAGGAAACGTATTCCAAACATTCCCACGACAACAAATATGGCCGTTTTCGATTCCCCAAGTGCAGTTCCCCAACCTAGTAGTTGGGTAAAGTGGGAAACACGTTTCTTATGGCATTATTTTTCAACGTAGAAAAACTGGAGTTCTATTTTTCTATTTTCCCCTCAGTTTCCTAGTTTCCCTTAGGGTAAACCAAACACAGTGAATACCCCTATAGACAACAAAATAGAATCTAACCACATTTAATTAATTAAATAAATCTATAAAAAGACTGGACTTGAGTAGTACCTGACTGTGGAAGTACATGCTCAGTTATAGGTCATCAAGCAAGTTGCATAACAAATTGTGCAATAAAAAAAAATTCAGGTCCCACCGAGATTTGAACTCGGATCGCTGGATTCAGAGTCCAGAGTGCTAACCATTACACCATGGGACCGAGTTGAGATTCAAATTGTATCTCGCATTCGTCAACTCAACTGGCCGAGCGACTGAGGAATGTTGGCATTTGTCAATATTTCGCGCTGAGACCAGTTGATCACACACGTAAATTTTATTTTCGAAACTGCGTCTTTCCGATTTGGTTCGCATTGGTCTGTCTATTTTGTATATATGCTATTTGTATAATATACAGTATGTAGTAGTTAACATTCAAGGGTGATTTATTTTTAAACCAAGCGTATATAAGGTTGTAATGTTCTTGTATGTGTCTGTAATGCATAAATGTATTATGTATTACATTTAAGCTACTTTCGGGGGTTTTCAAAATGTATATATATATTCCGTAAATCATTCTGTCTGTAAGCATCCCCCCAATGTCCATTAAAAACCCTAAGAAAAAAGCAGTTATAAGTTACGAACGCCTACTACACGGTTGATTGTAATTTATTAAACTTCAACATTTCCTCCATTTTCATTTTAATTTTATTTTAGTAATTTTAGTATTAGATTTAATCATCACGGGAATGCCCAAAGGTGCCCTTCTGAACCACATTAAGTTACTAAGAAATTTTACAAAAAAAAAAAAAAAAAAAAAAACTGGTTAAGACAGGACGGGCACGGGCAAAATAGTTTTCCGTCACGAGTTCTAATAAGATGCATGACTGTGCCAAATTTTATAGGAGTGAATTATTTGCCACCTGTACATTAGAATATATTAGAAATTTCAACATACACAAAATGCAGCTAAGTACTTACAATATTACAGCTAGCCTATACGCAGCATTACCGTTTTTTTTAGATGTGACTCACACTAAGTACCTACCCTGTAAGACTTGTATCGTGAGCCCTTTGAGTCATATAGTGTTATTAATCACTATTCAGTCAGTAAATTTATAAAATATAAAATAATAAAATAAATAAAAAACGACAAATCGCTCTCGCAATAAAATAACCAAAAATACAAAACCTTAAATGAAATGAAAACCGTCAAAACTGATTCGCTTCGTCCCGGTTTACGGTATATGCAACATTCCGGTACCGGTACACTTAACCCACTTCTTGATTTTTTTTATATATTTCTCTCAATTAACAGACTTCATCTACTGAGACAGACCGTTATAGATTTTATAGCATGCTATGATTGCTATGTAGTTGGGGGAATGTTTGAAGCGCTTTTGTACATACATTATTGTATTTTATACTAATATTTTCTACTGCCAGTAAACTTGTCAAGTGATTTATTCAGATGTGTATATAAAGGAATGTGAGTTGTTGTAATGCGTAATTTGCCCGATCTATATAAGATGTTGGGGTCAGCAGTGAACGGTAAGCGGTAAGGTTGGTAGAATTCAACGTCGTCTCGAGCTCTGCCCAAATACTACATACAGATACAGTATATATGCTACTGGATTAATTTATTAATTTATTTGTCAGGTTTGACGTTGGTACTAGCAGTTTTCGTGGTTCTCACCCAATGCTTGGTCGCTGCACCGGTAGACCCCAGTCACATAATTTCCGATGAAGGTGAGTAATTGCCAACATTATATTTTCCCCCCACAATATAAAAAATACAATACAGTACAATATTATGGTACCGAAATACTGCATGAAAGACCCATAGCGGGTTGAGACAGGAATTCTAACAAAACAAAATACATATCTTGGTATAACTGATAACTGTATAGGGAGAATGAACTAAATTCACATGAAAAAATATTAAGATCAGGTACGTAACCCAGTATAAAATATATCAGTTAGACTATTTTGCAGCTAGTTCCCTAGATTACGCTTTACAGCAGAGTAGCTATCAAGCTCTAGAAGACCGGCGGGAACTAAATTAAATACTCGGGGTATTGCTACCCTAAGCTGTTCATGATAACCATACATGTCATCACTTTTCATATTTTTCCCCTGTCCAGTAACCCCGGACAGGGTGCAATATATTGAAAAAAATTAATATAATAATAATAAACTGTGTGTACATATGTACAATGTATAATGTATATTGAATGCCTCTATGTAGGGAAAAGGAGCTTAACTTGAAAATGGTCTCTTCTTCTTAGGGTAGTTTGGGGCGGCTCGCTGGCTGTGAGTAGCCCCTACCACTGAAAAGGTCAGGGAACTCAGGTTCTTGCTAGATAAAACTTGAACTATACGCCACAGAAGGAAAAAAATCACTCAGGCATTTATTCAATATATTGCAGTAATGCATACTATATACACACTTGCACAGTATACCTGAGACAACTTACCGTGATTTTTCTGCTGTGACGTATGGTTCAACGAATTTCTGCCGGCCGCCATACCAAGTTGAATATATCCAGCAGACCAGAGCAGGTTCAAAGCTGCAGATAACTTGGTCGTGTGCACAGTGCCGGTAGGGAAACATGTTAGGACTTGTCCTGGTCACCTCCGAACTAATCGTGTGACTTCACTGTGTTTCCCAAGTGGTTAGGAATCCACTATAATCAGGATGTCCACTGTCCTATGGGCTGGCATAGGACAGTCAAGTCGCTCTATGGGCCCAAATATGAGGCCTAAGTCGTTATTAAACCCTACGAACACTACTACTACATGGTTCAACTGGTTCAACCAATAGCACGGTAAGGTCACACGAAGAAGAGAGAAAATGGCCATCAGCTGCAGCGTGTCACTGACAGTGGCAGCGCAACGGGGGTGCCCGAGGGGGCCTGGCCCCCCCAACAGTTTCTCCGGCCCCTCCATGGCCCCAGCACTTTTGAGATATTGTACATGTTGTTCAATTGCAGAATTATTGAACGTAATACCTACCCCCAATGAAAAATGTTTTGTTTTTTCATTGCCCCCCAGATAGAAGTCATGGCCCCCCTTGGCCCCACCACCTTTAAATTTCTAGCGCCGCCACTGGTCACTGATGGTAAAGACCGAGTATGTCCTTTGAAATAAAGGCAAGAGGAAACCTCAGGACCCGTTGCCTGTCGCCAAAAGATGTACATGTGTTAGGAACACTGAGAGTGAAGACCAGCGCCGCCGACCCCGTGGTGGGGATAAGGTGCCGCTAAGGCTGCGCCCACACGAGTGTTTTTTCACGCACGATCGCAGAATGGAAACACGCAGAAAATGTGAGCAGCATCCAATGCGATTGGGATGTGCCACGTGTTTTCCCGCGACTAGAGGTTATGGCGGGCGCGTCTTCAAGGTAGCCCGCAGGAAAATAGGCTGTGGTCTATTTCTGATGCTTGTTTTCACGCTCGAACCTGGCCACACGGACGAGACCGCGGGAGAGAACACACAGCGTCGGTAGTCCTCGCTCACTTGCACAGTTGAGTTGTTTTGCGTTGTTATAGCTGATATTGATGGAAAAGAAGCTACATTAACGCGTGAAAAAAACGCACATGTGGCCATACACTAGCGGGACATTCAAGCAGCTAATTACTGCTTATTACTGCGTGAAAAAACGCTCGTGTGGCCGTAGACGAAAACACGGCACAGTACTATATTTAATCTGTTAGATTGCACCAAACATACGAAATTTGAGGAAGCAAGTATGGCAAGTATGGCTGTCGTAAATCATGTTAATTTATCGTATGCTACTGCTGTTGGGAAATTTTGGAGCACGCATAGTATTGTATGAGGCTGTCGTGGCAGTATCTATCATTTTTCAAGAGATGGTGCGACCTGACCTTAATAACAGACTGAAGGAAGCGATTACATTTGAAAAAAGAAATGCATTATAGGCCTTGCAGTTTCGTAATCCCTTCCACCGGACGTTTTTCGCATCATTCAACTTCAATCATTGTGGCCTATCGGTGTTAAATTTAGAGATATCAGGCAACCACATGCAGACTGTAGAGGAACATTTCTGCTGATATATTATTTGTAGCCTATATTTTATGAGATATTTGATTTTTTATATTTATAATGCTTTTCCCCTTCAACGTGCATTATCAGTTACCCGTCTTCACGAGTCACTGACGAATATTTCTCAAATTTGACTGGAGATAGGGCAGTACATATTCTATTGAGAGTAATAAACATGGTCAATAACTTTTATACTACAGTATTTTGGCAATTCCTGTCTCGAAGCAAATCGGCGGTCACTGACCTCTATGATAAGACTATGAGAATCATTGAACAACTTAAACTATTATTTTGTAGGCTATATACACGCAATGGGAAAGTAACAGCTACAATATGTTGGAAAACATCAGGCATGTTACATATTCGACAGGGTGCACTCATAAAAAAATATAAATAATATTGTGTTCTAAATCCACACAAGCAGCCCCAATAAGAAATAATCATTAGCTCAATAGAACTTAATGACAGGAACATTTCAATATTCCTTTCACTTCGTTCGTTCTTTCCAGGTGAAAGAAGCGAAGAAGACTTGACGCCGTTTTGCCCACAAGATGATGTTGATGATGGTGACATTGAAAATATTGAGCCAACATATTTTCCGCATTCCCGTAATTGTAGCCTCTACTACGAGTGCAACAAAGGAAAATTAGTCATTGAGCTTTGTGGGAATGGCTTATTCTTCAATCCGGATGAGAAAGTCTGTGATTTCCCCCAAAATGTCTTCTGTTACCAGCAACAACAAGAACCAACAAGTAGTGAATTAACTGATAAGACAGAAAAAAAGGCTGATACGCATTTGAACGCTAAAAATTCTGTGAATGCGGGGAAAGATGAGGAAACAGGAATTTCAATCACAAATTTCGCTGGTAAATCTGCACCAACCTATGTTATAACAAGAAAGGACAGTTTTCTTGATGTAGCGGAAGGCAATAGAACTGGAGACACATTCGCTCACAAAGGAAAAAATTACGACAGGCAAGTTCAAAATCTGGAGAAATCACCTAACATGAACATCATTTTCTTACCATCAAGACCTAATAAAAAAGATGAGATGCCTCAAGTTAGTGCTAAGTCTGCTACTCACTTATTGGAAGCGATATCTGAAAAACTATCAAAAAGTAAATCTACTATGCCAAGCTCAGTTTTGGTATCAGAAACAATGTCGCAATATGAACCCATGTCAAATGAGCATCTGGGTGTTATGAATCCTAAAAATTCCATGACAGAAAGTACTTTTATTAAAGTTCCACATCAAAGAGAAGAGAACATTGATGACTTCGAACCGCTCTTAGAGTTTCCAATGGCAACTGATGTCTCAATGTTTCTCAACGGAGCAGCACATGACGGCCGTGATATAGAACGAGCATATAGTGATTATGCTCGAAAAGTAACACGGGCTATAGATTTAAGCAACCAGGCCGAAGAAAAGGTTCGTACTGTCAAAGATGACCACAATAATGAATCACAATCTGCACTTACCGACAAAGCAATAGAACCTCATGAAAATGATAAACAATCATTTCATTTTACAAATAATGAAGCGGAAACAAACATTAGGGGCAGCACAGGAAGCAAAAAACAAGACGATGTAACAGAAACTCCAATGCATGTGACTGAAAACCCATGGGAAATGCAGCTACTGAGCTCAACTGCATCAATTACGAGCTTACAAGTCAATAATTACGATACATTGTCAACAACTGAAAATGAACCAGTATTCCTTCAAAAATTGGACCTTATCAATGAAAAAACGCCAAATGCATTGGCACTGGGTACTCGCCAACCCATATTTAATAGTGTTGAAAACAACAACTTAGAGACAACTTCAGAAGTAGCTGTGGATAATAATGGCTTATCGTCTGCTATGCCAAAAGACCACAAACCAGAAACTACCACAATTGTAGTAGATTCTACTCTCCAACCGATCTTCAGTGAGCAACTAACACAGCTCACTTCAAAAACTGAAAGTCAGCATACCTTATCAACATCTTCGGGAGAATCACCCTTAGACACAACATCTGAAATAACAAAAGATACTCATGATTACTCCCCAACCACAGCAAAATCTAACACACAAGAAAGTGTCAAATCGATTACTCAAACTCAGACGGAAACAAAAATAACAGTAAATCCTCAAACTAACTCTAATGAATACAATACGAGAAGTTCCGGTCAACAAACATCGCTCAATTCATTGCCAACAACCACGCCGAATTTCGAAATCACAGCTCTAGAAACAACGTCTGAACTAACAAGAGATAATCTTGATTACTCATCGACTACGACAAAAGAACAAATACTAGATATCACAGAACCCACTGCTGGCACAACTGCAAGCGTAATGAAATTGGCACATACTCCTCAGTTGAAGTTCAATGATTACTATATGACAAGTTCTGACCAACAGACACTGTTTACGTCACCAACAGAAAGTGAGCTTTCCTTGTCATTAACCACATCTATTCTGGAAGAATCATCTTTAGACACAACACCTAAAAGAACAATAAATAATCCAGATGCTTCTTCTACTTCTACAAAAGAAGATACAACAGATCTAATGGAGTCTTTCCCTGAAGCGACTCAACGCACAATAGATATTGAAACTACTCCGCTTACAAACAATGATGATAGTGTGGCTCTGATTATTAAAAAAGAACAGCTTACTTCTTCAATGGAAAGTCAAATGTCAATCATTGAAGACATCAATTTAGAATCAACATCACGGATAACAGCCGATTATACTTATCTACTGTCTACTGTAGGCGATTCTGTTGCGGACACTGTTCTTCAGTCAACACAAAATTCAAACTTCAATTATCAAAACTTTTCAAGCCCCGAACAACCAACGGAACTCAATTCATCAACTGAAAGCCAACTACCCTTGTCTTCCACATCATCAAATGTAGAAGAAATCACTTTACAGTCAACTTCTGCAACAAATGTTGACACTCTCAGCGTTTCCATAAATCCAACAACTATGACAGGATCTTTTTCTGAAACTATTAAAAGTAAAATTACATTAGCGAATGCAACATTCAATGATGATAACGAGAGAAGTTCTGCCCAACATGCACTTTTAGCTTCTCCAGATGAAATTCAATCACCCTTGCCTTCCATAACATCAACATTAGAAGTAAACACTTTAGAGTCAATGCCTCTACCAAGCGATGACACTTATGATGTTTCTATAAGCACAACAAAAATGACTGAACTGGTTTCAAAAACTACACGAAGTACAGTAGCACTAGACACAGTCACATTCAAAGACGATAACATGACGAGTTCAGACCAACATGCGGAACGTGCGTCTTCGATTGAAAGTCATGGTTTCTCGTCATCAACAACATCTATTTCAGACGAAATCACGTTAGAGCCAACCACAGTGCCATGGGTTGACACTCTTTTAATAATTACAACACCAAAAGAACCTGTTGCTATAACGACTCAAAATTCAATAGCATCAGCTACTGCGACTGAGGATGATGATGTTGCTTCTTCAACTGAAAGTCAACCGCCATCGTCATTGTCAGGGCACATTTTCAAGGAAATAATAATTGAAACTACTTCTGGAACGAAAATAGGTATATCCGACACTCCTTCAACGGCTACCAAAGGAAATGAAAGTACTTTTGTGGAGACTATTCTTCAAACAACTCAAAGCATTACAGAAGCGAATACATTAAGTACAGCATCCGCATCCATAACAGATAATAAGGAATCTTTGTCACATGAAACGGAATTAGAAAATCCGGAACCAACTCGTAACACAATTGAATTGGCAGGAACAACTTCAGAGCCAATCTCAAATGTATACACTTTGACTCATTCCAACCAACTTCTACAGCTCTCCTCCACAACACTACGGTCTAAATTAGAAGAAACCGCATTAGAAAATGGCTCTACACCTATTGATGGAAATCATGACATTGACTCAATTGCAACAATTTCTGTGGAACCTCAACACAAAACAACGCAAAGTACAATAGGAACGATAGCAACTTTAAACGAACATAAGTTATCAAATTCATATGATGAAATACAACCAGCCACCTCGAATGAAAATCAGTTCCCCCTTTTGTCATCTATGACTATTTTAGAAACTACTTCTGAGACAATTTTAGTTACTAGTAATTATGATGAAATACAACCAGCCACCTCGAATGAAAATCAGTTCCCCCTTTTGTCATCTATGACTATTTTAGAAACTACTTCTGAGACAATTTTAGTTACTAGTAATTATTCATCTGCAATACAAGAAGAAAATTTTGCAGAAACCACTCAGAATACAATTAAATGGGTTGAAACCTCCCATCCACCTTCACCTGTCATCTCTCCTCCTGAAAGGGAACCAGAGCTGTTAACTGCGTCAGCAATCATTGAGACGTCCCCTTCAATAGAAATATTTGATCTTGATGATAGGAAAAGGAGAAGGAAATGGAGCTATGGCGGAAGCAAAAGCAATAACTTCATTTTGGACCAAACGAAAGAGCTGGAAAATGAGGGGGATTCAGTCGAAATGACAGCTACACCAATTTTAAGCATAAATACAGAACCTGAGTTGAATAGTAATTTTGATGATCACAATTCTGAATTAAACACAATAATTGACCAGGGAATTGCCAGACCTGTAGCACCATCTCTGGAAGCATTTACAGCCGAAAACTATCAACAGACGATCCTTTCTGCAACTGTAAGGCAGACACCACTGCTGTCAACAATAGACAATTTTGTAGAAATCAGGTTCGAAGCAACTACAGAGCCTACAGTTGAAAAGCTAGTGGAGTTACTAAATAGAACAGAATCGTCCCCCCTGACCCAGGTTCCATTAGTATTGCCATCGACCTCCAGATCACCTTTAGATGATTCAAGCTTGAAAACGGCTTCTGCAACAACTTCAGATAATCATAAACTGGTATCGTCAATTAAAGGCCACTTGTTCAGCAATATAGTACCAGAAGAAATTGTGATTGCAAGTGAGATGCACACATCATCAGTGACATTTTTAGATAACCCAAATGTAGAAACCACTTCTGATACAACGTTAGACAATTTTCAATTTTTAACAACCACGCAGGCAGAAGTAATGCAGACACTAATTTCAAAGCCGTCATCTGATATTAGTTTAGAGGGTATCAGTTTAGAAAGACCTCAAGAAACATCTGTTGAAGGTTCCAATTATTCATTGACTACCCTAAGTGACCAGATATTGAACACGACGCAACTCGATTCTCACGCAGCTCAGATTGTATTCGATATGACAGATAACGCGACCATTGCCGACCAGCATACAACAAACGCGACCACTCCGACTGGGAATCAACCCTTCTCGCCATTTTCGCTGGCTATTTTGGAAGAAATCAGTTTGGAAACAACTTCTCAATCCATTTTTCATAGTACTAGCAGTGAAATCCACGAAACAAACGTTACCGCAACATTTGTAACTACTGATGATCCAATATTAGCAATAATTTATGACCAACAAATAATGACTGCAACAACGACCGAAAGTCTGCTTCCCCAAGTATCAAAAGTTATTTCTGAAGAAATCGACAACTTAGAAAAACCACAAGGAACTTTCGGTGATAATGAATATTTATTGTCAGTTCCTCAAGTACAGGATGCGGAACCATTCCCACAAGCAAGTGGAAGCTTCTTACTCAATGAGGCAATAACTACAACCGACCACGATCTGCAAGCATCAACAGCTGATAGTCAACCAGAATTTTCATCACCATTTTCTGAGGCTGAAGAAATTATGTTAGACACAACGCCAGAATATTATTATCTGGGTAATTACGATGATTCGCTTCCAATACCAGAAGAACATAAGTTGGGTGAAACATTGACTACAAAACAAGTTCCTCATGCAACTGAAGGTACAACAGACGATAGTTCAATAGAATTGCTGACAATTCCAAGCAAAAACATCGAAGATGATTGCTTGACAACTGAAAGCCAACTTCCCCAGCCAGTGTCATTGGGAGAAATTTCCTTAGAAACAACTTCTGGGACAAATCTCCTTAATCCCGATGTCATATTAGCTGCGCTATTGGGAATTTCAGGATCTACATCTGAAACCTCTCAAAGTGTATTGGACATAGCGAGAACTCCTATAACAACTCGAAATAAAGCAGATATGACAATTACTACTCAACCAACTATACACGACTCTAATTTGACCATTTTTGACCAGCAGACGCAGCTTTCGATCACGCATGACAGCCAATTCTCCATGTCGCTATCACTGTCGACGTCATCATCAGAAGTTCTATACTTGATAACAACAACCGCAACAACTGAAGATAGTCATGATTGGCCGTTGGGAACAGATAAGGAACAGAAATTAGAAACTACTGAATATTCTAATGAAACAGAACAAAGTAGAATTGAATTTACAAGTCCTGGCAAATACGCACTTAATACCTCAACGGTGTCAGCAACTCATGTATCTGAAATTCTTTTAGAAACTACTCCCGAAACTACGACTGAAACTCTAAGTAATCAAAACATTTTATCTACTGCGCTGAAGGAATTAGATATTCTACAAGCGAATCATAGTAGAAAACGCGTGGTTTCAACTACTCAACGAACTTTAGATGATACACATGAACGAATAACATACAATCCTGTCTCTGAAGGAAATGAAGAAATCAGCGCAGAGGAACAAACTTATGATGACAATCTTGGTCCATCACTTGAAAAACCAATTTATGATGCCCTTAAACAGTTGGCAGAACAATTAGGTACTTACAGCCAATATGAAAAATTATCTATCAATGATACAGATAGGTCTGACAATTTAGCACTCGAATTAAGAAAATCTTTGATTTCTGCATCAAAAAATAACACTGAGCAGAAAGTTTATGAATCGTCTCTTAATGAGGAATTCGCCTCGGACAGCAAAGTAACTATGTCAGGCTTAGAAAACTATAAAACTGCTATCACCGACTCTAAAAAATATGGTACAGAAAATAACGAAAAAACAATCGATAGTGAGCTACTAGTTAGTGAGAATTTAATAATGGGTCAGAAATCGCCAATCTATCCGAATGAGTTGACAAACGGAGAAAATGTGCATTTGCAACAAGTACAGGAGGAGACATTGTATTTGCAATCAATATCCACCTTTAATTTGAATGGTTTAGGTCTGTTATGTGATAAGCTTGAAGAGAAATGCATTACCAGCAAACTTACATCGGAGAGTAATGCTCCCGCGGCCATAGATTCTCAAGACAATGACATAGACGGGAAGAAAACGGAAAATGACTCTATAGGGAGTAAAATAAAACCATCAAAGCTCCTTACAACATTTGCTGACGAAACTAATTCGGGAACCCCCCTTATTACACCTACATCAACAGCAATACACTCAACTACAATGGAAACTCCCACTATTAGCCAAACCTATGTTGCATTCGAGGAAGCTATTGAAGGTAGTTATGTTGCTCAAGAAGAAAATGGAATTTCTCAAAATGTGTCTCAAGTTGAACAAGCACTATTTAATGTCATGGATGGTTCTAAATGTAAAGAAGACAAAGTATCTTGTTATCAAAGTAAATTTCTACAAAGGAAACATGAATTGGAGGATTTTGAAGAACTGAATATCTTTAAGGGTAAAAATGAGGAGCCTCAACCTATTGAAATCCGCGCGGCAGGAAAAGACAATTATAAGAGTCAAAACCAAGCAACTGCAGACAACGAATTAAAAGGTGATCCACAAACCGTTTCTGAATATATTCGGTCGGAAGGACTTCAAGACTCACCAAATATAACAACAGGCAGGGAGGATAAGACCTTTAGTGCACATCCATCCTCTTCTTATCGTGATAAAGAAGTGGTGGAGTTGCCTACAGAGTTGAACGATATCTCATTAAAAGAAGAAAACGCAACAAGAAATGCTACCAGTGACAAACTAGCTACACTCCTTGAGGAAACACCTAATGTACCTGCAATTGTGCCGAGTGAACTTGATTATACAGATGTGAACCCGTTGCCAGATGGGAAATCCGCTGACCATGAATTGCCAATTGATGGTGGCACAGAGACGCACGTGGACAGCTCAACTGTGGCAAAAGAACAAGATGAGAATGAAGGCAGCAATGATGCAGGTAATGAGGGCCATGAAAGGGGCGATTAAAGATGTTGAAAGCCGTTTGTTCTCATTACATTTACCAACTACTGAAGACGTGCCAGTAATTTGGCCAGCTATGCAACATATTGTACATAACATGAAATTCAGTTTGTACCCATTAAAATAAGCTTTGATTAAGATGTAATATTGTTTCCATCGTTGAGTTTTATTCATTCGTGACTCAATTGTAACTTGTTCGTCTATAATGCGTTTGTCTGGCTAAACTAAATTTTTCAATACTACTACTAGCGGTATGGAAGCCACTAACTTATTATTATTTAATAGGCTACCTTATGCTAGCCCTGAAAATTTGAAAAATTCTGAAATATTTTAGAATTATGAATATGTTGAAACTGGCAGAAATAAAATGTGTTACTTGTATGACACTGCAATGTTGGTAGCTTTTTTAAAACAATGCAAACATTATCATTATTAAAAGCATAAATTACGTAAAACTTAGAAAGTTTATTTATTTCTTTCACTAGGAAACTGACACCATGTTTGCAGCCATTTCATAAGTGTCGTAGTCTACAAACTTTCAAGCCTAAGTAAGTAGCCTAAGATAAAAAAATAACAATAAATCTACCCTTGAACCCAATAGTATTCCTTTTACCTTAATTTTGTTATCCTCTATACTACCAGGTAATCAAAAAATTCTATGCGGTGCATTATTATGGAGATTGCAGAATAGATATAGCAGTTTCATCAAAACTGGTCTAAGTATGTGAGATCGCCATTCTTGTTGGAACTTCATTAATTTTGCTTAAAATGTTGACTAGTAGGCCCATGCGGACAACCACAGAATTTAACAGCGCCCTGTGCGTCTGAAGAATAGCTTTAAATACGATTTACTTAAATCTCAGCCATTTAATTAGGGCATTAGTATGTTTGGCATGTAACAGGGGTTCCAAGGAACCCATAAATACCCCTTATGGGTAGTGCATGTTCAGGCAGAATCATAATTTCTGTACAAAACAACCCAGCGTGTTTAGCGGAATAACATAAGAGAGGTCACTAAACAGAAACTGCAGTTATGTTGTGAACTTCGTAGCGACACACACATACGTATACGAGCATGCTAAAATGTTATCTTCCTTAAGTTATCTAATATACTGAATGTGACAGCTGACGGACCGCCCTCTTCTTGTTTCAGGTTCATATTACTCGCCAGAATGCCAAAACAAAACATACATACCCCACGAGTGCAGCCCAGTGCAGTTCTATAATTGCAAAAGTGGCCGTAAAATCCGAATGAAGTGTCCTGATGGTCTGTTTTACGACCGCGAAACAACCAAATGTACCTGGCCACCTCATGGGACCTGCCAAATGCACTTCTCGCCCGAATGTGACGCCACATCGGTGTATCTAGCAGATAAGGATGATCCAAAATCGTTTTACCAATGCTCCAACGGGATGTTCTACAAATTCAGTTGCCCCAGACATTTAATGTTCAATAGAGATCTAAACGTCTGCGACTGGCCACGTGATGTTGGAGATGAAGACACGGTAGACGTGGGCGACAGCGGCGACAATAATGCTGACTCCTCCAAATGGCCCTGGCCTGGTTCAGAAAATCGTGGTTCTACAGAGAACAAAAATCCGTGGGTGCCAGTGGTAGGGGCTTGGCCCCATCCAGAAACAGTCTCACAGCCCCCTCGCGTAATTGAAAATCCGAATTATCCGTCAGTTTCGTTAAATGGACAAAAAAAGGAGCAAATTACTGGTTCTGGAAGGAGGAATAGCGATTCGGATGCATCTGCAGCTAATGTGGAAGTAGTAACTCCCTCAAAACCGACAAGAGTTCTTGCTAGTCAGGTCGCAGCGGCTCGTACGACAGAAAGATATGGTAGTCTTCCTTTTAATGTGGATAACAGTGATATTTCTGTGTCTGTGGACACCTCTTCGGGCGCCATTAACATTGCTAGTAACCATAGCGACGTTCTCGTTCATTTCAAGCCAAGTAAGGCCGCTGTTGAGAGCTCTGCGGATGTCAGTATCATTAAGAACCTGGGCGGTATTATGACGGTCAAGACTGGAATTGCAGCTGCTAGAGAACAGGGCACTAATATCACGCTCAGACTCAGGGAAAGGTCTTAGGTTCAAATGCAGTCCATAGACAAATTTCAAATTAAGACTGTGGGCTGCTTTATTTCAAATTAGGCTTAATTAAAAGTCCAGAATATTGCCACATTTCTTGTTTCATTTTTGTTCACATATAATGGCCAGCACAGACAGATACCGCCCAAATGCTGACGCAGGTACTTACAATCCAACGCCCACTCTTAGCCTTTGAGCCATTTGGTGCAGATTTGGTGTAGGTATGTAAGGTATGTTAATTAGTTAAATGCCATACAACGTGCATAGGAGGTCGGACAGTATGTGGCTTCATTATATCTACGCTAAATGAATACCTTAAAAAAATAAACTAGTTATTTTTTAACATTTTGATTACGAATACGGGTATTTACAGTATAAAATTAATTTGTGGTATTAATGAGTGCAATTGAAAAATAAAAACGAAAGTCGTATTAAATACGTCAAATTTTGACCAATTCGATTTGTGATACTACAGGCTACAATACTTTGTTTTATCGAGGCTACACATTTTTGATTTAAATGTATCTTTCATTGCACATTTTTATTTCTTATCTATTTATACGTAGTATAAGGAAAGCTGAAAACGACTGAAACAAAGTTTTCTGTGGAACCTTTTTATTGATGCTCTCCAACTGCAGACCGTATGTTTTAGGTGTTAAACGGGTGCCAACTTCCATAAGGCTGGTATGGTGCGGGCCACACCAATCTGAAAGTTGGTATGACTGGGACTTACAAATTACCCCCCCCCCCCCTAATTTACCCTGGGGCCATACCAATAATTTGAACAAGTTGACGCCCATGGCAACAAAACCAATCAGGTTGCTTTCCCAAGCAAACTTTTGCTTTTGATTAAAAAAAAAAGATATTTTTTGAAGAACTTATGGATATGGATATTGTGAAGGTACTTGTATATACTATTATTGATGGATAGGAAAGCATGTACAGGTTCACTCGTTACGGTTCTTTGCATAACAATACGTTGCATTCGAATGTCATGTAGGAACGGTAACTTATGAGCCCTACGATATTCTGGGCGTATCTTTGGAATGTCCAATAATAATAGGATCCTTAACTCAACAGATACAGGAATTTCATAACCCATTGTGTCTTTATCAGTATTAGCCTAATAATCTTAGATAAAGTATTTATTGAGATTGTTTGTTACTAGCCACATAAAAGGCGATAAGTAGGTGACACCTATGAGTTGTGGCAAGTTGGTTATTGTTTTCAAACGCGTGTCTGAATGGTAGACAGGTATAAAATTTACGATGGTATAATAGAGACAAACCTGCAGCCAAAAATTGTCATTAATCGACTAAGAATCGACTTTGAATTTCCCGCGCATATTTTAATACCGTCACATGGCACGTTACTAATGCGGTTTAAAAAAAATCGCCAGTATTATGTTAATCCCAAATGGCCACAATAGGCTGCAGGCTGCTCTTCGGTCCTAGGTCCTTTATCCAGGAAAAATGACCTTGGGGTTCAAACCCTCTCGGGTTGTCAACATTTTATGGCACCGAATAAAATCACAGTAGGTCTACTGCTCTGCTTCACAATAATATAATGGTAATGCATCTTACGCAGCTGATCTACGCCTAGCTTTGGGCAAAATGTATGCAGAAAAGTCCCTACCTTACCATGTGTACAGTATGATATAGCATATTTCCCCCAACTTAACTCTCAGCATTAACTTCTACGCTCAAATAAACCCCTGGATACATTCTCAATTGCAATGCAGCAAACCGTCCACTGGGCTAACTGTCCACATCCGAGTAACGACAGCCAATCGTAACCATTGCGATTACATGTTCAGAATTCAACCCAAATGAGGGTTTGTGTTGTATTGTATGCACACAGATGGGAAGGACGAATTAGGTAATTGAGAATAACGGTCCTTAAGTCCGTGGCATTATGTAGGTAAGACTTATTGCTTTTCTATTCATATATTACGTAAGGGAAGGTAGCTTTTCTGAGGAAGTTTAAAAAAAAAAAAATCAGGAATAATGGATAAATGTGCTCCAGTGCACTGCATTCCATGGCGGAAACGGACAGTTGGCCTATTGGACGTTTTACTGCTCACATATCGACAGGGACCCGAATTTATAAATTTACGGCATAGCCCCGAAATTTTTTTAGTATGCAACCAGCCAGAACAGGCAGAGTCTCTCATGTAAATGCGCTGCTGTGTTGCCTATTTTTGGTAGTCAGTTCCGCTGTAGGACAGAACAGGAGCCTTCCTGATGGATTTCTGCTGGGCTTTGCCACGTCAAACTATCAGATTGAAGGAGGATGGAACGAAGACGGTAAGTGAATAATTACAATATACAAACAAATAAAATGAAATGAAAAACGACTTTGTATTAGGCGAATTTTAGTCAGCTATCCTATTTTTATTTACATATTAGTATACATTTAAAAAATCCTCCATAAAAAAGCAACAAAAGAGAAAAATAATAATAATAATAAAAAATAAATAAAAATAATAATTTCAAACATTCGCACATTTACCTATCAGTTCATTCTATAACAGCCTTCCTCAGTTCATAAAAAATCTACGACCAAGAAAAAAATTCATTAGTAAAATTAGATTTCATCTGTCCCAAAATCAACTAACAAATCTTCCAGCAATGGCATAACAACCCCGGATTCAACAGAGTGATTAACATTTATATTATTTCATCTTAGTATATGATCTTACTTATTTACTTACTTAGTGATGTTACTTGGAGTCTACATAAAATTAATTAATATAGATAAAGTTTTCTTTTAGTTTAGTTTTAGCTTAGTTGTTAGTATTAAGGGGGCCCCAGCACGGGAGAAATCTTTTGGGCCACCCCTACTTCATTATATCACTGTATATGTATGTGTAATATTGAAGAAACGAAATAAATTTATTTATTTATTTAATGCAATATATCAGGCACTCATTCAGTCACTCCCCTGTAATTCATGACAGGCTGTTTTAAATCACCCCAAACTATTCTGTGTGCAATACTTATGATACTGTGGACTATACTGGAATAGCTGAGATTTTTGTTACCTATGTAGGTACCTATTAAGTGCCGTTTCGTTCGCATGTTTCAGGCAAGGGCATGAGCAACTGGGACGAATTCTCGCACACTTATCCAGACTCCATTGCTGACAGAAACAATGGCGACGTCGCCTGCGACTCGTACCACAAGTACAAGGAGGACGTGCAATTACTCAAGGAATTAGGGGTACGTATGTCACAAATATTCAGCATCATTTTATAGTTCACTTAAATATACTGTATTCTAAATTATTTACCCCTATGTTATGTTTGCATACAAATAATTCAATGAATGTATCCGAATAACCTCTTCAGTCGCCTCTATAGGTAATACCTGTGTTGAGTTACGATAGATCGCATGATGTGTAGAGACTGGCACGAGTACGAACAAGCTACCATTATGCCATTCATTGATATACTGTAGGGCTCAGTAGCCAGTGGAATGTTCGAAAGCCTGTGATTCACGGACAAATCCAAATTTGTAACAAATGGGTTGGTGATAAACCCGTAGGGTCTACATCAGCTGGCTTGTCACAGACCTCACGCAGTTGCACCTTGTAATAACGTAAACTTCCGCGTCGATGAGATTGCTACATTTACAAACGGGAAAAAATAAAAATAAAAATACACAATTCTCATCGGTATAGGGAGAGTTTATTTTTAAATTGCCTCGCAGTTGATACAGGCTAAATTAAATTCACTGAGGGGCGGTTTCAAAACCCTCTTAACTCATTGTAGCCAATGTGACTTGATTTCTTCGTCTTTCAGGCACAATTTTACCGATTTGCGATCTCGTGGTCTCGTGTAATGCCTGATGGAATCACAGCAACGCCAAACCAACAGGGCATCGACTATTACAATAACCTTATCAATGAACTACTGGCCAACGGAATACAACCTATGGTAACACATTTTAGTAAATTGAGTGCATATTTTCATGAAAAGCTACCCCCCCCCCCCTTCCATTCCGCCCTCTTGAGGCGCAAAAGTTATCTAGAAAACATTATTCCTTTTATAACATCATCAGTTTTTTTATTTTTCACGAATTCGCCACATGAAAGGCTAAAAATACTACTGTTGTATTTAGCACCAGTATTTTTATATATTTTATTCCCCCAGTGGGTGTCCAATAATAGGGGTATTCACTGCGTTTGGTTCTTCTTAAGGGAAAGTAGGAAACTGAGGGAATATAACTCCAGTTTTTCTACGTAGAAAAATAATGCCATGGAAACGTGTATCTCTACGTTTCTCACTTTATCCGACCTACCCTAACTTACCTCCAAAGTTAGCCGGCCGCCATACCAAGTTGAATCCAGCGGACCAGAGCAGGTTCAAAGCTGCAGATAAATTGGTCGTGTGCACAGTGCCGGTAGGGAAACATGGTAGGGCTTGTCCTGGTCACCTCCGAACTAATCGTGTGACTTCAATGTGTTTCCCAAGTGGTTCGGAATCCACAATAATCAGGAGGTCCACTGGAGTCCTATGGGCCCACACCGTGGCCTGGGACTGTGTCAAACCATACTACTACTACGACCTCCAAAGTTTCTTTGCCTTTGGCTATTAGCTTATGAACATCTGCTGTAGTCCACCTCTTGCCTTCTTGTCTTGTCTTGTCTTGCCTCATGTTTCCTTTTTTTTAGTTATTAATTTCTGCCGCAGAGCTCACTTTTTTTAAATTAAATAAAAATGAAAACCCAACCAAGTAATTGGGTAAAGTGAATGTTTTAAAATACGTTTCCTTAATGCATTATTTTTCTATGTAGAAAAACCATGAGAGAAATAGCGCAGTTCTATGAGTTTCCTACTTTCCCTTAGGGTAAACCAATCATAGGGATTTATTAACTCAACTTCAAGGAAAGGGACCTTTGGCATGGAACTAAGTTTGCTTCCCTGACGAATATTATAGATCTGCCTCTGATGAGTTGTGGCTTGAGGCAGGTGGTGGAGTCTTTGCAGGTAGACGTACAGTATATTGAAATGCCTTTAGCACTTTCTGGTGGGATTGTAGGTGACTTTGTTGCACCGTGATGTTCCTGAGAGACTGTCCGGACTCGGGGGTTGGACTAACCCTGTCGTTGGCAATTACTTCGTCGACTTCGCAAGAGTGGCTTTTGAAAACTTTGGTGACAGGGTAAGCTGTTTGAAAGGTTATAATTTTTAGGCTAATTTTTAGTATATTTTGCACCATACTGTTTATTATTCACCTCCCGCACAAATATTATTTATTGAAGTAAATTTACTCTCTTGGAAATGACTATGCGCTGCACCCGATTAGGTGGCTTTAGAAGCAACAGAAACAATCAAAAGCATCAGGTGTCTGTTAGCAGATTCTTCACTTCAGAGAAAAAAATTCCTTTCGGCTCTGCCCGATCACGAGTAGGGAGATTCCGCAGACCCTGCTTTTCCTCTACGCTACCTACGCTATATATACAATAACAAAAAAAAAAAAAAACTTCATTATTTTCCCGACCACAACATCAACACACAAAACACTCTTGTGTTCCAAATTTCGAACCACAATGCTATGAACTTTTATTTATCAAATTATTTTAACTTTGACTGGATGCCATTATAAAATGGTTCATTTGTCGTAAAAAGTGGTTATTACCATTATCGTAGATAATAATACGGACTTCCAGTCAGATTTTAATTCACTCCTCTGCGACGAATATTAACTGAGACATGAATTATACAAGGTTTCAAATCTTGTAACTAAATAGTGGATCTAGCTGGTTAACGAACTCGATCAAGGCATTTGTATGATCAATTTTTGTGCCAAGTTTCATCAAAATCGGAAAATATTTACGGAAGTTAGAGTGTTTCCTAAAATCGATACACATACATATTTTTTTTTTTTTTTTTTTTTTTGCGGTGCCTCCTTAAGGTAAGGTTCGTTGCGTCGACCTTTGAGATCTATTGCAGCATACACATACATATATAAATGTATAAATACTGCATATATTTAACATTTTGAACGGAGGGTGGTTTTAGGCTCAGGGGGTCATGAAATGAAAAGTTCTGAAGAAATTTTCCGAAAGTCGAACATTGGTCGCCATCTCAATAGGTAGATGAATCTCCATAAAATCCCTTTCGGCTCTGGCCGATCAAGTGTAGGGAGATTCCGCAGACCCTGCTATTCCTCTACGCTATGTACATATGTAATAAAAAATTCAAAAATACTTCATTATTTTCCCGACCACAACATCAACACACAAAACAATCTTCTGTATGAGTATGAGTATGTATATAACATTTTGAACGGAGGGTGGTTTTAGGCTCAGGGGGTCGTGAAATGAAAAGTTGTGAAGAAATGTTCCGAAAGTCGAGCATTGGTCGCCATCTTAATAGGTAAGTTTAGATGAATCTCCCTAAAAAACCTACAGTCATTGTTCGAAATTTTTTTACATAAATTCATTGACTTTTTTTTATTTTTTTTGTAGGTAAAGTGGTGGACGACATTCAATGAACCCCTGGAGACAGCCAAGGACTACGCTGGAACTGGACGTCCCCCAGGCTTAAACCTGACTGGTATTGTGGAGTACCTGGTGGCACATTCCATGCTTCAGGTTCATGCCAGGGTATATCATCTCTACGACGAAGAATTTCGTTCAACCCAAAAAGGTACCCACAGAGCCTAATTAGATCCTACAGATTTAAAGCTATAAAACCGTGTAATGATAGCACCGTATTGTTTCGTAAGGGCTGTTGCATTACGTTAGTTCCTCTATAAATCCGGTGTTTTCCCGATTTGTCCCATTCTCGGGTTAGGTACCTATAATACACTTCCTACATTTTCTGGCCATGCCATGCCATGCTTCGGAGGGCATGTAAAGCAGGCGGTCCCGGGCCTTCCTAGTTGAGTGTAAGAGAGGGCTTTATAGGCCTAACTCCGCATAGAACAAAAAGTCCTTATTATTATTATTATATTATTAAAAACAAAAAACCTACTGTATAGTTGACGGCATTCTGATGTGTTACAGGAAAGATTGGTATCGTTTTGGGTGGAGACTGGAGTGAGCCTTTGTCTAATTCTACAGCCGATATTGAGGCAGCTGACAGAGCAAACCAATTTTTGGTAGGTTCTCAATTTAATAAGTTACCAATCTATAGAAAAATAGACAGATAAGATATAAACTCCAACTAACTGCCTGACAAATTATGACAGAATGCATATATCACGGGATATTCGTAATAATTAGTCTGCTACCGGCCGGGTAATTACCTGCCGCAAAGCTTAAGATGAATTGCCGCTGCTTCACGATAGGGAAAAATGTGGCAGAGGAAAAAAAGTTCCGGCGGACTAAAAGGTACCCAGCGGAGATAAACATGTGGACAGCAACCACGTTACAAAAATACACTTTTTGACGGTGTTGATTAGCAAAACGTTTGCAGATGTGACCATTTAGTACATTTAATTTTATACGCCACTAACGCATTTTCAGGTGGGAATGTTCTCCCATCCCATCTTCAGCAGTTCGGGGGACTACCCTGCCGTTATGCGGTCTACTATAGACGCCAACAGCTTAGAAGAGGGCTGGGGAACGTCTAGACTACCCTCTTTTACACCACAACTACGCGACTATGTCAAAGGTGGTAGTAGTATAATAATTGATTTTCAGTGTCTGTTAGACTCATAGAGCCTCGTATCTGTACTTGGTTAAGTCATGCTTTCGCCTGTTTCATTGCGTCAATAGTAAGCTTGTCTCAGCTTGTCCATTTATCGCTTGTAGCCGGGCCGGTGTAGGTTGACATCGAGAGACGAGAACGTATAGCAGTTTGCCAACGACCAAACATTCAAACGGAAACAATACAAATCATGTCCGAAATCCATGGTGTCGTTGGTATTGGGTAAGGGATCTTTGGGCCATGGGACCTGGGTGCATTACCAGTCCTTTAATAACAAAAATAGACTCTTAGGATGATTTTACTCCAACGTAAAAGAATACTAACTTATCCAGGAATACATACAGGCTATGTAAATAAAATAAATACACCCAATAAAATGAAATGAAACAATCAAGTTATCCGAAAAATAAAAATAAATCTTGTGAACCTACAGGTACATCGCAAACGACAAGCTTATCCGACAAGCAGAACATTAATTGTTTTAATTTTAGGTACATCTGATTTCTTTGGCTTGAACCTGTATACTGCCAACCTAGTGACTCCCGCTGGCCCACTCGAAGGACCGTCCCCGTCATTCCAGAGGGACATGGCCGTCAGAATGTCTCAAAACCAAAGCTGGCCACCTGAAGCACTAGACTACATGAAGGTCAGAACTAGTGCTAAATGAATGGTCCAGGGGATAATATCTGTCGGTTTGGTGCCCATTCCATTGACCGGCTAGGGCTATTTCCAACAACGGTGACGTGGTAGCAGACATTCAAGACTTAGGTGGCGTTTTCACTGACCTCACATTGCAGAATTGACGGAAATGTTTATTTTCCTCTATGCCATAGTTAAAATTGATCAATGGTCATACAGTAAAATCACAAACAAACAAACTAAAATTAAAAAATGGCTTCATGGGATATGTTAATTACAAACATTTTAATACATTTCTATTAAAAAAGAAAAAAAAAAACATTTCCGTCAATGTCATTTGCAATCTGCAATGCGAGGTCGGTGGAAACGCTACCTAAGTCTTGAATGTCTGCTACCACGTCACCGTTGTTGGAAATAGCCCTAGCCGGTGAATGGAATGGGCGCCTTACCACGAATTCACACAGCTACGTAAAGCGTGTCCGCACTATGCCGCCCTTGGCATGTGCCGCTGAGTCAACGGTTTGCGGCAGAAAATCGCCACCTGTGTGCGGTCTCCATCGAAGGAAGCCAGCGAGAGCGGGTAGTGGGGACGAGCCAACCGTTGGCTCTACGCGGCACGCAGGTGCAGGTCCAGTTTCAGTAGTGCATCCTCCTCGGCGGACATTTTTCGGCTGAATGCCAACTCTCGGTGTGGACGGGAGGCCAACAATCAGATTTTTCGCGTTGGCTCGCGGCATGGTGTGGACACCGCTTTAAACTGTATCCATTGTGGTCTAACTGTAATACAAAAGTCCGTCCAAATTGGTTGTAAAATAATAAGCTAAAGCAGGTATTCCGATTTGTTCTTACGGGCTTCCATACTTACCCAGAATTTCCGAATCATTGCTCGAGCTTTGGAGTAAGGTAAAGAAAATCATCATGACAGCAGGAAGTTGGCTAAAGAGAAAAATCAAGCTACTCTGGCTACGAAATACAGTGTGTACTATATGCATAGACCTATCTGGAAATTCTGCTATTTTATTTTCCACAGGTTGTACCTTGGAGTATACGCAAGGCCCTGAACTGGATAAAGACTGAGTACAATGTACCTATTTTCATTACTGAGAACGGCTACTGTGACTTTGGTGAGCTGGAGGACGATGGAAGGATTGACATGCACAATGTGAGTCAATGAGTGGAAATTGCCAACATAACGCATTAAAATAGCCGATTTTTTTTGCGCTAAAGTGATTTAAAAAAAAATTATTGTTATGCTCTGCGATTTTTTTTTGTATTTTTAATAATTTGCTTATTTATTACGTTTTTTAATAGATTTGTTTTATTTCCTTGAAAAATCCTGGGAGGCTAGTAGGAGAAATAAATGGGGGGGCTTAGTACCCCAGAACTCCCCTAATTACGCCAATGGAATTGATCATATACAATTTGATTCATTATCTGTAGCCAGCGCTAACACGGGTTTTTTAAACGCGCGGACCTAACCGGCCCAGCACTTTTCGACGTCTTCAAAAACGGCGGCCCAACGGTATTCGTGTCGGCTTGATATGCTATGTAGGTACCATAATGTCGAGAGGTATTTCTTCGACTTCTACTTCCATCTACAACACTATGATCGATATTTCTAGAGAAATTCGTCTTTGTAAAAAAATAATAAAAAACTAGTAGAGGGGGTCTGATTTTCTTTTAATGCGTAAGTATCGTGATTCTCATTGATGTAGCCTAGGCCTAAGTCTTTACGACAGCCATGATTGAATTATGTCTGCATTCTGTATTAATTTCTGAAAATACTATATGGTTAGATCGAGTTGCATCCTATAAACATTTTTTTAACTTTTGGCCAAAAATATTGACATTGATTTCGCTTAATTAATATTGCAGGGATACATACAGGAAGTTCTGAATGCCATTTATGAAGACGGTTGTGACGTGTTGGGTTACACAGCCTGGTCATTAATCGACAATTTCGAATGGACCGGAGGTTATATGTAAGTTACACACTCATTGTGAAAAATTACTTTGTAAAGTTTTACATTATAAAATAAAAACCACACACAACCGGTTTCGGCTCACGCCATCGCCAAGCCCCTTGTACGGGCAACCATTTTTCAATGTTTAATACTAAGTTTTATCTTGCATACTGTTTTGTTTTTAATGTTTTCTTACACTTGACGATGGCGTGAGCCGACACTGGTTGTGTGTGTGTTTTTCATTATTATTATCATTTTTATTTTATTTTATTACTTAAAACTTTACAAGGAATTTTTTCACAATGAGTGACATCAAGTTTTACAGAGTTACTAAGGAGACTATTTTGTATGTAAGTTTCTCAGATAATTAATAGACAATTTCCTTTTCTTACTTCTTGTGCTGCAGTGTAATTCATTGTTGGGCAAGTTGGCAGTAGTTTGGCGTGTAAAATTATCACTGAATCATCGCAATTAAGTTTTAACAAAACAACAACACTTCAATCGACTTCGATGGGAAGGGGGTAGGGTGCTTGTATGTGTGCCAGTCTCTTCAAGCCATGCGATCGGAGACGTGTCGTAACTCAACATGGGTACTAACCAGCAGAGACAACTGGAGAGGTCTATCGGATACATGCATATTAAATTGTTAGAATGATGGCGGGGGCAAAACTAAGTAGACGTCATCAGCCACGATTGAAGAAAAAATTGATAATATAATAGAAAAATTGTAGAGTTTTACGCATTTTTTAATAGTTGTAAAGAATAGCTGTAGATTTTACAAAGCTAAAAAAAGAATGCTTATATTCATATTGCTGCAAAGGGGACTATGAAGTAAGAACCACGTATTCCAATGCTCGAAGCTGGGGGGGGGGGGGTAAAGCCAAAAGGAGCTGGGGGGGGGGCAAGTTGGACCGTGCCCCCCCCCCCCGCCGCCCAACTTTACGCCCCTGACGCTGTGTAATAGAAAATAAAAAAAACTTCATTATTTTCCCGATCACATCAACACACAAAACACTCCTGTGTTCCAAACTATGACGACTATGAACTTTTACTTATTAAATTATTTTTACTTTGACTGGACGTCATCTTGAAATCGTTAATTTGTCGTAAAAAGTGTAGATTACCATTATCGTAGATAATAATACGATCTTTCAGTCAGATTTTAATTCATTCCTCTGCGACCAATATTGACTGAGATATGAATTACATAAGTTTTCAATCGGCCGCCATCTTATAACTAAATAGCGGATCTAGCTGGTTAACGAACTCGATCAAGGCATTTGTATGATCAATTTTTGTGCCAAGTTTCATCCAAATCGGATAATATTTACGGAAGTTAAAGTGTTTCCTAAAATCGATATATATATATATATATAACATTTTGAACGGAGGGTGGTTTTAGGCTCAGGGGGTCATGAAATGAAAAGTTGTGAAGAAATTTTCCGAAAGTCGAACATTGGTCGCCATCTCAATAGGTAGATGAATCTCCCTAAAAAAAAACATACTTGACTAAAAATAATTGCACCAACGGCTTTCTCTCCAATATTCAAACAGCTATTTCAAATTCTAACCAATCATGATGAGATAATCTGCTCATTTCTTTTAACGTACATTAAATGTGTGTTTAGAGAGTAGGAAAATGCTAGCTAAATACCATAAAGAAAATAAACATCAAATTCAAATTATCATAGTTTTGTAATGCAAAAAATTACAAACAGTGAAATACAACAAAAAATTACAGTCTACAAAGTTAACATTTTAATTTAAAAAATAATAATAACAATAATAATAACTTCCGAAGGGAAATTTTGAATTTTTGAACTCATACAAAGTCAGGCTAAAAGTACAATAAGTCAACACAAAGCATTAAGTAGTTATAATCAACATCAATATTATTAAAGTTATACTCATTGCCAGTGTAACAATAACTGTATAGGGGGCCCATCACAGAATTTCCCATTGTGAAGACCCTTATTATTATGGCAGGGAGGGCTATATGAACTGGTCTTCGTACCTATGCAAAAAGATGCAATAGAGCAAATCAGGCTTCACAGGCTAGGTAAAAAGATAAAAAGTCCAAACTAGCGTACAATACAACACCATATCAATTAAGCCTAACAGAAAATAAGTTATGCACTTCAAATTAACTTTTCATTTATATAAAAAAAAAATTTTGTTTTGTTTTTGGTTTCGAACTTACAGTGTGTGTACAGGTGACCAAATCCAAGAAAATGGTTTGGTGACAAATATGTATCCATGACCAACGAAACAAAAATTCCCATGCATAGGAAAGACAGATGTACAAAATATTGCAAAGCATTCATAAGAATAATTCAACTGAATATTCATGATAGAACTGATACGGACACGATAAAATGTTTGGATTTCAATTATTTTTCCAATGACACTTAGGCAAATAAGAAATATGTTTTTACCAATACTAATTTAAAAGATAAATTTGTATTGGTAAATTCTATTTATCCATCTGAGCGTTTACTTCTTTTTAATTTTTTATGTAAACGCTAATCCAGGGCGGATTAACCAAGCCAGATTCTTAATTAACTACCCAGGTTTATTTTATGGACAAGTGTTGCACATGTTAACAAAGAGACAGAATTATGAAAAAAGTCAAAGATATACCACATCTTTCCTTCGTTCGGGACTACGGCACGTTTTAGGGTCGTTCCCATCAACTTAGAGAAAACGTTGTGGGTGCAAGCTTTCACAATGGAAAACTTAGCAACTGTATTGGCAAGATTGAAATGAACAAAAACTTGCATGAAGATAAAAATTTGTGTTTGTCATCGATAGGACCAAGCTGCCTCTGGGGGGTCACTCTTACGGGAGGGAAAGTTTGAGGGATGTTGGGGGGAACGGCCCTTAATTACAGTTGTGAAAAGCTAATCGGTAACAGAACCAAGATTCAGTTATATGTATGTTGATATCATCATGTAATAAATAGATTTTTAACACAGTACTGACACAGTAGTTCTCAATATTAATAAATCATTATTTTCTTTTAATACAAAAATGCAGACCTGCAAAGCTCAAATGAATGGTACACAGTCATAATGTTTCACTGTAAAAGACAATACTTAAAATTAAATGGAACACTCATGGTTGATTTCCTTGCCAAACTGGCTACCTATAAATACAATATGGCACACATTATTTTGCGACGCTCATTAATTTATTAGGACAAAAGTTGAATGCAAATTTATGCGTTGATCAGGAAAACAATCCGCCTTCCAGATAATTATGATGACGGTTTCAGTTGTTGATTGCGTTACAAAACTAAATCTGACATACCGGGTAGTGCATTTAATGAATGATTTTATTTATACCATGAGACCCGAAAAAGTAAGAACATATTTTCTTTTTACAATGGGGGCTGTACTGAGAGGGTTTTGCATTCAGTTTTCATTCATTCAGTAGTGAATCAAGTCCTTAGCTGTTGCAGTTACTTCAGTAAAATGAGCAATTTTCTAATGGACCAAAAGTTTCCTGCATGAAAAAAGGAATGAAGTTTTGGTGTTGGCCCATCAAAAAAGACTGTCAGTTGTATGAATGGCAAGAGGTCTATTCAATTCAGCCCCCCAAAGCCGCTGGACCAAATTTGTTCATAATTCTAAATCTCTAAATTCTTGATTTTTTTAAAATACATTTCCTATGGTAAAGCCTGACTCATCCCCTACACCGTCTAACTTAGTTTAGTAGCTTTGCTGGTATTGTAAGCCAACGGAAATTATAGGTGGGCTCAAGTCTCCCCAAGTCCAGGTAACTTGGTCCCAATTTTTGTAAATGTATTTTAGTTAAGTTTTAACGGGTAGAGATATATAAAATGTGATGAACATGGGGTCTGTATATTAGTTCATACGAGCAACGTAGTTGATGTAGACTGATTAGCGCTTTAGCGCCCACTATTAAATTGAAAGCGAGAAAACTCGGTGAAAATGGGATCAATTTACCCCAACTCACGGTACCTCACTAATCAGAGAACACTTCATCATATTTGCCAAAAAAAAGTGCTCGATCTTGTCGGGAAAGTGCATGAAAAACTGGGGGAAACGAACGAAAACTTGACAATTGCCTGCAGTACTCAAGACGCAACTCCCTGTTAATACACGGAGTGCCGGAACAAACTAAGGAAAATTCCAGGAACATAGTACCGGACCGCTCTGAAATATTCTTTAAAAAGAAACGCCTTAAAGGAACTCCATACGTAGGAAATTTTATTACGTGACGTCACACACATAGACGGGGAACCATTTTGATTTAATTTAAATATACGTTATAAAATTACGAAAATGTCTGAAGGTGAAGACCATAGTGATCTCATTAATCTAAATCTTAGATTATCGATTTCCGGATTCACAGCAAAGAAAACCATGGTGCTATTCACCTTCATGCACTGAGAAAAATCGCCTTAAAACACGCGTTAGATTTTATGATGTTTTCATTGAGTATTTCTGTGAGTCACCGTGATATTCGGTGGTACGTCGTGATACTATAAGACTCAATAAGTATCAAGGTGATGATCGAGGCGTAACGGGGTGAAAACAACATGTGATAAAGTGACTATTTAGTCACCTAGGATCTAAACGTGTGTGTATAAATAAGCATCATGGTTCATGGTGACTACAGGATCTCCCTAGGTGACAAGCATGGCTCGGCAAGGTGTAATTTCCCCTTGATCCATGACGATAGTATATTCACTTGAAACAGCATGAATACAAGTACAAGATGATGTTTCCATCATGCGTTATAGTGGTTATTTATTCGCCATGTAACTTCTTGTCTTGAACGTTTAGGAACACACTGCTAAACATCTTGTATTGCTTCGAGTTAGCGTTTTATTACTAAACGTTGAATTATTTTCCCCAATCACAGCAATACAAAACGAGTACATCATGTTTGTGTTGTTTACGTCCAATAGCTCACTGACTTGGTGGGCAAATTTAGCGTTCTGCAACTTGGTGTGGGCGTCAGGCTGTTACTGAGTGAATAATTTGGAAAAGTTACGTCACAGTCGCATTACTAGCTATTCATTCGACATGTTCCAAGGTGTTAGAGAAGAAAAATGACGTCACATGGGGATTAGTTAGGCTTCCACCAACAGCATTGCACGGCTGGTCAATGCTGAAAGTAACATTTTACCGTGAATGCTGGCGTGGCATATTATATATTATGTATTGGATCATATATACATTTCAAGATTTGACAGGAACGCCTTTAGTCAATATCCTAGTATGTTCTCCAATGACCTCAAGTACCCGATTACAACAACTTTATTGGGCTACCCGCAACTTAGTGAGACAACTTAAGAGGTTAATCGTATACATTCATCCAAAATGGTTACTGGCCATCATCATGTACAAATTATAATCCACAAAGCAATAATAATGTAATAAATGAACAAAATCCGAAATCAGGGTATGCTATATCTCTACACGTTTCACAGATATCTTATAAACTGAGTAACAGGGTAGTCGCCCAGAATCATGCTGGTACGTTCTGCGTCACGAGGCTTTCACCTAGTATAAGTAGATTCACAGTATGCAACTCAATGCTTTCGTTATGGCGGCAATTAAATACCGCCAATTTTAAATTGCCAAACCTTTATTTCAATTTTTTTCTGCTTAAATATGAAATGTTAAACGGTGAGCCAAGGGTCAATAAAACAGAAAACAGTAAAAGAATCAAATTTCAGCAATTTCAGCTTCATATTTTGTCGCTATGTATTTTTCAGACCCTTCATATATTGGTGTATAAATTCGCGTAACATAACTTTCATCTCATAAACGATGCCCGGGTTATTACCGTAGGTAACTCCGACGAATGTTACCCCACATGATTGAATCACGTGAAATTTGGTTGAATTCTCCATTTCCATTGAATAAGTATTCAGAATATTAACAAATTTAGAGTAAAAATGGGGAGGGGGATCTAGACGAGACCCATCCCTAAATTAATGAAGTAAAATAAGTCATGGATGTCTACGGTTCACGGGCTCACCGCTAACTAATTATTGTAATGCAATTTATTGTTTTTTTTTTTAAGACCAATAACTGTCTGGGATACCCCTATATTGGTGGCAGGGTTGTACTCGTAGTACTATACGGCAGTGGTCAGGCCGTCATGGGACCGTTGTTTTAGCGTGTATTTTCATATATTAATGGTTTCCGTAATGGTCAAACCATATTTGATGATGGTATTTGCTAGTAGGCATCTCCCTGGTCATCGAGGAATTGCCCTAGCTCCCTGTAAAGAGCGGGTTCTGGTGTGTAAAAGTGTCGAAATCGTAATGAGTACTCAACGACACGGGCCAATAATGTTGTAGTCAAAAAACTTCAAAACTTAATGAGAGCTCCAAATTTGGCTTGTATCGCTGGATTGGAGTGGCGTCTAAATCACACACAATAATGTGATGTCTCTTAGTGCTCAGTGATTATCGTTGAACTCATTATGTATTACGCGTACATGTCTCAGTAACTCGATGCTGAATTAAAATCGCCATGAACCATAACGCAAAAACGAATGAAAACCGTTAGAAGCCAATTTAGCACCTTATTTACGATGTTTTCACTTAAAATAAGACGCTGGAACGTTCTAGAATGTTCTCGACGTTTCAATCCACCAATTGGAGTGCCTGTTACAAACAAATTATGTATCCGCGATTCTGATTGGTCACCGTCAATTTTATAACATCAGCGGCATCAGCTCAGCTCATCGCGATGTCATTTGCGGTGGATGGCATTAGCGTTCGAGTCAACATTAGTGTTTTTATTTTATTTAATAATTTCAACATGGAAATGTGGTTGTGTTCTTGTGCGTTTGATTTACGATAGGTATCTCCTGCCTCTCCAACCGACATTGCTAATTATGTGTAATGCAATACAGTAGTATAATCTGAAAGCGTGCTTTCAAACTTTTCGTCAAAATTTGCGGCCGACATTATCAGTGGAACTTGACTAGACTTGTAATATACCGTATCAACTTAGGCGTATCCTACGCAGTGCCACTGTCCCTCTGATGATGTCGACCTTAGATATTGACGAAACGCTTGAAAGTACAGCGATATTATGCACGTCTGGCCTTTTTATGTATACTGCAATAGTTGTTGTTTTGGTCTTGTTAAAATCGGATTAATGAGCCGTGGTTTTTGATATGGCTACGGCCTCGGCTCATTTCACAATATTGCCTATAAATATGATTGTACTTGTAATAGTTCGACATAATATAAAAGTTAAAATAAATTAAACTATACCTAGTGATTGAAAAATGTCTTGAACTTAGAAAAATTATATAGAATTGTACCTCAAAATATTGCATCATTTTCATCTTTAAGCAAAATAGTTGTTTGATTTATTTTAACTTTATTTACGGCATTGCCCTCAATCCTCTGTGTATTGCTCGATGTACCTAGATATAGTAGTAACATCTTTAAGATTGTCATGACCAGGGTGATTATCCTTGGTGTTAAAGAAATTTAGCCACATAGTGTGGATCGTTAAAGTTATCTACGTTGTTCAATAATTTCCGTGGTTGTAGTGATATGTTCAGTTTCATTTCATGAACATATTTTCTGATTATTTGTTTGTTTCTGCGGTTTTTTTATTTATACTTATTCTTTTTTGTCATTATAAAGCATATCACTGCAAAGATATGCTTTTTTGTACTTTGACCTAGTGCTTAATATAATCTAGAGTATCTATATTATGTATTATCCCAAGTTAAATTACTTTTTTAGCATTAATTGAATACCTTTAATGCTCCATAATAAGCGGCAATAATTATCAAACCTAATGTCATTAATAAAGCAGAAATATATTTGAAACTATTGTATTATTATGTACATACTCACACCTTGTCAGAAAGGAAACGTGCTGTGATTGTCACTGTTTTTGTTGCTTGACATTTTTATTTTCTGTTGCAGAAATCGTACGCTTCCAAACCAGAGTGTACAGTGATTTCATCGGACGTTTCAGCGCTATTGTGGTAGGCTACCACAGAGGATGAAAGTCAGAGCGACCTAAATGCTGAACCTACTATTAGGTATTCGGTATCTCTTGTCATTAAAAAAAACACAAGATGAAAAAAGTTGATAATTTGAGATACCTGATACCTAATAGTAGATCCAGCAGCTAGGTCGAACCTGATTTCCATCCCCTGTAGTAGCCTACACCGCAGCGCTGAGATTTACGATGAATTCACCGTGGTTCGGGGCGGGGCCGTACGATTTCAGCACCAGATAATAGGATGCTAAGCAGCATAAACACGGTGGCAATCACCGTGAACAACGTGCGTAAGCACTATGAATTTAGGGTTTAGACAGAATAAGTAGGATGAAAACATTTAGGAACAGGCTGAATTAGCAACTACAATTACATGAGTGCAGGAAATATAAGAAGCCAAGCAGCTAGCATTTGGTGTTAAGCCCATGGTAATATGCTGCAGCAGCTTAATACATTGGCAATACGCACGCAGCAGCATGTGCATACATGCTGAACAACGTGCCTCAGCGTGAGACTAGGTGCTTTTATCTAAAAGCAGAGCGTTTATGAGTGTTTTGACACCAAGAACGCTATGTCGGCGCAGTGTAATATGGTGAAACACCGCGTTACATGTATTGTCACCTAGATTATAATGCTCAATCTTCATGAATTACATGTATTCATCTAGTCACTACTGGAAATGCTCGGTTTTAGGGGAAAGCAGTGACGTCACTTATGCCATACGTCACTATTAAAGCACCATGTTACATGTGCAAGGGTCAACCCCATGATCCTCGAAGATTAGGCACAGCACAACATAGCATCATAAATCATAGGGTTCTGTTTTCTCAGTGTGATGACAATCATGGTTTGGTTTGCTCGATGGTCTATGAATGCATACAAATCATTGACTATTTCTCCAATCGAGTCAGTGGTTTTATTCTCCGTAGCTTTCTGGCTGATAGACTGCGGAATTGAAGAATTCCGACAGCTGGTAACCAAGAGGAACCAGCAACTCGAACTTACGGGCGTTGAATACAATGCTCATGGCAACTTCTGATAGAATCCTGCATGGATGTCGTGGTATGGAAGGATATTTAACGTCTTTCATAACCATCATGATGGTCACGAGTGCATTATTACCACTTGCCAGCTCTTGTGAATTCACAAATGATAAATTAATAAGAGTTGACGATTGCAAAGAGCCTGTCACAATATCTTCGACATGTGAAAAGGCAACATACACGTGTATTGAGGCTCAGAGATCTCTACATTTTGGGCCTGTGATTGTGGAATGGGCAAACCAATCTTGCCACTTAATGACTAACCCTTTATGCACAGTGACATTAGACCAGGCAGCACAGATGATTAACTGCAGACCGGGGTTATCCCCGTTGTCCACATGCCTACTTATTCTGTTGACCATTACCGTAGGCTTACTTGTTTTGTCCTCAATGATGGCTAGATTTATGTTTAACCCACAAATTAAAATCGTTAAGATTGTGCAAGGTAGGACAAAGGGAAATTACTATGTAAAGAGGGAAAGTGAATCAGTTGGGAAGTCTGTAACATTCTGGGTACTAATATTGATGTCATTAGGGTTGAGCAAAGGGGTTCTGATGACAGAAGGAGATCATTTATCAGTTGGGAGTCTTAACATATATGTGGATATATATAGATAAAATCAAACGCAGGGTAATGTACGGTAATACACTATTTATTTCAGATACAAATTTGGAGTATATAGTGTGGACTTCAACGACCCAGCACGGCCTCGGACGCCCAAAAAGTCGGCCAAATTCTTCAAGGATATTCTAGCATCGAGAACGTTACCAGTTATCACAGATTAAACATCAATAATTAACCTAGAGACCATTTTAATACACATTATTAACCATATGACGTTGACATAACTATAGACCTAAACCATCTAGATACACATAGTTAATACATAGCCATTGTCCATAATTTAAGTAAATTTAGAAATGTCTTAGGCCACTTTTTTTCAATATGGCGGAAAAATAAGTCGTGGTCGTGTCGTGCCGTGTCTCCTCTACCTGTTATATGTTCTTTGACCCTAGTTTTAAAGCTTCTGCCTGTTTGGCCTATGTAAATTGCGTTACCATCGTTACAATTTAGACGATAAACTCCATTGCCTTTTTCCTTTTCTGGTTTGGTTTTACAGTTCATGAGTTTATTGGCTAAATTGTTGCGGTTGTAGCCTACGGGGCTGGTGTTTTGTCTGTTGTAGAAGAAATGAGGTTACTTATTTTTTCTGTGACACAAGTGGGTTTCTTAGACAAAGTTAATTTCTTAACGATTATTTGGGTTTTACTAATTCGGGTTGTTATAACAAGTTTTTCTAAAACTCTAAGTTTTTGTTATGTTGCTGAGAAAATGATATTTATTTTTAATTACTTTATAAACGCGGGAGACACTATATTATTATTTTTCCTGAGTGTTGGTACGTCGACCTGTTGGTGCTTGTTGCTAATGGCTGAAAGGAGAAGACTTTCAGACGTTTTTCACGCAAAGTTCCTTTTTAATAATTTTTAGTTGTTTGGTCGCTGCATCCCCCCCCCCATTCCTTCCCACACCCACCCTACCGCACCGCTAATCAAAAATATACAGTCCACTCCAAACCACGTACGTAAGTAAACCCGCCTACATGTTTTTGGTCCTTCGAGCCGGATTGGTTTATTAAAAATTTCAATTGGTTTTTTTTTCAGAAGTGTACCGTATTCAAAAATGCCTCAGGAAGTTAATAAATTATTGGCCAATAGGCAATTTTATTTTGATAGGCTGAAAATAATATATGATTTCATGGTTGATGCAAATACCACTCAGGTTGAGGCGTGCCAAACTCGTTGGTCACAGGCATTAGAGATCAAGTTGAAGTTTGAAAATATACAGGAAAAATTAAACATTGCGTTAGTTTCTAAACCAGATCCTAATGCTGAGCTTTTAAAGTGGCAGGATGAGTTCGATAACATGTTATACTCATGTGACATGAAATTTAGAAAAATCTTGGGATCCCGTGCAGCAGCGGCTGCAGCTAAGAGTCAATCCGCTCAGTCTACCGCACAGGTTCAACCTACTGATAACTTCCTACCGAAACTAAAAATAGAGGATTTTAGAGGAGATATTAATGATTGGCAAAGGTTCATTTCCTTATTTGATGTTCGTTCGTTCGTTCCGTTCTTAAAGGGGAAGCGCTGAAGCTAATAGAACTTTTCCCCATTGATGCACAAAGCTACCCATTAGCTTATGACGCTTTAAGTAAAAGGTATGAGAATAAACGCTTACGTACTTCTTACTATTCAAATAAGATTTTTACTTATGAAAAAACACAGCTTAACTCAAGGGAAAGCCTACAGGTTTACCTAACCGCGCACAGAGATTCAGTCGCCGCTTTCAGTACTTTAAAGTTAGCTGATTCTGGTGATTCTATTCTATTCTTGCTTGGTTACCGCCATTTAGATATGTTGTGTCAAATTGATTTTGACCGCCTACACGCGCCTGATAAAATTCCAATGTTTTCGGACCTTTCCGATTTCGTTACAAACTGCTTATTATACGCAGATTTAAATGTTCAAACCGCACCAACTGAAATTAAACAAAAGAAGACTCTTATTAAGAGTTCCGCACAGCCGCAGAAGCAGCTTTCCTTACTGGCAGCTGACTCCTCGCCCGCTCCCACCAAAAGTTGTCCAGCTTGCAACGCCACCGATGGACATCCGCTTTTTAAGTGTCCTGCTTATTATGAGATGAGTTTAGCTGATAGAAAAGCTATTGTTATTAAGTTTAAACGTTGCTATAATTGTTTAGGAACACATTTTAAAAGCCAGTGTCAAAGTCTCGCTGTCGGACTTGCTGTGGACGCCACGCACAAGTCACAAGTCTATGTGAGACTCCTGTCGCCGCTACGATGGAGACTCCCACGCCTGTTGTGATGTCAGCCAGAGCTATAGGAACGCAGTCCGTTCTTCTCGCAACCGCACTTGTTTCTGTTCAAGACCGTAGTGGTCATCTGCAGCCTGTTCGCGCTGTAATTGACCCTGGGTCTCAGATTTGCATCTTGTCGCCGTCTTGTGCCAAGAGGCTTGGTCTTAAGGTTCATCATACGTCAATTGAAGTATCAGGTATTTCAAATTTACCCGCTAAGGCCATGGGCATAGTTAAATTCGACCTCTTTTCTCGCTACACGAATTTTTCGTTAAAAGTTGAAGCTGTTGTTGTTTCAAGTTGGCCGCACACGATGCCTACGACCCCAGTACCAAATGAAGTTGTCCGCAAGTTTGATAACTTAAAATTAGCTGATCCGTTCTATTACAAGCCTGCACCTGTTGAAGCACTTTTAAGTGCCGCTGTTTATACAGATATTTTAAAAGCGGGACATGCCATGGTAGGCGGTGATCCAGCTGCCATTGACTCGTCTTTTGGATGGCTAATTTTAGGCAGGTTAGGTAGAGTCCAATCAACTGAACAACTACCGTCCGTTTCGCTGTTCACCACTTGTAAACCGGTTGATTCTCTGCTACGCCGCTTTTGGGAAGCAGAGGAAATAAACACCACCGCCATCGGTAATCCACATGATGTATATTGCGAGAACCATTTTGTCCGCACGCACTTCCGCACCGAAACGGGAAGGTATGTAGCAGGTCTACCGTTTCGTTCAGATAAACCACCCCTTGGTTTTAACCGCTCTAAAGCACTCGCAAGTTTCTACAACTTTGAGAAACGCCTTAAAAGGTCGGAGGATGGGTTATATGACAAATACATTAAGGATATGTCAGAGTATGCAACCCAAGGCTACATGACTCCCACGCATGACCGCGCCTCTTACGTTATCCCCAGAATCTTGTGTTAAAAGATTCTTCTACAACTTCGGCAAGAACAGTCTTCAATTCATCCGCCTTGGATGACACCGGATTTAGTCTTAATGATCGCTTATTTCCCGGACCAAAGCTTCAGCAAGACTTGGCTTTGGTTCTGTCTGGGTTTCGACTTCCGCGCATAGCAATATCTTCCGATATACGCAAAATGTTAGTCAAGGAACCTGACTGCTTGTCACAACGTATCGTCTGGCGTCCCAATGACCAATCACCGCTTGAGGACTACGTACTTCGACGAGTGACCTTTGGCGTCAACTGTTCGCCTTTTCTCGCACTGCGCGTCATTAAACAGCTTGTCCAAGATGAAGGTTCCGGGTTTCCGCTTGCAGCTCATGCCCTACAGTTTGGAACATACATGGACAACATTACGGGCGGGGCTGCCACTCAGGACGAAGCCCGTGACTATTGCCAGCAGCCGTTGCAACGTCTACAACGTGCTGGATTCTATCCGCGCAAATGGGCCTGCTCCCATCCTTCCGTATTAAAGGACTTCCCTGAAGAAGACCGAGACACACCGCTGGAACTTGGTGAAGATGTATCTTACAATTTACTAGGTCTAGCTTGGGAACCCGCAACTGATACCTTTAAGTACATATATATATACGAGTATATACTCCAATATGGTTGAAGAAGCCATTTTACTCCTACAGGATTATAGAACCGACGAAAATTTCAAAATTATTTTCGCAGAGGCAACGGAAATTGGGAAAGCACTCGGAGTGGAAATCCTGAAGCCTAGAGTATGCGGACGGCAAACTCTCAGGGGAAACAGTGACTGCAGTACTAGTAGTGATGACACCGAGAACCATAGAAACTACTTCAAGATAAATATTTTTTCCCTCTGTACGATGAGATCATTAATGATATGACAGACCGGTTTTCAAAGGATTCAATGAATTGCTTCGATATTAGACTTCTCATTCCAAATATTGTAATTCACACCGAGCTAAAATCCTTTTTAATGCGTATGAAGGAAGTCATTACAAAATTATCCCCCATTCTCCCGGCTGGCAGTGACTACCGTTGGGAGGGGGAGTTTGGAAGCTGGAAAATGCGGTGGAGTCTAGCACAGAAGGAGAAACAACCAGCACCAGCTACAGTTGACAACACAATGCCGTTCACTCATTTTTTTCCAACAGTGGAGTGCCTTTTCAACATTTTATTAGCTATGCCTATTTCTGTATCCACCGCAGAGAGGACGTTTTCCACCCTTAGGCGAACAAAGACTTGGCTGAGACAGCAAATGGGAAATGAAAGATTGACTGGTCTTTGTTTGCTTAATATTCATAGAGATCTGACCCCGACGGCAGTGGAGGTCTTAGATGAGTTTGCTAAGCTCAAACACCAACTTGACTTTGCAATATAATTTGGTAATATTTAAAACGACGTTTCATGTAGTAGGTACTAGGTACTACTGGTAGGCAGTTATGTAACTGTAGGCCTACCACTACGTTTTTGTATGATTATTCTACCCCGGCATTGACCGCCACCGCCCCCCCCCTTAAAAAAATTTCTGAAACCGTCCCTGTCAGCAGTAGCTACTACGTTGGTATCACCTCGTCTTACTCTTGTACGCAGTTTGTTGGTTAGCTTTCGGAGCTTTTCAATTCTCCTGGTCCACCATGGAGTTTTGTGAGTAGTTTTTGTCGAAGACAAGGGACGACTATCATTAAAGGAACTCCTCAGGGTTTCCATCTCGCAGTTGCAGAGATCTTCAACTTATTGCGTAGTCTCGGGCGCAGGAGGACATTCCCCAAGGCGATCTTTTAGAAGCAATTCATACTCAGCCCAGTTTGTTTTCTTGGGGTTGCGAAAAGATAATGGGGTTGCTTGTGGTATGTTGAATTGCAGAACAAACGCTACGTAGCAGTGGTCGGATGCCGATTCTTCGTCCAGGACTTGCCAGTCTCTAAGACTCCTCTCTATTCTGCCACATCCAAATGTAAAATCAAGGACTTCTTCCCTTATAGCATTTATAAAAGTCGGTTTCGAACCCCTGTTCATAACCCTAAGGCCGAATTCCATAGTAAACTCCATTTCAGGTAAACAGATTTAATTCAAAAATTAAGGGGAGGATGTTAAAACAATAATTTGAAATTAAAGTATAATCATGGCTTCTTATTATTAAAATTAAAATAAGTTTAGTTTAAAGAAGTAATAATTTACTTAAATTTTTATTTATATTGTTTGTCTGTGACAATGTTTATGTTGGATACTGCGTTGTACGACCAAGATAGAGAATACAGCTTTGAGTTTACAGTATGAGTTTTTATTTATCCCAAAACTATTTATCGATCCATGGCCTAACTTAACAGTCGCACAGTCTTGGAAGCGTCCTATTCTGGAATAAAGGAATTATGGGATAATTGGAATATTCGAAGTATTTCGAACATTTGGAAAATTGTAATGTTTCAGCATCTGCCGAGCGCTAGGAAATCTTGGAATTTTAACAGAAATTATGACTAAATTTTATGTAAGTACGCTTCTAAATTATGAAATATTGGTTTTTAAGCAAATTATAAATAATTCTGTTCCGTCAACATTTTATTAATATTTGGACCCTAGACACCAGCGGGCCCAGCCGGCTACAACAGATTAGGTTAGTTTTGTTAAGCGTTCTCTTATTGTATAAACTACTCTTACAACATGGCGCCCAACGTTTTTTTTTATTTTTGTGAAAATTTCAGTTTCATTTTGTTAGATTTATTAATCTACTAATTAATAAAAGAAAATGAAATAAATCATAGTAAGAAATATTTTATTTTCAAATATTTATCTAAGTTGGTAGTACTGACATAAGTTTAACTTTTCAACATGTTGGTACAATCAAAATGTAGTGGAAGCGTGCTGGGCCCAAAAGAATTTTTTCTTCTTGGACTAAGGCTCGGATGCGCGACCAACCTCAAGCCATTATGAAATGTCTACTCCATCAGCTCCAGCTTCACAAGAAGCTAAGAAACCAAGATTCCGCCCCAGGCGTGGGGCCAATAGTGCACCGTCTTGTCAAAAAGACCCGATCCCCCAACTTCGCCAACCGACCAGTCAGCCTACTGCCGAAAATTTTCAGCTAAAGGCAAAATCGACCACATTTACATCTCTTCGTACCGACTCTGCGGACGTACACGATTTTTTGGTCCTAGGCCTTCAGAGCTTTGCCCTTCGCGAGAGGAAGCCGAGAGTCCATCTGGACTATTCCGGTTACCTTGATCTGATAGATTACGCTTCACTCAGCTCCCGCGAAAAATACTGGTTCAGTTATTACTGTGTTGTCCTTCTTTATCAGCGTATCCTAAACGTTGTTGAGGCCCAAAATGAGGGAGTTGGCCTAGCGGCCACCCTTCTTAACAACTCAGTTGGGGAAGTTAAGATCCCGAAACCGGTTGCCATTTATTTAAACCGAATTGGCCCATTTTTCGATTCACGCAAGCGCCCATGGGTGATTGCAAAACCAAATTTTGATCACGGCGTCTTTAACGGAATGGCCGGTCATTTTGGCGGAGTAGTGGCTAACAGCCACTTTAAATATGCATCTTACCCTGTACCTATTGTGAGTGCGTTTTCTTGCCTCCCAGAGTTTACCAATGCAGGAGAAAATTGGAATCTCCCGAACGCCATAATTCCTACTGCCCCGATTGGAGCAGGGAATCCCAATCTACTGGGATATAGACCAGCCCGAGCAATTCATCAAGAAGCTCGCAATCTTTAAGCATCCTTCAACATAGCTGCAACTTATGCAGCACCAACAGGTTATGGGCCCAGCACGCTTCCACTGCGCTTATGGGAGAGCACGCAAGAAAGTGACTCTAAAATATGAATTTACACAACCAATACGGATTGGATAAGTTGGAAGGCCAGGCCAACTGGACAATATGGGCCTTCCAGACAAAAATGCTACTCATACATGAGGAGCTCTGGTCAGTCGGGGAAAACGGCATTAGCTCTGCTAATAAAGCCAAAGAGACGCTCAACGACCAAAAGGCACTGGCAAAAATTTGCCTGCTCGTACATCCACAATTGTACCCGCACATACAAGCGGCTAGTCGGCTACAAGCTGACATGCTTGGAAAAATCTTGAACAGACTTTTGATGGCACAAGTAAGTAAGTAGGAAGTAGCAGACGCTATTCTATTGAAAATGGTGCAATATACAATTTTTTTATTTGCATTTGTAAGTGACTTTAACCGGCTCGTCTATTTTACGCCAGTTATTTTGTTGTCATGTGAATAAACACGTATCGATGAGCCAGTAAATTTCTTTTATTATGGACAGAGAACAAAAATTGGAGGCATTGAAAAAGCCACTAGACGACGAATTTGTGGCCGTTATCATGTTCAATGGGCTCGATGATAACTATGATCCATTTGTCATGGCCCTGGAACATTCCAATACAACATTGACGACGGACATGGTAAAATTCAAGTTATTCTTGAATCGCAACGAAGGTCCGGAAACATTTTAAATGATGAAAGGTGATCCGCTGATTTGTGCAAATTCAATTTCAAAAAACGATTTGAAGCGAATTCTAACATTTTTCATGGACACACTTTCAAAAAAGATAAACTCATTTAACTGTAAGGAACATCTGACCTTTCTCAAAGACTTATGTTCACATTTTCCGAAGTTACGACTTTTGTCCGTAAATTATACCGAGCATTGCGAGCCATGGGGAGCATCAAAAAAATTGACCATTCTGTAGTAATCTATTCTATTGAAGATCTGCGGAAAATTGCCGATGATGCTCAGCATGGTATTATTGCATTTAAAGATCAAGCTAATGTCAATTCGGTTATTGCTGCAGAGGATGACATTTATCAGAAGTTCAAAATTGCATTTAGGCGTCATAAAAGAAGAGCCATGGATGTTCCAGGACAGGTCTTCATCTCCTGCCATAAACTTTGTTGTCGACGAGATGGAGCGGTTATCAGTAAATAACGAAAACCTCTAATTAATTCGTCGTGGAAAATGCTATTGGCCCATCGTTCCATAAATAACCGAGTCACAGCCAGTGATTACTTATGTAATTATTGTCTGACCAACTTCCGTGGTAACAAAGTGCCCCCTACTTCCATTGTAAATGATTTATACGTAGATATCCGGCCTACTGAACTATTACATTTAAACGACTACGAGAAGGCATTAATTCAGCGCGCCAAGGCTTTCCAGGTTGTTATCAATATGACACCTGTGGGAAATTCGAAAATTCCAAACCGACAAATGGTGAACTTTACCACTGGATAGCAACCTCGGGAAATTGCCGCAACTAACGGACCCTGTCAACACGCAGCATGTCTACATCCTTATACGTGGTGCTCTCACTAAATCTAAATTAGTATGGGAAGACATTGTTGATGTTAATAACATCTTCAACGCATTGGCTGTACTGAAAAGATGCAATCATTTGTACAAAAATGTTTTGCTGCCAGTGAGCGCAAATAGACTGCTTTCCCGGCATAGCATCCCCAAAGTATTTTTTACAAACTTTTCTCCAAACAATACAGAAAGAACCGGTCCGAGTTCACTCGAACATGCTTTCCAATTTATCAAAATTATTAGATAGAGGAAATTAGTAATTTTATGGCAAATATTTTTCCTATGGTTAAATTTCCGATATCTCGGGGGCGGTTGTCCACCTGACGTCACTGGAAGTGAGGTAAATTCTCGATAGGTCAAACAAACACATTAATTACCACACAGCAATAATGGCAGGGCATGCAATGCATTTGAGCGCGAATTTTCTATCATTTTTTTCAAAAAATAATTTTTTGGGCAAAACCAAATATTTTTTTGGGAAAGCAACCTATCCGGTTTCGTTACTCAATTTAACACCTAAAACATGCTTGAAGGTAGAAATCATCGATAGAAAGGTTTCGCATTTTTTAGTCATTTTTTCATTAAATTTTAGTTATTTTTATTTTTTTACCCCCAGAAGCAAACTATCAAGGGGCAAGCGACCCCCCCGTATTTTGTCAACATTAATAACGACTACAATCTACGAGAATTTAAAAGAAATCGTTGGAGCCGTTTTTGAGAAATAATTTTTTTAGACGTTTTTTTGGAGTTTTTTGAAAATAAAAACCCCCCAAATTGAGTTAGCCCAAAAAAAAAAATGGTCCCGAGGTATGATTTTTGTGAACCTACATGCCAAATTTCACTCAAATCCACTGAGTAGTTTGCCCGGAAATCGACGAACAGACAGACAGACCGACAGACAGACATTTTGTAAAAACCACTTTTTTGGGTTCCTGGGACCTCAAAACGTGTAAATCCGTTGAAATCTCGGAATCGAAAATTTCGACCATCACAAAGCTTTCCTTATACTACGTATAAATTGGAAAGCAAAAATACTGACAAGGACGCAGATGAAAATGCAATGATCACACAATTGCATTCTGTTGGTGATATTGACGATTATTACGCGCAATACACTATTCAACCGATCCACCATCAACCCAAGAATGTCAGCGCATCGGAGATGTATCAGATGCTTGAAGTAACAGCACCTCACATTGATAGCTGGGATAAAGAACTTGACATAAAGTGGTTTCATGACCTCTATCCCTATGGAAGAACTGGGCAAAGCTACGCGAGAGACTTTCCAATTACCACTGCGGAATATGTCAAGACCCGGCTGATGTCCGTCCATCAAGAATTTCGGCTAAACCAGCAATATCTCTTTTTCCTGCTGAATGACGCGAATTTACGGCAAGTCAATGCTGGCATATTTTTTAAATTAAATGTTTCGCGTTTCCTGGCATTTCCTGCAACATTCCAGATCCCAAACAAAGCCTTTCCAACCTTGAATAGACGAGTTACTACTTATCAGACCCACCACCATAACAACTCCTGCATGAGAACAAAAAAGTCAAAAACTAGCGTATGTAACGTATGTCGATTTGGCTTTCCAAGACCTCCCAAGTCAGATTTGGTGAGAGACATTTTACTTTCGACTGCAAGCAGGAAATCCCCCAACACCGTTAATCGGTTATACAACATTCCCCGCGAAGCAAATACTACTTTCATCAATGATTACAATCCAGCAATTATGCTCGCCTGGGATGGGAACATGGACCTCCAATTCGTTGGTGAAAAGTCTTCTATTCTAAATTTCTACATCACAAAATATACAACCAAGAGTGAAAAGTCTCGTGCAGTTGATAAGTTCGACCAAATTAACTCCAACAAATCCATTCAAAGTCGGTTATACAATATTGGTTTCAGTGCCTTAAACCACCGAGAATGTGGAGCTTTGGAGGTGAGTGACACTTTCCTCGGAGTACCACTCTATGGCACCGACCCAAACACGTCCATCAAGTGGCTAGACGTGTCACTTAGCCGAACGCGACGCGTCAAAAGTAAAAACATTATTTGCCAATATGCATGAAAATTCTTTTTGACCATGTCAATTTGTATGATGTTTTCCGGTGGCACGACAGAGTTATACAATTAACTTCAAAAACTACAACTGAACGTCTTACTGAGGTTATCAAATATCTGCAGGGACTGCCATCAAATACCATATGCCAATTTAAAAAAAAGTACCAACGCGACACACAGTATGTGTGATAGCCTGAACTCAGTATTTCTGGCCATATATTTTGAAAAATTCTGTGACCTACGAACTTGGCCCTCATCCCTATCTCATAACTTTAAATGGCCAAAGAACTTGGCCAAATTTAAGATCTCATTACTTTGAATGGCTTAACTTTTTACAAGATCGGTGTTAGGAACTTGTGTACGCAGTAATTATAAAAAAGAAAGAAGTCAGAGACGAATTGGAACGAGATCTAAATAAGGATAGATAGTATTGACAATGGACGTGCAGGCAGTGATGCTGAGTTGTTTGTCAAAGGTATCGCCCATGCCCTACAGAACAAAACTAACCGTTCACAACTTCAGTATCAATAAAAATACTAACTAAGGATACTGCTACCTAAGGAATCAGTCGGATGGTGGCATCACAGCCAATTTTCCACCACGCAGTATAATTTCTAAAAGAGCATTGCTGAGGAACAGGTTACATTAGTATTATATTCAGACGGATGTACCTATCAAACCCGAAACTGCACCCTTGCCAAAATTTTCGATTCCGAGATTTCAACGGATTTACAGGTTTTAAGGTATCAGGAAACCAAAAAAAAAAACGGTTTTTACGAAATGTCTGTCTGTCTGTCGTTCTATCTGTCTGTGCGTCGATTTCCGGGCAAACTACTCGGTCGATTATGATGAAATTTGGCATGTAGGTTCACAAAAATCATACCTCGGGACCATTTTTTTTATTTCCCAAAAACGGCTCCAACGATTTCTTTTAAATTAACATATATTGTAGTTGTTATTAATGTTGTAAAAATGCGGGGGTCGCTTGCCCCTTGATAGTTTGCTTCTGGGGGTAAAAAAATAAAAATAACTAAATATTCATGAAAAAATTACTAAAAAATATTTTTTCTGCGAAACCTTTCCATCGATGATTTCTACTTTCAGGTATGTTTTAGGTGTTAAAACCGGACACGTTGCTTTCCCAGAAAAGTATTTGGTTTTGTACAAAAAGCTTTTTTTTTTTATTGATAGAAAATTCACGCTCAAATGCATTGCGTGCCCTGCCAGTATTGCTGTGTGGTAATGTATTGGTCTGACCTATCTAGAATTTACCTCACCTCCAGTGACGTCAGGTGGACAACCCCCCCCCCCCCCTGCAGGAGAGGGTAATAAAGTATGCTCATTCCTAAGAGATTGCTCTCTGGGCTTGACTGCTCATCATTCTGTATCTCCTTCTTCTGCTCAAGTTCAATAAAGTTCTCATTCAACTGCACTTGGAGTCTATTCATTTTACTAAAGTAACCCAGCAGCAGCGAATCCTACAATACACTGCATTTGATTGATATTTTATTCACTGTGCTGGGTTTACCCTCAGGGAAAATAGAAATCCAGTTTTTCAATTTAAAAAAAATGTCAAAAGGATACCCGTTTGCCTAACATTCCCAATTTATCCAACCCGTAGGTTGGGTAACGGTAGTTGGGAAATCGAAAACGACCATATTTGTTGTTTGGTAATTTATTTTTATTTAATTTAAAAAATGAGCTCTGCAACAGAAATTAAAAGTCAAAAATTAAAAAAAAAACATGTGGCAAGAGGTGGACTACAGCACATGTCCAAAGTTAATAGCCAAGGGGAAAGAAACTTTGGAGGTAAATGAACTAAATAAATGATGATTTTTATTTTGTTCTATTACGAAGCCTACCTAACGGAGTTAGGGCTGTAAAGCCCTCTCTTACACTCAACTAGGAAGGCCCGGGACCACCTGCTTCACATGCCCTCTGAAGCATGGCCAGAAAATGTAGCCAGTGTAGGACTCGAACCAACAACCTTTCCGGTGAATGTTGGAGCCTGTACCACTACTCTACATGTCTGGCTTAAGTTAGGTTAGGTTGTTCTATTTCTATGGTTGGCGGAGGTATCCTCACGCTGAGCTATTTCTCTATTTTCCTATTCCCGTTTCTACCAACAAAGTGAATACCCCTATTAATGCCATACAGCTTTTAGGCTACTTATTGGACCTCGGCCTCGACCTATAGGCCTCGGCGTTTATTAGGAAAATTTAATAATCCCCCATAGTCCCTGTTTCCACAGATACGATACAGTCCTGCCATAGCCCATTGTGTTTTTATCAGCCGAAGCCTACTAAGCCCGGCCTAGATAAGGTTTTACTAAGCTTATTTGCCATTAGCCACAGAAAAAGCGATAAGTAGGTACTTTATTTTTAGTATAAGGTAAATTTACAACATATCAATAGTGGCTATTGTTTTCAAACGCGTATGTGAAAAGTAGACAGGTATACGATGATTTCTAGGCCAACCGGCAGCTACGAACAGTCTGTAATTTAAACTTACCCCCCCCCCCCCACCCAAGTTGCATTACTAAAAAACCGTTTTTATTATTTTTATTTTTATGTCAAACAGGCGAGAGGGGCGAGTTTAAAAAACTACCATTGACATCATCTAAGACTTATTTGACTTTTGACCAAAAAACAACAAATAACTCTTAAATATAGTATTACATCGTTCTTTTTGGACTGGGCATCGTTGCAGTTCTCCTAAACATTGTGGGAAGCTGTTCCATGCTCTGTTTTTGGGAGCCGTCTTCGCGCCCAATAAGCTGAGTCTACTCTTAACCTGATTGTATTTAATCTGGAAATGTGGTACCATACTGTACTTGTAAAATATTACTTTCATGTAGCGGAAATCAAACTAAATCAGCCGAATTCAAATACATAAATCGCAGCAGCCACACTGGTCTATGATCGGCTATTGTGACGTGTAAAATTGGCCTGTTAGACGTTTTACCGGTCGCATATCGATAGGGACCCTAATGCTGCAAAATACGGTATTCCATTAGCTCCACCTGCAATTTTTTTAGTATGCAACCATCCAGAACAGGCAGAGTCACTGAAGTAAAGGCGCTTTGGCTGTGCTGTCTATTTCTTGTCGTTGCTTCCGCTGCAGGACAAAACAGGAGCCTTCCAGATGGATTTCTGCTAGGGTTTGCTACGTCTAACTATCAGATTGAAGGAGGATGGAACGAAGGCGGTAAGTCGATTTACACTATACAATGAAGTGTGCATAGCCATAAGTACCTACAGTAAAATATTAAATGGTACAAAGTTATGTTCTATTTCAAAGAATGCCATTAAGCCAATGTTGGTAAAGTCAAAATTGTACCCATGTGATACCTTGCCTTCCAAAACTTGCTTAGGGCTAATCAAGTGATGCTTAGCCAGGGACTAATATTACATTGCAATAGTACATTTCCATTGCGTTTGAAACTGTTTTACTCCGATGGGCTGACTAATTTTAAAAAAAGTACTGATGAAAGCAAAGCTTTAAACGAACTATTAATTATGTTCAATCCCAATATTGTACTTGTATGCTATTGTAGGCATCAAGCATTTCGTTAAATGACAGCCTACAATGTGTCTGAAATGTATCCGTACACCCACTATTTTCCAAAGAAAAAGTTAAAATTACCATTAAAAGAAGAGCTACGTTTCTGAAAAAAAAATATCATAGATTCTTTAAATATTTAGGCATAATTCCCAAAGAAAGAACACAGAAAATCCATCGAACAGAAGCAAAAAAAAAAAAAAAAAAAATTAAACAAGTGAAGGAGTGTAAAATAATTTGAGCACGCAAAAGTATCGAAGCACAATTGAGGAGCCCTCTGGAAAACGGGCGTTCGCTCACATCCGCCCTTTTTTCGGAAATGCGTAAAATCGATCGCTCACAGCCTTCTTAGAATGGCCGCCAAATTTCATATCGATATCTCGAACCATCATCGAGATATTTAAGTTTGTTTACACACGTGCGTGTTGAAAATGGCGAGTGATTCTGACACAAGTACCTCTGACGGTAAGTTTTATGTATATTAAGCATTTATTTTGTACTTTAATTTGGCAAATGTATTTAAATGTGATAATCAAGCTTCGTAAATATAATATTTAGCATGTATAGGTAGAGAAATTACTAAAGAGTCTGTCCCGTCCTGGTGACTGTATATACAGTATGTGATACCATATATGACTGTACATATCTGAAACAATGTTTTAATTTCTTTTTAGGCGACACGCCGACGCAGAATCGAAAAAAGAGGGCCTACTCCCAAGTCCGTAATAATAGAAAAGTACAGGAAAGGAAGATAAAAAGAAGACATGGCGAACAGTACACTACAGCCAAAGGAAAAACAGTTTCTTCAAAACGTTTCAAATCAGTAACAGCTTGCTGTAAGAAAGAATGCTGGACTGCTTTAACTTTGACCATTCAAGAGGAACTCTTCACAACGTTTTGGTCTGGTCTAAAAAAGGATCTGCAAGACTCATACTTAGCTGGTGGGATGACTCATAAGCTGTCAGCAAAGGTTAGCAGAGGGAAAACAAACACTCGTAAGGACACAGTTTTGTCAAATACCATAGATGTTTGCGGTAAGAGAATCCCTATATGCCAAAAGTTCATGCTGGCACTTTTCCAAATTAGTGAAAAAAGGGTTCGAATCATCCAGCAGAAGATTAAGGCAGGGAGTGACTTCAGGGATTTTCGTGGCCGTCATGGCACCAGACCAAACAAGATATCTGATGATGTCTTATCTGCCATTAAGGAACATCTTCTTACAATCCCAGGTGATAAGAGTCATTATTGTGGGAACAAAACAAGTCTTACATACTTCCATGACACAAATCTCTCAACAAAGATTTCGTTCGACGAGTTAAAAAAATTTTATGCAACCAATTACAGCAACAAGCAGCCATTGAAGCTGGCTTACAGTACGTACTTCAAAATATTTAGAAATCTGCCTTACGGGTTCGATAGGCCTAAGACGGATGTCTGTGATTTTTGTGTCAGGTGTGAAAAGGAGTTAGAAGCCAATCAGAATGCTCCATGTCTGACAGAATATCAACTTCATAAGCGCAAGGTAGAGAAAAGGACAGAACTAAGAAAAGAGTTCATTACCAGGGCCGAGAAAGATGCCTCGTTCCTTGTCATTGAATTTGACTACGCTCAAAACTACCCATTACCGAAAACAAACGTGTCTTCCCAATTTTATAAACGTCTCTTATGGATGTACTGTTTCAATATACATGTTTTCAACAACGGACGCTCTTTTTTCTACTGCTTTATGGAGAATCAGGGAAAGAAAAATTCTAATTCCGTCGCTTCCCTACTGTTTGACTCTTTGCAGAAAGTGATGAACCCTACCGTAAAAAATATTGTGTTTTTGTCAGATGGAGCAGGCGGCCAGAATAAGAATGGACTAATTACGAAGTTTTCAGCTTGGCTGGCCAAGTTCTACAATGTAACACTTGAGCATCTGTTTCCGGTTCGAGGACATTCTTTTTCGCGCAATGCGATCGAAACTTTGGCATAGTAAGAAAGAGGGAGAAGAAAATTGAAGTCGTGGGAACAGCAAAAACATACTTGGAGTTAATGGTATTGGCCAGAAAGAACCCCAGTCCCTTTGAAGTCCTGTTTGACAGAGGTCCACTAAAGGAATGGGACACTGATCTGGAAACCGTGTGTTTGAAGAAGCCGTCATCCCCCACCTCAAAATTCAAAATTCAACAGTACGTGAGGATGAAATTCAAACCAGATGGTTGCCTTTTGTGCTCAAAGACATATAACTTTTCGTCGTTCGACGTCTTCCGTGTCTTCAAACCGACAACATTGTCGCAGATGACGCCTATGGTCTAAAAGGGCTATTAACGCTATTTTTCACTCGGAATCAACTGCAACAATAGCCGGTGTCCCCCAGGGCTCTGTTTTAGGCCCAATTTGGTACCTCTTTATGTCAATGATATGTTTAATTTAATTTCACAAACATCTTCCATCTCCCGATCTCCGGCAACTTCTTCATTGGCTACAGCTCCAGTTACTACTCCAGACATTTTAAAAGAAATGTTTATGTATGCTGATGACACCACCATGATTATATCAGCTCCCACCATAGATGATGCTGTTACACAATCTACCTCCACCTTGAACAATGTCAAACACCTGTTCGCTAGGCATGGCTTACTAATCAACGATGGAAAAACCAGTTTTATCACATTCTTGTCTAGACAACCTGAACCGATAAAAACCCCATCATGTAACAACTCTATAAAAACCAGCCCATCCACTAAATTCTTAGGCTTAACACTGGATAAAATGCTCACCTGGTCTGAACACACATTGTTACTCAAACGCAAACTGAATCCCATCTGTTATTTAATAAGGAAATTGGCAAACATGGGCAACCAAGATCTGGCGCTACTTGCTTACCATTCCACCTTTGCGAGTCACTTAGCCTACGGTATAGAAGTCTGGGGAGGTTGCAACAAAACTCTCTCTGACACTTTATTATAACTTCCGAAAAAGTTAATTAGATGTATCCTTAAATTATCGATAACTACAACATGCAGAGATGGTTTTAAGCGACTCAGAATTATGACATTTCCCTCATTATATGTCTACAAATTGCTTCTATTTGCTAAGCGAAAAGTATCTGTGGGTGATTATGTTCCATCTTATATAAAGCACCGTTACCCTACAAGGAGCGGACACTTAATCTCCACTGAACTGGCTACTAGGAGGAAAGTGGAACTGGCCCCGACTAATAAGAGCAAGTCCTTTTGGAATGTGTTACCCCAGTCCTTTAAAGAACAGCCCTACAAGAAATTCAAATCCACCCTCAAAGTGTTTCTCATACAAAATGTTTTTTACACAACGGACGAAGTAACGGCAGCTATCCCAAGCATCATTTTAAAATAGAATTTAGAAAGACTTTAAAAAGAATTGTAACTGATAAAGAACCAGTAGAATCCGGGCTAATGGGCCGTGGTCGAATTGAAAGTGAACTTCCAAACGTTTCGTCAACATCTGCGGTCGACATCTTCAGTGGCGCTGCGTAGACTTCGAAGGTTGTACCTCGGTGGCTCCGTAGCACTCGGTGGCATTCGCTACGGAGCCACCGAGGTACAACCTTCGAAGTCTACGCAGCGCCACTGAAGATGTCGACCGCAGATGTTGACGAAACGTTTGGAAGTTCACTTTCAATTCGACCACGGCCCATCAGCCCGGATTCTACTGGTTCTTCATTTGACTCCGGCCGTGAAAGCCTTTGCAGTTACATTAAATTGTAACTGAATTGTTAATGTAACTGTAACTGTAATTAGTGTAATTTGTAACGCGATTTCTTATATTCTGTTAATGGGATGACCTAGGTCTCTCATTTAATTTATATAATGAAAATAAAGGTGATTATTATTATTATTATTATTATTATTAAAATAAAAATAAAAATAAAATAAACATTATAAATAAATAACAAAAATAAATGATTGAAATAAATGAAATGAAGCCTTGTTTAGCAGCACTGTATCAGTCTTTTGTCCCAAATAAGCGCTAGCTTGGGGATGCGGGATGTTATTATTATGTATTGTATTTTTGTAATATATGCTCCTTGTCCAGGGAATACTGGACAAGGAAAAGAAAGAAAGAAGAAAGATTATTATTATTATTATTATTATTATAAAAAAATTAAAAGATATCCTTGCTGACGCTCCATACGATGACATTTCCGAAGCTAAACGCCAGGATGTCAAGGATTTATTTCAATACTTAGACAATGACAGTGTCGAGTGGCTGGAAAATATCCTGAATGAAAAATAATATACCTTTATTTTCATTTTCTGCAATACTGTTCACTTTTTTATATCAACCTTATGTCATGAAAATCGATTTATGGAAGAAGGGCGGACAACATGCCTTAGTTCTTTTAGACTTTTGACTGCCTCAGAAGAGGTTAATAGTAACTTTAATGTTCTCGTGGCATTAACAAAGGATAGAATAGAATAGAAAGTCTATATTGCACCGATTTTCAATACAATAGCGTAAATAATAAATGTTAAATTGTACAATGCAGTCAAGAACTTAACAGAATCCAAAGAAAAGTTCAAAGTGCTTCCCTATTCAAAAAACTCTTGAATGTTGTACAATGTCCTTTGAATAAGGTAACACTTCAAACTCCTTCTGAACTCTGCCAAGTTCTTGGCTGACTTTATTAAATTGGGCAGTTTGTTATACATGCGCACACCGATAAAAGACGGCTTACATTCGTACCGCCGGGTTTTGTGTTGCATGGCAACCAAGTTTGACCTTGACCTCGTTCCATGATTGTGGACATGTTCACATGTTGAAAGGATCAATGAATATTTCTGTATTAGTAGCAAAAATGATTGATAATGATAACAATATAAAACCGATCAACCAAACTTTCAAACGCCGTTTACTCAAAACACACTTTTGCCACATCCGCCCGTTTTGCAGAAAGGTCCTCAATTGAGTCGCCTAGTATCAAAGACGCCAATGTAATTTTTGACAAATTTTTCAGAAACCACAAAACCAACTCTTTTCGTCGACGCATATAATATGTGAGCAGGGGTTCACACAATCAAAAACAAAAACAGGGATCGATTAAATGCCAGACAAGATATGAGTGTGGCTTTCAGCCTAGGATCCAAAAATTAGTGAATAGTATGCACGCGCAAAATACACACTTAGTTTATGCAAGTAACATTTCCAAAATATAATTTTACACAATTATTAATCAATTACAAATACATTTAATGCTCCTATATTTCCGACAAAATATCACTGGTCGCCCCGAAATTTTTCAACGCTGGCTAGATAGATTGGCCTACGTAAATTCTTTAACGCTGACTCCCCCTCAAAACAAAAGGCAAGACAGAACCTTTATCAAATGGTTAAGAACCGCTGTTTTAGGCAAAGGTGTGAGCAACTGGGACGAATTCACGCACACACATCCTGACTCCATTGCTGACAGAAACAATGGCGACGTCGCCTGCGACTCGTACCACAAGTACAAGGAGGACGTGCAATTACTCAAGGAATTAGGGGTAAGTACGCCATCCAGAATAGAGCTTTGCCAGTGACTTTGTGGAAGCAAAACTTTATAAATTAACATTTTTTAAATGCCAACGGCGAACGGCCATACCAAGTTGAATCCACCAGAACAGGGCCGGTTAAAAACTGCGGCCAACTTGGTAGTGTGCGCAGCGTTGGCAGGGGAACATGGTTGGACATGATAACGCGCTGAGACTATCAGTCATTCTAACTGCGTGTTGAGTCCTTGTCACTTCCGAATTAATCGCGTGACTTTACTTTATTCCTGTAGCAGTTTGGAATCCACTAACATCAGGAGGCCCCCTTTCGGTCACCTCTTCCCTCTGAGGTGAAGGAGTCTGCCCCTAGGGTGCCTCAAATTAATAAACAGACTCCCTTCCCCCGTCCCCGTCAGGCTGACAGGGTTGCTTAAAAGCAGAATTGCTGTAAGAAGGCGTTGGAAAAAAGAAACAAAACAAATATTTTTGACAATTTCTACAAATATGATTTGAATAAATTGTATATAATATATTATATTGAACACTTGACAGCTTTTTCGGTGGTGGACACCATCATCAGACTAAATCCTACAAGCACAAACAACATCTACATTGAAATACGCGGAGAAGTTACATTAGAGGCAGAAAATTATGGTACAATAGTATTAACGTTTTAGATGTAACAATGTCTAGGATAGATACACGTACTTCGGTCACAAGGTGGTAGCAGACTTGTACTTGTGCGAGTCTTCCCGCACCATGTGATCGGAGGTGTTTCGTAACTGAACATGGGTACTAACCCAGAGAGGCGAATGAAGAGGTCAACCGGATACATCCATTAAATTGAGTGTATGTGATTAACATTTTTTTTAATAAAAAAAATATACTGCTGATTGAGATTTTCATGAAACCTATCCACTGAGACAAAGCTGCTCCACTCAATTAGATTATTCTCTGTTTGTATAGTATTCAACTAAATGATATAAACTACAAGAAAGAAGTAGATACCATTCTGACCATGGGAAAAAATAATGGCTACTCTGTAACTCTGTGGACTATGTGAGGAATATCATCAGGAGACACCGGTGGAAGATGTTATCGGTCAGCCCAGTGCGCCACATCACCTAGGGCCACCATATTAATAGCAAACATGGATATTATACATAAAGAAAATATACTGTAATTATTTGGATTGCGTTTGGAATGGGGAAAACAACGCCACACGAAATGTGGGAAACATTAAACAATACATATGAGCAAAAAGGCTTACAGGGTCAATTAACGCATAGAAGGAAGCTCCATACAGTGAAAATGGATGAATATGAATACACACCTTCACAAAATAGAAGAAAGTGTGAGGCTATATTGAAGGAAGCAGGAGGCAAGATAGAGGAAGATGAAATAATCTGTCTGATCTTAAATAGTTTGTCGGAACAATATATATATATATAACGCCTCAACTAACATTATACAAAGTAAAAAATAAGTTAAGAATAGAGTACGAAAAAGTGAAAGATCATGTAACAGTAATTCCAATACATCTAATTGTTGGACCTGCAATGGGCCACATCTAGCACACGATTGTCCTAATATGAGTCAGATGCAAAGCTTTAGGTTCATGGTAGATGCCGACGAAACTTTCGAAGCAGAGAAAGTAGCCATTGAAGTCGAGTGTATCAGACGGCATAAGTTTTTAGCATTAAATAATAAAAGTATGCCAGCTGAAGAAGATGACAACAAAGTTACATTTTTACTTGATTCTGGTAGTATCGACCTGTTGGTTGGTGAAGTGTTAGAACAGTTGTTGACCAACATAATAACATAGCCACAACTAAAGAAATTGTGATTGCAAATGGTCAACAACTTAGAGCAAGAAAAAAGGGAAATCTCAAATTAGAATACAATGGAAGAAATACTGATAATTACAGGCAATTGTAGTGAATGGCTTATCACTCAATTTATTGTCTGTTAACCAACTATAAACCAGAAAAGGAATTGAAGTAATTTTCAGGCATGATGAAATGAATCAAATCAGTCACTGTCAAGTATAAAAGGATTGGAAAAGTTAATAATATGGTTTTTCAACAACCAAGAAAAACCATTCAACAGTAAAAACTAATAATATGCAAGCTAAAGCTACTTTTACGGTGGATCGCAGTAAACATAATGAACATGAAGCAAGTTCGTGGCACAAACGCATAGGGGACTTAAATAGACGAGAAAGTATGAAATTATTAAATCTACACGTTGAGGAAAAGGTATGAGACGTGCATAAAAGGAAAAATGACGCCTTCATATGCGAAGCCTAGATCATCAAAAATTGGTGGGTTATTACATACTGATTTATGCGGGCCTATAACTCCACGTTGGATTTATTGGCTGGAGACAAAACCCTCGAGGAGTAATTGAAAAATACATCGGCTAGAGCCAGTTTTATTAGTTCAAAATTCAAATTGATCCTTTTGTTTAAAGTCCTCCGAGTCACCCACCATGAGAAAATACCTACCATAATATAATTGCTAATTACCTGCCTCACTTCAGAGGGCAATCGATAGGAGTGCTTTGCTACCTTGATTTAACTACTGCAAGAAGGGAGAACGGCCCGTTGGATGATCTGGAGATTCTGAGAATCGTAGCCGTCTTAAGAGACAATAAGTGATAAAGTAACAATATGTGTATATCTGGCTATCATGATGTAGGCTAAATGAGTTTTTCCTTAGCAGTAGTCCTGAATCCACTGAATGTGTTTAAGCAGATCAGCTGATAGTATGGGCTAGTTGGAAGAGGTGAGACGAGCGAAGATGCTGGCCTCATACCGCCCATGCCCCTTGTTCTGTAGGAAAACGGCCAGTGGATCCTCCTCTTCTCTTCATCTGAGTCCACGAGAGGAACTCCATTCTGGTAGTTCCACTGGCAATTTTTACATAGTGGGGAGTATTCGAAGCTTGCTTTTTTGCAGCCACACTTTGCGCTGGCACAGTCTGTTTTGCACCGGCATAATATCTTTTTTAGGATATCGTCCGGTGCAGCTGTTAGCTCATTTTGGAATAGGTCCAGGCAGTTCTTGTCTTCCATTTATACGTCTTATGAGGCATAAGACATGTCTATGAGAACGCAATTAGGGAAGACTTTATTGGGTACTTAGACACCTATAACTATGCAAAAGACATTTCTACAACTACCGAAGAAATCAAACTGGCAGGTGACAATTTAGGGAAAAATCGTCGTTAGTGAACTAGTTAAACTTGGTTTGATCTAAAATACTACTTAGGAATCGGAACTATTTTTGGCCGGTGAAATGCAGGGAGCAGTGGCCCATATAATTGAACTCGCCAGACATGCATTCTGGTGCCCTCGTTATAACCATGCATTGAATAAGTCTTTATCGAGGTCTGCCTGAAATATTAAAGGCCGTAGAAGAAATCTCTGAGTGGCGGGATATAACAACTTCAATCGGAGGACCTGGACGGCTCTAGAGCATCTGCTTTATTTGGAAACACTATGGACAATTCAGGAACACGTGACCTAGCAGAAGCTGCCACTTTGGCTGGATATCATTGGCAGCCATGTGTTTTGATAGGGGGTTGGTTGACTTATCTCCATTTTCGTGCTTTTAATTAAATCTTGTAACGAATATGGACTTAAGATCGTACGGAAGTGAATAAGCGGTAAACGTGAAGGCAAAATACATCACTTTTCCCGGAACGGCCCCCTCCTAAAATCTGTCCTGGACCCACCCTTGATACGTGTAGGTAATACAAAAAAATTACATCGTACCTACGTGTTTGTCAGATGTTCCTGCACTATTTTCTACAATTTCTGCCATAGTTTAGGACATAACTCATGACTGGATGTGAAAGTTGCGCACAAGGAGTAAACTCGTGCTTCGGAGCTGACACACACAATTTTAATAATTCAATTTTTAATCTTCTCCTTTCTTCTTCTGCAGTTGCAATCTATCGATTGGTTTGCAGCAAATCTTACCACCTCCTTCTCCCTGTCTTGGGCCGTTCTCTTGAGTTCCAATTTTTAATAAACATTAATAATTCACTTGAACGTCGGTAGATAATAATTTTTATAGTTCATATTGGACTAAAAATCTAATTAGGCCTATATATGTATATATTTATTTATATAAACTCATTGATATACATGGATTTCTACCACGGCACCTAGCCCACGCCGAACAAATGTCTTCACTTTTAGTCACGTGACAAAAAGGGTTATTATGGCAAGAAGTGGTTGACTCCATTGCGTTCAATGCGATTTAGACGTATTTCATTGCCTGTTATTTAATCTATTTACCCATTTATTGAGTTTTTCTTTGGTTTGACATAATGGTCATATCTTGCTCTGCTAATAAATGCACTAATAGGTTCAAGATATGTCGAGAAACGGGGGAAAATATTACTTTTCACTAGTAAGTGTTCCCATGGTTTGGTCATTAGTTGAGGCAACATTTCTGGGTTTATTTCAGTTTTCTTAATCATTATGTTAACAAATTGCACACTTTCAATTGTCCTCAAGGCCGTAGCCAGGGGGGGATCCTTGGGGGGCGGAGGGAAATAGAGAAATAGCATTATTCTAGTTAGAATGGACTTTTGAAGGAAACTAAGAGAAATTATTACTCAAGTAAGGGAAACGCGATATTTTTTGGGCCACCGCCCCCCCCCCCCCCGAAAACTTTTTCTGAAACCGTCCCTGCCCCTAAATGAAATGGCTTGACACTAGATAGAATCGGATTTAGAGAGGAAACATAAAAACCACTATGTAATTCCCAATGAAATTTTTACCCCCCCCCCCCCCCCGAAAAATTCTGGCTACGGCCTTGATTGTCCTGTATAATTTTAATACTAATTATTATTATTATTATTTTTTCAACCTGAAGGCATTTTTTAGTTAGTCAAGTTTAAAATTCTTTTAGGAAGCTGAAAATGCCTGCCGCCTAAGTAGTCCTGCAGAACCTAAGTTTTGATAGTGAATAAAAATAGCGAAACACTATAAGGCAAATTTACAGAGGAAAAAAGTGTTTTTATTTCCCACTTGGGCGAATTTCGTGGCTTTCTTGCAAATCATACGTACTGCAAAATATCTAGATATTATTAGGCTTATTGATATTGACATCCCTAAATCAACAGCATTGGCCTACTACACTACAATATTTTTTCATTGATGATAGCACACAGAATATTCACATCGTGTAAGCATAATAAGTAGGCTATGAGATTTAAAAATTCGAATGCAGGTGTGGGTGAATCAGGGACGGATCGAGCTCATGGAAGGGGGGGGGGTAGCTGTGGGTCAAAATAGGAAAAACCTATGTAGTATCGATTAAATCAGAGCGTTATAAAAATTAACTTATAAAATAGATTTACTGATTTTTTTTTGGGGGGGGGGGGGATATATATATATATGGGGTCTAGCCAGAGTGACTACTTATTCTTTTTATATTCTGCTTATTCTAGTTGAAGAGTAGTCAAGGACAGATGAAGGGAGGAGCTGCCCCCAAAATCTTATAAGCTCGCCTGTTGCAAGTTGCCTAACTTATTACGTTAGAATGTAAAGGATACTACATATGTTTATTATATTTCGAGCCAAATTACCCCCCCCCCCCCCAATGGGCTGGATCTACTCCTGGTATAGGTAGGAGCCTAAATTTAGGAAGTTGAACACTTTAAATTTAGTCCCAATGCAATTAAATAGACGAACATGGTTAGATGGGACTAAATAGTTTGACTATCTTTTGTTAAATTGCTGCTTGACACAATTTTTCTTAGTAACATATCCCTAGCTAAATATTAATAAATCTTCATAAATGCCGGTGTGTGACCATAGAATATTGTTCTGTAATTAATAAAAAAATATTACAAAAGCAGAAAATGTCAAATCTCTTTAGAAGAGGCTCAATTTTTGACACGGCAAGGAGGCATTTGGCTCAAATGGCGAGTGTCGCTGATGCTGATGATGACGATGACTTGGTGCTGTTAAATGGAATAGGTCCAATTGTCAGCCACATCAGGCAACCGAATTACTTTGAGGAATGGGTGCCGCAAATGAATGATGAAGCGTTTTTTCGAATGAAGAGGACGACCTTTCATCGGTTTCACCACTTGGTTAGCAGTAACGTGCCTAGAGATGCGCCTCGGTTTGGTGGAAGGGCGGCAATACCCACTGACAAGAAATGCATAATAACTCTCAGTTATTTGGGCAGCCAGCAACCCTTTGTCGGAATTGCTGACCGTTACAATGTCTGTGAAGCGACTTCATTTCGAGCAGTGCTGCAAGTCATGGGTGTCCTTTCGGGGCTAATTAGGTCCATAATCTTTTGGCCCACGAGAGAAGAGTTTGGCCGACGATTTTGAGAAGATAAGCAAGCGTTCAGCAACGGCTGGATTTCCAGGTTTGTTATATTTTTTACAAGCCATTTACAAGACATGTAGCGTAGTAGTAGTAGTACGGACTCTTGACTTTCACCCGAAAGGTTGTTGGTCCGAGTCCCACACTGGCTACATTTTCTGGCCATGCTTCGGAGGGCATGTAAAGCCCTTATTTACACTCAGTGCTTGTTAAAATACAACTACTATGACTACGTACATGTAGGGAAGCAGGAAAAGTCTTCTCATGAAAATACGGTTTCATTATGGTATCGTAATTTATCTCTACTCTCTAGACCGGTTCTTAATCCATAAAATTAAAACTGCCTTAACTAATAAGCCTTAAGAGATATCTAGTGTGAACGGAATGAAACACGGGAGTTTCATACGTGTAGTCCATAGAGCGTTGATATCTACAGTAGTTATGCGCACGGCAGTGCCAATTCTTTTATGGTGTATTTGTGAACGACTACGACTGTGGCTCATTCCCGTGATGTACTGGCAGAACAATAATACTTATTGTAACTACTACTATCAATTCACTGTTTCACTACTTGTTACAGGGGTCATTGGGGCTATTGACGGGTGCGACATCCCTTGCCTCATTGAGGACGATATGCAGAAGGACTATTTGAACAGGAAAATGTTCACCAGCATTCGTCTTCAAGGGGTCTGCACTGCCGACGCTCTGTTGACAGAAATTTCGGTTGGGGCGCCTGGCTGTGTTCACGATGCCACAGCTCTGCTATTTTCAAATGTTAACGAAAACTGTGTCGGCGGTGATATAATTTTTATAATGTTGCCGAGTTTTTGGAGGATTGTTCACTCACCTCACGTGGCATGCCTGGCCTTGAGCTAAGGTAGACCAGTTTTAGTTTTAGTTTTAGTTTAGATTAATTCATTGATTATTGTCTTTGTTGTATTGTGCTATACTAATGACTTGTTCCATGTATTCATTAATACCTGATGGAATATACGATTATTTATTTATTTATATTGTATCACCTTGTAGGGGATTCAGCCTATGGGTTATGCACATGGTTAATGGTCCCCTACAAGGACAACGGTCGGTTGACGTCGGCACAGAAACAATTTAACACGACATTAAGCAGGGCAAGGTATGCACTCAACTTGCATTAATGAACTCACTTCAATTTAGTCACAGGCACGGCACCAAATGGTAGTAACGCCAAGAGTGGTCGTTGGCTAAATAAGAAAATAATAACAATAAAAAAAACATTCATTAAAGTAACAGTTCTAGCGACTTTAATTCATTTCCTTGACGTATTGACATGGCAAGTAATGAATGTTCAACCACAAATTATTTATCAAGACATGTAGAGTAGTGGTACGGACTCTGACTTTCACCCGAAAGGTAAAGTAAAAATAATATACTGTACGTCCACCATAATGTGAATATTTTATTTGGCAATAACTTTTGGCAGTGACCTTGAGTAAGTTGCCCAAATGGTATAACACCAAGCCAAAGAACGGAAGTTATTAGCTTAGCAGCCCAGCTGTCTCCATGGAAAACGTTACTAACGGGCATGATGCTGACCGCAACATCGCAAAACGACATAGATACTGTATACTATAAATCATTGGGAATCGTTCACGAGACCACACGTCTTTTTCTTAATGCACAGCATTGAACTATGAATTGGGATTGATGTTAATTTTGATATTTCAGAGTGAAAATTGAGCATAGCTTCGGCTTATTGCAGGGAAGATGGAGGAGGCTTATGCTAATTAACAAGAAGTCAGTAAAAAAAGGTTGTTGAGGTTATTGTTGCATGTTGCGTTCTACACAACTTTTGCCTCCGTGAAGGAGATTTTTTCCCGACGGGCGTTCCACAAGAAGACAATGACGATAATGATGATGGCGAAAATATTGACAAGCCCAAAGAAGCCGCTGTACAGAAGCGCGACGAAATAAGGGACTTGTTCAGCAGACCTACTTAATCATAGTGAGATTCTCCAAAGTGACTTCGTGGAACTTCATCATACTTATAATTGTAGAAAGAATGAGACGCAACTGATCCACAATAAAATCTATAAAATTTTATTGTGGATCAGTTGCGTCTCATTCTTTCTACAATTATAAGACCTACTTAAGGTTAACTGTCATTGAACAACTTATTTGCTTTTACTTTCATTTCCCATTTTGTATGTCATATTGTAATTGTTCATAAATTTGTGATTTTAATTTTGTATCAAATTTATTTCTTGTCATCTTCCACTTTCTTCTTACCATTATCTATCTGGCTACTGGAAGGCAGTGATCTATGAATTTTAAAATTACACCTGGTATAGACTAATGTGTTATTACAGATTCCAGTTGGCGCTTTATAAAAGCTGTTGTTCATCTTTAAATATGAAATTATACCCCACCTTCCGCAATACTTCTTTTCCCTGAGAAGTATCTTGCCAACACTAAGGTCCTATGATAATTCATTTGGTGCCTCAAACTCTGAGAGATAACAAATTAAAGGGAGTGTAGCCTTCCAGCGGGTGGACTTTATGTAGACGATTTTGAGTCTCATACCTGGTGCTGCAGATAGGCTACACTGATCTTAGGGCTAGCCTATGATCACACTTGTTTACTGAGTGCTTGCTGCTTGGCATAGGAGCTTTTTATGAGCTAGTCAGAGACTGAGAGGGCAAACCTTTCACCACCTACCTACAGTCAAAAAGTGGGTATTTAGTAAGGAAGATTTTAATTATTCATTTATAATCAGAGTACAGTCGCATATAAAGTTTACAGATAAGAATATAAATAAATACAAGGTACACCAGATTATTAATTATAATTTATACCTCACTTCCTGGCCTCTTTTAGGAGGGTAATCAACTCATCTCTCTGGTCAGCCTCCCGTTCGCGGAGAGCAAGTTCCCTATCAAACACATTTTGCAACATGTCCCGCATGTCCCTAGCCCTCTCGGCGGTTGCTTGTTCCTTGTCTTTTAAAAAGACCAGAACCTCATTTTTTTTGTTTGGTCTAAACCTTTTGACGTCAAACCTACTAGGCGTGGGTGTGAGCATGGCAAAGTTGCTCTCTTTAATTTAGGAGTCAAAGATGGATTTTAATTTTGATGAATGCAGCATATTGTGTAATATTTCTCTAAAATTATTTCATAATGGATAGACACGAATTAAAAATGAAATGCCGCAATTGCGGAACTGTCCATGGAAGTGGTTCCGACCTGTTTGTTTGTGGGGACCACTTAGTCCCACATGTGCAATAACCAGTCTGCTTCCAGCTTCACCTTTTTCCCAGTAGATGGCGCTGTTGTCGGGTACCATGATAAAAAAGGAACAAGTTGCGTTTATGTAAAGTCCCGTGCACGATTCAGGTTATCCCATGTGTTCTTCTCCCTTAAAAGTGTTGACAGTAATATCCAGTTACAGTGCAAGGTTAATAGCGGCGGTACATGGCAGCATAACCAGTAATACATCTTTAAGCATTGAAAATATTAGGCAAGGCTCCAATTGAAAGGAATTTCTTGAATGTTGGAAACAAAGCGTTGATCAGTCCTGTAATTGATGAACTGAATTACCTACAGACTACTGGCATCTACTTAAATTAAACACTGGATTTTTCACGGGCACTATTAAGTTGAAAGTGATTGCGCTAGAAGGAGATAACTTAGGCCTCAACTCAATGTTGGGTTTCGTAGAAAGTTTCCGTGCAAATCGTTGTTGTCGGCTTGTCGCATTTGTATGGCTGAGACGAGCCAGCTTCAGACGTTAGTGGTGGAGGATGTTTCATTATTGAGAAATACGAAAACATATCTGGAGCAGCTAACTGGTGATCCTGATAATCTCATTACATCTGGTAATAAAGAAAGATGTTTTTTTACATTTGACATTTTTGAAAATGTAGCTGTAGATCCTATGCAAGATGTTTTCGAGGGTGTGGCTCGATATGTTATGAAATATCTCGTTGAACACAACTTAGAGGCGCGCTATATATAGTAGAGGATCCGAAGTAAGATCGTCCTTCACTCATGTGTCAACCACATAAAAGTGATATTTTATCAAACGAAACTCGTTTCTTAACATAATTTCATAAGGCAACCCATTAGGAAATGGTCAAATTAATTAAAATTATAATAAATTATTATTTTCCAATAATTTCACCGGCGTGTCTACCAAACAAAAACAATTCCAGTTGAAAGTTTAAAATGTACACAACATGCAATACCTCAGTTGACTACCTTCTGCTGGTCCCTATTACCCGGTTGCCGGGTTTAAACAGGTAAATTGATGTTAATAATTTCCCTCATCTGTCAACCAATCGAAACCAGTTTTAAAATTGAAATTACAAATAGCATAGTGTAAGGTTGCTTGAGAAAATTTGGTCATAGATAGTAGTTGTAAAGACTTTTAGATAAAAAAAATTGGAGAAAAATTTTCAAACAAATTTTCTCAAGCAACCTTACACTACGTTATTTGTAATTAAATTATTTCAATTTTAAAACTGGTTTCGATTGGTTGGCAGATGAGTGAAATTATTAACATCAATTTACCTGTTTAAACCCGGCAACCGGGTAATAGGGACCAGAAAAAGGTAGTCAACTGAGGTATTGCATGTTGTGTACATTTTAAACTTTCAACTGGAATTGTTTTTGTTTGGTAGACACGCCGGTGAAATTATTAGAAAATAATAATTTTACTTAATTTGACCATTTCCTAATGGGTTGCCTTATGAAATTATGTTAAGAAACGTGTTTCGTTTGATAAAATATCACTTTTATGTGGTTGACACATGAGTGAAGGACGATATTACTTCGGATCCTCTACTAATACGCTATATACGCAGATACGCTATATACTACGGGCCGTATTCCGGTTCTAAGCCACGTAACGCTTTGGTTTTTGAAGGAAGCTCTCAAGTTAAGATCAGAACAACTTCTTCAGAAAATATGATCACGCTCATACGATATTTCTCATTAATAGCCGGCTATTTCATACCAGATGATGATGAATCCTGGCAATTGTATATTCTTTTAAGGAAAATAAGTGAGCTTGTATTAAGTTTTACTGTGGACGCTGACATTACGCCCATTTATGCTCATTCCTTGGTTCAATCATTCCACCATTTGTATAAAAAAATTACTCGGCAGGCTCTTAAGCCAAAGTTTCCTTTTCTAACGCATTACACTGCAATGGTACGGAAATTTGGCAGTTTGAGAATGATATGGGCCATGCGTTTCGAGGCTAAACATAGAACTTCAAAACTAGTGGCAAGGTCCACAGCCACGCGAGTCAAAATTTGTAAGACATTAGCCATAAGACATGGGCTTATGCTGGGTAAGAAATTATTCAAAAATCATTTGCCCCCAATCGTTAAATTTGGTAAAAGAACTGTACTAAACCGTACGGAAAAAAACAAATTCATTGATTTTGGGGAACAGCTACATTTTCTATCGTTTGTCAACACAGCTGGTGTCATTTGGAAACCAAATTCCATTGCCCTTATAGATTTCGATGAAGATGGCACTCCGCTGTTCGGGTTAATCGAACAGATAATTATAAATTCTGAAGACAATGTAATTTTTCATTGTGGTTTATTTGAGACATTGTTCCTTCACGAACATTACTTCGCATTCAAGGTATTGCGAAGCGATGGCTTTAGGTCCGTAAATAACAGTTGGGCGCCCATCCAAACTGAGTGAAGCAGATAAACCACTTTTTTGAGAGAAATTAAGAAAAACCATAAGTTAGGCGCTCAAACAGAAAGGAACAAACGTCTGCAACAACACTGTTCGCAGGGTATTGCATGGCCAACGATATCATGGATGTACACCGAGAAAGAAGCCATGGATAAATAAATTAAATCGAGGCAAAAAAGTAGAGTTGTTTAATATCATCGGATCGGATCATCCGGTCACAGGGAGACTTTAGAATCCAACCACGACAATACTGGTAACTTTCTTGGTCTAGTTAAGCTCCTGGGCATGTTTGATCCCGTCATTGAAGTCTATCTTAACCACTTTAAAAACCATCCTACTTTTCACCAGTTGTTCAAAATCAGTTTATACACCTCATGGCAAATACGGTACGCCAGCATTTATTGCAAAATATTCGCAATGCAAAGTTATATGGTCTCATGTTCGACTCGACTCCCGGCGAAGCACATCGGGAGCAGATGTCTCAAGGAGTGCGATACGTAGAAGTTACTTTTGAGAAGAAATCAGTCCGGGTTAGGGAATCATTTCTTGGATTCATTCCAATAAGTGATAAGGATGCTGCAAGTTTAGTTAAGGAGTAAACTCAAAAAAATATAAATCCGGCACTGGTCTTTCCGATACATCCCACGGCTGGATATCATCCTCATGGAAATGAGAACTAGATTTCCCGGACAGCTGCTGCATTTTTTCAATCTGCGACCTTTAGTGCCTAATATATTGCTGAAAAAAGATGAGAAGCCAATGGTGACTGCTTTTCAAAAATATCAGTAATTCCTGAAAATGAGCCATCACTGTTGCCTTTTCCAGGGAAATCGCCCTGTGGAAGAATCACTGGAGGAAACAGAAAGAAGAAGTAACCCTCAATAGACGCATTCACATTGTGTGACCCCGAGCTGTATCCAATTATATCGCAGTTGCTGAACATTTTCTCTGTCCAGCCTGTTAGCGTCGCGTCAGCGGAGACAGCTTTTTATACACTGCAAAGAGTCTTACCATGGCTAAGGAGTAACATGAAGGAAGAAAGAATCAGTGGTTTCACCCTACTAAATGCCCATAGGGACATTCCTATCGACATTGAAAAAGTCATTGACAGATATGGCAGCGCCGGCAACCGTCAATACGAATTTTTTATTCGTTAACAGGACGAACTACAAAGAACAGTTTTTTGTTAAAGTGAACTGTGAAATAATTTTTTATTTTAAAGTTAGCCTACCAATTCCTAAAGTTACTAATTAATTTCTTCTTACTTCTAGTACCAATTAATAATGAGAGATGTTACGGTTATGTTCTAAATGGTAAAATGAAATCGAAAAAATTCGCAGTTAATTTAACTTTTTTAACGATTTTATTTTTCAAATGTTTTCGAAGTTCCACAAAGTCACTAAGGAGGCAATATTAAAGTTACGGTTGTGTTATATAATTGCTTACTGCTGGACGATTTGCATAAAAAAGGTACCTCTTACAATACAACTAATACAAGTGCCCCCCCCCCCTTATTTATGAGGTCTGGGACCGCCTCTGAGTCTTCACTCACGAAGAGTGGAGAGAAATATTTTCAAATATTTGTGGATGAATGTAATGTAAGCTATCCACTTCTTGCCGCGGGCGTTGAATTCTACCAACTAAACTGCCTCCCACTCACGGTTGACCCGAACATTAATTAGATCAGGCAAATTATGCCTTGCAACAGCGCTGTCAGAGATTTTCTCATTTTGAGGCTATGTCCGCCCCTGAGTTAAGTGTGTCCATTTATATATTTTGTAGTAGGGCTACGTACACAGTGGACGATTCGAACGCCAGCGGTTAGCTGAGAAATTTGTCATGGCAGGAAATACTATGCCAGCGGTTGCATCGCAATTGTTACATGCTAAATTAAATTCACTCAGAGCCGGTTTCGAAATACCTGAACACATTGCAGCCAAATGTTACCTGATTTCTTTGACTTTCAGGCACAAATTTACCGATTTTCGATCTCGTGGTCTCGGGTGATGCCTGATGGAATTACTACAACGCCAAACCAACAGGGCATCGACTATTACAATAACCTTATCAATGAACTGCTGGCCAACGGAATTCAACCTATGGTAACATATTTTGATCAATTGGGTGCGTATTTTCAGAATGCAATGTGTACTCCATTGAAATGTTACAATTTAAGGACCGAGTATTGCATTTCTTAGAGGCAGCAATTTTATTTTTGAGACATGTGAGGGGGTCAATAGAAGCTTAACCTCAAGTTTGTGGGTTCACCACCCTTGCCCCCCGGCCACCTGAAAAAAAGGGGTAGGTAGCGGGGAAAAGAGTTAGGAATGAATAAGTAAAGTTATACGAATTTCTCAAAAAATTTGTAAGAATATATTTACAATAAAAAACAAAAAAATAAATACGAGGGGCGGTCGCGTGATCCGTGGCAGAGCTGAGTAGGTACTATGCAGACTGAACCGTCTACCACCAACGTGAAGACCATTTAACCTCTGATTCAGGTGTCCAGATTCATGGACCTCGCTCATCATGCTGAGTAACAGTAGCGCATTGTTTGTGTTAATGTGTTGATAAGTGCACACATTCAGCAGCGGAGCGCTATCAAATTTTTGACTCGTGAGGGCGTATCTGTCAACGATATTCAAAATCGTTTGTCCAATGTGTATGGGGCATCTGTCTTGAAGATTTCTGCCATAAAAAAAAGTGGAGTCAACTTTTTCGACTTGGCCGGGAATCTGTCGAAGACGACCCTCGACCCGGATCGTCTGCTCATATCCTCACTCCAGACAAAGTGGAAGAAGTTAGGAGAGTGGTGCTTGATGACCGGCGGTTAAAGAAGAAAGAAATTACACAAATAAGCAAAATTTCAGAAACTAACGTGCCTAAGGTGTTACATGAACATTTAGGCATGTGGAAGGAGTCGGCAAAGTGAGTGCCCAGAAACCATTCGGTGTTTCAAAAGGCGGAGAGAGTGAGGGCATGTCGGGACTTTTTAAATTTGTGTGGTGCCGAGCTTTTATTGACCCCTTACACGTTTTAAAAATAAAATTGCTGCCTCTAAAAATTGCAAAGCTCATGTAACATTTCAATGGCCCAGTGCTACTCTACAATAATTGATTGTTTACATTTTTTACCCAAGAATAAGTTATTGTTAAACGGCACAGTACATGTACCTGTGGATGGAGGAATACAGGTAGGCGATGACAGATGCCAGTACATTGAAATGAAATTACTGGCTTTAGCACTTTTTAATGGCATTGCAGGTGACTTTGATGCACGGGGATGTCCCTCAGAGACTGTCCGGACTCGGGGGTTGGACTAACCCTGTCGTTGGCAATTACTTCGTCGACTATGCAAGGGTGGCTTTTGAAAATTTTGGAGATAGGGTAAGATACTCTTAATGTTATAATTTATACGCCAATTTTTATTATATTTCACTCCAAACTGCATACTATTCAGATCACGTTCGAATAGTATTTATTTAAGAAAGTCCCTATTCTTCGAAATGGTTATGGTTATGGCAAACCTCCACACATTCACCCTTCCGGAGTTATTATTTATTATTATTATTATTTTTCTGTTTGAGGTGACATCTTGTATTCAAACTAGCCCAGACAAACCCCTCAGGGGGTTTTTGGTACTCTATGAAATATTGTATGCCTTTTACTTTCTGTTGAGTATACCTAGGTATATGCCCTTGCTCCGTGGAGTAACGGACGAAGGAAAAAAAATATTATTATTATTATTATTATATAAACATGCTAACATTATGCCAATAACTAAATTATTCAAGTATAAATTAGTAATAGATACGGTAACTATTTTAAAAACGAATACCAAATAGATGATAAAGGGAAGTATATAGGTAATACAAGAAACCAAAAAAAAGCTAACGTTTGAGATAACTTATAACAAATATGGAGAGATTACACAAAGTAGGTACTTATACCAAAGAAATGAACTTCCTCCACAAATGAAAAAATTTAAACAGGTGGGTGAGTTAAAAGCGGGTATAAAGAAATGGTTGAAAGGATGGAAAGAGGAATGAGCAATTGTCAATGGGGGGTTATAGTGATAAAAACAGCCTATTAATATTAAGGTAACAAGTAAAAATAGAATAAACTTTATAAATATATAACAAAAAATAATATGATTATGCATTGTTTAGCAGCACTGTATAAGCCCTTTGTCCCAATCAAGTACTAGCTTGGGGATGCGGGCATTATTGTACCACCCTAACCAGCTCAAGTTCGGACACTTGAAGTTTTTACTCACTTACTTCACAAAATATTTTTTTTCTCTTAAATTGTGATAGAATAATTTTTTTGACAGTGATACATTAAAATATGGATCATTAGGTAGATTTGGAAGAAAATATTTTTAAAATCTATGGAAGAATAACCTCAGGCATAATATTTGTTTCCACCCTTGCAAGGACTATGAAAATGATCCACTTTCTGGGACCTGGTTTTTGCGTAAAAAATTCAACTTACCAGGTCAAAAACCATCTAAAAGTTGAAAACAATTTCATTTTAACAATAATAGTTGAAAAAGTTTCAATAACGAAAATTTTTCATCGCGTTATCCACGGATTGATGAAAGTGATAACGTGATAAGAGTGATAACGCTTTTTTAACTTGGGAAAGGCGTACGGGAAATAGCTGCCGGCTACTCCTAGCAAAAAGCACTGTTCAAGATATTGTCCGAAAACACGAAAAAACCGGAGAAATCGTAGCTAACCCTATGGGAGGAAGTATTTGGACAGTGACACAAAGGGAAGAAAGGGCACATGGACGAGTGGCCCGATGCCATAGAAGGGGTACTATTGATTCTATTAATCATAAATGGAACCAGCTCACTGGCAAAAAATACTGAAAAGAAACTTGCCGCCAAACTTTGAAGAACATGGGGTTTCAATCTTACACTGTTAAGAAGAAACCGGCACTGGCTTTGCGTCAAATGAAAAGAAGACGCGCTTGGGGAAATCATTTCAAGAAGATGACTGGCGCAGGGTTGTCTGGTCGGATAAATCGAGATTGGAACTCTATGTCGGTAGCCGGCATCAAGAGTCAGTTTTACCAATAATGAGGCCAACTTGCCACAGTGCATCCGAAAAACGACTTAATTCCCAAAACTTCAGTGATGGTTTGTTTCGGGCTGTATGAGTGGAGAGTGGAGCTTCACGAAGAAACCAATGCGAGTTGCAGCGTCAGAAGCGTTATCCTTGATTGTAATTATGGAACAGTATGAGTTTATTTTAACGATGGTCGCTTGGTACGATTTGTTACTCCAAATAAATACTGTGAGTAAAACTCTTCAGTCAGAAAACATGGATATCGCATACGCTTCAAACTTGTTACAAAATTGTTTAAAGTATGTCAAAGAATATAGAGAGTATTCATCCGTTGTAATAACAGCACGAGAAATCGCTGATGAGGCTGGTGTCAATCGCATCTTTAAGACCATCAGAAAAAGAACGAAGGAAAAGTTGTTTGACTATGAACATGCTCCTGAACAATTGTACAATATTAATGTCTTTTACTCAATGGTCAATACGATTGAAACTGCTGTACAGTCAAGGTTTACCCTACTGGCAAAATTTAATGATATCTGGTCCTTTTTATACGACTTAAAAAAAGTTCCCGAAAAGGAGATCTTACAAAAGGTGCGGACTTGCATATTGATTTGACAGACGGCGACAAATTCGACTTATTAGGCACAGAACTATGCATTGAAATTCTTAGCCTCAAGCCATTACTGCATGATCTGAAGACTGCATTGCCAATTGAAGTTCTCGGACACATTAAGAAGAATAGTTGGCAGGATATTTTCCCCAATGTTTGGACTGCATTGCGTATCCTGCTGACTATTCCAGTAAGTGTTGTTAACTGGGAAAGGAGTTTCAGCAAGTTGAAATTAATAAAAACCTACTTTCAGTCAACAATGGCACAAGAGAGGCTTAGCAATTTGGCCATTCTGTCGATCGAAAATGGTATTGCAGGAGAGTTAGACTATTCTGACCGTATAAAAAAAAATGCAAGTGCAAAAGCAAGGAAAGCGAGTTTATGAATATGTTCTTATTTTTTCAATATTTTTTTTATATTTTTTAATATTCTTTCTTACTTCCTTATAATTCATTCTGTTATGTAATGCTAATTTGTAATGCACAAAGTAAGCTTGATTACCGCTAAAATTGGCCTATTGAAAATAGTTGCCAGTTATTTTAATTAAGTGTTGTTGTTGTTTCTAACGCCTGCTTTCAGCATTTCTGCTTTTTAAGCAACCCTGTCAGCCTGGCGGGGGGAGTGAGTCTGTTTGTTAACTTGAGGCACCCTAAGGGCAGACTCTTTCACCTCGGGGAAAGGGGAGTTGACTGACAAGGTGGACCTCCTGATTATAGTGGATTCCGAACCACTTGGGGAACATGGTAAAGTCACACGATTAAATCGGAGGTGACCAGGTGTGGTCTTGTGTATTTCAGTGCTAGCTAGTTTCAATTTTGATTCTTTGCGTCTTTCTGAAATCTTTTCACAATTCTCGTTTTTTGAAGTTTTTTAAAAACCTCCAAAAACTGTCGATTCTCAAAGTTTTTGAGAATTGAAATTAAAGCATCTGTAGCGAGTTCACGCTCTTGAGGACGGAAGCCTGGGCCAAAGTGCAAGTTAGCTAACGACTAACTGTAACAACAGGCAAGTTGCTCCCAACATTTAAAGGGATCCCCACAGATAAAGTCAAACGAATTGATCCGGTCGTTTGAGTGTTTTAATTTCAATTCATTTTTAATTAATTGAGAATTAGGAGAGATGGCTCCGGAAGCTTTACGCTTTTCTGAGTTGTCAGGTGCTACGCTTCTTCGGAAGCCTAGCGAGGTTGGCGCCGTTGAGCGCCAACGTGTCACTAAATGTGGCAAAATGCGCTACGTGCGCTTCCGCCGTTCGAACGGCGAAGAGTGGCTTATGGCCTTCCGCCTCGCCACTATCAGGGCCATTGTTGGCTCTGTTTCTGCGTTCGCGCAGAAAGTTTTCGAGGAGAACATCGTCCTCGACCGGGATGCGATCGCCCGTCTCCACGCAGAGAGGTCTGCGGCAGCCAAGTCCGCGGCTGCTAAAAAAAACTGCTGACAAAAAAGAAACTGATGGCAAACCCCGTAACGTCCCCCATTTTGTTGAAACGGCCTTGTTGAATAAAAGATGCCGCAATGCTATTCGCAAGGGTATAAGGGAAGGTAACTTTCTATTATATTCGAACGAATTTAAGAAAGGATATCTCGCCAAGTGGGCTAAAGCTCATGAAGCAGAGGTTAAGGAAATGCGACGCGACCATCGGGCGTTTATTAACAATAATGTCCGCGAAGTGTATGCCACTCCTCATGCCAAGTGGTGTATGCAGAAGCTAGGCATGAAAAACTGGTGTGAGAATGTCGGAGCTCTCATACCTCTGATGGCGACAACTGCAGCGAAGTTTAACCACGTTTTGGCCCGATCGCAAATGAGAAAGGCAGCTCATGAACAACGAGTCGCAAGATGGACGGCTGCTAAGGAAGCTCGCAAGGCGTATGTCGAGCGAGTGGAACTTCGCAACGTCATGCGTGCGAAGTTTGACGCTGAATTGGAAAGGCTGAAGACCAAGGCCCCGTTGCAAGGTCCCCGTAGACCGGCGGCGAAAGCTTGCACCGACCCCAAGAAGATGCAAGCGAAACATCTGGTGCCGAAGTCTGAACACAAAAACTACCTGTTCAGTTGTGGCGACGTTCTGTCGATGAGATATCTCATTTCGACATCAATGGCGAATTCAACGTATTGGTCGGCGATTCTTGGATACAGATTAAACCATTCTTGGCCAAAGATGGTGTTTTCTTCCGTCATCGCGGATATCTTCCGTCTGGGGCGCTCATAATGTGCGATTGGAGATATTGTTCTGTGATCACACGATCGATTTCAGAAGAAATCTACCACATCCAATTGACTCACGGCAATGACTGCTACTATGGAGATGAGCGCTTGCCAAAAGGTTGGTGGAGGGCTGATCATAAGTTGGTCCCTCTACTCAATCGCGAGCATAGCCGTGTTAACTGGTTGCTCGGGCTGCTGATGATGACTACTGCTTGTCCCATTGAAGCGGCTCCTCTTGTTGACACCAAGACTATAAAAAGAATAGCCAGCCCTGTCGTTTCTAAAGTCGTTTCGCCCGTCGCCCTGGAATCAGCTGGGTATAATGTTCGATTGGGCGTTATGCCATTCAGGGTCTTCAAGTTTAAAAAGACGAATAAAACTTTAATTTCACCTCGAATGTCGGGCGGGATAATCGAAGACCAAGATGTTGTGCACGTGTATAAGGGCACGCGATGCCTTCAACCATGGTAGTTAACTTCACTTGTGACGGTTGGAACCACCCTCTTCTTCGCTCTACCACCATGCTTGAAGTCGACAGAATTCAAGAGTTGCCCAGAACAGCGGCAAACATGGTTGGGTTTGGTGCGCTAGAGAGCCGAAGCCTCAAGAATGCAGTGGCCGAACACGCTCTCCAGAGTCGGTTGATACAAGACTTGTTGAATGTCACTTTTGCCAAGAACGTTGGACGCCAATCGATGTTCTCAGAAGCATTCATCAACCACGTCAAAAACGTAAGCGGAATCGAAGGGAATGATCCGATCAAAGTGATGCTAAACTACACTGATATGATGCAGTCTAAGCTCCAAGCTTTCGAGAAGGAGAATGAACAAATTCGGTCTGAATTAGAAGTGATTCAACACGAGAGTGATGTGTTCACATATGCATATGACCATCTTAGCCACGAACAGCAAGAGGCTGCATTAAGCATACGTAAAGTTATGAATAATATAACTGAGGCTGCTTCTGTTGCCCACGATGCTATAATCAACGAGCATAAGATGATCAGTGAATTAGTCAATTATGAGAATGATACGGAGAGAATTCTTGAGAGTTACCTATAGCATTAATTAACATTAACGTATGTGTAATGTGTGCTCTTAATAATATCTGTCTTGCATTTATGTTTTTAAAATTTTATGTAGCCTACCTAGGTAATGGTTCATTGAAAAATGTCGTTTAATAAAATAAGAACTTTTGACTGTTGTCAAACCATCATGTGTAGAACTGTGTAGAACCATCATCTCCAAACCAGCAAGACTAGCCTACGTGGAACAAGTTAATACGAGCAGCCCCCCCCCCCCCCAATGTTGCCGCGCCCTTATGAAAATGTGAACATGGAAATAGTAAATTTTTAGTTACAGCTATAGTCACTGACAACCCCCTCGAGAAAAATTGGCTGATGCCACCCAGCTACAGGCAGAGCAAGTCCTGCTGAGGGTTGGCAGTGTGCAATCCGGCGCTGCGCCCGAGCAGGTTGCCCATGAGAAAATCAGAAGGCATCAGGTGTCAGTTAGCAGATTCTCCACTTCTAAGTAAAAGAAAACCCCTGTCAGACATTTTTTGAACTTTTTTTATATTTTACACAAAAATAAGACAATGCCCGCAATTTTGTTGCAGGTAAAGTGGTGGACGACATTCAATGAACCACTGGAGACTGCCAAGGCTGACTACGCTGGAACAGGAGGTCCACCAGGCTTAAACCTGTCTGGTATTGTGGAGTACCTGGTAGCACATTCTATACTTCAGGCCCATGCCAGGGTATATCATATGTATGACAAAGAATTTCGTCCAACTCAAAAAGGTAAAACCTAATCAGGTCTTACAGATTTGAAGTTAAGCAACTGTGTAATAATGGCAGAACCGTATTGTTTCCACGTGTAGCCTACGCTTCTTATAGGTACCATAGTGACATGTTCCATTCCCAGGCAAGGTAATGAAACAGTAAACCTATTGTATTTCTTAAGTGTGTGTGCCATTCTCTGTTCCAGGAAAGATTGGTATAGTTTTGGATGGAGGCTGGAACGAGCCTTTATCTAATTCTACAGAGGATATTGAGGCAGCTGACAGAGCAAATCAATTTTTGGTAGGTTCTCATTCCATTACTATTGACAATTAGATGAGGAATGTAACTCCAACTAATTATTGTCTGAGGAATAACGACGATAATGGACTGAACCTGCAGGCTGATCGAGGCGATTATAATACCGGTATTTATTTAATCCCCTGGTATTAAGAATGTAAACATAATTTTATAATGGAAAGTGCTATTAACAATTTGTTTGTTTACAGTTATAATCCTAGGGTATTTATTTAACCCCGGTATTATAATCGCCTCGATCAGGCTGCTGAACGAGGATAAGGAAGCGCACTAGGCGTTAAATATTGATTATTTAGGTTTTATTACTTTTTTTTTTAAAGGAAAGTCCACATTCATTAACTGTAAAATAGCAATTGTAAAATAATAAATAAAGATAGGCCCTAAGTTTATTTCATTCTTTTCACACTTCATTGCGCACTCGGTGATAAGGCCTCTGTACTCGGATTTCATGGTGTTGGTACTCGGATTGCGCTTGCGCCGGTTCACAACACTGCGCCCCCGTCCATTGCGAAGGCTGCAGTTTCGGCATCGAGGTTCCAAGAGATTGACCATCCCCCCTACAGCCCAGAACTGGCCTCCTCGGAGTTTTTCCTGTTGAAACCCTCAAAGCAGACTTAAGGGGGACGTTTGAAGGCATTGAGGACATGGCGGCGGCTATGGAGGCCCATTTTGACAGCAAGGACGCCGACTATTTTTTGGGGGCTAGAAATTGTGAGAGCGGAGATGTAGACAGTGTATTGACATTGGAGGAGATGATGTTGAAAAATAAAAATAAATCATATCTGGATTGCTCATTTTTATACCGACTTTACCGAACTTATCAGCCTCACCTATTTCATTCCAGTCAACAACAGGTTCAGAATGTCGTGTCAAAACGAACTAGGGTACAGACATAGGATCAGATCACAGTGTGATCATCACAACACTGTCGTTGCTGGCATTGCCATAAAACTGAAGAACGTTGAAAAGAAGTCCTTTGGTTGACACAAGGAAAACAGAGAATGCAACTGCAAAAGCTAATGTAGAAAGACACTTAGCTGCTGGTTTGGAATCTGTATGCGAGAATGATGGTGTCGAAGAGAAATGGGGTGACGTAAAGAGTGTCATTAAGAATACATCAGAACGACATCTTAGAGCGGACAGAAGACATGAAGTATGGATGACAGATGAAATTCTTGCGTTTTTAGAGATGAAACGAAAATGGGTGATAAAACAGAGTTACAGAGGAAAATTCGGCAGGCTAAGGAGAGAATGGAAGAAGAAAACTTGCACAGTATGCCTCAGTCAACAGACCGAGATTTTTCTGCTGTGATCGTATGGCTTAACTCGGCGTTGTTAGTTAGTAAGACGGCGGACAGCAGCCACGTTTTAAAAAATACCACGTTTTTGACTCTATTGAAAATGAACGTGTTGGCAGAGGGCAACAGCCTATATGTGTGTAATTTCATACGGTATGTCGCATTTTCAGGTGGGGATGTTCTCCCATCCTATCTTCAGCAGTTCGGGGGACTACCCTGCCGTTATGCGGTCTATTATTGACGCCAACAGCTTAGAAGAAGGCTGGGGAACGTCTAGACTACCCTCTTTTACACCACAACTACGCGACTATGTCAAAGGTAGGGAATTATGTAGTAATAATTATATTTTTTAATATTTTTATAATAATAATGTTTTTAAGTCAATGTGTGTAAATTGGCTAACGGTATTTAAGGTAAGTAAGATGAGAAACCAATAGAGATATATAGCATTTACAACGGGACCGATGTAGATATATCGGACGATGGACGATTTAGTGTCGGTCAACTGTACATACTGCTGCCTGCCAATAGACATACGTACTCGTATGTAAATCGGACTCTGATACGAAATGAACGAATCATATAAAATAGTCCCCTTTGTAACATTATAATAAAAGTTGACTTGATAAAATATTACATATTACTGTACTTGGCAGCAGGATCGTATTTGTAATGTACTTGTATTAATAACGAGACCTAATGTTTTCATAACTTGCAATTACTTGTTTTTATTTTAAGTTTTATCTGCTCACTTGAGAATGACGAATAGTCGAAACCGTGCGTGACATAATTTTTATACCGTTATACATATATTTTTTTAATGTTCGAATATTGGTATTCGTGTTGTTTATTTGTTTGTTTTTATCAGTGCTCCGTCAGTTAAAGGTAAGCCAGTATTTTGAATGCATTTAGTTGGTGTTTAGTCTAATTTGAATTGCTGTAGACCTATTTTTAGACAAGGCCAACATTTTGCATATTTTTGGCCAAAATAACTTTAGTTCATCTGATGAACTGAAAACATAACAATAAGACAGTGTCTCAAGATGCCCCACTGCAGGCACCAATAAAAAAACACCATAACATTCATTGCTCGAACAATGAAAATTGAGGGAAATAATGTCACTGTTAGCTGTTTGCACCAGTCGGCTAAAGACAAAAAAAAATATTACTTTCCGGTGGACACTATTAATGTTAAAAAGAAAAAAAAAACAATTAGTGTGAAAAAAAACTCTTAAAAGCCAGTGCAGCATAGGGGACGTTATGTGTTTACTTAATTAACTCATTAATTTAATATAGCCTATAGTTTTATTGTTTATACAATACTTGACCTCCATACCTTCTAAACTAGAAATAATTATCTATTAGATATACATATAACATTGTCGCTTCTCTGCCTTTAGAATGCTAATATGCGACAGAGAAGCTTGATAGGTGTCAAATGCCACATAACTTCAACCTGTCGCATTTTTCCCCGTCTTCAGGGTACCTTGCGACAGACATGATTTTTTTTTTAATTCTAGAAAACTAAATGTTAAACTTTAACAAAATGATTTTAAAGTGAGATGATAGACTAAGCTACAGATAGGAATATGAAGTTGCTGCTGATAACTACTTCCAAATTACGTGAATATATATGTTATTACTATTATTATTATTATTATTTATTTATTAATCAAGAAAAAACGCAATACAATTCATAGATGTTTAAGGGCCACACTAAGTGCACCCTGTGAAGGGGACTTGCGTCGTGGCCCTCATAACAATTACAATACAAAAAACATTACATATTACATTACATAACAATTAATTATAAATAATGGTCTAAAACACTTACAAATCTTAGAATATTTTATCCATTTATTTATATTTAAGTTATATTATTTTATTTTATTATTATATTTATCTTACATTATTTTATTTTAACATTATCGTTTCAAAATATCTTTAAGTTCAGTAAAAGGCATATTATAAATTATTTTTTTTGTGATTGTTCTAAATTTTAAAAAACTGTCAGTATAATACCGTACTTTAATTTCCTTAGGCAAAGCATTAAAAACCTTGACGGCTCTGAAATTTGGCGATTGTTTAAAGTGCTCAACGAAAGGACGCTCTGTTTTCAAATTATTGGCTACGCTGTGTCAGGTATGAAGGGCATGAGTGGAACTCACACTCATTATTTGAGAATTTTTTAAAGTCAATAGCAGATTAACACAATAAAAATGCAAAAAATGAGGCACCTTAAAATCTTCATAAATTTTAGTCGTCGGGGTTCTACGAGGCATAAACAAAGATATTTTTATTAATGAGTTCATAGCTACACAGATTTGTTTGATATAAGAATCCAGGGCTCCACCCCAAGCAGCCACGGCATACTGCGCTATGGACTGTGCTATTCCAAAATAAACCTGTCTCATTAACGTCTTTGACAAGATATTTCTCAATTCAACAAACTTATATATAGTCTTCCGAAGGCGGCTTACAGATTGCTGTATTTGTAGGTGCCATTTTAAGTTTTCATCAATTAGTACACCCAGATATTTCATATACGATACATTTCTAACTAAAAAACAATTGTTACATCCATACAAATTATCACAGTTAAAGTCAATATTATCACAGTTCAAACAATTTTCACAGAGTATTTTAAGTATTTTATTTATGGGTTGACCAGATTTAGAAAGAGAAAAAGTCATGTAATAGGTTTTGTCATAATTTAATGACAACTTATTAAATTTAAGCCAATTCTGAACGTGGTTAAAAGCAAGTTGAGCTTTCATAAATGTATCTTCCCATTCATCACCTGATACTACAATGGCACTATCATCGGCATAACTAATAATATGTCCATCAATTTGGGCATCACAAAATTCATTTTCAAAAAACTAAAAACAATATAGGGCCAAGAACAGTACCTTGAGGGACACCACAAGCAAACACTTCTTCTTCACTCAAAATTTTTGAAGAAGACAGCCTAACTCTCGAAACTCTGTTACTCAAGTAGGATTTTATTAATTCGTAACAAACTCCTCGTATACCGTAATTGTATAGTTTTTCCAATAACAAAGAGTGGGGAACTGTGTCAAAGGCTTTGCTCAAATCAAGAAAAATTGAAATAACAGGTTTTGACACATTCAGGTAATGATAAACTTCGTTACAAAATGATAAAATTGCATCCTGAGTGCTCATTCCCGATCTAAAGCCAAATTGTTGCCGAGAAATTACATCATGTTTATCAAAGAAATTGATTAACCTCTCTTTTATGCACCTTTCAATAATTTTAGATAATATAGAAGTTAAACTGATAGGCCTCCAACTGTTTGGATTCTCCGCTTTGCCACCCTTGAAAATAGGATGTATAAAAGCAACTTTGCAATTATCTGGGAATATACCAGTATCAAAGCAGAGGTTTATCAAGTGAGCAATTGGTTTAGTGAGATATGTAGCCATTTTCTTGTAAATAGATACATCTAAATTGTCTGGGTCTGTTGTTTTAGAATTATTCAAATTTACTATTAATTTAAGTATCTCACATTCGGTAGTTGGTGACAAAAACAGGGAATCGGATATAGAACGGCTAGGAAAAATCTGTGAAGAAGGCTGCGGCACTATAGAAATTCGCGATGATAAATCACTTGCAACATTTGCGTAATGTTTGATCAACACATTAGCTATGCACTTGGAGTCAGCAGTAACTTCCCCAGTGGGACAAAGTACTTTTTCAATTTGATTGGATTTCTTTTTGTTACTGTAAGTTTTTGTAAGTTTTTTTTTTTTTTGTTATATAAGTTCAAACTGTCGCAAGATGCCCCATTTGAGGTATGTTCTTTTGTGTAATATTTTATCAAGTCAACTTTTATTATAATGTGAACGAATCATGACAAATAATACACACGAATCATTATTAATGTACCGTATGTTATTCCTTTCTGTCCGTTTTTTTTCATGAGTAAATCTTATTCAACCGGGCATGATGTAGGCGATTTGATATATTTTGGAATACCACTTCGTTTGTTGTATTATTAGGTACAGCAGATTTCTTCGGCTTGAACCTGTACACTGCCAATCTAGTGACTCCCGCCGGCCCACCCGATGGACCGTCCCCGTCGTTCCAGAGGGACATGGCCGTCAGAATGTCTCAAGACCAGAGCTGGCCACCTGAAGCACTGGACTACATGAAGGTCAGAACTACTGCTAAATTAAGTTTTTGGGGGATGGGTACTACACGATGGTTAACAAGACCTGTGTCGGTAAATCCTACAGCACAGCGACGTAAAAATGTATACCTGTATGTTGTTGCCTTACTCTACGTTCTTTGTTGGAATGCAATTTCATATTGGGACAACTCGAGTTGATTTGGTTGATTTTTTTTTCGTATCTTTGAAATTCTTTGTGCTGTTTTCATGTGGAAAACAAGATGGCTGAATTTTAGTTTTGACTCGGTCTTTCTTTATCATAAAAGTAAGGTTGGAATTAAAGTACGATAAATGATTACTTTGAAGCAGTATTCTTATTATTGCTATTATTTTGAGCAACTGTTGAAACTAAAGTTTAGCTTTGAGTATTTTGGTGCATTTACTGGTTCTAGTTACACGTATTTGTTAACATATTCAATTGTATGAATGAACGAATAATTATATTGAACACGATACATTGCAATACAATACAATAATAACTTAACTAAAAACACTTCAAATCTAGCATTTAACTTAAATAAGCAATAAAAATAAAAATTTGCAAAAAGAAATAAAATTAGCCCATAGATAGACCAATCGGCCAATTACGCATTCCCCAAAAACTAATCAAGCGAATAAACCACACCGTCCACCAGGTAAGTGTGTAATATTCGCCTGAACACCCTAGTCTCCGAACGCAATCACTTAATGTAGTCCGGTAACTGGTTGAACAGCAACCTTCCCATTATTAGAATAAAATTGTCGCTGCCATGTCTTCGGGTTCGAGGAATGTGGAAGTCGCTATAGGCCCGCCGGGTTTCACGGCCCGATATTTCTTTCACTCTTGTAAAGCCGGCTTGTGCGGGGCAGTGTATTATGGTCGCTTCTATGTACATGGAGGGAGCAGTAAGAATTTCGAGGCCTTTAAAGGCTTGCCTACATGACTCCCTCCATCTAAGTCCGGCTATAATTCTAACAACACGCTTCTGCATGACCAATATTTTATCCGTATTTGATTTGACTGTACCTCCCCAGGCAACTAGACCGTAGGATATTATTGGTCGAATAGTACCGTGGTAGAGTGGGCTTAGAGAGGTCGTGTGTATTAATAATAGAGTTAAACAATGTGCGTTCTATTAGCAACACCTACGTTGGCTCGTCTCAATTTCCAAATCAGCTCGAGCTTCGGAGTATGGCAAACAATTCAACATGGCAGCAGGAAGATGGCTGAGTTAGAAACTAAGTCGCTCAGACCACGAGATGCAGTATTTACTATAAACAACATATTTATCTCAAAATTAAACAATTTTATGTCCCACAGGTTGTACCTTGGAGCATTCGCAAGGCTTTGAACTGGATAAAAACTGAGTACAATGTGCCTGTTTTCATTACTGAGAACGGCTACTCTGACTTTGGTGGGCTGGAAGACGATGGAAGGATTGACATGTATAATGTAAGTCAATGAGTGGAATTCATGAATACAAATGAAAAACCTTTACTTATGAAGCAAAAGATGGTTTCTATTTAAGTAATGGTAAAAAATGTATACGCGTAGTCCGTATATGAATACCTTTATCTATTTCTTGGACCTTTCACACGGCAACTTTGAGGTTCCTTATAATCCTGTAAGATGGAGCTACTAGTGTAATTTTTTCATAGTTTTACAAGTACGCGCCTTTTTTAATTTAGAAGTAACAGTAAGCAGATGACAATATTTTCACACATTTGGCAGAGTGCATCGCCATTTGGTTGCTTGATATTTTGTCAACTTCAGGTAAGCTTTTTTTTTTTTTTTAACTATTTATACCCAAATAAAATCACATTTAAGCTTCTTGCAACCCCTTGACCAATCGCAATAATTTTCATGGCTGACAACACAGCACCGAGCAACAGATACTGATAATAACTGAACACGTTACAAGTAGGTGGAATCATAAGGAAGCTACAGGAGCCGTGCTTCTTGGTATCCAAAAGGCCTTTGACAGTGTATGGCTCCACGGACTAATTGCTAAGCTCAATATAATTGGTATCTCTCATACAATTATTGCTATCTTAGATTCCTACCTACATAGCAGACAAATCTACGTAGCCATTAACAAACATCATTCAAAAATCCACCCCACCACAGCTGGAGTACCACAGGGCAGCTTACTCGGGCCTACGTTATTTAACCTCTATATCAACGATATACCGATACATCATCCAGTCCATGCTGCCATAACGCCGACGACACTAAACTATATACTTTGGCAAGGCACCTACCAACCATCGTCACCAGACTTAACGCCGCACTACAGGAGATATCGGTATGGTGTCAGAGATGGAGGATCAAACTTGACTCCGCGAAAACCGAAGCCATATATCATTTACACCAAGAAGCGCCAACCTACCCAGGGTTTACCAACCCTCCAGCTAAATGCTAAATGGTGAAGACATCCCGTGGAAGCCAGTAGTCCGATACCTAGGAGTCCATCTGGATCAGCGTCTAAACTACAGCACACATGTTCGACTTGCAGAAAACAAGGAAACGGTAGCCTTAAATCTCCTTCGGCCCCCATCTCGAAAACGAATGGACTTCTTCTATACAAAGCGCTAAACTGGGACAATATGACCTCGAGCAAAGAGTATCCCCTTCCGAAGGACTACCTACTCTGCAAAAACTACATGAACATACATCCAGCTCAGACTTATCAACATATTTTTTTAGTGATTGCTCTGTTATAATTTAATAACATTAAAACAACAATAATATAACAAGGTATTTCATACCATCCTAAGGATTTTAAGCCTTGTGAGCCGTGCTTGAAAGGCAAGATGTGTCGGCAGCCGTATCCGCGAAACGTTCAACGCCGTTCTCGAACCCTTTTAGAGCTAATCCACTCGGATATAGTGGTGGTTAACAAACCCTTTTTTGCGGGGCCAAATACTTGCTTACCTTCGTGGATGATTACACTCGAAAAGTATTTGGTTATTTTCTACGGGAAAAGTCTGAAGTGACGTCTGTTTTCCAATGCTTTAAGGCTGAAGAAGAATATTTTTGCAATTCAAAAATGAAATGTCTGCGGACGGACAATGAAAGCGTTTTTAACTCTCGAACGTTTCTGAAACTTCTGTCTACGGCTGGCATTAAGCACGAACTTTCTGTAGTCCACACTCCGCAGTATAATAATTATTATATTTGATTTGCATAGTGATCTGTCAAGCTCAGACTCTGATGGGCCGGATGCTAGTGACGATCGTGATTCTCGTGTTACTCGAAGTAAAGACTGTTCTTTATTGACTGATGTCCTCGGCTTTCTTGACCGACAGCGAACCCCAGACAGTTAAAGAGGCGTTGTCTGGACGCAACAGGGCCAAGTGGCGAGAAGCCATGGCATTGGAAATGGATACATTTCAACGAAATCGTACCTGGGATGTAGGACCTCCGCCTACTGGTAGGAAGGCAATCACGTGTCGCTGGTTGTTTAAAATTAAACGAAATACTTCGGGCGAAATCGACCGCTATAAAGATCGTCACGTTGCACGCGGGTTCACTCAAACCCCTGGCATTGATTTTGATGAAACTTTTTCTCCTGTGGTGAGAATGTCTACTTTGCGTATGCTTTTCGGCTATCGCTCAAGCTCGTAAATTACGAATCCAGCATTACGACGTGGTATCAGCATTTTTGAATGGTCCGCTGGACGAAGAATTGTATATGAAGTGTCCGCCTGGCTACTCTCTCCCCAAAACTGCTGATGGGGGGATACAGTATGTCGACTTTCAAAAGCCATTTACGGATTAAAGCAAAGCTCTCGTACTTGGTAATTTTTTTGCTGCTACATTGGAGAAGATTGGGTTCGAACGATTGAAGTTAGAACCGTGTGTGTTCGTCAAGACGGACTGTTATGTAGCTATATTCGTCGATGACGCATATGTATTTGCGAAAACTTACACTATAATTACCGAGGTAATAGAAAAACTGTCAGACCAGTTTGAAATTCGAGACATGGGAAATGCAACAAACATTTTAGGAGTTCGCCTTAGGCGATCTCCAGAAGAAATAAATTTGGACCAACTTCTGGATAAATTTAAAGTGGCTGACTGTAAGCCGTGCTCAACGCCGATGGGCTTGGAGAAAATTCCGGACGCTACTGAATCACAACCTCTCGAAGCTGGTGTGCCCTATCGAGAATTACTTGGATGCTTGCAATGGCTTTCAATCTGCACAAGACCAGATATCACGTATGCTGTCAACAAGTTGTCGCAATATACTAGTTCACACAGTCAAGCGCATTGGGTGGCTGCTAAAAGAATTTTGCGTTATCTAAAAGGTTCTTTAACTAAAGGTTTAACGTTTAAAGATGATGATGAAACAATTTCTGGATTCGTGCAAATATAATACCAAGGTCATTAAAAAAAAAAAAAAATACCTGGCTGTGTGATCTGCAAGTTTTCAATGAGAAAGTAGATCTTATCAGCTTGTCATTGAGAAAACTGGTTAATAATGAACCTATGTTGGTTAAATCGCATGCGTCGGGATAAAAAATGACCAAGTACAAGCCTAAAATTACTGCCCACGATTGCTCATTGAGCCCCTGCCCCCTGTAGAGGCAGGATCCTAGAGTATCAAGTATAGATTTGAATAAAGCTATTTTAGATAAAAGTATAGAAGCTAAAAAATCCTTCATTGATGGCGATGGAAATATTGATGTAGACTGCTTGGGATACTAATGCAAATTTGCAAAAACTGAATGATGTGTTAGCTGAAAATAAGAGCTATACTTTATTACCACAACCTAATGCGTGTTAAAGAGAGCAGACGTGTTATTGTAAGCTCATTATTGTAAGCTGATTTTTTCGAAGAATATTAAGGACTAAGATAAACAAGTTATAATATACTGTACATTTATTTACGTAAGGAAAAGATTTGACTATCAGCTGGTCTGCTGGAAAAGTTGGAAGACTGGTCAATAGCGAAGTACAAACGATCCGTAAGTCCCCTTCTTAGAGCCCTTTTATCCATGCGTTTTCGTACGGACGACAGTGCTACCAAAATAATATCGTAGTGTCATGGGTCCTGTTGTGTTGTATGCTGCGCACAGGCTTTTTGTAAAAAAAAAAAAAAAAAAAAAAGGAGATGGCCTGTTCACCCTATAAACAGTGCCAGATACTCAGACTGTGCTTATAGGAATCTGTATGGGCTACTAAGAGAACATGATGACAAGTTCTTTAATTACATGAGAATGTCGATCAGTTCATTTGACGAACTAGTTGTCAAGTTTAAGGACACTATTGCAATTCGGCCTATAAATATTTAATAAAAAAATTAATAATTTTGTTTTTGTTTTAAAAATCTTGGGTTAGGTACCATAAGATAACTATTGAGTTTCATTTGGCGCGAAAATGTGAGGCCAAAATATGGCGGATCTTCTATTAGTCCCCTGCTTCCGCAAGCAAATCGTATGGAGGTGTAGGGGCTCGGCCGTGTCAGATATTTACGACCATTTTAATGTTTTTGTTTACATTACAGAATTATATTACGGATTTATTACAGAACAATTAACAATTATCAACATTTAAATGAAAAAAAATAAATTCCGTTCAGCTCTCCCATACAATTTCTAGTTATTGTTGACATAACATCCAAAATTGCGCAATGAAATTTAATTTTAAACAATTTTTTTTTCTTGCAGAGACTTTTTACATTTAATAATTGTTTAAAACATAAAACAATAACATTTTTATAAAAGAAAAACACATATTCATGTATTTCAAAATTTTGTGAAACACAGAATTTGCTTAAATTTTTTATCATATTAAATTAAATTAGATCAACAAAAAAGCGTCAAGCATCATAGCAAAACTGCGACAAAATTTGCTCACTAATTCTCTATATTTCCTTAGTGCTCTAAATGCGGTCATGCATCGGCTGTTAGTGTCTATTTGAAAAGCGTTCAAGTTTAGAAAACGTAAATTTATGTCTGTTAATTTTTGAAAGCAGTCATGTCCAGACACATTAAAGCTCCCCTAGGTTAGAAAAAACTATATACGATATTCCGTAGCATTACATCCAGCTCATGAAAAGGAAAAGGTGAGCCTATACAAGGAAAAAAATCCCTTTCGGCTCTGGCCGATCAGGCGCAGGGAGATTCCATGCAAGCGCAGACCCCGCTTTACCTCTATGTAACACTATGTATGTAGATGAAAATAAAAAAATACTTTATTTTTTTCCCGACCATAACATCAACACACATAACACTCTTGTGTTCCAAATTTCGACTATGAATTTTTACTTATCAAGTTATTTTCACTTTGACAGAACGCCATCTTGAAATGATTTATTTGCCGTAAAAAGTGATGATTACCATTATCGTAGACAATTATATGGGCTTTCAGTCAGATTTTAATTCATTCCTCTGCTACCAATATTAACTGAGATATGAATTATATAAGGTTTCAATCGGCCGCCATCTTGTAACTAAGTAGTGGATCTAGCTGGTTAACGAGCTCGATCAAGACATTTGTATGATCAATTTTTGTGCCAAGTTTCATCAAAATCTAATATTGACGGAAGTTAGAGTGTTTCCTAAAATCGATATACATACATAAATACATCTATATATATAACATTTTGAACGGAGGGTGGTTTTAGGCTCAGGGGGTCATGAAATGAAAAGTTGTGAAGAAATTTTCCGGAATTGGAACATTGGTCACCATCTCAATAGGTAGATGAATCTCCCTAAAATTAAAGCCCTACTAAGGAAACTGCACGGTTTTTCTTCTCTCCTGGAAATATTGTGTCCCGAGGTTTCATAAATAATCGATTAAATTAGTCTTTATACCTTCGACATTATTCTTAATGATTTTGGTTAATTAATATTGCAGAGATATATGCAGGAAGTTCTGAACGCCATTTATGAAGACGGTTGTGAAGTATTGGGTTACACGGCCTGGTCTTTAATCGACAATTTCGAATGGACCGGAGGTTACATGTAAGTTACACAGTCAATTTCTTATTCCTATTTCATATGCTGTTACGCATTTCCTATGCTCAGTATTTTGGATTAAAAACAATAGCTACGAGATAATCGGCTCCTTTGTTCATAAACAGACAGTAAATGAAAATTCACTTAAACAAAAATACGTTAATGGAATCTCAAAAAATTGAAGTTTGGCCCATACCTTCCAAAATTGATTAGATGGCTGTCAGAGCCTAAGCTCCAACTTACTCTTATTTTCACCATTCGGTATTCTGATGTCTGGATACCCCACTGTCGTTACATTTGATTAGCTAATGCGGCACATGGGTTAAGGGTTCCCATAGAATGCCACCTAATCAGGCGCCACAAAGTCAGTGTAACCAGCCATCAGAATATCAAATGGTGAAAATAAGAGTAAGTTGGAATTGAAAGGCTATGACGTATCTGCAATTTACATTGAAAATGTAACCATACATGTGGAGTATTGTTGTGAATATGTATGTGTTTAAGAGTGTACATGAACTGTAAGTAGGCTAGAGAGGAAGGGACATAGAGGTGCCTTGCCCGGTACGAGGGATTAAGCCGCGTCTCCACCAACCGAACATGCTCGGCGAACAGTGTTCGCGACGAAAAGACGATGTTCGCCGAACATTGTTTGGTGTTGGTTTGGTGTAGACGCCTCCTTGAACATTCTGACCGACGTGGTGGGGGAATGGCGGAGACGAGATGTTGGCTGTCAAAGTTCGCTCACAGAGCGAACATTTCAGTCGAACTGAGGCCTTGATCACGCGTACTGCTATAATTTTCTTCGTTATTGTACGTTTTTGGCGGGGTTTGTGAGGTCTGTGTTGTGAAACATGAGTGAACAAACAGATATCGAAAATGGCAGTAAACACGTGTGGTCAGTTGAAAACACCATTAGATTAATTGAAGCCTATGAACGCTACCCTATACTGTGGAAACCCAATGAAAAACAGTACAGAAATAAATATATGCGCAATGATGCAATTATTGAAATTGCGTCAGATGTCGGCTGCAGTGTACTCGATCTGAAGAAGAAGTTGGAGAGTATTCTAGCGCAATACCGAAGGGAAAAGAAGAATGTTATTACCCATTCTGGAATGTCCACAAGTGATAAAAAGAAACCATGGTGGGGACTTAAGTATCTTCAGTTTTTGGATGATAAATACACACCAATCCGCACTACTTCAAGCTCTGACACTTTGCTGGATACTGAAGAAGACAAAATAGATGCGGATGAATCACAATCACCTGTAACCCAAGAAAGCACAGCAACTACCGGTGATCGGCTATCTCCCTCAACTAGCAAAAAATTTAAGCCACCCAAAAAGAAAAGTCGAAAAAATCAACAGGACGAAGTCTATAAAATAATGAAAGAGTGTTATGAGGGCATGAACAGCCTTGAAAGCCATAGGGATGTATTCTCTATTTATGGGGAAGCTGTTGCAGCCAGAATTAGAAAGCTAACCAACCCAATTGCTATCTGCGTTGTTAAAAACAAAATCGACAACGCCATTTTTGAAGCAGAAATGGAGGAATACAAGAGCAAATCTAACAGCGTTTCATGTTATTCAACTCCTGCGCCTTCTTCATCGGCATCAGCGGAGGCTGTGGAAGAAAGTCGTGATTCTTACTTCGAAGATAACATGAAAGGAAACAAGGAAGAAGAGAACAATCACAATTTCCTTCATCTGCTATAAATGTTTCAGCCTATATTATAGCGTATTCTTTTATTGAATATTTCTTTTTTTAAATGCAGTGTTACCTATTATACCTATTATATTTTACCTAAGTGTCATCTTTCGATAAACTTAAATTTCAGGCCTATTGGTAAAAAAAAAAAAAAAAACAACAATTTTCACATTAATAGTTTAGTATTTATAACATTGTCATTGTTACATTTAGCTACTATGACAGTTTAAAAGTGAAAGTAACCCCATATAAGGTATGTTTATAAAGTATTAAGTTCAGTCATAGTCATGCTGCCATGGTACGCTCCCTTCTTCAGAAATAAAATATGAAGCATACCCGTCTCTGATAGATTTAGCTTGTTCAGTGGGTCTTCTGCCGATACGAGGTAAGGTGTAGAAGGTATCGGTTCTTTCAGTTTCATTTCGCCAATCTCCTGGGACGACAGTTCCATCAGGCAACACATAGTCTACTGACCCAGGAGGAGCGTAGTAGTTGGCAGATTTGTCGGCACGTAAAAAGTTATGTAAATAAACACATGCACAAGTAATTATGGTTGCCTTCTCAGGCTCAAGTAGCATAGGCTTTCTTAGTACTCTAAACACTGAGCTCATGATACCAAATGCATTTTCTGAACATCGCCTAGCTCTTGATAGACGATAGTTCAACACTCTTTTCTTGCTTCCTTTTTGTTGATGTCTAGGGTAAGGTTTCATTATGTTTTTGTGAAGAGCGAAGGCGTCGTCCGCTACTATAACATGAGGTACTGCAAATATCCGCCCAGGTAAGGCTTTATCAGGAGGTAAACTTTCACTGGTTTTCAAGGTGGTATTCCACAAATCACAGTTTTTGAAAACACCTCCGTCTGAAATCCGTCCTTGACAGCCCACATTTACGTATAAAAAAGAATAATTTGAATCCTAGAGAGCCATCAAAACGATACTGTAATGCCCTTTGTAATTGAAATATTCACTTCCACTATCAACAGGGCATTGTATCACTACATGCTTGCCGTCTAGGGCCCCAAGACACTGGTCAAACTGCCATTTATTTTTAAAACCAATGGACACAAACTCCCATTCTTGACGAGTACTAGGCGTTTTCACATATTCTGATAATGCATTAACAAGAGCTTTATACACCATAGGTACTATTTTAGAAATACTTTGTTTTGAAACCTTAAAAAGATACATCAACGATGTATAGGAATAACCCGTTGCCAAAAATCTTAATGTCACTGCCAAACAATCATTTGCACTTATAGCATTGCGATAGTTTGTGTCTTGTTTTGAAATGCTTGGTCCAATTTACGACATGAGAAGCTCAAAATCTTCATTACAAACCCTTGTGAAATTTGTGAACAAACAACTAGCTGCCAAATCTACACGAAACTGCTCACTTTGTTCATCTCTCGCCCTAAATAGTTGTCTCTGCCACCAGCGTGGAGATCGACGCACGGACATGAAGACATAATTAGCTGCTGCCATACACGCTAATAACAAACGACGACGTCGACGAGACTGCTGCGATGCACTCATCTCACTGTTCACCGTACACTACAGCTCAAAACTAGTGCACTACAAAACGTCAAACCCCGAACACTGATTTGTTGGTCCGAAATTGTTCAACGAACTTTTATTTAATGTTTGTCCGTTTATCGTGTTCGCAAACACTGTTTGGCAGACTTGTTCGGTTGGTGGAGACGCGGCTTTAGGAGCAGAACTGTCGAACAGTAAACAATACACAAGTACGGGATTTAAATATAAGTGGATTATTAATTACTCGGACATTACTTCATGGCGACTGTGACATATCGGGTCTTTTATTTGATTTTCAGATCGTACGACATTTGTAAACAAAAATGCTACCTATATAAAAACCCTACAGGAAGTAAAGATCCATTAATTAAAATTATCATGATTCTTTAATTCAAAAATTATGAAACAATCATATTTTATTTACAGAAAATTAATGCAACTAGATTTTACAGACTACGTCAAAGTTTTAATTAAAGCCATAATAATATTGGGCAGCTCCCGACAAGAAATTAGCATAATGGAAAGTGGCAAATACTTCTGCAGCCTGATCGAGGCGATTATAATACCGGTATTTATTTAATCCCCTGGTATTAAAAATGTAAACAAGATAATTTTATAATGGAAAGTGCTATTCAAAATTTGTTTGCTTACAGTTATAATCCTAGGGTATTTATTTAACCTGTAACGAATTAAAAAATTCGTCTTTTCTGTAATTATTGCGTAAGCAATAATTTGACAATAACTTTCTCAGAACCACTGCAGAAATCACCAAAAAATTATTTTGTTGTTTTGTTTATAATTTTGTGTTTGTTTATTTTCAAAGTGGCTCTCCTCACTTTCACAGACTCACGATTTTGTAAGTAAAAGAAATTAATAAAAATACTAATAGCAAAGTCTCTTATAAATTAATTATTTAAAAATCAAATTAACAAAAGAAACTTTTTATTTTATTTTAATTTAGAAAGCAATAGAAGTTTTACTGAAGTTTTTAAAAATTTTGTAGTAAACTCTAAAGACACGAAGGTTGGACATTTTGGATCTTGATTTTGCCAAAACCTGGAATTTATTCTGAGAAAATCTTTTATTCAAAACTTTTTATCGTAGAAATTAATAATCAATCCAAACCACTGAAACTGTTACCATGCTACCAGTCAATGACACCAGTATGTCAAACTTAAGTTTAGATGTCTCAGTAGTGATTCTTTAAGATGAGCGGCTAATTTAATCGGGGCTCTGCCCCCTTGGTGCATTAGAAATGGATATCACGTAAACAGACAATGATGGAGGAGTGAGCCTTCCCCTATGGCAATTCAAAATGAAGCTATATCGCTCCTTCATATGAACAGTGGAGCTTCTGCAAAAATCGATTTTTTTTTTTTACATGAAAAAAATTCATTTTTTTTTGTTTTCTATCGAGGTAACATCGGTACTTCTATAGTTTGTGAAATGGCCGCTAGAGAGCAGAAGTTTCGTTATTGCCTAACGCTGAATTTGGCGCGTTTGGAGTGTAAACAACGAAGTAACGCCATAGCGTCAGTCGCTGAGAAGAGGTCACGAGGTAAAGACGTTGACTCAGGTAAGTTATAATGGAACAACAGCCGATTGTACTGCCTTTGTCTGTTATGTATCAAAATTAAACCGGTGCTTTGGTTAATTGCATCGTTATACTCTTCAATATGGGCACAATGTGGTCACAATCCTTCTAAATTAAACGGGTGCTTCGGCTGAAGTACCGTTTTATTCTTGAATTCGTTGACTAGTTGATGACATGTTTTTAAATGTAACCGGTGCTATGGCCGAGGTTTCGATTTAATTTTGAATTGTAGATTAATTTTTTCTTACTCAATATAGGATTACTGCTCCATCTTCCAAATAAAAAATGTTTTATTGTGTTCTAGGAGCGTTGCACCATGAAGAGACGGACTAAACTGATTGTTCAGCTTAGTAAAAGACATGCTTTTATGAATGACGCAGGACCAGGGTCCTCTCAAGGCGAAGTATGGCGAGTATTACAGCAAGATGACACAAGACTTGTCGAAGCCTTCCCAGATAATGTGCCTTGCGATGGAGAAAATGCTGCTGGGCAGATGGAACCCGTATCTTACGGTAAGTCCAAAAATTAGTCCGACGAAGATCTTACAAAAAATTTGGCTTCACAACTTGACTGGAATAGATAATTATTAACACAGAGAAAAGGCTTCTGTGTGACCTTTGCTTATTTTATAGTCCGACCGAAAGATGTTTTTATGTTTTTAGAAATTTGGATACACAATGTTCGTGTTGTCTACATATTACTTGATTGATTAAAAATTAATTTTTTTATCAGCTTACGAAGAGGAGCAACTTGTTGTAATGGATTCTACTGAAACTACCTTTCAAGATTTAAATAATGATTTCATCGAACTGCGACCGGTTGCCTTGCCCGAATTTAACACCAGTGTGACCGAATTTAATAATACTGAAGTTGTTGAACCTGATAAGACTGATTTTGCCGAAAAAAATGGAACAAACAGTCCGAACGATACGTATGTTACCATAGCTAATGAGGAAGAAGTTACCAAAAAAAAATTGTACTAATGCTGTGAAAACCAGTGAGACTGAAGTTGCCAAAAATAATGATGATTTTGAAATGTGGACCAGTCAAGCTCATAGTTCGACTGTTTTATTGCTTGATGAACCAAAAGATCCGTTTCACGAATCAGATGATGAAGAAGCTGACCCGTCCTACAATCCTGAACCAAAAGAACCACAAGATGAAATTACCTCTCTGACTTTTACAAAACTGCAGCTAAAGCAAAAAAAGCCAAAGAAAGAAAATCAGCGAATTCTTGCCAAGAAACTGAAAGTCGCGGGTAAAGAATATCTCACAAAGAAAAAGAAAGTTGTCACAGCAAAAAATGCACAGCCGCCTTGCCAAAATTGCAAACTAAAATGCCCTGAAAAAATTGAACAGGCCGAAAGACAAGTACTTTTTGATACATTTTGGGCTCTTAGTGATCTGCAGCGGCAACGTCAATTTATTAAAGATAGTATGGAGACAGTTGCACCAAAGACTTAAAGAGTCACAGTAAATGCGAAATACGAAAGGAGCCAGAATCAAGCATTCTATTTAACTGTTAGTGGCGTCAAATGTAGAGTGTGGAAGAACTTTTTTAAAGGAACCTTCAACATAACAAACAGGTTCATAAAGACTGTACTAGAAAAAATTGACAAAGAAACACAAATTTTGGACGTTGACCACAGGGGAAAACATGACCGACACAAAAAATTAGAAGAACGTTTAGTGCAAAGTGTTCTCGACCACATTCAAAAAATACCGAAAATACCAAGCCACTATTGCCGGCAAAAGACTAGTCGTGTTTACATTGAAGGAGGAAGAACCATCTCAGAATTACATCGGGACTACGAAAAAGAAATGCAAGAAAATGGAAAAACAGCTGCTTCTTACAAGCAATGCATAAAAAATTTTAATACCTACAACATAAGTTTCTTTCAACCTAAGAAAGATTTGTGTGAATTGTGTGTAGCGTTTGAAAATTCATCGGCTGAAGAACAAGCTAAACTTCAGGCAACCTACGAAGAGCATATTATAAACAAAGACCTTGCAAGAATGGCGAAAGAAAATGACAAACTTAACACATCGACATCAACAGTTGTAGCAGTTTACGATCTGCAAGCGGTTTTACCATGCCCTATGGGAAAAGCATCTCCCTTTTACTACGTGTCAAAGGTAGCCGTTTACAACTTAACAATTACAAACATCAAAACTTCGAAAACAATTTGCTATACATGGCACGAGGGGGAAGGTCAGAGGGGTGCTAACGAGATAGCAACCTGCGTGTATCGTTACCTGCAAGGAATAAACGACAAACTAGAAGAAGAAATCGACGTGATATTTTATTCGGACAATTGCACAGGACAAAACAAAAACCAGTTTATGAAAACCATGTATAGTTACGCTGTTCAAAAATTGACTTTTATAAAAAGTATAACGCATAAATATTTAACAGTAGGGCATACACAAAATGAAGGGGACACGGTGCACTTCCTTATTGAAGACAAGGTAAAGAAGTTCCTGTTGAATGGCCCAATTTATGTCCCATCCCAATATTTTGCCTTAATGAAACAAGTCAAACAAGGAAAACAGAAAAATGAATGTAACTTAGAAGTACAAGAATTAGGATACCAGGATTTTTTGAATTGGAAAGGATTGCCGGTGTCTGATGAATTGAAACTAACTCAATGCTGTGCTTTTCAAATCGCCAAAAATGAAGGCTTGGTCTACTTTAAAAAGTGTTTTGAGGATGATTGGAGCAAAATGAAGGTGCTTCATGGCAGGAATAAGGCAAAAGAAAAGACCTTAAATGAACCTGAAGCGGCGTACTCTGGAAGGTTACGAATGAAAGAAAAGAAGAAGAAGCCTCTTCTTGAACTTTTGAGGAAGAGAATCATTCCATCAGCTTACTCTGATTTTTACGAAAACTTATGAGCAAAACAGTAAAAAAGGACAATGAACCTAAAGCGGTGTTCTCCGGAAGGTTGTCTGTTGAAGAAAGGAAGAAGAAGCTATTTCAAGAACTTTTGAAGAATTTTTTTTAATAATTCCTTTAATTTGTACGAAAAGTATGAAAATAAATAAATTTTGCTATTGTTTCTAATGTGGTTTTCTATTCAAATAATGGAACATCTCCTTATCTGAATTAAAAAGTCTACGTTAAAATGGAACATCTGCAGATTAATCGAAATCCAGCCATTGTTATGACAATGTAAAGTCGTAAGTTAATTACTAGAAAAAAATAAAAAATTTTAACGTCAACTAATTCTAAATAAGTTTTACGGCTATTGAAAAAACAATTATTTTGTTCACGCGAAAACTTTAAACCGCTCTCCTGAAAAGTAGCGTTTTGCAGAAGCTCCACTGTTCATATGAAGGAGCGATATGTGTATTATGTAGGGCAATCTATCATCGTATTAGGTATTTATTGTAATTTTATATGTTCTCACTTTTCTGAACTTTAGCAATCTACTTTGAGCTAAACCTTTCCTTCTATCGTCTTTCCTTTTTGGTTAAAGAAATGGTCAATATACTGTAAATATGTTTAATTTTCAATCTGCCGTATTTTCCATAGATAGTCTATATTAATGTAGGATAGAGGAGGCCTTACTCGCGACATCTCTAGAGCTAGACGGATTTTAACACATAGGTAGACTTTCTCTGTGGGGACGCCGTCAGACAGTTAATTACCTAGCAAAGGAAGTTACAAACGCCGGTATTATAATCGCCTCGATTTCCATACAAAACATTTTTTCTACAATTTTCGGTTTCGAACTAACTGTATTACTGGCAAACCAATCGATAAAGGCTAAGGCTGGCTGATAATAAAATTAGACTTAAGTTAAATTGAATTGTACACATACAATACAAAGTTTCATTGTAATACTCAAAATTTGATGGACCACTCATGGCTGATTTCCGTACCAAACAGACTAAACATGGCAAACATAATTTTGCGACGCTAATTAATCTTACAATGAAAGACAAAAAGTTAAAAATAAATTTATGGGTTAATCATGAAAACATTTAACTTTCCAGATATAGTCGAGGCTAAGTCAAACAACTCTATTGAATACCACTCTATAGAAGCAAATAAATTGAAATTAAGGAAACCCAGCATATACTTAGTGTTTATGTATCGCTGCAGCTTATTTACTAAGGTATTTATTTCATTAATCTCAAAAACAAACATAAATTTTGAGATTAAAAAAAATTGTATTTCACCCCAATCCTTTTAATGTTCGTAGAATCACCTAATGCAGTATTTATTTCAGATACAAATTTGGAGTGTATAGTGTGGACTTCAAAGACCCCGCGCGGCCTCGGACGCCTAAAAAGTCCGCCCAGTTCTTCAAGGATATTCTAGCATCGAGAGCGATACCATTAATCACAGATTAAACAACAATTAAACATGAGTGTCTTTGTTCTGAATACTGGAAGTGGAGTTATTTCTTTGTTGTTCAAATATTACATTCGGAAGTTATAGATAAAATCAATTACAGATAAATAAATTCGTACCAAGGTTTTTATTATATAAATTTCTACTGCAGTATGACGTAGTTATAGAGTCAATATATTGCAGGAACAGGCTTAATATGAGACAGTCATAGGACCGGAACCATTTGCCATTGATAAACTAGATCAAAACTAAGTTTAAAAATCGATCACTTGGGGAGATTTTTCACATACAGCATTGCCAAATGCCAACGCTTGAAGGAATTTTTGAATGCTAGCAGCAGGGTGCACGTAGAATCAATGCTAGTTTTAAAACTTCGTCAAGTAGAAAAAGTCACTCTACGGATCTTTGGAGTTGAAGGATGGATATGGAAGGAATAGGCTCCACTCAGTGAATGATCGGCTAATCTCTCCCTTCTGGGGACGAGTACCGATTCTTAACGAAATTACTTCCGAGACTCTAAAATTTTATTAATTTCACGATAGAAATCTTCATGTATAACTTAGTAGCTTATAAACATTTAACAATAATTTTACGACAGTAGTTTTCATAAACCATACATAGCCTTGCGAATAATTTTCGCAAATTAGTTTTCTTTGTAACCATTTATAAACATTTTTACGAAGGTTTGTCATTTGAGTAAATTGTAAAGCGCCAATAGCCTACCTGTAATGACTTCATTTATCAACTTGATTACTGAACTTTTAACTTAATTTAGTAGTCGCAAATAGTTGTTTTAGTTAGTTGGAACGTTGGCTAGGCTCTCCAGGGTTAGCTCAGACACCTTAGTGCCCTTTTTAAATAGGGTGGGTTTGTTGAGGCCTTAGGTGGGGCTCCCACTTAAGAAAAAAATAACCCGAGTAAAGAGGGGAACTCTGGATATTCTTGTGACTGAAATGAATGGAAGGTTCACTCGTCTTCAAGAAACTGATGCCAAATTTGGGTTTCTCTTAGATGCAGTGCCGGATTAACCTATGGGCACTTGGGGCACGTGCCCCCGGCCCCCCCAGAAGTGCCTAAAATTCCGCCCCCCCCCCCCCAGAAATGTCTGAAATTCAGGCCCTCACAAACGAGATTTAAAAAAAAAATTGAAAGTTGAAAACAATTTCTAGACAGTTTTGTGGTAGACAGATTAAAAAGTTGCTGGTAATAATGTTTATTTTTAATTTAAGCTCTGAGCACTGCCGGAGGTCAGTTCGCTCTGACGACACTCACGACAGCAGCGCCACGCTGCGGAAATTTTATAACGTCCACTTAGCAGAGGACGGTCCTTAGTGGAAGAAAGGCATAATCTCAATTTATACAACGATATGTTGGGTCTATTCATATATTGTCGATGGGTTTTCGTAAGGCGGGGTTTCCACATAAGTCAATCGTCAATGAGAAATATGGTTTTGACGTTTGACTAACCTAAACAAACTCTACTAAAAACACTATGTTCATATTTTATATTTTATCTCGTTATTAATTATACTCATTATAAGTGGGTTTTAATGGCCGAAAGGTACCTTTCCCACAAATAAATTTAACAAGTGCTAATTACTACAACACATCATACCTAATATGATTCATCGCGCTAAGATTGAGTAAAAGTGCCGCCCTTGTGCGGCAGCGCTCTTTCCAACCACTTATTTCGTTTTCGAGAGGTGACACGTGGTACTCAAAACCAGGTCGGTCATCATCTTTTCCACTGGCGCGGCTGGGGCCGGTACACAAAAAAAAAAAAAAAAAAAAAAAAAACGCACTCATCATTGCATGGGACAGAGCCAACCAGGCAGGCGCCGTATGCCGTTGTTGGAGCCACGATGGCTCCAACAAACTGGCCCCCATGGAAAATTTCGATTTTCCATTTCAAAGTTGCAGGCAAGGAGTCAATACAATTCACTTTAAACAATTGAGATTGAGCATGGTTTATCCCATTTAAATGGTTAACAAAGGCTTCGCTAACACCAAGACTATTTTAGCATAAGAGTAAGGAGAAAAGTATAGAAAACAAGTGTAGACTATAAACTGTAAGGCCAAGGAGCCAGGATCGTGTCCCGAGTCCCTAAGGCCTCGGAACATCGATGCAGCTCCGGTACACCTTCCAACATTGACAGACACCGAAACGACCGATCTGGCGACGGGAGCAGTGTTGCCAAACTGGAATGTTTAGTTTCCATGAGATCATAGCATGAGATTCGTAAAAAAACATGAGAAATTTCCCAACGCAGTTAGCGTTAAAATAATAATAATTGGTGACCCTTAACTGAAAAACTAGATTGTTAGGCCTACTTATGCGCTCTCAAAATTACGGATTAAGGTTTTAGTTGCTCAATTCAAATACCTAAGAATTATAACGTTTTGTTAAGGCCAGACCGTACCCCTATGAATCATCGGGCACACATTGTACACTTCAAAAATTAATATCAGCTAAACTGCTAAAGTATTAATTTCGAAGTGATTATTTTTGTGCTATTACATAGTAAAGTAAATGTGTAGGCCTATCTTTATTCAGAGTTTTCAAGTATGGCTGTATTGTGATTCCTTACTGATTTGATGATGAAGACGCGAATTTTTCACCATAATTCGTTCAATTTTTTACGCCTTCGTCATCAATTCGGATACAAATCACAATACAGCAGTAAATAGAAATGCTGAATAAATATACATAGGCCTACATATCTACTTTAGTGTGTAACACAAAAATTATCACTTCCAAATTGATATTTTTGTTGATAGGCTATTAATTTTTAAAGAGTGCGATTTGTCCCTAATAGGGGTCCGGCCTGGCCTTAAAACATTTCAACATTATTTTAACGTTTAAACAAGCTTATCACGTAGGCTATGTAAAAAATGGTGTCCAACCAATTAAAAACAACAAATTCATGTTCACAATAGCCTATATAATTACACAAGTAACGTAAAATTGTGAATTAACTAATCGTACATTTTACTATTACATTTATCAAGCATATTTGGTGCAATTTTTAGTTTGTAACAGGGATTTTCTCCAATGTATGACTTTGCAAGAAGAAGTCCTTTTATAGTTGATAGGTCCAACCTATTTCTGGTTTTCAATTTTATCAGGTTGACACTGGAAAATACTCTCTCACAAGCCGCGCTTGAGTGTGGCAGACTAAAAATATTTTCCACAAAAGATTCTAGACTTTTAAATGGATAGCTGCTATCAGCTCTTTGAATCTTCCCAACTTCTTTCCAGAATTCTGTGCAGGTTAATTAAAAGGTGGAATATATTTCCGGTCTAAAAAATTATGTAGGACAACTCGCAAACCATCAGTTATAGTTTTTTTTAAGTGGTGGATTTGCGGCCGTTCCGCTTGAAATTGTCTATTCAGCTTATTAACAATTGGAAGAATGTAGTCAAGAAACATTATGTATGCTTTGGTTGTAGAATTCAAGGAATTAAATATAAATTCGGCTTGCAAGTCTTTTTCACTGTCGAAAACAACATCCGTAAAAAACAATTTAAGGGCATCCCATTGCTCCAGAAGCCTTGATACCACAGCCTCTAATGATAACCAGCGAGTAGCACTTGGGTGCAGTATCTTCTGTGGCTTTACATTTACAAAGTTTTGAAATTCTTTCAATGCAGCCGTTCTTTTCGGACTGCAACTAAAATAGTTATAAACACATCTGGTAAACTGTTCAACATATGGTGGTAATTTTTTACACGCATACGATGCACACAAATGAAATGAGTGGCAGATACATTTCATCACGAACAATTTCGGGAGTTGTTGTGTAAATTTTTGTTGAACTGAATTATTACCTCCCATCATGACACTTGCACCATCAGCGGCGAAACCAATCATATTTTGGCGCCATGGAATGTTCTTACTTTCCAAAGCCTGGACAACTGTGTCAAACAGCGTCTGGGAATCAGCATTATGAATTTTTATTAAGTCAAAAAATATATCTTCAACTTCATGATTGTTGACAGTTGTACGTATGACTATGCACATGCTCTTTTCGTTTGACAAGTCGGTCGACTCATCAATCATCAGTGAAAACTTACGTGTTTTCAATATTTCAATTAATATCTCTTCTTGCGTTAAACCAATTACATTGGTCACCAACTTCGTGCACTTGGTTCTACCACACGTTAATTTTTGGGCGACTTTTGACTCAGGACAGATCTCCTTAATTAAATTTGGAATGTGTTCTGCTGCCAAAAATGATAAATTGTGTTCAGCTACATAGGCAGCAATTTTTAACTCTGCAGCCTTAACATCTTTATCTGAACTCCCTGATGTGGAGGCCAATGCGCTTCTAATGTCTTTAACTCCAACAATTGACTTGGCCTTTAAGATGTGAGTATTTGATTCACTGTGCCTTTCTAGGCTTGTTTTACCAGCGAGTATGCTAATTTCTGTATCACAAGCCTTACAGTGTGCAAAATGCACTCCCTTTCTGCTGGAAGTTAACCAGTGTTTAAACAGTGCATTGTCTTCCCAGTCTTTTTTATAGCACTGTCCATGCCTTGCTTTAGGGGGCATCTTAACTTAATAGAGCAGAACAACACTACACTATTAAAAAAACTAATACTTATGAAAAATGAATACGCTACACAGAACAAAATCTGAATAATAATAATAAACAAGGAATAAAATCAAAATGGCGTTCGATTCGAGATTTCGACTTTCGAGAATCGCCAGAAATCAGAAGTGGGAAATTTAAGAAGAATGGGGTCACCAATTGTAATGTGAAAGTTTTACAACTCATTTAAGAAATCTTTGGCACAACAGAAGTTTGAGTTGCGCAAACATCTTATATATTGAATGTAGAGGGGAAAATGTTGAAATATAAATCTAGATGGTAACTTTGAAAGATACAAAGGTTATTTTTTTCGTACTTCCAAAAAAATTGAAAATGCATGAGAATTCGGAGTTTTTGTACAATCCATCATGAGATCATGAGCTGCTCAGAAAATCATGAGATCTCATGTAATTGCATGAGGTCTGGTAACACTGGACGGGAGTGGTCACCGCGACAACGCCGTTCACCAAATCCCTCAACCTCAAACTGCTGGTACCACGAAACATTCGGAAACAAGGCAGGCAAATGCACACCACAATGCGAGTTCAAGTCAACAAACTAATTGCGTCACTTGACTCGGTGGCGGATAGTGACGCCCCCAATTTGGCCGCCAGCAACCGCTCCAGTCATTGCCTCATGCTTCATGATCGCTGCACCCACTCAAGTTCCTTGATCGACACTGTGGCCGCAATCAGCAATCATACGGCAACAGACGACCCCATACTTACATACGGTTCAAAGTCGCTATCCATAGACTTGGGTCTACGTAGAGAATTTCTTAGCCTAGATGTTCCAGCTTCAAAATTTTACTTAAAACGGAAATTCTAAAAACTATAACTTACGACAAAATGGGTCACATAAAAAATAGCTTGAAATATGAAATTGAATTATAGGCCATTTCTCTTATCCTACTTCTACTGTAAATTATTTACATAAGACGATTGACAGTATTTCACTGCGGCTACTGGCAGGAACAGAATTTAGGCTTTAACCTTACTTTATTTTCAAAACATTTGACTAAACACACACTGTATAGGTAGGCATTAGGCAATGCCTGTAACCACCCGCTTACTCGATTTATTATGTTTGTAAACACGGTTTACAAGTTAGAACTAGTGACAGAACGTGGAATACTGACAAAATATGGCACTTCTCACTGCGACCGCCTCGATCAGGCTGCAGCTCCTCAAACGCCCAATCCACCGTCTTCTCATCAACTTGCGCCCTCGGCGTCCACATCATCTCTATCCAGCAGCAGTAGGCCTACACCATGTGAAATACAAATTTTGCCTGATGATGGTTGCGATGGTGACAGTAATCGTTCTGGGCAACGCAAACGGATATTGTCACATATATACAAAAAAACCGTTAACTGCAAGCAGTTCGAAAAAAAATTGCAGAATTGATTTTTAATATGGTTATCTCAGGCTCAGGCCTTTTCTTTGTCGAGGACAAGGGTTTCATTGCTCTGTTAGAATATCTTGAGCCAAATTACGACATGCCGAGTAGGCAAGTTTTATCAAAAACAATCCTGGACCCCCAGTATAATGCCGCCATTTCAAAGGTTAGAACCATTTTGGACCATGCTACTCATGTTACTATAACATCCGACGGATGGACTTCGAGGACCACGACGTCCTACATAGCTGTAACAGCTCATTTCATCAACGCTGATTTCCAGCTTCAATCAGCCCTGATAGGCTGCTTTGAATGCGCTGGAAGGCATACCATGGAGAACTTAAAAGAACATCATGTAGCCGTGACTGAGACGTGGGGTTTGTTTAGAAAAGGAGTGACTTGTGTGACCGACAGCGCTGCAAACATAAAAGTGGCTGTGACACTAATACCAATAATAATTGCATAGCGCATACAATAAATTTGATCGTGAGAAAAGGGTTAGCCCTCGATGAAGTTGAGGTTAAAAAAAATTGTGGAGTATTTTCATCGGGATCAATAGGGACAAAAACACTCAACGATACTCAGAGCTCTTTCCAACCCGGAAAACCAGTGCTGAAGCTCATGATGGACGTCACAACCAGGTGGAACAGCACACTGGACATGTGTCGGCGGTTGACAAAGGAGGAATGTGAAATCCTCCCAGGACTAGTTCAGGTCTTTGAGTCCTTGAAGAGATAACAGTGGAGTTTTCGTCACAGCAAAAAGTCACTATTTCAAACATTTTGGCGGCAAGGCAACTCAGAGAGTTCCTGCAGAACGTAAAGGCTGAGTCAACAGCCCCACTTCAAAAGCAATTTGTGGATGTCATAATGGCCGAGGTCAATTCCAGATTTAAGAGCTGTGAAAGCAATCCGATTCTAACGAAGGCAGCATTATTGGATCCTGATTCAAGAGACTCGCTTTCCATGACCCTACTTCTTACGCGAATGCTAAGGCGATGTTGGGCAAGGCCGCAATGCTGAGCCTCAGACGCAGCAGGAAGCTTCACAACCTGCACCCACTTCTTCAAATCACAAGACCCCAACCTCCAGTATTTGGACAAAATTTGATAATCTGCGGGATGCAGATGCACCTACACCTGTTACAGCTAGTGCCACAATAATTTTGAGGCAGTATTTGGAAGAGCCGCTGCTAGCATGCTGCATGGTTAACTCACTAGCCAGCCTAGCAAGTGATGTTGTCGAAAAGTGCATCAGCAAGCACCATGCACGATTAAAAACTTATGGATTAGAAATTATTTCATTTAAAAATACGACCACAGAAGGTGGCATGTCACGTCCGTGGACAGTCTCCCCTTAAAGAAACAGAAAAGGCTATTGTGATACAACGATACGTGATACGTGCCTTATTCAAAATTTTACAAATTCAAGCCCTATTGGGTTCTGGCTTCGAACCATCGGGATAGGGAGACATGTCTGTGTATGATTCATGGTAATGCTGAGCTAATGATAAAAAAGGCTCACGTTCTGGGAATCTTGCATTCAAGAGGAATAAAAAGTACCGTCAAGCTATTAATCTGTGTCACCGAAGGTGAAAGGGAAGTGCACTACTTTCCAAAAGAACGAATTATTAACATCCGCTGATCCCACCGAAATCAAAATTAGCCAATGGATAAATAAAAAAGTAGAGATACTGACTAGAGACAAGAATAAGAAAATTGTCCGTAAATGTGTGAAAGAAGAAGTTACATTCAAAAATACGAATGAATTTATAACTCAATTGAAGAAATATGTAAAATTAACGTTGATGCCTCATATGGCTAATCAGAATCACCAATTTGAGGCAGTTACTAGAATTAAAGAAAACTTAGGGGAATCAGACGTCGTGATACAGTGTGATTTCTCGGAGAACTATAAGTGCAAATATTCCGAGGAAGTACAATCAGTCCATTTTGGAGGTTCCAGATCCCGAATTTCATTACATACTGCTGTAGTCTACACAAAGGATAGTTGCCTATCTTTTTGCAAATTATAGGATGGCATGCGTCACAATCCTGCCGCGATTTCTTCAAGTAAAATACAAAGAATATTATGCAGTTTGTGTACAAGTATATTTTAATTAATTTCCTCCCAAAACAAGAGGTTATGGAACCAGCATACTACAAAAACAATGTTAAAATGTTTTTTTTGTTATTTTAGGCCTCGTCTGATGATCCCCAGCCTTCAACTACCTCCGGCATGTCATCAAGCGTAGCCCAGCCCTTGCCTATATCCAGCTCCTGTGTGCCGACTATTCTGGCAGCCAACATGGCAGCATCAGGAAAAATCACTGACTTTGTAAGGAGGCGAATGGGTGTAACGGAGAGAAAGAAGATAATGGCCAGCTTTCTCAAGCTCTTTTATTTAGACTTGCAGCCATTCTCCATTATTGAGGATCGTGGGTTTCGCGAGTTTGTTTGCGATCTGAATCCTTTGACATCCCCACCCGCAAAACTGTGTCCCAGTCACTGATGCCAGCTCTGTACGCTACATGCGTACAGAATACAAAAGAAGCCCTAGCAAAGGTAAACAATATTTGCCTCACGACTGATGCTTGGACATCAATAAATAATGACAGTTTCATTGCCGTCACAGGGCACTTTATTGACGAATATTTTATGTTCAGGAAGGTACTCCTTCAATGTTCTATGACGACTGAGAGGCATACAGCTGAAAATTTAGCTAGTGATCTTAAAGGAGTTCTGGATGAGTGGGACCTTAATAATAAAGTGTCTTTGGTGGTGACGGATAATGCTGCCAACATAACGAGCGCCATTAGAGACAAATTAGGGCTCAGGCATTGGGGTAGTTATGGCCACACTATTAATTTAATTGTTAACGATGCATTAGAGAACAGTGTGGTGTCTTGTCTAATAATTCGAGTGAAAGGTTTAGTCAGCCTATTTAAAAGGAGTACTGTGGCAAAGAATAGGTTGACTGAGTGTCAAAAAAATTTGGGTATGGAGCCCAAAAAAGTTCTCCAGGACGTTGCAACCTGATGGAACTCGACGTTTTATATGCTTGAAAGGTTTTTACACCTTGAACAAGCTATACGCTCGGTTGTAGGGTAGTTGGACGCCGACGTGGAGGCTTTGACCTCAACCGACTGGACTATCTTAAAAGATCTTATAAAGGTGCTATCACCATTTGAGGCAGCCACTAAATGCACAAGTGGCGATAAGAACATGACTGCCTCAATGGTTATACTGGTCACAGATAGCCTTACTGACGTGTGCTCTGCTCTCTCAAAAGAGACACTAGTGGAACCTGTACTCGTGGTACTCAACGATTTGCAGGTAGGCCAGCAAACAAGACTAGGCCTTATAGAAAAGAGCCAAACTCTAAGCTGCGCGACTTTTCTTGATCCTCGGCTAAAATGGTAGGCCTTTAAATCTACAACGGCCGCAGATGCTGTAAAAGCCCTTATTATTTCGATGGTCGCAGCAGAGGTTACCAAAACACTCAGGCCTAGAGAAAGGGAAGGGTCAAACTCCGAAGTTAGCAAGCCCCCACAAACTGAAAAAGAGAAGGAAAAAGGACTGTCACTTTTTCATTTTTTTCATCATATAGTTCCCATGGAGGTTAATACCAACAAAGGTACCTCCAGATCAAGGGCCATTGTGGAGGTCAATAGGTACTTGATGAGGACGAGTATTTACCCTTGACAAGTGACCCCAGCGCGTGGTGGCGCGATAATTGGCGGAATTACCCCAACCTGAGCAAAATTGTGCGCTCAAAATTTTGTTGTGTGGCGACGTCTGTCCCTTGCGAACGGCTATTTTCCAAAGCCAGTAACATTTTGAGTGAGCGGAGGACACGTCTGAAGAGCAATAAAGTGTCGCAATTGTTTTTTTTTTTTTAGCGAAAACCACATGTTTATGTAGGTTAAGTAGGCTTACAATTTTGTTATTTTAAGATTTTCTTGATGCATATAGCCTATAGCTGTCTTTACCATTGTCAAGGGGTTTCTAAATGAATCAGCAGCCCTGGTGAAAAAATTCACCTGGATGCCTTATACAATTGCAAGTCTTGGTCCATAAATACTAAAATTTACTGCTGTCAACTAATATAATGTGGGAATACCCCCCGCCCCCCCCCCCCTTCCACCACATTGTATTTTTTAATTATTTTTTGTAATTAAATTAAGAATGCATTTTCGTATATAAACGTGGTATTTTCGATTGCAACCATCAGAGCAGCCGTATGTAGTTCTATAGCCGACCGTAGGTCATCAGGGTACAGTATAATATTATAGACCAGGGTGCCTCATGGTCAGATGTACAGAATACGGTATATTATTAAAATTGAGTTAGAAAAGTACAGAAAATTCAATAAAACTTAAATGCCATGTGCAAGGTTCTTTTCCAAAGCGATGAATAAGATTAATATTTTAGGGAGCGAAGAACGCGACTCGAACACAAAATTTTTAAGTGAAAATTATGAATTAATGTAATGGTTTTCCGGTTTTGATCCTCGATCCACATTATTTTTGCATCTGTAATTTTTATCAAATTCTAAAAGATAGGTGGCAAAGCAAAGCTGCCGTTTAAAATAGGTGTTATTACTGATTCATACGAAGGGGGCATCATATCACTTAGGTTATTTTCCAGTCGATGGTAATAATATTTATGTAATTTTTGACGCTCCTCATTTACTTAAAGCCACACGAAATACCTTAATAGAGTATGACTTTACATATGACGGGAAGAAAACAGCTTCGTGGTCCCATGCCATAGATTTTTACGCTGCTGATCAGGGTTTACCTAGACTTGCACGGAAATTGACTGATAGATGTGTCATTCCGAATCGAATCCCTAGAATGAAGGTACTGCCTGCCACTCGTTTGTTCAGCTATTCTGGTTACGCTGGTATGCGTTGTAAGGCTGAAAAATTGTTAATAACTTCAAACGCGAGGGATACAGCAGAATGTCTTTTATTTATGAAAAACTTATTCGATACTGTTAATGCTAAGTCAAACAGACCTGAAAGGGGCTGTCCATATAAAATCGCTTACAGTGCGAAAAGTTCCCACAATATGGAATGGCTAAAGGCAATTCGGATTTTTAGTTCACTGAAGGGAATGAACAGTAGTAGGTTGTTGGTTTATTTCAAAAAGATTAGAACTTTCTATCACATGGACTCTTCAGGGAAAACTAATGAAAATGCGGCTTACCAAACAGCTGAAAATTTCAAAGCTGTCCCAGAAGTCCTTGTGTTAATTTTTTTATGTGCCCTGTCCCCCAGCAGAGGAACGGCAATGATTGCGGCCTTTTCAAGCTATATTTCATGGATTTAGTGTCTAAAAGGGTCCAAGACTCGTACTCCAAAAATCTTTCCGATTCCATTACAAGACATACATTGCCGAATGAGAAAACAGATAAAACATAGAGAATTCGACAACAGTTCTTGATTACTTATACCTTCATTAATGTTAAGTATAAACCCCAAAATGCTCCCACTTACTTAACAGTTTACATCCCATAGGAAATTGGCATGTGTAAATGACGTCCTGTGGCACCTTACGGTTCAGGGAAATGCCCAACTACAAAGCGAAAGGCTTACGAGGGAAGTCGTGGACCTGCAACGCGCTTTTGCAGAAGTTAAGAAAGGCGCATCCGTAAGAGCTGCCGCTAAAGCTCATTCCATTCCGGAGAAGACTTTGCGGAATAGAATTAAAGATAATAAGTCTACGAAGGGAGCGTTGGGCCAACCTCCTGTATTAAGTTGGGAAGAAGAAAGTAATCTAGTGCTTCATTTAAAGCGCCGTCAGAAGGTTGGACTCTCCCCAACAAGACTTTCACTGCGGCAAACTGCATACAATTTGGCTGAAGAAATGGATATTCCGCTATCGACTACTCATTTTCGGGAAGAGAGTCGCACAGCAGGCATAGGATGGCTGCGTGCATTCATTGGACGTCATCCGGATCTCTCAGTTCGAAAAGTACAGGGCGTCTCGAACGCTCGTGCTGAAGGACTGAACAGAGAGGAAGTGCCCGATTATTTTGCTCTCTTGCAAAAAACCCTAGCCAAGCATAAGCTGTTCGATAAGCCTTTCCAACATATATAACGGAGACGAAAGCGGCCTACAGTTAAACAATGCACCGCAATTCGTCATTGCCTAAAAAGGGAGTAGATCTGTCCAAGCTACGCAATCAGTAGAGCGTGGAGAGACCATTACTGTGGTTGCCTGCTGTAATGCTGAGGGAACATTACTGCCACCATACATCATTTTCAAGGGCAAAAACAAACAGCAAATATGAGAAGAGAACATGCCCAAAAGCCCAATGGGACACACATATCTATGAATAAAAAATCAGCGTATATTAATAACAATTCGTGTATTTCTCACATGATTTACATAACAAATTATTTTGTATTAATGAGGTCCTCTTTCTAGATAGGCTAGAAAACCATTTTATTCCGCGGAAATCATCGGGAGCTTGTCTCCTTGTTCTAGATAGCCATGGGTCCCACACTCAGTCCCCTGTTGTTCTTGAAAAGGCATTAGAAAATGATGTCCACTTTCTTGCAGAAGTCTTATGGGTAATGGACTGCGTTATCCAAAATCAATCGGCGGCTTCTTGAGAAATTAAAGGTGAATTGTTTATGCGCATGTTTGGGGAAGCTGCAGGAGACTTCGGAGTTAGCAAAACGAGGTTTCGTTACCTTCTGACCAATGCACTTGGCCTATTTCTTCGAGACCAACTCTTAACTGACATGTCAGAAACGTACTTAACTTTAAGTTTCGATGAAACCACAAATAGCGCAAGTGCCAAAGAACTGCAGTATGTACTTACATTTTTCTCAGAAAAACAGCAGTACGTGAACACAAATGATCAGAAAGCGGATATTGTTACCAAAGATTTGCAGAAGACAAAGTTTTCTCAGTTGAGTATACATTTAAATGTAAACGTTAGATTGTTATTTTTTTAGCGCATACTCGGGGGTGTGTTGAAGTTTTAATTAATTACCTTTTTCCAATAGTTCAAATATGCCGCGTCTTACTTTTATGTTGGCTATAAGCCTATACTGTGTTTATGTTGCAAACTTGTGTCTTTGTGCTCTCTTGCAAGCAGGGCTGCCACATTCCGTGGTTTACCTCGGAATTCCGTGGGAAATAATTTTATTCCGAAAAATTTCCGGGGTCAACAATTTTTGAGGTTTTTCTGTGGGATTTTAGGGAAATTTGTTTTTATTTTATTTTTTAAGAATTTTGTCGAAGGACCATTGATTCTCTCGCAGTTTCATAAAATTTTCGCAAAAATTCAAAAAATATAAACACTATTTCCACCCCGAGCCCTACACCTCCATATGATTTGCATGCTGAAGCAGGGGACCAATCGAAAGTCCACCATATTTTGGCCTAAAATTTTCGCGCCAAATGAAACTCAATAGTTATCTTATGGCAGTTATGACAGTTAATTGTTATTCTAGATTTCTGCATGTTTTTAAAAATTTACTAGCTTGAGTAGCTTCAGCTTTGTATAATGAATAAAACTTAGATGAACCTGAAATAAGATGCCGGGAATTTCATATCAGCCTATAAAAGTGTGAGGGTGAGAAAAAAGTCAAATCAAATGATTAAATCATGGGAGCCAATTGCATTATTTCCATCACAAACCTATTTCAAGAAAGGTTTGTAAGTTTATACATACATGCATTGGCGTAAATAGGGGGGTCCTGGGGGGGGAGGCTAAGCCCGCAGGCCCCCCCAGGATTTCTGGTGACAAAGACGTTATGGAGGCGAAAGGCATAGTATCCACAATAACGAAAGGGAAATTAATTCTTGATACTGGTATGCTTATTTTACATGAAAGACATCATGAAAAAATCAACACATTGACTTATTTTCACAAACATATATTACTCAAAATGCTTAAGATCCCAATAGGCCTATTTCAGACCTATTTTTTCAAGCTTTTTCTTCGGGGGAGACCCCCGGGCCCCCTCAGTGGTAGGTTTATTTGTCGGTACAATCTGAACTGTACTGCTTGCAAAATTCGTAAAACCTCACTAATTTGGACCTATATACATCAATTTTCCTTCTCCGGGGGAAACCCCCGGCCCCCCATTCTCCAGGGTTTAATATGCGTAAAACCTCACTAATTTGGGCCTATTTATCAATTTTTTCTACGGGGGAGACCCCCGGGCCCACCTATCACCAGGGTATAAAATGCGAAAAACCTCATTAATTTGGGCCCATTTATCATTGTTTTTCTGCAGGGGAGACTGCTGCGCCCCCTTCTCCAGGGGATAAAATGTGTAAAACCTCACTAATTCAGGTTTACCACAACATTAATGGCTTGGATTCACGGAGAACAGCTTAGATCTGATAATGACAACCCAAACAACCTAGCCCCCCCCCCCCCTCCAGTCTCCAGAAGGTTACGCAGCCCCCTATAATGCTTTTCTCAGCGCTCCAAGTATTTTTAATTGTCAACTGCCAATTTTGAATTTGCCACAATTAAAGGTACCTACTTATGGTATACGTGGGTGTAGCTTAGGAGCCTTAGACTATACTGCTCTAGCTTCGGAAAATTAGCAAGATTAAAAGATGAAAACTGGTGAAGTAGGCATGGTGACGTACAGCAGTCGATACTCTCAAAAATAATAAAAATCCGCCTATGCTTAGCATACTACATGAAAACAAACTTTATATCCAGTTTAATTTGTAACATCCTTGGTGAATGAAAAAAAATCATATATAAGGCGCTTATTCGACCAACGTCAATAGTGATAGTAAATGTGGTATTGACGTGGTAGCAGACATTAAGACAGTCTAAAAATGTCTGCTACCACGTCAATACTACATTTACTATCACTATTGACGTTGATGGAATATGCATCTAAAGGGGACCAACATTTAAAAAAAATTCCGGGGTATTCTGAGGAACTATTTAACAATTTCCGAGGAATACGGCAGAAGTCATTTGGCAGCCCTGCTTGCAAGATGGTTGAATAATACCACAATATATTTTAATTTAATTTACTCTGCTCGAGGATATTTTATTTTTAACACAGGCAGTGACAGTAACAGAGACGGTACGTATCGCACATTGTAACATAACTTGCGAAGCATTGACAAACTGCCCGGATGCAATGCAATACATACAATAGCAAGTGGCACAGGGCTGCCGTTCGGAAAATTAAAATTATACGCAATGGTCGCAATGGAAGCGAAAAAGATACGCAAAGATACGCAAGTTGCAAAAATAAAAAAAATAATGCATTATTTTTTATTTCTTGTTTTTTTTTTTATGTTTTCGTGCCCTAGTCGGTTTTATTTACTTAAAATTTTAATTTTTTACCTTCAAATTTCACACTTCCTTCTTGTTGGCAAAACTTTTTTCCCGCCAATTTTTGAAATCATTGAAATTTTCGCATGTAAACTTTTTAAACTTAAAAATTTAAATGCATGCATATGCCCAAGCTTAGCCAATTAGTGGGATCTTATACTTTGTTCCCAGTTCAATATTGGTTCCGGGCTGAGTAAAACATACTTATTTCGGATGTGGTAAAATGTGTAGAAGAAATATATAGGTATCCTAAAACCAGAAACTATGACGCTCAGTCCGCTGATTCTTCGGATTGGCTATACCGAAACCACAAGCGAAACATGGTATGATTAGGTCTAGCCACAGAGTTTTTAGTCTTTTTTATACTTTTTTTAGACTTTTTACCATCGCGTGGCTGTAGACCGTTACCAATATGGCGGCTAGTGTAGCCTGCCCATGATAAATACGCAATTTCGCTGGGAAAATAGTCCACATAGGCTAAGTACAGAGATTTGACCGGGTCCAGGTATCCGTTCTGCTATGCTGAAATGTGTAAGACTTCGAAATTTTTACGTTGGTACTTATCTCTGATAGTTGGCTTATGGTTAACGATTGTCCCGTTGGGGAGGGATATTATGGGTACCGCCGTCCCAGTGTATATATTTCTATGGTTTATACCAACAAATAACTCCCGCTAATTTTCAAATGCTAAAAAAATGGATTTTTTGTTATTGAATATTTAAGATTGCTTTTTCGCATTTTCTTTTTTCAAACTATATGAAATTATACGCAAATTATACGCATTTAACATTATACGCACGACGATACGCAAGCCTTCAAATTATACGCAAAATCGTATAATTATACGGCAAACGGCAGCCCTGAAGTGGCATGTTAAGGCTGAGTTTTCAATAAAAAAAATTTCAGGCATGGGCATAGAGACAAAAGCACAAGAAATATTAACACTTATAAAAGTGAAATTATAGTTAAAAATATAACGTAATTAAAATTATAAAATACATTAGCGTATAAATTTATATAATACTGTTCAAAAATATGCTGTTTTAAATTATTTTTAAATTATGAATGTGGGTACATTTGTTATGTTGGATGTTGATGTTGGCCTGGCCGCTGGCCAAATGAATGACCTTCACGTTGGAAGGCTCGGTGCAGGTGCACCGCACCCCTTATGCCTCAAGTGACTGACCCTGACACAGGCACTAGGCAGGAGCCCCGCTATTATTTTTATTTATCATACCTTGCGTTTCAACATACAGGCCAGATTTGGCAATTTCAATTGATTGCTTTCCTATTTATACGTAGAATAAGGAAAGCTTTGCGATGGCCGAAATTTTAGATTCAGAGATTTCAACAGATTTACACGTTTTGAGGTTTCCAGCAGTGGCGTAACCAGGGGGGGGGGGTCAGCTGGGTCCGGACCCCTCCCCCCCAAAATTTAGCCAAACAGCAAATTTTTCACATATTTATTTTAAACGATTCCCCGGGGAGACCCCGGTCCCCTTGTTTCCAGTTCTGTTAATAAAGTTATCGTCTGCAAAATCAAAAAGTTTTTGCCCACAAACTTTTTCAGGCCTAGAGTTTAAAACATTTCCCGGGTTAGTCCCCCTTTGGCCTCCCGACCCCTCGCGGTGAGGAAATTAAGATCATGGCCATGCACTGGGGGGGGGGGGGGGGAGGAGGCGCCACATGAAACACCACCCCATTCGAAAACCTATCGTAAACTTTATGTATTGATGTTAAATGAAAACTGGACCCCCAAAAAAAATTTCCGACGACGCCGCTGGTTCCCAGGAACCAAAGAAAAGTGGTTAGTAGAAAATGTCTGTCGGTGTGTCTGTTCATCAATTTGCGGTGAGTGATCTCGAACCGGTTCTCTTTGTCCACAGCTCACCAAGATGCCTTAGAGCTCCCCCGGTGGTTTTTTTTTAATATACAGGGGGCAAATTGGGGGGGGGGGTGTAAACAGGTGGCGATATAATTAATGCATAGTGCATATTATTCAGAGGCACCCCCCCCCCCCCATCAAAAGACGCAAATGGCGCCACTTTGTCTAACGAAGATTTAGACATTGGAGACTGCTGCGCCGAATAGAGAAGTTGTGATCTTCTTGCAAGGGTGGATCCAGCGGAAAATTTAGGGGGAGGGGTCACAAGTTTTTTTGTTGAAAAGTTGAGTTTTGTTAATTTTTTTTAATAGGTATCTTATGAATTTACTAATTTAGGGGGTCATGACCCCCCCTCCCCGTGGATCCGCCATTGACTTCTTGCAGAACCACTGCCTCAGATGTCATTATTGTTGTGGAGAGTCATTGAGTCGCAATCCCGAGCAATTTTTTCAATTCCGGGATTGTGCCCGCCCGGACTCCGGAGTCGCATGACCTTGGGGAAAAGTTTATTGTACTCGTAGCCCAGGCAACGAAAAGGTATAGAGGGAGTTAATTGGAACACAATTTTTGACTTCGTAACTTAGTTAAGTAACGAGGTGAACATATCAAAAGTCCTCACTCGTAGCCCTTGGTTTTTCGCTTATATATATATATATCGCCTTGGGGATATTTCCGCTCTATACCAAATTAACGTTGATTAGATTTGCTACAAGTTATATTAAGTAAAGTTTTTCGATATCTTGCATAATTTTCGAGTTATCTGCTCGGGAAAATCAGTAATTTCGGGAAAATCCATTTCTTCCTAACCTTTTTTGAATTGTTCAACGATGCAATCAATGTAGAACATTAAAATCCATTATATAACTTTACTGTTTGATATACTTTCGTTTCAAAGTTAAACCAATTCTAGTGTTGAGAGGGCCCAAATATACACCATTATGTACACATAATGAGTATTGGACGGACGTCTAGATATGACTATATCAATGATCGCCTCTTTTTTCTTGGTAATGACTTGTTACCCATTTCTTATAACACGTCTAATTTCACAATTAAAAGATATTCAATAAAAAAATGATTTATGTTATGTTTAGTAATCAGTTTTTGTTTATTTCTTTACATTTGAGAACGCCAACATGAAAAAAACAATTAATACAAAAACGTGGGGTGAACTCAACTGGCGAAAGCGCCAAGTAACAACATCAACCAACTGACAACAAACATGGTTCCATTTTTTCAGTGCTTTGTAATTTTTAATTCCATTTCTCATTGATATGCTTAATATTTTAGTAATTAAAGGTCCGCCCACAGACAGCTCAGATATGTAAAAAAAAATTTGTCCGCTTAGTTTTTCGCGTTAATCGGTAGTTTATGGATTGTTCCCATTACAAATGTGCCGTGTCGAGCTCAATGTTGCCGGTCTCTAAGTTTTTCCGTCGGTTTACAAAATATATCTTGCACAGGTCAGTAATAATTATAAATATTATGCAACTTTGTTTATTTAGGAATATTTTCGTTTGTTCCGTTTTCTGAAGTTTATTTGAAGCGAGAAAAAAATTAATTATGACAGTCACAGTCATTATGGCAGTCACAACCAGTCACAACTCTCAACTGGGGCCCTGGGCCCAAACTGGCCTAACCGCCTAGACACAAGCGTCTATTACATATTATATTTTAACACTACTTATTTAATTGTAAAGGAGGAAAGGAGGGGAGATTATGATGGTAACAGGTCAATTCTGATAAATAGCTCCAGTAACCAGTGCAAAAAAGCATGGCAAATTATAAATAATGAACTCAGAAAGCCTCTGACCAAACCCAAGTCGAAGGTCGTAGAGCTTAGTTTACATGATAAAAAAAAAAATCACAGAGCCAATTGATACTGCAAATAGCTTCAACTCATTTTTTGTGAACATAGCAGAGGATCTAACCAAAGGTCTCAATAGTGACTCGTTGCCGAATTTGGGGGCTTTGCACCCCCATCACAACTTTCCATTTAATTCCTAACTCTGCTGAAGAACTTCAAAATATAATTAATAATAAAAAGCTAAGTTTTCCTCTAGACATGATGGCATCCCCGACTTTGTAATTAAGAAAGTGTTTCCATACATTGCCAACATTACTTGCAAATTAATTAATATGTCGCTTTCCAAATTAATCTTCCCCTCTATATTGAAGGTGGCGAAGGTTACACACCTATTCAAAAAGGGTGACTCAATCAATATTGGTCATTATAGACCAATAAGTCAATTGTCAATTTTTTCTAAACTAATCGAAACTGTAGTGTTAACAGTCTACTGGCTTACCTGAGACAATATGACATTTTAAACGAAAAGCAGCATGGCTTACTTAAGGGGAAGTGCACGGCCACAGAAATTTCACACATCCTAGATAAAATTTATAATGGTCTCGATCAAGATGAATTCGTTTCTGGTTTATTCTTAGATTTATCGAAAGCTTTTGACTGCATTGACCACTCCATGCTTCAAACTCCAAATTGATGTAACGTAGGCTATTACCCTTTTGCTTATAGAACTCATTACCGGTATAGAATCAGACAAAAAGTAATGGCATCGGTTGGTGAAGGAATTGAAGAAGAGGTCATTTGGAGTGATGGCCCTTCTTCAGAGATCAAAAACAAATATATGGTCAAAAATCTTCAATTGCTGTGCCAAAAATTTAAAAAGAAATTTAATTGGAAATATTTTGCAACTTCTCACGGCAAAGGTGTGGTGGGGGGAAATGCAAAGCGCTTAGTGCGCATGAAAATGATGTCGCAAGGTACTGCTATACAGTCGGCAAAAAACTTCGCCCAGATAGCGGTGCAAGTATGCCAAAGCACACATATAGTTTATGTTGCGAGCGATCACATTGAAAAAGTGATCAAGGAAGACAACCCTTGGGAAAATGTGAAAGCAATACCAGGGATCCAGAATCTACATATTATTAATTGCAGTGAGGACAGCATTATTACAGGAAAGCGTCATGCATACCATCTAGAAGAACTTCAGTTGGTCGGACTGTGACGGGTTTTTTTTTTCCGTCCCAGTTGCTAAAATATCTGAGGAGCTCCGAATTTTAGGGTTGGAAGTTTAAATTGTTCGTCAGGTATCGTATGGTACTTAGGAGGTTAGGAGGGGAGAGTGGTGTCCAACGGAAGTCAGTTTCTTCAGTTGTAAGTTAATGTAAGGCCGATAAAGTACTGCATACATACTCTCCATATGGGAAGCTCTTTCCCAACACAGTTCACTATAGAATTATTGTTGAAATTAATTAAATACTTTTTAAAGTAATTTACTACATTTTGGTTACAGTCGAACCTATATCAGCACCCCAAAGGAATTCTCAAAATATTATGACAAGACAAACTTTTTGGAGTATATTGAAAATCATTTTTATCCCACATTGCAGAAAGAAGGGGTTAAATTCCCTATAATTCTTTTTATCCACGGTCAACGCTTGCCCTTGGCAATTACAAGCGAGTGAATTATGCCATGGCCTGAAAATAATTATGGTAAGTTTGTACCCAAATTCGACACATAATTTGCAGCCTGCAGATGTGAGCGTGTTTAAACCTCTTAAAGCAGGATGGACAAGAGAGGTAAAGGAATGGACATGCAACAACTTCCCACAGGAAGTTAGAAGACATACATTTCCCCAACTTCTTTCCACAGTGTTAGACAAGCTATCGAGCAAACCCATTACCAACAGTTTTAAAATATGCCGGATCCATCCGTTCGATGCACACGCATTTGATTATTCCAAATGCATTGAAAAGAGGATTCGAAGACAAGAGTTGGTGGCACAACGGCATAAGAACGCATTTTTGAGATTCCTTGAGGATAGCATGGACTCACAATTACTGGTAGCTTTAAAAAAAAAAATGTTATCCTCGAATATGAGAGGGCGCCCCTCAAGCTGCCATGTTATACGATCTCTGGCGCAAAAAGACTTCAGAGGGTGAAAGTAGTAGCACTACAACTGAAGAAGAGCAGCAGCAAATCGTCGCTGAAGAAACAGAAGTCACTGAAGAGCAGCAGCAAACCCGCATTGAAGATACAGTAGTAAATGAAGAGCAAAAACATCGGTACCATTACTGAAGGAAAAGCAGAAATGGAGATACATGAAGATTTCCTCAAAGAGAGTAGCATAACAGAAAGCCTGCTGAACACAAATTAAAGTGAAAAGTTTCAAACCATTCTACGCCTCCTATGGAAAATAAAAAGGCAAAAATGAAGACCAAGAGGAGGAAAAAGCAATCCCCAATCAGGTCACGAAGGTCTCAGCAGAATTCAAAAATGGCTACCCTAGAACGATTCTTAATCGATTGAAATATTGCATGCTGCATGCTTTTACACGTTTTTGTTAACTTTTGTACAGTTAAATAAAATGGCGGATTGTGGTTCTCCGCAAAAAACGTAATTATAGACATTTTATTATTATTTTATTACATATATAGATTTACCTAGTACGGCATTATGGCGAATATGCTTCTAATTGTGTAATGTGATATTTTGGGTTCATTATTTCATTTCTTTTGCAGGTTATCAACGGCGATTTAACATGGACAATGACAGGACAATGACAATGACAAGAGTATTAGACATCTTAGAAAACTCAGACTATGAAGGTTCAGACGACGAAAATGAACCTGAAATCGAAATGCCCGAAGTCGAAATATATAGTGATGATGATGTTGACCCAGATCAATCACAAATTGAAATTCCGGAATACGAACCTTTCATTCCTAATATGAAAAAAGATATAACATGAAATAAAGGTAAACTTATGTCTTACAATCAGAATTTTTTTCCTCAACCTCCACGCCAGAGGAAAATTTTCTACTTCTAATTGACTACTTCAATACATACAACTTAACCAGAGTTCAGGAACTTATGGCCGAAAAACGTAACATGTATGCCATCAAAAGGACGTCAAGTCATTCAAGCCAACGAACGTGGATGAAATAGAAGGACTTGATATTATCTGACATGGAGCGCTTACGAACGCATTAGGATCCTGTCCTAGGAATAGATTTATTCCGTAATACAATGCCGGTAAATCGACTGATTCAACTGAGAAACAAGCTGTATTCGGTGGATAATATGGCCAAGGAACCGGAAAGTACGTCCAATATTTGATGCAGTAAGAAAAAGGTGCAAGGTGTTAAATGTAGTGGAAATGGTTGCCGATATGCACTTAGTGGGAAAAACGTTGCTAATAAATCAATAAATCCAGCCCCTTCTGTACCTCTTCCAACGTAGGCACTTTTGTAAAATTTCCCCATCCAAACACTTCCAGTTCCAAGGTTGAATCGATTGTAATAAAATATGCGTCTAACATTTGTTCTTTAATAAAAGCGGAACAAACAGCCGAAAGTGGGACACAAAGATGTGGCGTCTAAAAAGAATGAATTTCATCTCATTACCAATGTTAGGGACATTTCATGGCCCCCTGAACCCAAAACCACTCAACAACAGCAGTCGTTGACGGCTTTATCCTTTGCGAGATCCGAGCATACCAATATTTTCCTTGCAATCTCATCTTTATAAGCTAAACATGAGCATACAAGTAAACTCTGCATGGCAGTTATGCATGGCCGTTGCGGCACTTAAGTAAACAAGTGATGGCGGAGAAAGGTGGCAGCCAATGTGCTAGAGAAACACGATGAAGCCTGCGTTTCCACTAATACACTATCTGACGGATTGCCAGCACTTTTGGCCAGGCGTTAGTACTGCCACTATATAAAATATAAATTTATGCTGTGTGTTAAAACTTACTGTGCATACTGTATACCGTACGTACAGTAGGTAATACAATGAGGCATGAGGCATAAATGACCAATCCAGGGGAACAAACAAACGTCCGACCGCTTCCTTGCCCATTCTAAAAAGGTCACAATTACCAATTGCAACAATTTATTGTAAAAAATTTATGAGAACAGAATTTTATCGTCAGAATGGTAGCACAAGAACCATCTCAACAAGGGACTGGACAAAAGGCGGAACAAAAGATTGACGTTAGCACTTTAAAGGCTTGTACCTCCTAAAAAAAGTGATTATATCTTATAATTTGATGTCATAGCATGATCCAAATCGGTTAAAACCAAGCTCGGTGACGACTTTTCCGTGTTTAGTTGGGAGGTAAGAAGTGCCAGAAGTGCTTCCTTACATTATAGGATTTGTGAGGAGGAAGATTATACGCAAAAGATCCGATGGATTGCAATATATATATATATCTTATATAACATTGCGAATGATGTAAGAATAAACATTTCTATTGTATGGTAAATAATTCATTTGAGTTTTCCTTTAACAGCGGTTATCTAGACTCATGGATTTGGTTCAAGGAGATATGGTATTACGAGCTAGCCGGAGAAATGTGAGTTTAGTTACTTCTCCTGTAAAATTGTTAGGTGAGACAAGAGAGGATAGCGAACCTCACAACAGGGAAATGGCACACTAGCGTGGTGTTAATCTCTCTGGGGAGACCAACCGGCAGGTTCGTTCCAGACATCATGTTTCCCTTAGCATTGGACATCAGGGTCAACTTCTCGAACCTAAAAATTCGAATTTATCGGGTCTGAATTTATAAAGACAGCTAATTTCGTAAATTGGTTCCCCTTGGATGGTAATTGAACTTGAATGACAAGTTGTTAATATTATGTATATTATATTTGTACAGGTACAGTTTACACCAGTCATACATATACCAAAAAATATATATATATATCAAATAATGCGGTTATATACTGATATGCTCTTCCATTGCAAACGTCCGAAAATGAACAATGAAAAATGCAACATACGATAACCTATTTTAAACCTATAAAGACTGACTCATTTTTAAAACTCAGAATTCACCATCTGCTTAGTATAGTATTTTAAAAGTTTCGATTTGATTAATTTAATGGACTTTCGAGATCAATTTTAATGCATGGACATCTTAAAAATATATTTTGTCTTTTCGATTTTTTTTGAAATAGCAATTCTCCTTGGATCCCGAACAATGCTGCTATATTCCAATTTTGGTCTTACAAATGCCTTTTAATTGTTTATTCGCTTCTAAAATATTTACAGCATCTCTTTATAAAGCCAAACATAGCATAGCACCATTCGAGATATTTGTTTCATGTTAGTGAAATTTCAGATTAGCATAAAAAAACACCTAAATCACACATTTCACTTTTTTGTCTAGCATAGTGCCGTACAACGTGTAGTCATAAAAATTTACAATTCGCTTAGATGAGTACGACATGACATTTTTTAATATTGAACTCAAGTTTATTTCCATTAGTCCATTGATGTAAAACATCCAGATCCAACTGCAGAAGATCAGCAGTATCTATTGCGCTTTTAATTATTTTGATTAATTATAAATCATCTGCAAATAACCCTAATTTCGAATTTTTCACTTTTATAACAATGTCATTTATTACTAAGAGAAATAATAGGGGTGCCAATTGAGACCCTTGTTGAATTCCAGAATTAACAACAAAAGGCTCTGAGTTATCATAATCATAATTTACCTATTGTCGTCTTTTGCTAATATAAGAAAACAAGTGGATCATTTTCGGTCTAAACCCAGCATGTGTTAATTTTCTGAGCAGTACATTAAAATCCCCCACATCAAAAGCTTTTCTGAAATCTGTACAGATTACGTCCACTTGCGCAGTTTCCTTACCACTATCATACGGTTAACAAATTTATAAGGTTAGAGTTAGTTAACTGGCAAAAACCCATACTGACATTCCGATAACGATACTTTGACGTATTCATAAATTCGTTTGAAAAGGACACCCTCAAACACGTTTCCCAAAGCACAACCCACAGCAACAGATTTATACTCTTCCAACTGAATGGGGGTTGGATACCTTTGGAATTGGTATATCAAAGCTCATCTTCCATCTACATGGATAGGTTCCAGTACCGTTAACTTACCATCAAGTTCGACGATTCTTAAATTACTCGGCTAAATTGCAAGTAAAGCAAAATAAAATAAAAATAGTGGCGCAGTCATGGCCATCGTCCGCTAAGTATACATAAAACTACAGCCGCTGAATTGATGTTCATGCAGTGGAACATAACTTATCCTATAACAGCATGTCCGAACTGTTCCATTAAAATTAACAAAGCACTGTTTGCTGACGTACGAGGCATTACTGAGATCCAATGTGATGTTTTAGGACCAGGAAATAAGTAGATAGGATGGAAATTTGCAGTCAAATTTCAATTATGTTTTTAATTATTCCATTTTCCACACAGGCTAGGAGTCCACAAAAAAACCTAGTTTAGTTAGGGGTCCGCAGTAAAGTTTGAAAACCTCCAATATTATTCCGTGTTTGGTTAGATGGTTCACTATGTGCAGATACGGACAGTAATAGCTGTCATTTAAGTATAACTAAATTTAATTCACTTTCGATTCAATGGGGGCCACTATCATGAATTGATCCAGCAACACGGATGAAATAGGGATTGCAAGCAATTAGTCGTTTATAGTACAGAATGCAATCTATCGATGAAACCCATTTCTATTGAAGTGAAGGTCTCAAAGAACGGTTCACTAGCTTCCAGTTCATGGAACGCTATCTGGCCTTAGGAATGAACAAATGGGAATTTACAGGCTAAAAGAATTCTAACTTTTCTTGGAAAGCTATGCTTCAATGTAAAACAACCAATGGTTCGAAGAATCAGCTCACTTGCAATCCCCACACTACGCCTGTGAATTGTGATAATGCATGCAAAACAGCCATGAGGTTCCATCCAACAAATTACAAAGAAAACAAAACTTACAACTAAAAGACTTACAGATACAGGTAGCCAATGATGATGCAGTTCCACGAAGCGCGTAGTCTCGGCGCGTGCTCCAACAGAAGACAGCATACAGGTAACGTAGTATACAGTCCAGAAACATTTCTGGAAAAGATAAAACAGTTAACTCTTAACAAGACTCAAAACGGTGATACGGAAGAGATAACACAGAAACATTTCCTTCTCGAAGCACGGCTTCATAACGAGCATAGAGATATTAATGTGATGTCGTCCCAGAAATGCTTCATTGTATATATAGCATTATGTGGCTACCACTAATAACGCTGGGTTACAGCTTTTGAAGGCGTGAATACAAGGTTAGGGTTAGGTTCCAAAACTGGCCAACGGTGTTAGTGAATGCCAAATACTACACATCAACATCAACAGAAACATTCCTTCCAATTAACGCATACGCCCTTGGCATTTCAGCCACTAGGCGCCGCGCTGACCGGCAATAGCAAATAAGTAAACGTGTATTCGAACATAAAACAATTAACTAAACTTACACATTATTAACATAGTCTAAGTCTAATATAATAACGAAGGCTTTCACGGCCGAAGTCCAATAAGGGGACAGAAGAATCCGGGCTAATAGGCCGTGGTCGATTTGAAAGTAACCTTTCAAACGTTTCGTCAACAACTGCGGTCGACATCTTCAGTGGCACTACGTACACATACACTTGTAAGGTTGTATCGACCACGGCCTCTTAACCCGGATTCTTCTGTCCCCTTATTAGTCTTGTCCGCTATTTCAAATAAGGATTCCACCTCTTCCCGTCTCATCAGCCATTTCCGGATATATCATGACATATCACACATACTTTACGTATGATTGACATTTCATGGGAAATTTGGCTTTCTAGGAAAAAAATGTCTGGAAGGGTGTCCGGTCGTATCTTATCTTTTTACTCACCGAAAGGGTTGTCACATTCAATGAACAGATTGCGCTCCCTCCTACTCAGTCTTCATCCGTTTGCTCATCACGAGCTCGCTCTCTTGCGAATTTGAATCCTCGGAGAACGGAAGCGTCGCCGAAAACTCAGTGGGTCCCTGCGAGTCACTCATCACGGAGAAACACGTATTCGAGTCCTCTAGTCCGAAATTCGAGCTGGACGAGTCTAGTGCGGGCTTGCGGGTGTGAACATTTTCCTTGTTGACATCACGCAACACCGGCTTCTTCTTGTGGTCCGAAATTGGTACCCATTTGAAGATTTTCATGGTCGTCTCGCCGACTGTCACCCATTTCTTCTCCCATCGTCGCACCTTTAAGGAACATAATAAATAAGCTATTAAACAGGCACCAGTACATTAATTGCTCTGGGCGTCTGGCTCAACACAGCTATGGTGTGATAAATAGCCGTAAAGCACTAGGCCGTTCTCCTACAATTCAATAACAGGAGATTAATTAAATGCTGGAAATGATACACCAACATACTAAACCGAACATCCATGAATCGATTTACATGTTTATAATTTTAAGGGAAACTATGAAATGTCTGATGATTTGATATTTTTATGATATATTAGTCCATCGTTCCTCTAATTATTTCAGTATTATGCAAGATGGCCGCCAAGTGAATTTGTGTTTCGGGGAACAAAAACATTTTTCGACTTTATCATAAGGTTAAGTGCTTTTTAAAGAGTGGAAAAGAGACTAGTGTTGTTTAGCACGGAAATAGACAAAGTTTTGTGCGTTTCATCCACAGATATGGCCAGAAATAGTGCAGTTTAACCCAAAATTACAGTTGGATAAGCCTAACGTAAGCCTACTAACTTTGATTCCGTGCTGTGATTTGTCATTCTGTAATCTGTCAAGTTCCCGCAGGACTCACGTGCTTCGAGATCTGTTTGTTATTGTCGCAATTTTGGATACTTCTGTAACTTGCGACATAGCGCGAAATTCGAATTACGGCTGCATTGATTTAAAGTTTAATTACTAAAAAGTTTTCTAGTTATTTCTTTATGTTGAAATGGCTATGTGCGAGGTTTGTACTACGCACTTCATGAACTTAACAAATGGACCTCAGATAAAAGGGGAAGTGGAATGCGATCTCTGCCACACCTGGTTTGCAAAAGCCTGTGCTGCTGAGCACAATAGTGATCTGAAGAAGGGTTGGACAACAGCAGCCGCTGCAAACAAAAGGTATGTGGTCCCATTCTGGATGTGCCACTACTGCAAGAACACTTGGAACGATCTCAGAAATATTAAACAGATAATAGAAACTGAGGTTCAGGCTAAGGTGTCTAGTTTTCGCAATGAACTAACTGATTTGAAGGTGGAAATGGAACTGATCCGAAAGGAATGGGTTACTGAGCGAAAAACTAACCACGATAACATCGATGAGAAAATGTGTGACATAAATGCCAGAATAAATCAAGACTTAAGCTTGGAAAGAGATCGTACAACCTCCTTAGACGCATTGCTTAGAGATTTCAAATGTGAAATTTTTAAAACATTAGCCGAATTTTCAGATTTCCAACATGATGCTATGGCCTCAAGAGACGAACTGAAAGAGCAAAACGAAATTCTCCGTACAGTAATACGGAAGAAGGAGGAGGAAGTAAACAATCTCCAGGACCTGATAGATAAATTCCAGCATCTCAAAGATGAAAAAAAAAAAAAGAAAAAAAAAAGAAAAAAAAAAGAAAAAAAAAAGAAAAAAAAAGAAAAAAAAAAAAAAATCCACCGAGTACGATGGTTGAACAAATCCCATTACCGGCATCACCGTCAACGGAGAAAGAGCAGGTCTGTGTTTCAGCCAAACCGAAGAAAAGGAAACGTACATCTGAGCAAAGAGAGGGGCCTCGTCAGTCCAATCAAAAGTCCACGGGGGATGGTGCATCAATGGAACCCCAAAATTCGACGCAGTTCAGGGGAATAGGAAAAGCTACGTGTCTCATTTTGGGCTCCTCAATACTACAAGGTGTCAAACAGCATATTGAGAAAAAGAAAGCCTACGTTGCATGTCGTCCTGGAGCCACTGCGGGGTCACTCCTACAAGAAGTGGAGAAACTGGGAGTAAATAAAGTAGTACAGCTTATTTCCTTGTATGTAGGTGGGAACGATCTCTCTCAAACAGGCTGTCCGGACACAGTAGTAGGCGATATACTTAATTTAGTGCACTCTCTAAAAGTTAAATTCCCAAATGCCTATATCTTATTGAATGGCCTTCTTTACCGTAAAGACTGTAAAGCCAAAGCTATAGATGCTACGAACAATAACTTCATATGGTTAAGTAAGACATTTAAAGTAGGCTATGCGGCTCCAGCTAAGATCCATGCAACAAGCTTTGTCCGGGATGGGATACATCTAAGCAAACCGGGAAGCAGAGACCTTGCTAGTCACTTAAAAAACTACTTGAGCGCCATATCTCCTCTAATAACCTAAAAATTAATGAAAGCCAGGACAATTTGGGTATTGCACACTTAAATATTTGCTCACTAAGAAATAAGGTTAATGAACTGGAGGTTTTTATACAGGCAATTAAAAAGAAACTCGATGTAATTGTTCTTTCAGAGCACTGGCTGTCAACAGATACCGTGCAGTACTTTATCCCCGAGGGCTACCAACTTAAATCCGCTTTTTGTAGGGACTCTGCCCAACCTCACGGGGGTGTACTCATCTGCTGTAAAGTGGGCATGGAGTGTACAGAGATAAGGGAAATTGCAGACCTGTCGATTGAAAAGCACTGCGAACTGTCCGCAGTCAAAGTTGAAAATTCAGTAGTCATTGGCGCATATCGTACCCCTGATGGCTCCATGCCCGTTTTCCTTCAGATTATGGGCAGGGCACTTGAGCTCGCCCATAAACAAAGGCGTGCGTACGTGTTAGGGGATTTTAATGTATGTTGCCTAAAGAAAGAAAGGGACTTCACAACATTGGCAGAATTGTTTGCAGAGTTTGGCTACAAACATATTATAAACAGCCCAACTAGGGGCGAGAGTTGTATCGACAACATTTTTGTAAAAGTATCGAGTGAAATCCCAAAAGGGGAAGTACTAAAGCATTCAATATCTGACCATTACGGTGTATACTGCCAGGAAAAAGGCCTTTTTGCGAGGGAGAAATCGGAACCTTTTTTCTTTTCTCGCTGCCCCAATAATATAACACTCAAGAAATTTTCTGAAAGTCTCTTACAGCTGGACTTATCCTTCTTAATTTCGAATGAACTGCACATTGACACAAAATGGGAAACTTTTCTAGCACTGGTAATAAGTTGTTATAATACCACATTGCCAGTAAAAAAGATTAAGAAAAAACCCCATGTCAATAAAAAATGGTTCAGCGAAGAATTAAAATTAATGAGGGATTCGTTGAGAGATATGTATTGCTATTATAATAGCTTTCCGACTGTAGTAAATAGGAAAAGGTATAATAAAGTGAAGTTTCAATACAGAAAAGCCATTAATGATGCAAAAATAAAATTAAATGACAACGAAATAAAAAAATCTGGGAACCCAACCAAAAAAATGTGGAGCATTATAAACTTAAAAAGAGGAGTTGTTAAAGTGCCAAATGACAGTTCTAGCCGGCCGAAACCAAGTCATCTCAATGAGTTTTTTATAAATATACCACGAAATCTGAAACAAAACTTAACTGACCCAGTAAATATGAATGATGCACTAGACTTCTCAGTGATTCATTGTCAGCGATTCCATTTTGAACCTATCACTGAGAAACACCTCACTGAATTGGTGAAGGAAATAAAAAATAGCTCCGCGACGGACATAGATGGAATAAATACTCAGATAGGGAAGATAATAGCTGAAACCCTTCATACCCATCTACACTATCTTATAAACAGCTGCATAGTGAGCTCAAGATTTCCAAAATGTTTAAAAATCGCCAAAATAGTGCCTATCTTTAAAAAAGGGGATAAATCAGACCCAAATAATTATAGGCCCATATCAATACTGCCATTTTTCTCCAAAATCCTCGAAAAGATAATGAAGGAACAAATTAGTGGTCATTTCGAAACATTTAACCTTTTCAATGCCCACCAATACGGTTTCCGGAAGAAACGCTCGTCTAACGACGCCATTATGGCATTCAGTAAGCGGACATTGAAGGCATTTTTTGATCAAATGTATTCTGTAAGTTCCTTCTACGACCTCTCGAAAGCTTTCGATTGCGTTCCCCACGAGCTCCTCCTAATGAAACTTAAAAAGTACCACTTCCGACAGTCTGCTTTGGATTTCGTGAGGTCTTTTCTCAGTGACAGATATCAGACTGTAGTTGACGGCTCAATCCAATCAGAGCTCTTAAAAGTAGAGATAGGTGTACCACAGGGCTCAGTTCTTGGACCAGTCCTGTTTATAATACAAACAAATGATTTTCCACAAATATGTACAAATGCAGACTACTTTATTTTCGCCGACGATAAAACCACCAGTGTTGTCGAGGCGGACTTGAATGTGGCTAAGCAGAGAAATGAAGTTATTAGAGGAAAAGTAAAGAGCTGGATGAATGCAAACGGTCTCACATTGAATGAAGCCAAAACTGTAGATCTAGTTTTTACAATGCGTGAAATGCCTCCGAACATTGTGGAGAGCGTTAAGTTTCTAGGCGTTCATCTTGACCCAGGCATGTCCTGGCAGACACACTGTGACCTATTGTGCAAAAAACTAAGTTCCCTATCTTTCTTACTACGTAGCCTGTCGTCCAGTGTCTCGGTCAGCGTTTTACGTTCATGCTATTTTGCATGCTTTCATAGCCATATAGAGTATGCTCTCTCGGTATGGGGCCACTCAGTGCATGCAACACGAGTGTTCGGCTTGCAAAGGAGAAGCATACGAGTGCTGGCCTCCAGAGGCTACATGGAAGACTGCAGAGAGGACTTCATCTCACTTGAAATTTTGACACTACCCAGTGCCTACATACTAAAATGCCTGGTGTATGTGTTCGATGAACGAAGCTCTTATATAACAAACTCAGCCGTGCATAACTATAACACCAGAAATGCTGGAAATCTTCAGGTGCAGTTCACTAGAATAAATAGAGTCAAAGATTGCGGAAATTATTGGGGCATAAAGTTTTTTAATTACCTTTCAGAAGGCACAAAGACACTGAGCAGGAGCAATTTCAAGGTTCGGGTGAAGAAGGCTCTTATACGGAGGGCATACTATTCCCTGGCCGAGGCATTGGAGGATAGGCTGGGAGAGTTATAATTATAATTGTGTATTGTAATATTTGACAAGGATCCTCATCGGCTACTTATACTAGGCTATATTATATTATATTTAACTTATGACATAATTTATAAAAAAATGACGTAATGTATGCCATATATGGTTCTAACATTTAAATACATGATTGATTGATTGATTGATTGATTGATTGATTGAGTATAAAAACATAAAAACTTGGTAAAATATAGGCAGTTTTTAGAAAAAGAAAAAAAAAATCGAAACATGGTTAGGCATCGAAATTCGACTCACAGCTTAAGCCGAACGCTTCCCTTTTTTACACACATTAATTAATGATGCTTTATCTTCCATATGTGCGAATTTTGGGCATTTCGGCCCACTATAACAACTAACCCATAATTGATGGAGAAGAATTAATCTACTTAAAATGTAAGTTTCGCTCTTTGTCGAGCATGTCGAGCCGGGTTCTCGGGATATTTTTCTTGACTTGATTTTTGAGATCATTTCTAGAGACAGTGGAACTGCTATCACGACATGAGAGTCCTTTCTAGTGGATTCAAGATGCAAACGAACACTCATTCAGTGTTTGGCTCTGCGAAGATCCATCCCAGACCCAGTGCTGTGGTAATCAATATTTGAGCCTGAATTTCGTCTCGCAAGGTTCACGTATACCCATTTCTACATTTTAGGCTAATTAGGCCGGAAAACTCGAGCTCGGGTTGCTGCGAGACCTGCAGCGGAGAAATTGGGGCAACTTGTACACAATAGATACCTCAGCCAGTACACAACATAAATAGGAAAGCAATAAAATTGTGAGAAAAAGCGGCAACGGAACAATAGAGAACTGGACTATCCCGAGCTATAGTAAAAACTAATTTGCTGGTACCTGTTGAGTTTAGTTTGTCCATGGCATATTTAGTCATAAACATAACATAAACCACTTTCAAATTTTAAGACATCATTTTCCATTGCTACTTAATAGAATAAATAAGGTTTCTAACTGCTTGTCCAAAAGCTTGATGTGTGTTGTATACAAACGGACAATGCTAGCATACCTTGTCCACGACTTGCATAATCCGTTTGATGTCATCTTTGGTGCGGCTACGGGTCTCAGCGCGGAATGATCGGTTCATTTTTGCAACAGCGAGACTGAAGAAATCTGTAAATAAGCAATAATTCAATTACATTGGACTGAAACGGTTTAGACTTCAATATCTTTTTTCAATAAAAGATTAATCGCATACAAACAATTTAATGAATGTATCCGATTAACCTCTTCAGTCGCCTCTATAGGTTAGTACCCGTGTTGAGGTACGACACGTCTCCGATCGCATGGCGTGTAGAGACTCGCACAAGTACAAGCACGCTACCACCTGGCCATCGAAGTCGATTAAATATAATAAGGTAATTAAGGGAAATTTTGAAATTGTTCGTGGTCGTGATTTTTTTTATGAAATGAATTTATTTATCGTTCCACAGTAGAAAGATATACAAATGTCCAGTTGATAAATGCATTAAAAAAATATAAAAGCTTCCACAGGAAATTAAAATACTTTAAAAACCTTAAGTGTATTAACCAGATTTTGTGGAACAGTAGTAAATCAACAAATACTACAGAACAGGGAAATATTTATTAGTCAAATAAAAAATTTCAGACATCTTAAAACCGAAAAAATTCTTATAAACAATTGAACATTCAATTAAAGTACGTTCAACATAGATAGTTAATTAGTATACTTAGGGTTGTTTTCTTACTTGTTGTATTTTTCAACCTTTTCCGAGCTCGGTATGGAAGATCACCTTTCTTGATATAGATTCTTGCATCTAAATTAGCTATGCAGAAGCAGTTGAGGATTAAATAATATGAGAAAGGTAAAAGATTTTATAAAGATTATAAAGTGCTGGTAACGTTTGGTTGCAGATGTATAGAGACAGATTTGTGTGGACTTGAAAGTAGATGATAGTTTTTCATAGGTGGCGCACAAGTCGCCAGTCACAGGTTAGGCGCCAATATTTAAATTGTGACTACAACACATTATGTAGCAATATTTGTAGTACTACCCGACCACGATCGGATGATATTGGGTGTTTGGAACACTTCGTTTATCCGAAGCTCAAGTTCAATTCAGGTTAGCCATTTGTTAACTGAGATATTCGCCGTGGCGAATAGTCCCAGTTTTAGGGTTCGTCAAAACTAGCATAAGCGGAACAATAAGTCTATTTTTTCAGGTTTTAAAAAAAATTAATTTCCGTGAAAAAGTTACGGTAAAGGTGTAGTTTAGCTAACCCACTGTATCAAAAGTCGAATGAAAATGCTTTTAATATGGAAGGAAAACATCCCATTAGCAAGGGAATTCATATTTTAAGCAAGGGTTGTATTATTTACATGCCTCTGACAATGTTCCTTCCATAGGCGGCGATTCCACCGACCGGCAAGGGCTAAATACAAAAACGGTGACGTGGTAGCAGACATTCAAGACTTAGGCGAGGTTTCCACCGACTTCGCATTGCAGAATGCCCTAGCCGGTCGGTGGAATCCCCGCCATAACAAATTTTAAGAGCAATTTGTCCCTATACCTGCTTATGTAAAAATTCGAACTAAGTTGGGATGTAACTGAAAACTATACTTTTCTGACTTTTAATTCTTTCGGAAATGGGTTTCTTTAAAGCTAAATCAACGATATACAACCAAATTTTGTGATTTCATGAGGGTGGGTTAACTACACCTTTACCAAAGATACATAGAAACTGAAAAATAGTGAAAGCTCTGATAATCACTGCCTTCATAGCCCATAGGCAAGGCATATTTTTTAGTTTGTTCGTACTTGTGCAAGTCTCCACTCTCTACTTACCGTGGGATCGGAGACTTATCGCAACTCAACACGGATTCGAGTATAACCTTTACGTCGCCCCGACTGAACCGGTAATATTAATTGGTTGCATGCATTTGCCTTATACATTTAAAAAATGGCAAACACCTACTCTGTGGTACTATACAATTCAAATCGCACTTTCAGTCGCTGTATTCCTGAGAACGGAAGTAACAAAAAGTTCTAGTGATATCATTGAAGTTGAGAGAGGCTTGAAAATAGTCAATTTAAAATCAAACAAGACATCGAAAAATAACAAACACATGTTATATGGCGCTCGCATCCAATTTTAGAAATGGCCAATGGGCAATGGCCGGTTCTATGGCGATTTTCCAAGCAATCGCCGGTTAAATCATTCAATAATCTACAAAAATCAGTAAATACTTACATTGCTTGTCAAATTTCTATATTATTCTTAAAATTAATAAAATGGTTAAAATTCGAATAATAAGAATACACTCACTAGTCACTAATGCGAGTAATGTCAAATACTCAAATAGACAAATACGAAATACACAGGGATCTAGAGCTCTACAGATGCCGACCAATCACAAGCAAGCATGGACACATTGTGTGTTAAGCCCTTTTTCTACTCAACACTAGAGGTGGGTCGTTCTTACACGAGTCGGTCAGCGTAACACCTGTGTTTGCACCATTCGTTTGCACTACGCATGCTCATGGACTCCAACCACAGAACATCGTATAATTATATATTTGGGCTGCCACATTCCGTGGTTTAACTCAGAATTCCGTAGGAAATAATTCTATTCCGGGATCAACAATTTTTGAGTACCTAAGAACAGTGGGTACTGTAGGTACGTAGGCTAGGCCTACAGTTCAATGTGAAGGGTTGAAATACTGTAATTTACTTTTGGCCTACGCGGTACTGCATGCTATTTTGGTGTTCTGTGCTGCTGACTATTCTGTAAAGTGCAGTGAAGTTTTCAATTGCAAACACAATATAAGTCTAATTAATTTTTAATTGTGGAATTTTAATTTTTCCGTTAATTATTTAGTAATATCAAAACACAAGCTTCTTTAATCCTATTTACATAATTTGAAATTTAGGTGTCACTGCTTCATCATTTAGGCCTAGCTTATTAGGTGCAGTAGTAGGAAAAAAACTAAATGCACTAAATACTAATGATGGTAGGCTACGATGAGTACCAGGCTGGGCAGCCAAGCGACTTCAGCCGTATTCCTAACAATTTTTAAATAATTCACGGAATACGGAATACTCCGGAATTTTTTTAAATGTTATTGGTCCCCTTTATATGATATGATTTTTTTAACTCTCATCTGTCCATGGCCCTGGTTCCTAACCTTATCTGGTTATTTTAAATTTTAATTGTAACTTTAAATTGCAGCCGATAAAAAATACCCATCAGCTTCAGATTCAACCATCACAAATTGACATGATTCCATAAATTGACATACAAATATTGGTATGCATAGGTATTTCCCCAAAAATCCACAGAAAAACCTCAAAAATTGTTAATCCCGGAAATTTCTCGGAATAGAATTATTTCCCACGGAATTCTGAGTTAAACCACGGAATGTGGCAGCCCTAATATATAATTATACGATGTTCTGTGGTTTGAGTCCATGAGCATGCGCAGTGCAAACGAATGGTGCAAACACAGGTGTTACGCTAACCGACTCGTGTTCTTACTGGAGCCGTTCCATGAGCTAGGAGCCAGTTGCAACGGATACAAAAATATTAGGTTCTTGAGGAACGCAATGCAAAATGGTGGTATCCGGAATACACGTGGATAGGTGGATTAGGGGCCACTGGTGAACCTTTCTATTTCTATATCTTTAGTGATATTTTAGAAAGTTTCAGAGTTATATTTTATAGACTAGGCCTGGCAATTGCAGTAAAACTTATTTAATGTAGCCTCACTGCAACATCAGGTTATACTTATACCATAAGATACCTAGTGGCTACTGAAGGTGCGGTAGTCTACGAAAGACAACCTTTGTCCTGTAATTAGGTTTGCCTACTTAATTCTTATAGGTACTGCTTTCCAAGCTGCGTAAAGTCGACCCTTAGCTGATGCTTAAGGATGATCCAAGTAGGATACATAATAGGTATAACGAGGAATATTTAGTCCTGTGGTACGTACAAGTAGTCAAATAGGGCTTACTTATATAATATAGCCTTTTATAGAGGGTTCATTGCAATCGCAATATATAAGTACCTAACTTAATTGAAGCTTCAAGATAGGGTAAAAGGAAGGTACCGGTAAAGAAATTTTGCTAAGGGGGATATGGTAGGCCTACATGCGTAGCCCGTAGGTCTACGTTTTAATGAGTTTTAAAAACCAATCAATATTTCAATAACTTACAATATAATCAAGAACAAAATTGTAAAATCAACTGTAATTCTGTAAAATGTGTAGCCTAGGCCTACGTGTTTTTTTATGCATCAAACCAACTCCCTGTTTCATAGTTTATTTATATATTATGTTGTTCTGTGGTTTAACTGTTCCAGACCAGACTCAGACAGGCTATGTGGGTTTTCCGACTCAATGCCAAGGCGCCCGGTGGTAAAATCTGAAAAGAAGGAATTAATTTAAAAAATGTCTATTGTGTTAAAATTCCATATTAAATAAGCAATAGGCCCTACATTCAATAAATGTTCACAGCCTTTTTTAGCATTTTAGGTTTAAATATTTCAGTCCGGCGAGTCTGAACATACAAAATTCAGTTTAACCTACACCGTTTAGTAGCCTTCCTAGCTGATCTCCAAGTTGACCCAAATCACTGACTACATTATGAAGTGTTTAAAACAAATTATCTAGCCAACCTGACCCGGAAAGCACATTTGCTTTCCTAATTGTAATGTATTTTCTTTTAAAACGTAATGTAGAAGTTGAACAGTAAGAGGCAAAAGAACAGCCATCAGCATTGAGGATCGAAAATTCAACTCATATACTGGCTATAGCCCATAACCGTTATATAGCCTAATCAGAATGTATTTGACCAAATGAAAAAGAAATTCCCCTTAAC